>CM062804.1:697888176-699224009 GCA_031772625.1 Pinus tabuliformis
AACACTCAAATAGCATTCTCATGGTTGAATGTTTTTTACAGTTTTCATATATGAATACCTTGCTGATATCAAATTTTGAAATCATCACCATTTTGGCACCCACATGGTCATTATTATTTGGGGAATTAATGAGGATCATTTTGCTCTATTCTCAAGTATTTCACATAAATAAAATTTTCAAATTACATAGGCATCCATTGGGGGGTTTAGACCTTCACTCTTGGAAATTTTCTTACATTTGATGTTAGATCCTTAAGGGGGCTAGCTGGGTTGAATTTGCTAGTCTTAGACAAATTCCTTCCCTATACCAATGATAGGCTTAAAATTTTCTCAAGGAATTCCCCCCCTTGGCTAAGTTTTCCTGCCTAAAGAGTGGAGTGAATCACATCGGTGACAAGTAGTGATCCACTTTATAGTTTCCTTAGGCATCCCCTTGAGTAAGGTTGGACTTTTCCTTTATGGAATATCTAAGTGATAACAAACACCACCCAATTTCCAGAGTAGGCCTACAATAGCAGGACATTCTAGATAGGTTCTTTCTCCTAATGGTTTCAAGTTTTCACCATCTTCTTACATCTTTCATGAATAGCAGAGACAATACTCTGATTTTCCCCTCTTCAGAGTATCCTATAGAGCTCGGTAAGATACATTGATAGTTTTGGATTATAGATCACCACATTTTCAATGAAGAGAAATAATATTATTGATAATAAGGATTTATTTGCAATTAAAGAAAGAAACTGTGACATCATACATTCACAGGGTATGATAGTCAATGTTGAAAAACTTGCTCCCCAAATATCTAGGCAAGGTCGGAGTGCAAGAGTTTGACTCAAACTTGACAAAACTCAGCTTTTCATCTTTTGTATTTATATCTGATGCTGGGAAGTATTTCCATCTGCCTGCGAGCTAGACTCGCCAAGCAGTGAATAATCCACGAGTCACTCATAGGTCAGACGGTAGGCCAACGTCTAACTTGCATCTGGCCAGTTTGACTCACCAGACAGTGTTACACTAAAAAATGTCACCATGACTATTTACAGTTAGTATGGCTCTATCAACAGTCATGCTATCCTCCTGGGCAAGTCTTATGCCTCTGCTCTCCATGTCAAACTCCAAAAAGAGAGAAAGTCTTTATAAATGTATTTATCTCTGGGTACGCAGGTTCTCTCAACCTTACCTGCAGATACGCACCCAATGTTCACAAAAGTTGTGTACTTGTACGCTCTGTATGTAAAGGGGCAGGTGCGTACCCCTGTAAAGGTCAAAATGCGCAAGTTTCATCTTTAAAAAGTTACTTGTGGTCATTTCTAGAGCATTCTAGAAGGTTGTTCGACGTGTATTGAGCGCCTCCAGATGGTTCATGTACCCCTACCAAAGAGGAACTTATCCCATCAATAAGGGAGCTATCCCATCCAAAGAGGGGATTATCCCATTGATGGTGGACCTGATTAACTTCCTCTTGAGCACTATAAATACAGGCATTGGGCCAGAAGGAGGAGAGGTTGGAAGCTAAACATTTCTAAGGGTAGATGCTGCTGGAATTAGGACTCCCATTTAGAAGCTTGTGAGGAGAGATTGCCATCTTTGCTTGTTCTATTTGGAAGTGGGTGAGCTTTGTCAAAGTAAAGGAGAACTCTTGATGGACCCTGGGAGGGACTTGCACAACACCAAGGCTCAGGTTGTAATTGTTCCTTTTGTTTCCTATTAATGCAAATGAGTCCATTCTTCTCAATAACTTGTTATTTATGAGTTGTTTCATGTACTCCTTGGTCTATGTGTTAAATATGTTTTATTCTATGAGATTATCAAGTGCTATTTAATCGTTTGATTGTTAGTGGATGCAGGTTTCAAAGTGAAGGAGGAGCTCATCCGGATCAGTGAGGCTGGACTGCTACAACAACGTTGGATTACAGGTAGGATCTAAACACTTGATTTCTTATATAGTAAATGCATATTTAGAGAATGATTGCTCTTGTTTGTCTTGTTTGTCACTAGAGAGTCTTAGGCTCCTAGGGAGGTTGGTTGTGTCCGCACTATCGACTCTTTCCGCCTGACAAAATGGCGACTCCACTAGGGAATCCATTGATGTGAAAGTCTTTTCCTTTGTATGCAACTTTGATCTGAGAAAAGTCATTTATTTTCTGGTTTTTGGCTCTGTGACTTTGTTTTTGGGTGGGTTAGCTTAGGGTTAGATTGAATTTAGTTTTTCTTGGTTTTTTCAGTAGTACGCACCATCTGAGTATTGCACAGTGCGTACTTGTACACACTGTTTCTGTGTGCACAGAGCGGGCCCGCACCTGGCTTAACAGGTTGCCTGCGTACCCTACTAAAAATTAAGAAATTTCCATTTTTTGCATTTTTTTCTCTTAGATTTTGCTTTTTCTTAGTTTTTACTGCCCAGATCCATTAGTCTCTTGTCAAAGATCTTCACCTGAACTTGTTTCGATAGCATTGAGTGTTTTAGTGGATTTCATAGAACTTTAAGCCCTAGGGTTTGATTTTTGAGTAGGTCTTGTAGTGACTTTGGCGGTAGAAGTTGTCAAGCCTTAGATCTCTCTGGTTTTGTCAGCCTTCTTAGAAGTCGGACCTGTCATAAAGTCTACCTGTGAGAGCAACTTACCTTTGAGTTGTCTCTTTGGCAAATTTCGAAGTACTTGTTGATTGAGTATTGAATTCCATTTTACAAAAAGAACAAAAAGATTTGAGTTTTGTTTTGACTGGTCTTTTGATTCTGCATTAGCTGGTCGTTGGCTTGATTTTGGTCAAGTAAAACAACCTAGAATCATCTTTGTAGGCTTTTGCCTCGTTAGGTTTGCTTAGAGTAAATTTCTTTTTGATTTGCTTGTGAGTCAAGTTTTCATATATTTTATAACTTTTGAGATTGATTTTCGTTAAAATAGATTTATATGCTATAAGAGAAAATACAAAAACATCTCCTTTGAAAAGTTTTGTTTCAAGTAGCTTTGAGGGATTTTGAAAGAAAAAGAGTTTTTCGTGCATGTAAGGAGTGGTCATGTTTGTATGCTTGAAAAGATAAAAAGAATTGTTTCTTTGATTGTCTTTACTAAGAAAGTTGTTTTCTATAAAATTTGCATTTTCCAACTCTCTTAGTTAGGAATTTCATTGAAAGAGAAAAGTAGCGTAAATCATCTTAGGTGCATCTTTGTAGTGGTTTGGGTCGAGTCTACACACCATTGGTTTCATTTCCGCTACCTTTTGTCTTTAAGAAAAACCATAAAATTAACGCTTAAAGTAAAATCAACATAGTAACTTTTATTTACTAGGGCTCTGAAACACCAATTTAGATCAGGCTAGTGTCTTGGAGTAGGAGAGTAATTAACTCTCCAAGACAAAAAAACCAAACAAGTAGCTTATCTTGTGATAGAATAAATCCAATTGTCTCATTTGTACTCTGGGAAAGCTCCTCTTAAAGGAGAAGCACGAGCTCGTGTCCGAACCAGTGAGGGGATCAATCCTCCCTCGTTGGGAACGACGCCAAACACGCACGTATTACAAACAGTAAACCTCGGATTAACCATTGTCGAGGAGCCAGGGGTCACTTGTCAGTAAACCTTGGATTATTGTCAAGGAACCAGCAAGGGGATTGAGCTTGATACTCTGCCCTTGCGTGCTGTCGGAGTGTAGACTGTTCCCCCAGGTGCATTTGTTGCGGTTGGTAACCTTAGTGACCATTATCTTTAGGATTCTACCGAGGTGACAGTGGAGGGAAGATCCCACTGTACCTGGAGCAGACGTCGGCTAGACTCACTTGGATTTTCCGGGGGGTTCACTTCACTCGAGACGGTTAAAGTGGAGGAACTTGTGCCGGTCTATTCATTAAGCAGGTTGTCGGGGTAACTGTTCCACCTGCCACTTCTGTACTGAATCCGGCGATGTTGGGTTTCATCTCCAACTAGCGTTTTCGGTCTGGAAGGCTACTGTTTGTGCTTGGTTTGATGCCCTAGATTCTTTAGGCGTGTGCTTCAAATTTGTTTGGTTCTTTAGAGACTTTAGGTGGTTTGATTTGAGATTTTACTTTGTTTTCGTGTGTAGTAGTTAAAAGTTTTTAGCTGTGGCGGAATTACCGAGACAGTCCCGTAGACTTAGGGGCCAGTCTCCTGAAGTTGTTTCTGTGGCCGAATTGTTGAGGAGATCCCGTAGACTTCGGGGTGAACCTCCTCGAGACGACCCGAGTAATCTAGAAGGTTTGAAGGTCCTTGTAACTCCTCCTAGTGGCAGTAGAGTAGGTTCACCTGAAGAAGGAGAATCTTCCTTGGTAGTCCATCCAGATTACCAAAGTCTAGAGACAGGTTATAATCCCGAAGCTGTTACAGTTTTTGAGCTTGCTGGTAGTTTTTCGTCTACTAGTGATATAGGCGAAGAACCTGAAATATCTGAACCTGTTACTCCGACTTCCAGTGTTCCAGATTCACCAAGAGTAGAACGAGTTATCACCGAAAATCTTCCTACTGGTCTGATTGCTATCGAAGAACTTGCTCCAGAGGAAGAAATAGGCGTCTCTAACCTTGAAGATCAACTTACTATTGAGCTCAGGGAGCGTGAATCTATCTTTTACAGTCCTCCTAGAAGTACTACTTGGTACCTTTCGTTAACCAATTATTTAGACAACTCAGGGGTAGGTTTTTCTACACCTCGTACTCCCTTTCCACCTGGAGGTATTTATACTCCTGTAAATATGTCTGGTCAGTCGTCCGTGTTTACTCAAACTCCTGAATCTTTCTCACACGGCGGTCCTTCTGTTCCCACCGGGTATCAATCACTTTCTGGTACCTTTGCGGGGGCATCTCCTCAACCTATTGATCATGGGTTATTAGCTGGAAACAATGGTAATATACCATTGGGTGTAGGAGACATTTACATGATGTCAGGTTCAGTTCCCGTTTCCCAACCTCAAGGTGGCCAATTACCGCCTGGGGGGCAGCCTCAGTTAACGCCTGGGGGGCAACCTCAAGGTACACAAATCGTGTCTGGGGGGCAACCTCAAGGTCAGTATGTACCTATGGTGCAATACATGCCTCAAGGTCAACCCCAGCCTCAATATGTACCCCAGGGTCAACCTCAGTATCAATATTTACCTCAAGGGTATCAACCCCAAGGGTATCAACCCCAAGGGTATCAACCTCAAGGGTATCAACCTCAAGGTCAAGGTCAACCCCAGTATCCGTATTTACCTCAAAGTTATCAACCTCAAGGTCAATACTCGAGTCAAGGTTATCAACCACCTCAAGGTCAGTCATATGTTCAAGGTATGGGAACTGTACCTTTCAATTATCAATCCTATCCTCAATCCAGTTATGGATCTCAGTATCCTCAACCTGTTACGGGTCAATACCCCGGAATGATAGTGTGGGATCCATCACAGGGTCAACAGGTGTTGCAGCCAAGTATACAGTTGGTACCTCAAGCTGGACAACCCGTAGTTTCTGGTCCACCCCAGCAACCGCAGCCTGTCTAGTCAAATGTTCAAACTTCTGTAACTTCGGTAGTTACTCAGCCGCCAATTGCACCTAGTACTCCATCTCAAACGGCTGCTGCAACTACCGCTACATCTGCCGTACTTACTTCTGGAGTATTGACAGCTCCGGTTTCTACTGTCTCTGCAACCACTCCTCAGGCATCTTTACCGTTGTCTGGATCTACGATTCAAACCACGGTCCAGATGCCTACAGGTCAGCCTGGTATAAGTACGGTTGTCACTACTCAACCTCAATTTGTTCAACAACCGTACCAGGGACAGTACCAACATGGGCAAGCTGTCCAACAGCCGGTTTACCAGTATCAACCGTATCCTGGGTACACTTATCAACAACCTCAACAACCCCAGTACGGTCCGGTTAATCCTGGTTTTCCAGGAGGATATAATATCCCTAATGCGATTCCTGTTCCTAGTTATCCTGGATATCCTCCTCCTGGGACTGGTCTTGTGACCCAGAGTTTTAGAGATCCTAACTGGCAATTACCGTTTATCGCAACTTTGGATTTACCAGACTTGACGCGCCTAACGAATGATCCAATTCAGTATCTTTCGTTCTGGCCGCCAATGCCGAATAAGTTGCCCAGTGATATACCCAAGTTCGAGGGTAAGTCTGGAGAGGATCCGTCCAATCATGTGATGACTTACCACCTCTGGTGTGCTTCAAATTCTATCTCGGATGATTCGATCCGCTTACGTCTTTTCCAGCGTACACTCATTGGTCTCGCGGCCAAGTGGTACATTGAGTTACCACGGGCCTCTTTTTACAATTTTAGCCAGTTAGCTACCTCGTTCTTAACTCACTTTCAGTTGCCGGTCAGATACGATAATGGCACGGAGTTATTAACTTCACTAAAACAATCAACGTCCACGTATATTTCTGATCACATTCATGAGTGGAGACGTCGAAGAAGGTTAGTGAAAGTTTTTATCCCGGACCAAATCTTAGCTGAATGGTTTGTTAAATCATTATTACCAAAGATTATTGAAGATGTAGCTAAGGCCGGAGTAGTTACTGAGGAGAAAGTCATTGCTCAGGCGCAGTACCTTGACTTAGTTTATACTCAGTCGGGTACGTTACACAAGAAGTTCTAGATCTTCCAAAATCAAATCAAATCGCTGCTGCTCCTTCGGGATCTCATGCCGCTGATGGTATGATTGGTATCGTGAATACAAAGAGTAAGAAGAAGTCTTCCAAGGCTTCAACTACTCCTATAATCACTTTGCCCGATTCCCCGACAGGAGAGTCTTCTCCTGAACTTTCCGCCGATATTCACGCTGTAGAGTCATCTACGGCCAAATCAAAAAACGGTGGAAAGAAGAAAGGAAAGAAGAAGGCTAAAGCAGACAAGGCTCCGAAGGAGAAAACGGAAAAGTCGGAAACCAATGACGAAAAGTGCAAACCTCGATATCCTTGTCTTATTTGTGAAGAGGATCATTTTACAAGAGATTGCCCTCATCGGGCCGAGGTTGTGAAAATAGTCAAAGGTTCTCCCACTCCTGCTGTGTTAAAAGATCCATTTCCAAAGCAGGAGAGTAAGATGATAGGTTCTTCCTCGACTGCCAGTGAAGAACCCATTTTGATGATGTCTCATGTGAGGATTGCGACTCGATCGCAAGATTATGGTAGTAAGAATCATGTTGATGGTAAGGAAGCAGAATCTTCTCATTCTAATCCATCAACCTCAGCTCCTGGTTCCGATCCACTACAGATCGAAAAACCTAACCCGGACTTAGTAATCAAACCGCCCGCCAAGGGTGTACTTCGAAGGTCTGCTTTCAATCCACATGCGAGAGCAGCCCAGAATTACAACATTGTTGAGGACTTAGCTGTTTCACCCTCAGCAATGTCGGCTTTAGAAGTGCTGCAATCATGCCCAGCACAACGAAAATTACTTTTGTTGGCTATCGGAGCTGTTGATGTTCAGGACCCGAATCTGATAATCTTCGATCTAGAAAATAGTACACCGCGTCTACCCCATCAAATGGCTTTCCAAATTCTAGTGATAGTCAAAAACAGGCCTATTCATCAGACTGTGATTGATGAGGGAGCTTCTACGTGTATTATGTCGATTCAATGTTGGAGATCGCTTGGTTCTCCTTCGTTGAACCAATCCCCGACCATCCTTAAGGCCTTTGATGGCCGTGGGTTCCGTCCGTTTGGTATTCTACAGGAATTTCCTATAGGGGTAGAAGGTAAAACCGTTAGTCTAGATGTGGAAGTGGTTGATGCCCCTCTAGACTACAACCTTCTTTTGGGTCGAAGTTGGTCATATGCTATGACAGAAGTCGTTTCATCGGTCTTCAGAGTAATAAAGTTTCCATATAACGGTAAGATCGTGACCATTGATCAGCTGACATACTTTTCATCCGACCCAGCCTCTTCAGAGAGTATCCAGCATGTCGGTAAGACGACAATCCCTTATAGGGATGTTGGCGTAGGTTTAGTTAAAGATTTCGGTTTACTGGGAACTTTTCCTTTCCCTCCAATCAACGCAGACCCTTCATTTGCATCAATTCATATGATTACATCAGACAACATTATTTATGATGATCCTTGGATTGTCCCATCTGAATCTGAGATAGACTCATTCGGTGATGCTATGCCTTTGAGTCCATATGAAATTGCTTATGAAGCCGTCATGTCTTTTACCGACTCAAGTTCAACCCAAATCGACCAAATGAATGTGGTCAGTGAAGAATCACTTTTCACATCAACCTTAGAACGGATAGCGTTTCCCGAAGTCGTGTCATCTGACGAGCAACTTCGCGAAATCCTAAGTGTAGACGATCTACCATGGGAAGATCTTCATCACAGATCTTCGTTTTTACCTAAGGATGATGTTTTTGAAAATGATTTTTCATCTATCTTTACCGTTGAATACGTCAAAGACGCTCAGAATCCAACGAAACATTCTGATTCAGAGTTGAATTTAGGGAATATTTCTCGCACTATTCCTATTGATATTTCAGTGAAGCCCGGAATTGAGGAAAACATTCATATAGGTGCCTCATGTACAGAAGATGAAATCCAAACTTACAAGGCCCTATTCCAAGAATTCCGCGATGTGTTTGCCTGGTCTTACGAGGAAATGCCGGGAATCGATCCTGCCATTGTTGTTCATGAAATAAAGACCTACCCGGACGCTAAACCCGTCCGGCAACGGTTGCGTCAGATTCACCCTCGGAAAGCGGCTGCAATTAAAGCAGAAGTCGAAAAGTTGTTGAAAGTAGGTTTTGTTTATCCAATCCCGTTAACGGATTGGGTATCGAATATTGTTCCGGTCAACAAGAAACAAGGAACAATAAGAATATATATCGACTATAGGGATACAAATCGAGCTTGTCCAAAAGACAACTATCCTACGCCTTATATCGACCAAATTATTGATGATTGTGCCGGAAGTGAAATGTTTTCCTTCATGGATGGTTTTTCGGGCTATAATCAAATCAATATTCTACCTGCCGACCAACCAAAAACGGCATTCATTTGTCCATGGGGGACATTTGCTTATTGCAAATTACCTTTTGGGCTTAAGAATGCTGGGGCCACTTTTCAACAGGCGATGTCTTACGCATTTCATGACATCAAGCACATTGTGCAACCATACCTCGATGATTTGCCTGCTCATTCTTTACACCGAGCTGATCACCTTGTCCACTTACGAGCAAGCTTTATGAGGTGTAGGCATTATCGAATTCGGTTGAATCCCCACAAGTGTGTTTTCTGTATAGAGACGGGTCGATTGTTGGGATTTGTTGTTTCAAAAGCCGGCATTCGCGTCGATCCCTCGAAGGTCGAAGCTATCATCAAATTGCCTCCTCCTTCGAGTTTGCGCCAACTCCAAAGTTTGCAAGGGAAAGCGAACTTTTTACGCCGATTCATTCCAAACTACGGCGAGGTCACTAAAGGTTTTACACGGTTGTTGAAACAGAATGCTCAATTCTTTTGGGATGAGATTGCCCAACAATCTTTTGATGCACTTAAACACGCGTTGACCCATGCACCGTTGTTGCATCCTCCCAACTACAACCAGGACTACTTCTTATACCTCGCAGCTTCGCATTCCACTATTGGAATGGTGTTAGTTCAAGAAGATGAATTCGGAGCAGAACATGTGATATATTATCTTAGTAGGACATTAAACCCCACTGAGCTAAAATATTCGCATGTGGAGAAATTGGCCCTGGCAGCCGTTCAAGTTGTCCAGCGTTTTCGTCACTACATTCTTCTCCGTAAACCTACAGTCATTTCGGATTGCAACCCTATGATTTATATTTTGACAAAACAACTGCTAGGGGGAAAGTACTCTAAATGGATCGTTATCCTGCAAGAGTTCAATTTGGAGTTTGAGAAGTCCAAGTCTAAGAAATCCTTAGTTTTTGCGGAATTGATGTGTGATTTCCCGCGTGCTGACACAGAAACTGTGGCAGAGGAGTCCATTGCAGATGAATCTTTGTTTCTTATCAGTACTTTAGATCCGTGGTACGGGGATATAATCATCTATCTCCAAACCCAAACCTTTCGGCCTGAAGCTTCAAAGGCGGAACGTCGAAAAATTCGGTTTCAATCCCAACAATACAAGATTATTGGAGATACACTTTATCGCCGGGGGGCAGACTTAGTTTTTCGACGTTGTTTAACTCACGAAGAGGCTGAGAGGGTTTTGAATGATTGTCACTCTGGAGCATGTGGCGGTCACATGTCTGGGTATGCCACAGCTCAGAAGGTGTTGCGCGCTGGCTATTTCTGGCCGTCCATGTTTAAAGATTGTATCATTGCAGTCCGAAAATGCCACAACTGTCAAGTGTTTGATCGCAAGATGCGCGCACCACCAGCTCCTCTCCATCATATAATTGTCGTTGGTCCTTTCGCCAAATGGGGTATCGATTTTATTACTTGTAACCCTCACTCGGCCGAGGGGCATGCGTATATCATCCTCGCGGTTGATTATTTTACTAAATGGGCCGAGGCGATGCCTACATTCGACGCAAGCGGCAAAACAGCTGCAGTTTTCGTATTCAATCACATTATAACTAGGTTTGGTGTCCCACAAACAATCATCACTGACCATGGGAGTCATTTTTGAAACATCATGATGACTGAGCTTACATGCCAGCTTGGTTTGCGCCACGATAGCTCTACTCCTTATTATCCGCAAGCCAACGGTTTGGTTGAGTCTATCAACAAAGTTCTGGTTATCATGATCCGACGAACCATTGGTATTCATCGGTCAAATTGGCACAACATGTTACTTTCAGCGCTATGGGCATACCGAACTTCAGTGAAAACTTCAACAGGGTTCACTCCTTTCCAGCTAGTTTATGGCTTGGAAGCTGTGTTACCCATTGAATGCGAAATCCCATCACTTCAAATGGCTGTCGAATTACTCCCAGCCACTTCCGAAGAGGAGAAACATTTATTATACTTAGCTCAATTAGATGAGACTCGACGTGATGCTGCATTGGAAATCGAGACTCACGCGAAGCGAATGAAAGCTCAGTATGATAGAAATGTGACCCCTCGAAGTTTTTCGGAGGGAGACCTAGTGCTATTATATGATCAAGCTAACGATAAGCTAGGTGCTGGAAAATTCGTTCCTATGTGGCATGGACCCTACATTGTAAAGCGAAAGCTAGCAAAAGGGGCCTATGAGCTGGTAGATTTTGATGGGGACTCTTTGGGTAAACCCAGAAATGGACTTTACCTAAAGAGGTATTATGCTTAAATGGTGGGTATGGAGAATTTTAGTTAGGTTAGGTTTTCTTTCTAGCTAGTATGTTTGTTAGTTTAGATAGTGTGCTTAGCTTAGAAAGTGTGTTTCTCGTCGTTATTCTGGCTTATCTTGGTTTTACTCTTGATATTGCAGATGTCGACGCCTCTCCAAACGTACATTGGATTTGCTGATGGTGCTTGTCGTAGTACACGGAATATCTCTTCCGCAGCTTGGGTTATCTATTCGCCCTCTGACGAATTAGTTTCTATGCATGGGGTGAGCCTCGGTCAAACGACGAACAACATTGCAGAATACAGTGCAGTGGTTGAATTATTGTCTGAATCTATTTCATTTGGAATTCGACGTTTGATAGTGAGGTTAGATTCTAAACTCGTTGTATTACAGCTTAATAGAGTATATGCCATTAGCAATCCTGTGTTATTAAGGTTGTTTTTGAGAGTGCGTCTCTTGGAACGTGAATTTGATTACATTGAATATCAGCATATTCCAAGGTCTTTAAATACATTAGCAGATGCAATTGCTTCTCGAATGTTGAATAGACATTTGCGATAATCATACAAGTAAATTTAAAAACATTTCATCACATATGTTAAACAAGATAAGCCGGTAATAATGATATATATATAGAGATAGGAGTGTGTCAAAAATATACATCGTCTTCGATCATAGGTTGAAAAACACCTTATGATCGGCAAAAATGATAAGTACAAAAAGCCAAAATGTCATATGTGTCTACAAAAGTGACTAGCCAATCACTGGTGGTGCTCTCTATACGAGACCACTGCCCGCGCTACCCTACACAGGAACCTCCTAAAAGGTCCTGGGACTGCGACCACATAGCGCTGAAGTCGAATGGGAATGTCATCTATGGTGGTCTCTGGTATATCCGCCGTCAGACGCTCTAGATCCTGTTCCAGCTCGGCTAAGGTCTCTGCGGCTGCATCCTGTGGGGCTGGTGCTGGTACAGCTAGTACTCTCCTCTCAAAAGCCCGGAGGTTAGCTGGACGCCGCGGACCTACATCTTCATTTTGAAATTTTGTGTTGTCAGTTTTGAGGCGATATATAAAAACAAAAAAATACATAATTTGAAAACTCATGGAAAATGAAAATACCTCTGTCGTCCCACTGTTCTCCCTGTGGAAGAACCATGTCCGGATCATTCCGAAAATCCATTCCGGCATAAGGAAAGTCCTGAATAGCAAAGACCTGGCTCTCTAGCCAGTGAAAGTAACCATTAGGAAATCGAACAACTGCTGCGCCCTCATCAAGATGCCGGACCATTACCGCAACCCATCTCGTCAACTTAGGCTCCGGAGGCGCCCCAACTGGAACTGTAAGATGCTGGGGGACCAGCATTGGAACTCTCTCTAGGGCAAAGCTCACAACTATAGGCCCATATCCAAAGGTCTTTAGTTGTCCTCTCTTTGCCCTGGTTAGTTGGCCCTTCAAATTAGCCAACACGGCATCACACCAGTTGAAAATGGTGCCATGGAAACAGTCTATAGCCATCTGCATTTGGGACCCAGTGGCTTGGTGCAAAGCGGCCGCGCCGCAAAGTCTGGTAACAGTAAAGGCTATCACCATAAGTTCAGGTCGGGATATGTACTTGATTTCTATCCCCTTCTCATGGTTTTGGTTGTTGCACCACTCTAGTCGGAGACTAGCAAGGGATTGGCCACCCGGCCTAGTCCCGAATAGAGAGAGTTGCTCACCCCTGTTAGGCAAGCCAGTGAGAAAATATATGTCGGAGGGCTCTATCTCGAGCTGGTGCTCTCCGATGTAGAAACATTGCTCCTGAATGTTCCACCTTTCGACCAGCCACTCAAGAAAAGGCACTTGGCCCCTCATGCCAGGTATGGCCCAATATTTGTACAGTCTGCATGTTTTTAATGCATCAATGGAAGGTTGATGACCTATCGCGGCCAAATCAACATCCTCGTGCTCTCTTTCACGCCAATCAAGCATGGTGTGCTCCCTGCACATCATAAAACATCAGTGAGAATCCATAAAATTTAAAAATTTTGGTCTATTTTGGAGGACCAAGGGTTTCAATTTGCGTTTTGCGGGGTACGCACCCCAGCCTTTAGGGACAGAGTGCCCGGACGCAGGTTCCCTTAAGGCCGGGTGCGTACACCCCGTAATTTTCCCATTGGGAAAATATCAGGGTACGCAGGTCAGCAGTGCATGACCTGCGTACCCCGAAGGGCGCATTTTGAAACCCCAATGCCCCCAAAAAATCAAATAAAAACTTAAAAATGAATTCTAAACGGATGGAAAACAAGAGAGGGGTGTTGTAGAATACCTGGTGAAACGGTGTTTGATTCTGACGGTCGGATTCTCCGCAATCTTCACGGGAAGTTTCTTGTCAAAAGCCCTTTTCTCAACCTCAACAGTAAAATGGTAAAAATGACATGGTAAGAAGTATTTTTATAGGTTTTTTGGATAAATAAATGCTAGATTTGTTTATTTTTCACCATGAAAGGACATTTTCAATGAAATTTTGCCCATCTTAAACAGGTATGAGTAATGTGTTGTTTCTGTGCAGGACAAAGGGACTTTAGGGTAAATTATCATTTTTCACGTCAGAGTCATGTTTTAAGCTCTTTTCTGACTCCTAAAACATGAAAAGATCGCCGAGCGTTTCTTTTACACTCGTTAAAATGGAATTAAAAGACGGTCCCCTTATATCCCTTTTCTGACCGTAAAATCAGGAAAAGATTGTCGGGTTTTTGTCGTTTCAAACTCGATACGGAAATAAAACGACGTGTCCTTGATCGCTTTTTACTTTTCAGGTCAGAGACACTAATCATGAAAGTACTCCTTGGTCGCAAGATCAAGCGGTTCTCCCAGGTATTATTTTATACTTTTTCGGGCTTGGGAGACACAAATTTACAAAAAAGTTCAACCTGGAGTCTTCTTAAGTTTTTCAGACTCTCTAAAATTGAAAAACGCCGAGTTTATCCTATACTGGGCTCGTTAAAATTTCACAGTAAAGGACCTATTCAATTACAAACAGGAACGAACCACTCCTTCCTAGGGTTCGAATCAAAACTAGGTTGGACTCATCCGAAGGATGAGCTTATAATCAAGCATATGTTATCCTCCTCAAGCTTGTTAAAAATAAAAGAGGTACTTGCCAGAAATGGTGGGGGAAAAGAGAGAAGAATGAGCCTATTTGTTATCCTTTGTCTCAGAAGAAACCTTATTACCACTCTTGAACACGACACTTTTCATTCACCTGGGTTGGGAAATCCTTTACCTCACAGTTGATCAAACCACTTTGAAAGACTTCAGCCGGGTTCCGGGGATTAACTTTGAGTCATTCATCACCAAGCCATCTGTCGTGTCGTTATGTGTTCAAGAGGTCTGCAAGCAAAACTTTCATCTGCAAAATACTTGTCATCCATTTGACCATCCCTGAGTTAGTCCTTACAGCAACATTTCTTCAACTTGATTAATGATTTCGTGTTGTGGGCTTCCCTGCAACGGGTTGCTTTCTATCGACATCAGCACATTATCTAGAGAGATGACTTAGAAATCGTCAGTACCTTGAAGTCTGCATGCATCAATGGTAGGTTTCTCGCCTTTGACGTCAGTTTACATCATTGACTCTCGATCGAAGGATTCCGTGAAATGTTCGACATCAACTCATTCATTCACATCTCATGGATTGTACTGGGTACTTTGAGAACCATTGACATTACTGGTGGTCTCTCTCACACTTGTTAACAGTTTACATCATCGACTGGTAATCAAGTGGTTTCTACCATGTTCGACATCAACTCATTTATTCGCATGGCTAGAATCGTACCAATTCGGGAAGTAGAAATGAAGACCCTGGATCTAGTTTCCACCATCCAGGCTGCGAGGAGTTTTGTATTCATTATCTAGTAGACTAATCATAAACAGATGGCTGCGCCCATACTGTGTCTACAAAAGTCTATGATTATGATGTACTGCAAGATCATTCCTGTATCAGTCTAGTTAGTCTGTTAGTTAAAGTTTTGATCTGAGTATGGGAATGCCTACCTCAGCGATGATATAATCTTATACATGTATTTTTGTGTTGAAAATTGCAGGTTCTGACCAGGCTCTCCACGAGACAATCCTTGAAATGATAAAGCGCTTCACCCTTCCTAGATAATACAAAACCCTAATCTACTACAGGCTTCGCACTTTAGGGGGCAATCTGTTACACTAAAAAATGTCACCATGACTATTTACAGTTAGTATGGCTCTATCAACAGTCATGCTATCCTCCTGGGCAAGTCTTATGCCTCTGCTCTCCATGTCAAACTCCAAAAAGAGAGAAAGTCTTTATAAATGTATTTATCTCTGGGTACGCAGGTTCTCTCAACCTTACCTGCGGATACGCACCTAATGTTCACAAAAGCTGCGTACTTGTACGCTCTGTATGTAAAGGGGCAGGTGCGTACCCCTGTAAAGGTCAAAATGCGCAAGTTTCATCTTTAAAAAGTTACTTGTGGTCATTTCTAGAGCATTCTAGAAGGTTGTTCGACGTGTATTGAGCGCCTCCAGATGGTTCATGTACCCCTACCAAGGAGGAACTTATCCCATCAATAAGGGAGCTATCCCATCCAAAGAGGGGATTATCCCATTGATGGTGGACCTGATTAACTTCCTCTTGAGCACTATAAATACAGGCATTGGGCCAGAAGGAGGAGAGGTTGGAAGCTAAACATTTCTAAGGGTAGATGCTGCTAGAATTAGGACTCCCATTTAGAAGCTTGTGAGGAGAGATTGCCATCTTTGCTTGTTCTATTTGGAAGTGGGTGAGCTTTGTCAAAGTAAAGGAGAACTCTTGATGGACCCTGGGAGGGACTTGCACAAGACCAAGGCTCAGGTTGTAATTGTTCCTTTTGTTTCCTATTAATGCAAATGAGTCCATTCTTCTCAATAACTTGTTATTTATGAGTTGTTTCATGTACTCCTTGGTCTATGTGTTAAATATGTTTTATTCTATGAGATTATCAAGTGCTATTTAATCGTTTGATTGTTAGTGGATGCAGGTTTCAAAGTGAAGGAGGAGCTCATCCGGATCAGTGAGGCTGGACTGCTACAACAGCGTTGGATTACAGGTAGGATCTAAACACTTGATTTCTTATATAGTAAATGCATATTTAGAGAAGGATTGTTCTTGCTTGTCTTGTTTGTCACTAGAGAGTCTTAGGCTCCTAGGGAGGTTGGTTGTGTCCGCACTATCGACTCTTTCCGCCTGACAGACAGAGAGCCAGACTCAGGACCAAGTTACTTCAGCTCAGTGACGGGGCCTAGCAAAGTTTAACTTGGGAGTTGTTGAAAGACTCGGTGAATTTTTCAACTATGACGATAATCTTGTTAAGGTCAACTATCCAAACTTTGCCACCATATTCAACCTAATGTAAGTTTTACTGAAATGCTGATCTTTGATACAGAGTATTTCGAGTCTAATACTCTACCGACCTATAACAGCTTATTCAACTTGCAAAAATAGGATAAGTTATATCGAAATAGGTGAAGTAGGGAGCAAAAGAAACCATTTGTGTCTAAGCATGTTGCACGGTACTAAATGCACCTATTAGACTCGGGATATGTACACTGGAATTATATTATATATTTGACATGCTCTATAGACTTTCTGGTTTTTTTTAAGGTTGTTTTGAGAAAAACAGTCGGGTGATGCATTTCACAACAAAGAATTCCTCTTGCTTAGGTGCCAGGGTTGAAGGGCATCTATTCCCCAAAAGTCACCCAAAAGTTACTCTGGCCTCATCCCTTTTGGCATACCACAACAGGAACGAACACTAGTGAACGGCTTAATACTCAGTCACTGGTGAATTATGTTCCCTTGATTACATACTTATACTTTACTTATACAAATTTATATGCGCATCGAGACATTAGTAGATTTAAATTCTTTGTTAAAATTTATACTTTGCAAAGACTCGAGGGATCCGACAATGCAATTGGTAACCATAAAGAGAACTCTAGTTTTTCATCATGTTTACTCTGATGTAAGAGATAAATTAACATGTTCAGCTGTTAAAGTTCCCGATTAAAATCAGGGTAATAGCTAAGATATCCAAAATACAGCCTCTACTGAATCCTAAAATTTCTTCAATTCAAAACTTGTCCGTCTCTCTTGAAATTTTATCTGGCTTTTATGCAAAATGGAATTAATTAAATGCATGCATGAGCCAGTGAAAATTCCCTAGTGTAGAAGGATCATTCTGGCCTGGTTCACCTTTCTGAACCGATGCATGAATGCACTTTAAAAATAAAAATAAATGAAAATGAAAAAAAATACCTGATTGGATTTCCCTTGCCATTTATAATATCCATGGAGTGTACAGGCACTTTCTTGTGAGAGTAAGGAAGGGAAAAGTGGGTGATGGATAATGTTGTATATGAATGGATGGATGGCAAGTCCTGCACCCCAAGCCTTAACGGGGTCTGAACCCGTGCTTGCAAGGCCATAGCCATTCCTTGGAAGACACAGCTCTGCTTTACAATTTAATTCTACTTGTGTAAACTGATGTTGCTACTGTCTGTTCTATGTTAGCGGTTTTCATCAGCGTAGTGTGCCTTTCAATACCTTTCGGATGGATTAGACTTCGCTGGCCCGACGTGGGTCGCAAGTAAATGGTGTTCTTGAATAATCCCTGCAAATGACCTTTTAACTGTAGGCAGGCACAAAACTTGTCCAAAACTGTATCCATTTCAAATCTCTCACGATTTTAGTGTGAGTTCAAGGGGGCCTTTGGATGGAAAATTTGAAGAATCCATATATTAGGATTATGACTCCTTACGAGAGTTACAAGCTCTTATAGCAGAATTTGGGTTTAGTGGTTTTGGGTCCAGATTTTGAACCAAAGCTGTGATACCATGTGTAAGATCCCTTTCCTAGGGTTTTCTAGCATCTATTTCTGATGAATTTAAATGCAATAAGAGACAATAGTTTACTTTCTTACAAGAATTTTAAACAAATAAAATTTTATCATTTACATTCTAATCCTTATAACTTATGGAGAACATTTCATTTTAATAAATTTACCTGAGTAATCTATAGAGGAATACCTGTACCGGTGGCTGGTGGAGATGCCTTTGAGCTGCTGCTCCTACTAAATGCTCCTCTTGACTGACCCAACTGGATTTACCTTCCAGCTAACTAGGAAATAATCCCTAGCCCAGGAAACCTCCACAGGTTCCCTAGCCCTCCGAGCCCAATTCCAACCAGATGTAGTGTGGGTGTCCAAGATGAATGATCCAGACCAAGATGAGCAATATTTCCCTCCTCTCAACAACCCAAGAAGCTTCCATGGGTTCCTAAGGTCTCAAAAAATCACAACAAATCCTAAAATCACAATCAACCCCAAAAGCATAAGCAAGACTCCACCTCCCCTTTTCTCCCTTCCCCCTTCCCTTTTTATACCCTCCCTTTCTTCTCCATCTCAACCACCTCTCGTTAATGTCATTAACTTCTCATCCATCCTTACAGTTGACTTCTCTTCTCCCAAGTAAAGCTAGGAGTACATTTGGAAATGTGACATGAATATAAAATTTGGAAATTAATGGGAGACGACCATGTCTTCTCCCAAGTAAATCTGAAAGTACATTTGGGAATGTGGGTTGAATATATATGTTGATAATTAAATGGAGAGGACTATGTCTTCTCCCAAGTAAATGTGAGGGTACATTGGGGAATGTGAGATGTAATTAAATGGAGAGGACCATCTCTTCTCCCTAGTAAATGTGAGGGTACATTGGGGAATGTGAGATGAATATATATATATATATATATATATATATATATGATAATGAGTTGGAGAGGACCATCTCTTCTCCCTAGTAAATGTGAGAGTACATTGGGGAATGTGAGATGAATACATATATTATTTGAAATAATGGAAGGAGACCATATCCTTCCTAAGATTCAATTTGAGAAGGTAAGTTGGGAATTTCAATAATAGAAATCATGAATTTTATATTAGACCAATATTTCTCAATATTTCCAGATAATGTAAACATTAATAAAATTTGCAAGTTAAGATTTAAGTGGGGCATTACAAGCCATTCATCCCTGTGCCATATTCCAAGCATGAATGTGGGATCTCATAGAACACGTCAATCCAAAACCATCCAAGGCTTCCAGAGGCCATCCGCCTCAACCCATTAAAAAATGATTCCACATCACGGTTAGACATCACAAAGCCATCATCAGATTGGTCTCTACCCAAGCCTTCAAGGGCTCCAGAGTGATTGTTCCAACCAAGGTTTCTAGGACTAGTAACTCAACTCACAACTTATTCAGGGCTTCCAGAGTGTTTTTCCAATGAGGGCTTCTAGGACTAGTAACTCAACCCACCTAGGGCTTCCAAAGTGTTTTTCCAACAAAGGCTTCCAAGACTAGTAACTCAACCCAAGCTGTTATAGGGATTCCAGAGTGTTTGTCCAACCAGGGCTTCCAGGGACTAGTAACTCAACCTAAGCTAAAGGAAACATGAGAACCAACCAAAACAAAACAAGGAAATAAATCCACAATCAATGTAATGCCCCACTTAATCTTATCATGCGAATTTTATTAATGTTTAAATTACCTGAAAATGTTGAGAAATATTGGTGAATATCTTCATTTGAGAAAACTGTAAATTTTATTTATAGAGGTATTATTGCTATTAATCAAATTTCCAACTTGTCTTCTCAAAATTAACCTTGGATAGGATATAGTCTCCTACCATTATTCCAATATAAATATTCATCTCACATTCCCAAATGTACTCTCGCATTTACTTGGGAGAAGACATGGTCCTCTCCAACTAATAACCAATATATATATTCATCTCACATTCCCAAATGTACTATCAGATTTACTTGTGAGAAGACATGGTCCTCTCCAATTAATTACCCAATTTTATATTCATATCTCACATTCCCAAATGTACTCTCAGATTTACTTGTGAGAAGACATGGTCCTCTCCAATTAATTACCCAATTTTATATTCATATCTCACATTCCCAAATGTACTCTCACATTTACTTGGGAGAAGACATGGTCCTCTCCAACTAATTACCAATATATATATATTCATCTCACATTCCCAATTGTACTCTTAGATTTACTTGGGAGAAGACATGTCCTCTCCCATTAATTTCCAAATTTTATATTCATATCACATTTTCAAATGTACTCTCAGATTTACTTGGGAGAAGAGAAGTCAACTGTAAGGATGAAGGAGAAGTTAATGACATTAATGAGAGGTGGTTGAGGGGGAGAAGAGAGGAGAGGCATAAAAGGGGGAGGAGGAAGAGAGAAAGGGGAATGCTAGTTCTTGCTTTTGGTTTTGAGTTGGTTGTGATTTTGGGAGAGCTAAGGGAACCTGTGGAGGTTTCTTGGGCTTGGAGTTTGAAGGGATCATTGTTTATCTTGGTTTGGATTATTCATCTTGGACACACACTACATCTGGTTGGTCTTGGGCTCGGAGGGCTAGGGAACCTGTGGAGGTTTCCTGGGCTAGGAATTATTTCCTTGTTGGCTGGGAGGTAAATCCAATCAGTAGTCTAGAGGAGCATTTCAGCAGGAGCAGCAGCTCAAGGGCATCTCCACTGGCCATCGGTACATGTATTCCTCTATGCATAGATTACTCATGTAAATTATTGAAATGAAATGTTCACTATAAGTTGTAGGGATTAGAATGTAAATGGTAAATTATCATTGTTTAAATGTCTTCTAAGGAAGGATAAAATTATCATTGTTTAAATATCTTGTAAGAAAGTAAATTATTGCCTCTTATTTCATTTAATTCTCAGAGAATATGGATTTATCAGAAGACCCTCGGATAGGGCCTTACACGTGGTATCAGAGCTTCGATTCAAAATATGGACCCAAAACCCACTAAACCCAAATTCCACAATAAGATATTGTAACCCTCGTAAGAACTCATAATCCTAGTATATAGATTCTTCAAATTTACCATCCAAAGCCCACCTTGCACCCATTTTCAGATCTTAAATCGCCTCACGTGGTATCAAAGCAACCTTCATATGCAGATGCCATGTAAGTGTAGATCCATGAGATGGACCATGTAAGTGTGCTTCCAAAGAACCGTTTTGCATAAGCTCGTATACTAGTAGCCTTGTCTTCCCATGGACACAGAAACCCAACAAAGACACTGAGTTTGGATGCCTAATTTTGCTCATTAGTTCAACTTCACTTTGAAATTCATCATCTGCCTGTTTTCTGTTTTCGTCTAGCATCTTGACCGCAACACAAAAATCATCAGGGAACTGAGCTCTGTATACAGAACCAAAGCCTCCCTGCCCAAGGAGGTTATAGCTACTAAAATTATTTGTAGCTGCTTGTAAAACAGAATACTCTATAGCAGATGTGCATCCCTTCCTTTTACCAGTTCTAAAAGAGCAGAAACGAGTAAGCAAGGGGCCAAGTGACATTCCAAATCTACTACCACCACATTGAGCTTTGGATTTAAATTATAGAAGCATATATTTATAGTCATCCTACTTGGTTGAACCAAATCAACAAATACATGTAACCACCCTGGCATGAACTTAACAAGTTCTGAATTCTTTTGAAGCTATCCATATACAGATAAGTACATAATATTATAAATGAGAGAGGCAAAAGGAACTTTAACAAGCATGCACCGGAGAGAGAGACAGAGGTACATTCATGGACCTTTTAATGAAGGATAACCCTGGATATCTCTATTCTTCACGCAAAAAAAAAAAAGAAAAAAAAGAAAAAATATTGACGGCTTCCTGATTTAACTCGAGGAATAAACATCATAAGCTACACTGTGGAATAGGAGTAGAAGAAAGAGGTTAAATATCATCTTCGAAGGCCTCTTGGCTAGTTAGGGTGGCTGCAGTAGCAAGCATACTGTCATACCCAGAGACATATAGCAAAGCCTTATCAAGTATTTAAACAGTCCCATCAGTTGGTTCAGACTAACTTCAGGGTGAAATATGTTGTGAGAAACTTTGATGCAAAGCCAGGTCCTCTCGGTTTCCTTTCAAATTAAATGTGGGAGGGCTTTGGAAGATGGGAGTCGTGATCTAAGATCTCACAACAACAACAAAAACATAGTTTTGAGTTGGAAGAATTATAAATGAAAATTAAAAACCTGAAAACAGTCCACTGGCTCGAGAAATTCAACAAAAACTTGTTAACTCTGTTACAGGTTAAAGAAATTTTAATGGGAAACTTTCAAAGCTCATGTCAACACATACGACAATCTGCTGTGTTGGGTTCAAAGTTCAAAACTAGGAGAAAAAGAAAATGACAGGTCCACTCTATCACAAGCAAACTGTCGTTCTCCCCATCCCCACCATACTTTCTCTTAGAATCCAACTCTTTAAAGGCATTCATAATTTTTAGCACATACAACTGCATCCCTACAACAGGAGCACCCAACACCATCATCCATATCATCACGTTTCTTCTTTATTAAGAATACATTGTGTCTGACATGCACATATGGAGACGGCTCATTTTCATTCCCCATCACATCTTTCCAAAAGTGTCGCTCAATTTTGAAGTCTTCCATTGAGTATGGAATTGGTAGCCGATCAAAATCTTCCTTTATGTTACTTGTCCGATCCTTGCACTGCAGCATGATAGAATACCCACCAACTCTTGTGATCCAACCTCCAATCTTCATGATGCCTCCAACATACTACCCGCCCTCACATAGCTCTACAGTCACTGATGTAGAGTCTAATGTAGATTGGGTTGAAGCAGATTTTAAAACAAGACATTTCAGTAGGATGGAGTTCACATCATGTGTATTGAAGATATATTTCGTGAGTTGCTTGATGGAAGAATTCAATACCTGGCTTGACAACATTACAATGGAGGCATCAATTGCTAAATGGTCCACTGGGTAATTTCACACTCTTAGGACATGATAATGCTCATTGGAGTCTTATCTTTTGCCTCAATTGGTATTTTCAATATAAGCCTTGCCAAACTACAGTCCAATGGGGTGGTGGAGTTGTGCATGTTTCTAATTATAATGTTTGAGTCTCAAATGACTATCAGGTTCCTTATCCGCCTTGGAACAATGATCTTAAATCCTTGATAAAGGGCTTAATAAAGGGCTAATGCTTCAGCCTGGTTATTAGATGCCATCCTAATGCCCATTCAAAACTTATTTCTTGTTGTCCATCGGGATTGTTGTCTACGGTTGCCTTTCAAAGCTTCATCAAAGAAAAGAGCAGACTTTCTCTGCAATGTCAACCAACTGTGAAACTCATCTTCTAGGTGGATTTGCCATGGTGCCCTATGACTGGGTCTTTCCATGATACTTCTTGGATTCTGGATATCTCCCATCAAAAGATCCTTAAGCCAAATTTTCTCTTCTTACTCCAGCGTCATCACATTATGGCCTTTCAATCCTTTAACGCAGATTGCTTCTAACAGGAGGCCACAAGGTTTCACTGCCTCTGTTCTAGGGGTGGTGTTCTTTTGCTAAAAGATGGCTCTACCTCTAGCTAACCATATTTCCCGGCAAATAAACTTAGGTGATTTCCATTCAGGCCCTTTTTACAATTGGCTTATTCAGAAATGTTCCATTATATATTTTGTGCCAAGCAATTAACATTTCACTCTAGGACAGAGGAAGAGAAATTGTATACTCAATTGCATGATGCACACTAAGAGGGTCCTTTTATTCATTTTGGGAGGTTATCAGCAGCTAACACTGAACAACCTTTGGCTCAATATTCTCATCACATCTTTCGATAGTCTAATTTTCTGAAAAATAACTTTCATTGGATAATGAATTTCATTTTGGGAATTGGTCCTCGTAAATTCCATGATATTATGGCACTTTCCCAAACTTCCAAGTCTTTAAGAACTTTTTTGCCACTCTTGAGATTTTATTATTTAATATCCCCGATTCAATGTTTTAATGTCTTGTAAATAAATAATGAGACAGTTTTATTATTAAGAATTTAATGATGTAGAATGTACAACCTTTTCGTGAAATGGGAAATTCATTGTCAAGGTTCCATCAAGCAGGGTATGTACTATGCATACATGTCTAGGTAAAATACGAGGGCAGGTGTGGAATAAATTCAGGATAGATTAGCTTAGGACATGATGATGAGGAGCATGCTATATCAAATGGAGCAAAATCTGATCATTTTGCTTGTTGGGGAACAAAGCCTTATTTAGGTCAATCATTTTTGCCAAGCCACCTCACCTTTATACATCAACCACTTTATAATAATAAGGGGACTTTTTATTTGGCTTGTTCTCTACCCCTTTTTCTTTGGCACTTTCCATGTTATTCCTAGTTGTCATCAAGTCACTCCTTTTGAGTATGGCTAATGGTTGCTAGAAATGCTCTTTTGCATTGTTGTAGTCACTTTGTCTCGCAAGCTGTTCATAGACACATATTGATAAGTCTTTGACGGTGTTCTTTTGTGTTGCTTGCGTGCACATTGTTAGTCTTAAAGAATGCCCTCAATGGATGCCTATAGATTGTTGGCCTTAAAGAATAGCTTCAATGGATATGCAGGGAGAGATGCATGTTTAAGGAGGAGAATGCCATCCAAGACTTAACCTGGGCCATTGTCAAACAACAGCTCGAAATTGCTGCCAAATCACAACCCGACAGATCATCTTATCTTATCTATGATTTATTTTTTTTTCTGCTTAATACATTGTTATAGAAGCTTTTGGAAATAGAATGTTGCTTTTGAAGATTTAAGATGTTAACATTTGACTCTTGAGTAGTAAGAATGAGAGAACGAAGTTATATTCATTTCCATGGATTATCAAATCAGGTCAATGGGATTCAAATGTATTTCATAATAATGTTAATGCAGTAGTGCCCAAGGTGTCTCCTGAAAAGAAAATAACAAAATGACAAAACAAACTGGTAAACCCAAATAGGTGAACAGTAGACAATGAAGCAGAGGGTCGATCCTGTTTAAAAGATGAGGAAAAACAAACACTCCTGTAGCTAAGAAGGTTGGGTGGATCATGAGCAGGGGCCAAGAAAAGAATGAGATCCTAATGAAAGTCATCCTTGGTGATATATTGACAATCATACAGTGGCTAGTGGCTGATACTGGCTGTTGTTATATAAAATTTTATAGCGGAAGGCTGATGAGGACATTTTATTTAGCTGCTATGAGCTGGATAATGCTGACATCAATTAATTTGATTTACTTTTACTCGCAGTTTTGGACGGAGTATTTTATTAGTCATGTTCTGCCATGAGGGTGAACATTGAAAGGACTTGACCATTTGATGGACATTCTTGTAAAGTTTCAGTATATACTAATACAACGAAGATTCATTATGACATAGATAGGAAATACCTGGGTCCTAGTCTACTATTTTATATCGAAACCACAAGAAAGTTATGTCAAGGTTTTCTTTTAGTTTCTTTGCATTTGTAATTGGATGACTATTTTAGAATACCACCCTGTGATTTTATTATCTTTTACAAGTCTCATGCACATACACCATTACTGAGTTGTGCATCCCAAGTTTTGTGTGAAAATGATCCCTAAAACGTAGGCCTATGGCCTATCCATCTTGCCAACACAAATCTTTTGCAGAATTAGAATTTATTGTCTCTGCATATCACAATCACAATCTGAGATCAAACTTTACATTGTGAATTCATGACATGGGGTGAATGGCTTTCTGCAAATCTGGTTTCAATGGCTTGACTGCCTATTTTACCTGCTTATGGTGCTAAGGCAAATGCTCAACCAAGGATGTAAGTCAAATTCTGTTATGTTAAAAATAAACAATGCCCTCTTTGTGTTTGAATGTGCAATCACAGTACTTCATTCAACCATTTCTTTGCTCATTAAAATCATATATGCATATTTTCAAGCAAAATAACAATTACTAATACCACTTCTCATTGATATCACTGTAATCAGGGTGCAATTAGTCAATTATAAATCTATCATGCTAGCTAATTGTCTCCACGTGTTTGGAGAGTGAGGGTTGTAGTTAATTGATCAATGTACACAGGTTGTAGTTAATCAACAAAGCACAAAAGAACAACTTGTATGCATTTATAAACAAAAATTTTAAATGGATGTATGAAGTCGCTTTCCTTCCAGTCAATGTTTCCCAATTGCAAGACCGTTATAAAATATTTACATCAGCATGTGGTGGCTATAATGTATGCCAAAGTGCACTGGCTTGAGAATATATGGTTGTAGCCTGTACCATGCTATTGCACTGCATTCAAACCCATATAGTGGACCTGCAAAGCCATAAATGAATAATTACTGTTGTAGGTTGACCAGCTGTGTGTTCAGGGAGAAATTTAGTTGTACTAGTTTACATGGAAAATACTAACCCAACAAATAGAAATGAGGTGTTGGTAGGCAGGTAAAATGCACACAATGCTTAAACAGAGCACCAACAATGTTTTTAACCAATAATCTAGCCTATGATAACATGTTCTAAAGTTTAAATTTGTGGCTAAGAAGTAACTGGGCATAACTTGAATTGATCTATTGCTTGGGTTCTCTTTGGACTATCTAGAGTATGGTAGAAAATGTTAGGAATAGTGCTAATAAGGGCTAGAACTCTGAACCAGTGTTGCATAAGACACCTTAGCATAATCAGACTCGAAGCGAACAATTCAAAAGGAATAGAGCAGATCATTCCAAGGCAAAATTCAGATCAAAGTCTCTTAGTATCTTCAAACAGTCAGAAGTACTTGTGATATCAGTAATATAAAGGTACTATTGATGTAGGTATGATACTGCTATTGATGTTTGTCAGTTGAATATATTATTGTTTAGAAGTTGTTGTTAAACAGGAAGAGCATGTGAGAGAGAGTTCCCGTGCATGTGTATTGTTGGGATTTGGTGATTGGAAGTTTGTTGATACAATTGTAGCGTGATATTGTCTCATCTTAAAATGAGCAGATTGATGAAGGATGTTGATCCAATGACTTTGATGATTCATTATATCTCTGTTATCTGAGAAGATGCATGGAAACTATATGATTATGATTGGATGACTTTGGCACATGAACCAAAGAATTAATGATAGGAAAGTTAGCAGGTTGCAGATAGATCGATGGTTATGGGCAAGGTCACTTTCCTGACATTCAGAGGGATCTATGGTCAAGCTATGATGATTGGTTTGTGAAGATGTAGCTATTCTATTTCAACATGCAGCCCAAGTTCATTAATTGTATAGTCAAGTCTGCCACATCACAATGATTAAATTTGGTTGAAGGATGTGTCACTTGAACAAACTCTGTAATGGTCTCAGAATTTTGATTGAAGAATGATGTGAACTATATTTTACATTGAAAATTGCAGTTTTGTTCCCACTAATATGTACCTGAGGTCTTCTTTTTTATGCCAACCTCAGTGTCTATTAAATATATGGATAGTGTGAACAATATTTGCACTAAAAATTGCAGTTTTGAGCTAGTAAGTTCTACCCAAAATATGTCCCAATCTAAAGAATGTAGTCATTTATATTTTACATACGAGGGTGGCTTTTAATTCTGACAATAGTATATTATCATTATTCTTATTTAAGATATAGCAGATTTTCCATTAGGATAGTAGGATTGGCTTTCTGATAGTATATTTGTCATTCTTCATGGAGGAAGTCATAATAACAAATCTCGAGTTGAGAAGTAAAACGACTATGAAGCACAAGAATTCAGATTAGGATGTGATGAAATATACTATATGTCACGTTAATGATTATTCTATGGGTGGTGGAATTATCTAGTAAAAACATAGATTGAATACCATGGACTTGTGTAGGGCTTACTATGATAGTTGTTTTTAATGATCTTAAATTAAATGAGAAGATCAACTCGTAGAGAATTTGGGATTTTAGAATGGAAGCTTATTGAGTCAATAAAAAACCAATAAAAATATTAGGATACACTTTTACCCTTATTCTAGTGTTGAATAAGAATGTCGTGAAAAACATTATATCTCTAGTTTTGGATAAAAGGACCCTCAACTTTCTTCGCAACTTTTTGGTGGTCACTGGCCACTTATGAAAGGAGTAGGCATATTTAGAAATGTGGTGCCATTTAGAGGAGAAATACTAATCGCAGCAGGGCAAAGGCAATTATTCCATTCATTTATTTATTTCTCATTTGTCTGGTCATATTGTGAGCTGCAATATATATCAAGAAATTGTTTTAGTACTAGTAAACAATGATTAAATATATAATAAATTTGAACATTTGACATTTAGAGGACATTTCTCTCTATTTACAAAAAATAATAAAGTATGAAAATCATGCTGGAAACAGTTTCTAAAGTTTTGAGTATTTTATTTTTAAGTTAACTAATTGGTTTGGAAGTTGAAAAACCAACGAATTGGAAGAGTGGGACTTTTATATTCACTGAGGTATTAAAGAAATTATATGCTTGAAACTTATTCTAGCACCTTCTAGTGGAATTGATAGTACACTAATCCGTTGCTTACCACCTTATAGCATATCCAGGTTCAAATGCTATTTTCCATGACGGACAGTTGAATCTGTTTCAACTCTAATTGTTATCGAGGGGTTCCACAAGGATGTCACATGAGCATTTATGATGCCCATTTTGACGTAGATAGCTACCTATGTTAAGGTTCTATTTTGCAGTTCCATGTTGTTATTTATGAATATTATATACATTTGGTTGGACACGTGAAAATCAATTGATGGATTTGGTATTGATGATGGAAATGTTGGATGTATGACCAAATGTATGACTTACTTGGGTACAATTTATCTAGTGCATGACTTGTCAGAGTTATTATTGCATCGTATAGGGCTTAAGTAGATATGATTTATCTAATCAATGACTTAGTGAAATTATGATTTATCTAATGTAAGATTTATTTCCAGTATGAACAACAAAAATTGACATGTGGATACTGGACTTAATAAACATGATGTTTAAGATCATGTATCTATATTTATTTGTGGTTATATGTATGCATGGATGAGAACTAAACTACAGATTGGAAAGAACCGTATGATAACCAAGATCTACTATTTCATTAGGGAAGGTCAAGACAACCAATGAGGAAAGGTACGATGTAAATTGTTCTGTTACATTTGGTATATAGTTGATATACACTATTATGACACGAGTAAAATATAAATGACAGGTGGCAAGACTGCCTGACTGGATTATTCGACGAAAAGTCCAACCAACGCTGTAGTGTGGTCCATATTAGGGTGTTGACCCTAGTTGTAAGGAGGGGTGGAGGCATTTCCCATCGTGTATCCTCTGAACCTGGAATCGTGGGAGGGCAGTGGTGGACACGCTCCCATAGACATGTGATGATGATTTCCAGTTGCCTGCTGGGGATGTTAGGTCGATGTAGTCGACGCTTCCACAATGTCGGTTTTATCAGTTGTTAGTATGGCCGATGCCACTGGATAAAGTAGCAGAGGACAGATAGGGTGGGAATGGAAGTAGGTCATAATGGATAGGAGGATATAGATCAGTTGGAGACTCTTGGGGGAAGTAATGTCATTGTCTGACTTATCAGTTTTACTACTACAACTCTCTCTATTTTGTTATGCCTTCGAACTCCTTGTATTTTTTCACTCTAACTTCAGGGCGAAGTTTTCTAAAGGAGGGGTGTATGTAATGCCCCACTTAATCTTATCATGCAAATTTTATTAATGTTTACATTACCTGAAAAAATTGAGAAATATTGGTGAATACCTTCATTTGAGAAAACTGTAAATTTTGTTTACAGAGGTGAAATTTATTATTTCTATTAATCAAATTTCCAACTTGTCTTCTCAAAATTAATCTTGGATAGGACATAGTCTCCTACCATTATTCCAATTTAAATATTCATCTCACATTCCCAAATGTACTCTCACATTTACTTGGGAGAAGACATGGTCCTCTCCAACTAATTACCAATATATATATTCATCTCACATTCCCAAATGCACTCTCAGATTTACGTGGGAGAAGACATGGTCCTCTCCAATTAATTACCCAATTTTATATTCATATCTCACATTCCCAAATGTACTCTCACATTTACTTGGGACAAGACATGGTCCTCTCCAAATAATAACCAATATATATATATTCATCTCACATTCCCAAATGTACTCTCAGATTTACCTAGGAGAAGACATGGTCCTCTCCCATTAATTTCCCAATTTTATATTCATATCACATTTCCAAATGTACTCTCAGATTTACTTGGGAGAAGAGAAGTCAACTGTAAGGATAAAGGATAATTTAATGACATTAATGAGAGGTGCTTGAGGGGGAGAAGAGAGGAAAGGCATAAAAGCGGGAGGAGGAAGAGAGAAAGGGGGATGCTAGGTCTTGCTTATGGTTTTGAGTTGGCTGTGATTTTGGGAGAGCTAAGGGAACCTATGGAGGTTTCTTGGGCTTGGAGTTTGGAGGGATCATTGTTTATCTTGGTCTGGATTATTCATCTTGGACACACACTACATCTGGTTGGACTTGGGCTTGGAGGGCTAGGGAACCTGTGGAGGTTTCCTGGGCTAGGAATTATTTCCTAGTTGGCTAAGAGGTAAATCTAGTCGGTAGTCGAGAGGAGCGTTTCAGCAAGAGTAACAGCTCAAGGGCATCTCCACCAGCCATCGGTATAGGTATTCCTCTATGCATAGATTACTCATGTAAATTATTGAAATGAAATGTTCATTATAAGTTGTAGGGATTAGAATGTAAATGGTAAATTATCATTGTTTAAATGTCTTGTAAGGAAGGATAAAAATATCATTGTTTAAATATATTGTAAGAAAGTAAGTTATTGCCTCTTATTTCATTTAATTCCCGGAGAATATGGATCTAGTAGAAGACCCTAGGATAGGGCCTTACAATCACCATGGATATCAAGGAAATGGCAAGGCTACGCAAATCGACTATCAATCCAGGCAATGCTCCATGCCAGTGACATATCTTGACCAATAAACCACATGCATGTGCCATGCATGCCAAAATTGGTGAGGAAAACATACTTGCAACTTGGTGCCTACAAGTAAACCCTGTTGTAGTTGTTGATCCTGATATCCTCTTGCACGTTTATGCTCTTCCTTTGCCTTCTTGCTCTAATACTCCAAGTATGCCACACCCTCCAAGATTGCTCCAAGAAAACTCTCAGTGTCTAAGAGTGTGAGAGAGAGAGAATAATGAGAGAGCTCCAAAAATGAATTGACAAAAGGTTACAAACTAGTCCTCAAAATCCTTTTGACCAATTAGGGATATATTTCTTCACTTTCCATTATTTTCCTTCAATTTCCTCCTCACATGCAACCTATTACCTTTCACCTCCCTCTTCTCCTAATTTCCATTATTTTCATAAATAAATGTGCCAAAAAGCCATTTTTCCTTTTCCATTGCCTTTGCCAATTTCCTTAGCCATTAATAAACCAATGAACACCCACACTAGGATGTCTCACCCAAAATTCAACTTGGAATAAGTGTCTCATCAACTGTGGTTATTATTTTTCCTTTATTAAATTTCATTACATAGAATTTTCACTAGGATTGTTACAAAACCCTCCCCTTTGGGGAAACATCATCCTCGGTGTTCAACAACACCCATAACCACAATACTGCTGTAAGAAAAATATATTGCTAATGGAGCTTTATAACTTAGCTCGTTGCAATATTTACAATGATCAACCTGCTTAGAAGCAAACCAATATGAAAACAATCATAAAATCATAATGACATGACACCCTTACTGCTTATTGGAGCTTTATAACATAGTTCATGGCGGTATTTACGTCAATATACATATGTACATATACCAAACATCACCAAAACATGTACCAAAACATATACATGGACATATACTAAAAACCATACAAAAAATGCTTTGCCTCAACCAGCAAACAATGAAGGATACATAGTCTACATCTGATCTGCCATCTCACATGTAGCTTCATCAGGCCCAAAGTGCTTCCACTGCACTTCAACCTGCTTGATTTCTCGGTTCCAGAGCATGAGAACATTTTTATGCAATATACACTAAGGCTTCGACTGGAATTCTCCATCTAGTTCCGCCTGCAATACATACCAGTCAATCACATGATCAACATATTTAACATACTTCTTAAGCAATGACACATGGGTAACATCATCGAATTTCACTGTTAGAGGTAGTGCAAATTGATAGGCTATTGGCCCAATCCTCTTAATAATATTGAAGGGTCCATAAAACCATGGTGCCATCTTGGCACATGATCCAATCCGCAAGGAGTTCTTCTTTGGTTTGATTCGCAAGTACACTTGTTCCCCAACCAGGAACTCATTGAACAACTTGTTCCAATCTACGTAGCCCTTTTTCCTATCCTATGTTGCCTTTAGATTCTTCTTTATAACCTGCATTTCCTATTCGATGTCCACCAACATGTCCGGTCCAATCAATACCCTATTAAATGGATCACTCCAACTGATAGGAGTATTGCAACTCTACCTATATAATGCCTCAAATGGACTCATCTTCAAAGATTCTTGATACCCATTATTGTAAGTGAACTCTACTAGTGGAAGATACTCTCCCCACTTTCGCTGATGATGCATCACATACATCCTCAACATGTCCTCCAGTATCTTGTTGACCCTCTTTGTCTGTCCATCATTCTGCAGATGCTAAGATGTACTGAAGGTCAATTTTGTGCCCAAACCTACAAACAACTCCTTCCAAACTTGGAAGTGAAATTTGCATCCTTGTCTAACAAAATATTCTTTGGAACTCCATGCAATCTAATCACATCTCTGATGAATATCTTTGCTACATCGCTAGCTAAGAATGTAGAATTCACTAGAATGAACTGCACAAAATTTGTTAACCTGTCCACAGTAACCACGATGGAATCATGTTGTCTCACTGTCCTCGGAAAATCTATGATGAAGTCCATGGAAATGACCTCCCATTTCATTTTGGAATCACAATCAGCTTTAGCAGTTCACCTAGATGTTTACACTCTACCTTCACCTTCTGAAAATCAAAATACGTAGCCCCAAACTCTGCTACATCCTTCTTCAGATTCAACCAATAATAAAATCTCTTTAGTATGGTCAATGTCTTCTGATAGCCTGGGTGACCTGAATATGGTTTCACATGAAACTACCTCAAGATCACCTTCTTTATCTCACTAGTATCTAACACATATATCACGTATTTGAATCTAACCAATCCATCTATTGTAAGGAAATAGTCTACATCTTATGCACCTGCACCTATACCTATACCTATACCTATAACACTACATGTACATGTACCTATACCACCACATGTACTTGTACATGTATTCTACTACAACCCGTGCATAATCTCCATATATAGGCATCCTATTGACCTGCTTATAAGATCATATCCTATAAGTCTGTCCTATATGAGCTTATAATTTCTAAGTGATTTACCTGTATCCACCTGCTAAGAGAATCTTCCACCCTATTCTATTTACCTTTGATATAACTAATCTCAAAATCAAACTCCCTGATCATGGCCAACCACTTAGCTTGCGTACCATTCATGTTCGGTTGGTCAAATAGATATCGCAATCCATCGTGATCACTCATCAACACAAACCTCCTACCTAGAAGATAGTGCCTCCACATATTCAATGCATGTATGATCGCTACCAACTCAAGATCATGTGTGCGGTCGTTTTTCTTGTTCTCATTCAATTTTCATGAGTCATAACATACCACCTATCCATCTTGCATAAGGACTCCACCAAGTCCTTTCTTGCAATCATTTGTTCATACTACAAACTCTTTGTTTAGATCTACACTCTTTAACACTGGTGCATGTGTCAACAACTGCTTGACCTTCTCAAAACAAGCCTCCCACTCCTCTATCCATTCAAACTTCTTACCTTTTGTCTGCAATGATGTGATAGGATAAGAAATCTGCAAGAAGTTCTTGATGAACCTTTGGTAATAATCCGCCAACCCCATGAAGGATCTCACCTCATCTACATTTATAGGAGATACCCACTCCATGATGGCCCTTATCTTTTCTAGATCTACTGTAATTCTCTCCTTGGAGACAACATGTGCCAAGTGATATACCTCAGTCTAGAAGAAACTACAGTTTCTGAGCTTAACATACAACTGATGCTCTCTCAACAGCCTCAACACTGTTGCTAAATTCTCAACATGCTCTTCCTCATTTTTAGAATATATCAATATGTCATCAATGAACACAATAACAAACTTATCCAAATACGAACACAATGCACTATTCATCAAACACATAAATGTAGTTGGAGCATTAGTCAAACCGAATGGAACTACAAGAAATTCATAATGCCCATACTTGGTCCAAAAAGTTGTCTTGTAAATGTCCTCCTCTTTGATGCGTACCTTATGGTATCTAGATCTCAGATTAATCTTTGATAACACTGCTTCTCCCTTCAATGGATCAAACAAGTAATCAATCCTTGACAACAGATACATGTTCTTGATGGTCACTTTGTTGAACTGCCTGTAGTTAATGCATAATCTGAGAGTACCATCCTTCTTCTTCATAAATAGTACCACTGTTCCCCATGGTGATACACTTAGCCTAATGTATCCCTTATCCAACATTTCCTTGAATTGTAGCTTCAATTCTACCAACTCATGTCTACTCATCCTGTAAGGATCCTTTGATGCCTAAAATGCCCCTGGCACCAACACAATAGAAAAATCTACCTCCCTATGTGGTGGAAACTCTGAAATTTCCTCAGGAAATACATCTTGGAACTGCTGTAGAAATGGGAACCTCCACAAAACATCTACATCCTCAACCTCCTTACCTTTGTCACTAGAAATGTGCATTGCGAATAACACACACCCTTTCCTATAGCTATGCTTTGCCTACATAACCATTACCAACCTAACTGATGTGGCTTTCTTCTTTCCATGCAAGACTCTTGGTTCCCCATTGTCATCCAAACCCTCAAGGATTTGTCATAACAATCCACCTTGGTCCTACGAAGGTACAACCAATCCATGCCCAACAATATACTGTATGATCCCAACAGTAATACATTCAAATGTGCTGCAGTAGGCATACCATTCAAATCAAATGCACAATCTCTTACCCAATGATGAAATCACTTCTTTGTACCTATAGCCAACTGCACTAACCAAGAATCTGCATGCAATTCCTTACTCAAACCACACTTATCCACCAAGTCATGAATAACATATTTATAATTATATCTAGGGTTAATCAAAATAGAAATAACTTGATCACAAAGCTTACCATCCAGCTCAATGATAGATGTATGATGGTCTGCCTGTTTATTATCCAATGCTGCATAGATACGAGGAACCTTTTTACCAACATCCCCAATAGTTTGCGCCTCTTGTGCACTATATATATGAGTCCTACCACCTTGATTCTATGGACAATATCTCATGCAATGAACTTTTCCATAAGTCGAACAATCTATATGCTTCCAACTTGCATCCTTGTTTTGTGCTTCAGATCGATGTCCCCATCCTATGTTAGATGCATTGAAATTCTTAGGTGGCGATACGTTCTTTTTATTACCTAAATCCTGAGGTCTTACTCGCTTATTTTCCTATTTTCCTTTATTCTTTGCATTACCTTTCCAATCCGTCTTAGTCTTAGATATGTGCTTCGATTGCTCATAGTAGTGCTTTAGCTTCCGGATGGCCTCCTCCAATGATCTAGGCTCATCAAACTCAATCCTATATTTGAATGCCATTGGTAACCCACTAGTAAGTCTCTGAATCTTTTCCTTCTCATCCTTGAGGTAAGGCACATACCTTAATAGCTCCAAGAACTTTCTAGTGTACTCCTAATCTGTCATAGATCCCATCTTTAGCTCGTAGAATTTTTTTGCTGTCACCAAAGTATATTTTTGATAGGTACTTCTTCTTGAATAGCCACTCAAACTCATTCCAAGTCAATTTATCCTCATGTATACCTATGACATTCTTCACATCTTCCCACGAAATGTATGCTTTACCTCTGAGACTGAATGTAGCTATTTTGGCTTTCATGTTGTCCGAGTAATCATGCAACCTGAAAAAATTCCTTATGCCAAGCTACCATGCCTCTGCATCCTAAAATTTCTTCATCTCTCCATCAAATGTAGGTGGATTTTATTTCTTAAACTCATCTAGAAAATAAACGCTATCTCTCCTCCTATAAGGATGATAAAAATGTCGATCATCATGTCTATCAGAACCAAAACTAGAATGGTACCTGTGTCTATCATCTCTCCTATCCAGAGTGTCCAACAATCTTCCATATCTAACCATGTCATCTCTATCTGACCTGTGACCACCATGTGACCTATTGCCATATGCCCCATTAGTTTTAACCTCCTGATCATGGCTGATCTGAAGTGGTCCCTGTTGCTGCAATTCTGAAAAACTCTGAAGTATAACTGTATTTACCTCTGCTAATTTCCCTTGTGCTTGTGTGATTCAATCATTGTTTGCCTTATGACTCCTTATTTCCTCCTTGAACCTTCTCAGTGTATCTTTAAAATCAGAAGAATTCCCAACACCATGCTGCTCATTTGATCCATAGGGAGAGTCTTTGTAGTCTACCATCTTGCTAGCCATTTTAATATTATTCTTGCACGGTATATCATTATTTTGAAAAGAGTTTTCGGCAGAAATTACATTATAATTCATTTGTCGACGCGTTTTGAACCAACAAGTGTGGTTCATCATCAGGATGACAAAAGCCTAAATTCAACAAAAGGTATATCATGTCAGCTAAACCAAATCACAATAAACCAATGTACCTTAGTATAAATTAGGGAGGATACCTCGTCTGCAAGATCAAAAATTCAACATGATACATGTATAACATAATCATGACAACATATAGAAACATAACACATAAGTATATAACCATATAACCATCAGTCTAGCTATAGTCTAGTCATCAATGCATGACCATGTCCACTACATATACCATGATGTCATGCACTACAACAACCACCACATCACTGTGCACTTGACCACATGTGAATGTTAACATGCATAATCAAAGCATACTCAACCATACACTCATGATGACACACTCCACAACAACGCCATCAAATTCTCATGGTGACATCACTACAACCATGACACATACCATAAAAATGCAACAAGCACATGGTCCTGCAACACGAGAAACAAATATGCAACCGACATGAATGCATGACCAACACACAACCCATCCAATCCGAGGGGTGAACTATGCTTTGATACCAAACTGCAACACCTTCCTCCCATATCTACCCAAGTAACCGGCAAACCGGGGTAAACATGTGATGAGAAGTTACTTTGATATGATTCGACCTCCTAAGTCACATTAAGGAAGTGGAGCTGATAGACACACACGATACATATCTTCAAAATCAGAAATAGTACCCCTAGGAACCATACCAACCTTTATGCTAACCCACCCCTGGGTCCCACTGAGATTTTAGACCACTTAACCCCCAAATGCTCCCATGATATGGGCTTGATAGTATCTAGGAGGCTCTGGACACTCTCATGACAAGGCATGCCAACATCCAGTGACTATTTTGCTAAGTGTTGTGCTAGCGTCCCCAGGATTTGAGACACTCTTTCAAGTCCAGAGCCTAGGTCACTACCCAAAATTGAATGACACCTTCAAAATAGAAAGATAACAATGAAACAATGATGCAATTGCAAATACTTGAAAAAGCCCTTGACTGGACCCCTACTAGCCATGATAGGAATTTTGTCAAACATATCACAAATATATAATCTACAAGAGTAAATAACAGATCTAAGCTAGGGGTCTCATACTCATCTGAGAATCGATAAGAGACATTGATGCCTCAACACATTAGTTGTACTTTCATCCATTAGGTCATAGATACATTGTTCATTCATTTACAAGTAAAAACATGATGAGAGCCATACGTAGCTACTGTCATCAAACACATACATAACCATCATAATAGCAACATAAATACCAAGGAAATCATAGCCATATGATCCACATATAAACCAATATAATACTCATATAAATACAAGGAGAAATAACCTCATATTGATGATGAAAAATCCAAACCCGAGATGGGGCTACCACGCTCCACCCGATCGTAGAATGGCGGAGCCAAATCTCTCTTCATCCATTCACCTCTGTGCCATATTCAAGGAATGAAAGTGGGATCTAATAGAACACATCAATCCAAAACCATCTAGGGCTTCCAGAGGTCATCCACCTCAACCCATCAAATAGTGATTCCACCTCACGATGGGACATCACAAAACCATCATCAGATTGGTCTCTACCCAAGCCTTCTAGGGCTCCATAGAGTTTGTTCCAACCAAGGCTTTTAGGACCAGTAACTCAAACCACAACTTATTAAGGGCTTCCAGAGAGTTTGTCTAACCAGGGCTTCCAGGACTAGTAAGTCAACCCACCTAGGGCTTCCAGAGCATTTTTCCAACCAAGGCTTCCAGGACTAGTGACTCAACCGAAGCTGTTATAGGGCTTCCAAAGCATTTTTCCAAACAAGGCTTCCAGGAACTAGTAACCCAACCCAAGCTAAAGGAAACATGAGAACCAACCAAAACAAAACAAGGAAATAAATCCATAATCACCATGACTATCCAGGAAATGGCAAGGTTAGGTAAATCCATTGTCAATCCAAGAAATCCTCATATGCCATACATGCCAAAACTAGTTATGAAAACATACATGCAACTCAGTACCTGCAAGAAAAACCCACTGTAGTTGTTGATCCCGATGTCCTCTTGCGCCTTCCTGCTCTTCCTTTTCCTTCTTGCTCCAAAACTCCAATTATGCTTCACCTTCCAAGTGTGCTCCAAGAAAACTCTAAGTGTCTAAGAGTGAGGGAGAGAGAGAATAATGAGAGAGCTTCAAAACTGAACTGACAAAAGGTTACAAACTGATCCTCATAATCCTTTTTATCAATTAGGCCTCTATTTTCTTCATTTTCCATTATTTTCCTTCAATTTACTCCTCACATGTAACCTGTGACCTTTCACCTCCATTTTCTCCTAATTTCCATTATTTTCATAAATAAATGTGCCAAAATGCCATTTTTCTTTTGCCATTACCTTTGCCAGTTTCCTTAGCCATTAATAAATCAATGAACACCCACACTAGGATGTCTTGCCCAACATTCAACTTGGAATAAGTGTCCCATCAACCATGGTTATTATTTTGCCTTTATTAACTTTTATTACATGGAATTTTCACCAGGACTATTATAATAAATTTTTATTTATTTCTTTTGGTTTTAGAAGAAAATGCACACCTCACCTCATAGATATCCATCATGTTGATTGTATATACATATTTCAATCATCCAGATGATATTTTAATAGAGTTTGATTTCTCTAGAAAAAAGATCAATGAAAAATATTGATAATCATAAATATTTATGATAAATAAAATATTAAGTCCCTCTTGGAAACTAACTAGCTTGGGCTTGGTAATGTGTAAGTGAAGATTTGATTGAGTGGGGATAGCTGGAACCTCAAGTGGAAAGGTGTAGCACTTGAGTGGGTGGGAGCTCTATCTTTCATATATAATATGTTGTTTATTTCTGCTTCTTACATATTCATGTGGATTTATCCTAATCTATTTATATTTTCATATTTATGGCCCATTGTTGACCCACTATATAAATGATTGAAATGCCACCATAAAAAAGATAGTTATCATCTTTTCACATGCACATTAGTCTTTCATGGCATAATAGAGCTCATTTCATAGTGCTATCATATTTTTCAAGTAAACCCTAAATTTATGCATATATTTAAAATTAATAAGAAATCATAATTTGATTAAAATGATCTTATTTTCATAATTGTTATAGGCCATTTTGTCGCATATGGTTAATAAACCCACAAATCAGATCAATCCACATCCATGAACATGTTGTCATCATCCCTACAGAAAGCCCTAAGCATGAACTTTCCAAAATGTCTAAGTTTTTGGGATTAACTGCTTAAAATCAAGATTTTAATCCCCAGTAAACCCTGCCCCTTTAGAGACTTTCGTTCAATGCTAGTTGCTTCCTTCTGCGCCAACACTGGTCAACAACAACTTGCTTCTTACTGGGGGTGCGTTGATTCTATAAATTCAGGGTAATTAAAACTATTTCTAAAGCTTCATATTCTAGAAGCTTCCAGGGGTTGTTTTAACTGTTTACCTTCTGTAAGAAGATCGAGAACTATCTAATCCTACCTTGGAGACTTCACCTCTTATCCCTTGAACTCATCCTCCCATCATGTGGATCTCAAGCTCATTATGGTAAATCCTAAACTATCATCCCTCTCGTATAAGTTTACTGCCATCTACAACATCAAGGTTGGCTTTTGGAGACTGATCATGCTCTCATGTTGTTGCCTTGAATCTAAGAGAGTCATTATCTTCATACATTAGGTTGACATTGAGGTGTTATCTGTGACAAGGAAGGACAAGTCAACTTGGGGAGATCTATACAAGATTAACGACTATTCTTGGTTGTAAACTCTCTCCTATTCATATTAATACAAAGAGTACATTGTTTTCCTATATGTGTTATGTTATGTTTACATTCATATATTTTAATTCTTTGTTGATCCATTGAATAGAGTAATTGGATAATGCTACACAGATGTCGTAGATATTTGGCTTGTGTTGATTATATGTGTAGGATCTAATTATAGCAATCATAGCTACGATTGGAGATTACATGCTGAGAGGAGGGAAAAGCTTACAACAAAATCCAAGTAAGCCTCTATCCATTCTTCAATTTTTCTAAGGGAAACTTTATATTCTTTGCTTTATGTTGTTCTGGACCAATCCACTAGGTCTAGGGAATATACTTTTGTTTGTAGTCATAAATTATTTATAACAAATTGACGACTCCTCTAGGGATCGTTTCATTCCCTTAGTGGTTTCCTTGTCCCTAATACTTGTTTAACCTCTTAAATAGACCTTCATTGCATAACCCAATTATGAATTGGCCCGAGGAGGACCTTTGATTGAGCTTCATTTGATTTTTTTATGTCGAAACTTGGCCTTATCTTGATCATCGCTCCCCTTGGCCTAGAGACAGAGTGTTCCAGCGCTCCCCAACCTACTCTACACCTGTATAGTGTAGCACTGGTGCCATTTTAGCACCTGCGCTAATCCATATAAGATGCAACAAATTAATTTTCTCACCTCTCTCTGATTTGATTTGGTCCAGCATGTTTACCTTGTGTCTTTAAGTGTGTCCCTATCTCTTTAAAGCCAATAGAACACTTGATTTTGTGTAAAATTGAATGAGTTTTCCTTTGGTCATTATTCAGAGGTTTTCTTCAGTTTCTTAACAATATTTGAGTGTTTTTTCTTTCATTTTTTCAAAAAAAATATGCTTCATTCTCCAAGGGGGGCTAAATTGTGTATGAGTGTTAATAGCCTATGAGTGTCATCACCTTTCTCGATAAGATTGTGTTTCATTCTTTCTTTCTTCTTGTCAATTTAGGTTCGTATGCATAGATTGATTGTTGAATTTGAAAAGTAAATTTTACATTACAGTTAAAGTCTGTGTGGTTTCTTTTCATCAACGATAAAGTTGCATTCACATGTTTCTTTGCATTTGAAACATTAAAAAAGAAAAGAAAATAAAAACAATTATTTTCAATGCATATAGGACTTTGATTTTGATTGGAATAGTGAAGTTGAGGAGATAGATTTTTGCATCACTTGTTTGTTGCATCGTTGATTGATTTCTTCTTCCCCTATTTAGTTAGGCCTTTCATTGTTAAAAGGAAAATGAAAATAGTTCTTTTTGTCATATTAGTTTCATCATAGGTGTGTTTAGGTGACATCAAGTTTTGAGCCTTGAAATCAAAACATAATTCAAGATAAACTCTAAAATTCACTCAATTAACCTAAGGATAATTTGAAACTTAATGACACACATAGAGGTCTAGGCTAGATATACATTCTGACGTTTTTAAACGTAGGAACTCTTGTTTTTTACCAGTGTTGCATTCTAGAGGTGAAATCTCATTCCACATACATAACTGTATCATACCGTTCTCCACGTACTTTAGGGTATATCGGATGGCGCTCCACTCATGATAAGTATATGGGAACAATCTCATCGAAAGATTACGCATTAGACATCACTAATACAGAATCCACTTCCACGTACCTCTGGGTATATTTTGGAAGTCCCCACTAGGTTTCTATCCCACCTTAGGTGATCGAGTCAGATGCTTTGTACATTGTGATACATCGAACACAACATTCAGGGAGATTTCCTGCATGTACGTAAATCATTGATTTAGTAAGGTGGTATATTGCAGTTCATAGTGACTTGGTAATCCTTTTTGTCTAGTTTACCCCTTTTTACCTTTATTTTGTGTTTTTAATTTCTAAAATCAATTAATTAACAGCGAAACAACATCCTCCCCATGGAACAACTCCTTAGTGGATCTTAGGTTGAGACTAATGGAAACAATTCTTGAGTTTACCAGTCAAGGAAACCCCTCTGACAGGAATCCTAGTCCTTTTCCTCCTTTTGGAAATATTGTGTTATAGACATTTTTGTGCCTTACAGCATGAAGCATGAAATGTCAATAATCTAAGGGATCCAAAGTCCCTAAACATGTTGTTCCTACCCCTAGAGGAACAAGGTCAGCAAACCACAGCACTGAATATCAGTTCTCCACCTAAAAACACTCAAAAACAAGCTAATTCTGGATCATGTCAACTGCTCCACTGAGCATTTGCGCTGAATGTCAACTGCTCCACTGTGTACCTGCGCTGAATGTCAACTGCAAAGAAGGCTACCTGCGCTGGGCGAGTTTGGCCAAGTGGCACAGTCATTCCTCAAGGTGTCAATGCCCAGGAAGCTTCCAAAATGACACTTGGATCAGAGAATTCGCCTAGTGATGAGTAAGAGGGTCTAGATCTCCAAGTGGAAGCAAGAACCTCCAAGTGGACTCAAGAACTGAAGAATAACTGAAGTGGGAGAGGACACTAGTCAGCTTTATGCCAGCCTCAAGCTGACTCATCCTTTCTCCAAAACTCTTATATATAGAGCTCTCTCATGAGGTCTAGGGAGGCTGGAATCTTGTTAATGTAAGGAAGTGCTGTTGGTTTGAGTATAGAACTATTGGGTGATTTGCTTGAAGGAGGTGAAGAGGAGATTTCTTTCTGCTGGGAGGTGATGCTGGATTGGGCCTTTTATGGTTGTATCACTTCCTGAACTTTACTTCTTCCATTAATAAAGCATTTGAGGTTCTTCTATATGCATGTGTCTCAATGATGTGTTGTCATACTTGTGTATTTGATTTATTCTAATCCTTGAATCAATTATGAATGTATGCTTCTTGTAGTTTCCCTCTCTTGTGATTTTGCAGGATCTTGGTGTAGCTGGGCCAGTGAAAGAGCAAGGAGCTGGGAACAAGCAGCAAGGAGAGAAGATTGGACCAATCATTAGCGGAAGACATCGGTTAGTGGATCTCTTCCTCCTCTCTCTTACATCTCATAAAGAAGTAATCTTGAATAGCTTTGCTTTGATTGTTGCTGAGGTACTATCACCCTTAGAGTGGGATAGGGTCATTCCGTATTGGATACTTTTCCCAAAAACAAATTGGCGACTCCGCTGGGGATCATATCTTGTTGGTTGTTTGTGTTTTTGCTATTCATTTCATAAACACAGGGAGTACCGAATCGAACTGCATTTGGAGCTTTCAATTGCAAAGTAGAGGGCAGCTACTCTAGCTCAGTTTCTAGGCATGTTTATGATTTGAAGAGCTGATCCACAAGGACTCTGAACAGCTCTTAGTGATAGCTTTTCATCCTCCTTTTCATCCCTTAGTGTGTACTTGATTGATAGCTTCTGATTTGGCCAAAAACTGTGAATTTTTGAGCAATCTGTAACCCGGAAACTGAGAAAAACGAAAGTTTGACTCTTCATTGCAGACACTGTGAAGGCAGTCTGCATTTCAGCGCAGATCCCGAAGGGGCTACCTGCGCTGAATGTCAAACTGACAGTGTCCTACCTGCGCTAAACCAGTTTTGCCTAGTGCTACTGGGGTTCCCTGTTGTTTATTGCCCTGTTTTCATCCTTGTTTTTGCTGCCTGTTATCAGTCAATGTACCTATCTGAAACCAACTTTCCTTGCCACTATTCCGCCTCGGTTGTATAAAGAAACTGTATTTGTTCTTTGTGTATTTCTTATATCATTTACAGTTTCCCGTAACGAAAGTGAACTAGTCTTGTTGTGGCCTCTTAGATCTAGACCTGTGATAAGTGTCGTTTTGATCTTAAGAGTTAGTTTGTTTGCTGTTCATAGCTGATTGAGCTTTTGCTTTCATCATATGGTTTGAATTTATGTATTTCTAGTGGCGAAACAAGTAAATCTTAAGGTGTCTTTTGATTTTGGACAAAAGCTTGTTTGCTTTCACTTGAAATTGAATTCAAAGTTATACAACAGCTTTCTTTTTGTAGTACATCAACATTAAGAAAGAGAAAAGAAATACCTGCATTGTGCATGTGCATTTTGACAGTTTGCATGTTGATTTAGGGAAAAAGTGCATTAGTGTGTGCTCTATGATCTGTGTGAAAAGATGATGTCTTTCTTTTCCCTCAGTAGTTAAGATTTTCAAAGTTGAAAGATTGAAAAGCTTGCTTATCATCTTAGACTGCATTTAGGAGTGTTACCATACATCTCGTGGTGATCCATAAAGGCAAACTGCTAAACAAGATCAACCTTAAAATAAATTGAATTTACATAACAACGCATTGAAACATAACGCAAACACATAGAGGTCTAAGCTAGAGACGTGTTCCGGCGTCGTTAAACATGATATCTTAGTGTTGAGTGGTTGGGTGATTCCTCCACGGTGAAGCGATAAGTATCAATACGGACTTGTGCTCCCACGTACCGTCGCGTATATATTGGGAGACCCCTATAGGAACAAAGCCTTTATCCATAGGAAGCTGTGTCAGCCGCCCTACTGATCGCAGTGCAGTGAACACAGCATTCACGAAGATTGACCACTCGTACCGTAAAACGTATTCTGTGGTTTTGGGAAAAGTTTGGCACACCCTCTGCCTAGAACTCCAAAGTAGTTTCTTTTGGCCTTTTTCAAACTCTATAACTGAAAAAGTCCATCCGAGCATTTGTCACTTCGGGCTCGTTAAAACATCGAAGGAGACTAGAGTCATCTTTAGCTTTTTCTCGACTCTTAAAAAGTGAAAAAGCAAGTTGTGTCTAAAGCGTCGTTATAAAATTTATTTTAAACGGAACATAATCACCTCCTATTCCTGCGTTGATCTGTAGGTTGAGAACATGGAACGCCCCAACCAAGGAATTCCACATGATGGAAATCCTAGTCCTTTCTCCTCTTGGGGAGAAGTTGGTGCACCCCACATGGCCACATTGTCGCTTCCAGGACTGACAATTGGCTTGCCAATTTGGCTATTCTCAACCAGTGTAGTTCAGAACACCATGGTTCCTGAACAGTCGAGTCAATAGTTAGATGAGTCTAGAGCTGCCCACCAGCCTTCTACTTCCTATAACTCTTCCTCCAATCCTTCATCTTCGCAAGGTAGAGCCGGCAAAAGCCAAGCTCCCATGGAGAAGAAGGAGAAGAAGAAGAAAGAGAAGAAGAAGAAGGAGCCTAAGGCGACTGGGGGCAAGCAAAAGACATCTAACAAAAATCCACACACGGCACAGACCGGGCCTAAATCGCCATGTGTCATATGTAGAGGAGACCACTTCCATAGAGATTGTCCCTGTATTCCCTGGATACTAAGGGACTGGTCCCCTCGTTTGCACAGTTCAGGAGCATCAACCTCTGATAGCCATGTTGAATGCTTACCGTCAATCAGCGAAAGTGAAGGTTCAAGACAAAGAGGGGGAGCAAGATCCCCCTGCAGACTGTGTGAAGGCGATCACGCCATCCACCGTTGTCCCTTCTTAGACGAAGCGAAGAGAGTTTTGGAAGATCGTCCGGTGTCACCGTTGAGACTTCCTCCTGGATACAACAAACTCGTGCCAAGTCCTTCGTTGGTTGAAAATACAGCTGGCCCGCTCAAGTGGTCAGCTGAAGCATCAGTCATTGAAAATGAACCTACTGAATCCAGACCAGACGAAAGTCTAAAGGTCGAAATGGCAGTTGACCCGGTTCTGCCTTCGGAGGTTTCATCTTCAAATGACACCGTCAATGAAGATTCATCTTCAAATGACACCCTCACTGAAGAGAATAAGGATGACACCATCCAGATTCTTTTCATCAACACCAACTCTGATGAGCATCAGGGCAATGCGCCCATTCCTTTATCGCCGGAAGGAACATCGTCAGGGTCATATCCGGCCGTATATTTGGTCCCACCACCAAGCAACCTGGTTGTGTCCTTTGATTGGAACCAACTAGGCAGACCTCGGTTGCCAGCCAGTATACCATTCAGAATCATAGTCCAAATTTATAGAATGGTAATGGCCGGCGCTATCATTGATGAAGGGGCGTCTGTGAGTATCCTTTCCTCTATTGCTTGGAAAGCACTGGGTTCCCCGGCGCTTTTGCCCGAGATAAGAAATCTCTCAGGTTTTGATAAAGGAACCAGTCGACCATTAGGGATCCTCCCCAATGTGCTTGTTACATTGAAAGGGAAGACCGTTCAAATGAACGTGATGGTCGTTCAACGACCCTTGGATTATAACCTACTCCTTGGACGAGACTATATATATTGCATGGAGGCAATAGTCTCCTCACTCTTTAGAGTAATGTGTTTTCCACACGAAGGAAGAATGGTCAAGCTCGTAGACCAACTTTCATTTCCGGGATCACGCATCGCAAATAGTCACATACCAACCCTGAATGGTCTATTCAATCAAGAAATGTCTCCACCCCCAGTCCTCCTTCCCGATGAGTGCGAGTGATTCGAAAAGATGGGACTGGAACCCAGGGGGCATGCATCCTGGTCTGCTTCGGGCAGAGGAAACCTTGGGTATAAGGTAGAATTTCCGCGAAAGAATATGACTAGTCCGTACCCCATCCGTGGATGGAAGAGGGGTTGTTCTAGAATAGGATTCTTTTGTTAAGGTTACTTGTTTGACAAAGGTCATTCACCATTGTCTACTTCGGTAGACAGTGCCGAGGAAATGTTTTCGTTTGATGGTGTTAACAAAACAATCTTTGGGTAACCAGAAAGAGGCAAGCCTCACCCTTTAAAACAAATGTTTTAACGGATAAGTAGGGGCAGCCTTGAAATTGTACTTTATACCTGGGGGCATGCAACCTTTTGGAGTGCAAGCAAGGGGCGACTATTTATTTTTTAAATTTTTAGGTCCTCCCTTTAAACCTGTAGGTCTAACCCTTTAAACTCGTAGGATTAGCCGTTTCCAAACTTGCATAAAGAAAGGATGAGAAGGAGCATAGCTTCGTGAGATAAAGCTCCATAAAAAATAGCTATCTCACAGGAGACATTCTTATCTTATGACTGGTATATCGAGCAGTTTTACCGCGGAATTTATGCTCGTTAAAAAATAGAAAAGCGAGATCCGAGCAGTTTTAGCACATAGTTCATGCTCGTTAAAAAATAAACATAAGATTGAGCATTCAAGCTCATTAAAAAATGAACATACCCCGGTAAATAACCATTGTGATCGTAAATTTATTAGCCATAAAAGCCTTGGTCGTGTTTTGCACCTGCCACCTCCATTCCATTTGGCCAATCGTTCACCTCCATATGATTGTTTACCCATTTTGAGGAGCAGCTGCGAAGAGTGATTTCACCTAGCCATCCTTGTGACACTGCCGTGATTGGAAAATTCCAACCTGTACCTGGAATCTGCTGCTATCCCTGTTTATCACTCGTTCCTCAAAAGACGAGTCTTCTTTGAGCTCTTTTCAACTGACTCGTAAAATATGAAAAGTTTGCCGAGTTTTGGCCTTCCAGCTCATTAAAATGACCGGAAGAGCTATCCCTCCTCTAGATTTTAATCTTTTTGGACCTGAGGGATTATTGCACAAAAAGGTCGAGCGCTTGTTTTATTCAGCTCGTTAAAATTATCGAAAACTCATCCCTTCTGTATTGTTTTATACTTTTTCGGACTTAAGGGATTAGATGACGAAAAAGGAATTTTGGAGTTAACTTTCTGTACCTTTTCAGACTCTCTAAAAATGAAAAGGACCGAGTTTTCCTTGTCGTTAGACTCGTTAAAATGATTAAATAGCGACAAACTTGTCTTTAGACGAGAACGAGTTTACCTATCGCTAGGCTCGTTAAAACATAGCGATGGGCTTGCCCGAAGGGCAGGTTATAGAACAAGCATATGTTATCCTCCTCAAGCTTGACAAAAATAAAGAGGTACTGGTTAGAAATGACTGGGGAAAAATTGGGAGAACCTCAAAGCTTTAATGGTAGCAGGTCGCTCTTGAACATGACACTTTTCCTCCGTATCACATCGGGTTGGGTTGTTTCATTCATCGGTCTCATCACCATGGTCTTCGCCAAACCATCCAGATTTGGGGTAATGCTACCGATCCATCGCATCAGTGTCGTTATATGTTCAAGAGATGTTGTTCAGAAAGAGTCAACCGTGTCCCATCCACTGCCATACATTATCCTTCATCCATCCATGATCGCCACCCTGAATCATATGTCACAGATTGTTTTCACCTCCACTAAAATCATTAGCTCCATTCCGTGTCACTGATGTGGGATTCATTAAGGCCCTCCTTTGACGGATCGCTTCTTGTCGACTTCAGCTCATTATCCAAGAAGTTGATCTAGGAACAACCCCCTCAGTACTTTGAAGCTTGCATGCCTCAATGGCAAGTTTCTCACTTCCGGCGACAGGTATACATCAATGACCTTCGACCAGAAGATTTTGCGTGGTGTTCGACGCCAAGTCCTTTATTCACACCACGTGAATTGTACTGCAGTACCTTGAGGGTCATTATCATTATCGGTGATTCCTCTCGCGCTTGTTAACGGTTTACATCATTGACCGTAATCAAGCGATGTCTTTCCATGTTCGACTTCAGCGCAATTCTCACATGGATCGACTTGTACTTAGAGTGAAGATCGAACGAGTTTGAAGACCCTGGATCTAGTTTCATCCATCCGGGCTGCGATATATATTCAAGAAATATAAAGACATTTGACATGTACATCATTACAGCAGATGATCATCCTACTCAAAGGATGATAATTTCAGCAGAGAATTATCAGTCTACCATCAGACGATCGTCTGTTCTATGTACCAAAATGAATTTATAAAGCTGAGCATGGGAATGCCCGCCTCAGCTAGATCATGAAAGCAGAATGAAAAATAATGTATTGTATTGTATTTTATTACAGGTCACCTCTCAGCGATTGAATGAACTTCGGATCCTCCTGATAAAGCATTTCACCCGATAAACGACCTCATACTTTAGGGGGCAACTGTTATAGACATTTTTGTGCCTTACAACATGAAGCATGAAATGTCAATAATCTAAGGGATCCAAAGTCCCTAAACATGTTGTTCCTACCCCTAGAGGAACAAGGTCAGCAAACCACAGCACTGAATATCAGTTCTCCACCTGAAAACACTCAAAAACAAGCTAATTCTGGATCATGTCAACTGCTCCACTGAGCATCTGCGCTGAATGTCAACTGCTCCACTGTGTACCTGCGCTGAATGTCAACTGCAAAGAAGGCTACCTGCGCTGGGCGAGTTTGGCCAAGTGGCACAGTCATTCCTCAAGGTGTCAATGCCCAGGAAGCTTCCAAAATGACACTTGGATCAGAGAATTCGCCTAGTGATGAGTAAGAGGGTCTAGATCTCCAAGTGGAAGCAAGAACCTCCAAGTGGACTCAAGAACTAAAGAATAACTAAAGTGGGAGAGGACACTAGTCAGCTTTATGCCAGCCTCAAGCTGACTCATCCTTTCTCCAAAACTCCTATATATAGAGCTCTCTCATGAGGTCTAGGGAGGCTGGAATCTTGTGAATGTAAGGAAGTGCTGTTGGTTTGAGTATAGAACTATTGGGTGATTTGCTTGAAGGAGGTGAAGAGGAGATTTCTTTCTGCTGGGAGGTGATGCTGGATTGGGCCTTTTATGGTTGTATCACTTCCTGAACTTTACTTCTTCCATTAATAAAGCATTTGAGGTTCTTCTATATGCATGTGTCTCAATGATGTGTTGTCATACTTGTGTATTTGATTTATTCTAATCCTTGAATCAATTATGAATGTATGCTTCTTGTAGTTTCCCTTTCTTGTGATTTTGCAGGATCTTGGTGTAGCTGGGCCAGTGAAAGAGCAAGGAGCTGGGAACAAGCAGCAAGGAGAGAAGATTGGATCAATCATTAGCGGAAGACATCGGTTAGTGGATCTCTTCCTCCTCTCTCTTACATCTCATAAAGAAGTAATCTTGAATAGATTTGCTTTGATTGTTGCTGAGGTACTATCACCCTTAGAGTGGGATAGGGTCATTCCGTATTGGATACTTTTCCCAACAACATATTGGTGCTCCTTATATGGAAATGTTGTCCCTTCCTGGTGTTGACGGTGCTGGACCTGCCAACATTTAAGGGATCACCCCAGTATGAAGTCCCAATTAGACCTCACACCGTTTGGTGTGGGAGTCCCATCCAGTATGATGGCCCAGTTGCCATTTTCTTAAGGATTTGCCTCAACTCTTGTTGTCAGCACAGGAGAGTGGTCTGCTTTGTCTTCAAGAAGTGATGTTCGCATGCCTAGTGATTGCTAGTGTTACTTGTGTCAATGACTATTTCACTGTAAAGAGAGAGGGTGAGAGTGAGTCCCAAGTCAGTTGGGAGGAAGCTCCAACTTTTCTAGGAACACACAACACAACAAGACATGCATAGCTTCCGGAGGAGTAGTCCACATGGAGGTGAAAGTCACAACACACAAGGGCATGTACAACACTTAGTGGATGAGTCCACATGAATGCAATGGTTGTTACAACAAGTTTTACGTGAAAGGTTTGTCTGATATCCGGGGAGGTAGCCACCATGGGCGAAACAACGTTAACAACATATACAACACATTTTCATTAAAAAATTATGTATTACAACAAGTGAAATAAGTTCAAGTGTTCAACACGATTTAAAGCAACATTCATTACAAGTGTTCAAGATTAGTCTTACGACAGTTACGATACATGTGTGAAAATGTGTTGGCCTGTTAGCAGGCTTCTGAATTAAGTGAAAGTTCCAAGACACATCGTTACACCATACATAACTAACCCCGAGCATGGGGTGTTGGAACCTCTACTTACTCCTCAAAGAAAATATTATAGACTCTCTTGGCTATGTGGGAGGAGCTGAGGGTGAAAAGTCCTTTGCATGTACAAATGAGGGGGTATTTATAGCCAAGGGTGAAACTGACCCTTGCGGCTATTTGACTACCCTCATGACTGTTTTGACTTCCATGACTTTTTGAATTTACATGACTCTTTGACTTCCACGTTACATTACATTGATTTGAAAACATGGCCCACAATGGAGATGTGGACCAAATGACTCATGACATGACTCGACATGACAGTGTTAGTACATTCGTGTTGCTGTTGGAGTGCATGTTGAGTTGTAGTGCTGCTGGGTGATGGATGTCTTCATGGTGTGTCACAGATTCACCTCCACATGGCAAGGTGCACGAAGTCTTTGATGGTCATTGGGTCGCTTGATGCTTCTTTGGCACGCTGCTCCTTGCTTGTATGTTGGAAGGCTTGACAGGCTCATCTGTTCACGAAAGGTGCATGTTCATCTGTCCGTGAGCACATCTTGCATGTTTTCTCATTTGTCCATCTGCGAACACATCTTTGCATGAGCATCTGTTCACGAGCACATCACTTCGCATGCATTGTTCTTCCATTGGTGAACCTGTCCTTCTGCATGTGCTCCCTTCAATCATCCCATTCGTTGTTGTGCCATGTTTATTGGTGTATTTGTACCTGCAGTCACACATGACGAGACGACATCAAATCCAAAAACCTCCTAGTCTACCAAGACATATGATCATTTTGGACGTAGGTGACTAGGAGGTGTAGCAAGGTTACGAGGCGGGATGATGGCTCCGGGCACTGCTGATAAAAATTACGCAAGAGTCATTGGGTGATGAAGATGGGGAATCCAAGTTGATAGTGACTGTCTGCGAGGTTTAGCTCGAATGGAAGGAAAAACTGCTCAAATTTTGGGAGGGACAGTCTAGGTTGTAGGAAGGCAAGGAAAACATAATCTGTGCATTTTCTGGAACGAGTGGACAGCAAGGGCTTGACAACAAAATTTGCACAATTTTATGGAGGAACAGGTCGGGCTGCATGGAGGACTAGTAGGCAGAAATTACGCAATTTTTTGGAGGAACTGGCTGGGAGCTTGGCAGCCAAAACTACGCAATTCCTAGAGGGAACTGGCAGCTAGTTGCTAGCTCATTGGCAGTAGAAATTGCACAATTACCAAGGGAACTGGCAGTTATCTGCCGGGAACTTGGCAGCAGAAACTGCTTAATTCCTGGAGGGAACTGTTAGTGTGTTGTTGGGAGCTGCTAGTGAGAGAAACTTCATTGAGGCTAGGAGGCCAGCCTGTTGATCATCTCTATGAAATTTTTGAGCTTAGTGGACTGTTGGGTAGCAGAAGGCCTGCTCATGAAAAGTGCATAGTTTTCTGGATGAGCAACCGTCGACTGTCGGGAGGACTGACTGGGAAAGCTGCGTAATTTTCTGAGGGAGACATGGACAAGCCCTAGATTACTGTTCAACCTATCTGCGTAATTTCCTTAGTCAGCAAAGTGGGCAAGGTCAGCAGCCCCTACGGGTCCAACAATCTTGGTGGCCAGCATGAAGGTTGATTGAATTGCTTGCAGGTAGCCCAACTTGAAATGATTTGCTTGGTGCTTCTATGCTTGTCTGGGTGATAGTCAATCAAGTCGATGGTAGGGTGATGGTCTGGCTATTAGAGGGGAGTCTGGTCATCAGAACTTCAGCAAAATGACTAAGTGTGTGAATGAGTTAAACATGCAGATGTGATCTTACAACACACACCCTCATGACTTGAAGATGAGATGACTCAAACCAACCAGACACACATGTTCAACATGACTGACCGGCAGTGTAAGCAACAAGTGTGACACTCATGATTGATCGTTGATTGACAGTGATGACACTTGCACAACAGTGAATGTGACTCTGTGTGTGAGTGTGATAGATGTTTTCACAGCGAACATAACATGTACACACGAAGAGAAGACCTTGAGCATGACCAGAACATGGTCGCAAGAAAGACATTGACATCAACATGAAAAATCTTGGGTGGAATGAACAAGTAAGGTGAATGGTAAGACTCACACGAGCTCAAGGAGTGAATTCGAGTGTGTGCAACCATCAAGTGAAACTCTCAAGGGAGGCTCCGAAATTGGGTGCAAGCCAAAATTTTGGATATTGGTTGTAGCCGCTACAACACTTGGCGACACACTGGTAGAACTCCAGCTTCTTTGTTTTGGTTCATTGATAGCACAGGTCCTTGGTCTTTCGGGGAGTATTGAATCATTGTGCGGGTTACTTTGATTTCCCCACTTACCCCATGGACATACATGGTTCCCCTTTTGTCGACTCAATCAAACACAATCAAAAGTTCATCTTGATCACAGTGTTTCAAATCTAAGAAGGGTAGTTTAGCTCGCAAGTTGAATATTTTCAGAGTATAAGCTTTCATCTCTGGTGTTTCTTCGCTACTAGCAGGTCTGGAAAGTACCCCAACAGAATCACACAGGCATACACACATTGCTCCACTACCAGCGAGCCTGTTTAGTACCCCAGTGGAGTTGCATGCTTCACCTCTCTGCGCAGGAAGCCTTTCTCTTCTTTTTCCTTTGTGTTTTTTAAGAGGACTGTGCATAGGCACTTATTTATTTTTAGGGTGGAAGAGGGATCCCAACATATTGAGAGCAGAAGAGGTTGTTCCTTTAGAGAAGCATGTAAGACCTCTGACATAGGTTTTCTCGTTCATATTTTCCCCTTCTCCATTTCTACTAGTTGGATGAGCTTGAACACACAAAGTAGAAGGATGAGTACAGGCATGGGAATTCCTGACCAAGGTTCATGGTTGGACCAGAGCTTCCTTTGCAGACGGTTCGTATTTTCTGTCAAGACTTCATTAATCGAAGCTTATAACCAAGCATAAAGAAGACATACACAAGATTGGCCAAGTGCTGCAGTGTCACAAGTCTCTTCAATTTCAGCCACATACTCTATTCAGAAGCCAGAACGTAGTAGTTGGTAGCACTTATTTTCGAAAACAAAAATAGTAATATATCAAGAAAAGAAACAAACATAAACAAAAATAGTAAGCAGAACAAACAAAGTAAAAACAAAGATAGTAAGCAAAGAAAACAAAATGAAAAAAAAGCAGTCTGCAGACTATGTACATGGCACAGAGCCTGACCCGACCTACTGAAAATAATGCTTGAGATCTTGGTTGTTGATAGGAAGGTTGTCAACCCTCTCATCAAGTGATTGCAAACGATACGTGTGTGGGCCATGCTTCTCGTGGACTGTGTATGGACCAATCCACAGGGACTGGAACTTCGTATGTTTGCCCTTGTCTTCATGGGGCTTATCCAATTTCAAAACCAAGTCACCAACATTGAAGTTAGCTTTCCATGAAAACCTCTTATCAAACCATCTCTTGATACAGTTCTGGTGGAGTGTGAATTTTTATTTTTCTTTCATCATTTCTTCGAGAAGTTTATGGAGAGAATCCATCCTACACTGAACTAGCTGGCAAGGCTTGCCTTGGGATTCTTGGGAAAGCTAAAGTGCAGGCAAGTAGATATTTGGTGGAAGGATGGCTTCTTTTCCATAGACTAGTAAGTACGATGAGGCATTTAGAGAAGTCTTGGGTGTCACACGATCAGTCCATAATGCATTCGTTAGGGCAACATGCTAGTTACACTACTCAGAGAAAGTGGTCTTCTTGATTATACAGATGAAGTTTTTATTCGTGGATTCTGCTAGACCATTTCCTTGCGGGTAATAGTTAGATGAATGCTTTAACACAATACCATTATGTAATGCAAAGTAATAGAGTTTCAAAGACAAAAAATAAGTTTCATTATAAAAAACAAGTGATACCAGAACGTCGAAGCGTGAGAAGTTGTTCTGCTTGAGGAAGATGATGACCTCCTGGTCGTTCACTTGTGTAAGCGAAACTACTTTTGCCCACCGTGTGAAGTAGTTAGTTGCTGTTAGGATGTAGCAGTGTTTATTTGACAAATTTGGAAAGATTTCCCCAATAATTTCCAGGCCCCACTGTAGGAATGGTTCGGTCATTGAAACAGGGTGCAGTGGGGTTGTCGATCTTTGTGTTCTACCGACACATCGTTGACAGACTGGGAACTTGCGGGCATAAGCATGTGCATCCTTGAATAATGTGGCCCAATAGAAATTGACTCACGTAACTTTATGCGTAGTTGTGTTTCCAAAAAAGTGACCCCCGACAGGTCCATCATGCAAATCTTGAAGTACCTTCTTTGATTCATGTGCCCCCAGTCACCTGAGAAAAAATCCATTATTGTGCTTTCTGTAAAGCACTCCATGCACCGATTGATATGCTAAGGCTTTACAGCACAATGCCCACTTCTGTATAATGGAAAAGTGAGAGGGTATAGTGTCGTGGTTAAGGTACTGGCTCACATCTGCCTACCAAGAGGTTCCATCTTCAGTGGGTGTTTCTCACCTTATATCATACATTTCAATTTCCTGCTCCCAGCCGGTGAGCTCTACTTCGCTTTTCGGAGCATGCACTACTTCAGCTGCAAGACTATAGAGCCCATGTCCTTTGATCTTGTGAACTAGCTTGAATTTAAGATCATATTATTGCAAGCATGTCATCCAGTTCGCACGTTGTTCACCCAGTTCTTGTTGTACAAGCAAGGTGTAGACTGCTGGGTGAAGGATGAAGAGTATGCAGTGGTTCTTCAACAAGTAGGGCTTGAAGTGTTTCACCGCCTTGTAAACTACATAAGCTTGCTTGTCAACAGCGGGGTAGTTGAGTTCTAGTCATTGCATGCTTGCACTTATGAAGGAGATTGGGCGTTCACCGTTCATCTCATCCTTCTGAGTGAGTACTAGAGCTAGTGAATTATCGAAAGCGAAGGTATATAGTAGGAAATATTTCTTGAAATCTAGGCTGTAGAGTGCAGGCACTTCTGCAATGGCCTACTTGATCCAAGCGAATGCATACTTTTCCCTCTTACCCTAGCTATAGACTGCATCTTTCTTGATCATGTCCTGCATGGGATTAACTATATGTGCATAATCCGAGATGAAATTTCGGAGGAAGTTTATCTTGCCCAAGAAGGATTGCATGTATTTCTTGTTGGTTGCATAAGGGATCTATGTGATAATCTGGACTCGGCCTGGATCCACCTTGATCTCGCTTTTAGCAACAATGTGTCCAAGGAGGTTCCCCTCCGACACTGCGAATATACTCTTTTTGGGATTCAAGGAAATCCCATATCTCTGACATCGCTCAAAGATTTTCTTCAGATGGCGTATGTGGTCTTCTCGTCTTCTTGAGAACACAGTCACATCATCGAGGTATACCACCACGCTCTGTCCAATGAGTCTGTGAAAAGCAATGTCCATGGAGCGCTAAAATGTTGGGCCCGTGTTTACAAGCCCAAGCGACATTCGTTTGTAAGTGAACGTACCCCACTTGGTATGTAAAGTAGTTTTGAGTCTGTCAGGTTCTGCTACCAAAACCTAATTGTATCCTTAGAAACTGTCAAGAAGAGAAAACATTTGTGCCCCAAATACTATTTGCAAAATTTGGTCCATAAACGACACGGGTAGTTGTCTTTGTACGAGGCATGGTTTAGGTTCCATAAATTGACACACAAGTGGATTTCCTTAGACTTATTATGTACAGGAACAAGTTTGGAGACCCATGTGGAATGACGAACTTTGTATATGATCCGTGCATCCAACAACTTAGTAAGCTCTTTCTATATGAGGGATTCAAGCGACGGATGTAATTTCCTTAGCTTCTGTTGATATGGCTTGACCCCTTCTTTGATTGGGATAATGTGTTGGATAATCCATGTGTCATAAGTTTTTAGATCATCATATGTCCACGCGAACACTTCTCAAACTGTTTGAACAAGCGGATAAAGGCCTGCCACTCTTGTTGTGTACGCCATGTACCAAGATTGACAAACTTCGGATCTTGTTCTGTTTCCAGGTTAATCAGTTCATGCCTCATGGTGTAATTTTGGGTCTTGCTGTTCCTTGGCCCCTGAAAACGTTCTTGCAAGTCATAAATATTTTCCAAATTTTCCACACCTTTTGTGATAAGGTGGCCTTTCCTGTTACTAGCTTTTGCTTACAGAGAGCGTTCATGCTCGTCATCATCTATCACTGCATCTTTGAAGACATCAGGGTTGGCCATGAAATTCAATATTTGTTGATCATCATTAAACATGCATAATTTAGTTATGTTGTTCAAGATAGATGGTTTGTACAAAATTTCAATAGTAAATCTATCCCTAATCGGTGACATTCTCGAAGCTGCATTTGTCAGTGCATTAGCAGCTGCATTACCCGTATGTGGTACAATAATGATATTAAATGGTTGGAAGTTTGAGATTAGTCACCATACCTCTTGTTGGTAACTTTTGAGATGCGATGATAAACAATGAATGGTGTTACATACCTACCGTACCACTATCTCAGAATCACCTACCACTTTAAGTGTGACCACGTTGAGGCTGATGGCTTTCTGCAAGCCCAACATCAGTGCTTCATATTCAACAACGTTGTTTGTGCACTTGAAATCCAAGTGAATCGAAACCAGATGCTTCCTATTGTAAGGGTCGATCAAGACACACCCAGCTACTGAGCCGTCCTATGTGTTTGATCCGTCAAAGTACATGGTCCACAACTTATCTGTACACAAATCGCTTGATGTGCTAGTACTATTGCTACTATTGGTAAAATTTATTGTACAAGTTTTATTACCATGAGTTGGGCAAGGAGGGAGTCCCAACTGCACCTCTAGTGGGGTTGGAGATGGCCATGTAGGAGAACACCCCAATGTTGTTTCAAGGAGGCAGTTGCCAAACATGAGATCTGTGAAGGCCAACGGTTCATTCTCGCCATTAAGGGGAGTGACATTATGCTTCATGTACCTCTCGGATAACACCTAGATTTGGTTGCACTTTCCTTTGTATGAAAGCCACATGTGAGACCAGTTTGTAGCAAAATATTTGTCGAGCTTGTTGGACCAGTCTCTGTTGAGTAGTAGACTGTATGCTTTCGGTATGTCCACAACCAATATGTTAATGCATTGGTGGACTTGACCATCATGAGATAGTCGGATGATCATGTCTCGTAGTTCACCAATGGCTGGAAATGATCTTTGATCAAGTTGGATGATTTACGTGGAGGTCTCGCTCCATTGTGCATTGATATTCTTTGTAATGGAGAGCGACATGACGTTGGTTTCCACGTCAGAATCAACTAAGCAGTTGTGAACATTGCAATTGAAAATTTGAAAAGATAGTAGGAATGGAGGGCAACCTGAGTTCGCTTCTTCCATCTGAAGTGTCTTTAGCACAGTGGAAAGTGATCTGGGAGGTATGCTTGCTCCCTTGCTTGTAGAGGCTACGTTCTCCATTGTTGTCTATCCCAATGTGCACAACAGGATATCTTGTTGGTTCTGGATCTTAGCTAACTCAAACAAACTGATTATTGCTCGAGTTTTCTTCATTCATCAACAATGTTGTAGTCCAAAGGTGGTAGACTTACCGAGGTGTCCAGGGTAGAACAGATGTTCGTGTTGTCAAACGGAGTGTTTTCTAGTTTGTTGATCATGTATGTACCCTTGTCTGCTGATGTCTTCTCAGATTTTTTTTGTGTTTTATTCTTTGCGGCGGCTGATGGATTGGCCTTCCTCATCAGTAGTCTCACCTTCTCTTGCATTTCCCCAAGTGTGGTGGGAGCCCCTTTACTCCTAAGATTGTAACGGTCAATTTTCGTTTGGGGCTGCTTCTTGGTATTCATCTTTGACATCGTTCGTGAGCATTGATACATGTTCACCACATGCCTAGAGCTTGATGGCCCATCTAGTGCAACCTCTTCATCATCATCAGTGTCTTCCGGCTGCTCTTCCATATTTCTTTCCGCATTGAGTGTATGACTGCAGAAAGTGCTTGTGACTCGCTTCCAGTCCAAAAAAGAGTTCTCGGGGTGATGTTCTTCGTGGAAAGAACATAACTTAGGATCTACACTCTGTTCGACCTGGAACACATGTTTCTGCATAGTTTTTGAAGTGAACCAGTTGTTTCTTAATGAGCTGCTTGCCTGTCTCTGTCTAGGCGGATGGTTGTTTGAAAATGTGTCCATTTTCCTTTGTTTGAGTTCAGACACTTCTGTAGTCAATTTATTGACAAGGCGAGTGAGGGTCTCAATATCAGTTGCTTCCTTGTCTCTACCCTTGCTTGCCATTGCTTGGGACTTCCTGCTCACATATTTGGAGTCTTTTTTTGATACATTATCCTTGATGACTCCAATTGAGCATAGGTCTTTCTCAACGGAAATAGCCTCTTCGTAGTTTTCTAAGAGTGTTGGTTTCGTAGCTCACTTGACGAACTGCGAAATGTTGGTTGGTAGTGCGGATGTGTAGTAGTCAACAGTGATGGAGTCATGAGGTTTAGTTTCCATTGCGAACTTGTTCAATATGCGTGTAAACCTCTGATTGAAATCTTTTACCTTTTCTTTTCCCTCCATCTTGAGTCTTCCAAATTATTTTTGTAGCATGGCTGGGGTCTTATCATCACCAAAATTTTCAAGGAACATGCATTTGAATGCACCCCATTTATGTATAGAGTTTAGTGGAAGGCTATGATACCATGCAGCTGCATGACCGTCCAAGGTACATGGGAACAATCTACATGCTACGTCATCATACTGTACCTCAAGGGTCTGCAGTTGTCCAATTAGTCTTCTTCCTTCACCGTGCTATCAGGGTTGAAATTGATGTTCATTCTCTCTGGATGCTTTGGCATCTTGTGCATAACAACTAGGAGAGCTAATGGTCCTTGAGTCATCCATTCAAGATTTGGGTCAACCATTTCTTCTTCTTCTTCGTCCTCCTCCTCTCTTTCAGAATCTGATGGTTCCAACTCTAAGTTCGTTGGTTCATCTTTGCCTTCGCCTCCTCCGCTACCTTCCCCTCTGCCTCCTGTATCAGAGTTCAATCCCAAGATCACAAGGGTGTCTTGTTCACCTTGCCGAAAGACCATAGGTTCCTCTCCATCTTCAATAACTTCTGCCAAAACTTCAAGTGTGGCAAGGATTTCTTCTTCCACTGATGATACAACAACCCTTGTGGGAGTGGATTTTTGCTTCCTTGATGCATATGGAAGATGCTATATGGATGGTATCAGTCCAACTGCTTTCACAAACTGGCGAGTGGTGGGATAGACAGAGCAAAGGTGTTGATACAAAATCTTGTGTTCAATCCTGGGAGGTGAGAAGTAACCAACTGTAGAGTCAAGTGTAGGTGAGACGGAGTGTGAGTTACTACCTTGAAAAAATGGTTAATGAATTAGTGTGAGAGGATGTTCAACCATATACAATTGTCTTCCCTCCTTCTAGTGCTAGAAATTTTGATGGTGCTGGAACCTCCAACATTCAGTGGATCGACCAGGTATGAAGTCCCAACTAGACCTCACACTCTTTGGTCAGGGAGTCCCATCCGGTATGATGGCTTGGTTGCCATTGTCTTAAGGATTTTCCTCAACTCTTGCTTTTCAGCACAAGAGAGTGGTCTGCTTTGTCTTCGAGAAGTGATGTTTGCATGCCTGGTGATTGCTAGTGTTACTTATGTCAATGGTTCTTTCATTGTAAAGGGAGAGGGTGAGAGTCAGTCCCAATTCAGTAGGGAGGAAGCTCCAACTCTGCTAGGAACACATAACACAATAGGACATGCACAGATTCCGAAGGAGCAGTCCACACAGACGTGTCAGTCACAACACACAAGGGAAGATAACACGTACAACACTCAGCGAATGAGTCCGCATGAGTGCAACGGCTGTTACAAATTTTTTTATGTGAAAGGTTTATCTAATGTCCGAGGAGGTAGCTACCATAGGTGAAACAATGTTAACAACATATACAACCTATTTTCATTAACATATTATGTATTACAACAAGTGAAATAAGTTCAGTGTTCAACACAGGTTAAAGAAACATGCATTACAAGTGTTCAAGATTAGTCTTACAACAATTATTATACATGTGTGAAAACGTGTCGGCCTATTAGTAGGCTTCTGAATTAAGTGAAAGTTCCAAGACACATCGTTACACCATACATCACTAACCCCGAGCGCGGGGCGTTGGAGCCACTACTTACTCCTCAAAGAAAATATTACAGATTCTCTTGGCTATGTGGGAGGATATGAGGTGAAAATTCCTTTGCATGTACAAATGAGGTGGTATTTATAGCCAAGGGTGAAACTAACCCTTATGGCTGTTCAAATACCCTCATGTTTGTTTGACTTCCATGAATTTCGACTTTACATGACTCTTTAACTTCCACACTACATTACATTGCTTTGAAAACATGGCCGACAGTGGAGATGTGGACAAAATGACTCATGACATGACTCGACATGACAGTGCTGGTACATTCGTGCTGTTGCTGCAGTGCATGTTGAGTTGCAGTGCTGCTGGTTGATGGATGTCTTCATGGTGTGTCACAACTTCACCTCCGCATGGCAAAGTGCGCAGAGTCTTTGATGGTCGTTGGTTCACTTGATGTTGCTTTGGCACATTGCTCCTTTCTTGTATGTTGGAAGGCTTGACAGGCTCATCTGTTCACGAAAGGTGCATGTTCGTCCGTTTGTCTATCCATGAGCACATCTTGCATGTTTGCTCTTCCGTCTATCCATGAACATATCTTTGCATGATCATCCATTCGTGAGCACATCTCTTTGCATGCATCGTTCATTTGTCCATTGGTGAGCCTACCCTTATGCATGGGCTCCCTTCATTTATCCCATTCGTCATTGCGCCATGTTTGTTGGTGTACCTGTACCTAAAGTCACTTATGAAGATATGACATCAAATCCAAAAACCTCCTAGTCTACCATGACACATGATCATTTCAGATGAAGTTGACTAGGAGAGGTATCAAGGTTGCGAGGCGGGATGATGGCTCCAGGCACTACTGATTAAAACTGTTCCAGAGTCACTGGGTGATGAAGATGGGAAATCCAAGTTGAAAGTGACTGTTCGGGAGGTTTGGCTCGGCTGGAAGGAAAAACCGTGAAAATTTTGAGAGGGACAATCTGTGCTGCAAGAAGGAAATTTAGAAATATTCTACGCATTTTCTGAAACGAGCAGGTAACATGGGTTTGACAGCAAAATTTGCACAATTTTCTGGAGGAATAGGCCAGGCTACATTGAGGATCAGCAATCAGAAATTGTGCAATTTTTTGGAGGAACTGGTCAGGAGCTCGGTAGCCAAAACTACACAATTCCTAGAGGGAACTGGCAGCTAGCTGCTGAGCCACTGGGAGCAGAAACTACGCAATTCCTAATTGGAACTGGAAGTTAACTGCCGGGAGCTTGGCAATAGAAACTGCGCAATTCTTGGAGGGAATAGTCAGTATGCTGCTTGAAGCTTATGGCAAGAGAAATTGCACTGAGGCTGGGAGGCTGACCTGCTGATCATCTCTGCACAATTTCTGAGCTAAGAGGACTGGTGGGCAGTAGAAGGCCTACTCATGAAAACTGCGCAATTTTTTGGATGAGCAGCCGATCGACAGCTGGGAGGATTGACTGGGAAAACTGTGCAATTTTATGAGGGAGACAGGGACGGGCACTAGGTGACTGTCCGACCTGTCTACGCAATTTCCTCAGTCAGCAGAGTGGGCAAGGTCAAAAGCCTCTGTGCAATTTTTGAGGGGAGTCAGTCCCGGGGTGGCTTCCAGGCCCAACTCTCCGGGTGCCCAGCATGAAGGTTGATTGAATTGCTTGCGGGAAGCGCACCTTGAAATGACTTGCTTGGTGCGTCTGCATTGTTCTAGGTGACATTCAATCGAGTTGATGGCAGGGTGATGGTCCGCATGTCAAAGGGGAGTCTGGGCATCAGAACTTTAGAAAAATGACCAAGTGTGTGAATGAGTGAAAGATGTAGATGTGATCTTATAACACACACCCTCATGACTTGACGATGAGACAACTGAAACCAACCAGACACACATGTTCAACATGACTGACCGACAGTCTAAGAGACAAGCACGTCACTTGTGATTGGTCGTTGATCGACCGTGACAACACTTACACAACAATGAATGTGACTCTGTGTGTGAGTGCGACAAATATTTTCATAGCGAACATAACATGTACACACGAAGCAAATACCTTGAGCACACCCAGAACATGGTCGCAAGCAAGACATTGACATCAACATGCAAAATCTCGGGTGGAATGAACAAGCAAGGTGAATGCTAAGTGTCACATGAGCTCACGGAGTGAACTCGAGTGTGTGCAGTCATCAAGTGAAACTCTCAAGGGAGGCTCTGACATTGGGTGCAGGCCAAAATTTTAGAGGGTGGTTGTAGCTGTACAACACCTGGATTTACCATCGGTTTTATAGTTTAGTTGTTTTTGACATGTTGGTAATATTGGCATTGATGTCATTGATCACATGAATGTTGAATTGGTGATAATTTATGCTTGAATGCAAAAGGCTAAAAGTGATGTGAAGTGCAAAGGTTATGCTAATCAATGTAAAGGCTAAACATTGTCAAATGAGCATAAAATGTCGAGACAGAAGATGAAACATATATGTTTTCATTGAACAAAAATTGTATGAGACCAGATAATCATTACTGGTTGAGCTGTTTTATTTCAGCTCTAGTTTATGTTACAAATTGTTTTCAAAAATGAAAATGAAGATACAAGCTTATGAACAGTTTTTTGAAGATCAAGAGACAATGCCTCATTTCATATTCCTACAAATAATACAAACAACCAATAAGGCTTTCTTATTAAATATACAATGTGGAATGGAAAAAAGACTTTTTGAGGAAAAACAATCTGGATAGAAAGTTGATGAGCAACAACAGAAGAGACACAAAGTGGGAAAGGAGAAGCAGTGCAAAATAGACTTGATAGTAAAATTGTAAATGAGGTAACCAACATTTGTGACTTGATGTTGTGCTTGAGATATTTCTTCCCCTTTCTATGTTGTATCTTGAAAAAGAACATGTTGTAGCCTGTTGAGGTAAGAGCCTCCTATGAGTTGTAGCTTGTAGAAAATTTGTGTGAGTTGGAGCTTCCTTTGAGGTAGGATATTCTTGTAGGTTGGAGCCTACAAAAATATGATGCAATAAGGAGTATCAACTTGCCTTCACATCACATAATGTTTGTCCTCCACACTATTGGAAAATCCAATATGGTAGCTATAAATTTAGATTTTACTTATCCTTAATAATTGTGTGTGATATTTATCTATCTTCTTGTGTTTTCTTTATTAGTTCTTATTCATCAAACAATTATCAAGAACAAAAATAGTAAGTACCATGGACACAAAAATTAGGCTTCAAACTAGGGGAAAAAAACCCTCCAAGCGTAAAACTGATAAAACCTCTTCTCTTCTTATAGAATCTACTTCAAATGATACAATCAAGACCCAAACCCAAGACCAATTCCTCCTCCAAGTATTGAGTCATCCCTTCAAGAAGTCCTACTAATAAGATTAGATCAATAAATCTCAATCCTACTTCAATCATCTTCCAACTTCAACTTCTACCCCAACTTCGATGCTGTAACTTCAACCTGCAACTTCGGCCCTGTAGCTACCGTGGAGACCCTAATTCAGCTCTTCAAGAGATCCTCCTCTTAGTAAGACAAATCCTCCCAAGTTGAACGAGGTCAAAACATAGTATTTTCTCTTCCATTAACTTGATACTACAACTTGGTCTCCTACAATTTTGGCCTTCGTTGATGCTGAAAAAACCTTAATTCTTCACACATGTGAGAGAGATAGAGCCAAAAACAAATCTTCAAGACTTCTTTTTCTTAATTTATCTTCGCTCTAGCCTTCTTAGTCTACCAACTTCAGATTGAGCTATTTATTGAGAGATAGAAATTGTGTGAGTGAATGACCTAAATGAGGTTGAAACTACTTCTATATTTAACCTTTCCAAGGGACCGAATTCCCTCTTTTAGGACGACTTGTAGCTGTGAGGGCTGACTTGTACTTTGGAGGTTTCTAGGACCTTCTAGACTCAAAATAAATTCTTTTACAAGTTACATCTTGCTCAGAAGGGTCTTATAAACATGATGTTGACTCTCTTGACTCATAACATTCTATGCTATGATCTAAAAAACCCTAGAAGCATGAAGAACATGATTTTACCTAGAAGACCATCAATAATGAGCATGAAAACCATGATTTTAAATAATATTTTTTTCTTTTTTCCTTTTGTTTGTCACACAAGATACGTATTGAAATGAGTACAATAAAAATTATGAAGACAGAAGCTAGTTACATTTCCAACACTCCCTCTTAACTAGGGAGTTATTCATAATTGTGCAACTAGTACAACATCATTCTCAAACTGAAGAGTTCTCAAAAAAAGAGTTAGATTGATAATCCAACTGTAAGCATCAACATTGTAATCAACACTTTGAGGCCTAACTATACATGCTCAACTTCATTCAAAATCATTATGCTAGGAGGATTTACGTGTGATACCATACTACCTCCACAAGGAACATACCCTATCTAGATGTTCACTAAGTATGTCCTTTTAGGACTATTCTTATCTTGGATTCTAAAGCCTCAAAGAATATCAGTCCTCTTCAACCACTCTTATCTTGGATACCTGTTACATCATCAAAGAGTGTCGTTACCTTTCCTATCTTGGATGCTCTATCCTCAAGGAAACCATAGATGCTTATCCAATCCTCCACCACTCTCTCTCCAAGGCATTCACTTAAACTTACGACTATTAGTCTTGGTAAAGTGCATGACATATGAAGAAGAAAATGCACATGTGATGTCCATCATCACTCCTTCTCAACCAGAGAGGATATCCCCATTCCCTTTTAATAGGGAATACATCCTTGCTCCTATTCAAGGAGATCCATTACTCCCTCTCAAATCTTGAGGAGATTCCTGATTTCCTTTTCAATGTGAGAACTCATACTCACAAGCTCTTTAGATTTGTTTTCCATAAGACAACTATCTGTTCTTTATGGAGATAGTTGTATGGCTACTTCTTTCCATCACATCTCCTTATATATAGCTTTCTTCTTTTCCTTCTCGGGTGTCATGGAACCATCTTCTTTCTTCAATCTTGTGACAGGGTTCACACCAACACTTTCATCATCAACAATGAAGGCATTAAGCCTTACCAAACTTCAATATAGTCATATCTTCCTCATGAAAGTGATTTTTTGTTTTTGTTTATGTAAATCAAATTTCAATTCATTCTTCCAAAAGGAGAGTACATAGATTTCAAAATGTAGGTAATCTCACCCTGACCGAGTTTGTTGAGTAACGATAATAGCATATGACAAATAAACAATAGAAAAACTAAAGGAATAATCCACAGCTTGACAGGCCAAAATATGAAAAGACAAACGAAACTATAAGAACACATGTGATCATGCTCAATCATCATAAGTAATAGACATAGGGTTGTCGGGCCTAGTCCCTGGAGGTGGAGGGGGCGATAAGTACCCTAAGAATGCTTCTTAAAGTGAGCCATCCATGATTCCAACTTTTCCACCTTTTCAGATAGTATATCTTTTCCATGCCATACCACCACAATAATCTCTCTGACATGACATTGAAAGTAATGAAGTTGGTTGAGCATGGTAATAACAACCTTGTGCTCTTCGCTCCGGACCTTATCATAATATTCTAGGTGATCCAAGATGTTCTGAAATAGGTCATTACATGCCTCAGAGAAATGTTTCCGACCAATAACCCCTACACACCTCGACCTCTGATTCTGACCCTGTGCTCCTACTCTAACCCCACACGCCACGCCACCCTTATTTCCCTCCCCAACTACACGACCACCTTGAATTGCACATGCACCATCCCTGCCACCACGGGTCCCTAACATTGCTTTGACCAAACCACAACAAGTTCGACCACCCTGCGATGGGTGCTCAGAAACCTGGCCTGCCAAAGCCACCTTCAACTTGATGCTATCGTAACCTTGGCTAGAAAAAGATCCCCTCCATTGGGGTAGGGAGCGTGAATTACATGGCATAGGTTGCATGGTGAGGGCACAAGGATACACCTTTAACACAGAAACAACAGTGAACAACAACCCGTCTCAATGCATCATGAATCGTAGCAAAGCAACAAGCAAATCCGAATTTTCCAGTGAGCTCCTACTTCTCAAAATTTCCAACCTTCTCTCCCCATCCTAGGGAGATGAAATTGGAGCCATAGAAAGGAAACATAGAATCCAAGAAAATACCTTGCCATTGCTTCTACTAGAGGAAGCTCCAAGGAACAATGCCATGGACAAAAAGGTTTGGCTCCTAGGCACAAACACATGAGGTATGAACCCACCCTGATAAACAGTCTCTGGAAACAACTTCAAACTGAATTTCCACAATCGAACCCTAATTCTTCCCACCCAATAATAAATATAAGGAATATGTAGAAAACTCACAAAGATAAGAGGACCCAAAATATTACCATTGAACAGGAGTCTCAGAAACCCTCTCGAGAATAGAAAACAACCAAGAAGAGAGATAACAAATAACACAAGAACGAGTCCTAAGGCCATCCCAATTACCATGCAGAAGTCACCCAAGCTTCTAAAAAAATGAGAAGACATGTGAAGGGAGAGGAACTTAATGTTTTTTAGATCTGAGCTTGGTGGAGGAGATGATGGTGACGAAATCTCCACTAGTACCAGACTAACCAAAGACCAGAGAAACCCGTCTGACTACGAGAGCTTGAACCATGAGCAACTAGCCACCAAATTATAACAACATAATAACAATACTAAAAACTATCAGGCGCCATAAAAACATCACACTCTCCCAATATCAATCCCAAAGAAAAGACATGAAAAATTGTACGCAACACCTTAATCTTCATCGTACACCATACATGATGGAAGGACAAGATGATTGTCATCCATATCGTCTGCCAAATGTTCTCCTTCATGGCACACACGACAAGATGCCCTCAATGCATAACACCCTCCTCCCACATCTACCCAAGTAACCAACCAACCAAGGTAAAAAAGTGATGAGAGGCCACTATGATATGATTTTACCTCCTAAGTCACGTTAAGGAAGTGGAACAGACAAAAACACACCATACAAACCTTCAACATCAGCATTAAGACCCTCAGGAACCACCCAACCTTTTTGCCAATCAGCCCCTAGGTCCCATTGAGATTTTAGACCACTTGACCCTCAGACACTCCCATGATATGGACATGACAACATCCAAGAGGCTCCGGATGCTCTCATGACAAGGCATGACAACTTCTAATGACTAAACTGCACAGTGCTATGCCAGCGTCCCTGGGATTCGACCCACTTTTTCAGGCCCAGAGCCCAAGTCACTGCCTAGAATTGAATGAAACTCTCAGAACAACAAGATAACAAGGAAATGGAAATATAAATGCAATTACTTGAATAAGACCTTGACTGGACCCTAGCAGCCATGACATGAATTTCGTCAAACATATCATGCATATGTAATCTCTAGGTGTAACTGACATATATAAGCATAGGGCTCTCATATTCATCTGAGAATTGCTAAGAAGCATTTATGCCTTAAAACATTAGCTCCCATTTCAACCATTAGGTCATAGATACATTTTTCATTCATTTAGAAGTAAAAAAATGATGAGAGCCATACATAGCTACAGTCATAAAACACATACATAACCAAAAAAATAGCAACATAAATACTAATGAAATCACAACCATACGATCCACATATAAACTAGTATAATACTCATAAAATAACAAGGATAAATAACCTCATATTATTGATTCAAAGGCCAACGAGTTGTGGAACTTCCACGAACCACCAGACCGTAGACATGGCTGAGCCAAAACTCTCTTCAACTGTCACCCCCATGCCATATTCCAAGCATGAATGTGGGATATCATAAAACACATGAATCCAAAACCATCCATGGCTTCCAGAGGCCAATAACCTCAACCCATCAAACAATGATTCCACATCACCGTCAAACATCACTAAACCATCACCAGATTGGTCTCTATCCAAGCCTTCCAGGGCTCCAGAGAGTTTTTTACAACCAAGGTTGCAGGATTAGTAACTCAACCCACAATTGTTGTCGGGCTCTAGAGAATTTTTCCAACCAAGGCTCTAGGATTAGTAACTCAACCCACCAAGGGCTCCATAGCAGTTTCCCAACCAAGGCTCCAAGACTAATAACTCAACCCAAACTGTTACAGGACTCGAAAGAATTTTCCCAACCAAGGCTCTAGGAACTAGTAACTCAACCCATGCTAAGGAAACATGAGAACCAACCAGAAAACAAAGGAAAATGAACCCACAACACCATGAATATCCAGGAAATGGCAAGGCTAGTAAAATCCACTATCAATCTAGGAAATCCTCCATGCTAGTGATATATCAGGACCAATAAACCGCATGCATGTAGTGAGGAAAAAATACATGCAACTTAGTACCTGCAAGAAAAACCATTGTAAATGGTGATCCCAATGTCCTCTTGTGCTTTATTTTTCTTCCTTTTCCTTCTTTCTCCAAAAATCCAAGTATGTCATACCCTCCAAGAGTGTTCCAAGAAAAATATAAGTGTCCAAGAATGAGAGAGAGAGAGAGGAAATGAGAGAGCTCCAAAAATGAACTGACAAAAAGGTTACCAAATGATCCTCATAAGCCTTTTTATCTATTAGGCTCTATTTTCTTCATTTTCCAAAATTTTCCTTCAAATTCCTCCTCACATGCAACTTGTGACCTTTCACCTTACTTTTCTCCTAATTTCAAATAATTTCATAAAAAAGTGTGCCAAAAATGCTATTTTCCTTTCCAAAGCCTTAGCCATGTCTTTGTCAATTTCCTTCGCCATTAATAACCAAATGAACACCAACACTAGGATGTCTTGCCAAACATTCAACTTGGAATAAGTGTCTCATCAATCGTGGTTATTATTTTGCCTTTATTAACTTTTATTACATGGAATTTTCACCAGGGATGTTATAAAACACTCCCCCTTGGGGAAACACCATCCTCGGTGTTCAACAACACCTATAACCACAAGACTGCTGTAAGAAAAATATACTGCCGATGAAGATTTATAACTTAGCTCGTCGTAGTATTTACAATGATCAACCTACTTAGAAGCAAACCTACATGAAAAAAAAAAAAACATAAAATCATAATGACATGAAACCCATACCGCTTATTGGAGCTTTATAACAAAGCTCATGGTGTTATTTACATCCATATACATATGTACATATACCAAACATCACCAAAACATGTACCAAAACATATACATGGACGTATACCAAAACACCATACAAAAAATGCTTTGCCTCAACCAACAAACAAGGAAGGACACATAGTCTGCATCTGATCCGCCATCTCACGTGTAGCTTCATTAGGCCCAAAGTGGTTCCACTACACTTTAAGCCACTCGATTTCTTGGTTCCAGAGCATGATAACAATTTTTCTTCAATATACATTGAGGCTCCGAATGGAATTCTCCATCTAGTTCAAACTACAATACAAACTAGTCAATCACATGATCACCATATTTAACATACCCCTTAAGAAATGACACATGGAAAACATCATGGAATTTCACTGTTAGAGGCAATCCAAGTCGATAGGCCACTGGCCCAATCCTCTCAATAATACTGAAGGGTCCATAAAACCATGGTTCCATCTTGGCACATGATCCAATCTGCAAGGAGATCTTCTTTGGTTTGATGCGCAAGGACACCTATTACCCAACCTGGAACTCATTGAACACCTATTCTGATCTACATAGCTCTTCTGCCTATCTCGTGTTGCCTTTAGATTCTTCTTTATAACCTGCATTTCCTGTTCCATGTCTCCCAACATTTTTGGTCCAATCAATACCCTATTAATTGGATCACTACAACTGATAGGAGTATTGCAACTCTCCCTATATAATGCCTCAAATTAACTCATCTTCAAATATTCTTGATACCCATTGTTGTAAGCGAAATCTACCAGTGGAGGATACTCTTCCCACTTTAGTTGTTGATGCATCACATACATCCTCAATATGTACTCCAATATCCTATTGATCCTCTCTGTCTGTCCATCTATCTACAGATGATAAGCTATACTGAAGGCCAACTCAGGGCCCAAACCTGTAAACAAATCCTTCCAAAACTTGTAAGTGAACTTCACATCCCTGTCTAACATAATCTTCTTCAGAACACCATGCAATATGACCACATCTTTGATGAATACATGTGCTACATCGCTAGATGAGAATGTAGACTTCGCTGGAATGAAGTAAGTAACCTTTGTCAACCTGTCCACAACAACCATGATGGAATCACGCTGTCTCACTGTCCTCAACAGACCTGTGATAAATTCCATGGAAATGACATCCCATTTCCATTATGGAATCAAAATCGGCTATAACAGTCCACTTGGATGTTTACCCTCTGCCTTCACACATTGAAAATCGAAACACCTAGCCACAAACTCTGCTACATCCTCTTTAGGTTCAACCAATAATAAAATCTCTTCATTGCGATCAATGTCTTGTGATAACCTAGGTGACCAGAATAAGGTTTTAGATGAAACTCCCTCAAGATCACCTTATTGATCTTACTACTATCTCACACATATATCTTGTATCTGAATCTAACCGATCCATCTACTGTAAGGTAATAATCTACGTTTGGTGCACCTGCACCTGTACCTATACCACTATCTGTATATGTACCTGTGCTACTACCTATACCGGTACTACCACCTGTACCTATAGCATAACATGTACTTGTATCTTTACTACCACTTGTACTCTACTGAAGATTTTGCACAATCTCCGTATAACTTCCATCCTGCTGACCTTCCTATCCTCTAAGTCTATCCCATAGGAGCTCATATGTGCTAAGTGATTTACCTATATCTGCTTGCTAAGGGCCTCTGCCACCATGTTCTCTTTACCTTTGATATATCTGATCTCAAAATTGAACTCAATGATTGTGGCCAACCACCGAGCCTTCCTACCGCCATTCAGATTCAGTTGGTCAAATAGATACCAGAAACCATTATGATCACTCATCAATATAAACCTCTTGCCCAAAAGGTAGTATCTCCACATCTTCAATGCATGTCTGATCCCTGCCAAATCAAGATCATGTGTGGGGTAGTTTTTCTCATGCTCATTTTGTTTTCGTGACTCATAGCATACCACTAGTCCATCCTACATAAGGACTCCACCAAGTCCTTTCTTGCAAGCATCTATGCATACTACAAACTCTTTTTTCTGGATCTTCTATCTTTAAAACTGGTGCATGTGTCAACAACTACTCAAGCTTCTCAAAACTATCCTCACACTCCTCTGTTAATTCAAACTTCTTACCTTTCCTCTGTAATGGTGATAGGATAAACAATATGTGATAAGTTCCTGATGAACCTCCTATAATAACCTATCAATCCCATGAAGGACCTCACCTCATCTACATTCCTGGGAGCTGCCCACTCCATGATAGATATTATCTTATTGTATCTACTGTAATTCCCTCCTTGGAGATAACATGTCCCAAGTAATGTACCTTAGTTTGAAAGAAACTAGACTTGTTGAGCTTAGCATACAACTGATGCTCTCTCAACAATATCAACACTGCTGCTAAATTCTTGGCATGCTCTTCCTCTTTTTTAGAATATACCAATATATTATCAATGAATACAATAACAAACTTATCCAAATATGGATGCAACACACTATTCATCAAGCAAATAAAAGTAGCTGGAGCATTAGTCGAACCGAATGGAACTACAACAAACTCGTAATGCCCATACCTGGTCCAGAAGGCTATCTTGTAAATGTCACCTCTTCCTTAATGTGTACCTGGTGATATCTGGATCTCAGATCAACCTTCGAGAACACTGTTGCTCCCTCCAACTGATCAAAAAAGTCATCAATCCTCAACAATAGATACGTGTTCTTGATGGTCACTTTGTTCAACTGCCTGTAGTCAATGCATAATCCGAGAGTACCATATTTATTCTTCACAAACAATATCGGTTGGCCCTAAGGTGATACACTTGGCCTAATGTATCACTTGTCCAACATTTCCTTCAACTACAGCTTCAAATCTACCAACTTAGGTGTACTCATCCTATAAGGTGCTTTTAATGCTAGAGTTTCCCTTGGCACCAACTCAGTAGAAAGGTACACATCCCTATGAGGTGACAACTTTGAAATGTATTTAGGAAATACATCCTAGAACTACTGTAGAACTGGGTACCTGCTCAAAAACTCTGAATCCTCAACTTCCTTACCTTTGTCACTAGAAATGTGCACTGCAAATAACACACACCCTTTCCTGCGACTACGCTTGGTCTGCATAACTATTACCATCCTAACTGATGTGGCTTTGTTCTTTCCCTATAAGATCTTGGATCACCATCATCATCCACACACTCAGTGGATTTGTCATAATAATACACCTTGGTTCTATGAAGGTAAAACTAATCCATGTCCAAAAACATACTGTATGATCCCAATGGTAATACAATCAAATGTGTTGCGATAGGCATACCATTCAAATCAAATGCACAAGCTCTTGACCAATGGTGAAGTCGCTTCTTTGTACCTGTAGCCAACTGCACAAACCAAGATTGCATGCAATTCCTTACTCAAACCATACTTATCCACCAAGTCAGAAGTAACATAGCTATAATTAGATACAGGGTCCATCAAAATAGAAATAACTTGATCACAGATCTTACCGTCCATCTCAATGATAAATGGCTGATGGTCTACCTATTTGTTATCCAATGGTGCATAAATACGAGGAACACTCTAACAAACATCCCCAATAGTTTGTGGCTCTTACACACTATATATATGAGGCCTACCACCCTGATACTATGGACAATCTCCCTGCGATGATCCCCTCCACACGACCAACACCACACATGCTCCTTATTCTGCTCCTCATATTGATGTCCTTGTCCTCTATAAAATGCACTAAAATTATTAGATGGCACTACGTCTTATTTATTTCTTGTACCCTAAGGTCTTGCTTTCTTCTTGTCCCATTTTCCTTTGTTCTTTGCATTACCTTTCTAGTTTGGCTTAGTCTCAGATCTATGCTTTGATTGTTCATAGAAATGCCTTAGCTTTCACATGGTCTCCTCCAGTGATCTAGGCTCATCGAAATCAATATTGTCTTTGAATGAAACTGGTAATCTATTAATGAACCTCTAAATCTTAGCCTTCTTCGTGTGGTAAGACACATACCTCAGTAGCTCCAATAACTTTCTAGTGTACTCCTCATCTGCCATTGATCCCATATTTAGCTGATAGAATTCCTTTGCCCTATCATCAAAGTATCTCTCTAACAAATAATTCTTCTTGAATAGCCTCTCAAACTCACTCTAAGTCAAGTTCTCCTCATGAATACATCTGACATTATTCACATCTTCCCACCAAATGTTTTATTTACCTTTGAGACCAAATGTAGCCACTCTGGCTTTCATGTTCTCTGAATAGTCATGCAACCTGAAGAACTTCCTCATTCCAAGAAACCATGCCTCTACATCCTGCAATTTCTTCATCTCTCCATCAAAAGTAGGTGGATTTTCTTTCTTAAACTCCTCTGGCAAGGATCCCTTATCACTTCTCTTGTAAGGATGATAACGATGATGATCATAGTGCATATCTAAACTAGAAATACAATAGTACCTACATCCATCACTTCTCCTATCCGAAGTGTGCAACAATATTCCATCTCTCACTGTGTCATCTCTATTTGACCTATGACCAATACGAGACCTACGACCATATGCCCATTAGTCTTGTCCTCCAACTCGTGGCTTATCTGACATGGTCCCTATTACTGCAAATCTAACAAACTCTATAGTATCACTGCATTTACCACTGCGGGTTGCTCTTGTGCCTGTATGATTATGTCATTGTCTTCCTTACAAGTCCTTATTTCCGCCTTTAAGCTTCTTGGTGTGTCTACTAGATCAGAAGAATGCCCAACACCAAGCTTCTCATCTGATCCATAGGGAGAGTCTCGGGAGCTATAGTCTACCATATGTTACACAACATTTTGTCACTGTCCCTGTACTCCCCATTCTTTGATCCTGGAGGACCTCTACAATGAACCCTACATGCTTTCCCTTCATGAAGAAACTCCCATTGTGTCCCTCTTCATGAGCAGAATAATTCCATTTTGCACCATTTCCCCAAAATCTTCTGCTTTTCCCAGTTTACAAAACTGGTGCTAATGGCCTTTTTCCTCCTCGCGCCGATATGAAGGGATTAACATTGTCCCTAGTGCCGACCGGAGCAACTGAGCTTTGTTCCAGTCACGTTGGTCCTCTTATGGAAAGTTTTTTAAATAAGGAGCCGAAGCTTCTAGCTCTAGAAGCTTCATAATGGAAGTTTGGTAAATGGTTTGGCCGGATGGGGTCGAGGATGTCAGTTTGGGCTCCTTTCCCCTATAAGGATGGAACTACCTCAAGAGATAAGACCTTCTCCCATGAGAAGAGGATCCATCTCCCATCCATTCATGCTATATAAACCTCCATTTTTCCCAAGCACAAGCTAGTGTTGTAGTGTTAATGTTGGTGTGCTAGTGCTAATTAAGTTTGGAGTAAACAACAAGCTATTCATAGTTGTAGCTCTATAGTTGTGTGAGGGAGAAGTGTGAATTTGGTTTAGTGTGAAGCCTAAAGGGAAGAGCCTTAAAACTACTATTGTTGAGGCCATCATGGAATGCTAGCAAGAGTGTGTGGGAACCTGGTTTTATCAGAGGCGAATGGCAACGTCAAGACAATTGTTTTAATCTCTTCTTGATTCAATATATATGCAAATATCGATTGATTTCCTACATGATGTGTCATCTTACATGTTCATGGCTTAATGTTTCTTGACTTGTTAATTAGGTTGAATTACAATTTTTCTATTATCATCATTGTTGTTTGATGTTGTTTACTTGTTTTAGGTGTTTGAAGAAAGAAGAAAGAGATAGCTGGAGTGAGCAAGCAAGGACATCATCAAACGAGATAATCGTACTAAGAGGTAGGCCCTCTTAATTGGTTCTAACCTAAGGAAACCTTCCATAGAATATATCAGTTGTGGCTAGACCCATTATCGGGCTAGAGGAATTGTTTGTGTTTGCACTCATAATTTTACTTCACCACAAATTTTCGACTTCACTGGGGAGCCAATCCTTTTGTTTGTCTTGTTTGAGATTTCATGATTTCATGTGAAATTTTCTAGTTCCACTTTTTCCTTTTGGTTCTATTTCTTTTCTTCTGCTTACTGGTTTGAGTTTGAAATTCATAGTAGAAGATCTGGTCCCTGTTTTATTTTTTATTTTTATTTTTTCTTGGCTCCCTCGCTTAGTGTGTTTAATCCACTAACAGTCGTGTCGATTAGCACGATATGCTGAGAAACAGTCGCGCTGACCTACCTTTGGTGGTTGTTGTCAGTTAGGCAGTTGCATCGATGCTTGTAAGTGAAGATTAGGGTTTGTCCCCAATCTTGGCCAACGTGTTTTTCTCTCATGATTTCAACCCCGTAAGGCTTTTAGACCATTTTTCCCCTGACTAGAAAGTTGATTTTCATTTGGTTTTGTTTTCTTTTTGGTTTGGCATCTTCTTGCTTGATTTCTTGGGTCATTGGATGGTTAGTGACACTAGGGCATCTAGTTTGTCATACATTCAGCTGATTGTGAACCTAGTGAGTTGAGTTGTTGGTGTACTTACTTCTTACATTTTGTTTGCAATCCTTTTACGGCTTTGACCTCCATTACAAAAGTTTGAAAAGTTTTCGTTTGCTTATCTAAACGTTTCTTTTCCGGTATGGATTACATTGCTTGTCTTGTTTTCCGTAAATTTAGTGCTTCATTAGTCTGAATGAGTCTCTCTTTTTGTGTTTTCATTTGCTTGAAGATCTAATTGTCTCGAAAACTTTTTCATTGAAGCATTTTATGTGAAAAATTAATTTCGTTGTTTCATGAAAAAGTATGAAATTCTAGTTTGTTGCATCATCATGCTACGATAGTCAACATCATTTTAGACTAGGATTGTATTGGCATTTAAAAAAGAAAAGAACACTTTTGCTTTTGAAAGGACTGTTAGAAATGTACTTGTCAGGAAATAGGAATTGGAATGCATTTTTCATTAGTTTATTTTCTCGAAGAGTGAAGTAGTGAAAGATCATTTTGTTTTTAGTTGCTTGGTTACTTGCATTTGATTGTGTATTTTCTACCCTCTCTAGTGTAGGCAATTCATTGAATTGAAAGGGTCTTGTCTCATTTAGTTGCATTTAAGGTTTTTCGAGTCACATTGCTAAGGCCTGAAAACTGAGACTTAACTCAAGATAAACTTTAAAATGAACTCAATTAACCTAAGGTGCATTTGAAATCTAACGTTCATATCTAGAAGGTCTAGGCTAGAGACATGTTCTAACGTCTTTAAACCTAGCAACTGTCATTAGCTTCAGCATTAGACAATGGTAGTACAAATTTATGATCCCTGTACCATCGAGTATATAATGGGAAACCCCTCTAAGCTGCAATCCTTTATCCATAGGAAGTTGAGTCGGCCACCTTGCAAACGTGATAAACCAAACACAGCATTCGAGGAGATTGCCTGCTCGTACTTCTCGATTCGCCGGGAGGTATTCTGTAGGTCACCCTTGCCTGGTAATCTTGTTTACCTAGATCATCCAGAGTAGTAATTTGATCTTTTTGACTCATTAAACTTAAAATATCATTCGATCACTTTTCCTTCCGAGCTCGTTTCCAAATGAAAGTGATAGAGTCATCTTTGTTTCTTTCTCGACTCTTAAAAAATGAAAGAGCACCAGTCTATTTATGCGTCTTAATAATTGATTACCCACGATCCAATAACATCCTATTAGTCTTTTCTAGACCAAATTGTGAGCTTCCCTTAAAGAACATTTTAAAGCCTTGAAGTTTATCTCTCTCTTTTCCTAAGACAAGGTCATCGTGGCTGAACCATCTACTTCACCTAGTTCCTCTTCCTCTCCTCCATCTGAAAGATTGCCTAAGGAGCTATTTCCTGAGTTACCAGAGTCACTCGAGGACCAAGGTGTTGAACTCAGAATTATTCTGAGCATTCAACCTTTGTCATCTCGTCCTCCGCCTACTTTAGATACTGGGTCATCTGCTGATCTTGGCCCGGAATCTCTAGAAAATCCCATTCAAACTCCTGAGAGTTCACCGACCACTGACGATTAGCTTGGACTAGTTATCTATCCCCTGAATCCTTTGTTTGACCCTATTGTGATATCACCACAGCATCCCTACAATCCATACTATCAACCAAGTGTTCCTTTGGAATTATCCCCTCGTACTTCTTCAGTCATTCGTCATCGTTTGCTCTCGAATATGGATCCCGAAGGTGATGCTCCAGTCATCTCTTCAAAGGAGTCAGAAGTTTCTACTCCACACACTGTTGAGGAGGAAGAACATACTTTTCCTCCTAAAGGTTTCCCCTATACAGGGAGCATTCCTGCTAGTGTGCCACCTAATTATGTGTCTTTGGCATAGTTGGTTTTAGGTACACCTAGTGCCTCATCACTTTACCATAACCCTTTTTGGGTGTCCGACGCCATTCCTACTTCAAGTCCGTTCATTACGAACTCGACCTCCCAATAGGGTGTTACTTTAGTCTCGGTGCAACCCACCGTTCTGAACCCTCTTGTATCATCACTCCCAGTCACCTGTCCAGTTCAACTGGCGGTCTCGAGGAATATCTCTACCAGTTCCTTCATCCCTCTGGTCAGTGGCCAAGCTGTGCCACCACCTCGGGGGCAAAACCTGAATGTTTCTATGGTGTCATAGGCCACCAATGTGAGTGGCTCACAAGCTCACATGCTTGGTGTGAACTAACCTTCTTCTCGCGTTATTCACAACCATGCTGATCCTACTGGATCAAGCAATATCCAGTACCAACAGGTTCAAAATCCCATTGGTCTGTATGGGTCGAGCAATGTCCAGTATCAGCAGCACTATGAGTCTCAAGTCCAATACCAAACTCCCTGTGTTCCATATGGTTCTCAAGGAATGGTAATCAACCTTACACCCTTCAGTCTGGGTAGCATGTTCAGCCTGGATCGTCCACTTTCCAGGGTGGATATGGCCAGATTCAGTTTGGGAATTTTCTGGGCACTGTTCAAGTACCCTTGCAACAGAAAGGACAACCCCTACAACAATAAGGGTAACCTTTGTTACCGCAAGGGCAACCTTTGATGCAACAAGGGCTATTCGCGTAATAGCAAGGGCAAATGATCCCGCAACAAGGTTAGTTGTAACAACCGCAAGGGAAACCCTTGCAACAATTGCAAAAAACAGTGCAACAGAAGATGCACTATGCTTCGTAAACCTCCCAGCCCATGTCCTCACTGGGCCAACCTTTGCAGCCCCAGGGACAAATTTTACAGCTGTAAGGCCAACCCTTACAACAACAAAAACAACCCGGGCAACAACAACCCTTGTAAACATATCAGTAGAGTCAACCCTTGCAAGGGCAAGGCCAGGTTCAAGTCCTACAGCAGCAAGCCCAAAAGCCTAATGTCCTAGGTCAACAGGTCTAGAATGCTTCTAGCCAAGGGCATTAAGTACAAAATCCTAATGTCCTAGTTCAATAGGTACAGAATCCTTTTGGTCAAGGGTAGCAAGTACATAATCCCTATGTCCAAGGGAAACAAGTGTATCATCCTTATGCCCAAGGACACCAGGGCCAAAATCCTCTTGTTCAAGGAAAACAGGTTCACCACCCGTACGTTCAGGGACAATAAGTACAATATCCATATGTCCAAGGTCAACAGGCTCAATAGCCTTTTAACCCATACGTTGCTTATCAACAACCTATCCAAAATCCTCTTGCTCAAGGACAATAGGTTCACCACTCGTATGTTCAGGGACAATAAGTACAATATCCATATGTACAAGGTCAACAAGCTCAACAACCTTTTAACTCGTACATTGCTTATAAACAACCTATGACTGAGCAGTTCCAAGGTATTCAAGGTCAAAATCCTCCCTATGGCCAAGGGAACCTGCAATGGGGGTACCATCAAATGCCATATGGCCAAAATCCCCCACTATGGATCCAAAACCCTTACCAACAAGGATGGGTTCCTTTGCTCAGACCTGCTTACTGACCTCCTATGCATTTTAATACTCAATTGCCACTCTTGGCCACACTAGAGTTTCCAGATGTGTCTCGCCTTACGAATGATCCAATTCTTCATTCGCCATACTGGCCTTCGGTGTCGTCCAAGATACTGAGTGATTGTCCAAAGTTCGATGGGAAAGAAAAAGACGATCGTTAAGCCCACGTGATGACATATCACCTCTGGTGATCTTCGAACTCTTACGTTGATGATTCCATTCATCTCCGTCTTTTCCAATGAACCCTCATAGGTGCTGCAGCTAAGTGGTACATCGAGCTTCCTCAAAGTACTTACCATGACTTTAACTCTTTGGCCATGGCTTTCCTTAGGCATTTCCAACTGCCGGTTTGTTATGAAATTTGCACCTATTTACTCACATTTATTAAGCAAGATACTACGACACACAACTCTGATCACATCCATGAATGGAGACGTAGAAGTTGCCTGATCAAATTCAATATTGATGATTAGTTGCTCACTGAATGGTTCACTAAATCATTTGTGGCCCCAAGTACTCGCGATATAGCTATGGGTGTATGCGTTACATAAGAACAAGCCATTGCTCGTGCCCAATACTTAGATCTAGTTTACTCTCAATCTGGCACTTTATATGAGTTATTACCCGATGCTTCACGGCCATCATCCGATCCCACGACATCAAAGTCACGGGTTGTGCCTCCTGTCGATGGAGTTATTGGTTCAGTATCCTAAACCCCTACTAAATCTTCTTCCAAACAGAAGTCGGTCTCGAATGCTGTTTACAATAGTTCTTCCCAGAATCCACCTAACCCTGGTAAAACCTTAGAGGTCCACGCTATCTAGTCTACCGCAGCGGACAAATCATCGGAAGGTAAGAAGAAAGGCAAAGGCAAGGGTAAATTCGATGCCCTAAAACAGGGTCCTCCCAAATCGTTTGCTGGTGAATCTTCACAATGTAAACCTAAGTATCCCTCCCTCATTTGCGAGGAGGATCACTACACTAAGGATTGTCCCCGATGATCCGAAGTTAGTCGTTTTCTCAAAGGGACCCCCACTGTCCTCAAAGAGCCATTTCTGTCTCAATAGACCCAAATGGTAGACCAACCTCAATCATCTGCTTCCTCAGGATCTCAAGTGTTCATGATGAGTATGCCTATTAATGTGGATACTAGATCGAAGGATTACCAAACTCCTACTCCAACAGCTGGGAAAGAGAAAGAAGACACCCCTTATTCTTCTGCCCCAAGTTCTATCCCTCTTCATATCAAGCACCCTAACCCCGATTCTGCTATATGACCAACATCTCGAGGTGTCCTATGGAAATCCTCATATAATCCTAACGCTCGAGCCCATCAACACTATAATATTGTTGTGGATTTGGCTTAGGCGCCATTAGCTATGTTAGCTCTCTAGGCACTCCAAAGTTTCCCATCGCAGTGGAAATATTTTCTGTCAGCTATTGGGGGTATTTATCTCATCGATTCCAATTTGATTTGTTTTGATCTAGAGAACCATGTTCCACGTCTCCCTCATCAGATTGCCTTTCTCATTCAGGTAATCATCAATGAGAAGACCATCCACAAGACTATCATCAATGAAGGTGCTTCCACCTGCATCATGTCAATTGCATGCTGGAAGGCCATTGGTTCTCCTACTTTGAACCAATCCTCGTACACTTTGGAAGCTTTCGATGGGCACGATTTGCGACCCTTCAGTGCCATACCTTACCTTGCCATTACTCTGGAAGGCAAGATAGTGCAATTCGAGGTAGAGATTATTGACACCAATCTCAATTACTATCTTCTATTCGGATGGAGCTGGACCCATGCTATGAATGTTGTAGCCTCCCCCCTATTTCACGTGATTCATTTTTCCAATCAAGGGAAGATTGTCACTGTCAACCAACTATCTTTCTTTGCCTCTTCCTCCTCGAATGGCAATGTTCCGTATGTCAAGCACACTGGTGCTCCCTATGAGAGTGTGGGGGTAGGTCTTTTCAAAGATTATGCCTTAATGGGAATTTTTCCGTTCCCACCTCCTCATGTTGCCTCTGTCAACATGGGCTCAATCAAATCTGATCCTTGGGTCATACCTTCACCAGATCTTGTTGATACCTGGGGCGAGGTTATGCCGCTTAGTCCTGCCAAAATCATTTATGTGGAAATTGTTTCGGCTTCAAGTTCCACATCCTTTGATTCTTCTATTTCAAAGACCTCTCTCGATAAGTATTCTCAATCCCCTTAGCTTGGTGCTTTGTAATCACTTTATCCCTTAGCCGAGACTTTCCTTGCTGACAAAAGTATCATGGAAGTCATGTCTCTAGAGGAACCATCGTGGACCGATACTCATCATCATTCCTCGTTCCTGCCTCGCTCGATGATCACATCCATTGCTTTCAAAGAGTTCTCTTCTCTGTTTCCTTCCCTCCCGCTTCTACCACCATTCATGATTCATGAAGTATGGTTGGAAGGAAATTTGGGTAATATTACCCAAACGATGTCGATTGATATTTCTATGAAGCCTGGTATCGTTGAACATGTCCATATCGGGCTATCTTGTTCTCCAGACAAGATCAAGACTTATACTCGTTTGTTTCAGGAATTCTGTGATGTGTTTGCATGGTCCTATGAAGAAATGCCTGGCATTGATCCTAAAATTTATCCTAGCATTGTTGTGCATGAAATACCAACTTATCTGCACACGAATCTCGTTCGCCAATGGCTCCGCCCGGTGCACCCTAGGAAGGCCTCCATTATCAAGGGTGAAGTTGAAAAAATTCTCAAAGCTGGGTTCATCTATCCCATTGCTCTTACGGATTGGGTGTCAAATATTTTCTTGGTGACAAAAAACAAGGCACAATCCATGTTTTCGTTGATTATCAAGATCTCAATCGTGCATATCCTAAAGATAACTATCCTACTCCCTTCATTAATTAGATCATTGATGAATGTGTCGGGAGCGAGATTTTTTCCTTTATGGACGGTTTTTCTGGTTACAACCAGATCAACATTGCACCAACCGATCAAGAAAAGACAAATTTTATCTATCCATGGGGTACGTTCGTGTATAAAAAGCTCCCTTTCGGCCTCAAAAATGTTGGCGCTAAATTTTAGCAAGAAATGTCCTATACATTTCATTATATTCGCAACATTTTCCAGCCTTACTTGAATGACCTTCCTGCTCATTCTCGTAAGTGCCAAGATCACCCTGACCATCTTCGGTAGATTTTTTTGCATTGTAGACACTACAACATTCGGTTAAACCCACATAAATGTGTTTTCTGTATAGAATATGGATGACTCCTCAGATTTATCATTTCCAAGGATGACATTCACCTTGATCCGCTCAAAGTCGAGGCCATTGTAAATTTACCCCCTCCATCTTCATTGCAACAACTTCAGATCTTGCAAGGAATGGCAAATTTTCTCCATCGTTTTATACCCAATTATGTTGGGCTAGCTACAGGATTTATGCGGCTGCTAAAACAAGGAACGCCCTTTGTATGGGATGAGGTTGACCAAAAATATTTTTATGATCTCAAGGCTATCCTTGTAAATGCTCCTTTGTTGCATCCCCCGGATTATTATCGAGATTACTTCCTTTACCTAGCCGCAGCCCCTAACACCATTGCTATGGTCTTGGTCCAAGACGACAATGAAGGCAACAAACATGTTATCTATTACCTTAGTCGTAATCTCCTCAACATTGAAATGCATTATGCCCATGTCGAGAAGTTGGCTATGGCTTCCGTCCATGTTGTTCAACGCTTTCGACACTACATCCTCTTACGCACGACTACGGTGATTTCTAAATGCAACCCCATGACCTACATCTTGACTCATCAATTGTTGGGGGGGAAATATTCTAAATGGATTGTCATATTGCAAGAATTCGGTTTGGTATTTACTACTGCCAAATCTAAGAAGTCACTCATTTTCATTGAATTGGTTTGTTCCCTTCCTTCTAAGTCTCTACCTACTGGTGCAGATGAACAACTCCTGGATGAGACTCTCTTCCTAATTATCACCCTTGATCTGTGGTACAATGATATCATCATGTATCTCCATACGTCTATGTTCCAGTCCGCGTTGAATAAGGATGATCACCGAAGGATTCGACATCACTCCCAACCCAACCGTATTATTGGCGATGCTTTATACTGTGTCGGTGTCGATTCAGTTCTTCGTCGATGCCTTACGCTCAAGGACGTTGAAAGAGTTCTTAATGACTACCACTCAAGGGCATGTGGTGGTCATATTTCTAGCTATGCTACCACTCAAAAAATCCTTCGCACTAGTTATTTTTGGTCATTCATTTTCAAAAACTGCATCCTTGCTGTTCACAAGTGCCATGAATGCAAAATTTACCAATGCAAGATGTGCGCCCCACCCGCTCACCTACATCTCATCATTATCGTTGGTCCTTTTTCCAAATGGGGCATCGATTATATGACATGTAACCCTCATTCGGCTGGGGGGGCATGGCTATATTATCATTGCTGTGGATTATTTCACCAAATGGATCGAAGCGATGCCTACATATTCTGCAAATTGTAAAACAATGGCTCAATTCCTTTTCAATCATGTTATTTCCAGGTTCGGCATACCTCAAGCCATTGTCACAGACAATGGCTCCCATTTTAGAGATTACATGATGGATGAGCTAACATCCACATTGGGCTTATGCCATGATGGCTCGACCTCGTATTACCCTCAGGCCAATGGCCAATTTGAAGCCATGAACAAGGTTTTGGTTATAATGCTTTAGCGTACTATTGGGATGCACAAGTCAAATTTTCATCTCATGTTCTTTTCAGCTCTGTGGGCTTACCAAACCTTGGCCAAAGATGCAACTAGTTTCACACCATTCCAGCTAGTCAATGGTTTGGAAGCAACATTACCGATCGAATGGGAGATTCCTTCACTCAAGCTAGTTGATTAACTTCTCCCCGAAACATCACCTTAGGAAGAACACCTCTTATATTTAGAATGACTCGATGAGACTTGTCATCTTGCTGTGTTGGTTATCGAAGCACAAAAGAAATGGGTCAAGTCCCATTTCAATCAGTCAGTCTCCCCTCACACGTTCTTGGAGGGTGATTTGGTCTTACTCTACGACCAAGCTAATGATAAGCTGGGGTCAGGAAAGTTCAAACCCATGTGGCATGGGCCCTACATTGTGAAACATGTTTTGCAAAAAGGGGCCTATGAGCTTATTGGTTATGAAGGAAATCCTCTGGATAAGCCCCGAAATCGGATTTACCTCAAGAAATACTATGCTTAGGTCATCTTGCATGGTTACTTGTGTACATTAGTGTGTCATTCATTTTTGTGCAGTGTGGTTTGGTGTGTTAGTTTTCAAATAGCCTTCTTGTTTACTATGTTTTCCTTGCTTTGCAAATGTCTGTGACTCCTCACATTGGTTTCGCTGATGGTGCTTGTCGTAGTACCCGAAACCTATCATCCGTGGCATGGGCTATTTATGATCCTAATGGTGAGTTGATTGAACTTCAAGGTATCTGTTTAGGTCGTACAACTAATAACATTGCTTAATACAGTGCGGTCATCGAATTGTTGTCAGAAGCCATTGCTCTTGATATTCGAGAGTTGGTTGTCAACCTAGATTCACAGCTTATCGCCCTTCAACTCAACGGGAAATATTCCGTCAAAAACCCTCAAATATTGAGAATGTATCTCCATATTCACCTACTGGAAAGACATTTTAATTACATTACATATAATCATATTCCTAGGTGCATGAATACATTGACAGATGCATTAACTAATTATGTGTTGGATAGACATTTATGAAACATGTGAAAAGATAAAACAAACCATTTGTACCATAGTAAGCAAGAAAATACAACATATATATATACATATATATATACATATATATATATATATATGGTGATAATGTTTGATACATCAAAACCCCAAAAAATAATATGTGTGTCCAAAATAACATCGGCGGCTCGTAGGCCTCATATATCCGTGGCACGCAGGCCTCAAAAAATGTAAGTGCTGGACCTAGGAACTAATCAGCATGGTGATCATGGTAGCATGACACAGCTCGAGCAACATGAGTCAGCAATCGGCGAATTCTATCCAATACTCTCGTCGTGTGTCTGGTACTAGCGAGGAATTACTCCCACCCAAGCATACTCTAGGATACCATGAGTCAACCCCTCAAGGTTCCTTTTGATCTCCTCCTCATTGTCACTCCCCTCCTAATAAGGAGTGACATCATCAATCGGGTGGGCGACGTGCCTGGCTATTGGGGACATCCCAACAGGGCGCTCTGTTCCAACATCTACATTAACAAAGCAAAGTGTTATAAACACATATATGCCAAAAACAATTAAAAAATCACAAAATTAAAAAATTGATTTTTTACCTTCATCATCAAAATCGTCTCCATCTGGTAGCGGCATGTCCGGATCCCCATGGAATTCGGTGCCACTATATGGCCAATCCTCCATAATGATATTCTATTGTCGTAGCCATGAAAAGAATGCAGGTTTGTATGACATGTGCTGGCCCCCAGTGATCTTGGGCATCAAACGACTCCAGCGGGCCATCTGCGGGTTGCATGGCATGGGAGGATCTACCTCAGTCAACTGGTACTAGAACAGTGGCACCCGTTCCAAGAAAAAGGTCACTAGTACAAATCCGAAGCAAAATTGCTTCAGATTCCCTGCCTTAGCTTTGGTCAGCTGGCGTTTTATGTTGATCTTCATGGCCTCTGCCCAGTTGAAGATCATCAGTGCTATGCAGTCGATAACATACAGGAACTTCGACTTGTTAGTCTCATGCACTGCCTGGGACCCTGCCACTCTGTTGATAGTCAACAGTAGCACTCTCAGTGTTAGATCTTGAACAATGGAAATCTCAATCTTGCCACTCTTGGATTTGAGGGCTTAGGGCAATGTTTGGCAAGCAACATGGATATGCTTGCCCCAATCAATTGTGACCCATATAAGTTGACCGGTTCCCCTCTTTGTGAATGTCCTATGATGAAATATATGTTTGAAGTTTCTAACTCCAGCTCCTAGTCACCAATGACGAATATTTCTCGATTTATGTCCCAGAGACTAATAAGGTACCGAAGCAACCTAGGTTGGGCCCACATCCCTGGCGTGAGAAAGAATTTGAGCCCATAGGCCCTCAAAGCTTCCAGGCAATTTGGATCATTTAGTTCCTGGGTGTCCACATCCTCATTTTCCTGTTCTTCCCAATCTACCATTTTCAACGATTCCTTCTTGCAAAAGCCATAGATTTGAGTCAATAATCATTTTTGGTCCATAAATTTCAAGTTTCAACAGTGGTTTTTTGAGGAAATAAGGTTTTTCCCTATTCACTATGCTGACGCGCCTATTTTAAAAATAGTTGCATCAACGACACGATAGGACGTTTTAATTACCCTCGGTCGCCGCGATTCCATGCCTAGAAGTCGCGCCGACCGAGGGCGAATTTTTTTTGATAAATCCTCCCTCAAAAAACCTAAAAATGGTTAAAAACATGAATAAAAGGCATGAAAATGAAGCTCATGCCCTTGGCTCTTACCTGTAACTGGCACCTTGGCGAATGACCTCCCAAATCTCCCGCAATCTGCTCCGGAACTATTAGGGAAAAAGTGAGTAAAAAGTCTTTCACAGCAAGGTAAAATGGTAAAAGGTAAAAAATATTTACTTTTCCTCCTTTTTATTCAGTTTTTCATGAAAATATTAGGTTTTTGTAAATGTTTTAACCTATTTTGCCTCAAGAATTGGATAATGCACTTTACCTTTTGCGCAGCGACAAGTGATATATGTTCGACGATGATGAAGAGTCACATTTCAACTCTTTTCTCGACTCGTAAAACTCATATGAAAAGATTGTTGAGTATTTTTCCCTTTTGACTCATAAAAGAGAATAAAATGGGGGGTCCGCTTTTCAGATCTTTTCCGACCCTTTAAAAACGAAAAGATAGCCGACCCCTTGTCGTTTCGAACTCATTAAGGGATGCGAAACGTCATGCGCCCAGTATAAGTTTACCCTTTTTTCGGGCTAGGATGTACTATTTACGAGAAAGGTACTCCTTGATTGAAATGGTGAAGCGGTTCTCTCAAGTATTTTTTTCTACCTTTTCGAGCTCGAGAGACACAAACATACGAAAAGGGACCATGTGGAGTTTTCTTTTCTGTGTCTTTTTCAAACTATCTAAACATAAAAAATATACTGAGTTACAACTTTGTCAGACTCATTAAAATATTAAATGAGATCGAATTTGTCACCATGACGAACATGAGCTTCAATCCTTCCTAGGGCTTGTTAAACTTACTAGTTCAGATGCATACGAAGGATGAACTTATAGTGCAAGCATATGCTATCCCCTTCAAGATTATGATTAAAAAATAATTGGGGTACCTGCCAGAAATGGTGTGGGGAAATTTGGAAATTTAATCAGTTGTGTCGGTAGCTCACTCTTGAACATGACAATTTCTGCTTCGTGTCGGGTTGGGATATCCTCCTTTGTATCATTGACCTTACTAGGTGGGCCATTCATTTTTTCCTTCCATTTGATCTATGCCACGTCATCATGACCACTGATCCTATGGATCCAAAAGCTATCAAACTTCCAGTCGTTTCGCCGATATATTCAAGAGTTGTCTTTTTCTAGTTACACTTACCTCTCATTCTCTGTATCATACAAAATCATTTTGCATCCTTTTGTCTCGTGTTGATGCTGTGGGATACATTATGGCCCTCCTTCGACATGGTCGCTTCCTGTCGACTTCAACTCATTATCCGGGAAGTTGACTGAGAGAATCCTTTCTAGTACCCTAGAGCTTGCATGCCCTAATGGCAAGTTCTTCGCACTCGATGACAAGTTCACATCATTGGCTTTCGATCGAGTGATTTCATGGGTGTTCGACTTCAGTTCCTCTATTCACATTCAGTGGATTGTGTTGATAGTACCTTTAGGACCATTTTTATTATTGGTGGTTTCTCTCACACTTGTTAACAATTTACATCATTGGCTTGTAATCAAGAAACTTTCTAGCATGTTCGACATCAACACATCTATTCACATGTTAGAATTTGTACTTTGATCGAGTCGTGTTGGAGCACAAGACCCTGGGCTCAAATCACAAAAGTCTAGGTTATGGATTGATGTGACATGGTTATGTTGATATACATGTCTCTTTCAAATGGATGGTTGTGACTATACTATGAGTTATCATATGTGATCCTTCTCATTATTGGATGGTTACGACCATACCTTGGTTTCATTATGATCCTCTTTGACGGATAGTTGCGCCCAAACCTAGATCCATTTACGTGATCATTCTCTGGATGACTGCGTCCATACCACGATTCATGTATCATTTGACAGAGTTCTCAGTTACGTATATGTATCTATACTTTCTTGCAAGTTTTCCGATGACAGACTACAGTTCCTCGCACTGATTCATAAAGCATTTCACCCCTCACTCTAGTTCGGTCTTCACGCTTTAGGGGGCATCTATTACACAGAATTTTGTCACTATCCCTATACTCCCCGTTCCTTGATCCTGGAGGACCTCTACAGTGAACCCTACATGTTTTCCCTTCATGAAGAAACTTCTAATGTGCCCCTCTTCACAAGCAAAAAAATTCCCTTTTGCACCATTTCCCCAAAATCTTCTGTTTTTCCCAGTTTACAAGACTAGTGCTAATGGCCTTTTTCCTCCTCGCGCCGATATGTAGTGATTAACACTATCCCTAGCACCGACCGGAGTGACTGATATTTGGTCCAATCATGTCGGTCCTCTTATGGAAAGTTTTTTAAACAAGGAGTTGAAGCTTCTAGCTCTAGAAGCTTCGTAATGGAATTCTGGTAAATGGTTTGGCCGGATGGGGTTGAGGATTTCAGTTTGGGCTCCCTTCCCCTATAAGGATTCAACTACCTCAAGAGATAAGACCTTCTCCCATGAGAAGAGGATCCATCTCCCATCCATTCATGCTATATAAACATCCATTTTTCCCAAGCACACGCTAGTGTTGTAGTGTTAATGTTGGAGTGATAGTGCTAATTAAGTTCAGAGTAAAAAACAAGTTATTCATAGTTGTAGCTCTCTAGTTGTGTGAGGGAGAAGTGTGAATTTTGTTTAGTGTGAAACCTAAAGGGAAGAGCCTTAAAACTACTATTGTTGAGGCCATCATGGAATGCTAGCAGAAGTGTGTGGGAACTTGGTTTTGTCGGAGAAGAATGGCAACGTCAAGACAATGGTTGTAATCTCTTCTTGATTCAATATATATGCAACTATCGATTGATTTTCTACACAATGTGTCATCTTACATGTTCATGGCTTAATGTTTCTTGACTTGTTAAGTAGGTTGAATTACAATTTCTCTATTATCACGGTTGTTGTTTGCTGTTGTTTACTTGTTTCAGGTGTTTGAAGAAAGGAACGAGAGATAGTTGGAGCTAGCAAGCAAGGACATCATCAAACAATATAATTGTACTAAGAGGTAGGCCCTCTTACTTGGTTCTAACCTAAGGAAATCTTCCATAAGATGTATCAGTTGTGGCTAGACCCATTATCAGGCTAGAGGAATTGTTTGTGTCCGCACTCCTAATTTTACTTCACCACACCATCTTTCTAGTCATCTTTGATATTATTTCTACAAGGTATATCATGTCAGCTAAACCAAATCATAATAAACCAACATACCTTACCATAGTTCGGGGAGAATATCGAATCTGCAAGATCAAAAAATCAGTGTAATGCATGTATAACATAGTTACAACATCATATAGAAATATAACTCATACACATATAACCTTATAGCCAACATTCTATTTTAAATCCAATCACCGATGCATGACCATGTCAACACCATGAACTCATGCATGATGACGTCAACCATACCAATGTATGTAGATAATGCACAACCATAAACGTAGACGATACACTAGCACATATGTGAACAACACACAAGCCTAAACATGGACCACACACACACATAAACACATATAATGAAGCATAAACAAGAAATACGTGTAACAATAGGTAGAAACATGTAACCAATCATACAAGAATGACACATGTAAGTGACATATAACAACATGTAACTAGTGATATACTCGCAATGATGCACTCCAAAACAACACCATCAAATTCCACATGGTAACATCACTACAACCATGATCAACACCATGAAAATGCAACAAGCACATGGTCTCACAACACAAGAAACACATATGAAACTGACCTAATGCATGACCAACACACCCAACTCATCCAGTCCGAGGGGTGAACCATGATCTCATACCACTTTGTAATACCCTCGTCCCACGTCTACCCAAGTAACAAGACAGCCCGGGTAAACATGCAACGAGAGGCCACTATGACACGATTTGACCTCCTAAGTCACATTAAGAAAGTGGAACTGATGGAAACACACGATACAGACCTTCAAGATCAACATTAGGACCCTTAGGAACCATCCCAACATTTTTTCCAATCAGCTATTGGGTCCTACTAAGATTTTATACCACTTGACCCACGGACGCTCCCATGATATGGGAAAGACAACATCTAGGAGGTTCTGGACGCTCTCATGACAAGTCATGCCAACGTCCAGGGACTAAATTTCACAGTACTGTGCCAATGACCTCGAGATTTGAGCCACGTTTTTAGGCCCAGAGCCCAGGTCACTACCCAGAATTGAATGAAACTCTTAGAACGACAAGATAACAATGAAATGACAATACAAAAGAAATTACTTGAATAAGACCTTAACTGGACCCCTACTAACCATGATAGGAATTTCGTCAAACATATCATGCATATGTAATCTACAGGTGTAATTGACAAATCTAAGCATAGGGGTCTCATACTCATCTGAGAATCGCTAAGAAGCATTGATGCCTCAACACATTAGTTGCCATTTCATCCATTAGGTCATAGATACATTGTTCATTAATTTAGAAGTAAAAATATGATGAGAGTCATACATAGCTACTGTCATAAAACACATACATAACCAACATAATAACAACATAAATACCAAGGAAATCACAACCATATGATCCACATATAAACCAATATAATACTCATAAAATAACAAGGAGAAATAACCTCATATTATTGATGCAAAGGCCAACCAGTTGTGGGACTTGCACGAACCACCTAACCGTAGACATGGTTGAGCCAAAACTCTCTTCAACTAGTCACCCCCATGCCATATTCCAAGAATGAATGTGCGTTCTCATAAAAAACATCAATCCAAGCCAACCTCCTCAACCATCAAACAATGATTCCACCTCACGGTCAGACATCACCAAACCATCATTAGATTGGTCTCTATCCAAGCCTTCCAAGGCTCTAGAGCATTTGTTCCAACTAAGGCTCCAAGACTAGTAACTCAACCCACACATGCTATCGAGATCCAGAGCGTTTGTCCAACCAAGGCTCCATGACTAGTAAATCAGCCCACCAAGGGCTCCAGAGCATTTTTCTATCCAAGGCTCCAAGACTAATAAATCAACCCAAGCTATTACAAGGCTCCAGAGTGTTTGTCCAACCAAGGCTCTAGGAACTAGTAACTCAACCCAAGCTAAGGAAACATGAGAACCAACCAAAAAACAAATCATAATGAACCCACAACACCATGGCTATCAAGGAAATGGAAAGGATATATAAATCCATTGTCAATCCAGGAAATCCTCCATGCTAGTGACATATTAGGACTAGGAAACCACATGCATATGCCATGCATGCCAAAAATAGTGAGGAAAACGTACATGCAACTCTGTACCTGTAATAAAAAACCATTGTAGCTGATGATCCTGATGTCTTCTTGCACTTTCCTACTCTTCAGTTTCCTTCTTTATCCAAAAATCCAAGTATGCCACACCCTCCAAGAGTGCTCCAAGAAAACTCTAAGTGTCCAAGAATGAGAGAGAGAGAGAGAGAGAGAGAGAGAGCTTCAAAACTGAACAGACAAAAAGGTTACCAAGTGATCCTCATAAGCCTTTTTATCATTTAGGCCTCTATTTTCTTATTTTCCATTATTTTCCTTCAATTTCCTCCTCACATGCGACATGTGACCTTTCACCTTCCTTTTCTCCTAATTTCCATTGTTTTCATAAATAAATGTGCCAAAAATGCCATTTGCCTTTCTAATTCCTTAGCCATGCCTTTGCCAATTTCCTTAGCCATTAATAACCCAATGAACACCCACACTAGGATGCCTTGCTCAAAATTCAACTTGGAATAAGTGTCCCATCAACCATGGTTATTAATTTTCCTTTATTAAATTTTATTACATATAATTTTCACCAGGGCTATTACACAATGTTCGTCACCCCCATCAGGGAGAATGTGATCTTCTTTTATACGAGATTTAACTTCATGTTATCTTCTATCAATGCTACCATTCAATCCCAAGATGAAAACATATTGACTTTAGGATTGCCAAATATCATATGTTGAGCTTGCCTCAACATTCTTCATATATTCCTACAATATCCTTTCAGGTAGCAAAACAATATGTTAACTAGATAACCAATAAAATCATTAACATTAGAATTACCTCATCATAATGGATTTCTCATCGAAACATCAACATCTTCATGGTCCATATTCACAAGAGTATTCCTTTATGCATTTTAGTGCCAAACGATCGAAATTGATTACCAATTTATAATATTCTTTCGAAGACTATACTAGATGTTGAACACCATTCTATATATTCTAGTGAGAAAGTGTTAATTTTTAATTCATTCTAGAGTAAGTATATTTCTTCTTTTTAGGCATCATAATGTAATGCCCCATCCCACATTTACCCGCTTTTACAAGCTCTCCAGGTAGACATGAGCTAAGTGCTACTATGACATGACTTGACCTCCAAGTTCTAGTTATGCAAGTGGTGACTACAATTTGAAAACTTATTGGTACATCTGAAGAGCACTAAATCATTCAAATGTCATCCCACAACCTCTGATGATTAGACACTGAGCTAGAACTGATTTTCCACAAGTTTAACACACCAACTACACCCACAACACAACATGCATGTTGTTATGCGGATCCACCTGCATCCAGAAACCTATCTATGTGTGGTTATGACCCAAATATTCTAGTTTTGTGCATGCGGTTCCAGGATATGTGCCACCTTTTCAGGCTAGCCTCCAGACCACTACCATAACTGCCTGTAACTTTCCAGAATAAATATTAATATGATAAAAATTCAAAAAAATTCAAACTTAAACAAGATATTGACCTAGAAATTCCTAGTACACAATAGACATTTCGTCAAACATATGGAAAACATCTAAGTTATAGGTCATGGATGCATATTTGATCATAAATCTCTGAACTTCATCTAAGAATCACCAAGTAGGTCTAATGCCATCTCAACTAGCTGCAATAATACTTGTTATCCCATGCATTCATCAACCATTCAAATATTTATCAAATCATTAAACAAGAGCCATAACTAGAGCACATCATAAAACCATGCTTATAACCAGAATATAACCAAAATATTAACCATGACAAATCAACCATCAAATCAACATAATAAAAAGTACAAGTGCTCACAGATCACAATAGGAAAATAAATCTTACTAACTTATGCAAAAGACAACCAAGTAAGGGAATTCCACGTATCACCTGACCATAGATTGGGTTGAACCAAATATTTAATTCATCCAATCACCCCCATGCCATATTCCAAGCATGAATGTGGGATCTCATGGGATAAACCAAAACATAACCAAACCGAGAATTTAGAGGTTGAACCACCTCCACCCTAAAGCTATTGTTATCTCACGTAAACTAGTCCTGAGATCACAAAACCAACCAAGCTTGGATGCCTCATAATTCCTTCACCATACATTGAGGAAATTTCCTTTCTCCACCCACAAGTTGAGGGCTTCCTGGAGAAAACCATCTCCACCGCAACCCTTGGTATTTTTCCTGAGACCACCTCTCCCGGTTCCAAAAACTTTCGACAATCCAAAGTTCAACCAACAATGAATCCCATCACACCGTGAGTATCCATGAGATGGAAAGGTAACACTAAAACAACTTCCAAACTAGAAAAACCCATGACAATGACAACAACTGATCCAAATAAACAAATTCATGTACCATGCATTCATACCTCAGCTAGGAAATCACACATGCAACCTGTTATCTGCAAAATCCTCCTGCTGAAGCTGCTAATCCAACCTTCTCTTTGCTTTACTTTACTTTCCTTTACTTTTATTTTCTTTCTTGCTCTCCCCTCTTGGAGCTCACTCTCTCTCCCAAAATTGATGCAATCCAAAATTAACAAAAAGCTGTGAACTGTTTCTCTGATGCCTTTTTGTCATTGAGGTCTCCTTTTTCTCCATTTTCCTTCATTTTTCCTGTAATTTCCTTGCATGTGTCTCTTCACCTTCCTTTTCTCGTATTTTCCTTATTTCTCATAATTACATGCCAATTAATGCCTCTTTTCCTTTTCCAATGCCCTTGCCAATTTCCATAGCCATAAATAAACCACAAGTGATCCCCACTATGATGTTCACCCACCATTCAACTTGGAATACATGTACCATGACCTTGGTCTTATTTTTATTTACATGGAAATCAAGCAAGGGTTGTTACAAACCCCTCCCCCTTGGGGGAACACCGCCCTCAGTGTTCTATGATGCTTATGACCAACAAAACATATTTCCTATGGGGCTTTATAACATAGCTCGATGAAATATTTACAATAACAACTACTGAAACAAAACAACATACAGCTTATGGAGCTTTATAAAACCAGATCGATGCGATATTTAAATATTATATACACATATGTATACTTATACACATTTTATTGAACTAGCAAATAAACATACTATCCATGGAGATTTATAAACACAAATCGACACAATATTTATAATAATATACACATATATACATATGCACATTTGCTTCAACCAACAAATAAAAGGATATTTTTCCGCATATGCATCAAGGGAGTCTAGAGGTTCACACCACCACCCTCAAAGTAGTACTAGGAATCACCTCCTTCCAAACATCTCCAAAATCCACTGCTAAAATCAAATTCTGCATCCAATGTCCAATGCTATAATCCTTGCGCTAATTGTTCTCTCAGTGAGAAATTACCAACTCATTGTTCTAGGGCACACTCCCAATGTGTCTCTGATTGCATCCGACAAGCTAATGAATAAAAAAAATGTATTCCCTGACCTTCCCTTCTCTGCTACATAGTCCCTTGAGAAATTCAGTTACCCCCTTCCATTTAGTCACTCACCTTCCATGTTCCCCAAATCCCCTTCTTTGATACACAGTCCCTCACGCAATCCATCTCTTGGAAAGGTTTCCTTGCATCGAAAGGTCCAAAAACCAAGGCATATCCCTGCCTAAAAACCATCATACTAGTCATAGAATGGTCATGGAAATCAATGGACACTATTGGGTACCAATCTCCCACAATGGCCCTACTCTTAAAGTGCTCTACTCACACAATGTTACATGTTCCAATTCGTTTCACTACTGCTACTAACACTCTTGAAGTTAGTTCTGATCACCCAAACTGGGAATTTTCCATGCTTTTGTGTACCAGGAACATAATTTCCAGTACACTCAAAAGGAATTGAAATAAATTCAAATCACACCTCATTGATTGTTCATCAGTAATGTACTCTTGCAGTTCTATTTACTTCCTGTCATAAGAAGTCAAACTAGCTCTTTGATTAAATCATCATGTATAAACATATCACATTCAATTACCTCAAAAATTAACCATCGTAAATCATAATTATAGATCATGTGCATAATAAAAACTGAAATAAAACACTGACACTTATCTTTCAAGTTGTTTTTTACTTATTCCTTTTTTTGTGTTTCTTGTATTTCTTGTACACGCATTGACTTAGTTTCCAAACCCAGCAAGCACCTAGTGCCTTCTCTTCTCTTTGATCACATACACACACTAGATCGATTTCCAAACCCAACAAGCACCTCATTCCTTCTCTTCTCTTCTCTTCCAAAGCAACAAGAGAATCCAGAGACCGTGCCACCTCCTCCCTCAATATCAACAAGGGAATCCATAGACTAAACCACTTCTACCCTCAATATGACAACTCATGATTGGTATCTTTCCCAAGCTTTATAGGGCCCCAAGAACTAGTAACACCAAGTCTTCCTTTCATGATCGAGATAGTCGAGCAGAGGCTATATTAGAGCGAGTTCATACTGATTTGTGTGGACTATTCTCGACAGCATCCACAATGAAGCAAAGGTATTATGTGATTTCCATTGATGAATATTCTCGTAAATGCTGGATTTATTTCATGTAGAAGAAGGACCAAACTTTCACAAAGTTTTGAGTTCAAATCTCTGGTCGAGAAAGATTCAGGGAAGAAGATCAAGGCCTTGAGAAGCGACAATGGTGGAGAATATGTCTCTCAAGAGTTTAAGGACTTCTGTGTAGCGGAAGGAATTAAACGAGAGTTAACGACACCTCATAACCCACAGTAGAATGGGGTGGCCAAGAGGAAGACCAAAACTATTGTAGGGGCAGCATAGGCAATGCTACATGACAAAGGTCTACCACTTCACTTTTGGGCTGAAGCATGCAACACAACGATCTATTTGTAGAATAGAAGCCCGCATCACATACTTGGGATGAAGACAGGAGAGGAAGCTTTCTCCGATAAGAGACTAGATGTGGGTCACTTTAGGATCTTTGGCTCATCGGTATATTTCCATGTGACAAATGATGCATGAAAGAATCTTGAGCCGACAATAGAGTTATGGATATTTGTGGGGTACACTGATACACCTCACAACTATCGAGTGTACTTGCCTACTAGTTGGAGGATAGTGGTTCGTAGAGATCTCAAGTTTGATGAGCAAAAGGCCATGCGAGTTTCCCTTGAGAGGGAGCTCCAACTACAGGTTGTGGGGGAACTGTTGGTTCCTAAGGAGGAGGAGCCTCAGACTGATGCGGAGCAGCCGCATATAGATGTTCTAGGAATGGAGACATCCACTCAAGTAGAGTCTCCCAGAGATGGATGGAAGCGCATAAGAGAAGCCGAAAAATTGTTAGAGGATGCAAGAGAGAATATGGGAGCACCATATTCTCAGCACAGACAGAGGAGGTCACCTAAGAGGTACACTGGATACATGGCACTTGTTGGAAAATGTGTTGAGACCGAGCCATCTTCCTTTGAGGAAGCAGTGACAACCGATTTGGGTTGATGTTATGGAGGAGGAGTATGAATCCATAGTTCATAACAGTGTTTTGGATGTGGTTCCGAGACTGGAGAACAAGTCAGTTGTGAGGTCCCGTTGGATTTACAAGGTAAAGCAAGCTGCTAATGGTAGTGTGGAGAAGCATAAGGCAAGATTTGTTGCCTGTGGCTTTTCACAAGTCGATCAGATTGACTATGATGAGACTTTTGCTCCTGTTGCAAGGTACTCATCTATCAGATCTATGTTGGCACTATCAGCACAGATGGGTTGGAAGATCCATTAGATGGATGTGAATACTGCATTCCTCAATGGCCAGATTAAGGAAGAGGTGTACATAGTGCAGTCGGAAGGTTTTGAGACCTTTGATCATGAATCGCATGCGTGCTGACTCAAGAGAGCGTTGTACGGCCTGAAGCAAGCACCTTGTGCTTGGTTCACCAGGATAGACAACTACTTCACCGGGTTGGGCTTCACAAAGAGTGAAGCGGATGTGAACCTGTACCACATCGTGGTGAAAGTTAAGATGTTGATCATTGTACTTTATTTTGATGATCTCATATTGACTCGTGATGATCAGTTGGTTGTGTCTTGTAAGGAGGACCTTGCAAGAGAATTCGAGATGAAAGACATGGGTCTCATGCATTACTTCCTTGGCATGAAAGTGTGGTAGAAGGATGGGGAGTTGTTTGTGTCTTAGGGAAAGCATGCCAACGATATACTCAGGAGATTCCACATGGAGAAGTGCAAGCCCATGGAAATTCCTCTAGCAAGTAACTGGAGGAAGGAGGTTGCCACTTCAAGAGAAGTGGTAGAGGCTACTGTGTACAGGCAGCTTGTGGGCTCACTGATGTACTTAATGAACACACAACCAGATTTGTGCTATGCAGTTAACCAACTGAGTCAAGCGATGGTTCAGCCTACCAAGATGTTTTGGAAGGCGGCAAAGCATGTATTGAGATACCTCAGAGGCACATCTTAGTATGGATTATGGTACAGACGAATAGAGAGAGTGAATCTACAGGGCTTCACTAATGTAGATTGGGCAGGGAGTCCATCAAATCGGAAGAGCACATCAGGAGGGATTTTCAACCTTGGGTCAGTGGTAGTTTCTTGGTACAATAGGAAATAGAGGTCGGTTGCACTCAGCTTGGCAGAGGTAGAATACATGGCTGCAAGTCAGGAAGCATGTGAGGCCATCTGGATGCGGAAAATCCTAGTTGGTTTGTTTGATCAGAGGATGGATCCAACTGTGATCTATTGTGATCATCAGAGTTGAATCAAAATATATGAGAATCCAATATTTCATGATAGGTCCAAGCACATCAACATCTGATATCATCATCTCAGAGACTGTGTAGCGAGGAGGATCATGTTGCTGCAGTATATTTCGCTAGAGGAGCAAGATGCTGACATTTTGACGAAGGCATTGTCAAAGTGTAAATTCGAGTTCCATAGAGATAGGATTGGGGTGGCAGATAATCCCCTTGTTGTTCAGAGGGAGTGTTGAAATATGGCAACAAGAATATTCCAATTTAATTTGTCCTTGAATTAAATTGTAAGGTAAATTCGAATTTAGTCTTAACAACTACTTGGAAATAATTAATTAATTTATTTTAAATTAATTAGTTGGAGAAATTCAAGTTAAAAGTCTTTCTGAAGTCATGCAAGAGTTATCCATTAGATTAAGGAGATAAGATTGAGTTATATTTGAGTTGTAATTAGTTAACTCAGTTTACTGAGTTAAGTCCAATTAAATTAGTTCCAAACTGTTTGAGGAACTAATAGTCAGTTAACAGTCAGTTGATGCATTAATGCACTCAACTAGTGCTACTCTATTTAACTGAAGATTCCCTCATCAGAAACTCATGCATATATATTCTGAGAAAGACCCAATTGAGATTAATGTTCAAGGACAATCTACTATCAGTTGCATGTGTTTTCTCATGGAGAAAACTCATGCATGCATTCAAGGATTCATCCTTGAGGATTGCGCAATTTTGAAGGTTGTTTTTCCACTTGGTAATAGGCTAATCATCCACAAGGAACAACGCAAGGAAATAGGAGCTTGGAGGGTAGAGAGGAAGGCTGGAGAGAAGCCAAGATTTCCTGTGAGCATCTATGAGGATTGTACTTAGAGCTGGCTAGATGTGAGAGCTAAGGCTTTGTATAATTCCTATGTATTTCCACCATGTATGATCATATAATAGTTTGGGGTTTTTATCTGACACTTTTCCCAAAGTATTTTCATGTGTATTGTGCCATTGATTCTTCTTGTTCTAGTTATATTGTTCAGTTCAATCTTTAAGCTTCCACAAATTGATAGTAGAAGTGGGTTATAGTATTCTGCTTTGATTTATATTGCATTATCGAGTTAACCTATCATAGATTTTCTACATATAGACCACATACAATCCATCAAAATGATCTTAGAAATATAAGGAGAAATAACCTTCCATTAATGATGCAAAATCCAAACTCGGGTTGGGGCTCCCGCATTCCACCCGACTATAGAATGGCTGAGCCAAATATCTATTCAACCATTCACGCCCTTGCCATATTCCAAGCATGAATGTGGGATCTCATAGAACACATCAATCAAAACCATCTATGGATTCTAGAGGCCATCCACCTCAACCCATCAAATAGTGATTCCACCTAACGGTCGGACATCACAAAAACATCACCAGATTGGTATCTATCCCAGCCATCTAGGACTCAAGAGCGTTTGTCCAACCCGGCTATGAGACTAGTAACTCAACCCACAACTTTTACCAGGCTCCAGAGCGTTTGTCCAACCAAGGCTACGAGACTTGTAACTCAACCCACTAAGGGCTCTAGAGTGTCTGTCCAACCCAGGCTACTAGACTAGTAACTCAACCCAAGTCGTTCCAAGGCTCTAGAGAATTTGTCCAACTAAGGCTACAAGGTTAATAACTCAACCCAAGCTAAGGAAACGTGAGAACCAACAAAAAACAAAACAAGGAAATAAACCCACAATCACCATAGCTATCCAGGAAATGGCAAGGCTAGGCAATCCACTGTCAATCTCGACCATCCTCCATGCCAATGGCGGATCACAACCAACAAACCACATGCATATATCATGTGTTGTAACATTATTTAATTTTGATAAGTTAGCATATTAGTTAAAGTAGTTCAAAATGTTAAGTTAGGATATGGATGGAAAAGAAAGAAAAGTTAAAATGTTAGGCACATTTAATGTTTTGTAGGCATCCATATCAATAAAATGTTAGGTGCTAGATGCCCTAAATAAAGAAGGAAAAAGGAAAATAAAATGTTAGGGAAGAAAAAATAAAATAAAGGCTTAATTTTATGCTTTCATAAATGCACAAGCTGCTAGTCTAAATGCGCCACAAGTCAATCATCAAATGCTATTTTCATGTGCAGAGAATAAGGCAAAGGAGTAAACCATTACTCAAAGGTTTATATATAAATTGTTTTGGTATTTATCCATACCCCTAAGCTTTAAAATCCCAAAACAGTATCCTTCCGCTCATATTTCCCTTCACCCACTATCCCTAAGTCGATATACTCTTCATATATCACATATATTCCCTATCATTCATTTCCCGACCCCACCAAATAGCCTCATCACATTATGATTAACCTTTCGTTACTTCGTGCTCCATATCCGCCTATCTTCGCACATCTGATGGTCTAAACACGATTTCGGCCCCCCCTCACCATTCGAGCTTTACTGCCGGGGGAGGAGGGGGTGTTGGTATTATGATATAGGTGTTGCCCTTGATGGAAACTCACATAGATGACAATTCATAGTGTAATAGGTTAACAACAAAGGATTATAGATCAGATTCCAAAGGTTGAAGAAAGAAAGTGGTTTAAGAAGTATACGTTGGTTCACTTTGTCCAAGCAGTGTATACACGCGGGTCCACAGAACAAAAAGAGTGTATACGTATACACACACTCTCACAAGAGTAAAAGTGCGTACAGGTTGGAAAATCAATGTTTTGGTCTGAGGTATTGGTCCAAGGTATTTAGTCCGAGATATTTGGTCCGAGGTATTGAGAAAGGCCTAAAACTATATAAGGAGGAGAAGATCATTAGGCAAGGGTGTGCAAGTGAATGGGTTTCTGAGGAATACTTCTATCTGAAGTATATGTTATGTTGCAGGGGCTATGATTATGAGATGATCTGAAATATTTTGTGCACCTTGGATACAATGTTAGATCAAGATCATAAGAACTGAAATGACTTATCATTTCATGATCTGATGTTGATTGGGCTAGATCTGAATACTAACGCATGTTTTATTCTGTAAATGTTATGATATGGGTATGACTGAAGTCTGGAATAGTTGTGAAGTTTTAAGTTAGTATTTGCAGATCTATACGCTGGTTCGCTTTGTTAAAATTGTGTATACACGCTGGTTCGACACATCAAAGTAGTGTATACATTATGAAATATGATGTTTGAAGTTGTAGTTGGTTCTAGTTGTTGTTGCAGAGTTCTAGGTTTTTCTCTGTGTTTTGGTGACTGTGTTCTGGTGACAGTGTTCTGAATGTTCAGATTGATTGATTGTGATTTGCTTCAGTGATGATGGGTTTTCAGTAATTGGTTGTATTGCAGTGGTGATTGATTATGAACTTCAATGTTGTTGATGGGTCCAATATGAAAATTTGATGAAATGAGACCTTTAGATTGTGGTGTGGTGTTCCAAGAGTATCCAGTCTGAAAATTTATGAAACGTGGTCCCTAGATTAATAGAGAAGGTCGTAGCCTTCTGTAGGATGACGCCTACGTATTAGTAAACATACCAGCCAGTACAAGAGCCAGGGTGTTGGAACTTCCTTCCAGTAGCAGCTAGAAAACGAGTGAACGTTGGAGCCTTCTGTAGGCTGGCGCCTACGTACTAGTAAATAGATTGGCTAGGACAAGAGCTAGGGGGTTGTAGCTCCCTTCCAATAGAATATGGAGAATGAGAGAAGGTTGTAGCCTTCTGTAGGTGGGTGCTTGCGTATTGGTATGAGTCTGCACCAATACAAGATTGTAAACAGGTTTTTCTTGTATTAAAAGAAGACAACAATAGGTGGTTTTTGTCCCGCATTGAGTTTCCACCTTAAATGTCGGTGTTCATGTGTGTTGGTTATGTGTGATGGTTTATTCTATTATTATTGCACATGGTTACTGTTTATATAGTTAATGAAGTACTAATGCACTAATTAAAGATCAACATATGATGAATTAACTGAATCATAAGTTTGCTGGATATACGTTGGTTTCTTTAAAGATAGTTGTGTATACACACGAGTTACCTTCATTGAAGTAGTGTATATAAATCTCAGTATGAAATGAAAAAGTTATTGATTTGATAATACTGATTCACCGCCCCCCCCCCCAGTATTATTTCCAATAATTGGAATCAGAGCAGGTCCTTCAGAAGAAGCTTGATTGCTTGAAGGGAGATCTTTCAAAATGAACAATCATGAAGGCATGTGATCTATCAAACCACCAATATTCAATAGGAACAACTTGGTATACTGGAAAAAAAGAACTAGAGCATATCTTCAGTCACTTGGAGTTGATGTTTGGGCAACTGTGGAGAAAGGATATCAATATCCAACAGCAGTCCCCATGGATCCAGCAGAAAGGAAAACTTATGAAATCAATGCCAAAGCTATCAAGGCCTTATTGGGAAGTCTATCAGGATTAGAATTCGTCAAAGTCATGCAACTCAACACAACTGAGGAAATATGGGACAAAATCATTCAAAGCTATGAAGGTGACTCCCAGGTAAAACATGCTAAACTACAAACTCTCAGAATAGTATGAAACTCTCAAGATGCATAGTGATGAAAGTATTTCTAGTTATTTCTTGTGAGTATATGGGATTGTAAATCATATGAGAAATCTAGGTGAAGAGATAAAGGAAGCTACTTTAGTGGAGAAAATTTTGAGATCTATGTCTTCTAAATTTGAGTCAAAAGTGTCTGCCGTAGAAGAAAAACAGGATCTTCAATCTGTTATTGTGACTCAACTCCATGCAATCCTAACTGCCTTTGAAATGTGAAAAAGAGGTCCATCAGATATGAGAGAAGACACTTTTAAAGCATCAAAAAAGGGAAAAGAAAAGGAAGAGCACAATGAATTAGGACACATTTCAGAAGAAGAAGATGAGTCGAATTTTTTCAAGAAGCTTCAACGGGGTTCCAGAAGATTCAGAGGTAAGCTACCATTCAAATGTTTTTCTTGTGGTAGAGTTGGTCATTACGCTACTAAATGCCCTCATGTCAAAGGAAAGATGTCTACAGAAGGTAATAGAATTTATTATACTCATGATGATAGTGATGGCTTGTCCAATAGTGATGAAGATGATCAAGAAATTAAACTACTCATGGCATATGAAAATGATGCCTTAGTAAAGGAAGATTTCCTTAAATAAATTAGTCAACTCAAAATCAGTTTGGCAAAAAAGGATTCAGTCATAAACATAGAGACACATCAACTCACTGAAAAGGACAAACACAATGAAGTGTTAGAATGTGAAGTAGTAAGTCTAAGAAAAGAACTTGAAAAGACAAATACTCTGAATCTTAGATTTGCTAAAGGATCGGAAACGTTAGATGAAATCATCAAAGTTCAACGTTCGCCTATTATAAAGACTAGTCTTGGTTTTCATGAAGGTGAATCTAGCTCACAAGATGAGGTAAGGAACTCCAATGCAAAATCTGAAATGCTCAACAAGGAGATAAAAGGTCAACCCCATCAACGACCAAGGAAAGAAAGACTTCAAAGAAAAACTTTTCCACCTAACTATGGAAGGGATAATTGTTTCTTTTCTCTGACAAATAATGTTGAATGTTTTAAATGTCATAATTTTGGACATGTTGCAGCCAGATGCTGAATTAGAATGGTTCAGGACTGTCACACAGAAATATCATCAGTTTCCAGGTACTTTAAGGGGTATTGTTTTGCTTGCAATATGTTTGGTCACAAAGCTATTGATTGTGATAGAAGGAATATGAAACATATAAGATGTTATGCGTGTAACAAGTTTGGATATAGAGAAAAGGAATGCAGGAGCAAATTTCGGCCACCATACTGAAAGGAGAAAACATCATCACAATCCAAGGTATTGAAGAAGAAGGAATTGTTGTCAGAAAGACGTGCCATAGCTTAGTTTACAGAAAAACAGACCAAGGAGGAGCTGAAAGTGTAAAAGTTCAGTATTCCAATTCTCATACGTAGTTATTATGAAGTGAATTTGTGTATATACGCGAGTTAGAAGATGCACAATTGCGTATATGGTGTTTTAAAGAAAAAGCAGTGAGATAGACTCAGGAAAAGGGGTCCGATATGGTTCAGTCAATTATCGATTGTCTATTCTGTTATGATTGATGATGGTTATAGTCTGCTGATGATATGTGGAAGTGTTTTTGGCCCTCATAAGTTGTTAATAAGTTGATGAATAACTGGTAGATGATGATTCCTTGATGATTATTACTAACAAATGCAATGATCAAATTTGATAGTAAACAGTTGGCACAGGTTCAGGGGGAGCATATGTTTCTAACAATGCATTGTTAGCATTATGTTAGAAGACCTTGGTACACAACGATAATTATATTGCTTGATCCACATAGTTGTTTGATTTAGGTGAATATTTTGATGATGGACATATACAAGCTGTTGATCTTGATGCTGCTGACAAACGCTGACGGTGCAGATCATATATGGTGTATGATAGTTGTTGATGACTATCATGGTCTTGTTTAGATTGTTGGTCCTTGTTATAAATGCCATGTATATTATTTGATGTAAAGGTCATGAAAACACCTAATTTGTAACCCCACTATGCGTGGGAAGGATGATGTAATCATTTCTATTTCAGTCATGTATAAATATTTGGTATATCCCCACTTGGTTGGGTGGATGAGTCAAATTTCGTGTATCCCCACCTGGTTGGGTGCTTGATGTATGTATGAGAGTCATTGGTCTTAGGGAAGTCTATTACACAGTAATTTGTCACTGTCTTCACTCCAGTCCTTCTATTGTGTCATGTATCCAAGTCAAACATGCTCATATTGAACAAATGCTCTCTTGTGCTTCCAAATAACCCATTTTTCCTAAGTTATTTGCCTCATCGTGACTATGGAATTGATATACGCGCTGAATGACGCTTATAAACAGTCCAACCGCGGTGCCAGCACGGAAGTACAGATTGATTCCCGCGATGGTCCGATTTCATGTCCCAATGCGAGGTTACTTATAATCTTTAGCGATGATCTGACTAGCTACGTTACTCACTAGCGATGTCAACGCTATATCTCAGTTATGCCCCCGTGATGATCCAGATTGGGCGAATTTGTTCCAATAGTCGGCCTTCCAGATGACTCCAGACCTGGTTGTTGGCATAGTTTGTATCGCCCTCCTTTCTCTGGCATGGCAGTTCCATCAATTGTGCTACCTTCCTTTGGGATAAGCTCACTCTTCCACCTTTCATGGAGACTCCTTCTCCTATTTAAACTCTCACCATTGCTATGCACTGCTAGTTTGGATAGTTTTCTAATAGTTGGCTAGTTGAGCAATGTTGTTAGTGTTTGTGAGTTTGCTAGATAGTTGGTGTGAGTGTGACAAGTGTGGGATTGTTGATAGCTTGTGGAAGGTTGTGAAGTGCCCTTAATCTTGTGTAAAACTTATGAGTGAGAGAGACTTGTGTGTTGGGAGATCCATCTTCAAAGAGTGAATGCTTGAGGAACATGCTGGCTGGATCCCTCTGAGAAGGCTTGTGACGTCAAGACTTTGGCTGTAAGCTTGCTCTTATTTCATTATTAATACAATAAATGATGTTTTCCTATGCCTTGTATGTAATTTACTTGATAGCTCATGACTTCTTGACTTTGTGAGTAAATAGATCATTGTTATTTTCGGGTTATGTGCTTTGTTGTATTTCCTTTGCATTGTTTCAGGTTGATCACTCATTAGGAGAAGGAAGCGGAAGCTAGAGCAACGCAACGGAACTCCATCGACCGTCGGTTGAGGTAGGCCTCCAACTATGACTGTTTAAGGAAAGCTATTGTTGATCTGTCCTTGTTTGTGACTAGACCCACTCTAGGGCTAGAGGGGTTGCCTTTGTCCGCAGAGGGAACACTTTCTTGCATCACAAATTGGCAACTCCACTGGGGAGTTTGGCCTTTGTTCTTTCTTTGTTTGCTCTTGTTTGATTTTTGATTTGGTCTCTTTTGAAGTTTGGGGATTAGTTACCAGTCTTTTGAGTTTCCTGGCTTGATCTGGGAAGTACCTCTATTTGATTGAAGGATTGACTGCTTTTGATTTGGGAGTTTTGGTTCGCCTGTCATTGTTTTGAACATCATCGCGGATTTAAATTTAACAGTCGCGCATCGTGCTCACCCTTTTGTAATATCCTATGCATCGCGTAATTACGCCTCACAGTCACGACAGTTCTGAAAATCCGACCATCGCGGAAAAGTCGTGTACTTCCGCGCTGACATCGCTCTGTTGTTGCGGCTAGTTCTTTATCAGTGCTTGTTGCTTGTGTATTACCCACGCTGATTGCTGTAGAATTGATTTTCTCAATTCTTCCTCCTAAGTCCATCAGTCCTGTTGGTCCCTTGCTTTTCTCACCTGCTTAGTAGCTTGTTTTTCACTGTTTATGGTTGAGGCACTCTTTTGTCAGCTCTGTTGAATGAATCTTGCTTTTTTACCTATGTGACCTAGTTCATTATTTCAATTTTATTAAATCAGTTGGCTTGGTTGCTTGTTTGCCCAAGGTTCGTTTGCATCTTTTTGTTGGTTTGATTGAGCCTTCCCCTTTGCTTGCTTTTGGTTGATTGTTTATTGATTGTTATTGAACCAATCTTTGGCATTGATTCGATTTCTTTTCACTACCGAACATAGATCACAATCGTTTGGATCAACCGGTTTTTTCCACACTTGCTTGTTTCTTATTTGTTTCCTCTCGATTTAAAGACATCAAAATCAAAAGGATTGCATTCATTTAGTATACGAAAGTGAAAGTTAATTTGCATTTCAAGTTTGCATATTGGAAAATGAATGATAAGATCTCTCATTAGTAGTATCCGTGCACTTTAGGAATTGATGTTTGTATGCATTGAGTGACTGCCTTTGTTGTCTTGGTTTTCTTGGTTTGGGAATGATCTCTCTACCCTTCCATAGGTAGGTGTCAATTGAAGAAGAAGGATTTTTCATTCATTCTAGCTGCATCCTAGGATTTGTTGTATACATATGGTAAGGCCTGCAAATTGAAACATAATCCAAGATCAACTCTAAAATGAACTGAATAAATCTAACAATGCATTGGAACATAATGCACACTACTTAGAGGTCTAGGCTAGAGACGTGCTCCGGCGTCGTTAAACCTAGTCACTTTTTTTTCCACTCAAGGTTGGGTGACTCCTCCTTCTGTGACTCAATAGTGGTACAGTACAGAATTGTGCTCCCATGTACCGTCGATTATATGTTGGGAGACCCCACTAGGTTATCATCCTTTATCCCTAGGAAGTTGTGTCTGTCGCCTTGCAAACCGTAACGCACCGACCACAGCATTCGAGAAGAATGACTGCCGCATGGAAAGTCCTTGGTCTTCATACGACTGCTAAGGTGTATATGCAGTTTTACGGGTTGTTTGGTAAACCTTTTGCCTAGTTTCTCCAGAGTGGTCACTTTCATTCCTTTTCAGACACCTTAAAAGAAAAGGTCCATCTGAGCACTTTTCATTTCAGGCTCATTAAACCTCGAAAGAGATAGAGTCATGTTTTCGTCCTTTTCTCGACTCTTGAAACATGAAAAGGTCAAGTTTTGTTCCTGTGTCATAAAATTTACTACCCACGAAATATTCCTGGTAATAGTTAGAGCTCTTCATTACAGTTCGAATGTTTTTAGGTTCGTTCCTGATGGCAACATTCCCTGAGTCTACCGGCCAAGGTCTTTCCCTTGATGGGAATCCTAGTCCATTTTCTTCTTTTGGAAATGCTGGTGCTCCATATATGGCAACATTGTCCTTGCCTGGGTTAACCATCGGTTTACCCATTTGGTTGTTTTCAACCTCGGTGGTCCCGAGTGTCATGACTCCTGTTCCACCATCTCCTTCGTCCGAACCACGACATGTTGATTCCAAGGTTGAGCCTACGCCTTCTTCCCCTGTTTCTTCCTCTTCCTCTCCTCCTTCGCCTGGTGAAAGTTTCACATCTAGTAACCAGGAGACTAAGAAGAAGAAGAAGAAGATGAAGAAGAAGAAGAAGTCTGATAAATGTGAGGCCACCTATGTAGCTATTGCTCTGAGTACATCTCAAGTCGAACCACCTTCTGCTCCTCCGCGGAAGGTTAAGTTTCCTTGTAAATTGTGCAAGGGTGACCATCTTCTTCGTGATTGTCCTGGTATTCCTAGGATCTTAGACGTATGGTCTCATGATCCGGCTCGTCCCTCATCATCCTCTAAAGCTCATGACGATGCTACCCTATCAACCAGTAGTGGTAAGAAGAAAGGGAAGATTTGATTCCCCTGTAGGCTATGTGAAGGCCACCATCCCCTTCACCTTTGTCGTCTCATCGATAAAGCTTTCGCCATTTTAGAAAGTCTTACAACTTCTTCACCAAAACTTCCCATTGGTTATTAGAGGCTCTCTTCAGACCCTCTCCCCATTGGAAAGGAGATTGAATTATCTTCTTCTCTTGTTCGTCCTCCTCCTTCCAAGCCTGGCTGTGCTAAGCCTGTTCTAGACCAATCATTGGTCGGAGAGAGTGTCGACTTGGGTTCACCACCTGTTGATCACTCTGTTTCGGAAGAGCGTCATGCTCATGTTCTTCTCGTCTCGTCAGATTCTCCTAAGTCCGAGAATGACACTCCTATCCTAGTTGATTCGGAGAATCCTTCTTCGGTTCCTGTAGAGCAGGGGGGCAATCCTACGATTCCCCCACCAAGTAGTTTAGTCGTTTCCTTCGACTGGAGTCATTTGACTGCATTCTGCCTTCCATCCTATGTGCCTTTCCAGATTACAGTACATGCCTATGATAAGGTAGTACCTGGCATCTTGGATGAGGGTGCGTCTGTCAGTCTTATGCCTTCCACTACTTGGCAAGCTTTGGGCTCCCCACAGCTTGTGCCAGTCACACAGAATCTATTGGCGTTTGACGGAGGAACCAGTCAACCTTTAGGGATCCTCCCCAAGCTTCCTGTTACTTTGGGAGGCAAAACCGTCTATATAGACATCATGGTTGTCCAAGGTGCTTTAGATTTCAGTCTTCTCCTTGGTTGTGACTATGTCTATGTCATGGGGGCCCTCATCTCTTCACTTTTTCGTGTGGTTTGCTTTCCACACGACAAAAGAGTGGTGACCATAGATCAATTATCGTTCTTTAGTCCCTCGGTGCCTCCTGCACCGCTGTCATCCCCTTTCGGTTCTTGCTCTCAAGCAGTGCCTTCCTTGCCACAGGTCAATTATGTGGCTACCCGTTCTGTCTTCGCCTCTACTGATGATCATGTAGATGGTCTCGTACATCATGTACTGGGGACATTGGAACCTGATATGTCATTTGTGCATCATGACGTGTATTCCTCCCAGAGTGTGTTTCTTCCATCCCGTGAAGACCTCTTGGGAGCCATGTTCTCGTATGGTCCATGAACAAGAGTACGAGCATAGTTCTCGATCTTGTGTCAAGCTCATTAAAAAATGAAACAAGGAATCACGAGGATAGTTTGTCCCTATGTCAACCTCGTTAAAAAATGAAATAAGGAGTGTTCGAGCATAGTTCCTGATCTTGTGGCAAGCTCGTTAAAAAATGCAACAAGGGTTATGAGGATAGTTCTTTTACCGTGTCAACCTCATTAAAAAATGAAACAACTCCCTTTCCAAATCGAGTCTTTGATTAAGATCTCATAAAATCCAAGTCGAGTCTTTCCAAGATCTCAGAAGTGAACCTTCATTCCATCCACCTCGTTGAATGCAATGAAGCTTGGGGGGCATGTACCTCGATTTGTGTCATTATGCTGGGGGCATGCGAAATTATAACAAGCATACTTTTTCATTTCAAAGTTGTGTAAACATGAAACTGAATCCAAGCAGAGTTCTCCATGGTTCAAGCTTGTGTAAAAATGAACCCATACCTGATTTACACCTCGTGATTGTCGTTGTTATCCGCTAAATTCTGCTAGATGAGCCTTGGTTGTTTCATTCCATCGCCACCATCTCTTTGGCTGATCATATGCTTTCACTTGGTTGTTTTTCCTTTCCTGAGGAACCGCAGCGATGAGTGGTTTTATTAGCCAGCCTCTTGACCATTACATGTTTTGAGCAATTCCACCATTGTCGGAACCAGTTGCTACCCTTTATACCACTCGTTCCTCTAGGACGAGTCACCTTTAAGCCCTTTTCTGACTCGTAAAAGATGAAAAGATTGCCGAGTATTTTTTCCCTTTTTGACTCGTTAAAGAGAATAAAAATGGAGGTCTGCTTTCAGCTCTTTTCCGACCGTGCAAACACGAAAATATTGCCAGGCCTTTGTCATTTCAAGCTCGTTATTGGTTATGAAACAACGTGGTTTCGATCGCTTTTCTACTTTTGAGGGTTGAAGTCACTAATCACGAAAAGTACTCATCGATCGTAATGGTCGGGCGGTTCTTTCGAGTATCGTTTTATACTTTTTCGGGCTCAAGAGACACAAATCTATGATTCTGTGCCTTTTTCAAACTCTCTAAACATGAAAAATACTCCGAGTTTTACCTATGTCGGGCTTGTTAAACCCTGACGACATTGGACTCGTCACCATGATGAGACTCAAGCTTCTCCTTCCTAGGGCTCGTTAAACCATTACTAAGTTGGATTTGACCAACGGTCGAACTTATATTACAAGCATATGCTATCCCCTTCAAGCCTGTTTTCAAAAAATAATAGGGGTACTCGCTAGCAATGGTGGGGGAAAATTTGGAAATCATCATTGGCAGCTAGTCACTCTTGAACATCGACACTTTTGCTTCTTGTCGGGTTGGGACATCCATATATCGTCATTTGGCCTTCCGCGGGTTTGGGTTTCTATTTAGCCTCATTCCATCTGATTCGCACCGTCTCCATCGAGCCTCTAATCCCTTGGTACCTGAATGCTGCCACCCTCCGGAGTCGTGTCGTCGACATGTTCAAGAGTATAATCCTTCTGCAGTTTACACCCTTGCCTCTTCCTCTGATACTATGTTTCGCCATCTACCGCTTGTTCCTTATCTCATGTCATTGATGGGGGAAACATTATGGCCCTCCTACGACAGGTCATCTCCTATCGACATCAGCTCATTATCCAGGAGATTGATCTAGAGATCCCCTTTGGTACCTTAGAGCTTGCATGCCTTAATGGCAAGTTCTTCGCACCTGACGATCGACTTTCATAATTGGTCATCGATTGGGTGATTCCATGAGTGTTTGACTTTAGCTCCTTTTTCACACTTCGTGGATTGTGCTAGCAGGTACCTTGAGAACCATCAACATTATTGGTGGTTTCTCTCGCGCTTGTTAACGGTTTTCATCATTGACTGGTAATAAAGCGACTTTCTATCATGCTCAACCTCATCACATCTATTCACATGCCCTAATTTGTACTACGATCGGTTGGGTTCAAGACCCCGAACTCAGATTACACATGTTCGGGTTGTGTGGATTGGTTCGTGATTACATGACTCATTGCTGGACGGTTGCGACCATACCTGAGTCTTCATGGATGGCTGTGACCATACCTCTCTCATTATCATGGTCTTATTAGCTGGATGGCTGCGTCCATACCACATACCTAGTTCGTATGTCTTTTGGATGGTTGCGCCCATGCCTAGACTACATGTACGTCATTATCAGAGATGTTCATTGTACTTGCATGCAGGTTCTTCCAGATGGTGTTCCAGCTTAGTCAGTTTCATAAAGAATTTCACCCCTCCCACTCTCTTGGGCTTCATGCTTTATGAGGCATCTGTTACACAGTAATTTGTCACTGTCTTCACTCCAGTCCTTCTACTGTGTCATGTGTCCAAGTCGAACATGCTCATATTGAACAAATTCTCTCTTGTACTACCAAATAACCCATTTGTCCTAAGTTATCTGCCTCATCGTGATTATGGACTTAATATGCGTGTTGAACGACGCTTATAAACAGTGCAGCTGCGCTGCGAGCATTAAAATACATCTGATTCCCGCGATGGTCCGATTTCATGTCCCAGCGCGAGGTTACTTATAATCTTTAGCGATCATCTGACTAGCTACGTTACTCATTAGCGATGTCAACGCTATATCTCAGTTATGCCCCCGCGATGATCCAGATTGGGTGAGTTTGTTCCAACAATCGGCCTTCCAGATGACTCCAGACCTGGTTGTTGGCATAGTTTGTATTGCCTTCCTTTCTCTGGCATGGCAGTTCCATCAATTGTGCTACCTTCCTTTGGGATAAGCTCACTCTTCCACATTTCATGGAGTCTCCTTCTCCTATTTAAACTCTCACCATTGCCATGCACTGCGAGTTTGGATAGTTTTCTGATAGTTGGCTAGTTGAGCAGTGTTGTTAGTGTTTGTGAGTTCTCTAGATAGCTGGTGTGAGTGTGACAAGTGTGGGATTTTTGATAGCTTGTGGAAGGTTGTGAAGTGCCCTTAATCTTGTGTAAAACTTATGAGTGAGAGAGACTTGTATGTTGGGAGATCCATCTTCAAAGAGTGAATGCTTGAGGAACATGCTAGCTGGATCCCTCTGAGAAGGCTTGTGACGTCAAGACTTTGGTTGTAAGCTTGCTCTTATTTCATTATTAATACAATCAATGATGTTTTCCTATGCCTTGTATGTAATTTACTTGATAGCTCATGACTTCTTGACTTTATGAGTAAATAGATCATTGTTGTTTTCAGGTTACGTGCTTTGTTGTATTTCCTTTGCATTGTTTCAGGTTGATCACTCATTAGGAGAAGGAAGCAGAAGCTGGAGTAGCGCAACGGAACTCCATCGACCACCGATAGAGGTAGGCCCCAACTATGACTGTTTAAGGAAAGCTATTGTTGATCTATCCTTCTTTGTGACTAGACCCACTCTAGGGCTAGAGGGGTTGCCTCTGTCCGTAGAGGGAACACTTGCCTGCATCACAAAGTCATACTCACTTAGTTGAGATATAGAGCCATGTTATTCTTTTGAAAAATATTTTTGCAGACTCTGCATGTACTCAGGGGGAGCATGGACAACATAATGTATATCAAAGGGGGAGAATATCTTGGTCTACCCTTTGCCCTTGATGTCAAAGGGGGAGAGTATCTTGGTGTTGTGGTTGCCATCAAGTCCAAAGGGGGAGATTTTTGGCATTATGATACAAGTGTTGTCTTTGATGGCAACTGACATAGATGACAGTTCACAGTGTAATAGGCTAACAATAAAGGATTACAAATTAGACTCCAGAGATTAAAGAAAGAGAGTGGTTTAAGAATTATACACTGGTTCACTTTTTCCAAGCAGCATATACATGCGGGTCCACATAACAAAAATAGTGTATATGTATACACACATTCTCGCAAGAGGAAAAGGTATTTGGTCTGAGTTATTGGTCCTAAGTGGTTTTGGTCTGAGGTATTGAGAAAGGCCTAAAAATATATAACAAGGAGAATATCATTAGGCAAGATTGTGCAAGTGAATGGGTGTCTGAGGAATACTTCTATCTAAAGTATATTTTATGTTGCAAGGGCTATGTTTATGAGATGATCTGAAATATTTTGTGCACCTTGGATACAATGTTAGATTAGGATCATAAGAACTGAAATGAATTATCATTTCATGATATGATGTTGATTGGGCTAGATCTGAATAGTAACGCTTTTTTCTTCTTCTTTTGTTTTTTTGTAAATGTTATGATCTGGGTATGACTAAAGTCTAGAACAGTTGTGAAGTTTTAAGTTAGTATTTGCAGATCTATACACTGGTTCGCTTTGTTAAAAGTGCGTATGCACGGTGGTTCAACACATCAAATTAGTGTATACATTATGAAATATGATGTTTGAAGTTGTAGTTGGTTCTAGTTGTTGTTGTAGAGTTCTGGTTTCTGCTCTATGTTTTGGTGACTGTGTTCTTGTGATAGTGTTTTGAATGTTTAGATTTATTGATTGTGATTTGCTTCAGTGATGATGGATTTTCAGTGATTGGTTGTATTGTGGTGGTGATTGATTATGAGCTTCAATGTTGTTGATGGGTCCAGTATGAAAATTTGATGAAACGAGGCCTTCATATTGTGGTATGGTGTTCCAGGAGTATCCAGTCTGAAAATTTATGAAACGTGGTCCCTGGAGGAAGAGAGAAGGTCGTAGCCTTCTGTAAGCTGGCGCCTACTTACTGGTAAACATCTTGGATAGTACAAGAGCTAGGGTGTTGGAGATCCCTTCCAGTAGTAGCTAGAAAACGAGTGAAGTTTGGAGCCTTTTGTAGGCTAGCACCTACGTACTAATAAATGGATTGGCTGGTACAAGAGCTAGGGCATTGTAGCTCCCTTCCAGTAGAAGTTGGAGAACGAGAGAAGGTTGTATCCTTCTACAGGTGGGTGCCTGTGTACTGGTGAAACCACTCGAGTGAAACCACTAACCACTCTCTCCCCCCTATGAAAAGATGATTCCATCCATCCTGATACCTCCTTCCTACTCGTTACACTCCCTCCATTCACCTTTTGCCACCTCATCTGTCCATTAAACTCCATCAAATCACATTCATTCCCTCCATAATTAACTCATTTAGCATTCAATTAGCTTAGTCGTTAATTCAACGGACCTGCACCACCTTCAACGGAAAACCAAATTCGTTATATAAACCAATTTTCTATTTGAAAACCGGTTACTGAATTCAAGCTCTGTCACTATTAATTGATTTATTACTATTAGAAAATTATATATTACAGAGCAATGGAACACATAAAATATTGCAGAAATATAAACACAGAAAATGCATAAAATAAGAGAGACAGAGATATACGTGGTTCACCCAGTTTGGGCTACGTCCACGGAGAAATAGCCAGTCCTTCTTTTTTATACTATCCAGCAAACTGAAGAGATACAACCTACAACAGATCCGCTGTAACTCCCTCTTCGCTCTCAATCTCCTCTCTCTTCCTCACTCAGAAGAAAGATCTTCAGATATACATAGATGCAATACAATTCCCTCTGATATAGCAAGGGGTTGCCTTCTAGGGCAAAAAACCCTAAATTAAACATAACTTCTACCATCAGATCATCCACCTAATGAACGGTCCAAATTGACTAGAAATTACTATACTTTTACAAGGCAACCGCCCCCCCCCCCCCCTCGGACCCCCCTGCAACGAATATTTTACGGGCGGCGTTTCCGCCCCATTTTGAACTGGGGTCCAATGCGGTGATACCTTTAAATACAGAAGATAATCAGGCTCCACACCCAACAATCTCCCACTTGGAGACTGATTATAACAACTCCACCGCTGCTTCATTTGATGGACAATGACTCCACTTTGGACCTGGCTATTTCTCATCTTCTTCATCATACTTGAAGACCAATTGAAACTGAGCAGATTCTCAGTTTCTCCCCGGTTACAACTTTTGTTAACATATCTACAGGATTTTGGCTAGTGTGTATCTTTCCCAGCTTCAACTGTCGATCTTCCAATGTTGACCGTATGAAATGGTACTTGAGCTATATATGCTTAGTCTTGGAATGAAATGCAGAGTTCTTTGCAAGATAAATGGCACTTTGGTTGTCACTGTATAACCTTCCCAACTCCTACTTCTTACCCAATTCATCCATAAACCTTTGTAACCGAGTAATTTCTTTACTAGCCTCTGTAGCAGCAACATACTCTGCTTTTGTTGTTGAGAGTGCAACAACACTTTGCAGTTTTGAAACCCAACTGACAGTTGTTCCACCTACAGTAAATACATATCCTGTAGTGCTCCTCCTGTTATCTCTGTCACCTGCCATATCTGCATCAACATATCCCTATAAAGCAATGTTTGAACCACCAAAGCATAATGCTTGATTTGTGGTACCTCTCAAATACCTAAGAATCCACTTCACTACCATCCAATGTTCTTTTCTTGGATTATTCATGTACCTGCTTACAACTCCCACTGCATGTGCAATATTAGGCCTTGTGCAGACCATTGCATACATTAAGCTTCCAACTGCTGATGCATATGGAACTTTAGACATATGAGCCATTTCTTCCTGAGTCTTAAGGCACTCCTCCTTACTTAATTTGAAATGGCTAGCCAAAGGTATACTAACTGGTTTTTCATTCTACATATTAATCCTTTTCAACACCTTTTCTATGTACGCACTTTGAGGCAATGTTAATTTTCGATTCTTTCTGTCTCTAGTTATTCCCATACCAAGAATTTGTTTTGCAGCACCCAAATCCTTCATTGCAAATGAGTTTGCCAATTTTATTTTGAGCACATTTATTTCCTGCATGTTAGAAACTGCAAGAAGCATGTCATCTACATACAATAACAAGATAATATAGCTGCCATCATTTTTCCTATTGAGATAAACACAATAATTAGAGTGACATCTAGTATAACCTTGTTCAGACATAAACCTGTCAAATTTTAGATACCACTACCTTGGAGCCTGTTTTAAGCCATACAAGCTCTTCTTCAACCTGCACACTAGTTTCTCCTTCCCTTTTACATCATATCCTTGTGGCTGCTGCATATATATCTCTTCCACCAAATCCCCATGGAGAAAGATTGTCTTTACATCTAACTGCTCAAGATGCAAATCTTCAACTACTACTAGACTTAAAATAGTTCTGATTGAAGTCATTTTAGCAACAGGAGAAAATATCTCATCAAAGTCTATACCCTTTTTCTATACAAACCCTTTCACCACAAGTCTAGCTTTATACCTTTTTCTACCTCCATCTTCTTCCTTCAACTTGTAAACCCATTTATTTTGCAATGCTGTTTTACCTGCAGGCAACTTGACTAAGTCCCAAGTCTGGTTATGTGCTAAGGGGTCCATCTATTCTTTCATGGCTTGCTCCCACTTCTTCTTTGTTTCTACCTGCACTGCTTCTTCATTACATTCTGGTTCACCATAATCAATCAACAATACATAATATAATGAAGGAGAGTATTGTTCAGGGGGCCTACTCATCCTGGTAGATATTTTAACACCACTTTCAGGTGTTTGAAGTGCTTGTTGTTGTTGTGGTTGTTGTTTTGGCTGTTGATCATTATGATTTTCAGGCACCATTACTTTTTCTGTGATCTCATCAAGCATTGTGTATTCTCTGTTTTCTTTTTCATGTTTCTTTTCCTGCAGTTGATCCTTATACAAAACCTTTTCATTGAATATGACATCTCTGATCCTAATGATTTTGTGTTTTTCATAATCATAAAAGTGATAACCAAAATCATTAACACCATATCCAATAAAGGTACATTTCTTTGATTTGCCTCAAGCTTTGTTCTATTTTCTTTATTAATGTGGACAAAGGCTTCACAACCAAAAGTATTTTAAAAAAGAGTAGTTTACCTTTTTACCTGTCCATGCCTCCTCTGGAATACCACCATCCAAGGAACTTGAAGACCCTCTGTTTATTAGATAAACAGCATTATCTACAACATCTGCCAAAATTGTAAAGGCAATCCTGCATGTAATCTCATGCACCTTGCACGCTCCATGATTGTCATGTTCATCCTTTCTGACACACCATTTTCTTGTGGTGTTCCTGGAATTGTCTTCTCTCTGCATATTCCATTCTCAGAACAATACCTATCAAACTCTTTGTTGCAATATTCACCTCCGTTGTCTGATCTGAGACACTTCAACATTTTTCCTGTCTCATTTTCAACCAAAGCTTTCCATTTCTTGAAAGTATCAAATACATCAGATTTATTTCGAAGACAATAAATCCAGGTTTTTATGGTTGCATCATCAATAAAAGTAACGTAATAATGACAACCACCAAGAGATGATACATGAGCAGGTCCCCATACATCTGTATGCACAAGCTCTAATTTTTCGCTCTTCTTTTCTTTCCCAATTCTAAGGAATCTGACTCTCTTTTGTTCTCCATAAACACAATTCTCATAGAATTTTAAATCGACATGCTTCAAACCTGGCAACAAATTTCTTGAGTGAAGAATCTGCATCCCCTTCTCACTCATGTGCCCGAGCCTATGATGCCACAATGTCGTATCTTCTCTTGTAGAGGTTAAAGCATTAACAGAATTATAAATACCATTGCATAAATACAATGTACCAACCTTTCCTCCTTTCGCTATTACCCGGGATCCTTTAGTGACCTTCTAGGTTTTATCTGTGAAAGTAGTTACGCAACCTTCACCTCCCAAATGCCCTGTTGAAATTAGATTTTTCTTCAGATCTGGAACATGCCTTACCTCCTTCAATATCCACTGACTTCCATTTTGCTATTTTATAAAAAATGTATCCATCCAATGATCTTACAGGGTTTATCATCACCCAATCGAACCTGTCCAAAATCTCCTTGAACATAATCATGAAAATGTTTCTTATGAGGTGTGGCATGGAATGAGGCCCCTGAATCTACCACCCAGGCATCAATAATATTTTCTAATGAAAGAATCAAATCATCTTACAACAGATCACATGTTATATTCGCTTCATGATTAGTTTCTTGTTGCGCGTCTCCTTCTTTTCCCTTCCGACACTTGTAGTCTTTCTTCAAGTGTCCTTTCTTCCCACATTTCCAGCACACTATTCCCAATCTGGACTTCGATTTGCCTTTTCCTGACTTACTGTGATATCCAGGGCTCTTTCCTGTTTCCATTTTTCTTCCCCTAGTCTCTGTAGTCAAAGCATTACCTGATGTCTCACCGAAGCTTTTCCGTCGCATTTCCTCGCTAAGGATTGCACCGACAACATCATCAAACTTTAAAGTACTAGATCTCGAGACAGAGTTACTAATGGCCATAACTAAACCATTCCAACTTTTTGGCAATGAGCACAGAAATAATAGAGCCCTAACTTCATCATCAAAATTTACCCCTACAGAACTTAATTGACTAGTAACTGTATTAAATTCATTTAAATGATCAGCAACATATCCACCTTCTGATATCTTCATATTAAATAAACGCTTCATAAGAAATACCTTATTTGAGGCTGAGGGTTTTTCGTATAGTTTGGCCATTGTTGACATTAAACCCTCTGTTGTCGTTTCCTTTGAAATATTAAATGCTATCAACGCCGCTAGGCACAGCCGTATTGTTCCAAGTGCCTTTCTGTCGAGAATATTCCATTCTTTTTTCTGTCATACTCGTCAACTTATTTGTATTTCCACTCAATGGTAGGTACAAATCTATCTGATACAGATAATCTTCCATCTGCATCTTCCACAACTGGTAGTTTTGGTCGTTGAATTTTTCGACTCTAAACCTACTATCTTCCGCCATTGCTCCCACTCGAACCAGGAACCCTTCTCTCCTGCGAGTTTATCAGCCAAATAGACCTTCGGCTTTGATACCAGTTGTTAGGAAATTTGTTAATTTTTGGTATGTTCTATGCTAGAGAAATTTATTTAAATTTTCATAGTTAGCAATCACATCAACATTACGATAAATTGCAGATAGAACATAAATATAAAACACAGAAGACAAGCCAAGACAAGAGGACACAAGATGTGGCGCGAGCCAGGGACAAACCCCACAATGTGTGGGGAAACCCTTTGATCAAATCTTCTTTTATCTTCAAAGTTCAGCAGAGAAAGAGAGAGAGAGAGATAGTACAATTACAACAGAAGTCAACACTTTGACTTGTCTGGATCTAAGCATAGATCATCTCGTATAACAATGATATCAGTTGAAGACATTCTGCTTCAACTGATTCTCCAAGGTGGCTCTTTCCCCTGTCATTGTGCTGCATTTGGTTCTCAGCTGTACCACTGTATACAGCACCATGCTGCACTAATCATGATTATCATCATGTTGTCCATGTCCATGATCTTATCCATCATCATGCTGCCCATTCATCATGCTACCCATGATCATTATGCTGCCCATGCATCATGCTTTCATTCATCATGATGTTGTCCTATTCATCATTTTGCTGCCCATGCCCATCATGATCAAAGACTATTCATCCTTATCATTCTCATTATGTTGACATTGTAACCATCATTACTACTTATGATCCTTGTCATTGTGACTGCTCTATTACAATGACAGTGATTGGTTTATGACATACATCAGTACTCTAATTCCCCTTGAGGTATGTGAGTTAATAGAAACAAATATAAGTATATGCTGAGATCCTAGCTACAGGACTTAATACCCTTCAGCTCCATCCAGTTGATGAGAATACTTATAGGTATGACGTGATGTTGCTCATAGATATTCCGAGATCATCATTAGCCTTCTCTGATTTATTCATCCGAAGATAATTCCTTCAATCACAGGTAGGCCGAGTATCAAATATTTCATCATTGTGATAAGTCTGGACAGATCTAAATACAAAGCCAAGATGTAACCCTTCTTACTTCTGGCAATCCTGATCACTGTTTATAACATGCCGAGGTTGCATTAGATACACGGTCTTCTTTGCCATTCGATATGTATACGAGTGATATCACTTACGCTTTGACTGCGGCTACTGCACCCAAAATTTCAGAGAGGAAGAATGCGAAGTTCTTAGACTACGTGAACAGGTCTCCATTGACTGCGTTAACAGGTCTCCATTGATGCGGCTTCATTATTTCTTCAACTGCGGCTATGACTGCGTATAACCATTCCCTGCGTATAAAGTGGTTCCATATTGCGTATATAACATGAACAATATTGGATATATGAACAGCGTATCATAACTGTTCTTTATGTCCTGCGTTTACTTATATGCGGCTTCATTATTTCTTCGACTGCGGCTATGACTGCGTATAACCATTCCCAGCGTATAAAGTGGTTCCATATTGCGTATATAACATGAACAATATTGGATATATGAACAACGTATCATAACTGTTCTTTATGTCCTGTGATTACTTATATCCCTGCGCCTTTATTCGAATATGGATACATCTCCATTTCCTGCTAATTCATGACTACATTCTCCATTAGGGCATCGTAGATATTAGGGCACTCCTTTTAGATCTCTTCTCCATCAAACCCAAAACAGGATGAAGAGAGATCACGCAAGAGTTAGTGTGGAATGACTTAAAGTCTTCTTCTATTTATACTAAAATGTATATAATGAATAGTCATGACGTTTGGGCTTCTAGAGCCTACATAAGAGCTGGTCGGCTTGATAATAATTTCATAAACAAAATAAATTCATATCTCCATAAATACTTATCGGAATCGGATGATCTTTGGATCAATCCTACTCCTCTCGACCAGAGGGTTCCAATAAAAATATCAGCTGCCATAAATAAGTCGACCCACATGGAGTTTGGCCCTAGTTGCCAATTTAACACTCCCTCTCAACTAGGGAGAACTCCATCCGCTGATCCATATGTACGACTGTACTATCTCTGCCATTAGTGCCTTGCACTACTCTGCTTAGCTCTGCTGGCTCTACTCAGCTCTGCTGGCTTTGCTCTGCTCTGCTCAGCTCTGCTGGCTCGGCTCTGCTCTGCTCATCTCCGCTAAACTATGAAGAAGAAGAATTGATCGAGAATGAGTCATATCATTCTCCACTAACTCGAAGTTAGTCTCAGAGTGCGTACCACTGGTCCCAGACCAGTCTCAACCGACCCGAAGTCAGCGTCATAATATGTACGACTCTCACTGGTCCCAGACCAGTACTGCACTGACACGAAGTCAGTCTCGGAGTATGTACCACTGGTCCCAGACCAGTCTTAGCCGACCCGAAGTTAGCGTCATAGCATGTACAACTCCTACCACTGGTCCCAGACCAGTATCATTGATCCCAGATCAATGGAGGACATCCTAGCGTAGGGAGTACGGTAGATACAACGATGCATCCATCGGTATTACTATGGTCCATAACATCATTTCCCTGCTCATTGATCAGATGAGAGGTACTTCCCATGAGTCCCAGACTGCATGGGTAGGAAGCCTCGACAGGAGAACTTAATCAATCCCGTCCTCATAGGAGAACACATCAATCCTGCTACAATCGCCATGGAGAACACATCAATCCAGGCCTCACAGGAGAACACATCAATCCTGCTACAATCGCCATGGAGAACACATCAATCTAGGCCTCACAGGAGAACTAATCATCCTGCTACACAAGACAGCGAATCATCTTGTTCCACAAGAGAGCGAATCATCTTGTCCCACAAGAGAGCGAATCATCTTGTTTCAGTGCGCACCACCAGGGGAGGGTGAGTCACCCTGTGGTCATATGTTGCTCCAATAGAACTGCAAGCCCCCCAAAGCTCTTAGAGCTCAATGTATGCAGCATGCAGGACCCTTTTACAAAGGTCTTGCGACGACTCCAAGTCGTTCAGGAAAATCACAAATTCGATCTTTCCTCAGGGCTTTGTCCTGTACATCATCTCAGTGTGATGGAGCCTCCTTGATCATCGACTTACCATATCCCAGATAAGGCAGTAATTGATGTCTATCTACTGGAGCAATTGTCAAATACAGGATTCCTCAATAATCGAATCCCATCTCTGGTTGTCACAGAGATTCACAGTGATATTCATCATGTGTACAAACAGCTCACTGAAGAGCTTCAGCAACTAGACTGCCTCACAGAAGTCCATACTATCAGCAATGTATTCTGCCTTGGTGATGCTCAGAGTCACCGACATCTGCTTCTTCCTGCCCACTCATCATTCGAATAATCATGTGGTTTCATATTTCCGGCAGTGTATCTCAATTCATGAGAGATTGTGCCCTGAAGATATCTTAGAAGATTCTTGGCACCAATCTAGTGAGGCTCAACCAAATATGAGCTCACCATGCTAACTGCAACACAGATGTCCGGACGGAGGTTCTCCAAGAACATCAATGTGAATGAGTTTATGAAACTCAGAGGCATTTCCCAAATCTGGTCCGACATCATTACCATATAACTTCTGAAAGTTAAGATCCTCGAGGCAGTCACAAGCTTGCAGCTTATCTTCCCACATTCAGAATCCAACTCCCTCTGTCTCCTATAAATGAGAGGGTCCGCACCTGTCAGACATAGGTGCCGGTACGAGAGGTTTATCATCCACAACCTTCGAGTAATGGTTTGGATCGGTTTCACTCCTAGTGAATCTCAGCTGCATTAGATAGCTATCAATCCTCTCATACTATGCCCGAGGTGTTTTTCTTCATAGAGGGACTTCTTCCACCTGTATACATGAGATTCCTTGATCATGATTCTCAAACGCCTCGGGTTGTTCCAAACCTATGAACCTGCTGCATGAGGGGAATGGTCCCCTTATAATATTTTCCTTCGGTACTTTTCAGATATGTACTTTCATGCTTTTTTTTTGAATTCAGGCATCCAAGTCACCATCTGACTCATAGACCTCCGGTGCTGAGTCAATGGACATGGTCCCCAGTGGACTTCCTGCAACTTGATACAACCCTGAACTCAAAAAACATCTTTGAAAATTCAATTTTCAAACACGTACCTTTCCATTGATAAGTTACATCCTATAACCTTTGACTTCCATTTTCGGATGGACATCAGGTTCTTCTTGCGATCAGGTACATAAAAGAGATTCTGGGGTTCCTTGCTTTCGTGGAAGAGTCGACCATTTCCTTGATGACCTGCATTACCAGTCATTCTTTGGATCATAGAAGATGTCCCAGGAATGATTGTTATCTTCATCAAGAGATGTGTCTCTGCCATTCGGACACTCCTTCGCATAACAGCCGAACTTATTTCAACAACGCATCTGCCTTTCCTTCCACCCTTAGATCCGAACTTCCCAATGAAGTGATTCTAAGATGGACCATCAGAATCTTCCGCTGCGCCATTCTGATAACATTCTCTTCTTTGACTTCACCCTAGGTGAATTATGAGGAACCCATTGATCCTTCTATCTTGTCCCAACTGTCTTCGGTTATTGCTCTTTCACTCCTGCTTGGGCATTGTCTTCACCTCATCTCTGATACCATGTTAATTTTTGGTATGTTCTATGCTAGAGCAATTTATTTAAATTTTCACAGTTAGCAATCACATCAGCATTACGATAAATTGCAGATAGAACATAAATATAAAACACAGAAGACAAGCCAAGACAAGAGGACACAAGATGTGGCGCGAGCTAGGGACAAACCCCACAATGTGTGGGGAAACCCTTTGATCAAATCTTCTTTTATCTTCAACGTTCAGCAGAGAAAGAGAGAGAGAGAGATAGTACAATTACAACAGAAGTCAACACTTTGACTTGTCTGGATCTAAGCATAGATCATCTCGTATAACAATGATATCAATTGAAGACATTCTGCTTCAACTGATTCTTCAAGGTGGCTCTTTCCCCTGTCATCGTGTTGCATTTGGTTCTCAGCTGTACCACTGCATACAGCACCATGCTGCACTAATCATGATTATCATCATGCTGCCCATGTCCATGATCTTATCCATCATCATGCTGCCCATTCATCATGTTGCCCATGATCACTATGATGCCCATGCATCATGCTCTCATTCATCATGATGTTGTCGTATTCATCATTTTGTTGCCCATGCCCATCATGATCAAAGACTAATCATCCTTATCATTCTAATTATGTTGACACTGTAACCATCATTACTACTTATGATCCTTGTCATTGTGACTGCTCTATTACAATGACAGTGATTGGTTTATGTCATACATCAGTACTCTAATTCCCCTTGAGGTATGTGAGTTAATAGAAACAAATATAAGTATATGCTGAGATCCTAGCTACAGGACTTAATACCCTTCAGCTCCATCCAGTTGATGAGAATACTTACAGGTATGACGTGATGTTGCTCATAGATATTCCGAGATCATCATTAGCCTTCGCTGATTTATTCATCCGAAGATAATTCCTTCAATCACAGGTAGGCCGAGTATCACATATTTCATCATTGTGATATGTCTGGACAGATCTAAATACAAAGCCGAGATGTAACCCTTCTTACTTCTGGAAATCCTGATCAATGTTTATAACATGCCGAGGTTGCATTAGATACACAGTCTTCTTTGTCCATTCGATATGTATACGAGTGATATCACTTACGCTTTGACTGCAGCTACTGCACCCAAAATTTCAGAGAGGAAGAATGCGAAGTTCTTAGACTGCGTGAACAGGTCTCCATTGACTGCGTTAACAGGTCTCCATTGATGCAGCTTCATTATTTCTTCAACTACGGCTATGACTGCGTATAACCATTCCCTGCGTATAAAGTGGTTCCATATTGCATATATAACATGAACAATATTGGATATATGAACAGCATATCATAATTGTTCTTTATGTCATGCGCTTACTTATATGCGGCTTCATTATTTCTTCGACTGCGGCTATGACTGCGTATAACCATTTCCAGCATATAAAGTGGTTCCATATTGCGTATATAACATGAAAAATATTGGATATATGAATAGCGTGTATCATAACTGTTCTTTATGTCCTGCGATTACTTATATCCCTACGCCTTTATTCGAATATGGATACATCTCCATTGCCTGCTAATTCATGACTACATTCTCCATTAGGGCATCGTAGATATTATGGCACTCCTTTTAGATCTCTTCTCCATCAAACCCAAAACAGGATGAAGAGAGATCACGAAAGAGTTAGTGTGGAATGACTTAAAGTCTTCTTCTATTTATACTAAAATGTATATAATGAATAGTCATGACGTTTGGGCTTCTAGAGCCTACATAAGAGCTGGTCGGCTTGATAATAATTTCATAAACAAAATAAATTCATATCTCCATAAATACTTATCGAAATCGGATGATCTTTGGATCAATCCTACACCTCTCGACGAGAGGGTTCCAATAAAAATATCAGCTGCCATAAATAAGTCGACCCACATGGAGTTTGGCCCTAGTTTCCAATTTAACAAAATTATATATTACAGAGCAATGGAACACATAAAATATTGTAGAAATATAAACACAGAAAACGCATAAAACAAGAGAGAGACAGATATACGTGGTTCACACAATTAGGGTTATGTCCACTGAGAAACATCCAGTCCTTCTTTTCTATATTATCCAGCAAACTGAAGAGATACAACCTACAACAGATCCGCTGTAACTCCCTCTTCGCTCTCAATCTCCTCTCTCTTCCTCACTCAGAATATAGATCTTCAGATATACATAGACACAATACAATTCCCTCATATATAGCGATGGGTTTCCTTCTAGGACAAAAAAACCCTAAATTAAACATAACTTCTATCGTCAAATCATCCGCCTAATGAATGGCCCAAATTGACTAGAAATTATTATACTTTTACAAGGAAATCGCCCCCCTGCTGCGAATATTTTACAGGCGGTCTGGGGTCCAATGCGGTGATACCTTTGAATACAAAATATAATCAGGCTCCACACCCAACACTTACAGATATTTTCGGACTCAATTCCGATAGTTTCAATCGCCCGCGACATCTCTTCTCAATCATTTTCAACCTGTTACTTCTGCTTTTCCCTCTAGAGCCTGAATTTTCTCTGTGTTGTTCCACTCTTAAACTCCCAATCCCATTCACTATTTCTCTTAGCCATAGCCAAGATGCCTCCAAAGGACAAAGGACCAGAGGAAATTATCAACCCTCTGATCCATTCTCCTATAGACCTTCATCACATTCCTATGGTTGACCGAGATTACAAAATCCATGAGACACTCTGTGTTTGGTCAATTTAGTGTGTCCTAAATTGCTACATTAATTATCAATCCTGGAGTCATAAACTGATGAAGTGTGGCACACTATATGTGCAAGACATCCTCTTTCTTATCTTTTTGTTGTTTTCAATTTTTATTTTGTTTTGGGGGTTTTATCTTCGTTTATCTCCTAATATGAATGGAAACCCTATTCCTGAGTTTTAAGAATACTCTAGAAGGCAAGTATGGATATAGATTTTAAGGCAATGGTGTCCTCTATAATGATTTCCAGAACTTAACACTTCAGAGGGTCTTAAAACATACTAGTGATGAAATTAGTACTTGAACAAGAATAAAAATGTGTTGCTATTTAAATCAAGAAAATAATGAACTACTGATCATGAAACCATTATCTCTTCCACTGTCTAAATACAGAAAAATGAATTAAGCTACTGCACTCAAATAAATCAAACATTGCAATCTAATAAAAGTAAAATCAATTCACATCATTCATAGTCCAATACATCGCCAGGTAGTCTAAGCTATGGCTTTCGGAGATAATGTCAATGATATGAGCAAGTTGATGTCTAATTGTAGAAAAGTAAAACTAAAATCAAATCACATCATTCATAATCTGATTCCTCGCCAGTTAGTCTAAGCTATGGCTTTCGGAGATAATCGTCAATGATATGAGCAAGTTGATTTCTAATTGTAGAAAAGTAAAACTAAAATCAAATCACATCATTCATAATCTGATTCCTCGCCAATTAGTCTAAGCTATGGCTTTCGGAGATAATCGTCAATGCTATGAGCAATCTGATATCTAAACTAACTACTAAAGCAAGTGAACAAGACTGGAATCAAAGCATAACTGGAATTTAAAAAAAAAAAAAAAAAAAAAGGTCAGCAGAGAGGCTAATTCCATGTCACTAGTTATTACGAAAATTGCATGAAAAATGCTCGAGCCTACTCTATCCTGAAACATACACACACTGATTAGCATTAACAACAATATACAAAGCTTGTAAAATCATAAACAAGAATGAAATGTTAATATCATAACAGATGAAATATATACACAGGTGGATAACTATGAAACATGTGCAATGGAAATAAGGAAACAATACGTAAAAACTATACAGCAACAAGGAAAACGAAACCTCAACGTACAGGGGCCCTCTGCACAGCCTCGGTCAATAGGCTATCAATCCAAAATTATGTTCATGCAATCATATAGAAACAAAGTCTTCTTTATATATCAAAACAGAGGAAGAAATCCTCTCGTTACCACAGTGGAACTAGTGTCACGGCACAGTAACTTTAACAGCAAAATTACATTAACAAAGACTAACTCTATGCATATAGAAACACGTTATTTATAACAAAAACTTCATAACTATTTTCCTGTGAAACTACGTCAACATAAGACACGTAAAAGACAACGTCCATGGATTTAGCATAATGGTTGCCAAGATTATTAAATCTATCAATTGTGGCTATTGGATTCGCATCGTGGGGCAGTCTACAGTTGTCAACATGTCCCCAGGGATCTAGGAATGAACACGAATCCTTCACGTGTTTGAAAACGGAGTCCTGTTGCTGTAGGATTCCTCTGTTTGACCACTGCTTGACCACCTTTAACCACGGCTTTCCTTGATGAATCCGGCTGAACCAATAGGACCTGATCCATGTCCAGGTCATTCCTGATCTACCCACGTGTCTCGTTTTGCCTGATGACACCTGCAACCTGGAGTTTAACAAAAACAGTTGCGGAAAGTTGAATCAACTGCGGAAAGTGGCTATGTTCTGCAGCTCATGAGAAAAATCTAAGTCAAATAGCAAACACAAAAACATAGTTAGAAAACCACTTAAATGCTCTTTTAGAATTAATATACAATGATTTCTGATAGCTTATGGAGTACTGGTGAGGGGAAAATGTCTAGGAAAATGTGTAGGAGAGGTGTAATTTCAAAGCTCAACATACCCCCACTGTGAAGGTGTTGCATGTCCCCATGCAACCAAAACTTTGATCATCCTCCTTTCAGTTCATGTGTTATGAGACCTCTGCCAATATATCCAGCCTTCTTTTCTTTTTTCTTGGGACCACTGTCATTCTCAGCTTCCTCATTAGACACCTGAATTTGAGGTTGATGAGAGCCCTGCTCAACCTCCTATTATTTTTCTTTAATTTTCTATATTTCTTTTGCCATAGCCCAAGATGCAACATGGTGTTGTCATGAATAATCTTATCTAACCTGCCCTGTTCCTTCAATGTTTCATTTTCTCTTTTGATGTGTCTATTTAAGACCTCCAGCTCAAAAACTTCATGTTTTAGTGATTGGATTTGAGCTTCTTGAGCCGTATTAGGCTGGGCAGATGAAGTGCCTGGATCTGTGGCTGTTTTCTCCAAGGTCTCAATATAATCATACATTTATTGCTGGACTGGATCTATCTCAAGTGTGGTCTTCCTTGGGATATCCCCAAAATCTGTTTGAGAAGGACTAATCTCAAACTCTGGCCGAGAAGGACTATTTTCAAAATCTGGCTGAAGAATAGGAGTATGGTTTGGGCCATGGCCAGGAGGGATTGTTGAAGGTTGTTCCATTGTTTCTCCTCCTAAATCAATAAAGTGGGGTCCTTTCATTTGTACCTTCCTCAATTTTCCTTTAAGTCTGGAGCTCCTCCTTAAATTTTGTGAACTAGTGTCTTCTTTCTCCACACTCTGTTTTTCTTTCCCTTTTCTCTTTGCTGCAGCTAACTGTTCCTGAAGGTAAACTAGTCTTTCAGACAGTATTTGGTGGTCATCTTCTGAGGAAGGTTCTGGGGTTTGATGGACGGCCTCAATATTTCTTTTCCCTTTTGATTTTCTTGGCTTCTTACCCTTAGTTCTTTCCTTCCTACTTTCAGACAAATTTTCTTCCCTAGTAGTTTCTTCAACTATGTTAGTAGGAGTATCCTGAATTCTATCACTTGTTTTCTTTCTTCTGCTTCTCTTTGATGAGCTGCTTTTAGGGGTTTCTTATGGATCTTCAAAGAAATTTCTAACTAAGAATTGCTCCCAGGTGTCCTTCTTTTCCTTCAATTGTTTTTCTATCAAAATTTTCACAAGGCCGTGATGATACAAGTGGGGTTCTACGTCCCCTAGATTCTTTTGGATGGCGATGGACATTTTCTTCAAGCTATTTAACAAGAAGTAGGGCAAATTAATAGTTTGGTTTTATAGAAAATTCATCAGCAACCGAGTGTGGTACATGTACATTGACCCGAATCGTCCCTCACAGGTAATGAATTTCTAGATTATCAATAATAGACTAGCCCATTTTTCTTCTAAAGCAGAGACAAGGATTCCACATTTAAAGATGGTTACATCCATACCTGGATTTCGTAGGATAACCCTCCATGCTCTCTCATCAAAGCTTTTATTTTTGAACCAGCGTTCTCCCTCCTGTGGGAGTTCAGTTGCAGCTGCTATGGACGCCTCTATGACTGAGATTTTAAGGTCTCCTACCTCAGCCTCCACGCCATCAAAAGCCCTCGAAAAAGTCTTCGTAACTTCCTTGTTGTAGCCTCTGAATTTCTGAATAAATTGTAGCCACCGAGCCTTCCTTAGCATGCTTTTCAATTGCGGATACCCTTCCATAAATTTGGGCCCTTCTAGCTCTGCCCTCAACAAAAGACCCATTCCTTCCCCCTATCTTAAACACGTCTGCGTGGGTATTGGATGAACAGAGGTGAGACAGCTGGGTTAGAGGGGAATGGAAAAGATTTATGGAGAAAAACCAATGACTCTAAATGGAAAACAGAGAACAGTGTTACCGGGAAAAGTGTCTATTTAGAACTGCTCTATCCCACTAAGGTGTGACAGCTGCCTTAGAAACAAACAGAGAAAAACTACTTTTGTATTTCCTTTATGAACTATAGACAGAGAGGAATAGAAAGAACCAACCTGTGTCTTGCGCTAATCCTTTGATCCAATCCCTCTCTTCTTTAACAGCTTCCATCTCCCTGCTCCCTTACTTGCCCAGTTTCACCAAGTACCTGTAAGATCACAGAAGAAGAACATTATACAAAGACATGGATCTATATTCATAAACAACTTAGGATCAGATTTAAGTTAACCATACAAATGTAACAAGCATCAATGATACACAAGCATGGAGGAAAAACTCAAATAGTTTTTATTGATAAATAAGAAGATCCAGGAGGAGTTACAACCGATGATTCATGACCCAGCATCAACCTCCCAGCAAAGAAGCCCCTCTTCACCTCCAACAAAGCATAAATCACCCAATACTCTGATATTTGTCTCAAAACCAACAGCAATTCCTTACAATGTGCAAAATTCCAGCCTCCGGATCTCTGGGATGAGGGATCCATATATAGATGTATGCAAGGAGGATGAGTCAGCTTGTGATTTGATTAGTGTCTTCTCTCTGTCAGTTCTTGCTTCCCCTTGTAGACTGAAGGCCTCTTACTCATCCTTTGTCGAATTCAGTGAGGCAAGTGTCATAGGAGAAGATTCTGGAAGCTTCCATTGTCTCTCCACCTCGCGGAATGACACTGCCATTTGTCATTTCTCGCCCAACGCACCCTCATAGTGCATTTAGGTGCGTTGCAACGCACCTAGCTAGTGTGTTTAGGTGCTAAGCAACGCACCTAGCCAGTGGAGCAGTTGAAATGATCCTGTTTTGACTTATTCTGAGCAGTTTCTGGTGGAGAACTTCTGGGAGAAGATGTAATTTGTTGACCTTATTCCTTTAGGGGTTAGAACAACACTTTTAGGGACTTAGGAGCCCTTGGTTTATGGACATTTCATGCTTGGAGCTGTAAGGCACAAAAATGTCTATAACAGTTGCCCCCTAAAGTATGAGGCCATTAATCGGGTGAAATGCTTTATTATGAGGATCCGAAGTTCTTTCAATGCTGGGAGGAGACCTATAATAAGATACAATACAATACATTATCTTCATACTGTTTTTCATGATCTAGCTGAGGCGGGCATTCCCATGCTCAGCTTTATAAATTCATTTTTATGTACATAGGACAGACAATCGTCTGAGTGTAGACTGATGATTCTGATAGAGCCATCATCCTTTTGGTAGGATGATTATCTGTGCTGCAATGCTTGTACATTCAATGTCTTTATTTCCATGAATATATATCGCAGCCCGGATGGATGAAACTAGATCCGGGGTCTTCAATCTCGTCCGATCTTCACTCAAAGTACAAGTCGATCCATGTGAGAAATGTCCTGAAGTCGAACATGGAAAGACATCGCTTGATTACCAGTCAATGATGTAAACTGTTAACAAGCGCGAGAGGAATCACCGATAATGATAATGACCCTCAAGGTACTACAATACAATTCACGTGGTGTGAATAAAGGACTTGGCATCGAACACCACGCAAAATCTTTCGGTCGAAGGTCATTGATGTAAGCCTGTTGCCGGAAGTGAGAAACTTGCCATTGAGGCATGCAAGCTTCAAAGTACTGAATGGGGTGTTCCTAGACCAACTTCTTGGATAATGAGCTGATGTCGACAAGAAGTGGTCCGTCACAGGAGGGCCTTAATGAATCCCACATCAATGACACAGAACGAAGCAAATGATTTTGATGGAGGTAAAAACGATCTGATGATATATGGTTCAGGGTGGAGGTCATGAAAAATGGAGTATAATGTATGGTAATGGGTGGGACACAGGTGACTTCTCTGGATGACTTCTCTTGAACATGTCGGCGACACTGTTGTGATGGATTGGTAGCATTAACCCCAAATGTGGATGGTATGGTGTGACCATGGCGATGTGGCCGGTGAATGAAACAACCCAACCCGACTCGGACACGGAGTGGAAGTGTCATGTTCAAGAGCGACTTGCTACCAATAAAGATTCTTTGAGTTTTCTTCCCAATTTTTCCCCAGTCATTGCTGACCAGTACCTCTTTATTTTTGTCAAGCTTGAGGAGGATAACATATGCTTGTTCTATAATTTGCCCTTCGGGCAAACCCATCGCTATGTTTTAACGAGCCTAGCGATAGTGAAACTCGTTCTCGTCTAAAGACAAGTTTGTCGCTATTAATCTTTTTAACGAGTTTAACGACAAAGATAACTCGGTCCTTTTCATTTTTAGAGAGTCTGAAAAGGTACGTAAAGGTAACTCCAAAATTCCTTTTTCGTCATCTAATCCCTTAAGTCCGAAAAAGTATAAAACAATACAGAAGGGATGAATTTTCGATAGTTTTAACGAGCCGAACAAAACAAGCGCTCGATCTTTTTGTGTAATAATCCCTCAGGTCCAAAAAGATTAAAATCTAGAGGAGGGATAGCACTTCCTGTCCCTTTAATGAGCTGGAAGGCCAAGGACTCAGCAATCTTTTCATATTTTACGAGTCAGTTGAAAAGAGCTTAAAGGAGACTCGTCTTTTGAGGAACGAGTGATAAAATGGGTAGCAGTTGATTCCAGGTAAGGTTTGGAATTTTTCAATCACGGCAGTGTCACAAGGATGGCTAGTGAAATCACTCTTCGCAACTGTTCCTCAAAATGGGTAAACAATCAAGTGGAGGTGAATGATCGGCCAATGGAAAAGTGGAGGTGATGGTGCAAACACGACCAAGGCTTTAATGGCTGAAGTACTACATTCACGGTGGTTATTTACCGGGGAATAGTTCATTTTTTAACGAGCTTAAACGCGGGTGGAAACATTTGCTCGGTGCGGGTTTATTTTTTAACGAGCTTGAACCTTGTGGTAACACTGCTCGATATAGGTTTGCATGCCCCCAGCATAATAATGCAAATCAAGGTGCACGCCCCCTAAGCTTCATTGCATTCAACTCGGTGGTTGGAATGAAGGTTTACCTTTGAGATTTGGAAAGGAGATTCGTTTCATTTTTTAATGAGGTTGACACAGTAAAAGAACTATCCTCATGACTCCTTCTTTCATTTTTTAACGAGGTCAACACGAGATAAGAACCATCCTTGAAATCCACCGTATTTATAGTATTTGACAGAAAATCAAATACTGAAGGATGATAAAGATCATTTTGAGTATCTTCTCCACAATCAGGAAGAAGAGAACGATGGTGGGAATCATTCCATGGTGCTCCTTCAATTACCATAGATTGGACAATTCCTTCGTCGGTGACATGCACTCGCGACCAAGGATCTAAAGGAGTACCATATTCTCTAGACCTATCTATCCAGACGCTTGATGAGTGTTGATTTGGGTTTTCCTCCCATGCTAGGAACATTGATTGCTATAATATTTCCGTTGGGCTTGGAGGAAAAACCACGGCATGATCCATGTCGATATCGTTTTCTGAGATCTTTGTAGAAGATATCATGTTGCAGGTTCCTATCGTCGCTACTTCCGCCAAATTGATTGGAGGTGGAAGAGCGAAAGTTCCCATTAGTATAGGATCTTTTAGTAGGCCTACTCCGATATTCTGAAGCGAATGGTGGCTTCCATGGATCATGGGAATGCTTCCAGTAACTTGAGAACCATTGGGGAGGAATTTTTGCTGATCGACAATTGTAATCCCTCCTTGAAAGGGAAATGCAATCTTTCTAAAATAGGTCGATACAACAGCTGCCATGGCATATATCCATGGTCTTCCTAGTAGGATGTTGTAATCAAGATTCCCATCGATGACTTCAACATCTATTTCTACCGTTTTCCCTCCTAGTTCAACTTTCAAGTTATTTAGGATACCATATGGGGTATATGTTCTTCCGTCGAATGCTTTTAATGTCGTCGAAGATCGTGACAAGGTTGGAGATCCTAAAGTTTTCCAGTAACTCATCGACAAAATGCATGTAGATGCCCCCTCATCAATAATTGTTCGATGAACAGTTTTGTTGAGGGCTTTCACTTGAATAAGGAAAGCTAGTTGAGCTAGTAACTGAGGATCGTATCCTTTATGATCGAAGGATACAAGATTGGAATCCTTTGGGTCAATCCCACCAATGGCTGATAATAAAGCCTGCCTTTGGGATGGGCAATTTTGTAGTACTTCAAGAGTCGACATAGCGGATGGCGATTGGGCCAAATCTTCCACTATGTTATAATGCTGTGCCGCTCTAGCGCGAGGATCAAATGTCGACTTGTGTACTACTCCCTTTGGCGGTTTTATCATTAATTCAGGGATGGTGGGTGGCACAACTTCTGTCGAAGTCGTTGTCGAACTACTTGGTTGATCTTTATCCTTATTGTTCGACAGCTGTGGATTCCCATAATCTTTGTTCCTTGTCGATATCAGAGCATCATTTTGCTGTTTTGAAACCGACAACATTAGCACTTGAGACGGGGAAGCATTTCCACTTTCAACCAGATTTGTTCCTGGATTAGGAAACGGATCAGTTAACACTGTGGAGGTTTTTGAATTCTTGAAGAATTTCTTAAGCTCAGCTCTGTGTGGACAATCTGTGGTCCGATGATCCTCATCGCATATGAAGCATGGAAATTTTGGTTTCCTATTTCCAGGAGGGTTTGAAGAAGATTTTTCAGGTGATGATTCCTCCTGTTTCTTCTTCTTCCCTTCGCCTTTCTTCTTGCTTCCTGGTTGTTTGGTTTCTTTGCCTTTATCTGTCGATACGACATTTACTTCCGAAGCAAGAAGTTCATCTTTTGCATTTTGACCTGAAATCTTACGGGCCTTTTTGGATGTAGCCTTTGTCGATTTCCTGTCTGTTGTGCCAATCACGCCATCGTCGGCATGAGAGTCATTGTTTGATTTAGGAGGAGGAGGAATTGAGAATTCTGGTCTAGGGGCGTCAGGTATTTTATCGTAGAGCATGTCGGACTGAGTGTAAATCAAGTCCAGATATTGTGCACGAGCGATAACTTGCTCTTCTGTTACGACTCCCCCCTTTGCCACATCTTCCGTGATGGAAGGCAGTAATGACTTGATAAACCATTCAGCTAGGAGCTGATCGGGGACGTACGTTTTTACCATCCTACGACGACGTCGCCACTCATGTATATGATCAGATATGTGAGTGGCCGTTGTCTGTTTGAAGTTGGTAAGAAGTTCTGTTCCCGTTTCGTACCTTATTGGTAATTGAAAATGGGTTAAAAAGGTTGTGGCTAAAGTACTGAAGTTGTCAAACGAAGCTCTAGGCAATTCAATGTACCATTTTGCCGCCGGACCCATTAACGTCCTCTGAAAGAGGCGAAGTCTTATCGAATCATCATTTAGGGTGTTTGATGAACACCATAGATGAAATGTCATCACGTGATTCGATGGATCTTCACCCGGATTTCCATTAAATTTAGGAATATCTGATGGAATTTTGTGCGGAATCGCTGGCCACCAAGGGCCGTAAGCAATTGGATCGTTTGTTAACCGATTTAAATCGGGTAACTCTAAGGTTTCCACAAAGGGTAACTGTTGATTCAGGTTAGGTGAAGCATACCCAGGATAAGATGGGATTGCCTGAGCAGTTGGTCTTTGCATACCGGCATAATGCATTTGATGCTGGTATGTTTGGTAAGGTTGGTGGACATGACCATTGTAAAATGGTTGATTTTGACCGTTTTGAATGTACGGGTGTCCACTGTTCGCAAAGATTTGCTACTCAGAACCTTGGTATACTTGTTGGAATTGTGGTTGTTGGTATTGCACCAACCATGGTTGTGAAGCCATGTGTTGTTGCACGATACTAACCGTTTGACCAAGTTGAGGGGTAATTGTACCTGTCTGGACCTGTGTCGCTCCACTAGTCGGCGATTTTGGTTGAGTCGCAGGGTCAAGGGGCTGTTGCATTACAACCTGAGAAACCTGAGGTTGGCATACAACAGGCAGTGTTTGAACTTGCGACACCGTCACAGTAGCTGGCATAGTCGGGATATTCGACATAGGTACGCATTGTTACATCAAATACACAACTCTTGGTTGTTGAGGTAGTATAGGTACCCAACCACTTGAGGTAATTCCAGTGTAACCTGAATGTTGTTGTGAACTCCCGTATGGATATCCTCCTGGAGGGGGTAATGAAAGCGTATAGTGCCCCCCATACGGTGGTAATCTAGAACTCAAAGGAATTATTTGCCCTTGGGGACCGGAAGACCCAAATTGACCTCTGAATGGATCAATTTGTTGAGACTCAACATAAGAGTTTCTGGATATTATTCCGGATGAACAAACAGGAACAGACCATACTGTCGTAATAGCTCCTGAGTGGGCTCCTTCTAGCGGCTGAGAGCTAGTCGGGACAGATGGTATGCCGGCGAACATTGTCGGAGTGATAGCAGGGAGTTCTGTTGTCGCTGTGTCAGATGACACAGTCCTAGATGTTGACGGTTGTTCAGACATTTGTAGTCTATCCAAAAGATTACCTAGCGATTCTATAGGAGCTTCCGCTGGTGGTAGACTAACTTCTGATGAAGAAGGATATAGAGTGATCCCGACTCGAAATTGCGTTGGAGTACTTGTTGGAGGATCTTCTACAATTTTTTCTATGGCAATCAGACCAGGTGGAAGGGGAAGACCGTCAGGTCCGTAAAATATTTCTGGTGCCGAAGAAGGTATGGAATCGACAACGACAGATGTTTGAAGAGAAAGACTCTCCGAACCGGTTGTAGATGAAACTGGTTCGGTAACACAAGTGTTTACTCTCAGACTAGGATCAGTATCACTGTCCCTCTACGGCTGTTGAACTTCTTCTATAGAGGTAGGGATTCCAGAAATGTCTGGAGTAACCGGAGTCTCTGATGTCGTTGGAACACTTGTTCTAACTTTAATAGGATATTTGGAACCGGTTAAACGACTTCGCTTTGTCCGTACTGGCTTCGATTCCGGAGACAAAGACGATTGACTCATAAGCCTCCGCAAACGATGGGGTTTCAATTAACTTTCTTCCACGATTGCAGATTACTCGATCAACTAAAATAAAAGGGGAAGTATGTTTCCGAATTAAATGAATTTTAGACGCTTTTGACACAACTTGTTTTTTCAGTTTTTAAGAGTCGAGAAAAAACAAAAGATGACTCTAGTCTCCTTTGATTTTTAATGAGCCTGAAGTGACAAGTGCTCAGATGGACCTTTTCCGTTAAGGAGTCTGAAAATGAACAAAAGGGACTGCTTTGGAGATCTAGGTAGAGGGAGTACCAAACCAATCACAAAACTGCAGAATACTTTTTACGGTACGACAGTCAATCTTTGCGAATGTTGTGTTCAGTGCATTGCGATCGATAGGGCGGCAGACATGGCTTCCTATGGATAAGGGATTTAAGCCTATAGGGGTCTCCCAAAATATACTCGACGGTACGTGGGAGCACAAGTCCGTACTGGCACTTATCGTCTCAAAGTGGAGGAATCACCCAACCATCAGTGAGGACAACAGTTACCAGGCTTTACGACGCCGGAATACGTCTCTAGCCTAGACCTCTAAATGTTGTGCGTTAAGTTCCAAAGCATTGTTAGATTCATTGAATTTATTTTAAGTTGATCTTTCTTATGAAGTTTGCCTTTTGGGTTCACCACGAGATGTAGATGTAATTCTTAAAATGCAACCTAAAGATGATAAACAAACTTTTATCTCTTTTGTGCAATGAAAATCCTAGCTACTAGAGGAAAAGAAAGACACAATCTTTTCACAAAGAGCAAAGAGCACACTGTAAATGCACTTTCCTAAATCAAGCCAAACAGACTGTCAATATGCAAATGCACATGCATGTATTTGTTTTCGACTTTCTTAGTATTGATGCTAAAAAGAAAGTTGATGTACAAATCTGAATTTGCTTTCAAGCGACAAACATAAACAAGCTTCTTTTCGAAATCAAAAGATAAAGACGATTACGACACTTTACGATTTTGAAATGAATACTTGTTTTTGACACTAGAAAATCACAAATTCAGACCAAAGGCAATAGTAAAAGTATAATCGACCATCAACGGCAATCAAAATTTCTCCTATGATCGAAATCGACACTTGCGATAGATTTAAATCAAAGGATGACAGTACGACTATTCTACTTTTGCAATGGAAAACTATAAATGACTCAACAAACACACAAAAACATCTACAGTTCTTTTGTACAAAGGAGGCGGAATAACAGCAAGGAAAAGGGGTTTTTAAACAGACATATACTGATCACAGGCTGCGAATTTCAGAGACAGAACTGGAAAGAATGAAGCACAAGAACCTCAGCTGCACAGGGCTAGTCTGATCAGCGCACCTGTAACACAGAGAAACTGGATTGCAGCGCAGGTTGCCCTTTCGGGAAGTGCGCTGAAATGCAGGAACTCTTAAGAGTACCTGCGCTGGGCTAGAAACGAGAATCTGTCCGGGTTCTGGGTCACGGTTTGCAGTTCAGTCTTTGGTTTTTGGCCGAGTAAAAGCAATCAGTAATGCAAAATCAGGGGTAGATCTAAGGAGGGTCTAAGAGCTATCACAAGGGCAATCAGATCATTTTTGAATCAGCTGTTCAAATCATAAACAAATCCAGTGAATGGATTGAAGCAGTAGATGTCTACTTTGCATTTGTTATGGAAAATGCAGTTCGAATGCTACTTATAAGTTTATGAAACAAACAACAAAGAGATACACAAACAAACTAATTAGACAATCTCCCCAGTGGAGTCGCCATTTTGTTACCGGGAAAAGTGTCTATTTAGAACTTCTCTATCCCACTAAGGTGTGACAGCTGCCTTAGAAACAAACAGAGAAAAACTACTTTTGTATTTCCTTTATGAACTATAGACAGAGAGGAATAGAAAGAACCAACCTGTATCTTGCGCTAATCCTTTGATCCAATCCCTCTCTTCTTTGATAGCTTCCAACTCCCTGCTCCCTTACTTGCCCAGTTTCACCAAGTACCTGTAAGATCACAGAAGAAGAACACTATACAAAGACATGGATCTATATTCATAAACAACTTAGGATTAGATTTAAGTTAACCATACAAATATAACAAGCATCAATGATACACAAGCATGGAGGAAAAACTCAAATAGTTCTTATTGATAAATAAGAAGATCCAGGAGGAGTTACAACCGATGATTCCTGAGCCAGCACCAACCTCCCAGCAAAGAAGCCCCTCTTCACCTCCAACAAAGCATAAATCACCCAATACTCTGATATTTGTCTCAAAACCAACAGCAATTCCTTACAATGTGCAAAATTCCAGCCTCCGGATCTCTGGGATGAGGGATCCATATATAGATGTATGCAAGGAGGATGAGTCAGCTTGTGATTTGATTAGTGTCTTCTCTCTGTCAATTCTTGCTTCCACTTGGAGACTGAAGGCCTCTTACTCATCCTTTGTCGAATTCAGTGAGGCAAGTGTCATAGGAGAAGATTCTGGAAGCTTCCATTGTCTCTCCACCTCACGGAATGACACTGCCATTTGTCATTTCTTGCCCAACGCACCCTCATAGTGCATTTAGGTGCGTTGCAACGCACCTAGCTAGTGTGTTTAGGTGCTATGCAACGCACCTAGCCAGTGGAGCAGCTGAAATGATCCTATTTTGACTTATTCTGAGCAGTTTCTGGTGGAGAACTTCTGGGAGAAGCTGTAATTTGTTGACCTTGTTCCTTTAGGGGTTAGAACAACACTTTTAGGGACTTAAGAGCCCTTGGTTTATGGACATTTCATGCTTGGAGCTGTAAGGCACAAAAATGTCTATAACAAACAGGTAGCGGGAGTGAGTTCATGGAGTGGAGCGGAGGCTTATGTGAATAGGGTAGGAATGCAAACGTGACTTCAATAAAATAGTAGGGGAGTAAAGTGAGCCCGGCAGAGTTTTAAACTTGATGGCTACGAAGTAGACGTAAACATGCTCACGAAATGGCTGCGGAATTTGTGCGGCAGAGAAGAGCCGTTATCAAATCGACCACATCCCCATAATTACAGGTGGAGTGTCAAAGTACAGCCAAACATGAATTAAATCCGAAGGCTTGATCATGAGGCCATTTGAAAAATAAATACAACGTTCGTGGAGGAATCATAGGTCGTGGGATGGTTATGGACGCTATCAATGCCAATCATTGCATATAATGGAGCTAGTGGTTTCATAACTATATAAAATGTGTTTTAAAACGCTATTTGAAATGAACTTTGCTCATACCTTGGAAAAAAAATTTCACTTTTCATCCATTAACCTTTGATCAGCTGCTCCCCGTTGATGCTTTAAGGTGCCTCATATCTTCAAAATAGGTCCTTGGTCACACCTACATTTGATTCTTTTTATTATTGGGCTAACATCTAACTTTCATTGTTGAATAACAGAGTGCTAGCCGCGGAAGCAACAATTGGCTGCGGAAACTAGATTCAGCTGCGGAAACTGACACAGTGAACGTATGACTAAATGGAGATGGATGAATGATGACTGAGTGAATGAGAATTGGTCATGAAAAAAAACTTTTATTGGCGGAATGAGATGATGACATGAAATGAAATGAAGTGAAGTGAAGTGAAATGAGGTGAAGTGAAGTGAAGTGTAGTAGAGTAAAATGAAGTGGAGTGACATGAAACTATGAAATGAGAAAGAGATTTTTTTTTTTTTGGAAAATATAGGGCGTCAGAAGGTTCTGATTTTCGCCCTGTATTTTCTGTATAAGACTGCCAATCAATGATTAGTTTTCAAGCTTATACATTTTTTTTATTTTTTCATTTTTAGAAATAGAGAAACAGCAAGAACTAGGCTAGTGGAGAAGAAGGATTCTTCTTCACCAGCCTTATTGCAGAACTATCTTGAAAGATTTTGACAAATTCCTCTTTTGAGAGTGGCTTATGATAGATCTTTAATCTATGGCCATTCACAATAAGAGGAGTTTGATGTTCATCAATGGTTTTGATTCTTATCGCTCCATTGCTAAAGATTTTGTCAATCTCATATGGCCCTAGCCAATGAGTTTGAAATTTTCCTTTAAAATCTTTAAACTTGGAATCAAATAGCAATGCCCAATCTCCTTCTTGAAACTTTTTCTCCTTGATGTATTTTTCATGCCTCTTAGCTCTTTGATATTGAACTAGATCAGTTCTTAGGATTACCTCTTGTCTGATCTCATCTAGCTCATTCAACTGCTCCATTCTATGCTTTTGGGCTTCTGATAGATCCATTCCCAACTGAACTGCCATCTTGAAAGTTTTGACTTGGAACTCAATGGGGAGCAAGACTTCTTTCCCATAAACAAGTTCATAGGGAGAATGTCCTGTTGTATTCCTCCATGTAGTTCTGTAGGCCCATAAGGCTTCAGGAAGCCTTTCTGCCCAATCTCTTCTGTGTAGATGAACAATCTTGGTGATGATGCCTTCAATAACTTTGTTTGTAGACTCAACTTGTCCATTTGCTTGCGGATGGTAAGGAGTAGATTTTCCGTGCTTGAATTTGTATTCTTCCATCAGCTTCTCCACCAGGTTAGATGTGAATTGACTTCCCTGATCTATCACAATTTTTCTTGGAACACCAAAGCGAGTAAAAATAATGCTTTGGCTTCTACCCATTTAGTGACATAATCAGTACATACCAATATATACTTTCTTTGTTTAGATGGTGGGTTAATAGGTCCAATGAAATCTAAAGCCCATTTTTCAAAGGGTTCAATGAGTACCTATGGCTGCAATGGAATTTCATTTGAAAGGGTAGGTTTCCCTACTCTTTGGCAGCTGTCACACCTTTTGACATATTGTTTTGCATCTTTGAAGATGGATGGCCAACAATATCCTAAAGAGAGGATTTTATAGGCTGTCCTTTTGTCAGAAAAGTGTCCGCTGCATGGTTCATCATGGCATGCCTTGAGGATATCAGGCATTTCATCTTCCCTAACACATCTTCAGATCATAAGATCTGGCCCTATTTTAAACAATTCGTTAAAAATCCATGAATTTTTTGAACTCTCCTGAATAATCTTTCTTTTTTCACCAGGAAATAAATGTGGAGGTAGTTTCCCTATAACCAAATAGTTAGCTATATCTGCATACCAAGGGGTATTAGTAGTTACTGCAAATAAATATTCATCAGGAAACTTATCCTCTATAGGAGAATCTTCTTTAGTATTCTGAATCCTAGACAAGAAATCAACTACTGTATTTTGTTTCCCTGGTCTATCCAACATAGTAATATTGAATTCCTGTAAAAGTAGGAGCCACCTTGTAACTCTGCCACTAGTAACAGGTTTGTTCATTAGATATCTAATTGGAGAATGATCAGTATGAATAAAAGTTTCATAGCCTGTTATATAATTTCTGAACTTATTGATTGCATGAACAACAGCTAAGAACTCTTTTTCAGTCACAGTATAGTTCAACTCAGTGGGAGTTAAGTTTTTATTGGTATAGTAAATGGCATAAGGAACTCAATCTTTTTTATCCAACACAACATCTGTAGAAATATGGAAAGGAAGTTTCCAATTTGGTCCTCTCAAGATAGGCGCTTCAAATATTCTTGTTTTCAAAGTTTCAAATAGTAATTGGCAATCAGGATTCCATTTGAATTCATAGTCTTTTGTAAGCAGTTTGAAGAGTGGAGATGCTATTTTAGTGAAGTTTTCTATAAATCTTCTATAATATCCAGTAAATCCTAGAAAACTTCTAACATCTTTTTGACAATTTGGAATAGGCAATTCGGAGATGACTTCAACTTTTGATCTATCAACTTTAATACCATCCCCTGAAATATGATGTCCTAAAACAATACCTTTAGTAAACATCATAAAGCATTTTTCATGGCTTAATGAAAGGTTTGTTTCTTTACATCTTATAAGGACTTTTTCCAAATTTTCTAATGCCTCTTCAAACGAATCACCATAAACTATAAAATCATCCAGGGAAAATTTTAAGAACCCCCTAAATTTACATGTATAATAAATGGGCGAATCTCCATGGTATATAGGAAAAATGGAAGGCGATTTTATCAATAATATGATATGTATATATAATTTTTTGGCGAATCTCTCACCAGGCATGGCGAATATTTTACTCAATTATAAAATCTTGTGTTTATTGAATACACAAATGAAATCATTGCATTTCTTTAAAATATCTTTTGAAATCAAAATTACCGAAATTACATATCGATAACCTAGTGGGTGTAGGATAAAATTCACCCGTGCCATTCACAGAAAGCATGAGAAAAAACATAATACTATATATAAACCCAAGAAAAATTGAAATTCATCACTTCTAGGGACCTCGTAACCACCCTGCCAATACACAAGTATGTTCCTGTTTGCAATTAGAAAAATTACCCAAATTACAATCTGTTTACTCCAGCATATGTTGGAAAGTTATAGAAGGATGACTAGTGCAATCAATCCATTACTTTTAGCCCTGGATTTGTTTCAGTTTAAAACAAAAGTATACAAATATACTTGTCCAATGTCTATGCTTTAACCATTCACCTTAAGATGTTTTTACAATATAATTTCCTAAGTCTATTTAATATCTTCATTATCATAAAAACCAACCTATATCCATCTTAACTCCACATCTAACACTCTTAGGGGGATGAAATCTATTTATCCCTCTGAGCACTTAGTAGACCCAGAATTAAGATGGATCTAAGATGATAGAATTTCCCCTTTAAATAGTCTATGCTCACATGAATACCATGGTATTACCATGGGTCAATACCATGGGTTATCATAAACCTAGAGCTTAAAAATTACTATTAGTAATTTATAAAAATTAATAGTTGATTTTTATTTTATTTTTTGTTTTAACCAAGCTAAAATGTTTAACATACATTAAATTACAACATCCATTTTTACTCTTGATCGGATCCAATATTTTTTCACTCTATGCTAGTTTTCACATCATGATATTTGATACTTCTCGTAGATCCAGAGTAAAGATGGATCTACGCTAGTTCAATTCCCCCATTTAAATAGGCTACATTCCTGGTGAATACCATGGGTCAATACCATGTGCCATTTTGGTGAATACCATGGGTCAATACCATGTGCCATTTTTATTTTTATTAATACTAATATTAGGGTTAATAATGATTTTTTGCATGGTATTAATAACAATCTAGTCCATGGTATTTGTCCCATTGTATTTTGCCCATAGGTTTCACCTAAATATAAGGCATTTTTTGAGTGTTCGTAAATATAAGGTGACTTATGGATAAATATAAAAAATGTTTTATTTTTCTGCCATACCTCTAGTTTATTTATATTTTTATTAATTTACCATACCTCTTTTACAAATATGGCATTTGGCCCATAGGATTCACTTAAATAAAACATTTTTCTTGAGCCTTCATAAATAGAATGAGGGTTATGGTTTAAATATAAAAATAGGTTTTATTTATTTACCATGTGTCTACTTTATTTATATTTTTATTTATTTACCATACCTCCACTTTACTTATATTTTTATTTGTTTACACCCTTGCATGTATATAAGGTGACTTATGGAGTAAATATAAAAAATGTTTTATTTATTTACCATACCTCTCATTTATCTATATTTTTATTAATTTACCATACCTCTTTTATAAATATGGTATTTGGGCCTTTGGCCCATATGATTCACTTAAATAAAACCTATTCTTGAAAATGGGCGAATGGATTCACTTAAATAAAACCTATTCTTGAAAATGGGCGAATGGAAGGTTGTAACTCCTAATTTCAAGGGCTAAATTTACCTTTTTTACCCTCTCCCTTAAAATAAGGTGGGCTATTTGAGGTGATTTGTAAATATGTACTATGATACAAAATATTCGCCCACTAAAAATTTAAAACCCCTTAATTTCGCCAAAGGGCGAGCATTCGCCCCTAAAATTTTCTATGAAATCATCCATATAAGCCTCTACACAATCATGGATTAGATCAGAAAAAATTTCTAGTACTGCTCTTTGGAATGTTGTGAGTGCATTACATAATCCAAAAGGAAGCACTCGATAAGCAAAAGTTCCCCATGGACAGGTAAATGTGGTCTTATCCTGATCCTCAGGTGCTACCTGAATTTGATTATAACCACTAAAACCATCCAAAAATGAAAAGTACTTTTTGCCTACTAATGTATCTAATACTTGATCGATAAAGAGCAAGGGAAAGTGATCCTTCAAAGTTGCTTTGTTCAATTCCCTGTAATCAATGCATACCCTCCATTTACCATTCTTTTTGGGTACTATAACCAAAGGAGAAACCCATCAGCTATCTGAAATTGGATAAATGAATTTTACATTGAGTAGTTTTTGGAGCTCTTCTTTCACTATCTCCTTAAGATTTGGATTCATCCTTCTCTGAGGTTGTTTGATTGGTCTACTATTTTCCTCAATATAGATATGATGGATGCAAGTCTTAAGATCAATACCTTTCATATCAGTATACTCCCATGCAAAGGAAGTAGAATGTTTTTGCAAGATTTTGGTTAGCTCTTCCTGTTGTGATTTTTCCAAATTTTTGTTGATATTCAATGTTTTACCTGGAAGAATCTCAATGGTAGAACTACCAAACTCTTCCATAGAGTAAAGAGACATTTGTCTTGATGATAAGTACTCAATATCAGAATCTAACTGAAATTGTGTGTGGTCATATTCTGAAGGTGTTTCAAAATTTTCTAATGTGTTCAGAATTTGACTATCTTCACTGATTTCAGAAATGGTAAAGACAGGTTGTATATTGTCCTCATCATCAACCCATTCATTGTATCCTACTTCTGTAATTGCTTTTGCTGGAGGAAACAAATTGAATTTCTTTGTCGAATTACCATCATAAATGTACATATCTCCAGATCTACAACTAATGAAAGCATCAGTTGTGGCTAGCCAAGGTCTTCCTAAGATGAGTGGGTGCACTCCTAAATTACTCTTGGGAGTCAAAATCATGAAATCTATTGGATATTCCCAGAATCTAGGGAGACTAAAATATCTTCTAATACACCATCTGGTTTGATTATTGATCTATCCGCAAGTTGCAGTAAGGTGGGTGTGAAAAGAAGAGTAGGAAGTTTAAGCTGCTCCATAGTCTGTCTACTCATAATGTTGATAGAAGCCCCTAAGTCAATCAGAGTATTTGGAATTTCTATCCCATTTATATGTGTCTTGACAATTGGACTACCTGCATCTACATATTTCTGCATGGTAATTTTTCCCATCATGATATCTGCAATTTTTCCTACTAGGTGGATTCTTATTGTATCTCTTGGTTTCCTTCCTGGTCTTTTGAGACTCAACTCCTTTATTGTTTTTGCTAGAATAGGAATCTCTCTAATGGCTTGTAGCAAGGGAATCTTGATACAGACATTCTTTAATTCATCTAGAAAATCATAGTCAGGCAACAAGATTTGTTTTTCCACCCCTTTGTCAATTTGTAATCTTTCAGGGAAAGGAGGTGTGGATGAAGATGTAGGTTGCTCAACTATAGGAGTTGTGGGGGTTGACTCTTTTTCTTTTTCTTTTTGAATGTTTGGGTTTTGAAGAAATGCTTCCTCAAAACCTTTATTAGCTTTAAGAGAATCCTCCTCAGAGGTATCTTGCTTTTGAACATCTATAGAAGGTTTTTCTAAAACTCTACTAGACCTGAGTTGTACATCATTGAGAGGAACAATCATATAGGTAGGAAATTGTTGTCCTTCTACCATGTAAGCATTCTGAGGATTTTTGTTATTGGGATTTGGCAATGGCTGGGCTGGTAGTTGATTTGTCTTTTGTTGAAATGGAAGCAAGAGTTGAGAATTTGGATTTTGTTGAGAAGGTCGTTGTTGCGCAAATGGTAATGAAAGTTGTGGGTTTTGATTTGGAATTTGTGGATTTTGTTGATTTTGAAAAGATGGAGGATATTGATAAAATTGAGTGAATCTCCCATAAGGATTTTGCATCCCTTGTGCCCATGATTGGTATGGATTTTGAGATTAGGGCCAAGGTTGTTGCCAAGAATTCCAATTTGGTGGGAGCTGAAAGTTCATAGGATTGTTAAATCCTTGATTTTGTGGCCCCTGCCATGGTCTTCTTGAAACAAAAAAAAGGGATTCTACTAAATTTGGATCTTCCTGAAAGACAGCTTTGAGCCCAGGAATTGAAGGACAATCCTTGGTCTCATGGCTTTCTGAGGAAATCACACATGTTTCTACAACTTTTGCATCCAAGGGACATTCCCTTAAAGCATGTTTCTTTCTACTTTTAGGAAAAAAGATAGCTAAGGCTTCGGCTTCTGCTTTCTGTTTGTTTTGTATTTTAAGGGTGTCTAGTTGTTCACTAAGGCTCCATAGAATATCAGTTTTGAACTCATCAAGCATATTGCCAATCTCTGCCCTACTTACTGATCCAGTTGCAAATTTTTTTGCTTTAATAAGAGAAGGATCTCTAGGCCCTTTTCCAGTTTTATATTTTCCGCTTGAGAGATGGACACATAGTTCTGCTATATCATTGAGTGGAAGTTGAGAAATATCTCCCTTCCCCATCATGTTTAAAATATCTATCCATTCATCTCTAATGGCTTTTAATAGAAGGGCTTTCAAGGTTTCCTCATCTAAATTACTCATTTTTTCTCTCTTTAAGTTGTATTGAAATCTTTCAAGTAAATCCTCCAAGTTTTCATCTTCTTTTCGCATCATCTTGAATACCTCATCCTTATGATTGGTGGGCATGCAATAATCCAAGTATCTATCCAAAAATGTTTGTTTCATATCATTCCAAGTCCTAATAGATTGAGTGACTAATCCCATGAACCATTTCAAAGCAGCTCCTTTCAATGTTGAAGGAAACAGCTTGAGTTTTTGAGAGTCTTCCATATAGTCATAGGTTCGGCACAAGACTTCAAACTCAAATAGAAATGTTTCAAGATCCTCATTTCGTAACCCATAAAAGTTTGGAAGGATAGATGGTGAAATGTTTTTCAATTTTGTATGGGTTTCCTCATCGGCTATAGGGAATCCAAATGAGTTATCTCCATCCCTATGTCCCCCATTGTTACCTCTACCTCCTCCATTGTTTCCTCTTCCTCTACTTCGACCCCCTCCTCCAAATCCATTTACTACTTCCTCTGTCATGATAGTTTCCTCAGAGTTCTCAGAGTCCTCTGGTTCTTCTATTAATGGCGAACGAGGAAGAATTTCTCCCTCCTCTTCTTCAGGTGATTCTACTTCTTTGATTACAGTATGTTCCCCTGTAGAAGTGAAGAAAGGTTCTTCTCCTAGGTCAGATTTAATGGATAGTGTGGGAGAGTCTCCTAATTCGGTTCCTGCCCCTTGAATTCCAGGAATCCTAAGGCTGGGAGTGTGAGTCGGAAATGATGGAGGTGTATCTTGTCTATGCCTTGAAGTAGCTGGAGTTGTGAAAATCGAACTTTTGGCCCTAGCTATAAACCTTCCCCTAGAATCTCTTGCTCTATGCATGTCATTTTTTTATTTTTATTTTTTCAAGTCAGGCTAATAATTCTCTTTGTGATCTTCTAGGTCACACTAGGTGCAAGAAGAGAGCATAATCAAGAAATTATTGAACTAACAACTCTCTTTTCTGATCTTCCAGATCACACTAGGTGCAAGAGGAGAGCATACTTCAAGAAGGTATACATTTTTCCCTTCTTTTTTTTTTTTTAAGAGATTGGCTACCTAGTTACACTTCCCCGTCGGTGCCAAAATGTTTGGTCAATTTAGTGTGTCCTAAATTGCTACATTAATTATCAATTTGGGAGTCGTAAATTGATGAAGTGTGGCGCACTATATGTGCAAGACAGCCTCTTTCTTATCTTTTTGTCGTTTTCAATTTTTATTTTGTTTTGGGGGTTTTCATCTTCGTTTATCTCCTAATATGAATGGAAACCCTATTCCTGAGTTTTAAGAATACTCTAGAAGGCAAGTATGGATATAGATTTTAAGGCAATGGTGTCCTTTATAATGATTTCCAAAACTTAACACTTCATAGGGTATTAGAACATACTAGTGATGAAATTAGTACTTGAACAAGAATAAAAATGTGCTGCTATTTAAATCAAGCAAATAATGAACTACTGATCATGAAACCATTATCTCTGTTGCTGTCTAAATACAGAAAAATGAATTAAGCTACTGCACTCAAATAAATAAAAAATTGCAATCTAATAAAAGTAAAATCAATTCACATCATTCATAGTCCAATACCACGCCAGGTAGTCTAAGCTATGGCTTTTGGAGATAATGTCAATGATATGAGCAAGTTGATGTCTAGTTGCATAAAAGTAAACTAAAATCAAATCACATTATTCATAATCCGATTCCTTGCCAATTAGTCTAAGCTATGGCTTTCGGAGATAATCGTCAATGATATGAGCAAGTTGATGTCTAATTGTAGAAAAGTAAAACTAAAATCAAATCACATCATTCATAATCCGATTCCTCGTCAGTTAGTCTAAGCTATGGCTTTCGGATATAATTGTCAATGCTATGAGCAATCTGATATCTAAACTAACTACTAAAGCAAGTGAAGAAGACTGGAATCAAAGCATAACTGGAATTAAAAAAAAAAAGTCAGCAGAGAGGCTAATTCCATGTCACTAGTTATTACGAAAATTGCAAGAAAAATGCCTGGGCCTACTCTGTCCTAAAACATACACACACTGATCAGCGTTAACAGCAATATACAAAGCTTGTAAAATCATAAACAAGAATGAAATGTTAATATCATAACAAATGAAATATATACACAGGTGGATAACTATGAAACATGTGCAATGGAAACAAGGAAACAATACGTAAAAACTGTATAGCAACAAGGAAAACGAAAACTTAGCGTACAGGGGGCCTCTGCACAGCCTCGGTCAACAGTCTATCAATCCAAAATTATGTTCACACAATCATATAGAAACAGAGTCTTCTTTATATATCAAAACAGAGGAAGAAATCCTCTCGTTACCACAGTGGAACTAGTGTCACGGCACAATAACTTTAACAACAAAATTACATTAACAAAGACTAACTCTATGCGTATAAAAACGTGTTATTTTTAGCAAAAACTTCATAACTGTTTTCCTGTGAAACTACGTCAACAGAAGACACGTAAAAGACAATGTCCATGGATTTAGCATAATGGTTGTCGAGATTATTAAATCTATCAACTATGGCTGTTGGATTCGCATCGTGGGGCACTCTATAATTGTCAGCATGTCCCTAGGGATTTAGGAATGACCACGAATCCTTCACGTGTTTGAAAAAAGAGTCCTGTTGCTGTAGGATTCCTCTGTTTGACCACTGCTTGACCACCTTTGACCACGACTTTCCTTGATGAATCCGGCTGAACCAATAGGACCTGATCCATGTCCAGGTCATTCCTGATCTACCCACGTGTCCCGTTTTGCCTGATGACACCTACAACCTGGAGTTTAACAAAAATAGCTGCGGAAAGTTGAATCAGTTGTGGAAAGTGGCTGCATTCCGCAGCTCATGAGAAAAATCTAAGTCAAACAGCAAATACAAAAACATAGTTAGAAAACCACTTAAATGCTCTTTTAGAATCAATATGCAATGATTTCTGATAGATTATGGAGTACTGGTGAGGGGAAAAAGTCTGGGAAAATGTGTAGGAGAGGTGTAATTTCAAAGCTCAACACTCTGTGAACTCGACCTCTTTGAGATGTAATGCTAGCTCGAAGACAAGTATATAGATAAATCAGATGATATCCAATTGTGGGAATCAAATTTACCTCACTACATCTTTCCACGTACCCACAACACCCAAGATTTTATTAGAAAATGTCATGCATCATATTTCCCAAGCGGAAGGGCCCTAGTCACTACTACTGGAGAAATTTTGTTTACCATAACCCCTGAGGCTATTGATCAAATGATGCAAGCCCCTTCAATAGATAATGCTACCCCATTTTCCTATGAAGCATTGATTGAACTATACCAGAAACTAGACTTTGCCAAGAGAGCCCAAACCCTTGAGTTGTTTTTGACACAAGATGCTTCATTACCAAAGAAAAATCCTCCTTATCCCTCCTCCATTTTTCCTAAGAGATCTAAGTAGATTATCATTGTTTTTTCCTACATCCTTGGCTACTACTTTGATCAATGGGTAGATGAGGCCATTATAGGATTTTTGTCCATCTTCTCTGTTGATTCTAAGCCCTCCATTGTGTTTAATTTTAGCCATTTTCTTGTAGAGTCCATTCATCAACAACTTGTTAAATTTCCAACTGAGGAGGTATTCAAATATGCCTCTGTATTGGTGTACATGTTTCTATACTTTCAGGGGGAAAACATTAACCTTGCTTTGCAAAAATTGGATGAAAAAGGAAACTAGCAGTCAGTCATCTTTTGGACTACTCTGGTCATGAAAGAGCAGAAAGAGTACACTTATAAATAGTTTACAGAGATGTTTGTTCACCTAGCAATAGGTCTCCTGAGCAGTAGAATAGAATCAAGGATTAGTGAAGAAATCAAAAGGGTGTTGCAGCTATCAGATCAAGTTCAGACGGGGGACTAGTACCTTTATGAAAATTATACAGAAATAAGAATATTTGGATGCGAGCTCCCACCTTACAAACTGCCAAAATTCCTCCCAATGAGGATTTTTGCCTTGGAGTACATAAGGCAGATGATCAACATGGATGAAATCCACTTTGTTGTTGCCAAGAAGAAATCCCAGTTTAAAATAAAAACATAGGTTGGCCCTTTCATTTGCAACAACAGGGCAATAGGGGAAGAGGTAGATAAGCTCTTGAAGGAAATGCAGTTTAGCCTCAGTTTTACCTGGTCCTATGATCCATTAGGGATCATTTCTAGATTAAGGGTAGAAACCAAGTCTACTCCTTACTTTCACACAGCCAGGCTAGAAATAGAAAAGTACAAGAATCAGTTAGAGTGGGTTGAGAACACCTTACAGGAGGCAAAAGAACAACATGTATCATCATCTACAGTGTAGACTCCTACCATGCAGGAGAAGACAACCAAGAGGAGCAGAGAGGAAGAGTCCCCTTTAGGGGCTGACATCTTCAGTGAAGGCTTAAAATAATGTATAGAAAGAAGGCCAATATTAGTTCCAAACTGAGCCTTAGCAAAGATTCAGAGCAACAGACCATTATCACCACTAATGAGCCACTTGTTTCCTCATTAGTGGGTGATCAGTCCACACAATCTCCTACGACCTCCACAACTTCACAAGAGAAGAAAAAAATAATGCAAACAGATACATCTACTTTAGGTGAGTTAGAGAAGAGCGTAATGGACATCTTCAAGGAGATAAAAGTCAGAAATGAAGCCTTCAAGATTAACACTTACAACAAGTTCTAGAAATAGACTTCTGGTGCCCAAAGAAAGTTGCTCTCAGCCTTTGTCTCAAAAAAGGGTAAAATGCAAATGGAATTCCTCCCAACACAAGTTCCCCAGCCTAAGGGAGCATTAGACTATAAAAATACAACTTTTGAATTTGATGTAAAGGATATACATCCCATTTACCAAATGGAGATGCATAAGCAGACTTGGGAAATGATTTTATCTATTGTCACTAACACTTCCATGACTTTGTCCAAATTGCAGGTTACATTAGTAAATGTCCAGTCACAACTAAATATGGAGAAGGTCTCTGCACTTGTTAAAGACACCAAGATTAAAACCCTGGAGGATTTGGTAATCAAACTGGGTTATGATCCTGCAAACATCAATGTTGTAGAGGAACTTGTCAAGAAGAAGAATTTGGATATAGCAGCGTTGAGGAAGTAGTTAAAACTACTAGCTATTGAAGATTCTCTGGCTAAGGATATTACAAAGACAGAGACTCAAAAGGCAGATATGATGAAGCTCATCATGGATTAGACTGCACAACTTAAGCAAAAGGAGACAAAGATGGATAAATTATCAAAGAAAAGGAGAAAGATACTAAAAAGACTGCCCCCTTTAGAAGTACTTCCTATCACAGTCATTCCTACGGTCATCCCAGCTACGATAAGTACGGGAGATGCTGCAGACCAGTTGGCCAATGCAGTCCAAAATATTCTCTTCAAACTGAGGAAATCAAGAAGTTGCAAGATCAAGTAAAACTTCTAGAGGATCATCGCCAGAAATTTTAGATTTTTCATGCATCAGAACTTTAGAGAGCTCAGAATCATATAGAAGTATGGAAGAAGTCAGCAGCTGAGTCTTCCATTGGCCACACTCTGGGTCATGTCAACGGAATCACATGTAACAACATCATTGAGGAGATAGATGAAATCTGGCCATGTATCTAGATTATTTTTTAGCAAAAGGAGTTGATGGAAAAGGCAAAGAAGACCATTGCCAATATAAATGCTCAACTAGGAGAGATGCCTGTTACAACCAACAAAATTATAATGGTCCTCAACTCCAAGAATAGATATGAACTGGATGATCTAGGATTGGATGATAGGACTGAAACCATCCTCGAGGTGAAGAAAGTTATGACCAAGAAGAACTTAGTTGTACAATTGACAGAGAAGTGTCACACTCTTGAAGTAGCAGATAACAGGTTTTTCACACGAATTGATGCTTTAAACAAGAAGGGTCTGCCTTCACTGTTTGTAATTAATGATAAATTAATGACCAGAGAAGACTATATGAAGAAGCTTCAGGACATTGCTAGGGACACAACCAAGTCCTCCAACATCAAAGGTTCCATGACAGGCAGGGCATTTTACGAGGCCATCAACAATATATGTTTTATTCAACATGAGATAAAACATATTTTCACTGTTAAACCCACTTTTTCTTGGTATACTAAGGTAGATGAAATCTACCGTAAGGTAACCAAGATAGCAATCCTAGATGAAGAACGTTGGGAAAAGCTGTGTGAATTTCAGGATTAGAGTACAGATCAGCTTCACCAGCGCAACACCTGAATAGTGGCCACTCAGCAACAACTTTCCTTCAAAATAGGGCCAAATGTTCAAATTCATTCTTTTTGATCGAATTACTTCTGTTTCTGTTAGTTTTAAGTAATAATTTACTGTCGTGTCACTCAAGCATTTATTGTAATATTTTGTAATTTTGTTTAAATAGTTCAGCTTGTCAAAGTATTGAGGGTTGCACCCTTGAACCAATTATCACACAGATTTGTACTAAGATGGAGCTTTTTTTATTAAATAAAATATTCTAGATTTACTTCATATGGCTTGTCTCTCAGTGAGTTGTTTTCACCATGTTTTTCGTTATGTATTCTTCATATAATTTAATTCTTTTACAGTCATCCAATTGAAAATTTAATTGAATCTCAATTTCATTTTGAATCCACTGTGAAGTTGCATTTAAATAAGAGATTAATTTGCAAGACTATCTATTATTGTAAATTCCTCTTTGAACTTAAATTGCACTAGATTTTTGTAATAGTTTGATTATATTATGTTGATCTAGGAAACACTGTTTTCTTGATTTCTGCTTATAAATGGTTAAATACTCAATATGAATATTAAATCACTTATAGTTCTTTATATTCTACTTATCCATCCCATTTAAATGAAAATAACCATATGTATTTAAAGAACAACCTTTTGTTTTATTAAGTATCTTTCTAAGTTTAAAGCACCCATTTTAAAACAATTGAATGGTCATCCAAACCATTAAAATCAACAAAACATTTTAGATGCTTTGGCATAGCCAATTGACCTTAGGTTATCTCAAAGGACAACATCAGACTGGCGCCGTTGCTGGGGAGCGAAGAACTGAAAGTTAAATTTTCCCTGGGGTAACGATTTTCCCTTTCCTTTAAGGTGAATAAAGAATAAGGTTATAGGTCAAAATATTTCACCTGGCAATTCCACTGGTCAAATCTAGCTTCTTATAAGCATACTAGATCACGTTCTGATTCTGAGATTGTTAACCCTCTACCAGACCCAGAAAAACCCATCAGGGGAGCCTCTTCAAGGGGAGGATGTAGAACACCTTCTTCTTCTTCTTCTTCATCTTTACACCATGAAGACATTCTATTTGTAGATCTCTTTTCATTTATACCAACCCATCCTGATTGGATTGAACTACCTCCTAGGGTTTCTGATCTTATTTCCAGAGGAGTAGACCTTCCATCAACCTTTTTAATATAGTCACTTGAATCATATCAAGTTCCATCCATTCCTATTAAATCACCTTCATCTGAGGAAGAATTGGGTTTGCATTTACCTGAATTCAAACCTCAAGATTTCATTACTCCAACTCCTTATTCTATTCCATCATCCTCAACTAATCTTGAAGAGACATTTTCTATCTATTCGAATCCCTTGTTTGAAAATAAGGAAGACTTCCCACCAGGAGTTCAAAAATTGGTTATCAAAACCCCTTTCAAATCCTTAAAGAGGTATCCTCCCTCTCCTCCACATATTAATACACCTACTGACTCATCTTCATCTCCTTCATCTTCATCTTCATCATCTTCCTCTTCCTCATCAACATCCACACAGACACCCCATACTCCTCCTGCTGTTATGGCTTTTCAACCCATTGTGCAAGCTAGGTATGCTGCTCTAGTTCTCCCTGCAAACTTGGGAAATTTTCCTGATGGTTATCTAAAACATTTGCCAAGATTCAATGGAGAAACAGGTCCCTCAGCAGAGGATCATGTATCAACCTTCCTAGATTTTGCTGACAATATGAACATAGAAGAGGAAAATGTTTATATGAGATTATTTGTACAATCTTTAGAAGGAAATGTTAGGATCTGGTTTAGGCAGCTCAGAGCTGACTCTATCAAAACTTGGAATGAGCTCATAACTATCTTCAAAAATCAATGGGGGGGAGAAAGATCATGTTTACTTCCTTACTGAATTTGAAGAATTAAAGAGAAACCTTGGTGAACTAGTTGCTGAATTCATCAAAATATTTAACAAACTCTATCATAAAATGCCTGTTGATTGTAAACCACCAGTAGCAGCTGCAAAGGTTAGATTTTCCAAAGCATTTGATGATGACTTTGCAGTCATGCTAAGGGAAAGAGTTTCTAATACATTAGAAGACATGCAGACAAATGCTATAGAGGTAGAAGCCAATAGGTCAGCTTCTGGCAAACTCAAAGCTAAAGCAGAAAAAGAAGAAAGAAAACTAAAAGCTAAGATTGATGATTCATCCTCCTCCAAATCTAAAATTGAAGATCAGAAAATTGATGAAATTACATATTTGCTTAGGAACCTTTCTAACAGGATTTCCAAAATTGAAACACAGCCTAGAACAATTCAAAAAACTATTGTCATATCTCAAGCTCAAACTCAATTCAGAAGAACTCCTCAAATGCAAATTCTTTAGAGACCAGGTTCTGACCAAAACATTCAACCACCTTTGATGATTGATGATCAACAATCACAGGATACAGGCCCTTTAATCACTGAAGATATCAATAATATTGATTCATCAGCAATACAAATGGCCATAGTTCCTTCAACCTCACCTCAGCCTTTTGAACAAGAACCAGGAGATGCTCAACTTTCAAAATACTTAGCATTCTCTGAATTTTTTATTGCAGAATTGAATAAAAGGTATGATCTAAGGCCTAGATCAAGTCCTAGTAGACCTCCAAAATCTACCACCATAATTGAACCTACAATGAAAACCATTCAAACACAAACTCCAACACCTCAGACTACAAAGTCATCCAATGAAACCCTTTTATTTGATAAGACTATTTTGACCACTTTTAATATTGAAAAGGAATTGGAAAGGGTCGAGATTCCTATACCTTTAGCTAAACTTTCCAAAAATCCTGGTTACAAAAATTAAGTGTCTAAATGGATATAGTCTTCTAGTGTAGATGCTGAGGGAGATGTTATTAGTCTGCAAGATGAAAAACCCTCGGTTGTATTTGGCCCTAGTTCTGATATGATCGATGAACTTATTCCACCATTTTATGTAACATTAAAAGCTCATGATTTTCTTTTGTACAACTGCATGTTGGATTCTGGAGCCCCTCCTAACCTTATGCCAAAGGTAGTTATGGACAAATTTCAGTTACAAGTCACCCGTTCTTATCATGACCTTCATAGCTTTGACTCAAAGAAAGTACCATGCTTAGGAATGATCAAACACCTAGTTGTGACTTTAGCTCAAATACTTGTCAAAAAATAAAGTTTTAGACATAGTTGTCATTGATATTCCTGCCAAGTTTGGCATGCTTCTATCTAGACCATGCTATGCTAAACTTGGAGGACCACTTTAGATGGACATGTCTTTTGCTACTATCCAAATCTATGGAGGTGATCATTTAAGGTTATATAGGGAAGTCATATTCCTTCATATTGTTTGTAGGTCTGATCAAGAAAAAAACCACCCTATCTATGCAATAGATTAGGATTTTGGTTGATTTCACTTGTCTTCACAAAATGCATCAAACACTCAACTTGCCATTGAAAATATTGTTTCCCAGCCTAAAGTTGTAGAATTAGATATCTGGAAACTTTATTTTGATGTCTCTTGCTAAAAAGAAGGAGCAGGAGCAAGAATTGTTCTAATATCACCAAATAAGGAAAACATTACTCAGAAATGTAAACATGAATTTGAAGTTACCAATAATGTGGTTAAGTATGAGGCTTTTCTTCTTGGTCTTGAGTTAGCTAGAAGTTTAAATGTTCAAAACTTGACTGTATTTTCTGCTTTCGAGCTTATAGTGAACCAGGTTAGAAATCTGTGTCAAACTAAACACCCAAGGACTAGTTCCTATAGAAATGAAGCTTGGGACACAATTGAAAATTTCTTCCCAAAGATGAAAACATGCATGCTGATTCACTAGCGCTCTCAACAAGCTCTTTCAAAATCCCTAAGCCAGTATCATTAGAATACCAAATCCAAGTCAAGTATCGGCCATCAATTCCTGATAACCTTAAACACTAGTAGATTTTTGAAGATGATGAATAGTTGAAATCTTTCCTTCAAGTTATTGATGAATTCTCAAATATGCAAATTGAAGGAGATCAAAACGATATTCTAGAATTAAATCAACAAAATCTAGAAACTTCATTCAGTCCTAAAATTCTTGATCATGATATTATCCAATTATCTAATAATTTTATTCCTAAAGGATTAGTCCCATTGGAAAAATTATTTGATAATAATGATGTCTCTAAAAATCCCTTGTTTCACTCACCCAAAGAAGAAATCGAAGAATGCAATATTAGGACTGTGGATGATGTGAGAAATATCAACTTGTCATCAACCTTATATTTGAATGTAAAAACCAAATACTTGAATCTTCTTAAAAACTGCAAAGACTTTTTTTCCTGGTCTTATAATGAGTTAAAAACTTATGACACATCTTTGATTGAGCATAAGATTCCTTTGAAACCAGAAGCAAAACCCTTTCAACAAAAGCTAAGAAGAATTAATCCCATACTACTGCCAACCATTGAGAAAGAACTTAAAAAGCTACTTGATGCTCATATCATTGTGCCCTTAAGGTATTCTAATTGGGTAGCCAACCTAGTTCCTGTCAGAAAGAAAAACAATGATATTAGGCTATGTGTAGATTTCCAAAATCTGAACAAATCATCTTTAAAGGATAACTATCCATTGCCCAAAATGGATCATCTACTTCAAAAAGTTTCAGGGGCTAATAGGATTTCTATGCTAGATGGATTTTCTAGTTATAACCAGATCATGGTAAGTGAAGCTGACCAAGATAAAACTGCATTCACCACTCCTTTGGGTACATTCATGTATGCTAGAATACCATTTTGGTTAACCAATGTTGGAGCCACTTTCCAGAGAGCCATGGACCTCACATTTGTAGGTAAAACATATAAATTTATTGTCATTTATTTAGATGATTTAACTATTTTCTCTGATTACGATGAAAGCCATTTAAAACACTTGAGCAAGGTTTTTGACAGGTGCGGGAAATTTGGCATATCCATCAATCCAAAGAAATCTTTGTTTGATGTGAAGGAAGGGAAATTACTAGGGCATATAATCTCCAAGGAGGGAGTTATAATTGACCCAAAGAGAGTTTCAGCTATTCAGACCTTGTCTTTGCCAAGGAATAAGAATGAGATACAAACCTTCCTTGGAAAGATCATTTTTCTCAAAAGGCTCATCCCAAATTATGTTGAGATAGTTAAAGATATAACATATATGATTAAGAAAAATAATGAAGTGAAATCGATAGTCCCTGCCAGATATGCTTTTGATCAGATCAAAAAGGCCATATCTGAGGCCGCTACATTAGCTAGCCTTGACTATTCTTCACCTTTTAGCATATTTTCTTTTTCATCTAAGACAACCTTAGCTGTTGTACTTTTACAGAAAAATAAAAACGGTGATGACCAGCATATAACCTTCTTTTCCAAAGCTATGACGGATGCTGAACTTAGGTATAATATTATTGAAAAACAATCTTATGCCTTAATTCAAGCCCTCAAAGCCTTTAGAACCTATATCCTGCATTCACACATTATAACTTATGTCCCTAATCATGTTGTCAAAACTGTTTTGACTCAACCTGATATTGATGGAAGAAGAGGAAGATGGATTTCTAAATCCTTGAATTTTACCTTGAAATTAAAACCAAAAAGTTAGTAAAAGGCCAAGGCCTGGCCAAATTGTTAGTTGAACCCAACTACAAAGTATTGGGAATTAATCTGGTTTCTGAAATTTCATCAGGGGAGAATCCACAAGAATCTTCCTTGATATCAGAGGAGAATCCACAAGAACCTCATCCTGTTAGAGAAGGGGAGAATCCACAAGAACCTATTTCTTCAGATCAAGCCATGATTGTTCACATAGATCATAAATATCTACTCTCTTATTGGTATTCTGATATTGTGCAATTTCTTAGATATTTTTAATGTCCACCTGATCTTCATTTGAAACAGTGCAAAGATATGAAGCTTAAAGCAATGAAATACTGCATTATCAATGATAATGTATACTGGAAAGACCCTCTTAATATCCTTCTTTTGTGCTTAACTAAAAATGAAACAAAGGGAATTATAGATCAGTTTCATGCAAGGTTTTATGGTGGACACTATGCCTGGAGAGCAACAACCTACAAAATTTTAAAAGTAGATTTCTATTGGCCCACACTTTTCAAAGAAGTTGGAGCAAGAGTAAGAAGTTGCAAACCATGCCAATTATTTGCAGGAAAACAAAAACTGTCAGCACTTCCTTTGGTCCCAGTATCTGTCCATGCTCCTTTTCTACAATGGGGGTTGGACTTTATAGGGGAAATTCATCCACATTCTAGTAATCAACATAGATGGATTTTAACTACTACAGACTATTTTACCAAGTGGGTAGAAGCCATACTGGTTAAAAATGAAACTGATACTGTTGTGATAATTTTTTTTGAAGAAAACATCCTATCAAGATTTGGATGTCAACAAATTGTTACAGATAATGCAGCAGCATTCAGCAGTGTTAAAATGATTGAATTCTGTAAAAAATATTCAATCCTTTTACACTATTCTACACCATACTATCCACAGGGCAATGGGCTAGCAAAGTCCTCGAACACGAGCTTAGTAAAGGTAATTAAGAAGATTCTTGAAGACCATAAAAAGAGTTGGGACAATCATCTAATCACGCAATTTGGGCAAACAGAGTTTCTCCTAAGAGATCTATAGGCAAGTCTCCTTTCTAGTTAGTTTATGGCAAGGAAGCTATTTTTCCTACTCATTTAGCTTTACTTGTTATGAGATTTCTTCAGGAATCCTATGAAGAAAAAGATGATTTCTCAAGAATTATTAATCAAATTATTGAGTTGAATGAAGACAGGGATGAAATTTAGTACAAGATAAGGAAATACCAGAATAAGATGAAATAATTGTTTGACAGAAAGGCTAGAGAAAGAAATTTCAAGAAGGTTGACCTAGTGCTTAGATGGGATACAAGGAGAGAAGACAAAGGAAAGCATGCAAAATTTGACAACCTCTAGTTTGGTCCATTCAGCATTTCAGAAGTTAAAGGGAACAATACATTCATCTTGCAGAATCTGGAAGGAGTATTCCTCATTTCCAGTCAATGGGAGATACTTGAAACATTACATTCAGTATTGATTTTTCATTCATTTACCATCTGTAAATATCCAGAGAGTTTATTTTATTTTTGAAAATTGCAAGTGAGTATCTATTTCAGCAAAGACTCCATAGCCCAAGGAGAAGGCACTTGGATCTGCTTGTTCTCTGCATCCCACAGGGGGAAGCAGTCCCCAGCTGGAGCCAATGTTGTAACATTATTTAGTTTTGATAAGTTAGCATATTAGTTAAAATAATTCAAAATGTTAAGTTAGGATATGGATGCAAAAGAAAGAAAAGTTAAAATGTTAGGAAAATTTAATGTTTTATAGGCATCCATATCAATAAAATGTTAGGTGTTAGATGCCCTAAATAAAGAAGGAAAAAGGAAAATAAAATGTTAGGGAAGAAAAAAGAAAAGAAAGGCTTCATTTTATGCTTTCATAAATGCACAGGCTGCTAGTCTAAATGCACCACAAGTCAATCATCAAATGATATTTTCATGTGCAGAGAATAAGGCAAAGGAGTAAACCATTACTCAAAGGTTTATATATCAATTATTTTGGTATTTGTCCATATCCCTAAGTTTTAAAATCCCAAAACATTATCCTTCTGCTCATATTTCCCTTCACCCACTATCCCTAAGTCGATATACTCTTAATATATCACATATATTCCCTATCATTCATTTCCCAACCCCACCAAATAGCCCCATCACATCACGATTAACCTTCCATTACTTCGCTCTCCATCTCCGCCTATATTCGCACATTCGACTGTCTGAATACGATTTCGGCCCCCCCTCACCATCCAAGCTTTACCGCCGGGGGGGGGTCCGAAATTGGTGGTATACCAAACCATGCCCGCCCCTATGTGTCAGCTCCTCAGTGTTTCAGACCCCCCTCGAGTGAAACCACTAACCACTCCCCCCAAAAAGCTAATTCCATCCATCATGATACCACTTTCCTACCCGTTACACTCCCGCCATTCACCTTCTGCCACCTCATCCGTCTATTAAATTCCAACAAATCAAATTCATTCCATCCAGAATTAACGTGTTTAGCATTCAATTATCTTAGCTATTAATTCAACGCACCCATGCCACCTTCAACGGAAAACCAAATTCGTTATATAAACCTCTTTTCTATTTGAGAACTGGTTACTAAATTCAAGCTTTGTCACTGTTAATTGATTTCTTACAGGTATTGTTGGACTCAATTCTGATAGTTTCAATCGCCTGCGACATCTCTGCTCAATCATTATCAACTTGTTACTTCTGCTTTTGCCTCCAGAGCCTGACTTTTCTCTGTTTTTTTCCACTCTCAAACTCCCAATCCCATTCACTATTGCTCTTATCCATAGCCAAGATGCCTCCAAAGGACAAAGGACCAGAGGAAATTGTCAATCCTCTGATCCATCCTCCTATAGACCTTCATCACATTCCTATGGTTTACCAGGATTACAAAATCCACGAGACACTCTGTGAACTTGACCTCTTCGAGATGTACTGCTGGCTCGAAGACAATTATATAGACAAATCATATTATATCCAGATGTGAGAATCAAATTTACCTCACTACATCTTTCCACGTACCCACAACACCCCAGATTTTATTAGAAAATTTCATGCATCCTATTTGCCAAGCCAAAGGGCCATAGTCACTCCTATTGGAGAAATTCTATTTACCATAACCCCTCAGGCTATTGATAAGATGATGCAAGCCCCCTCAGTAGAGAATGCTACCCCATTTTCCTATGAAGGACTGATTGAACTATACCAGAAACTAGACTTTTCCAAGAGAGCTCAAACTCTTGAGTTGTTTTTTACACAAGATGCTTCATTACCAAACAAAAATCCTCCTTATCCCTCCTCCATTTTTCCTGAGAGAGCCAAGTATATTATCACTGTTGTTTCCTACCTCCTTGGCTACTACTTTGATCAATGGGTAGATGAGGCCATTATAGGATTTTTGTCCATCTTCTCTGCTAATTCTAAGCCCTCCATTGTGTTTAATTTCAGCCATTTTCTTGCAGAGTCCATTCATCAGCAACTTGTTAAATTTCCAACTGAGGAGGTATTCAAATATGCCTCTGTATTGGTGTACATGTTTCTATACTTTCAGGGGGACAACATTAACCTTGCTTTGCAAAAACTAGATGAAAAAGGCAACCAGCAGTCAGTCATCTTTTGGACTACTCTAGTCATGAAAGAGCAGAAAGAGTACACTTATAAACAATTTACAGAGATGTTTTTTCACCCAGCAATAGGTCTCCTAAGCAGCAGAATAGAACCGAGGATTAATGAAGAAATCAAAAGGGTGTTGTAGTTGTCAGATCAAGTTCAAACGGGGGGCTAGCACCTTATTTATGAAAATAATACATAAATAAGAATATTTGGATGCAAGCTCCCACCTTACAAACTGCCAAAATTCCTCCCAATGGGGATTTTTGCCTTGGAGTACATAAGTTAGATGATCAACATGGATGGAATCCACTTTGTTTCTACCAAGAAGAAATCCTAGTTTAAAATTAAAACACAGATTGGCCCTTTCATTTGAAACATCAAGGTAGGAGGGGAAGAGGAAGATAATCTCTTGAAGGAAATGCAGTTCAACCTCAGTTTCACTTGGTCCTATGATCCATAGGGATCATTTCTAGATTAAGGGTAGAAACCAAGTCTACTCCTTACTTTCACACAGCCAGGACAAAAATAGAAAAGTACAAGAATCAATTAGAGTGGGTTGAGAACACCTCACAGGAGGTAAAAGAAAAACATGTATAATCATCTACAGTGCAGAGTCTTACCATGCAGGAGAAGACATCCAAGAGGAGCAGAGAGGAAGATTCCCCTTTAGGGAATGACATATTTAGTGAAGGGTTTAAAATAATGTACAGAAAGAAGGCCAAGCTTAGTTCGAGACTGAGCCTTAGAAAAGATTCAAAGTAGCAAACTATTATCACCACTAATGAGCCACTTGTTTCCTCATTAGTGGGTGATCAGCCCATGTTACAGATCCATTTGGGCACATCAATCCCATCATCTAGATCAGTGTTTTAGGTCTCATTAAACCCTAATTTTAGTTTCTACATGCCCTAAACAAGTCACCCCTTTGAATGCCTCCTTCCCAGACAGTTTCATGACTTGAAGACATCTAGAAATAGCCTCTAGAGGGACCAATGCAGGTAGGCCCATGTAAGGGTGCGCTACAGAGTAGTTAAGTCCATGCGAGGATGCTCTGCAGAGCACTTAGGCTTCCTTTCACCTATGCTAGGTGAGTTTGAGCGGAATTCACATAGGGTTTAGATAATATTCTTATCCTTTAGAGTCATCTAGAAGGTTCCCTCACTTATCAACTCATATGACCTCGAAAATGGATGAGGAATGAGTTAAGATGCATTCTATCCTCTCATCCCTTCCTCCATGGAACTAATTCCAAGTATGGAAGGCCATTCAATGCCACCATTTATGACAAAAACTCCTTCATCTCCCTATAAATTGACCACTCATTTAAGCGATCAGGGGCTGGATTATGTTAAATTGTAAGGAGATAATGTTGTTGTGATATTTGGCTTTGAAGCAAGTATTGTAATGCTACAAGTTTGTCATGCTTTTGATGTGATGTGGATGGGATCCAAGCTGGAGGAATGACTTTGAATCAGACACAAATGGTTGTATTTCCTTCTTCTATTCAATAAAGTGTTTGAACCTTTCTCCCATATGTTTGTATTTTTTTATAATGCTTATATGTGTGAAATGTATCTGATTCCATTCACTTATATTCAATAGATCTTTTGCTTTGATTGATTCTTTGTTTTCTATTGTGTTTACATGTACTTCTCAAGCGTATTAAGTATGGGAAGGAGTGACAGAATCGATACAAAGGAGACGAGAGGAAAGCGGAACTAAAAGTAGGTCTTCTCATCTTCTCATCTTATCTATTGCTTATAGGGAAAGGCTAAAATACTTTAAACTTTAAACTGTTGTTCTAGGTATGGCTACTTATCTAGGGAATTAGTATTTATCCGTAGATACAAAATTCTCCAAAACAAATTGGCGACTCCGGTGGGGAAGATCCTCTTTCCTAGTAGCTTATCCACCTCCTAGGATATCCTTTCAGACCTTACTTGTGTTCATAGATTGTAATTCAGCTCTTTTGCATTGAAAATTTGGTCAAATTGTGTCAAATTGCCTCTTGAAATCGCTCACTGTCACCAAAGCAGGCTTGTGAGGGACACAGTGCGCTGCAGAGCACCCTTGGCTTAGGGACAGTGCTCTGAAGTGCACTGTCTCCCATTCAAGGCTGCGTTGATCCTCCTAGGGTCAGTTTCCCACCTTTGGAAAGTGTTTTTGCCAACTTTTCTCTATTTGTTTGTTTGTTGATTGATCAATGAATGTTATGTCTTAGAGAACAAGTTTCTATCTCCTTGTCTAGCCCTACTTTGATTTGATTGATTAATGTTTCTTTAATGTTTTCTTTGTCATTATCAGTCTATAATCAAAGTTAGAATATAGTTGATTAATCTTCGTTCGAAAGAAAGTGTTGTAAAGTCTTCTTTTCCTTCGAAATAGAACTGTCGTAAAAGTTTTCGTTCTTATGAAAGATTGATTGATTGTATGTGCATATTTCCTTTTGTTCATATTCACATTAAGGAAATTGAAAAGAAATACATGCATGTTGCATTGAAAAAGTTTGTGTGTGCTCATAGGAATAGTGTAGGGAAATTGCATTAGATTGTGCTCTTTGCTCTTTGATCGAAAGAAATTTGATTTCTCTATCCCTAAGTAGTTAGGATTTTCATCGTTAAATTGAATGGAAATAATTCTTATCATGATAGTTGCATTCCTATGAATTTTAAAATACATCTGTGGTGAACCTTGAAAGGAAAATTTTAAAGAAGACCAATTTAAAATTTATCTGAATTTACCTAATGGAGCATTGTCACCTAACGAAAAACATTTAGAGGTCTAGGCTAGAGACGTGTTCCAGCATCATAAAACAAAGTAGCTACCGCTAACTTGTCTGCAATACATCCCAAGTGTGATAGCTCATTCCATGTACGTGAGTATATCATAGCTCGTCCACGTACCTTCAGCTATATAGGGCGGTGTTACAGTACGTAAAGTATATGGGAATGCTCTCATTGTGCAGTTTTGCATTAGACAACCCTTATACGGATTGGGCCTCCACGTACTTTCGGGTATATATGGGAGGACAACACTAGGTTGCTATCCATCCTTAGGTAACCGAGTCGGCCGCCTTGTACAATGTGGTACATCGAACACAACATTCGGGGAGATTGCCTGCTCTTACTTCTTGGTTCACGAGGAGGTATTCTACAGTTCACAGTTGCTTGGTAAATCTTTTTCCTAGATTATCCCCCTTTTGTTTTGTTATGTTACTTTGATTAAAATAAAATTAATTGGCTGTGGATAACATCCTCCACGCTCACTCCTTAGTTAATCTTAGGTTGAAACATATGGCGACAAATCCGGAGTCCACTGATCAAGGAATTCCTTTTGATGGGAATCCTAGTCCTTTTCCTCCTTCTAGAAATATTGGTGCTCCTTATATGGCTACATTGTCCCTTCCGGGATTTACCATTGGTTTTCCAGTATGGTTGTTTTCAACCTCCTTGGTTCAAAATGTCGTGATTTCACCGCAATCAAGTACTCCTCCAACTGGACAAAATCAACCTCCAGTTGATCCTAAAGTTGACCCTTTTGCCTTCTTCCTCGGTTGTTTCTTCCTCCCCTTCTTCCTCTTCGCCTGGTGAAAGTATTGGTACTAGTAATCAGGTGGCTAAGAAGAATAAGAAAGGGAAGAACAAGAACAAGAAACAAATTCAGTAGAGGGGCAACCAAGCAACCATTGCCTCACCTGATGAGAAACCATCCATAAAGCCTCACAAAGTTCGATATCCATGCAAATTTTGTATGGGAGACCATCTTCTTCGAAATTGTTCTAATATTCCTTAGATATTAGAAGAATGGTCTTCTCGTTCACATCATCCTGTGTCATCAACTTCTCGAGATCATGCTGGTGACACACCATCAACTAGTGGTAGTAAAGTTCATGGAAAGAAGGGTAAAGTTAAGTTTCCCTATAGGTTATGTGAAGGGAATCACCCTATTCAACTTTGTCCCTATCTGGATGAAGCCCAAAAAGTGTTGGATAACCATCCTGCTTCACCGTAGTGACTTCCCACTACAAGAAAAAGGGACATTGGTGAGGGGCGAAAAATGTCACCATAAGCTCATTGGTGACGGTCAAAAGAGCCTTCGTCACCAAAAACTGAATGTCACCAAAAGTATAGGTGTTGTAGTGACATTCAAAGTCCATCACTAATAATGATTTATAATGATGGATAGTGACCATCACCATTTCATATGAGAAATGGTGATGGACCATAGCCTCCGTCACCAAAAACTGAACGTCACCAAAGGTGGCATCGCCAAAAGTATAGGTGTTTTAGTGACATTCAAAGTCCATCACCAGTAATTATTTATAATAACAGATAACGATCATCACCATTTCATATGAGCAATGGTGATGGACCATAGCTCCCATCACCAAAAACTGAACGTCACCAAAGGTGGTGTCGCCAAAATTATAGATGTTATGGTGACATTCAAGGTCCGTCACGAATATTGATTATAATGACGGATAATGACCGTCACCATTTCATATGAACAACAGTGATTTATTGTGATGGATCTTTCATGACCATCATTATTGGTTCATATATATGGTGACGTTTGTTAATAGTCACCAAAATCTGCATTGCCAGAAGTATAGGTGTTGTGGTGACATTCAAGGTCCGTCACGAATAATAACTATAATGTCAGACAGTGAACGTCACCATTTCATATCAACAACAATGATTTATGATTACAGACCTTTGAGGGTTGTCATTAGTGATGCGTATATATGGTGGTGTTCGTTGACTGTCACCATTTCATATTTTGGTGAGGGTCGAAAAATGTCACCAAAGCTCATTGGTGATGGTCAAAAGAGCCTCCATCACCAAAAATTGATTGTTGCCATTCCATATGGATGTCAGGGCACGATGGAATCGAACCACCAACCTCCTGCTTGTAAAGAAGGTGCTCTTCCATTAAGATAACACTCTTTAAAATATTAGACTTTTAAAAATCAGACCTTGAAACTTCATAAATTGTAAATTCTACAACTTTCAATAAATTAAAATCTTGGCAATATTTTACTAAAAATCAAAGCAACATCAACGCTGCAGGTCCCTACCTAATGGTTATGGAAGTTATGAAAAGTGGGTGGAGGAAAAAATAGTTATGTATAAGAGAACCAATATCAGTTGAATACTCAATTAGAAGTGAAACTCTGAAGAAATTTATAATCTATAAATGACCTATAACTAGCAAATCCACCAAATATTGCAAAGGAAATGTCATAAGTGGATAGCATATGGAAGAACATTGATGAAGGTAGATGCAATATGTTATAGGTTGAGTGAAAGAAAAATCTCAATGTTGTTGTTGTTTGGTGTTTGGTGTTTGGTGTTTGGTGTTTAGATATCTGAATGATATATAAACTTCTATGCAAATGTAACACAGATCTCCTGAAACCATGAACGACATATGATAATAAAAAAATTTATCTCTCTCTCTCTCTCTCTCTCTCTCTCTCTATATATATATATATATATATATATATATATCCTCTTTACATAAACCAACATGAAATTTGGAGTTTCACAATTCCGCACTCAAAACATGACAACAACCAACAAATAAAACAAATTGACTTGGATAGAAACCAATAGCTTCACCTTCATTCTTCAACTGCTTCTATTTATTTGAATTTGACTAGTGACATTCTTTATCTCACAAGGAATCAAATTCATCACTAGTATTAAATTCATCCAACACGGACTTTGGATATCCCACTGACATCTGTGTTTTTGTTTCCATGCCTGAAAAACATGGAGTTTCATGTCGATAGTAGAATAAAATGTGTGCCTATTGCTCAAGAACACATTCCTTATTAACCATTGTTATCTAATATAAATCAAAGAGACAACAAAATATCAACATACACAAAATCCCGTACCGAAACATAATCATAACTTAGCAAAGAAGTCTAAAAGATGTTCTTAATTAATAAACTTTGTATTTGGAAATACTATTTCTTTAGATTTAAAAAAGGCTATGTTGTACAACACTTTTGTCTATTTATCCAGGCAATTATATCATAACATATGTCACACAGTAGCAATCTACAATACCTAAAGTGAAAAGACAAATTTGCTCAAGAAAATAGATTTAGAAAAGATATTGAAAACTATAAGTTTGTCATCAAAGCTTTAATTAATTTAAAAACAAACTAGTTGGAGTTTGAAAATCAAAATCATTCATAGGAAATTAATAAGACAATGGCCAAAGTCGCTATTCATACAAATAAAGCTAGAGTCACTATTGCCATTGCAGATAACTGAAATTTGGGCAGTGGTCTAACAGTTAGAGCTTATTTTCTGGGAAGACTCATCAATACCATCATTTTTTTTCCACGGTATGTTGTGTCTCTAGATCTAGATCAGATAGCTTTCCATTCTCAAGTTCTACCTTTCAAGTACTGATTTCTGGCTCACCCTTTAAAACACAATTCTACCACTCCATTTTATTTTGTTTTGTCAATAGAATTGGCAGGACCTTCCCATCCTCTATTTTACATCATCAATAACCATCCATCAATGATATAAAGAATAACATATACACAACAAAGGAAAAAGATGTGCTTGTTGTATACCTATGTTCTAGGACTCATCTGACCTTACTGGTGCAAAGAGCTCACCCTGAAAAAATAACATCCATGTGGAATTTACAATACTTTTTTAAATCAAGCTCCAAGTAAACCAATCAAAATATGATTATCCTTTTAATCAATAAAATCTCTGACTTAAAATAAAAGTGGCCTATAATTGAATCTTATATCAACCATGTAAAGTAACTAACATCGGGTGAGAAATACAAGCCATGCATATTGGATTAGTGAAATAATTGATTTGATAAAGCTAAAAAACATATGACTTACAACTAAGAAACGCAAATAAATGACTTAGAACTAAGACATGAGGTTGCCCTTTCAACCCTATTGTTAAATAACTCTTTTTATGTCACTTACCATTAAAAATTTTCTGATACCAAGTGGAAGTGGTATTGTAGCATTAACCTTTGATAGTCTATGTCCACGACTACTTCTAAAGATTTGCTCCATTACCAGCATTTGGGGCCATATGTGATACATGCAAAAACCATCAACATGAAAATCAAATCTACATCCTTGTAAAAAAATGGGAGGAAAAAAAATATCCACAAATTGAAACAGATTGTAGGATACCTCATTCCTCCAACATGATTATCTTGTCATGAAGAATAAAAAAATAAATCAGGAGAAATGTAATTTTTTCCACGTTTTGACAATGAAATCTTTTGCATATTCTATGAAGAATTGATGAAAAAAGTTAGCTAAAGCTTGTCAACATCAGGATTATAGTAAAACATAAAGGAACTACTCCAACACATATATAATCCCAAACATAAGTATCTATACATATAAATATTTATTGAGGACATTGTATTTTGTGAAAATATGGAAGTCAAATCTTTGAAATAACACAATTTATGGTACCACTGCCTTATGAAGTCCATTCATTTGAGTATTTGAGAAGTCCATTCAGGAATTTCTTCAAAGTTCAAAAAATTAACATGTAGCCTAAAAAAGCTCAGGTTTGAGAAGGAGATAACCCAAAGATGTAGAATATATATCTCACATTTATATATCCTAATTTCCAGACATTGAAATGACACTTTTTAGCATACTATTGTGAATTCAGCCCAAAATGCTAGAAAAAAATATTGATGGTTATTTTGCTAATATAGAAGTTTTATACATGCATTTATTTAAACAGTTAGCTTGCAATCTCAAACATATCTAAGGATGCACACAATACGTTGCATATTTAGTCCCAGTGTGTGAACTTGAGACAATGAAGTCCAACATTTAACAGTTTGCCTACAATATGCACTAGCCGAATAGTTCAACAATAGTATTGTAGGTATGTGTTATGAATATATGTATTGCATACAAATAAGAGTATGGTTGGAATAGTCATGTCCAACCCTTCCAAGTTTGTCTACAATTTTCACTGGCCTAATAGGTGAACAATAGAACTGTAGGTGTGCATTCTGCATCACTTACCTAAATCCAACACCTTCAGCATAGAAATTTCAAAGAATATGTCCAAAACTGGTAGGTAATTTAAAAAATGAAAGAGTTGGCTTGATTGTTTCTGGAGAAGACTAGATTCTTACATTGTTCAATGTAAATTCGTGACACTTTGCCAAGCTTAGATGGAACAAAAAGGAACCAAGCTAGAAGGTTATTTAAAGAATCCTTACTTAGCCAGGGTAAAATGTAAGCCCTTTTTTGTCAAAAATCATAAATGTAAAAACTTTAAGAAATTCAATGAAGAGATTGTAGAAATGCTCTTATCAAACCACTAACGTAAACAAAACTAAGAAATATTGCTCTGTAAAATAGATATTCATGGTCAAATTAACAAGAAAGTGACCTTTTAGCATAGTTAATGCACTAGTTCTTCTGTTACAATATTTGGCCCAAACAATAAACAAAAAAAAACCCATTTTCAATTTAGTAGGAGCATACTAGGAAATTAATCTCACAATAATACCCATCATTGAACATTTTGACCCAATAAATCACTTTTACATCCTTTTGAAGTCCTTCAACAAAGCACTTAAAAGTTGTGAACAATGTCATAACAATACTTCTAGCTATAGAACAAGCATTTCAAGCTTGCCTTTGTTTTATGATATGGATATTTGTCCTTCAAACAGAGTTATGTGGCACAAAACCACTTTCACCCTTAAGAAAAAATGTGGTTGTAAATGCATGTTGAACTCTCTTAGCACAAATATGCTCTTAGTATGGTATATGATTCTCATACTAGTGCTAGGTTTAAGGGTGCCAAAGACTTTAGATTTTAACTATGATATGGTGCACGCTTGGCTTCCAAACAACATATTCTTTAGGAATTTCATGTTGGGAAACCTCGAAATCTGTTTCCAAGAAAATTCAATTTAAATGGAATTTTTTTTGTATAATGGTTCTAATTCATATGGATGCACATTAATATATATGTTTTTTCCTAAATTTGTATAATTTATGTATTTTTTGGTCAACCAGTTTTTTTATCTAGTTCCGATTCGATTTTACAATAGAAAGGACTCAGGAACTTCAGAGGATAAATTAATATCCTCCCCAACCAAGTTCAATTGCCGCTTGTGATGTGATTGTTGTTTATGAGACAATTGTTTATACGTACAACAAAAGTATATATTCTTGGAATATGATCTAACAATGAATATGGAAGTGTTTAACTATCCTTTTGAGGACATTGTATTTATGAAAATCTCGAAGTAAAATCTTTGAAATAACACAGTTTATGGAAATGGTAAGCTAGAAGTCAAATCTGAAATAACATGATTTTGGACAACTGAGAACTTCATATGTATGTGTAAGAACTGAAATCCGTGAACACAATCACAACTCATCATATAATGCTCTAAGTTCTCCAAAACCCTAGATAGATAAAACCAATAGAAACCTTAGCCCCACCAAAGATATTTCAAAAATATATTTAGAAAGATTGATTGTTGGAGTATCTTTGGTGGAGCTAGCGTTTCTCTTGGTTTTCCCTATCTAGTATTTTTGAAAGCATGGAGAATTATATGATAGGTTGTGATTGTGTTCATGGGTTTCATTTCTTCTTTATATATATGAAGTTTTCGGGTGAATGCTCTGGGAAACACTAGCACCTTAAGACAAAAACACATAAAGTACAAAGAAGATTGAACGAGAGAGAGAGAGAGAGTAACACCACTCTTACATCTCTAACCCAAGTATGAAAAGGAATATGCACAAGTGCATGGTCGACTATAATAAATACTCACTCCTTCCTCTATTTATATGAGAGGTAAAGGGTATTTACAATAACAAGTGGACTTAGTCCACTACAAGCAAACTTGCAAGACACAAGTAGGTCCACCCATGTGAAGCACTCTACTCTAAGTGACATGTGTGAGGCTCAAAGGTGACAATGGTTAACAAGCAAGGCCTCCATGGCATGAGCACTACTCCCCAATGTCCAACAATCCTCCAAAGCTCCAAAGCTCCAAAGCTCCAAGGCATCTCCATGGTCATGTGTCTCCTTAAGGACAATGCATATCCAGGATCATGTGTCGCCTTAGGGACTCCCACACCTACATATCCTCTCCCTCAACCCAAGAGTCCACATGTCAAGTGTAAACCTCCATGCAAGCAACCAAGCAACCCCGTGTTATCTAGGGCTCAATAACCTCCTCTAAAATACCCGACTATACTCCAAGCACATAAACTCCCTTCATGCATCAACAACATAAAGTCACCAAGATCCATACTTATCCAACACTTCAAGGAAGAATGTCTTTCAAACATCCAAACAAGGTCTAGCAACAAATAGTAAACCACCACTAATGTCCAACCCCATCTTGGAAGAGAATGGTCCAACCATACACCATGCACCCCACATCTTCCATTTCTTCTTTATATATGTGAAGTTTTCAGGTGAATGCTCCAAGAAACACTAGCATCTTAAGACAAAAACACATAAAGAACAAAGAAGATTGAACAAGAGAGAGAGAGATAAAGTAGCACTACTCTTACATATCTAACCCAAGTATGAAAAGGAATATGCACAAGTGCATGATTGACTATAATAACAACTCACTTCTTTCTCTATTTATATGAGAGGTAAAGTGGTTTTACAATAACAAGTGGACCTAGTCCACTACAAGAAAACTTGCAAGACACAAGTAGGTCCACCCATGTGAAACACTCTACTCTAAGTGACATGTGTGAGGCTCAAAGGTGACAATGCTTAACAAGCAAGGCATCCATGGCATGAGCACTACTCCCCAAGGTCCAACAATCCTCAAAAGGTCCAAAGCTCCAATGCATCTCCATGGTCATGTGCCTCCTTAAGGACAATGCATATCCAAGGTCATGTGTCACCTTAAGGACTCCCACACCTACATATCCACTCCCTCAACCCAAGAATCTACATGTCAAGTGTAAACCTCCATGCAAGCAACCAAGCAACCCTGTGCTATCTAGGGCTCAATAACATCCTCTAAAATATCCAACTCTACTCCAAGCACATAAACTGCGTTCATGCATCAACAACATGAAGTCACCAAGCTCCATACTTATCCAACACTTCGAGGAAGAATTTCTTTCAAACATCCAAACAAGGCCTAGCAGCAAATAGTAAACCACCTCTAATGTCCAAGTCCACCATGGAAGAGCATGGTCCAACCATACACCATGCACCCCACATCTCACAAAGCACCCCCAATGCACAAACATGGTGTAAACATTTTCAAAGTGACCTAAAAAGCTAAAAATTATGTCCCTCTTGTTATCACTCAGAATTTTCTCTAGAAGTTATTAGAAGAAAGAAAATGATCGAGGTAACCACAAAACAACTTTTAGGCATAGACTCTAGCCAACCTAGGCTCAGAGAGGGATCTCTCTGTGTGATTTAGCTTTGTTTGTTGGGATTTTAGGCTAGTTATGAATGTTTAGGGGGGTTTTTGATTTGTATTGAAGATTGGATGGTGGGATCCTTAAAACAGATGGATAAAATGATGTCTTTAGACCATTGGGCTATGGAATCAACAGAAGGGCAGCTGGACTGGATCAACTCACTAAAGGGAATGTTCAGAGGGCAAGCTAGCAGAGTAAAGCGTAGGTCTTTGGAACAGGACGGTGAAATGGTTTTAATATGGGTGATAGAGCAATTAAGAATTCTAAGACCGAGCTATAAAGGAGGAATAGAGGGTAATCGAAACAAAGGGCAACTAAGAATCCGTTGATATGGATTAGCAAGAAACAACCTAAACCAAGGAGAAATTAAGAATTCCTTAACTTAGATATCAGTTGAAAACATTTAAATTCCTAACTGTTAAAACATAGTGTAATTAAACAAATTCTAAGATATTGTTCCAGTTATAGCATCCAGATTCAGAAATACATTCAAGATTGTCGAAAAACTTTAAGAAAGATAACAACAACGTGAGAAAATACTTGTCTGCACTTCGATTAACACATGAATCCTATGAAATATCTTGTCTTTATTCTTCAATCCAACTTGCTAACCCAGTCAGTGATACAATAGCTTTAAAGTCTTTTGATCAAGAAGTCTATAGAAATGTCTATGAATCCACCACATACTTTGAATTGTGAAGTATTTATACAAAATTTTATTACAAAATATCCCAAACTAACTTGAGATTTAATCTAGGAAATAAAAATATCTCCTTGCTAGAAGGTAGAGACAGCTATTGAACTACTTCATGTTGTCCCTAGTATTTTAGTGTTGCTGGCCTTTATAGTTCGATTTCTAGCCTTTTATCCTGCCTTGCAGTTTGGTTTTTTACGCTGGAAGTTGCATTCGCTTTTTTCTTTCATATAATACACTTTGACACTGGTATTCTTTAATCATGCTGACCTGCCTTTACCTTTTACCCTGCTCACTGTACATTAACCATTTTACTACATTTTACTATAGTAAATCAATCAATTTTTCCCATAATTCAGCATCAGGTGACTTGATTTTCAAAATCCTCATATATATCTCATTTTCCTCGGTGTACTTAGCAAAAGTAGGCCTAGTGATGAATAGGTGTTTCACCTCATGCTGGAGGAAAAATAGGTTTTCAAATGTCTGGTAAAGAACTTTGCCTGTTGGCAATGCCTTTATCGATGATGTATTGGCCTGTTCTTTAGCTAGCTCTCTGATTTTGTTGTCATAATCCTGTTGTGTCATGAGCTTGTCATTTATGACCAAGGGACTAGGTAACCCTTTCTCTCTCAAAATTTGAAACTTGGCCATAAATCTATCAACTGCTACTTGCATATTTTGACACTTGTCCTCCAAGTTTAACATTAAGTTTCTCTTGGAATGGACCTTTCTTAGCTCCAAAATTATTTCCATCCTATCCTCTATATCCAATTCTTGAATTTCATACTTGCTTTTACTGTTGAGGAAGTGGATAAGCCTAGTAGCATATTCAGGCATGTCTCCTAGTTCTTCCTTGACTCTTTGGATAGCTTCTGTAGCTATCTTTATCAGATCTATCTATTCAAAAATCACTTGAATAGATGGCCAAATATCATTCACAAAGTCAATGATATTGGCCCATAATAGTTCCTTGGCTTGCCCAAGGGGATCCTTTGGTGTTAGATCTTTCTCCATGGCCTTTAACCTTTCATTCATTCTGGCTGCTTTTTGCCACTACAAGAAAAAAGGTCATTAGTGAGGGTCATGCTTTTGACGGACCTTTAAGGTCCATCACCAATGTCGCATATGGTTACGGTCTTTAAAAAAACGTTGTTGTAAGTGTATATAGTGATGGTCCTTTAAGGTTTGTCACCAAATCCATTTTCAATGACACTTTTGGTGAGGGTCATTAAAGGGCGAACACTAATTCTCTCTTTGGTGACACTTTTGGTGAGGGTCGTTAAAGGCCCAACACTAATTCTCTCTTTGGTGACACGTCTAGTGACGATCTTTTATTGACCATCACCAATGATATTTTTGGTTACTTTTGGTGACGGTCAATAAATGTTCGTCATAATTGATCATTCCAATGATTTTTTTATGACACTTCATGCATGTGATGGACCGTTGCATATGGTGACGGTCTTTAAAAAATCATTGTTGTAAGTGTATATAGTGAGGGTCCTTTAAGGTTTGTCACCAAAGCCATTTTCAATGACACTTTTGGTGAGGTTTGTTAAAGGCTCGTCACTAATTCTCTCTTTGGTGACACTTTTGGTTAGGGTCATTAAAGGCCCATCACTAATTCTCTCTTTGGTGACACTTCTAGTGATGATCGTTTATTGACCCTCACCAATTCTCTTTTTAGTTACTTTTGGTGATGGTAAAAAAATGTTCGTCACCATTGATCATTCCAATTAGTTTTTGATGACGCTATGTACCTGTTACTATATTTTTTGTCAAAAAAACGATTTAAGACCATTGTTGTGGAGTATTTTTCATTATGTGTCCAAGGTCATAGTGGTTATAATAGTCAGTTAATTTGTTAAGAATTAATTAGTGTGTATCATTTCCCTCAAGCCATAAGAATATAGTTTTCCTATGAGTCAACACATGATTCATCTCTATTAGGTTTATTATCTAGCAAATTTCTATTTAAATAAAGTTTCACTCGTGTGTGTAGGAACTATATTATTTAATACATAATCAAGCTTTGTCAATTCTATTAATGAGAGAGACCTAACACTCCTCAACACTCATGGCACACCTTAACATGCTTTGGAACAATACACTAACATGCCTTGGCACCTCGAATGTCATGGAACATCTTTGTACCTCGAAAATCTTTCTACCTAGAACATCTTGCCATGAGTAGGACACCCAAGCATATGTTGGCATGCCCTAGCATATCATAGCACTCCCCTATCATGTGTTGGCATGCCCTGTAGTCCCTAGCATGCCCTAGAACACCTTGGCATAATATTTCATTGACAAACATTAGCACTTGGCACACATTGGCACTTGGCATGTATTGGAACATATTATTAGTGTGCCTAGCATTCCCCTTTCAAAAAAGATAAAGTCCCGACTTATTAACCCTCTTATGTGTTCATTTCCTTGCATTTTAGCTTGGTTAATCCTTTTGTTTCCTTGAAGCTCCTTGACACATATTGGCATACGCTAGCACCATGCACATCCTAGCATATCTTAGCACCTGGCATGCCTTGGCACTATTTGGCACATGTTAGCACAACCCGGAACTACCTAACACACTCTATCACTTCTTGACATTCCCTAATATTCCCTGGCATGCCTTACCTGTTCTTAGCATACCTTGTCACTCCCTCCTTATCATGACAACTAGCATTCATTGACACTCCCCAACACACCCTCATATTCATTCACTTCCATGCATTTTGACCTAGTGCTCCCTTATGTTGTCCTAATACTCCCTAACACTCCTTAGCATGCATTGGCACTCTCTAGCACACCTTAGCATTGTTCGATATGCTCTGCCACTTCATAGCATGCATCACACTCCCTGACGCACATTAGCACTTGGCACATGTTGGAACTTGGCAAGCCTTAGCATGTTTGGCATGCATTGAGATGAATTGGTATGCTTTGGCACCATTTAATATTAAATTTATTTGAGATCAGTTATTGGAAACTAGATGAGAAGAAATGGAGGAAGATTTGGCACTTAGAATGCATTGACACTTGGCACTTGGCACCTAGTGTTGGTGTGCCTAGCATTCCCCTCATGGAAAAGGTAAATTGATGACTTATTAACTCTATTATGTGCTCATTTACTTGTAGTTTAACTTGTTCCTCCCTTTTGTTGCCATGAAAATCCCTGGCATGCATTGTCACACCCTTGTACATCTTGGCATGCCTTAGCAATTGGCACATCTTAGCTTGTTTGACATGTCTTCGTACTATTTGGCACATGTTAGTATGCCATAGAATTCCCTAACACACCTTGGAAGTCATGACCTCACAAATAGCATTAAATTTTTCCATGACTTGGGAACCTTACATTCACTAGAACATCTTGGCACTCCCTAGTTGTCATGCCCTCTATTATCCTCCACAATATCCCAAGCTGATGAGGAGATCGACAGAGGTAACCACAGACCAAGCTTTTAGTTTGGTAGCTAGCCCTACAAAACCAGAGATGGCTCTCTCTATGAAATCACAGCCAAGAGATGACTAGAATCTAAAGGATTTTAGGCTAGATAGCCAGGCTCAGATGGGTTTTGGAAAATTTAGGGTTTTGTTGTTGGATAAGGGAGAAAAACCAGGTAGCTAGGTCAGAGGATCAAAGGGTTACAACAACAAAGATATAAAGGAGCAAGGTAGCATTACTTTTGTGATGGATCTTAGGGTTTTCCTGTGTAGAGTAGTGTTTAGAAGAAGAAAAAGGTCTTAATGAGCATGAAACATGAATTCATTAAGAAAGAAAGAAAGTAACACATAATGATTTTTCCATCAAAACAGAGCTTTATGCAAAGAATTTTGTTTATAAACTGTAAGAAAAACCAGTGAAGAATTGATCAATGGAAAGAGAAGATGAATATCTTTCATATAAAGCTATAATAGAGAAAAATTAACATCACAAACTTACTACACATGAATTCCTAGATAATAGTTGCAAATTGTGTTCTTTGATTTCCAGAAAATGTCCAAGTACAACCTACAATAGTTCTCTCCTCTGAAAGCCAACCCATTCTATCACTGAGAAATTGATACATAAATACCAAAGCAACATCTCCCCATGCTTAGGGGTCGAATCCATGACTCTAGGAACTGTTCCATGAGGTGTTCTAACCAAACCCTAGTGTCTAGGGAAGTTGAAAACAACTTCTAGAATTAACTTTGACTCCAACCTCTCTCATAAATGAGGTCAAATTTACATAAAAACAGATTACAAAGACTAACCACCCATTATTTACATTTAATTTTACCCCTCACATTCATCTACTTCGCCCTTTTGACTTTTACCAAAGTCAAACTAGGAATTACCAAAAATTACATATTGAAAAGTTTACAAAAATCTCAGAAATTTCCAAGTGTGCAGTGAGCTATTGGAGGCCATTTTTTAGTCCCTTTTTGAAGTCCAAATCCAAATCTTAAGCATTTTATAGAAATATGGGAGAGTGTATATGTATTTAGAGTATTTGTGCACTCAGAATGACCCATTTTTGGCTAAGATATGGCCATTCTCCCAAGGTGTCCCCACGTGCACAACAAAATGGAAAAAGAGGGGCAAAAAGGTGATTTTTGGCCTCGTTTTTGCAAATTTCTCAAGAACTAAGCCCCAGACCAGGAAAGTGGCCAAATGGGTTTTGAGAGGGGGTCATAATATTTCCAAAAATTTTGAGTTTCCATCATTTTGAGCCCTGAGGAAGAAGCGCAGCATGAGCTCGCTGCGCTCCTAGACAGAAAATTGCCAAAAAATTGCAAGTCTGCACCAGTCTACACCAAAACACAAAATTTTCTCCAAATCCTCCCAAAATTTGTCCAGAGATCCCTTCTGAGGTATTTTATGCAATCATGGATGCATCAACAATCAAATCTAACTTACCCTTCTCCTCTTGGCTGATTAGGGTTTCCTTGATTTTTTCCTTCAACTACTTGATTTTGACCTTGGCAACCTGATTCCTTGTGTAATAATGGATGGCCATTTCCTTTTGCAACTTGTTATCCCTGTTGGCCTTGTCAAGGAGCTTCTCAAGGTGGAAATTGAATTTGTCAAGCCAAACTCCTTGTCCTGATTTATTTCCATTGCAATCCTCTCTTCAAAGGTCAATTCTTCCATTGGTGGCTTTTGTTCTCTTTCCCTCTAAATTGCCTTCCTAAGACCCATTGTCCTTGGTCTCTTCCTTGCCACAAGTCCTTAATGTTTCTCAGTGTCCTCTTGGTGTAGCACTTCCTTTCCTTTCATATCTTGTTTCTTGGCTTTGAATTTCTCTTTCTCCATGACTAGTTGTTTTGCCTTAAGTTGACTGTTTTCTCGCTCAAGGAATGAAATGATGAATTTGGCCCTTTCCAAATTGTCCTTGAACTCCATGATCTAAGAATCCTTCTCTTTGATGACTTGTTGCAGGGTTTGATGCTCATCATGTACCTCCAAGTCAACTAGGTCAAAGTCATGCTCAATGGGCTCCTCATCATGTAAAGAAGCCTCATGATGTGATGGTGATCCATGTTCTGTTGATGTAGTAGGCTTGGACCCTTCCTCAATTTGAGGAGAAAACACAAGGCTTCTACCTCTCAAATATGTCTTTGCCACCTCATGCCTAGGTTCCTTGGAAACCTCATCATGTTTTCTTGATGACCCCACCTCCATGGGTTGTACTGACATGGTTTAGTGTTGGCTTGGTGAAGTGGTTATATGTGTTTTCAAGGCTTCCTCAATGAAGGTGTCCCATGTCATGTTCTTCTCTTTCAACGGATGGAGTACTATAAGATTTATCAAGCTATGGTGAAAGAGGCCAGGATAATGCACTTTTCCTTTCAATTTCACCCTTTCAGACATTTTGGTTAGGCTCCTATAGAAGTAGCTGGACAAATTTAGAGACTTAGCAGCTGTAAAGTGCATGAGTAGTCTTATGTGGTATTGAAATAGCTTAGAAAATTTTCCCTAACATGTGAATAACTTCTTGACAACCTTCATCAATGGTGCATATCTCTCCAACAAGTATCTGAATGGGAAAACATGTGAGTGAGCTCCTTTGTATTGCGATTTCAAGTAGGGTTTGTACTCTTCTAGGTCTAGGTTCATGCCTTTAAACTAGTTTTCACCATGGTTTGGTATGGTTGTAGCTTGAGAGATGGCATCCATTGAAAACATGAAATCAGTCCCTACAATGGTGATCTTGTCTTCCTTCAAGGTGAGGGAAAATATACCTGTGAGATGCTCATGGTAACCTACTTCCTGCACTCTTTGACAAAACCCTAAATAATTGACATCTTCAAAGCATTTCATGACAAATGGGGAGGAGGTGATTTCATTGCAATTAGAGGGCTCAAACCTCAATATCTTTCCCCCCTTGTTGTACTTCCTCTTCTCTGATGGTGATGAGTCAGGTTCCATACTTCAAACCCTAGGTGAAAGGCAAGCAAAAACAGTGAAATTTGTTGCTGTGAGGGAATGAGGTGGTATGATGGACTTAGGAGTTGCCTAAATTTGTAAGGAAATTTAGGAGGGTAGGGGATGATGTCAGTGAGTAGGGGAAAAAGGAATTTTTTGAAATGAGTGAGGGAAGCGGGTGGAAAAGGCCAAAACACAGGCCTATCCTAGAAAGAGATAGGGTAGATTAGGGTTTAGAGGAAAATGATAGAAAATGAGGGTATAAGGCTTTGTGATGGATGGAAATGGTGTATTAGGTGCCAACAGAGGTGTAGGGACAAGGAATATAGGGTTTATGGCAGCAACTCATCATTTGAGGATCAAAACCATGAAAATCATGTAAACCCTAGAAGAAGAAATATTTGATCATTTTCTTGACAAAAGAGGCAAAAGAGGGCATGAAAATGATTAAACTTACTTGTTAAAGAGCTTGGAGGATGAAATGACTGAAGAGGAGCTTTGAAAAATGAATTTTGGTGGTCAAACAACAATTTTGGACAACTCTGTCCCATGCGCAGTGAAGGCTTCCTGTGCGCAGCATGTTGTCCAGGTGTGCAGCGAAGACTCTCTGTGCGCAACGAGAGTCAATTTTTGCCAGTGAGGGCTATGGAATCATAATTTTTTGCAAAGGAGAGGAAGGATCTCGATGCTAGGTTGGTAGACAAGTGAAAATGTGTGTGAATGAGCTCCTCCATTTGCTTTTGGCATCTAAGTGATTAATGAGGTAGGATGGCCCACCTCACCAATTCACTTTCTTTTTGAGTTTTGTAGCCTTAGGACCTCTTCTTGTAACTTTAGAACCTTAGGAATATCATTACATCTCAAAACATAAATTACATTTGAAATCAAGTGTTATTGAACAAATTTACCTATTGTTACTCTTGATGTGCTAGATTTATACATGAAATGACTGATTTTGTCACCTTAACCCTAATGACCCAATGGTGATACTGAGTTGAATGGAGACCGATGATGTCACTGAAGTAATATTAATGATGTTTTCATGATGGTAGACTCAACTAAGTGATGAAAGTGACTGGCATATGAAATTCTTGAGAGAGTGAAAATAGCCCTAAACACACTAGCCGATGACCAAATTTTTAGTTGAAGACTCACTGAAATGAAAAAAAATTGACTTGACACCCTAACAACACCTTGTAAGAGCATATTTGATCACTGGTGACAGACTGAACTAACTTACACTAACACCCTCACAGATAACCTTACATTTTCTGTGACTTGGGAATCCAGCCAATTAATTAGCAAAACAATATTGTGCCCAACCCAAAGTCTCCCTTTCTCTGAAATTGCTTTGTCCACACCTTATCACAACCATAGGCTTGCCTCCTGCAAGTCCTATTCTGAACTTCTCCTAAAACACTTCATCCTTGGGACACCTGAAATTCACTGACACTCCTTGGCACACACTCTTATTTGTTCATTTCCAAGCATTTGGACCTAGTTCTCCCTTGTGTTCCCCTAACTCTCCCTAACACTCCTCACCATCCATTGACACAGTCTGCCATTTGTTAGCACACCTTTTCATTCCCTGGCATGCCCTGGCACTCCTTAGCTATCATGCCCTCACAACTACCCTTACTTTTTTTTAGACTTGGCCTAAACCCAATCAAGTCCCGCCCCGACTACAACAACTTAACCAAGTTATAATTACTACTACTAGATTATGCCTTATTCACCTAATAACTACCTATAACACATCTTAGGCTACTCATGTCCAATTTCAACTCATCCCACTTAACAAGCTACCAATTCAAGTATCACGTCCAACCATGGCCATAAAACAACTAAGAAACACAGTTTACATCTTGACATGCCATAACACATGGCACGTCTAATAATCCCTTAGCCCTATGTGGCGTGTGCTAGCATCCCCTACATTTCTTGGCATGATTTTCACTCCCTAACACACCCTAGCACTCTCTAAAATGCCTTCGCACTCTAGAATGCCTTGGCACTGCCTAGCATATAACCTTATCACTCCCTCCTTAGAACACTTGGAACTCATTGACACTCCCTATCACACACTCTTATCTCTTCATTTCCATGCATTTTGAACTAGTTCTCCCTTTTGTTTTTGTGGCACTCCCTAACATTCGTTGGCACACATTGACACACCCTGGCTCATGGCACATCTTGGTATGTTGCCTTGGCACTCTAGCATTCCTTGGCACTACCTAACATATCTTGTCTCTCCCTCCTTACCACACCTATAACTCACTAACACTCCCTGTGACACACTGTTATTCATTCATTTCCTTGTATTTGAAACTAGTGATCCCTTTTGTTTCCTTGGCACTCCATAACACTCTCTAGCATGAATTGGTACACCCTAGCACCTGGCACATCTTGGCATGTTGCCTTGGCCTCTAGCATGCCTTAGCATTGCCTACCATACATTGTTACTCCCTCAACACACCTATACCTCACTGAAACTTCTTATCACAAACTCTTATTTGTTCATTTGCATGCACTAATTTGACCTAGTGCTCCCTTGTGTTTCCCTAGAACTCCCTAACACGTCCTAGCACATGTTGACACAATCTGACACCTGGCACATCTTGGCTGCATGTCTCCCTAGCAATCTAGCATGACTTAACGCAACCTAGCATACCATGTCACTCTCTCCTTAGCACACTTAGAACTCGCTGACACTCCCTGTCACACACTCTTATTCATTCATTTCCATGCATTTTGACCTAGTGCTCCCTTATGTTTCTCTGGCACTCCCTAACAATCCTTAGCATTCATTGGCACACCTTGGTGCTTGGCACATCTTGGTATGCTTCCCTAGCACTCAAGCATGCCTTGGCAACAATGCATAACATACCTTGTCACTCCTTCCTTAACACACCTAGAACTCGCTGACTGTAATGTTTGAAACTAGGAAAAATAGTGTTATAAAAAGTGGACAATAAAAATAACACCATAAAATTAAATCAAACTATTAGACCACAAAATTGTCTGGCATGTGTTAGCACACCTTTTCATTCCTTAGCACACCCTCACACTCCTTAGCTATCATGCCCTCACAACTACCCTTACATTTTTTGCAACATGGGAACCCAACAAAATCCTACCTCAACTATAACAACAACTTGACCAAGTTACAATTACTACAACTAGACTATGCCTTGTTCACCTAAGAACTTCCTATAACTCATCTTAGGCTACTCATGTATAATTTCAACTTATCCAACTTAACAAGTTACGAAGACAAGGATCACATCCAACTGTGGTTGTAAAATTAAACAAATAAGCAAAAAAATTTACGTCTTGACATGCCATAACATATGGCACACCTAATAATCCCTTGGCACTATGTAGCATGTGTTAGCATCCCCTGCATTTCTTGGCATGCTTTGGCACTCCCTAGCAACCTCGTACTTGCTAGCTAACACTCTTTTTCACACTCTTTTTCATTCATTTCCATGCTTTTGAAACTACTACTCCTTTGTGTTTCCCTGGAACTTGGCCCTAACACTCCCTAGCATGTGTTTATGCCACACCCTGGCTCCTAGAACTTCTTGGCATGCCTTAGCACTTGGCATGTCTTAACATGCCTAAAATTCCTTGGAACTATCTAGCATGTGTTAGTACTTCCCTTGTGATGCCTTGGCACTGGCTAATATACCTTTCCACTCCCTCCTTAACACACATGGAACTCATTGACAATTCATTTCCATGCATTTGAAATGAGTTCTCCCTTGTGTTTCCCTAGCACTTGGCCCTCACACTCCCTAGCATGCATGGATAAAATATTTACAAAATTTGCCCATATCCTACTACCTAGGGTTTGGTTTTTTACTAACTAAAAATGTGATAACTAAAGAGATAATCATGGGATATTATAGAAAAATCCTCAAACTTCATTATCCAAATATATTTGATGTCAACCATGCCAAGTTGGAGGTCCACCAAGTCGAATCTCAAAAAGTTCTAGAACCTTGTTAGCAATTATGGCCTAGCGAAATTGTGAAAAATTGGTCTCAAGTGCCACCTGTAACTCCACAACACTAACTTCTGTGTAACAAATGAGAGAGGCTTTTGTTTTTGGGTATGTTATGAACAACAACCTTCTCCCGTTTTCAAATATACTTTCCCATTTGTTCAGAATTCAAGCTTGAAGTTGGTCACACAGAAACGCAACAAATCCTGGCAGAAGCGCAACAAATAGTTGACTTGAATTTTTGATGACTTGAATGAGGTTTTGAGTGTTTCTGAAGACCTGTGAAGAATATTGGAGATGTCCACTACACATTGGAGCCTTTAAACCATGAAACAATATCATTTTAGCCTCTTCAAACTTGATTACAAAACTAACTGTCCAGAAGCACAACGAAAAGAGCAGCAAGGAAGACAAACTCATATATATTTAACCATAACACATGTGAAAAAACTGAATGAGGTTAGTGTGCTTGGTTCCATGGTTAACAAAAACCTTCTTTTGTTTTCCAAAATTCATCTCCATTTGGTCATAAATATCTTTTAAAAATCATGATAAAAACAGAGTCAAAAGCGCAACAACTCTCCTGTAGCAATTGTATTTTGGGCATATCTCCCAAACGGTAAGTCCAAATGGGCTGAAATGTTTACAGAAATTTATTATCATCATAATTCACCTCCACAAAAAATTGTAGACCAATTAGAGTCACAAATTGCGCGAAAAGCCCAAAATCGATGTAGACAATGATGGCTCATTTCTAAAAAACTGTGCATATTTTGAGTTGAATTTGAGTGGGTGTTTTCATTTCATCCCCATTCATCTCCTATAACAATTTCATGGAAAGCGGGTGTGATGTTTAAGAGATATGACGAGAACATGGTGACTAGATAAAATCGGTGCAAAAGAGCAGCAACTTAGGGGAAGGGAATGAGATCTATTTAAAATCATATAAATTAACTACAAACAATTCACTGTTATAAAATATAGATTTATTTTTTTAATAAACTTAATGTTAAAATCGATCTAAAATCACAAAAAAAAACTTCAAATAATTCATGATTATAAAATATAAATTTACCTCTTTTCATTTCCTCTCCTCGTATGCATGGCTTTCTAATTGATGGTAAACTTACTTCTTCTATGGAAAAGCAACTCCAACAAAGAGACTCCAACACGTCTTCAAACAACTTCAACTCTAATTGATGGTAAACTTACTTCTTCTATGGAAAAGCAACTCCAACAAAGAGACTCCAACATGTCTTCAAACAACTTCAACAAAAAGACTCCAACGCATTTTCAAAGAAAATTTCATTGAATAGGAAGGAGTTCTATTCTCAATTTAAATAAAATAGTGCTTATAAAAAATGTAAGAAACCTAAAAATATTGGTGGGAAATTTACATCCTAATAAAAATGGTGGGAAATCTAAATCTTAATTTCGACATTGAATAGGGAGGAGTTATATTCTCAATTTAAACAAAATAGTCCTAATTTTTTTTGGCAAGAAACCCTAAACATATTGGTGGGGAATCTAAATCCTAATAAAAATGGTGGGAAATCTAAATCATGATTTCATTGAATAGGAATGAGTTCTATTCTCAATTTAAACAAAATAGTCCTAACAAAATGGCAAGAAACCCATAAAAAGTTTTGTGGGAAATCTATATCCCAATTTCATTGAATAGGAATGAGTTTTATTCTCAATTTAAATAAGATGATGATAAAACAAATGGTAGGAAACTCTTAAAAATATTAGTGGGAAATCTAAATCCTAATAAAAATGGTCTAGCTAATGAGGAGAAACCAAAGTCCATGTGACCAATACATGGTCCTCTTTTGTCGAGAATTTGGACCCTTTGTCTCAAGATATCTTATCTTCTTTGGAAATAGGACATAAACAAGTTGTTCTAGATATTTCAAAATGGAACACTCTTCACCTATGTTCCTCTCATTTGTGTCACATGTGATGTGAATGTCAATTGTCATTTTCTTGACTTAAACGTTCTCTTTTTTGTAAATGTGACCCTTGACTATGCCATGAAAACCCTCCAAAACATTCTTAACTGATGGGAGTTGTTATTCATGCGTGAAGCTAGTGGAATGTGACAAGTCATCCAAGATACCTCCAAATATTCGATTTACGCCTTGGGTAATGTGAATAATACCCTCAATAGAAAACATGCATACAAATTTGTAGCCAAGTGGGCCAAATGTGAGATGTTTCCACTTGTGCAATTATGCTTCCAAATATGTGAACTCAACAATAAAGCACACCTTAAAATACATGAATGTCTCTTATGGGGTCTTTTATGTGACTAGATCACTAGCATTGAAAACCATCTTTACATTGGATGGTTTAACATCTTGATGATCCCTGTCCTATTGACCACAACTTTTGTATTCATTATTGCTTTCATCGTAGCACCTCCAGTAGATATTGATGGTGTTCATGAGCCTATTTCTAGTTGTGATAAGGGGATTAGGGGCTCCCTTATCACATCCCATAACCCCTAATGTGTTTAATCCCTTAGCCAAGGGGGCCCAAGGGTGTAGTTGTAGGGGCATTGGGACCAAATTTGGGGGTTCATAACATTAGGAAAAGTGGAATGGCATGACCAAAAAGGTTGTGGGGGGGTATGTTATGGTGTATTGAACGGGGCAAGGGGACACAAGGGTAGCATGGATGGTAGAAGTCAGAGGTAAAATCATGGTTTACTAAGATCTATAATCCTAGCATTAGAGAATGAGAAGGGGGCTTAGGACTTAATTTCATAGGGTCTAGGGGACCTAGAGGGAAGGTAGCAAGAGAAATTGATAGGGGAACCCCCAAAAGTGGTGATAAGGGGATTAGGAGTCCAATTATCACAAACCATCAGCCCTTAACCCATAACCACTAAATTCCCTATCCCCTTAACCCCCAATCCATAATCCCTTAACCCTTGCACTCACAACTCATAACCCATAACTCCCTTGACTCATTAAATCTTAAGACACTAACCCCTAACCTATAATCCATGAACCAACTCCTACACCATAACTCCTTATCCCCTTAACTTGTGACCCTTAACCCCTAACCCTTCACCACCTAAACACCTTAACTGCTAACCCCTTAACCACTAACACCTAAATCCCCTAAATCTTAAGTCCTTAACCGCTAAAATCAATTGTGTCAATGTAAAATAATATACATAAGAGAAAATAAAATGATATTATCCACATCAATGCTTGAAATAGCCTTAAATTAGCCATGAGTGGTGAGCCAAGGGGTGAATGTGGGGCATTATTAAAGTTACATCATCTTTAAATTCCTTTTACATTGTGAGGTTGTCCTCCAATAGGGTTGAAGCATGATTAACAAGGAAACATGACACATTTTTGTGGGGGAGTGATTAAAGTTGTAACACAATTCAAGTGATTTACACTAGCTCCAATGTAAATGACATCATTATATGTTTGTGTCAGGTTGTTAGAGAGGTTATTTATAGACAATACATTCAATGTACTTAGACTTCATCTTTTCAGGGTCTTGACTCTAACATGGGTTTGTATCAGGAATGCTTCATGCAAATGAAAGGGTGCCTTTTTGTTTAACCACATATGCACAAGAGCACCGGATGTTGTCCTTCAGATCCCCCTTGGTGCGTTCAAAGTGGGTTTACATTTGTGTCAAGTTGAAACTAATCATAATGACCTTCCTCTTCTAAATAACATCTGAGATATTTTCCATATACATGAGATAATATTAAAGGATCACCTCATAAGTATATGCCCCCATTTATTATGAGATCAAGGGATGTTCTATTGCCTTTATCAACTTTTGGATGGGTTGTTATCATGGTTGACTTCCATTTGACCGCAAAAACTTATAACATTTTTTCTCTCCTTTCATCGAGTTTGACCGAGCAATTTTGAGGATGATTTATTGTTGATTTGACCAACATTGACATTTTGGTTAGGGCTGAATTTTGACTGCATAAATTGATAGGGTCGTTTTGACTTTGAATTGGGCAAGTCAATTTGACTTTCGTACTCTCTCTCTACTAAACTTTTGATATAATAATAAGAATAATTGATCAAAGGGTTTTCCCAACATTGGAGTTTTTCCCTGGCATCTGCGAAATCTGGTGTCCTCTTGTCTGGGCTTGTCTTTTGCATATTTTTTTATGTTCTATCTATTTTTACTATTAATGTGATTAATGGTTAATGTGATTGCTACTGGAAATCTAAATTGAAATTGTTATTGGGCTGCTTAAGGAACATTGAAGTAATTGTGCTAAGCATAGAACATACCATTCTTAACTAAAATTAACAGTTTGTCATCACAAGCCCTACGATTCCTGTCACATTGATAATTTTCCATCTAAGGTATAAAAATCTATATGTAATTCATGTATGTATCATTGGTTTGATCACACCTTGCCTTAACCATCTAGGACACTAGGTGTAGGAAGAGGTTCCTTTAGCTACCACATTGAGCTGAATATGTATGATCCATGTGTATATGATATTATGTTCAATGTGTACTATTTTTATTATGTTCACTTAAACACTTTGTTCTAACTCTTGATGCTTCGGACATAGTTTTAATATGAGTTGTTCCATGGTGTTTCATAATTTTGCTCATAGAAGTGTGTCATATTGATGGTTTGGGTATATTCTTGATGATTTGAGTAGGTGCTATACATTGATCTTACTGTACCCCATATTTCCTTTAGTCAAGATTTATCTATGTATCTCTTAACAACACATGTGAAGGCCTTCTAAGCTATAGCTAGCTTCTAATAAGGTATTTTTAAGCTCTAGGTAAACTTCCTCAAAAATAATAAACTAGCAATAGCTATTTAATTTTATTGATAGCATTATTTACAAATTTAAACATATTTTTCACCTCTTTAAAGATTGATAAATATTTCCTTTATCTATAAAGCTCACGTCCATTTTCCCTCCTTATATATAAATGTACTTATCTATATTAGAAAAATCTCATATATTTTTTATGTCTAAGCCTCATATAATTTTTATTAATGCCTTAATGAGACTAACATTATCACTTATCTTCAACATCATTAAATACAACTTCTACGTGAAATGACCTCCTTTTGCTCAAATAAAAATAAAACTTAATGAAAAACTAAGGGACCATAGAAATTGCTTTATAAGATTTTACTACCCATTAAAATTTAATTTGGCGCTACTCTAAAATCTAAATGGACCTATTAATTTTCCCACTGCTGTTATTTTACCGCTGCTGTTCTCTTTTGCCAGGTTTGGGACGCGACTACTTTCCTTTGCCAGGTTTGGGACTGAGTTCACTCTTTCTCTACTCTTTATGATTTCGTAGCAGATTCCATACCCTGCTATGATATTCAATTATTCACTGATCCGGGTTTGCTCGAGCTTTAATTGAGATATTTTTCCGCTGATTTGGATTTGGAGGTTTTCGCTGCAATTCAGAGCAGAAAGCATGTCGTCCGCATATGAAGATAAAATTGCAACCTCCCAGAACTCCGAGGTGTACAGATACGTTTGAAAGGTAATTTTCTGATTTCATTTCTATGATTTTTATTGTTAAAATTTCAAAGGATTTAAACTTGTATACCGAATTATGGAAAAGAAGGCAAGGTTAGAATCGACAAGAGTTTATAAATTCAATCATATTTTTTTCGTGATTAGCAAGTCCGGGCACTCTGGTGGAATTACGATCTTAAAGATTTTTGGGAAATTTAATGGTGATGTGGATTGATCAAGAGGCTACGGTTGCTTCAGAAGTTCTCCTATGATTGCGTTGCTTCTTGTGATATATGGATCTACTTATGCTGGTCTTTACTATGTTCCTTGCTCTGATACCATTTAAAAAATCTTTGAAAATTATGCACTGCTGTAGTGAACAATTCTTAAACTAAATTGTAACACCAAGACACATAATTTCTAATTGCAGCAGAATAGAACATAATTAAATAACAGTCACACAATTGCAAAACACAAATTTTCTAGAGAATTCAACTAGGAAAACCCTCTCATTGGTTGAGAATTTTATTGATAGAGAATGAGCAATGGATTTCTTATTATACAACTTTGTTTCACTGGAAATCAATCTAGTTTTCTTTGCTTGTCCTAAGCTTTAAACACCTGCAAGACCTTATTTTCTTTCTTGGTGTTCAATCCTACAGAAAAATCATTCTTTATAAATCCAATATGTTTACCCAAGGTTCGAATATAGGGGGAAGTCTCTAGGACAGCTGGAGAGACCCCAAAAAATCCAAGTGCCAACATAGAGGAATGGGAATGACAGTGTGAGAAATAAGTAGTCAGCACCCTGCCTCCCAACCCCACACTGGAAAAATCTGTTAGATGGATTATTTCAAGCATGATATCGATGTGGGGGCTCCGGCTAATAAAAATTCCTCCCATAAAAAGAAGGAAAAAACTATTTTACTGTTTTTGGTTTGAGTTTACCCCCACCCCCTATAGGGGAGGCATGGGCATCCCTGTGGGAATCAAGGGTATCCTAACAATCTCTATGACAAGGTGCCACCCCATGACATCCCCAGTGGATAGGGGGCACCTAAGGGATATGCCCAAGCAATCCCATACCCAAGCAGTAGACACCCATGACTTCATCCATGTTCCTAGGATGAAGGAAATGTAGGGGACGCATCCCCATCTAGGGATGCAGGGAATGTAGGGGACACATCCCCCATCCAGGGATGCAAGGGATGTCAAAGTCAAATCTTGTTGTTGAAGATAAACATGTTGCTGGTTTGCATTTGAATTCACCCAATTATGCTATGCAAGTTACATCTTATATATCCTAATAAAAAACAAAACAATGAAAGGGTATTAAATCTTACCGCATGTGGGTGACTATGAACAATATCAACTGCTTCCTGGTTGCTCAAGTGTTCCCAAAGACCATCTGATGCAAATATGATAAAGTGATCATGAGGCTGAAGGGTATAGAGTCATAGACATTAATTGAGGGTTCAACAGTCAAGATAGGCCCACAGAGAGGTTCAGAAAGACAGAACTTTTGATATAAAGGTTCTCGGTTGAACTCAGGCTTTTTCAAGTATACATCTCCAATAGATCTCGAAACCTGCAAATATGAGAAAGAACATTACAAGCACAAGATGATAGAAATTGAAAAATATAGTTCTACAACTACTAAAGAGCTAAATAGTTTTTATAAAACCTCTTAATGCATGCTATGAAATAGAGAATCAAGAAAAAATTTCACTCTAGCTTAGGTCAAGATAACAATTTATTATGTATGATGATATCCAAAACAATAACCACAAACCTCAAACTCCTAGAGAAAAGAAATATTCCTCTGAGATGATAAATGCTTCTTTTGTGGCATTAATTTATATGCAAAACTGCTCCAAAACCAGTGAAACCATCCAAGAGATGGATGCTTTTACAGAAGAAAAGCATACATGATCACTCAGCAGGAAAATTTAAGAATGCTAAAGTCAAATCTGTGTTTCCAGGGGAAGGGTGTAAAATTTCTGCCCCAAGATTGTTATCTCAGATTTTAACACAAAACATAAATTTCACCTCTTAACTAGAGGTTTTCTGAATCTTAAGCCTATGAATTTTCAACCTTAGGGTTGTTATGAAAGTGTATAAAACAGTAGCAGAAAGAGTACAATGTTTCACTTGCAAGCAGTCCACACTCTCCATATTCTTGGAGAAAAGTTACCAAACAACTTGGATAAGTTCCAGCCCTCTAGTGCAATTTATCCCACATAAATAAAGTCTGAAATTATCTTTAACAGTAGTACAAAAACAGGTATATCAACAACAAAACAACCCATTAGATTCGTCAAAGAAGATGTTAAATCACTAAACAATTTTATGTTTTACTTATTTCAAAGCATCAAGACTTATATGGAAAATGCACATGTTTTGGACAGCTGAAAACATCATTTATATATTCAAGATGAAGTGCATGTACATAACATAGCCTTCTCTCAATGCTAGTACAAGTCCACTAGCTATCTAAAACCCGAGCTAGGGAAAACCAAGGAGCTCCAATATGCAAGAATCATTCCAACACTTACTCCAGTGCAAGATGTACTCTTCTCTGCATCTTCTCCAAAAAAGTTACCTTAAGGTTTTCAAACCCTATTGATGGCAGCAACAACAAAAAAAACGAGAGAGAAAGAGAGAGATCAAGGACAAGAGAAGGTTGGGAGAGACGAAGAGGACTAGTGCACACTCCTCTCTGGGTCACATCTCATCACAAGAGTGAATGCAAGTGAGTAAATAAATAATGAATGAGGACTCTCTCCTTCCATTGTTTATACGAGAGATAAGGGAGGCCAACAATACAATGTGGGCCTAAGCCCTTACAAGCAACCTACATGTAGGCTAACACAAGTGAGATACACTCCAAAGTACATGTGTCATGCTCCAAGCTGATGTCATATACAATAAGGGCTCTACGATAATATAACTACGAAAGGTGAGTCGACATGATTCCATCGCAAACCTCCATGAACTTCATCCATCCTCCTAAGCGATGTACTCAACTGAGTCAGCTACCTCTCGTAAAAATTCTTGTAGCCCACACATACAAACCCAAGCCTCCAAAAAAGAGTCCAATCAACCCCATGCCATTGAGGCTAGGTTGCACGAAACAGGGAAACGGGTACGAGTTTCTGAAACGGGAAGCGATACGAAACGCGATCTCCACAAATTTTGGAAACGGGGAAACGCGAATATATATATATATATATATATATATATATATATATATATATATATATATATATATATATAGGACATTTAAGAAATATGTGCAATCATAAAGCATATATGATACATTCTAATTTATTACATTATGATAAAATTGTCAATTGTCAATGCATAAACTATAAGTCTGTAAATTTATATCACATTTACTCATGAATGATCACATAATGAAAATAGAAATATCCAAAATCAGCCACGAGAAATTTCTAATTTCTTATCTCGTGCTTGATTGGGAGTTTGCTCCTACATAGTCGAACGACCTTAGTGCTCTTGATTAAATACAAGTTTCATACCCTAGTACCCTACATGCTCTTCATTATTGGGAATCTCCCCTGCATAGAGGGCTTGGTTCTCCTGATTAAATATAAGTTCCATAGCCTAGTACATGATAAAATCCAATGGAAACATTGCAATCCCCTCAATCCTGAAATCTTGAAAAACAGATAAGTCTGCTAGATTTTGAGTGAGATCTAAAATTCTACTTTCTCCATATGAAATCCAATGAGGGCGAAACCACTCTCAAACATCCTGAGTCATTTCATGGTAATGTTAAAAATTTAAGTAAAAGTGATACTCCTTTATTTTTCATTTTCATCCTTTTTGATATTCTCCTTTATTTTTCATTTTCATCCTTTTACTTTAAGAATTTAACATTACCATGAACTGCATATCAACACTAGGGCAAAAGTTCACTTTTAGAACTTTAGACAGGCATCTAGAAGCAACTAGAAGTCACTAGGATAACTTGAAAATAAATCAAAAAACAAATTAAAAAAATAAAATAAAAAAACACAAGTAAAAAGCTGAAATGTGAGTCTTAAGGCCTTGAAATGCGTTTCAGGCCGTACTGGCCACGTTTCAGTTTCATGAAATGTGGCAGTATGGCCTGAAACGCGTTTAAGGGCCGTACCATACGCGTTTCAGCGTTTCGTCTGTGTTTCTATACGGAAACACCCCCTTGCCCTACGTTTCTTGCAACATAGCATTGAGGGCTTGGTGCCCTCATCCAAGATGCACAACACTTCTCCCAAGTAAGGCATTCTCCAAGCAAGTGAAGTCTCTATCTGACCATCATAAAGAGTGTCCACTAAACTGTCAGGAAAGTCCAACATCTAAAAGAAATATAACAAGCCGAAAAACATCTAAGGTAAAGCATCCATTGATCAAGCTATGTCAATTATCAACACCATCTTCCATGCACTAGTTCATTTTTAGACCATCTACGAGTTGAACATACAACATGCACCCCAAATCTCATGAAGCACCCAACAATGGTGTAAGACTTTCAAAGTAACCCTAAAAACTAACAAAGGGTTCCTGGCCCTAAGAAATGTGTAATTATGTCTCCCATCCTAGGGAAGACATCCCACATCCCAGATGCAGGATGTTGTCACTGACAAACCTTAGGCAACAACCCCTGAAAACAATCCAAAATTGTGACTTGTGCAGTCTAATCCAACACCTATTATTCTCATTTTCAAGGTCTGATTTGCATCTTCCATGCCAAACAAACTAATTTAAGGTCTCATTTGTAATTTACATCCCCCGTGATCTGCTACATGAATCTGTCCAGTAAGCTATAATGAGAGTGTGACATGCATATTTTATGACTAGATAGTTGATACTGAAGAATAATCTGTGTATACTAAGTAAGATAGACAAAGAAAGGTCAGATTTATGTTTTCTATTGCCTGGCAGCATCTTACATTAGCTCCGACCCATGTGTCTAGTGCCAAACTGAAATATACACCCGCTAACTTTACCCAAGATTCAGACTTCCCACAATTGGGAAGCGTTCCCCTGGGTTTTTGCACAGACATATAGATAGCACAGTTCTGTGTTTTTAAGTGGTACAAAGTCAATTATACAGTTCAAATCACAAGATTTTAAGTTTTGCTGTTTTGTATAAAAATTTTCCATTTATTAGACCAAAAAAGAAAAACTACCTTTTATATATTCTAATATATATCTCCCCAACATCACCAAATACCTTGATTTTAAAAATGGATTCTGCGTACCAGCACCCACACCCATCCCAGATTCCACACACACACACACCCATGATCCACATACCCTGATTTTAAAAATGGCTTCCCCATACCAGCACCCACACCCATCCCAGATGCCCCACACACACACCCATGATCCCTGATAATGAAGCAAATGTCTGTGAACTTAGACATCCTCATGGCACATCTCATTACTTTTCAGTTTATATCCCCTTACCTGGATCTTCCTCAAAACCTGTATCATCATTATCAAATCCATCACATGACTCTCCCATAAGATGTTTAAATATAGAATCACCCTTCAATAGAACGCAATTAACTGAAACAAAAGATCTCCAAACAAACAGAAGATTGTTAAGCCTTTTAGCCCTAATGAATAATCTATTTTTTTTAGGTGTATCAGTTTGGATGCTTTTGCTAAAGCTTTGGACCTTCAAGAGAATGCAGAGTAAAAAAACCTTTCAAATCTTGAGCATACGTCTTCTGTAGTGTAGTATTAGAAAAGTGGAATAACAACTCTTAGTATCGAAAAAATACTATTTGTTATATGCTTATGTTTTCCCTTTTATCAATGTTTCAACCTCCTTTTAATTCCCACCCTCTTAAATTGACCCACATAACACACTGACTACCACAAAGGAAATAGAAGCCCACTCCCACCTATGATGAAGCATCTCCCTTGTACTTACATTCAAGACCAGGGCTTGCTTTCTAATTTTATAGTTTTAAATCATGGGGGCAGCCAGACAGCTAAGAAAATGTTAAAACACTCAGGTTGCACTTTGAATTCTCTGTGCATTTCAAGGATTTGGGAAGAGGGGGAAAAGATAGGGAGCTTGTCTCTTCAGCTCCATGAGTCCTGCTTCCTTCTTCCTGAAAACGCAAGATATGGGCTTCCTTAAGATGGGAACAAAAAATTGAGTGAAAGGAAAAGGACCTTAGAGAAATACAAATTCAAATTGAAGATTTGCTTGACTGGGAAGTGAGGGAGCTATGGATAATGACTTGGAGCTTTTATGAGGTCTCCTCAGCCTTCGAACGAGTAAGAGTCTTCCTAACTCATTTTCATCTTTGTTGCTGCCTGTAGTTCAGTATAGTTGCAGCTTCCGTTCAGTTTGTGTCCTGGCAGCCTGAGTTGTGGAGTAGCTTGACATATGAACAACAGTGGAATGGGCAACATATGAAGAATGAGTTAGTGTTAAATTTTACATGTGCAAGCATGGGGGCACTGGTCTCTGGAACTCCACTTGGAAGTTTTTGCTTCCAATTTATTTTGTAAGTAGTCTTAAATGTGGACAAATTTTATAGAATGTGCTCATGGTTATGAAGCCATGGAAAGTGTCCAATGTTCTGTTGTTTTCCTCTTCATAATGGTTCTTGTATCACCTTCTCATAGATGTACAATATGATTGCGACCAGTTGTCTTTATGTTGGTTTTCTGGTTGTAATCTCGAGTGAGGAGGGTTAGAGTGACAGAGTAGGGAGAGTGAAAAATCCAGCCATTGAGGGCCAGTTGGGAGAAGACCCACTTTCATGAATGAAACTCTGTTATTTTATTGAGTATCGAAAGCTTTCTGTTGGTTTTGAATATGAAATCTGTGAGCTCTGTGGGAAAATCGCAAGTCTATGTTGTAATAGCTTTAACATATACAAAAGCCATTGCCTTCTCCCTTATTGATTATCTCAGACGTGATTTTTAACATTTCCATTCATCATGAGATGGCCGCGCAGAGGACATTTGATCACTGCTATGTATAATTATTGAATTGAAGAAATGGGTCTGATGAATTGGTCCAAGTTAGAATCTCAGTCTCACAGTAAGCTGATTGAACTGACGATTTGGGTATGATGAAATGACATTATTTCCTAGGTGGGCATGGAGTCTCTGAAGTAACTGATAAAATATAGAACTGGATCTCAGAAAATTGCTCAAATTCCCAAGTCGGTCTGAGTACTTTCCATTAGGTGATTGAACTGCAGCTTCCTTTCCGGACGAATTCAATCAATTCCCAAATTAGGAGTGGTTGAGTGGCTATGGGAACAGAGACTAATTCACTTAAGGAAGTGGTTGAGATGATTTGATCCAATCCCTAAATGCGTTTCACCTTATCGCAGAAGCTGACTAAAACGACGAAACGAGAGGTGATGTTTTTTTGAGCAGTCAAGCAGGCTATTCCTCTGTACAGCTATGAGTTTTCCGAGCATTAATCCAATGATAGCCTTCAAGATTTATTACCAGTCTTGTAGATCATGACTTGGCAATTCGACAAAGGAGGAAACCCAGTAAAACAAAAATCTAGAAGAAAATTTTGTTAAATTGCAGTCCCGAGCTCGGTGCTGCGTCATTTTTCCTCCTGGCACTGCGTTTTTGTCAGTTGGCGCTGTGCTTCCCCTCTTGGCGCTTCCTTTTGCCGAAAATTGCAGCATTTTTGTGTATAACACTGGGCTTTTGTCAGGGACCTGCTAATCGATTTTCCTCAGACCAGAGAGTCCTCAAATCGACTCAATTGCTGCGAATTACCCTCTCTGCGATCCACTTACAGTTTCACTTTGTTTTGGGTTTGTCTGAGTTTTGTTTTAGGTGTTTATGCATAAAGTAGAGTAGGATGTAGCAACCGTTTAAGTTGGTTTGAAATCACATTAGCTTTTTGTTTTCTAGTTTTTATAGATACTAATACTATACAGAGTTCCAACCTTGGCATTAGTCTTCTAGACAATTCCTGTTTTGAACAGAGTGTTTCTTTGTCACATTCCTATAAATTTTGATTTTAAACTTCTCATGGAAAAAAGTCTTTTGCACTGCCACTAGTCTAGTTTCCCTAGTGGCAGACCACAGGCTTGCAGTAACTTTCTTGATATGTAATTTTAAAAAATAACAATAGAACAACTTAGCTTACAAAAAAAATAACAGCCAACAGAAATCAAGTCCCCATACCCACCCAAGCCCTTAAATTCAATTTTGAAGGTGCCTCTAAAAACAATCTTTGTCCAGCAGGGTAAGGAGTATTCAGAGGTTATCAAAAAATGTTATAGCAATAACATATAAATTCATAAAACAATCCAATAAGTCTTAGTAATGTGCATCACTGAAGTGCTAAAACATGGATTTAAGAAATTCATTTATGAACGCAACTCAAAATTAGTAAATGATTAGCTCAATGGCAAATCTCATCATCAATAACGGGAGATGCCGAATCAATCAACTTGGATTAGGCAAGCTACAAAAGGTTTGGAATGTTGTAGGTTTGAACATGTTAGAAGGACAACAAATCGGGTGGCATATTGGCTCATGAGTTGCAAACAAAGCAATCATGAAAATGGGAGTTCATTAGACTTGTTATAAGTCAGTACCCTCCTCTCTAGAGAATTGCCCGAAAAGTTAAAGTCATATAGCTTCCAGAGATGATCATGTTCCAATAAATACATACTTCAGCACACAACACCTCCTGGGGTCAACACCACTGCTTCAATAAAAAAGTTTACATTTTTACCTTCCAACATATCAAAGAATCAAGCTTTCCAGAGTTCATATATGTCTTGTTCACAACTTCGATTGTGAACAAGACTGTAACGCTGTCATCAATTTATAGGTACTGTAACGTATCACCATTGCTACTAAGCAGTACCGATGTCATACATAATGCTGGACCATAAATAGTGGTGAGCTTGAGGTGACATACATAGAAGAGTACCATGTACATATAACTGTGAGGTAACCAAGAAAGACCACTGCTCAAGATTCTATTTTTTTTTTTACTTTTATGATAGCTTCAGATCTTGCAAACTTCCAGGAGGACCACTTCTTCTTGAGAGATGACTTCAGTAGAATTCCTATTCTGCTACTTGATGCTGGGTATAGAAGATTTTAGGGAGACTAATTCTCCTCAAACTGAGAGAGGATTGTCTTTGCAAAAATCAAATGCTTCCACTGCTTGTGACCAAAAATTTATTGAGGTCTATTTCTGGGATCACAATGAACCTACTGTAAATCAACATCTCCACAAGTTGACTCACCTGATATAAGCAATTTGAATTGTGAATATATATATGTGTGTGTGTGTTGATCAGGTCACTGTAGGAAGTGCAAGATTCATACTATCAGCACATATTCTTATCACTGCATTAGTCTCCATATATCTTACTGCCCTCATCTAGGAAAGCCACTGACATTAGAATTTATGAGGTTAAAATAGATTATTGTCCAGAATTTAAGTCACTGTTATGAGTTTTGTTGAGTGTTATTGTCCATATGACATATACATCGCTAATACCTTATTCATTGTGTCATGGCTAATATAGGACGACCAAGAATTTCCATTAACAGAGTCTAGAGTGCAGGTCTGGAGGATACATACAAGACTTATATAAGCCATACCTTAGAAAAATACGAGCCTTAAAGAATCGCATCTGGGTTTGAACAAACTTCTTGAGAAGGTGCATATAGAGGTGATATGTAGTCATAGTGAGTTATTGCCACACCATTATAGATCCATTTTGATGAGCCATAGACCATAGAAGAATGAATATGCTGAAGATATCATGGACAGAGGTATAACGAGGCATTGCTAAAAAAGTGATGCCATGCCTGGAGCTTGCTTTTGAGGAAATAAAATGCTGCCTGAAGTGAATAGATAATTTCCAAGGTTAAGTGTGAATGCCAATTCCACTCTCAGGTCCATTACCACAATTCAAAAATGCCTTTTTAATGTTCACCTTCAATCAAATTCTTATATACTTTGCCCTCAAAACCACACATTCGGGGAGCTATCCATTCACTTGTGTGGAAACAAAAGCAATTCAACTTCAGGCTTTGCTAGATTGTCTCTAGATTTTCAGGTTCGTCTAATAAGTGGTCAGCATCCTACCAAAGGACTAATCACAAATACATTATAACCTTGAGTAGATCTAGAATAAATGTGGCCCTTGCAGTCATATACCAGCAAAACAGTGGATTGCACCAACATAAATACACCATTAGAAGGTTCTATTACATGTGATGTGTCATTATATAGGGCTGCAATTTTTTTGTTACAAATCTAGGCTTATTTTCAGCAACATCTATCTTTAGTTTACTTGTGATCTATCTTTAGTATCAACTAACTTATATAGTTCTTTGTAGACGCAATTTGAAAGGAGCTTGGAACATATTATCAAATGGACAAAAGAAATTGGATGAAATTGAAAAATAGGTATAGTTTGTGTATTTGATTATTCATTGTGATATGCAAAAAATGTATTAATGGTAACTTGTGCTCAATAAAATTTATATGACTTGAAATTGGTTATGTGTAGAACACTAAAATAATATAGAGATGGGGTTGAGGAATTCTTAAAGTTTGTTGAGGAGCATTCAAGGAATAAGATGTCCACAAAATGTCCATGTAATAAATGTGGCATAGTGAAAGTACAAACATTTGATAAAGTACGAGAGCACTTGATTTGTGATGGTATAATAGAACAATATAACATTTGGTATTTGCATGGAGAGAGCATTCCGAGTCAGGTATCTTGAAAAAAAATTGAATTGATCTAGTTTCAACCTTGTATGTTTAATAGTAAAGATATCACTTATTTTTATATGTGCAAACTCCATTTTTTTTCTTTGCCTCCTTTAGATTCCATCTATTATTGATAAGGACAGGCAACATTCTGAAAATGAGCCACATGAAGTTCTCGATCATATTTCATTTCAACTGGTAAGCCATTTAATATTAGTCAAGGGCCCTATTTGACTAGGTTGACCAAATGCTATTGACTTTAATTTTCATAAAAACCATAAAATTATTAACATAAATTTTAATTTTTTTATTAATAGGGCTATGAACATGTTTTGGAACATGATTATGATAATCAGGCTAATGAGCATGAAACATTGTTGAAGAACGACAGTGAACCTCTAAATGATGATGATGATGTAACCATTGTCGGTGATCAAATGCTTGAAATGGTGAATGATGTCAATTGATGTATTAATAAAAACATCAATGAGAGTTGTGATAATGAGGGGTTGACATCAACAAATGTACTAAATGAACTTAATGAATATAAGAAGCTTATTGAAGATGCCAAGAGGCCATTGTACCCGGGTTGTGTTGGCTTCACCAAACTATCAGCGACTGTAGAATTCTACAATCTGAAACTAAAGAGTGGATGGTTTGATACAAGTTTTGACCAAATGTTAAAATTGCAAAAAGATGTGCTTCCTAAAGATAAATCACTTCCAGATTCTTCATATGCTGCAAAAAAGTTGATAAAACCATTGGGATTAAACTATGATATGATTCACACATGTCCAAATGGTTGCATTTTATATCGAGGAAGTTATAAAAGTAAATATCAATGCCCAACATGTGGAAAATCTCGATGGAAGGTGGATGCTCAATCTCAAAGGTGCGGAAAGGTGTTCCAGCCAAGGTGTTAAGATATTTTCCCATAGCACCAAGGCTAAAAAGAATGTATAGGTATGATCTTGAACTCTATAATTTTATTCAAGTTTTCCCCTTCTTGTATTATCTTTACCATTTGTCGTAGTGTTATTATATGATAATATATTATATAAATGAAATAAATCTTTTTCATTATAGCTCGTAGACATGTCACAAAAAATGAGGTGGCATCATGAGAATGCAAGAAATGATGATCAAATGCGCCACCCTGTTAATAGCCCAACATGGAAAACTATTGATGACAAATGGCCTAATTTTTCTAGTGAACCTCATAATGTACAACTTGCAATGGCAATAGATGGATTTGATCCTTTTGGAGACTTGAGAAGCACATACAGTGTTTGGCGTGTAGTGTTAGTTACATACAACCTTCCACCATGGTTGTGCATAAAAAAGAATTTTTTTATGCTAACATTGTTAATACCTGGTCCCAAGCAACCAGGTAATGACATTGATGTGTATTTGGAACCCTTAGTAGATGAACTAAAGGAATTATGGGACCAAGGGGTATGGACATATGATGCTTATAGTAAGACATGCTTTAACATGAATGCAATTCTTATGTGGGTGATCCATGATTTTCCTACTTATGGGAAATGGCTGGTTGCACAACAAAAGGCCATAATGCATGTCCTATATGTGGGAGGAACACAGAATCAGAGTACCTCAGTTGTAGAAAGAAATGTGTGTACATGGGACATATGAGATTTCTTCCTCGACATCATAAGTTTCTCTCACAAAAGGCACCATTTAATGGGAAGGAGGAGCATCATTGTGCCCCTCCAATTGTAAAAATATCAGATATTTTGAAGGAAACAAAAGGAAAGGAAGCAAGCTGGGGGAAGATTGAATCAAATAAAAGGAAAGAAACAATAAAACAGGGGAAAAGACTGATGTTGTGGTGTGGAAGAAACAATGAATTCTATTCAATTTGCCATATTGGGAGGTATGTAGTCTCATCAACCATGCCTAATTATTAGAAGCAACTTGCTTAGTTGACCTCATTGTGATTAGATGTCTTGGTTGAATTTATTGTTTATCTATTTGTCCATATTAAATATTGTTATGATATTCTTGATGTGTTGGAATGTAGAAACTCCTAATATGCCACAATTTAGATGTAATGCATGTGGAGAAGAATGTGTGTGAAAGAATTTTTGGAACTCTTTTGGATATAAAAGGGAAGTCCAAAGATGGAAAAAAATCACGTGATGACTTGCAAAAAATGGGTTTGAGGAAATCACTATGGCCAGAAGTTAAAGGAAAAAAAATATTCCTTCCACCTGCACCACATACTCTTTCAAAGAAAGAGAAACAAACCCTATGTCATGTTCTTTTCATGTTAAAGGTGCCAGATGGTTACAGCTCTAATCCAAAAAATCATATATCTATGGAAGATCTTAAGTTCCATGGTATGAAAGCACATGATTTCCATGTTCTAATGCAACAACTCCTCCCAGTGGCTTTGCATCATGTGTTGCCAATTGTTGTCCGAAAGACGCTTTGTAAGCTTTGTTACTTTTATGGGCAAATCTGTGCAAAATCGGTTTCAATAGAGAGTCTTGACAAGTTGGAAAATGTATTGTGGAGACATTGTGCTTTCTTGAAAAGTATTTTACTCCTTCATTCTTCAATATAATGTTGCATTTGAATGTACATTTGGTACATGAGCTTCGATATTGTGGCCCGGTTGCATATAGATGGATGTACCCCTTTGAGAGGTACGTGAAACTTTCCTTTTTATCAAGCACAACAACAAGATGATTTTTTTTAAAGCTTTTGACATTACTTAATTCTCTTTTGTTCATTTTATGGGAACATGAAAGTATATAAGAGTTATGTTAAGAACAAAAATAGGCCTGAAGGATGCATTGTTGAAAGCTATACTATGGAGGAATCAATAAAGTTTTGTGTAGGATACTTGAAAGGTATGAAAGCTATTGGATCCACACATGGTGTGTGGGATGAGGAAGTTGAAGAAGTTATCCTTGATGGAAAGCCATTATCTACTCCAATTCCTTCAGAACTGGATGACATTAGTTGGGAACAAGCCCATAGGTGGGTTCTATTCCACACAAATGAAGTTGATCCATGGATAGAATAAGTAACATATTTGGCATGTAATTTTTTGTTTGTTTGTTTATGGTTTAACAAAACATTGATCCATGGATATATTAACATATTTGACCTTTAAAAATATTTTATTCATATTTTATCAAAACACATTAACCACCATATCTATTGTCCATAATTGTTGAATTAGGATACACAAAATGGAGATTTCCAACTCAATTACCCAAACGAAAAAAGATGAAGCTCTATTGCAGAAACTCCGTACCCATAATTTTACTAGTTGGTTAAAACAAAAGGTAACGATATTATTTATATTATAAGTTTACTTAAAAATCAATAAATGGGAATATTGTCATGTAGGAAATTAAATATTTTTTCAAAGGTTGAATGTATGAATTCTAACTACATTTAAAAATCTAAAACTATACAGGTGGAAGGACATGGAAAGGTGCCTGATACACTTAAATGGCTAGCGCATGGCCCCAGGAAATTTGTGAATAAGTACAATGGGATTCCTTATCAATGGTTATAGATTCCATACAAAAAGCATAGAGAATGAGAGAACCACCCAAAATACTAGCGTGTGTATGGAAGCTCAAACAATGATGAGGTCAAGTTCCAAAGATGCAAACCATGTACTTCGAAACACATCATTTTATGGAGTGGTAGAGGAAATAATTACATTGGACTATTTTTGTATGGAGTACACATTGTTCAAATGTAATTGGATTGATGTCTATAATAAGAGAGGGATCAAAACTGATGATTTGGGTTTTACAATGGGGAATATGAAGAAATGCTTAAGTCAAAATTATTGGCAAGATGATCCATTTATTCTAGCATCACAAGCTAAACAAGTATTCTAAGTACAAGATCCAGTTGAGACTAACTGGTATGTAGTGTTAACATGTCCTCCAAAAGGATTGAGAAATAATACATCGTATGAACTTGAGTATGCAGATTTGTCACAGGTTCTAGATTTTCAAGAAACAAAATGTGTAAGTGAAGAACATATCGATGATGTCAATGTCAACGTTGACATGAACGTGGATTATGTCCATTCAGATTGTGAAGGAATATGGTTGAATATTAAGAAATAAAAGATATCAATTTTGCTATTTTGTTTCGAGAACTCCAAAATTGATATTTGGTTATGAAGAGAGATTCCTTTGTTTTTTATCTACAAAATGTTTTAGACCCATTTAGTATATCTGTTTTTAATCGCTGCCTACGACAAAGACTATTGTTTTAGGCTTGCACCATTAATCTTGTCAAATTGAACACATGAAAAATTGATATGTGTGAAGTTTTTGTAACTTTTATAGTTTTATGTTGTTTAAGTTTGAAATGGGAATTTTCTATATTATTATTGGACCAAAGCCCTAAAATTTACTCATTTAAAAGAACCTAGAAAATACAAATTTCTTGGCCACATGCCATTTGTTTAGCCTTCTTTTGTGACTGTTGGTTTCAAAACAAACTATGCAGTTGCGGGTTGCAAAACAAACTATGTAGATAGAGGAGTGCAATTACTAGGAGGGAAAAAAGGATCATAAAGAATCCAAGCATATTACTCTTAGACGAGGATGCAACAAGTGCACTGGATGGACAATTGGAGGATTCCTTAGCTTAAGCACAATTATGCTAATCATTCTGCATTTTCCTCCATGCAAGTCGGCAAAAACAAGGATGAACATTTACAAAAATGTAAGTGTCATTCTCATTTCTCAGTTTCTCTGCCAACAATGTTGTAAGATAATATCTGCCTTCAATTTTAATATATCTTGTTTTATTTCCTAAAAGGTTCTATCTTTAAGAGACTGCATAATCTAATAATTCTACATTTTCTTGTTAGTCCTTGAGATAATACTGACTGGTATTTCACCTCCATTCTTGGTGTTTATTGGTGCTTTAAAATATGACATTGCCATTCTGATAAACTGGGGATTTACATTTGCAATTTCGATCTCTTGTGCTTCTTTATGTATTGTCCATCCATGCAGCGATTGTTTTGCTCCAATTGATAAATTTCTTCTTCCAACAGTTAAAAAAAATAAAAATATCGCTGTAAACTTGCCAGTCAAGTATAATTGTTTATTACCTTGGAAACTATGTAGGTGCTTGATAAGGATGGTGGATTTATTTCAAAAGGTAACCTGGAAAGTGGTGCAAGCTAGACAATGGAATTGGGTCTTCAAACTATGGGGTGCCCTATCATAGTGGAGAATATGAGTCAACACCGAGAATTGCTTATAGAGGTCAATTAATTTCTTATATTAACAAGGTTTTTATATTGCATTCAATAACTCATTTTTGTTATTTTGAGACATGGTTTAACATTGTCATGTTATCTTCTGTTGGTTTTCACCAATATTGTAGATGCTTTGTGAGGAGTGGGGGCTCTTCCTTGAAATAGTTGACATCATTTCAGGCTTGGGGCTTACAATTTTAAAGGGAGTCATGGAATCTCACAGTGACAAGATCTGAGCTCGCTTTGTTGTTGAGGTAATGCCATGATTGAAAATAAGACAATTAAATCTCAAACCTCTGATTCCATGTAAATATTCCTCTGTTATTTGTGCTTGGTTGCTTTCATATCATATAATTCTCCATGCTTTCAAAATGCCTTGATAGGGAAAACCAAAAGAAACCGTAGCTCCACCAAGGATACTCCACTAATATGTCTTTTTGAATATCTTTTTGAAATATCTTTGGTGGAGCTAAGGTTTCTATTCATTTTCTCTATCTAGGATTTTGGAGAACTTAGAGCATTATATGATGAGTTGTGACTATGTTCATGGATTTCAGCTCTTACACACACATGAAGTTCTAAACTGTCCAAAATTATGTTATTTCGGATTTGAATTCCAGCATATCACTGCCATAAATTGTGTTATTTCAAAGATTTGACTTCCATATTTTCATAAATACAATGTCCTCAAAAAGATAGCTGAACACTTCCATATTCATAGTTAGATCATATTCCAAGAATATATACATTTGTTGTACAAATCAACAATTGTCTCACAAACAAAAATCACATCACAAGCGGCAATTGAACTTGGTTGGGGAGGATATTAATTTATCCTCTCAAGTTCATGAGTTCTTTCTGCTGTCAAATCGAATCAAAACTAGATAAAAACCAGATAAAAAAACTGGTTGGTCAAAAAATACATAAATTATTCAAATTTATGAAAAAAACATATATATTAATGTGCATCCATATGAATCACAACCATTATACAAAAAAAATTCCATTTAACTTGAGTTTTCCTAGAAACAGATTTGGAGGTTTCCCAACATGAAATTCCTAAAGAATATGTTGTCTTGAAGCCAAGCGCACACCATATCATAGTTAAAATCGAAAGTCTTTGGCACCCTTAAACCTGCCACTAGTTTGAGAATTCTATACCATACTAGGAGCATATTTGTGCTAAGAGAGTTCAACATGCATTTACAACCACATTTTTTCTTAAGGGTGAAAGTGGTTATGTGGCACATAACTCTGAAGGAAAAATATCCATATCATAAAATAGAGGCAAGCTTGAAATGCTTGTTCTATAGCTAGAATTATTGTTATGACATTGCTCACAACTTTTAAGCATTTTGTTGGACTTCAAAAGGATGTAAAAGTGATTTAGTGGGTCAGAATGTTCAATGATGGGTATTATTGTGAGATTATTTTCCCAACATGCTCCTACTAAATTGAAAATGGTTTTTTTTGTTTATTGTTTGGGCCAAATATTATAACAGCAGCACTAGTGCATTAACTATGCTAAAAGGTCACCAAAAAATACATAAATTATTCAAATTTAGGAAAAAAAACATATATATTAATGTGCATCCATATGAATCACAACCATTATACAAAAAAAATTCCATTTGAGTTTTCCTGGAAACAGATTTGGAGGTTTCCCAACATGAAATTCCTAAAGAATATGTTGTCTTGAAGCCAAGCGTGCACCATATCATAGTTAAAATATAAATTCTTTGGCACCCTTAAACCTGACACTAGTCTGAGAATCCTATACCATACTAAGAGCATATTTGTGCTAAGAGAGTTCAACATGCATTTACAGCCACATTTTTTCTTAAGGAGTGGTTCTGTGCCACATAACTCTGTTTGAAGGAAAAATATCCATATCATAAAACAGAGGCAAGCTTGAAATGCTTGTTCTATAGCTAGAAGTATTGTTATGACATTGTTCACAACTTTTAAGTACTTTGTTGAAGGACTTGAAAAGGATATAAAATTGATTTAGTGGGTTAGAATGTTCAATGATGGGTATTATTGTGAGATTATTTTCCCAGCATGCTCCTACTAAATTGAAAATGGGTTTCTTATGTTTATTGTTTAGGCCAAATATTGTAACAACAGCACTAGTGCATTAACTATGCTAAAAGGTCACTTTCTTGTTAATTTGACCATGAATATCTCTTTTGCAAATCAATATTTCTTAGCTCTGTTTACGTTAGTGGTTTGATATGAACCTTTCTGCAGTCTCTTCACTGAATTTCTTAAAGTTTTTACATCTATGTTTTTTGACAAAAAAGGGCTAACATTTTACCCTGGCTAAGGATTCTTTAAATAACCCTCTAGCTTGGTTCCTTTTTGTTCCATCTAAGCTTGGAAAAGTGTCATGAATTTCATTGAACAATGTAAGAATCTAGTCTTCTCCAAAAGCAATCAAGCCAACTCTTTCATTTTGCAAATTACCTACCAGTTCTGGACATATTCTTTGAAATTTCTATGTTGAAGGTGTTGGATTTAGGTAAGTGATGCAAAATTCACACCTATAGTTCTATTGTTCACCTATTAGACCAGTGCAAGTTATAGGAAAACTTGGAAGGGTTGGACATGACTGTTCCAACCATACTCTTGTAGGCCTGTAATACATATATTCATAACACATACCTACAATACTATTATTCACCTATTCGGCTAGTGCATAGTGTAGGCAAACTGTTAAATGTTGGACTTTGCTATCTCAAGTTCACACACCAGCACTAAAGATGCAATGTATTGTGTGCATACTTAGATATGTTTGCGATTGCAAGCTAACTGTTTAAATAAATGCATGTATACAACTTCTGTATTAGCAAAATAACCATCAACATTTTTTCTAGCATTTTGGGCTGAATTCATAATAGTATGCTAAAAAGTGTCATTTCAATGTCTGGAAATTAGGATATATAAATATGAGATATATACTCTACATCTTTGGGTTATCTCCTTTTTAAATCTGAGCTTTTTTAGGCTACATGTTAATTGTTTGAACTTTGGACTTTGAAGAAATCCCTTAATGGACTTCGTAAATACTTGAATGAATTGACTTTGTAAAGCAGTGGTACCATAAATTGTGTTATTTCAAAGTTTTGACTTCCATATTTCACAAAATACATTGTCCTCAATAAATACTTATATGTATAGATACTTATGTCTAGGATTATATATGTGTTAGAGTGGCACCTTTATGTTTTACTATAATCCTAATGTTGACAAGCTTTAGTTGACTTTTTTCATCAATTGTTCATAGAATATGCAAAAGATTTCATTGTCAAAATGTGGCAAAAGCTACATTTCTCAGATTTATTTTTTTATTGTTCATGACAAGATAATCATGTTGCAGGAATGAGGTATCCTACAGTTTGTTTCAATTTGTGGATATTTTTTTCCTCCCATTTTTTTACAAGGACGTAGATTTCATTTTCATGTTGATGGTTTTTGCATGTATCTTATCTAGCCCCAAATGCTGGTAATGGAGTGGATCTTGAGAAGTAGTCATGGACACAGACTATTAAAGGTTAATTTTACAATACCACTTCCACTTGGTATCAAAAAAAGTTTAATGGTAAGTGACATAAAGAAGAGTTATTTAACGATAGGGTTGAAAGGGCAACCTCATGTCTTAGTTCTAAGTCATTTATTTGCGTTTCTTAGTTGTAAGTCATCTGTTTTTGAGCTTTACCAGATCAATTATTTCACTAATCCAATATGCATGGCTTGTATTTCTCACCCGATGTTAGTTACTTGACATGGTTGATATAACATTCTATCCTAGGCCACTTTTATTCTAAGTCAGAGATTTTATTGATTAAAAGGATGTTCATATTTTGATTGGTTTACTTGGAGCTTGATTTTAAAAAGTTTTGTAAATTCCACGTGGATGTTATTTTTTCAGGGTGAGCTCTTTGCACCAGTAAGGTCATATGAGTCCTAGAACATAGGTATACAACAAGCACATCTTTGGCCTTTGTTGTATATCTGTTATTCTTTATTTCATTGATGGATGGTTATTAATGATGTAAAATAGAGGATGGAAAGGTCCTGCCAATTGTCTTGACAAAATAAAATAAAATGGAGTGGTAGAATTGTGTTTTAAAGGGTCAGCCATAAATCAGTACTTGAAAGGTAGAACTTGGGAATGGCAAGCTATCTGATCTAGATCTAGAGGCACAACAGACCATGGAAAAAAAATGATGGTATTGATAAGTCTTCCTAGCAAATAAACTCTAATTGTTAGACCACTGCCCAAATTTTAGTTATCTGCAATGGAAATAGTGACTCTAGATTTATTTGTGTGAATAGTGACTTTGGCCATTGTCCTATTTGTTTCCTATGAATGATTTTGATTTTCAAACTCCAACTAGTTTGTTGTTAAATTAATTAAAGCTTTGATGACAAACTTATAGTTTTCAAACCTCTTTTCTAAATCAATTTTCTTGAGAAAATTTGTCTTTTTACTTTAGGTATTGTAGATTGCCACTGTGTGACATATGCTATGATATAATTGCCCGGATAAATAAATAGAAGTGTTGTACAACATAGTCTTTTTTAATTCTAAAGAAAGAGTATTTCCAAATACAAAGTTTATTAATTAAGAACACCTTTTAGACGTCTTTGCTAAGTTATGATTATATTTTGGTAGGGAATTTTGTGTACATTGATATTGTGTTGTCTCTTTGGTTTCTGTCAAGTAACAATGGTTAATAAGGAATGTGTTCTTGAGCAGCAGGCACACCTTATTCTACTATCGACAGGAAACTCCATGGTTTTCAGGCATGGCAACAAAAACACAAATGTCAGTGGGATATCCAAAGTCTGTGTTGGATGAATTTAATACTAGTGATGATTTTGATTCCTTGTTAGATAAAGAATGTCATGAGTCAAATTCAAATAAATAGAAGCAACTCAAGAATGAAGGTGAAGCTATTTCTTTCTGTCCAAGTCAATTTCTTTTATTTGTTGGTTGCTGTTACGTTTTGAGTGCGGATTTATGAAATTTCAAATTGCATGTTGGTTTATGTAAAGGGGATATATATATATATATATATATATATATATATATATATTTTATCATATGTCGTTCATGGTTTTCAGAGATCTGTGTTACATTTGCACAAAAGTTTAGATATCATTCAGATATCTAAACACCAAACAACAACAACTTTGAGATTTTTTTTCACTCAACCTATAACATATTGCATTTGTCTTCATCAATGTTCTTCTTCCGTATGCTATCCACTTATGCCTTTTCATTTGCAATATTTGATGCATTTGCTAGTTAAAGGTCATTTATAAATTATAAATGTCTTCAAATTTTCACTCCTAATTAAGTATTCAACTGAACATATTGGTTCTCTTATACATAATTATTTTTCCCTTCACCCACTTTTCATAACTTCCATAACCATTAGGTAGGGAACTGTAGCTTCTATGTTGCTTTGCTTGTTTAGTAAAATATTCTCGAGACTTTAAATTATTGAAAGTTGTAGAATTTATAATTTATGAAGTTTCAAGGTCTAATTTTTAAATGTTTAATTCTTTAAAGGGTGTTAGCTCAATGGAAGAGCACCTGCTTTACAAGCAGGAGGTTGGTGGTTCGATTCCATCATGCCTTGACATCCATATGGAATGGCGACGATAAATTTTTGGTGACGGAGGCTCTTTTGACCAGCAGTAATGAGCTTTGGTGACATTTTTCGAACTTCACCAAAATATGAAATGGTGACGGTCAACGGACGCTTGTGATGACCCTCAAAGGTCTGTAACCATAAATCATTGTTGTTGATATGAAATGGTGATGATCGTTGTCCGTCATTATAGTCATTATTCGTGATAGACTTTGAATGTCACCACAACACCTATACTTTTGGCAATGCGGCTTTTAGTGATGGTTAACAAATGTCACCATATATATGCACCAATAGTGACGATCATGAAAGATCCATCACAATAAATGATTGTTGTTAATATGAAATGGTGACAGTCACTATCCGTCATTATAATATTCGTGACAGACCTTGAATGTCACCATAACACCTATACTTTTGGCAACGCCATCTTTGGTGACATTCAGTTTTTTTTGACGGAGGCTATGGTCCGTCACCATTGCTCATATGAAATGGTGACGGTGACTATCTGTCATTATAAATCATTATTGGTGATGGAATTTATATGTCACTACAACACTTATACTTTTGGCGACACCACCTTTGGTGACGTTCAGTTTTTGTTGACGGAGGCTATGGTCCCTCACCATTGCTCATATGAAATGGTGACGGTCGCTATCTGTCATTATAAATCATTATTGGTGATGGAATTTGAATGTCACTACAACACCTATACTATTGGTGACGCCATCTTTGGTGACGTTCAGTTTCTGGTGACGAAGGCTCTTTTGACTGTCACTAATGAGCTTATGGTGACATTTTTCGCCCCTCACCAATGTCATTTTTTCTTGTAGTGTTCACTTCTTCCTTATGCATGATCTTGGCAAACTTGCAATCTGTTTCCAAGCTTGTAATCCTTTCCTTCATCTTATTCATCTCTGTAGCCTGTATGGACATTTCCTCCATCGCTCTAACTAACTTTGCTGCTTCTTCACCTGATGCACCCACTGTTGATGTAGACTTTGTTGAAAGTGGTTGTGCTGTAGGCATAGGAGTTGTGGGATCCAATGAGGCTACCAACTTGGAAGGGACTACTGTTGAGACTGTTGGGATGACATTTGCAGATGTAGTGGTAATATCACCTTGCTTCAATTGAATTAAAGTGTCTAATTCCTTCTCTGTCTCCCTTAATTGATCATTCAATTTTAGGACTAGGTCCATCAATTCTTCATGTCTAGTCTGGTTCTCCAAAACTTCCAGTGTTTGGGGATGCTGCAGTTGAGGTACCTTCAATTTTTTTTAGTGCTGCAATGTCATCATTCTTTTTCTTAATAAGATGCTCACGGGTTTTAATGTTTTTGGGATCATATCCAAATTCAATCACTAACTCTTTCAAAGACTTAATTCTAGTATCCATGGCCTGTGAGGAGGCCTTCTTTAACTGATATTGAGCTGAGATGTTGGTCAATGAATTCTGCAGTTGTTGGGCAGCTATGGCTTTACCTGTAAGGGCGGAGTAAATCATTTCTCCAGTCTGTTTATGAAACTCAATTTGGTCTATGGGATGAATATCCCTTGCCATCACTTCAAAATCAATTCTCTTGTAATCTACTGATGTCCTTGGCTATTGTGCAGTTGGTTTTATGAATGACATCTGTAGTTTTCCCTCTTTGATGTCGAAAGCAAACATCAACCTGGTTTGATTAGTAGGTGTGAGTTTGAGATACTGAGCATAAGTTTGGGCCTTTAGTTTCTCATTTCTCATCTTGATCTCTTTATATCTATCTTTTATATCTTTATCCTTATCAGCAGGCCTACTGAATGAGGATACTTCTACACTTAGTTTCCTTTCCAAAATCTGGGTCTGTGATGTGGATGGTCCCTGTGTTTCCTCAGATGGAGCTGTGCCTTTACTTCTGTCCAGCTCAATATCGGTTATTTCTACTGAGCCTTTTGTGTCTTCCTGCTTTGAAATAAGATTTATCCTAGGTCTTTTGCTCTGACTGGTCTCATATTGTATATTTGATGTGCCCATTCTTGAACTTGAGGGTTCCTCCTTGGTCCTTTTGGGGTTCTTTTCCTCATTCTAAGGAGTCTTCATGATGGGACGGGTGCTCATGGCTGCTTCTTGTTGTTCAGGTGCCTGTAGAAACGAGCTCTCATCAAGTTGTCTTTCTAAGTCACGTAAGGTATTCTCTACATCTACCTTTGTACTGTCTCTGTCTGCAAGAGTGTTTGCGAGAAAACTAGTGTCTTTTTGATCTGCTAGTCCCACTAGGATTGGCAGCTATCCTAGAAACAAATAATCAAAGCAATTTGCGATTTCCTTTATGTATTATAGATAAGAGAGAAGTAAAGGGACCAACCTGGATCTTCCGCTTGACTCCTTGCTTGATTTCTCTCTCCCTTGATAGAGCTTGCACCTCTTCTCCTACTTTTCCCGCTCAATGAAGACCTGTAGAGACAAAGTAACAAAACACCATCAAAGCATCTCGATATATTATATCATAAACAATGCAGAATCAGAAATACATTGATCATACAATGGCATTCACAAATAACAACATTCACAAATACATGATTGTATGGAGGAAAACTCAAAGAACTTTATTAATAGTAGAAGGGAGAATTACAACCTAGCTGTCTGATCCACATCATCCTCCCAGCATCAAAGCTCTCTTCACCTCATGAAAAGCAAGATCACCCAACAATACAATGCCTTTTCTCAAAGACAAACTATCAGCACTTCCTTACAAATTACAAAATTCCTGCCTCCAGATCTCTCAGATGAGGGATCCATTTATAGATGTTTGCAAAGGTGTAAGTCATCTCTGGGTTTTTGATTAGTGTCATTCCACTTCTTGTTTTTGGTTCCACTTGGAGATTTCTTGGATCTTTTACTCATCACTGGGCGAATTCAGAGAGGTAAGTGTCATATGAGAAGTTTCTAGAAGATTCCATAAGCATCCACTTAGCAAACTGTCTTGGAAATTTGTCCATCCTCACTCATCGCACCCCATAGAAGGCCTCTTCAGTATGCATCGCGCCTGGCTAGTGTAGAAGTTAGTATGCATCGCATCGTGACAGTGGAGTAGGCAGTATGGTCCAGTTTTGGTCAGTTTTGAGTGGTTTTTCAGGTGGAACTTTTGGGGAATGATGTAATCAGTTGACCATGATCTTTTAGGGTATGAAACAACACTTTTAGGGATTAAAGAGCCATTGGTTTATCGACATATAAGATTGGGGTTGCAGTGCCCAAATATGTCTATAATAGTTGCCCCTTAAAGCATGAAGTCGTAAATCTTTTGATGTCGGGTGAAGTGCTTTATCATGAGGATCCGAGGTATTCGAACTGGAAGGTGACCTGTATAAGATACAATACAATACGTCATCATCATATTATTTTCATGATCTAGCTGAGGCGGGCATTCCCATGCTCAGCTTTATAGCTTTATAAATTCATTCTCATGTACATAGGACAAACAATCGTCTACAGTTACACACTGGTGATTCTTCATATGAAGAGTCATTTTCCCTGGCTTAGATGACTATTTGTGCAGCTTTTGTGTACATTTGATGTCTTTATGTTCCTGAATATATCGCAGCCCAGATGGATGAAACTAGATCCGTGGTTTTCAAAACTCGTTCAATCTTCGCCCAATGTACAAGCCAATCCATGTGAACAGATGTTCTGAGGTCGAACATGGAAAGACATCGCCTGATTACCAGCCAATAATGTGAGTTGTTAACAAGTGCGAGAGGAATCACTGATAATGATAATGACCCTCAAGGTACTACAGTACAATTCACGTGGTGTGAATATATGATCTGATGTCGAACACCACGCAAAATATTTCGGTCGAAGGCCATTGATGTAAACCTGTTGCCAGAAGTGAGAAACTTGCCATTGAGGCATGCAAGCTTCAAAGTACTGAAATGGTTGTTTCTAATTCAACTTCTTGGATAATGAGCTGATGTCGACAAGAAGTGACCCATTATAGGAGGGCCTTAATGTATCCCACATCTATGACACGAAACGAAGCAAATGATTTTTTGGAGGTGAAAACGATCTGATGATACAAGGTTCAGGAATGGTGGTCATGAAAAATGGAGGGTGAAGGTATTGCAGTGGATGAGGCATTAGCTGGATGGTGAATTCTCTGAATGACTTCTCTTGAACATATCAGTGACACTGAGATGGATTGGTAGTGTTAACCCCAAAATATGGATGGTATGGAGGACCAATGGTGATACGACCGGTGAACGGAATAACCCAACCCGACTCAATCATGGTGATGGAGTGAAAGTGTCATGTTCAAGAGTGACCTGCTACCAATAAAATTCTTTAAGTTTTCTTCCCTTTTTCCCCAGTCATTGCTGACTAGTACCTCTTTATTTTTGTCAAGCTTGAGCATATGCTTGTTCTATAATTTTCCCTTCGGGCAAACGTGTCGCTATGTTTTAGCAAGCCTAATGATAGTGAAACTCGTTCTTGTCTTGGTGGACAAGTTTTTCGCTATTATTTTAACGAGTTTAACGACAAAGACAACTCGGTCCTTTTCATGTTTAGAGAGTTTGAAAAGGGACGAAAAGAGAACTCCAATAGTTCTTTTTCATAGCATAATCCCTTAAGTCCAAAAAAGATTAAAATAATACAAAAGGGATGACTTTCGATCACTTTAGCGAGCCGAAAAAGACAAGCGCTCGAACTTTTTCATGAGATAATCCCTCAGGTCTAAAAATTTTAAAATATATAGGAGGGATGGTGCTTCCAATCACTTTAGTGAGCTAGAGAGGCCAATTGCTCGATAATCTTTTCATATTTAGCGAGTCTGAAAAGGGTTTAAAGTGGACTCATTTTTTGAGGAACGAGTGGTATCTGGGGTAGCAACTTGTTCCGGGTAATCTTGGAACTTTTCAAAACATGGCGATGTGAAGAGGGTGGCTAACAAGACCACTCATCGCAGCTGTTCCTCAAATTGGTAAACAATCAAATGGAAGCGTATGATCGGCCAAGCGGATGGAGGTGATGGAGGAATCACAACCAAGGTTCAAAAGGTTGATATAATTTTTTATCACAAGGGTTATTTATCGAAGGTAGGTTCATTTTTTAACGAGCTTGAACTCTGGGGGAACATATGCTCAGTGGTAGGTTTATTTTTTAACTAGCTTGAACCATACGATAACATTGCTCATAGCGTTTTTATGCAGGCTAGAAATGACCAAACTACAAAGCTAAAAAAAAACTATTCAAGCTAAGGAACCGCTGAGGTTAGTGTTAGGTTCCTATACCAATAGGTTTCATTTTTCATGATTGACTGTTTTACATGCCAAATATGTCATCTTTTCATGCTGCAAGGTTCCATATTTCCAAGAAGTTCCATTTTGAAGAATCAAACCATTTTTGAAGAGTTTTACAGATAAGGGAAAGCCAAACAGCTTAATCTTGGCTTCCCTAGGTTTAAATTGCTTGTTTTAGAAGATAGAGAATGAATATCTGTCCAAACAGCTTAAGCTTGGCAGATGAGTAGCTAGGTAGAGAAATGAAGGAGCCCAACAGCGTAATCTGGGCCCTTGGAAGAGATAAGGGTACATTTAGATAGGAGGGCAGTCAAAAGAAAAGAAGACAATTAGGGTCTACAAGTCTAAGTGCACCCATTCAAAAGGAAGAAAAAATGTTAGGTGTATTAGGCTGGGTAGGTAGTTTGAGGTTGCAGAAAGCAAGGTTTTGATCACCTGATGTAGTGTCAAGTACAACTTGTCTCATCAATGAAAGAAATGCCAAAGAAGTGGTTTGATGGCAGAATGATGGAAGCATGTCTAACTCCCTTTCACCCCCCCCTCAAAGTTTCTTACTAACACCCCTGAAGGACCTTGGGATCTGCCCAACCAGTCCTGTTATCACTTCATTTTTGTAAAAATACTAAGTCAAGCTTTGACTTTCTTCAATGAAAAGAAGCCACATTTCTTGTGTATAAATCATTCTATACTCCTTTCATCTTCCTATCTCTAAGTTTTCATACTATGGACTTAGCATTCACCCATTCAGTTTCAATCCATAAACTCATATTAACCCCTAATTCTATTATATAGCTCCTTGAAACCACTTCCTTGTCCCTACTTCTACAAAAAACTATATAAAATCCAAAAAATGTATTAAATATCCCACCCTATGGCAGTATAGCCATATAAATATATTTTAGGGGAATAATAGTCCATCCGGGACTACTATTAACCCTTCCGCGTCCTAACCCGGAGTTAATTTAACCTCTAGTTAAATTAATAACCACTCCCCTTTACCCTTAAACCTTACTATTCTACCCTTTTTGCGCTCTTTGTTAAGATTGGGTGTTCAAATGTTTATTTAAACATTAAACACTTCCGGCGCAAATAACCCGCAAAACCCACAAACCCAAAGTTTTGAACCCCCGCCATATAAACAAATGATATAATATTCAGCGGGCCCTGTACATTATCGTACCCGTAGCTCACAGTTCCGTCCACCGTCGGATTGGGCCCTCCCCATCCGACGGCTCTCACCGATTTCGAAGCCGCCCTGACGATCGACGGTTACCCTCCGATAGCCTAGCGGTTTCTCCGCTGTACAAAAGACAGGTGTCCCGTTTTGATTGCATCGGAGCCCCTCTGACAAATACCACACCTGTACAGAAGGCAGCCCGATAAAACCACAAACCGCCTTATGTCTCTCCGCCCCCGACGTCAGTGCCACGTCGCCTCTTACGTCACTCTTGCGTCGACCTATTGTCGCCCCGTGTCATTGTCACCACATCTGCCTCCGTCCCTACCCCGCCATCATGTCCTGTGCCATGTCGTCGGCCCAGTCAACTGCCACGTCACCCTTCCGTACCCGGGACCCGTCGATGACGTCATGACAAAAAAGCGCCAAAATTCCGCAAAAACCCAAATTTGTGTTAAAAAGGGCAAAAACGTCGTTTTCGTTTGTTTTTTATGCAAACGAACGTTGCAAACTTTTGCATGCCATTTACAACTAGTGCACATTCGACATGCCTGATAGTCACCAGGGCCTATTCGACTTGCAATCCGACCTGTTCGGCCTCCGCTCGCAACCATTCACCACATCATTTCTCCTAGTGAACAGGTATTTACCCGAAAAACACCAGTAACCCTGTTTTTCATGATTTCTCTGCAAAATTAGCCAAATATACCTGAAAATCCACATTGAAACATATTGGCACCTGCAACCTTCTCCTCTCTGCCCCACATAACTATAGTTGTGGCCAAGACCTGGCATCTCTGCCCCCTGATAAAATTGACATCCCCAGCTCGAATTACAGCTCAAATTTGCCCGCCGAACTACTAAGGACATTTTGCTAAAGCCCTTTATTTTTCTCCCTTTCCAGTGTACTAATTGCAGAGCTTTGCACAGTCTTCGTTTCATTGAGTTCTACTCAATAATATTTCTGCACAGAACTTGAAACTGTGAGTTCCTTGCTCACCAAGTCATCATCAGAGCTCTGTCCCTTGCTGAAATACAGGCCTAATCCAACTGTAATCACAGTCAAAACATGGAGGCCCCGGTTGCCCTCAATATTGCACCACTAAATGCACCACAGAGGAACTTGGAATGGCAGCCCCTTGTTGACAGGGACTATCAAATGAAGGAGACAGTGGAACTGACTCACAAGTATCACATTGAAACCTTTTGTGAGTTAAGGAAAAGATACAGAACCAATGCTGATATCCTTGGTATCTGGGAGTCCAATTTGCTAATTTATTACCTCCCACAAGTAAATGTATTCCCTGACCTTATCCACTAGTGCTGTGAGAATTATGAGCCCACTCAAAGAGCAGTTTTGGCTCCTTCTGGTAATGTTTTGTTTCACATCACCCCTCAAGCCATAAACAAGATGCTGAACTTTGAGCCAACAAAGCCTCTGGTTCCTCTCTCCATGAAACTTTTGCTTGACCAAGGTACCAAGCTGCCCAGCTCAGAGATCACAAGAATTGCCCAGCTGTTCATGCAACCAGATTGTCAATTCCAGCAACCTCCTACTTATCTGCATGTATGGCTTAATGAAACAGGGAGAATGCTAGTAGACATCATATCCTGCATCCTGGGATTCAATACCAGTGAGTATGTTGACGAAACAGTTTTGGTAATGTTGTCCATGTTTTCTCCAGGACAGCCCCCTGCTGTCCAGTATGATTATGCCACCTTCATTGCTGATAAGATTCATGAGCAATTCATGAACCTGGAGAGAGAAAGGGTGTTCAAACATACCTCCTATATATATCACTTGTTGCTGTACTATCAGCCTGATAGTTTCCCAGTCTGCCTCAGAAAATTGGATGCTAAGGGGGAGCGAAGGTCTGTAATATTTTGGTCATCAGTCTGCCACCATGTTTATTACTCTCCATATACCTACTGTGAGTTCATTGACCTGTTTATCTATCCAGCTACCTGCTTACTATCAACAGATCCTCCCCCCAGACTCACTGATGAGATGCAAAAGATTCTACAGCTTTCCAAAAGCTACAGCATTGGTGACTGGTATTTCTACCAAAACCACACCATAATCAGGGTCTATGGCTGTGAATTAGCCCCCTACCGACTGCCCAAATATGTCCCCATGAGACTATTTTCCTTAGAATACTTTCGGAAATTTGGTAATGCAGATATGGTGCATTTCTTTGGCAAAAGCAAAAAGGCACAGCTAAAAATCAAAAATCAATTGGGCCCATTTATTTTCAATAAGAGAGAAGAAGCTTGGGTGGAGGCAGACACAATGTTGAAAAATTTTCTGTTATTAAAAACAAGCTTTTATTGGGCACCATATGACCCCAATCACTTTATAAGCCTTAGAAGAATCAAATACAGGCTTGCAGCATATGAACACTGCAGTATCCCTCAAATTGAACAATTTGCTAATCAACAAGAATGCGTAAAGGGCACTCTTCTTGAAGAATTTTCTGAGGAAGAAATAGCAGAAAAAGCAATGAAGAACCTGGAAAAATCTGTTGACTTAGAATCTTTTGGACAGGTCTTTTTTACAGCTCCTCGGCACCTTGGAGAAGGCACCTCATCTGCCACGACCCCTCAGCAAACTGCCCAAGTAAGTGCCCCACCAGCAGAAACAGATAAAGGCAAAGAAATGCAACATTCAGAAGAACAAGTGCACAATTTGGGACATCAAGAAACAATGGCAGATCAGTCAGTTCTACAGATGAACCAAGCTAAGGGCAAGACCCTTCTACTCAAGCAAAGGTGACATAAATCCTAGTATTGCAGACACCTCTTAATGAAGAGAGGGAAAAGAAGAGGGACAGACAGGAAGAGACCCCTCCAGGGATATCTACAGATCAACAAGGAGAAAAGAGACAAAGGCTAAATCCTTTTTCAGAGGAAGAAATGCCAGAGGGCCCCACAGAACAACAAATTCCCCCAAGCATGGAGACATCGGCCAGCTCCTTTCAGCAGGAGCAAGAGAGACAGCAGGGAGTGGAAGTAACATCCACAAGGCAACATGGCAGACATCCCTATGATATTTAAAAAGCATTTACTGATATCAAGGCTAGGAATGAACCAGTGAGACTATAGTTGTACAACCAGCTAATAAAGATGGCCCCTACTAACCAACAAAGGCTAATGGCAGCCTATGACATCCAGGAAGGAAGAATGACCCTCGGTCACTTCATACCTACAACTCAGCAACCCCAATCAGCTGCTGATTACATTAAAACTAATCTGGAAGTGTTTGCCAAGGATATCCATCCGATGGACCAGATTGAATTACACAAGCAGACTGGGGAGATAGTATATTCTACTCTAGCAGATAAGACATTGTTAGCCCACAGATTGCAAAACTCTTTGCACAACACTGCTGCCCAACTTGAGTTGGAGAAAGCTTCGTCACAGGCCAAGGACAATAGAATCAAGTCCTTGGAGGAGATTATCATAGAGCTGGGACATGATCCCTCCGATCCTAAGGGTGTACAAGCTTTGATAAAAAAGAAGGATGAAGACATAGTTTCCCTAAGAAGACAAATCAGGCTATCACCCACATTGCATCCTCAAGCTACAGAGTTGGCCCAGCAAAAAGAGGAGCAGGATGTGGTAGCTTTGCTTACAACCTTACATAAAAGGTTGGTAGAGACAGAGAGTGCCTTGGAAGCATCATTATAGGGAAAACAGGGAGAGTTGGCTTCTCAGCCAATTCAAACAACTCAGATTCTTACAGCTGCTCCTCCCACGACCACCACAATAGTCCCTCCCATTGTTACAACATCAGAAGCAGGCACTTCAAGCTCAGTACCAATTGCAGCCACTACTTCAGCACCTACAGAGCAAGGCACCAGCTTGAAAATGGACAATATGATGAAGGAAATAAAAGCTCTGGAATTACAAATGACAGAATTGAAAGAAACCAAGGAAAAGCTGGCTACAATTGAGGGAAAATATGACAAATCAAAGCAGGATGTAGCTGAGAAGACAAGAGAAGTCAAAGCCTTGGAAAAAAGAATAAAGGAGCTGGAGAAAGAGCTTACCTTCGATAGAACTCTAGCAGATATCAAGAAAATTTTGTGGGCCAAAATTGGCCAATCCATTGCAGACCAATGGCAATCCATTGAAACCATTCATGAGCAAATGGATTTGATAAACTTGGCTCAGTTCGAAAACCAAAAGGTTAGAGCATCTTTGAGAAATATGCCCGAGCAAGCAAAAAGAATGATCCAATTTTTGAATACTCGCACCAAAGGGCAGCTGGCAGCATTAGGAATCAGTAACAGGACTGAAACTATTTTGCTAACAAAAAGGGTTTTAACCCTTAGGAATTTTGTGCAGACATTGGACAGAAAATGCCAAGAAATGCAAACAAAGGTGGATGAGTTCAAGACAAGATCATGGCATTACATAGCAGAGGGCTACCAAGTTTATTAACCAGTGCTGGAAGACTGCTGTCACATGACCTTTATGCCAACAGAGTGAATAATTTTGCTGCCAACCAAATCACAGCTTCCTCAAGCACTTCAGAAGGTACAGGGCCTCCATCAGGACGGAGTGTCTTTGATAAATTGGAAAATTTATTCTACATTGTACATGAGCTAAACCACCTGTTCGAATTCCAGCGCACTTTCCATAGATACATAAAAGCTGAGGAAACACTGATAAAGATACAAAGGCATCAGCTACGTACAGAGGATTGGTGGAACGGGATGATAGAGACATTGCTCAGGTGATTTTGTTTATTAATTCTTTTTTGATCAAGATACCGTTTAGCATATACAGATGGCACGATACACCTGTCAAAGGTAAATCAGCATAAAGCAGAATTGAAATGATAACTACAGCTCATCAAAATGCTAAGAAGCCGAGCACGCATGATGAAGACCCAGACAGCAACAGGCAGCGTACTAGCATCAGGGCAACACGTGTAATAAATGCGTAGCAGGCAGCCGACTCATCCAACCCAGAAAGTCAAAGTTTTCTGACAAAATAGACAGCTAGCAAGCTAATATTAACTGCAGTGTTTAATGCTTCATTTACTCCCTCGCAAGAGTTGGTGATGTAATTTATTGCTTGAAGAGTCATCACCTAGATATTTTGTATCTTGTTTTTGTATATATACCTCCCCATAGAACGTATTTGTGGTTGGTTGGTTGATAATCCTCATTCTAGACTTGCGCTGTATACTTTGAGAGTTCTATAATCAAAGACTGCTGGAATGCTTTGGATGAAGAACTGTCTGTTGTGTTATTAATGGCCAAAGAGTCATTGAGGAATTCCTGTGCTACTACATGGCTCAATAAGTGTTTTCTTGCCTCTGTTTACAGTTTACATATGTTTATGCCACCATTGTGTTACCATCTAAATAGCAAGAAAGAAGAATAGCTTAGGTTTTGTTTGACTGCACCCTATTCTCAGTTCTTGTAATTTCTATATGTTTTCTTCAGAAATGGTTATGAATATGCATACTTAAATGATCATATTTACCTTGTTTCTTTTACATATGACTGTTATTTAGGAATTCTTGACTGCTCCTAGACAAACTTTCATCCACCTTCCCTCTGTTAGCTAATGAAAGATTCTTAGTTGCCTTTCATCTCTGACCTTCATTCCATCTTTATTCCAGCTTGATATTGTTCTATGTGTAGCTATCCTGCTCTGTATTCCTCTTGTGACCAAGAAAACACAACAGCAAGCCCTAATCCATGACTCCATGCCCAATGGTTTGAACTTCTCACTCTATGCATCCCAACTCTGCTTGAAAACATCATCCTTCCCACCAAAATAAAAAAAAACCCATGTACACCATAACTAGCCTAAAATCAACCCAAAACAAAGTTAAATATTAAAGAGAGAGCCCTCTCTGACTGCAGGTAGGCTAGGACCTGCAGCCCAAAGATTGGTTAGTGGTTACCTCGGCCGTATCCCTTAAGGAGCCAAGGGACAACCTGAGTGATAACATCAATGACGACTCCACTGGGGACTAAATGAATTGTTGCAATCATTGTCTGTTCCTTAAAGCTACAGATGAAGCCTGAATGTCAGCCAGGAAGCCTTTGAAATTGTTCTTGCTTTGCATCTACAGGAGTAAATAAAAGCTGCTTCAGTCAACCTTCATGTTAGTTTTAAGCTACAGATAACTGTTCCAAAAATTTGATTATTTCCTTTCTAAATTCCAAAAATTTCTTAGAAAAATACCAAAAACAAATTCGGAAGTTGGCTCCAAGGAGGAAAACTCGTTATACCAGGTCAAACCCTGACCCAGATCCTCTAGCTGTTTTTGACAATCCTAACTTAATCCCAAAGATCCTTAGGAAGCAAGTGGAACAAGAATAGTTTGCTGATTCAAGCCCGGAAACAGTTTAGCAAAACTATATTCCAACCTCAGTTAAACCTTCAGTTCATCCTCACACTGCCCCTTCTTCTCCTTCTTCCTCGTCCACCTCTCAAAACACATTCTCCACACCTCCATCCACTGCACAAATTTCCATTGCTGTCCCTGCTGTTCCAGCTGTTCCATTCCTTCCTGTTGTTCCATTTGTTCCTGTAAATATGGCAAATCTTTATGCCCCTTTGCAGCTACCTGCAAATCCAGGGGCTATGCCTCAGGATTACCAAAGTAAGATCACTTATTTTGATGGTACAGGTACCTATACTGCCCTACAGCATACAAAGAAAATGCAAGACTAATTTGAGAATTATGAGATAGACGATGATGATGTGAGAATTAAAATCTTTGTCCAAAGTCTAACAGGTGAAGTAAGAACTTGGTTTAGAGCACTAGCTACAAATTCCATAGCCAATCCATGCTCTTTACCAAACATTTTTCAACAGATGGGAAAAGAAAAAAGATCCACTACACATTCTATCTGAGTATGACACCATAAAAAGAGGCCCACAAGAAACTGTCCTAGATTACTGTGCAAGATTCAACAATGTTTATAGTGCCATCCCTCAAAACCTTAGACCTCCACCTGACTTAGCCTTAATCAAATTCCCTGATGGATTTGATTCTGACATGGCATATCAACTAAGGGAAAGAGCCTCGCCAACCTTAGCAGACATGCAAAACATAGCTGTTAGTGTAGAGGTAAACCTTATCGCCAAGAGAAATCGAGCAAGAGCTGAAAGGAGAACTACTTTCAAGGAAGAACCTTCAGCATTTGAACTAAAGCTGGATGAAATTATCAAAGGTATGGACAGACTTGGGGATAGGGTGGAAACCATCGAGAGAAAATCATCATGGGAAGGTCAACCAAGTGCTGCTAGAAACCCAAACTTTAGAAAGAATCAAAATCCAAATGTTGGAAGGGCTGGTCCTGATCAGAACATCAGACCTCCTTTTCAAGAAAATTATGCCGAGGCCTCAACATCTAGTGAACCAACCGAGGACCCTCACATCAACTTGATGGGTTTGGATAGTGAACACCAAGTCTTTCTGACACAAGAAGATCAAGAGGCCCATAATTGCAACCAATTTCAAACCAAATCAGGAGAGTCATTTGACTTTAGGGAAGGTTATGATGCAACAGTCTATGAGGTTCATAAACAGTACAAATTAAGGAGCAAAACCATAGATGTGCCTGAAACGAGCAAACCAAAGGATGCTAAACAGGCAAAGAAAGCAAAAGACAAAGCTGTTCTCCCAGAATCCTCTGATAAAACAGACCTACACCCAAGAGAAGTCACTATGGAAGATATATCAGATGTACAACCCTCTAAAAATCAGCCATCCTCATCCCTCCCCTCAAAATAAAGTTCAAATAGCATTTCTGAAAATAAATTCAAAACAGAGTCAACTCAAAATCATACCCATGATGAAGAAAAGGTCACTGAAAATTCAGCTGAAAAGGAAAAATCTGTTGCCCATAATACAAAGACTCAGATAGAGAAACCCTTCAACTTGGAAACAGAAATAAGTAAGCTGAAGATAGTTGTTCCTCTTTCTGAATTGGCCAAACATGAAGTGTATAGACAACAAATCAATAGGTCACTCCAAATATCAGACAATAGGGATGCTGTGAATGTTCTAGACGATCAACCTGAATTACTGTTTGGTCCTGAGGTTAACGGAAAGACAACAAATGGAGGAGTTCCACCCTTTTATGTCAGCTTAAACATTCATGACAAGGTGTTACACAATGCAATGTTTGATTTCGGGGCCTCACATACCTAATGCCCAAATCTGTGATGGAAAAACTAGACCTAGATATCACAAGACCATACAAAGATTTGTTCTCATTTGATTCAAGCCAAGTCAGGTGTCTAGGCCTGATTAAAGATTTGTGTGTTTCCCTGGTCCAATACCCAACCAAAACGATTCTAATGGATGTGGTGGTAGCTAATATTCCACCCAAATATGGTATGCTTTTATCCAGATCATGGGGGGCCAAACTCCAAGGATCCTTGCAACTAGACATGTCCTATGCCACTATTTCGGTCTTTGGGCAACCAAAAAGATTATACCGAGAAACACTAATGAAATACGTGGTGAGTAGTCAAGAAAAGCCCCAAAACTTCCCCATCTATTCAATACATTCTGATATGGATTCATTCATCTTATATAATGCTGACATGTGTACCAAAACTGATGCTAATTTACTAGTCGCAGCACAGACAGAGGGTTTGAATGAACAATCTGCTGCTCAAAATCAAAAAATTATTGATATGATTGATACAACAAAGGAAAATGATACATCAAATGACTTACAAGAACCCAATCTGCCCATGGTGCAATGCTCTAAAACTCTCAATGCAAACCTTGATCATGAAACCTTGTGGGATTTAGAGTTTGATGGATCTGTAAACAAATTAGGAGCAGGGGCAGGGGTTTGGATTCACAACATGCAAAATGACCAGGCTGAAGGTCATGCTTATAGGTTAAGCTTCAGATGCACAAACAATATGGCCGAGTATGAATCTCTTTTGTTAGGTCTCAAACTCATCAAAAACCTAGGTTCAACCAAAGTCTCAATTTTAGGGGATTTAGATCTGATCATACAGTAGATGAAGGGAAATTTTGTCACAAATGATCTTAGGTTGAGGGCTTACAGAGGGGCAGCCATTCAAATACTTGACACCTTCTCAGAATCTCAGTTAACTAAAATTTCCAGAAAGCTCAATCTACATGCACATAGCTTGGCAACCTTTGCCAGCACTTGCAAGCTACCTTTAGAACCCAACCACCGTTTCACTGCCGAAATCAAACATAGACTTGTTGTCCCTGATAATGTTAAAAATTGGCAGATCTTTGAAAATGATACACAGATAAATAACTTCCTCACTTTGAAAGAGGAATTCTCCAACATGAACATTGATACAAGCACTGTGGACGACCAACAACAAAAGCACAAAATTGAACAAAACATATCAGCTGAAACAACAAATCTGATGCTGCATCCAACTACTTTTGATCACAGCAATGTACAGGAGCTGAAGCAAACAGATTTTGATGAAATAGCTGAAGCAGAAGCTGAAGTAATTGATCTAAAAGACAATTTTCTGCCCATAGGTTTAACCCCTTTGGAGGATTTGTTTGATTCAAATGATATCTCAAGGAAACCAAAAATGCAACCACTGAATGCTGAAATTGAAGACTGTAACATTGGAACCACAGAAAATCCTAAAATGGTAAAACTATCCAAGGCATTACCCGTTGATCAGAAGTCGAAATACATTGAATTGTTCAAAGAGTTCCAAGATATCTTTGCCTGGAGTTATGAGGACCTCAAGTCCTATGATACTTCAGTCATCCAACACACTATACCTTTGAAAGAGAATCAAAAACCTTTTAAACAGAAGCTTAGAAGAGTGAATCCAGTCCTCCTCCCCCTGATTGAAAAAGAAGTTAAACGAATGTATGAAGCCGGGATCATTGCCCCAATTAGATTCTCAGATTGGATTTCAAATCTAGTGCCTACTAGGAAGAAGACGGGAGAAATTAGACTGTGTGTTGACCTAGGAAATTTGAACAAAGTCTCTCTCAAAGACCATTACCCCTTATCGAAAATGGATCATATCCTACAAAGGGTAGTGGGATCCTCTAGGATTTCATTGTTAGATGGTTTCTCAGGATTCAATCAGATTTTAGTACGCCCGGATGATCAAGATAAAACTGACTTTACAACACCTTGGGGAACCTTTAAATATGTCAAAATGCCGTTTGGGCTTAAAAATGCAGGGGCCACTTTTCAGAGAGCAATGGACATAGCCTTTGCCAAAGAAATCCATGATTTCCTAGTAGTCTACCTTGATGATCTCACTGTCTTTTCAAAATCAGACCAAGAACACATAGAACATTTAAGGCAAGTGTTTCTAATTTGTAAAAAATATGGCATATCTTTGAATCCAAAGAAATCATTGTTTGGCCTACAAGAGGGCAAGCTTCTAGGTCACATCATTTCAAAAGATCGCATTAGGATCGACCCGGACAGAATTCAAGCTATCCTTCAAGTGCCTCATCCGAGAAACATCAAAGAACTACAAGGTTTTTTAGGGAAGATCAACTTCTTGAGAAGATTCATTCGTAATTTGGCCGAGCTCATAAGATTACTGAACAATATGTTGAAGAAAGATTCTAAAGTCAAATGGACCATGGAAGCCAAACAAGCCTTTGAGGACATCAAAAGAGCTTTGACAAACACACCAGTCCTCACAAGTCCTAGGTTTGATAGAGATTTCATCATTTTTTCCTTTGCATCTGAGCACACAATTGCTGTTGTCCTATTACAAAAAGATGACCAAGGGTGTGAGAAACCCATTGCCTTCTTCAACAAAGCTCTTAGAGATGCTCCCTTAAAATATCAAATTATGGAAAAGCAAGCTTATGCCTTGATAAAGGCCATCAAAGATTTCAGGATTTACATTCTATACTCTCATGTGATTGCCTATGTCCCAAATGTTGTGGTTAAAGACATTTTAACCCAAGAAGGAATAGAAGGCAAAAGGGGCAAATGGATTGCCAACATCTTAGAATATGACATTGAAATCAAGCCTACAAAACTAATAAAAGGACAAGGGCTAGCCAAATTGATGACTGAAATCAATTTCCAAGCCCTTGACATCAATGAACTGGACAACGAAGAGGAGATGGCGACTCCACAGATCAATCAAGCCTGTTTACAATCCCCATGGTACGCTGATATATGTTTTGTATTGTTAAACCTGCAAGCTCCTCCAGGGTTGCCCAGAACCAAAAAGAGATTCTTGAAAATGAAAGCATCAAAGTTTTGTATTATAGACAGTTCTTTGTTTTGGAAAAATCATGAAGGAATTTTACTTAATTGCCTAACATTAGATGAAACTGACGATGTCCTCAAGGAATTTCATGCAGGTGACTGTGGAGGACACTTATACTGGAAATCAACAGCTGATAAAATCCTAAGGGCTGGATTTTATTGGCCCTCATTGTTTGCTGATGTGAAAAAATTTGTAATGTCTTGTCATAAGTGCCAGATTTTTGAAGGCAAGAGAAAGCTGTTACCTTTACCACTTAAACCTATTTCAACTGAAAGACCTTTTCAGCAATGGGGTCTAGACTTCATTGGTGAAATTCACCCTTCATCCTCCAGCCAACATAGGTGGATCTTGATTGTCACAGACTACTTTACCAAATGGATAGAAACCATCCCTTGTAGGCAGGCCAATGACTCAATCATTATGCAATTTTTAGAAACCAACATCTTGTCAAGGTTTGGCTGTCCAGAAAAGATCATTACAGACAATGCTGCTGCTTTCAAATCCAAAAGAATGATCAACTTTTGCCATAAGTACCATATTACCTTAGGCCATTCCACAACCTATTACCCTCAAGGCAACGACCTAGCTGAGTCCTCCAACAAAAGCCTTATCAACATCATCAAAAAGGTCTTGGAGGAGAACAAAAAGAATTGGCACAAGAAACTGATAAATGCACTGTGGGCAGACAGATTGACCACTAAAAGATCCATTGGTACAAGTCCATATGAACTAGTTTATGGAATGGAAGCAAGCTTCCCTTCATCTTTAGGAATCCCTGTAATCAAGCGACTACAAGAAATACAAGCAGAGCCTAATGATATTCAAAGAAGGATTAATCAGACCATTCACTTGCAGCAAACAAGAGAGGAAGTGTATCAAAGAACCCAGGTTCTACAAGATAAACTCAAGAAGATCTTTGACAAAAGAACCAAGGCTGAAGATTTCTACTTAGGCAACAAAGTTTTGAGATGGGATTCTAGGAGAGAAGAAAAGGGAAACCTGGCAAGTTTGATTTCCTGTGGAAAGGACCTTATGTCATTCATGTTGTACAAGGTAATAACACATATTTTCTGAAGAGTTTGGATGGCTCAAATACTGAAGAAGGCCCAGTCAATGGGCGAATGCTCAAGCACTATTTTGATTCCATGTGATCAGCATAACACCATTGTGTATTGTACATAAATATCTGTAATTCCAACAGTTTTATTTACAGCGGTTAGATAAGGAACTAAAGGCAACAAATTTTAAAGAAAAAGAAGGGAACTATTGCACCATTTTTTGATATTTATTCTGGCTCTATCATAAGAAACCAAGAAAAGCACTTGTGAAGGCTAAAAATGATGATGAATACTCAGAGAAACCAGCAAATACAGAGCTGTAATTTCACAAGTAGAGCAGCCAAAGAGTATTTCATACAAGTTACAAGGATTCAGATCAATGTTCTTGCACAGAAGGAAGGTTCAGATTGTAGCAAGAATTAAAAAACAAGGCAATCTGACCTGCTGTTCTTCGCTTTTCATCTGGAAAAGCCATCCCCAAGTGGAGCCACTGTTAGGTTCCTATACCAATAAGTTTCATTTTTCATGATTGACTGTTTTACATGCCAAATATTTCATCTTTTCATGCTACAAGGTTCCATATTTCCAAGAAGTTCCATTTTGAAGAATCAAACCATTTTTGAAGAGTTTTACAGATGAGGGAAAGCCAAACAGCTTAATCTTGGCTTCCCTAGGTTTAAATTGTTTGTTTTAGAAGATAGAGAATGAATATCTGTCCAAACAGCTTAAGCTTGGCAGATGAGTAGCTAAGTAGAGAAATGAAGGAGCCCAACTGCTTAATCTGGGCCTTGGAAGAGATAAGGGTACATTTAGATAGGAGGGCAGTCAAAAGAAAAGAAGACAATCAGGGTCTACAAGTCTAAGTGCACCCATTTAAAAGGAAGAAAAAATGTTAGGTGTATTAGGCTGGGTAGGTAGTTTGAGGTTGCAGAAAGCAAGGTTTTGATCACCTGATGTAGTGTCAAGTACAACTTGTCTCATCAATGAAAGAAATGCCAAAGCAGTGGTTTGATGGCAGAATGATGGAAGCATGTCTAACTCCCTTTCACCCCCTCCCCCCTCAAAGTTTCTTACTAACACCCCTGAAGGACCTTGGGATCTGCCCAACCAGTCCTGTTATCACTTCATTTTTGTAAAAATACTAAGTCAAGCTTTGACTTTCTTCAATGAAAAGAAGCCACATTTCTTGTGTAAAAATCATTCTATACTCCTTTCATCTTCCTATCTCTAAGTTTTCATACTATGGACTTAGCATTCATCCATTCAGTTTCAATCCATAAACTCATATTAACCCCTAATTCTATTATATAGCTCCCTGAAACCACTTCCCTGTCCCTACTTCTACAAAAAACTATATAAAATCCCAAAAATGTATTAAATATCCCACCCTATGGCAGTATAGCCATATAAATATAGTTTAGGGGAATAATAGTCCATCCGGGACTACTATTAACCCTTCCGCGTCCTAACCCGGAGTTAATTTAACCTCTAGTTAAATTAATAACACTCCCCTTTACCCTTAAACCTTACTATTCCACCCTTTTTGTGCTCTTTGTTAAGATTGGGTGTTCAAATGTTTATTTAAACATTAAACACTTCTGGCGCAAATAACCCGCAAAACCCACAAACCCAAAGTTTTGAACCCCCGCCATATAAACAAATGATATAATATTCAGCAGGCCCCGTACATTATTGTACTCGCAGCTCACAGTTCCGTCCACTGTCGGATCGGGCCCTCCCCATCCGACGGCTCTCACCGATTTCGGAGCCGGCTCGACGATCGAAGGTTAGCCTTCGATAGCTTAGCGGTTTCTCCGCCGTACAAAAGACAGGTGTCCCGTTTTGATTGCATCGGAGCCCCTCTGACAAATACCACTCCCGTACAGAAGGTGGTCCGATAAAACCACAAACCGCCTTTTGTCTCTCCGCCCCTAACGTCAGTGCCACGTCGCCTCTTACGTCACTCTTGCGTCGACCTATTGTTGCCCCGTGTCATTGCCACCACATCTGCCTCCGTCCCTACCCTGCCACCATGTCCTATGCCACGTCGTCGGCCCAGTCAACTTCCACGTCGTCCTTCCGTACCCGGGACCCGCCGATGACGTCATGACAAAAAGCGCCAAAATGCCGCAAAAGCCCAAATTTGTGTTAAAAAGGGCAAAAACATCGTTTTCGTTTATTTTTTATGCAAACGAACGTTGCAAACTTTTGCATGCCATTTACAACCAGTGCGCATTCGACGTGCCTGACAGTCACCAGGGCCTATTCGACTTGCAATCCGACCTGTTCGGCCTCCGCTCGCAGCCATTCACCACAGCATTTCTCCTAGTGAACAGGTATTTACCCGAAAAACACCAGTAACCCTGTTTTTCATGATTTCTCTGCAAAATTAGCCAAATATACCTGAAAATCAACATTGAAACATATTGGCACCTGCAACCTTCTCCTCTCTGCCCCACATAACTATAGTTGCGGCCAAGACCAGACATCTCTGCCCCTGATAAAATTGACATCCCCAGCTCGAATTACAGCTCCAATTTGCCCGTCGAACTACTAAGGACATTTTGCTAAAGCCCTCTATTTCTCCCTTTCCAGTGTACTAATTGCAGAGCCTTGCACAGTCTTCATTTCATTGAGTTCTACTCCTCAATAATATCTCTGCACAAAACTTGAAACTGTGAGTTCCTTGCTCACCAAGTCATCATCAGAGCTCTGTCCCTTGCTAAAATACAGGCCTAATCCAACTGTAATCACAGTCAAAACATGGAGGCCCCGGTTGCCCTCAATATTGCACCTCTAAATGCACCACAGAGAAACTTGGAATGGCAGCCCCTTGCTGACAGGGACTATCAAATGAAGGAGACAGTGGAACTGACTCACAAGTATCACATTGAAACCTTTTGTGAGTTAAGGAAAATATACAGAACCAATGTTGATATCCTTGGTATCTGGGAGTCCAATTTGCCAATTTATTACCTCCCACAAGTAAATGTATTCCCTGACCTTATCCACTAGTGCTGTGAGAATTATGAGCCCACTCAAAGAGCAGTTTTGGCTCCTTCTGGTAATGTTTTGTTTCACATCACCCCTCAAGCCATAAACAAGATACTGAACATTGAGACAACAAAGCCTCTATTTCCTCTCTCCATGAAACTTCTGCTTGACCAAGGTACCAAGCTGCCCAGCTCAGAGATCACAAGAATTGCCCAGCTGTTCATGCAACCAGATTGTCAATTCCAGCAGCCTCCTCCTTATCTGCATGTATGGTTTAATGAAACAGGGAGAATGCTAGTAGACATCATATCTTGCATCCTTGGATTCAATACCAGTGAGTACGTTGATGAAATAGTTTTGGTAATGTTGTCCATGTTTGCTCCAGGACAGCTCCCTGCTGTCCAGTATGATTATGCCACCTTCATTGTTGATAAGATTCATGAGAAATTCATGAACCTAGAGAGAGAAAGGGTGTTCAAACATACCTCCTATATATATCACTTGTTGCTGTACTATCAGCCTGATAGTTTCCTAGTCTGCCTCAGAAAATTGGATGCTAAGGGGGAGAGGAGGTCAGTCATATTTTGGTCATCAGTCTGCCACCATGTTTATTACTCTCCATATACCTACTGTGAGTTCATTTACCTGTTTATCTATCCAGCTACCTGCTTACTATCAATAGATCCTCCCCCCAGACTCACTGATGAGATGCAAAAGATTCTACAGCTTTTCAAAAGCTACAACATTGGTGACTGGTATTTCTACCAAAACCACACCATAATCAGGGTCTATGGCTGTGAATTAGCCCCCTACCGACTGCCCAAATATGTCCCCATGAGACTATTTTCCTTAGAATACTTTCGACAATTTGGTAATGCAGATATGGTGCATTTCTTTGGCAAAAGCAAAAAGGCACAGCTAAAAATCCAAAATCAATCGGGCCCATTTATTTTCAATAAAAGAGAAGAAGCTTGGGTGGAGGCAGACACAATGTTGAAAATTTTTCTGTTATTAAAAACAAGCTTTTATTGGGCACCGTATGACCCCAATCACTTTATAATTCTTAGAAGAATCAAATACAGGCTTGCAACATATGAACACTGCAGTATCCCTCAAATTGAACAATTTGCTAATCAACAAGAATGGGTAAAGGGCACTCTAGTTGAAGAATTTTCTGAGGAAGAAATAACAGAAAAAGCAATGAAGAACCTGGAAAAATCTGTTGACTTAGAATCTTTTGGACAGGTCTTTTTTACAGCTCCTCGGCACCTTGTAGAAGGCACCTCATCTGCCACGGCCCCCCAACAAACTGCCCAAGTAAGTGCCCCACCAGCAGCAATAGATAAAGGTAAAGAAATGCAACATTCAGAAGAACAAGTGCACAATTTGGGACATCAAGAAACAACGCCAGATCAGCCAGTTTCTACAGATGAACCAAGCCAAGGGCAAGACCCTTCTACTCAAGCAAAGGTGACAGAAATCCTAGTATTGCAGACACCTATTAATGAAGAGAGGGCAAAGAAGAGGGACAGACAGGAAGAGACCCCTCCATGGATATCTACAGATCAGCAAGGAGAAAAGAGACAAAGGCTAAATCCTTTTTCAGAGGAAGAAATTCCAGAGGGGCCCACAGAACAATAAATTCCCCCAAGCATGGAGACATCGGCCAGCTCCTTTCAGCGGGAGCAAGAGAGACAACAGGGAGTGGAAGTAACATCCACAAGGCAACATGGCAGACATCCCTCTGATATTAAAAAAGCATTTACTGATATCAAGGCTAGGAATGAACCAGTGAGACTACAGCTGTACAACCAGCTAATATAGATGGCCCCTACTAACCAACAAAGGCTAATGGCAGCCTATGACATCCAGGAAGGAAGAATGACCCTCGGTCACTTCAGACCTACAACTCAGCAACCCCAATCAGCTGTTGATTACATTAGAACTAATCTGGAAGTGTTTGCCAAGGATATCCATCCGATGGACCAGATTGAATTGCACAAGCAGACTGGGGAGATGGTATATTCTACTCTAGCAGATAAGACATTGTTAACCCACAGATTGCAAAACTCTTTGCACAAACCTACTGCCCAACTTGAGTTGGAGAAAGCTTCGTCACAGGCCAAGGACAACAGAATCAAGTCCTTGGAGGAGATTATCATAGAGCTGGGACATGATCCCTCTGATCCCAAGGGTGTACAAGCTTTGATAAAAAAGAAGGATGAAGACATAGCTGCCCTAAGAAGACAAATTAGGATGTCACCCACATTGCATCCTCAAGCTACAGGGTTGGCCCAGCGAAAAGAGGAGCAGGATGTGGTAGCTTTGCTTACAACCTTACATAAAAGGTTGGTAGAGACAGAGAGTGCCTTGGAAGCATCATTACAGGGAAAACAGGGAGAGTTGGCTTCTCAGCCAATTCAAACAGCTCAGATTCTTACAGTTGCTCTTCCCACGGCCACCACAACAGTCCCTCCCATTGTTACAACATCAGAAGCAGGCACTTCAAGCTCAGTACCAATTGCAGCCACTACTTCAGCACCTACAGAGCAAGGCACTAGCTTGAAAATGGACAATATGATGAAGGAAATAGAAGCTCTGGAATTGCAAATGACAGAATTGAAAGAAACCAAGGAAACGCTGGCTACAATTGAGGGAAAATATGACAAATCAAAGCAGGATGTAGCTGAGAAGACAAGAGAAGTCAAAGCCTTGGAAAAAAGAATAAAGGAGCTGGAGAAAGAGCTTACCTTCAATAGAACTCTAGCAGATATCAAGAAAATTTTGTGGGCCAAAATTGGCCAATCCATTACAGACCAATGGCAATCCATTGAAACCTTTCATGAGAAAATGGATTTGATAAACTTGGCTCAGTTTGAAAACCAAAAGGCTAGAGAATCTTTGAGAAATATGCTCGAGCAAGCAAAAAGAATGATCCAATTTTTGAATACTCGCACCAAAGGGCAGCTGGTAGCATTAGGAATCAGTAACAAGACTGAAACTATTTTTCTAATAAAAAGGGTGTTAACCCTTAGGAATTTTGTGCAGACATTGGACAAAAAATGCCAAGAAATGCAAACAAAGGTGGATGAGTTCAAGACAAAGATCATGGCATTACATAGCAGAGGGCTACCAAGTTTATTAACCAGTGCTGGAAGACTGCTGTCACATGACCTTTATGCCAACAGAGTGAATAATTTTGCTGCCAACCAAATCACAACTTCCTCAAGTACTTCAGAAGATACAGGGCCTCCATCAGGACAGAGTGTCTTTGATAAATTGGAAAATCTATTCTACATTGCACATGAGATAAACCACCTGTTCGAATTCCAGCCCACTTTCCATAGATGCACAGAAGCTGAGGAAACACTGATAAAGATACAAAGGCATCAGCTACCTACAGAGGATTGGTGGAACGGGATGATAGAGACATTGCTCAGGTGATTTTGTTTATTAATTCTTTTTTGATCAAGCTACAGTTCAACATATACAGATGGCACGATACACCTGTCAAAGGTAAATGAGCATAAAGCAGAATTGAAATGATAACTACAGCTCATCAAAATGCTAAGAAGTCGAGCACACAGTATGAAGACCCAGACAACAACAGGGAGCGTACTAGCATCATGGCAACACACGCGTAATAAATGCGCAACAAGCAGCCGACTCATCCAGCCCAGAAAGTCAAAGTTTTCTGACAAAATAGATAGCTAGCAAGCTAATATTAATTGCAGTGTTTAATGCTTCATTTACTCCCTCGCAAGAGTTGGTGATGTAATTTATTGCTTGAAGAGTCATCACCTAGATATTTTGTATCTTGTTTTTGTATATATACCTCCCCATAGAACGTATTTGGGGTTGGTTGGTTGATAATCCTCATTCTAGACTTGCGCTGTATACTTTGAGAGTTCTATAATCAAAGACTGCTGGAATGCTTTGGATGAAGAACTGTCTGTTGTGTTATTAATGGCCAAAGAGTGACTGTGGAATTCCTGTGCTACTACATGGCTCAATAAGTGTTTTCTTACCTCTGTTTACAGTTTACATATGTTTCTGCCACCATTGTGTTACCATCTAAATAGCAAGAAATAAGAATAGCTTAGGTTTTGCTTGACTGCACCCTATGCTCAGTTCTTGTAATTTCTATATGTTTTCTTCAGAAATGGTTATGAATATGCATACCTAAATGATCATATTTACCCTGTTTCTTTCACATATGATGTTATTTAGGAATTCTTGACTGCTCCTAGACAAACTTTCATCCACCTTCCCTCTCTGTTAGCTAATGAAAGATTCTTAGTTGCCTTTCATCTCTGACCTTCATTCGATCTTTATTCCAGCTTGATATTGTTCTATGTGTAGCTATCCTGCTCTGTATTCCTCTTGTGACCAAGAAAGCGCAACAACAAGCCCTAATCCATGACTCCATGCCCAATGGTTTGAAATTCTCACTCTATGCATCCCAACTCTGCTTGAAAACATCATCCTTCCCACCAAAATAAAAAAAAAACCCATGTACACCATAACTAGCCTAAAATCAACCCAAAACAAAGTTAAATATTATAGGGAGAGCCCTCTCTGACTGCAGGTAGGCTAGGACCTGCAGCCCAAAGATTGGTTAGTGGTTACCTCGGCCGTATCCCTTAAGGAGCCAAGGGACAACCTGAGTGATAACAGTTAGGTAGGATGGTTTTATCTTACGTCTAGACAAAACCTTTCCTTTGGTCCGTCTGTAGTGCAGACATTGCCGGACCAATCATCTAACCTAAGAAGTTGGCACTGAAAAGCTAAAAAGCTAAGAATGCTAAAAAGATAAAAAATGGAATTGGTCATTTTTTGCTTGCATAAAAAGGTTTGCATGCCCCCATGCATCAAGAAAAGGAGAGTCTCCAAGTAACCATATGGAAATCACTGTGGTTAAGCAGGATTGTTTCGTTCGCAGAGAAAACAAAACACTTATGTGGCTTAGTCCGTAGCGCAGACAAAGGTGAATGGTGCGGGTCGGCACTTCCAATCACATAACCTACAAGAAAATGGGTTTCAGACCAATCACATTACCTACAAGGAAATGGTGTTTTGGACCAATCGCATAACCTACAAGGAAATCTATTTTTTCAGCTCGGTTCGTCTGTCGAGGCAGACCAGGGTGCATGCCCCCTAAGCTTTGTTTCATTCACCAGACTACTTGCGGTAATTAGGTGGACGAAATGAAGGTTGAAGAGACACTATTGATGCAAAAGGACCATTTAGAGATGATGTTTGACATGAATCCGTGTTTGAACCGGGAAATGAAAGCTGGTCAACAGTGAAAATTTTGCCTTCATGTGGAAAACACATCACTCAAAAGAGTGTTGAAGCAATAGCTTCCATGTTGTAAATATAGTCACATTCGAGGAGTAGATTGAAATCTAACGGTCCATGGACTACCATCACATTCAAGTGAACGAATTTCCTTCTCAAAGTTATCAGCAACTTAGGAAGGATCCCTAACGGTCGAGTAGTTCTTTTGTTAAAGCCTGACAAATTCTGTGTAACAGGCGTAAGTGATGGAGAACCAAGCGCTTTCCAAGCAGTTGAGGAAAGGATACTCACTGAATCCCCTTCATCCATCATAGTGCTAGACACGATCATTTTGTAAACTTGTACTATGATTCGGAATGGTACATTATAAGGAAGGCAGTTTCTTGCTAGTCGATTCCAATCAAAAGAAGCGATTAGACTGCTTGGAGGGGGTATCGAATAAACGGGTGAAATAACCCCTTGAGTAGCGGGAACTGGGGAATTCTCTTTTTGTTGTGAAGGAACGGGTGGGTTGCCCCCAAGTTCATCGGAATTTGAATTGACAAAAAGAATTTGAACAGCATCATTCTTACTCTCTTTGGGAATGATATCATCTGAAGGTGGATCTTCTGAAGGCAAGATTGGGTGCTGCCATCTCGACCTGTTGAATTTGGTCCGGTGTGGACTCAGAAGATTTACTTTCAACGATAGGTGTTTCGACCAACGGTTCAGTTAAGTCAGTCGGATTTTCAACTAGTGAAGGACTAGGGGAGAGTTTCTTGTATCCAGGTGGTAGTCGCTGCGGTGAAGTAGGACGGTTATGCAAGACTCTCTTGGTCTCATCCAAAAAAGGACAATGGGGAAGACGATGATCCCCTTCACACAATCCACATGGAGTTCTGATATTTCCTTTCTGCCCAGGAATTTCATTTTCACTAGTTGATGGTGTGCTATCAACATGATCACCAGAGGTTGATGACACCGGGCGGTGCAAACAGGGATACCATTCTCTCAAGATCCGCGGAATGCAAAGACAATCTCGATGAAAATGGTTTCCTTCATAAATTAGACAAGGATATTTTGGAGATTTGATGTGTGGATTTTCATCAGATGATTCATTGTTGCCCCCTTGCTTAACTGACTTCTTCTTCTTCTCCTTTCCTTTCTTCTTCTTCTAAGGCACTTGGTTACTAGCATCACTATTTTCACCAAGCGAAGATGAAGAAGGGGAGGGAGAAATAAACGAAGAGGAAGGTGAAGGGCCAACTTCAATATCAATTGGATGCCGATTCAATTACTGAGGAATCACGTTATTTTGAACCACAGAGGTTGAGAACAGCCACACTGGTAGGCTAATAGTCAGACCTGACAGAAACAATGTGGCCATATGAGGTGCACCAATATTTCCCCAAGATGTAAAAGGGCTAGGAATCCCCTCTTGGTAGACTCCATTAACTCAACCTAATATCAACAAAGGAACAAGGATGTTATTCTGAATTTAATAAACTTTAATGACGCTTTGACACGGATTTTTCTTTTTCAATTTTTAAGAGTCGAGAAAAAGCTAAAGATTACTCTAGTATCCTTCGATTTTTAATGAACCTGAAGTGACAAGTGCTCAGATGGACCTTTTCTTTTAAGGAGTTGAAAAGGAACGAAAGTGACTGCTCTGAAAATCTAGACAGAGGGATTACCAAACCAATCGCAAAACTTTAAAATACACCTTGGTGATAAATTAAAGAGAAATTACCAAGGAATTATGTATGGCAGTCAATCTTCTCGAATGCTGTGTTTAGTGCATTATGATCGATAGGGCGGCAGACACGACTTCCTATGGATAAAGGATATAAGCTTATTGTGGTCTCTCAATATATACTCAACGATATGGGGAGCACAACTAGCACTTGTCGTATCAAAGAGGAGGAATCACCCAACCTTCGATGAAAACGATAGTTACTAGATTTTACGACGCTGGAATATGTCTCTAACCTAGACTTCTAGATGTGTTGCGTTAGATTCCAAAGCGTTGTTAAGTTCATTGAAATTTATTTTAGAGTTGATCTTGCTTAGAAGTTTGCCTTTCAAGGTTCACTGCATGATGCATATGTAAAATTCCTAAATATGCAATCTAAAATGATAAACAATCGTTGTTTATTTTTAGCAATGAAAATCCTAGCTACTAAGGAAAGAAGATAATGATTCTTTCAAACAGAGAGCAAACAACACACACTAAATGCACTTTTCTTAAATCATTTTTTCGCACACCGTCTAAATACAAATGCAAATGCATGTATTTGTTTTTTGTTCCCTTAATGTGAGAAATGCCAAAAAGGAAAATTGAATATATATCTGAAATATTTTCTTCAAAGCGACATTTCGACAATTTCTTTTTCAAAATGAAAGGAAGACTTAAACGACACTTTTCAATTTCGAATGGAAAATTCTTTCGACACTTCAAATACCAAAAAATCAAATCAAATACATAACAAGAAGTTCAATCGACTATCTAGAGAAGGAAGACTTTTCAACACTCCTCTTTTTGACACAAAACGACAGATCGATTTAAGCAACTTTTCGACAGTGGATTGCAAATGATGGACAAATACATAAAAACATTTGCTAATCCTAATGAATGGAGGCTAAACTATGTAAAGCAAGGAGGCTTTAATAATGAGATACTGTTCATAAGCAGCAAAACAATCAAACAGAGCTGAAAACAAGGACAAAAAAACCCAAATTTCAAGGAAAGAAATAAGATTACTCAGTCATCGCACCTGTGCTTCACAGAAGTGCGATGCATACTGGTTTCCAATGGTAGGCAGTGCGATGGGCCAGGGAGCGCAACTGAGATGGGTTTTGGCTCAAATTTGCAGTTGAATTCAATGAGTTAATTTGAGCTATTATGGACAATAAAGAACAAAGTACAGGGGTATGATCTTGGGAGGTTATTGAGCTACCAACAGGGCATCTAGAATGTTTGTAAGTCAGATGTTCAAATCATAAACTAAACTAGAGATTGACTGAAGCAGCATTCATCTACTTTGCAATTGCAGAGCAAGAGCAGTTCGAAGGCTATCTAGCTAACTTCAGGCTCTATCTATAGTTTATAAAACAAACAATCAACAACAAACAAACAAACTATTCGATCCCCAATGGAGTCGCCATTTTGTTTCCAGGAAAACTAGTGTCTTTTCGATCTACTAGTCCCACTAGGATTGGCAGCTATCCTAGAAACAAACAATCAAAGCAATTTGCGATTTCCTTTATGTATGCTAGATAAAAGAGAAGCAAAGGGACCAACCTGGATCTTCCGCTTGACTCCTTGCTTGATTTCTCTCTCCCTTGATAGAGCTTGCATCTCTTCTCCTACTTTTCCTGCTCAATGAAGACCTGTAGAGATGTAGAGACAAAGTAACAAAACACCATCAAAGCATCTCGATCTATTATATCATAAACAATGCAGAATCAGAAATACATTGATCATACAATGGCATTCACAAATAACAACATTCACAAATACACGAATATATGGAGGAAAACTCAAAGAACTTTATTACTAGTAGAAGGGAGAATTACAGCCTAGCTGTCTGATCCAACATCACCCTCCCAGCATCAAAGCCCTCTTCACTTCATGAAAAGCAAGATCACCCAACAATACAATGCCTTTTCTCAAAGACAAACTATCAACACTTCCTTACAAATTACAAAATTCCAGCCTCCAGATTTCTCAGATGAGGGATCCATTTATAGTGTTAGAAATACTGAGAGGGGGGGTGAATCAGTATTTATTTTTCCTAGTATTGTTTTACCAGTTAAAACATATATATTCAGAACACAAAATGAACAGCAACAATAAATGATTTTATTAATATAACTGTGCAGTAAAATAAATACAATATATAGATGGTCACAATCAGTTGCCAAGCTCCAACTTGGACTTTGGTGAGGCTCCAACCTCCAGAGCACCAACTCTATTTTGCCAAGACACCAATCTTGGACTTAAGAGCACCAACTCCCAAGGACTTTAATCCTTCCATACTTCTGAAGCACCAACCCCAATCCTTCTTGCTTCTGAGGTACCAACCCCAAGGACTCCTATCCTTCTCACTTTTGAGGCACCGACCCCAAGGACTCCTATCCTTCTCACTTTTGAGGCACCAACCCCAAGGACTCTTATCGTTCTGTTCTCAGAACTCTTCTCTGCTGAGTTCTGTCTATTTACAGCTTCACTGTAATCTCCAAACTACAGTATCAATGACAACCATGTCTTCTTATGGATGAGTCTTCACAGCTCTGCACACTGCCCATGCATAGTCTCCAATAGCCTTCATGCTCTCTGATAATGTCTTCACACAGCTCTAGTCAGTCTATTGTTAGCTGCACTAAGCTCTACATAAAGAACAACTTCTTGCTCAAGTTTATGTTTTCTGCTAGCTGCTTCTCCCCTTTGACTGTCTGCTGTCTTATTAGCCCCGCGGCCCTCTTTTTGTTCTACTGGATCCTCTCGCTGCCTCTGTCTCCTCCAGCTTATTTCCACAGCGTTCAACAACCTTCAACAACATTCACCGGAGCATACACTTCGGCGGTTCCAAAAGGCTCCACTCCTCCAATGCGATATTGGTTTCGGACCCGATATGGGTCTGGACCAATCTTAATAAGAATTCACGACCGTCCAATGTTCCATTTAATGGTTTATTCGCCATTTCTTTGCGGAAATGGAATTCGCCGCCTTCGAGGGATTTCTGTGTTTAAACACAGTTCTGCCACAATCTCTGCCTCCGATACAATATTCTTTAAGCACTATTGCTTTGATAGTTGTGATTGCTGCGTCCCATGGATATATGGCTCCCGATAGCTGTGTGCTCCTTTTGTAGGTTCTTCGTGGGCATGTATTACATGCAGCACTCCTCCGATATGGCTCCTCTTGCTCTGATATCCTCTGTTTGCTCCTCTTCTTTGGCATATATATATGGCATATATATATGCTCTGTTCCATTTGCTCTGTTTGCTCCTGTAGCTCCGCTAACTCTATCTGCTCCATTGCTCCTTTTCTTTGGCATATATGTATGGTCTATAAGTATGGCACAGCGGAAGCGTGGTGGTGCTTCATGCTCTGTTAGCTCTTCTGATGGCTTTGTGCACTCCTCTCATATCCATCTTAATAAGAATTCACAACCGCCGAAGTGTATGCTCCGGTTAACATATAGATGTCTGCAAAGGTGTGAGTCATCTCTGGGTGTTTGATTAGTGTCATTCCACTTCTTGTTCTTGGTTCCACTTGGAGATTTCTTGGATCTCTTACTCATCCTCTGGCGAATTCAGAGAGGCAAGTGTCATATGAGAAGTTTCTGGAAGATTCCATGAGCATCCACTTTGCACACTGTCTCAGAAATTTGTCCATCCTCACTCATCGCACCCCATAGAAGGCCTCTTCAGTATGCATCATACCTGGCTAGTGTAGAAGTCAATATGCATCACATCTTGACAGTGGAGCAGTCAATATGGTCCTGTTTTGGCCAGTTCTGAGTGGTTTTTCACGTGGAACTTTTGGGGAATGATGTAATTAGTTGACCATGATCTTTTAGGGTATGAAACAACACTTTTAGGTATTAAAGAGCCCTTGGTTTATCGACATATAAGATTGGGGTTGCAGTGCCCAAATATGTCTATAACAAAGATTATTTTCCACCCATTCAGATTGATGGGCATATCTTTCTATCTCTGGTACAGGGTGGTGAATATAAGGTCCCAACTTGACCTTCTTTCTCAGTTTGGTTATAAATTCTTGAGGGTCATACCTCCACATGAAACTCTTTTGGAACTTCATTTGCTGCAAAATTTGGTCTGCCTCTTCCCCTGCCTCTCTCGAATTGCAGATGAAGGGGCCTAATTGGTTTTTTACTTTGAATTGTGATCTTTTCTTGGCCAAGACAAAATTTATCTCATCAGAATTCGTTATTTGTCTATAGGACCCTAGAGCTATAACCTCGTGGGGAGGTATTTGGGTAGTTAATATGGTGCAAGTTGGCAACCATAAATTCTTATCTCTGTGTGGTTTTGGTAAAGGTACCAATCTCCCACTTTGCTTTTTTTAGACAACTGAAGGACCCTTTTGATCTCTAGACTTATCCTGGGTGGAGAGCTTCTTGTCAGCATAGTCATGACTGGATGAACAAAAGAATCTATTAATCTGAATAGGTATATGGTGACTGAAACTTATGGAACAATGGGGTCCGAAAAATGACAGACCTGGGCTGGCCTTTGGTATCCAGCTTTTGAAGGGCAAAAGGAAATCTATCTGTTTGATAGTATAGGAACATATGGTATAGGACAAATGAGTATTTAAACACTTTCTCATTGTGCATCGTGGTGAACTGTTCATGCATTCTCTCAGCTATGAACTCGACATAATTGTACAAAAAACAGGAGGCTGTTCAGGGGTATAAATTGACATGAAGGCTAGGATAAGATCATCAACAAATTCATCAGTGGTGCAGCCAAGAACACATGATATCATGGTGATGATTTGTTTTCCCATTTCGGAGAACATGGCAGAAACATATGGAGGGGGGTCTTTGGGAATATACCGCTCTTCTACAATGAATATCTGGAATATTTGGGCTAACCTGAATAGACTCAACTTGGAGTACTAGTCTAGAAAATCCCCAATGGAGAGTGGGGTTAGGTTTTGACCTGGTTGGATCTGCGATATTTCATTAATGGAATCAGTTGTAATGGTGAACATAATCTTTTGGTCAGGGGACATAATAGCTTTCAGGCTGCGAATGTAACAGGCATGGCACTGGTGGACAATTTCAGGGAAAACATGTACCTCTGGGAACTAGTATTTGGGAAAATTTGACTCCCAAAGGCCAATATCATCAACATGGTTGAGGTATATGTCCCTACTTAAACAATGGATTTTAAGCCGGAGGGTCTGGGTAGATGTATCCTTAATTTGGAAATCCTTGTCAACCAAGGGAAGGTGGTCGAGGTCCAAATGGGGAGTTGTGACAGGTATAACATCCGAGGCAACAGGGGCTACCATACTTTAGTTCTTGTGGATTTAAATTTTGCATTATAGGTTTATTCAGGGGTTTTGAATAGAAATTGGAAACTTTAAGAGGGTTTGGCCGCAGGTTTTCAAATTTAGAGTATTTTTAATTAATTTTACTTAATTAAAACAATGAACAAGGTTGAACGTTTCCAAATTTGAAAGGGAGAGTGGTAATTGTGGTGAAATACCTGGAATTGGGTGAATTATCTGCAAATTTGAAGTTCACAGTCGTTGTAGAGGTTCGAATGAATCTGGTATGGACTGAGAGGTTGACTGGCATCTCTGCAACTTTCTTCAGGAGTGAATTCAGAGTTCAAATGGTGAATTCAACATTTGCAGGAATCACACTAGTTTGCAGAGGTTCACAGAGAAAACGAGCGAAAAAAGGTGAAAAAGGACTTCTCGGCCTTTTTATGGTGCAACGGTCATTTTTTGGCAGGTGATTTCAAATGAACAGTAGGTGGTTTGACGGGTTGAGTGGGGAGGAGTTTTCTCAGGCCATCACATTGCTTATAGAGGTTGCGTAGTATTTTGGAGGGGTCACCTGATCTACTCTAGAGCACGACATGTAGCAGTCGGGGGACCGGAGAAAATCCGCTTTATTGGGCGGGTAACAGTTGGCCATCGGGCACGGACGATATGGCTATGGACCGTTGGATGAAGGGGAAGATGATCAGATGACAGTCGGGTGAGGGAGGTGCGCGCGTGATAAGAGCATGGGTTTTGGGGGGCCCAAGGCTTTAATCCCCGGTGGTTGGCGATTAATTTAAGACTTAATCACGGGCTTAGTTGATCGGGTGGGGTTTAATGACAGGTTTTATTTATTTTGTTGGGATAAGGGGTAAACTGTATAGTTTTTATCAAAACTAAGGGTTGGGATATTTATTTAAGGGATTTATTTAATATACAGGGATAGGTATATCGAGAATTTATATAATTAAATTAAAAATTAATATGAAATGTGATGAGTGGAGTGGGTATATCTTTAAGTATAAATGTAAATGTAATATTTGCACGCTTTATTTACATATACTCAATACTTAGGATAAGATGTTTTTGTGGGATTTTTGAATGAAAAGGGTTTTAACATGGAGTTGTTTTTACTTTTGCTGGAAAAATATTTTTAACCTTAGGAAAAGGGGTTTTATTAGGGTAATGAGGGGGAGATGAATTTCATGAAGGGGATTCTATCACTTGATGTCCTTAAGTCGTTAAGCCGAGGGTCCAGTTCCACCAAAAGTCAGTGAAATTATCTGAGCCTTTTTGACTGAAAGGATTTAAAGTGCTAGAGTATACTTGTGGATAGGAGATTAGTAAATAAGGGGAAAATGAATGATGGGGAGTTAATCACATTAACTTGCAAACCTTTCTTTTTGCTTCCATAATTGATCATACATATTGAAATATAAGTCTACGCATGATGCATGTATTTTGATCCAATTAACTTTATACTTCAACAACCTTTTTTCTACTTACCCATTTACCTATTCTAACATTTTTTCTTCATTAATTTGGGTGCATTTAGGCTAGCAAACCCTTATTCTATCTTTTCTTTAATAAAACAAACTATCTATTTCTAACCTTATATCATCCAAGGGATTAGATTAAATTGATGAGCTCCTTCTATTTTCTCTACCTATCTAATGATCTGCCAATATTAATTTGTTTGGTCAAATTTTATTCTCTAACTATAAACATAAAATTCAAAGCTTGATATAATCAAGATTAAATAGTTTGATTACCATGGATTGTGGCATGAACAACAAATTGCACACAATCTTTTTTTTTTTTGGTTGACAAGTGGGTGAATCCTGAAATGAAGATTAGTAACTTGGTTCAAAATAATGTTTTAGCATTTGACCATTCACTGGCCCACCTTCTGCATCTGTACCATTAATTTCTCTTAGGAAGAAAGCATTATTTCCTCTGTAAGCATAAATGACATAGGGACCTTTCCATAGGAAATCAAATATCCCATGTTTACCTTTGTCTTCTCTCCTTGAATCCCACTTGAGCACCTTGTCACCAAGGTAGAAATCTTCAGCCTTGGTTCTCTTATCAAAAATCTTTTTAACCCTTTCCTGCGCAACTTGAGACCTGGTATAGACCTCTTCTATGGGTTGTTGTAGATGAATAGTTTGGTTGATTCTTCTTTAGACACTATTTGGTTCAACCTGCAATTCTTGAAGTATCTTCATTACTGATACTCTCAAAGAGGATGGAAAGACAACTTCCATCCCATAAACTGGTTGATAGGGAGAATTACCAATTGATTTTTTAGTAGTCAATCTGTCTGCCCATAAGGCATTGACTAGCTTTCTATTCCAAGTTTTCTTATTGTCCTCTAGTAACTTTTTGATGACATTTACCAGGATTTTGTTTGAGGATTCTGCTAGTCCATTACCTTGATGGTAATTGGTTGTAGAGTGGCCAAGGGTGATGTGATACTTATTGTAGAAATCTATCATTCTTTTGGATTTAAAGGCTGCTACATTATCAATAATGAGCTTAGTTGGCCATCCAAATCTTGATAGAATATTGGTTTCAAGGAAGGTTATGATAACAATGTCTGTGGCTTGCCTTGAAGGTATGGCCTCTATCCATTTTGTGAAGTAGTTTGGGGCTATGAGGATCCATTTGTGTTGGGCAGATGAGGGTGGGTGAATTTCACTAATGAAGTTTAAACCCCATTGTTGGAAAGGTATTTCTACAGAGATTGGCTTGAGGAGTAATGGTAAGAGCTTTTTCTTCCCCTAAAAAATTTGACATTTGTGATAGGAGGTCACATATTTTTTGACATCAGCAAACAAGGTAGGCCAATAGAAACCAGCTCTGAGGATTTTATCTACAGTGGTCTTCTAGTAAAGGTGTCCTCCACAGTCACCTGCATGAAACTCTTGCAGAATCTTGTCAGCCTCATCTTTTAATAAGCAATTGAGAAGAATACTTTCATGATTTATCCAAAATAGAGCATTGTCTAATATACAAAATTTCAAGGATTTCATCTTCAAAAACCTGCTTTTAGTCCTAGATAATTCAGGAGGAGATTTTAAGTTTAGTAAAACATAAATAATATCAGCATACCAAGGTGAATCAATAAAGGCCTGGCTAATTAGTGGAGTCGCTATCTCCTCTTCATTATCTATTGTTGCAATAAAGTTTATATCCAAGGCCTGACAGTTTGATTCAGCCATGAGCTTGGCTAAACCTTGGCCCTTGATTAACTTAGCAGGTTTGATTTCTATATCATACTCTAAAATAGTAGCAATCCACTTTACCCTCTTTCCATCAGGACCATCCTGAGTTAGGATGTCTTTGACTACTGAATTTGGAACGTAGGCTACTATATGAGAATATAAGATGTATACCCTAAAGTCCTTAATGGCTTTGACTAAATCCAATGCTTGTTTTTCCATTATATTATATTTCAAGGGGGCATCTCTCAGGGCTTTGCTAAAGAAAGCAATGGGTTGTTCATAGCCCTGGTCATTTTTCTACAATAGAACTGCAACAATTGTGTGCTCAGAAGTAAAGGAAAACAAGATGAAATCTCTGTCAAATTTAGGACTGATTAACACAGGTGTTTTAGTCAAGGCTAGTTTAATGTCTTCAAAGGATTTTTTAGCCTCAACAGTCCATTTTATGGTGGAGTCTTTTTTCAGCATGTTGTTTAGTGATCTAATTAATTCTGCTAGATTAGATATAAATCTTCTAAGAAAATTAATTTTTCCTAAGAAAGCTTGTAACTCTTTAATGTTCCTAGGGTGTTGTATTTGCAAGATGGCTTCTATTCTCGCAGGGTCTATTCTTATACCATCTTTTGAAATTATGTGACCTAACAACTTTCCTTCTTCTAACCCAAACAAAGACTTTTTTGGGTTCAAGGAGATTCCAAATTTCCTAAATTTAATAAAAGCTTGTCTTAGATGATCCAAATGTTGATTGTCAGATTTTGAAAATATGGTAATATCATCTAGATATATCACAAGGAAGTCATGAATTTCTTTTGCAAAGGTTATATCCATAGTCCTCTGGAAAGTGGATCCTGAATTCATTAGCCCAAAAGGAATTTTCACATACATAAATGTGCCCCAAGGAGTAGTAAAGGCAGTTTTGGGTTGGTCATCAGGATGAACCAAGATTTGATTGTAACCAGAAAACCCATCCAACAATGAGATTCTAGTTGATCCAACTACTCTCTGTAAAATGTGGTCCATTTTGGGGAGAGGGTAATTGTCTTTTAGTGACACTTTGTTGAGGTTTCTGAGATCCACACAGAGTTTGATCTCACTAGTTTTCTTTCTAGTTGGCACCAAATTTGAGACCCAATTAGAAAATCTGATTGGTGCAATTATTTTGGCATCATACATCCTCTGAATTTATTTTTCAATTGCAGGTAATAAGACAGGATTGATCCTTCTAAGCTTTTGTTTGAAAGGTTTTTGATTTTCTTTAATAGGAATTGTGTGCTGGATGATGCTGGTGTCATAGGATTTAAGGTCCTAATAACTCCAAGCAAAGACATCCCGAAATTCTTTCAACAACTCAATGTATTTCACTTTTTCAGTTGGAGGTAATGATTTTGAAAGTTTGATCAGTTTAGGATTTTCATCGGTGCCTATATTACATTCCTTTATATTAGACCTTAATGGTTCCATTTTAGGTTTGCTAAGAACATTATTTGAATCGAATACATCTTCCAGAGGGGTTAATCCCTTTGGTAAGAAGTTATCCTTGAGAATAATTACTTTGGTTTCTTCACTGATTATTTCATCAATCTCAATTTTCTCTAAGTTATCTACATCTGATTTAGTAAATTTAGTTGGGTTGACTCTATCTAGTTCGTCACCTTCTATCCCATTTATTTCTATCTTATCCTCAGTGTCAGGATCTATGGATGTATCAGTATCTATATTGTTAGAAGAAATTGAAAAGTTATTTATCTGTTTATCATTAGAAAATATTTGCTGATTCTTAAAATTATCTGGAATTGCAGGTATGTGCCTAACTTCAGCACTGTACTGATGGTTAAGTTGGAAGGGTAATTTGCAGGTGATGGCAAACATTGCTAAACTATGGGCTTGCATATTGTGTTTTCTAGAGATTACTGCAAGCTTTATTTCTAGGAAAGTGTTAAGTATTTCTACAATAGTTCCCCTATAACAAATTAATCTAGGGTCCTTTATCATATATACACCATCAATCTGTTTTACAATTAGTTCCAAGTCTCCCATGACAGAAACTCTTTTAGCTCCTAGAACTAACTTAGGACCTAAAATTAATGCTTCATACTCGGCCATATTATTGTTACATTTAAAATTCAATCTATATGCATGGCCTTCTGAGAGATTATTTTCTAAATTATATATCCACACTCCTGCTCCTACTCCTAACCTATTGAATAATCCATAAAATTCTAAATGCCATAATATCTCATGATCATAATTTTCACTATCTGGTGAAACAGACTTTTCATCATTTATAGCAATTTTACCATCTTGTTCATTGAAAAGTTATGTAGTTTGGTTAGTTTTATTTTGTGTAGAAACTGCAATTTATTTTGGTTCTGTATTAGTACAGTCTGAAATTTCTTCTTATGTTTGATCAACATTATACAGGATAAAAGAATCTATATCTGAGTGTATGGGGTAGATGGGAAAGTTTTGAGGTCTATCTTGGCTACTTACCATATATTTCATTAAGGTTTCACGGTATAGTTTCTTAGTTTGTCCAAAAACGAGATTGTTGCATATGACCTATCTAGTTGTAAGGATTCCTGAAGTTTGGCTCCCCATGATCTGGATAACAACATGCCATACTTTGGTGGGATATCAGCAACTACAATATCCATAAAGATGCTTTTGTCAGGATATTGGACTAAAGTGACACACAAGTCTTTGATCAATCCTAGACATTGTACCTGACTGGAGTCAAATGAGAATAAGTCTTTGTAAGGCTTTGTAATGTCTAGGTTTAATTTCTCCATCACTGATTTGGGCATTAAGTTGTGAGAGGCCCCAGAATCCAACATTGCATTGTGTAGAATTTTTTCATGGATACTAAGGATGATGTAAAAAGGTGGAACTCCTCCTTCTAATGGTTTTCCATTAACATCTGGACCAAATATGAGTTCCGGTTGGTCATCAAACAAATTGACTGAATCCTCATTTTCAGCAATGTTTAAGGTCTGGTTTATCTGTGATTTGTAAGTTTCATTCTTGATTAGTTTTGTTAAAGGAACTGAAATCTTTAGCTTTTCTATCTCTGCTCCTAGATTGAATGGAAAAGAGACTTTTTGTGTTTGAAGGTTTTGAATTTTTGGAGCAGGGACTTGAGTAGGCTTGTCTTCTTTTCCTTTATTGGGGACCTCCTTAGGTGGATTTTCAAATTTGATGTTTTGAGCTTTTTCCATTGGTTCCTTAGGTGGAATTGAAGTGGATAGCAGATCAACAAAAAACGATCAGAGGTTATGTCTACAATTGTGGGGCCAGAAGGTTTTGGGTTTTCCCTAGGGAGAATTTGGAGGATTTTTGAAATAGGGGCTTCTTTTATTTTCTTAGGTTGACTTTGTACTGTTGTCTTGGTTTGGTTAGGGACATCAACATTCTTTTTACTTCTTAGATTATACTGTTTATGTACTTTAAGGATGGCAGAGTCATATCCTTGTTTGTAATCAAATGATTCCCCCGACTGTTTTGTAATTGTTGCAGCATATACAGTTCTTGCTCGTTTTGGGCTAGAAAAACAGTGTCCTCATCATTTATTTCCATTAGGTTAAATTGTGTATCTTGTTCTGAATCTTCTGGATGGGGTGTATCTGTATAATTTTCTTGAAAAGGAGGCCTAATGTTCTGATTTGGTCCGTTTTTCCCAATGTTTTGGTTTTGGTTTTTTCTAAAATTTGGGTTTCTAATTGGAGGCGCTTGTTGGTTATCCCATTGGGGTTTCCTATCTATGTTCTATATTCTATCAATTAGTTTTGCCATACTTTTGGCTAAACTATCTATTTTAATGTCAGAGGGTGAAGCTTCATTCTTTGCAGTTCCTCTCCTTTCATTTCTAACTCTAGCCCTCTTAGCTAACAAATTAGCTTCTACACTAACAACTACACTTTGCATTTCTTCTAATGTTGGGGGGTTTCTTTCCCTAAGTTGGTATGCCATATCTGTGTCAAAACCATCAGGGAACTTTATTAATGCTAAGTCAGGTGGGGGTCTAAGATTAACTGGGATGGCGTTATATATATTATTGAATCTAGTGCAGTAATCTTGAACAGTTTCATTAGGTCCTCTTCTAATATTATTATATTCTGAAAGGATTTGTAGGGGATTCTTTTTATTTTCCCATTTGTTCAAAAATTATTGGTAAGATGCATCTAAACTATCAATACTATTAGCAGGCAATTATCTAAACCATTTCCTAACATCACCAGCTAAAGTCTGGGCAAAGAGTCTCATTTGAACATTATCTGTGTCAATCTCGTGCAACTCAAAGTAATCTGTTATTTTGTTGACATGTTGTTGTGCAGTGTAATGTCCTATGCCATCAAATTGAACAATTTTGTTTTGGTAGTCTGCTGGCATAGCACCAAGTTGGGCAGGTAAAACAAGAGGAGCATATCTATTTGCCATGGCTATAAGCTGGGAGGGGCTAAGATGTGGGGTTGAGGTACATGGAAATGATGCAGTAGTGGATGAAAAACCAAGACTAGTAGATGAATGGGTAATGATAGGTTGGTGAGGGAGTGTGGGTATAAATGGTGGTGAAAAATGGACTTCAGAAGGTATTATTGTCGAAGTTGAAGGGAACAATGGTGAACTCAATGTAATGGACAATTGTTCAGAAATCTCAGGGGTTATGGCAGTATTAATGGATGATTGTGGAGATTTCAAAGTGTATTCATCAATTGATTTGTTGGCCTGTTGAACTTCAAGGTCTGCAATAAAATCAGGATCTAGAACAATTTCATCGATTGCACTTTCAAATTTTGTTCTAAATAATGAAAGATCAAATAACACATCAAAGGGAAGTTATTCTAAAAATAACCACTCATCAAGACATGAATTAGCTTTAACTAATGGTATTTGACTAGCTGAACTTTCTTCTTTTTTAGATTTTCTTGAAATTAGGTTGGGATTATCAACTACCGGGGCAGGGTTTGGGTCTGGATTAGCCCTAGTAAAATGAGTCTTCCTGGAAGCCAGAATTTCAAAATTTTTAATTGTTTTTGTGAGATTTTTTCAAGATAACTTCTAACAAATGACTTTAAGAGGTTCAAAATGTAGATTTAGAATTTTCTTAAAGCTTTATTAGGACTGAGGATTCAATGTCCCCAGTATGGTCGCCACTATGTTATCACTCAGAATTTTCTCTAGAAGTTATTAGAAGAAAGAAAATGACTGAGCTAACCGCAAACCAACTTTTGGGCATAGGCTTTAGCCAACCTAGGCTCAGAGATGGCTCTCTCTGTGTGATTTAGCTTTGTTTGCTGGGATTTCAAGCTAGTTATGAATGTTTAGGGGGGTTTTTGATTTGTATTGAAGATTGGATGGTGGGATCCTTAAAACATATGGATAAAATGATGTCTTTAGACCATTGGGCTATGGAGTCAGCAGAAGGGTAGCCAGACTGAATCAACTCACTAAAGGGAATGTTCAGAGGGCAAGCTAGTAGAGTAAAGTGCAGGTCTTTGGAACAGGAGGGTGAAATGGTTTTAATTCGGGTGATAGAGAAATTAAGATTTCTAAGACCAAGATATAAAGGAGGAATAGAGGGTAATCGAAACAAAGGGCAATTAAGAATCCTTTGATATGGATTATCAAGAAACAACCTAAACTAAGGAGCAATTAAGAATTCCATAACTTAGATATCAGTTGAAAACATTTAAATGCTTAACTGTTAAAACAAAGTGTAATTAAACAAATTTGGAGATATTTTTCCAGTTATAGCATTCAGATTTAGAAATACATTAAAGATTGTGGAAAAAATTTAAGAAAGATAACAACAACATAAGAAAACAATTGTCTGCAATTGCTTAACACATGAATCCTATGAAATATCTTGTCTTTATTCATAAATCCATCTTGTTGGCCCAGTCAGTGATACAATAGATTTACAGTCTTTTGATCAAGAAGTCTATAGAAATGTCTAAGAATCCACCACATACTTCAAATTGTGAAGTACTTATACAAAAGTTTATTACAAAATATCCCAAACTAACTTGAGATTTAATCTAGGAAATAAAAATATCTCCTTGCTAGAAGGTAGAGATAGCTATTGCACTGCTTCATGCTGTCCCTAGTATTTTGGTGCTGCTGGCCTTTATAGTTGGGTTTCTAGCCTTTTATGTTGCCTTGCTGTTTGGTTTTTTACGCTGGATGCTGCATTCACTTTTGGCATTCATTTGATACACTTTGACACTGATACTCTTTAATCATGCTGACCTGCTTTTACCTTTTACCCTCCTGACTATACATTAACCTTTTTACGACATTTTACTATAGTAAATCAGTCATTTTTCCCCATAATTCAGCATCAGGTAACTTGATTTTCAACATCCTCCTATATATCTAATCTGCCTCGGTGTACTTAGCAAAAGTAGGCCTAGCGATGAATAGGTGTTTCACCTCATGCTGGAGGAAAAATAGGTTTTCAAATGTTTGGTAAAGAACTTTGCCTGTTGGAAATGCCTTTATTGATGATGTAGTAGGCTGCTCTTTAGCTTGCTCTCTGATTTTGTTGTCATAATCCTGTTGTGTCATGAGCTTGTCATTTATGACCAAGGGACTGGGTAACCCTTTCTCTCTGAAAATTTGAAACTTGGCCATAAATCTATCAACAGTTACCTGCATATTTTGACACTTGTCATGCAAGTTTAACATTAAGTTTCTCTTGGAAAGGACCTTTCTTACCTCCAAAATTGTTTATGTCCTATCCTCTATATCCAATTCCTGAAGTTCATACTTCTTTTCACTGTTGAGGAAGTGGATAAGTCTGGTAGCATCTTTAGGCATGTCTCCTAGTTCTTCCTTGACTCTTTGGATAGCTTCTATAGTTATCTTTATGAGATCTATCTGTTCAAAAATCACTTGAATAGATGGCCAAATATCATTGACAGAGTCAATGATATTGGCCCATAATAGTTCCTTGGCTTGCCCAAGGGGTTCCTTTAGTGTTAGATCTTTTTCCATGGCCTTTAACCTTTCATTCATTCTGGCTGCTTTTTGCACTTCTTCCTTGTGCATGATCTTGGCAAGCTTGCAATCTGTTTCCAAGCTTGTCATCTTTTCCTTCGGCTTATTCATCTCTGTAGCCTGTATGGACATTTCCTTCATGGCTCTGACCAAATTTGTTGCTTCTTCACCTGACGCACCTGCTGTTGATGTAGACTCCGTTGAAACTAGTTGTGTTGTAGGCATAGGAGCTGTGGTAGCCAACGAGGCTGCCAACGTGGAAGGGACTGCTGTTGAGACTGTTGGGATGACATTTGTAGATGTAGTGGCAATATCACTTTTCTTCAATTGAATTAAAGTGTATAATTCCTTACCTGTCTCCCTTAATTGATCATTCAATTTTAGGACTAGGTCCATCAATTCTTCATGTCTAGTCTGGTTCTCCAAAACTTCCAGTGTTTGGGGATGCTGTAGCTAAGGTATCTTCAATTGTTTTTTCAGTGCTGCAATGTCATCATTATTTTTCTTAATAAGCTTCTTAGTGGCTTTAACGTCTTTGGGATCATGTCCCAATTCAATCACTAAGTCTTCCAAAGACATAATTCTAGTATTCTTGGCCTGTGAGGAGGCCTTCTATATTTGATATTGAGCTGAAATGTTGGCCAATGAATTATGAAGTTGATGGGAAGCTATGGCTTTACCTGTAAGGGTGGCGTAAATCATTTCTCCAACTTGTTTGTGAAAGAAATTTGGTCTATGGGATGAATATCCCTTGCCATCACTTCAAAATCAATTCTCTTGTAATATTTTGATGTCTTTGGCTGTTGTGCAGTTGGTTTTACGAAGGACATCTGTAGTTTCCCCTCTTTGATGTCGAAAGCAGACATCAACTTGGTCTGATTAGTAGGTGTGAGTTTGAGATACTGAGCATAATTTTGGGCCTTCAGTTTCTCATTTCTCATCTTGATCTCTTTATATATATCTTTTATATCCTTATCCTTATCAGCAGATCTACTGAATGAGGATACTTCTACATTAGCTTCCTTTCCAAAATCTGGGTCTGTGATGTGGATGGTCCCTGTGTTTCTTCAGATGGAGCTGTGACTTTACTTTTGGCCAGCTCAGTATCAGTTATTTCTACTGAGCCTTCGGTGTCTTCCTGCTCTAAAACATGATTTATCCTAGGTCTTTTGCTTTGACTGGTCTCATATTGTATATTTGATGTGCCTATTCTTGAACTTGAGGGTTCCTCCCTGGCCCTTTTGGGGTTCTTTTCCTCATTCTAAGGAGTCTGCACGATAGGAGGGGTGCTCATGGATGCTTCTTGCTGTTCAGGTACCTGGAGAAACGAGATCTCATCAAGCTATCTTTCTAAGTCACATAAGGTATTCTCTACATCTACCTTTGTACTGTCTCTGTCTACAAGAGCATTTTCCACCCACTCAGATTGATTGAAATATCTTTCTATCTCTGGTATGGGGTGGCGAATATAAGGTCCCAACTTGACCTTCTTTCTCAATCTGGTTATAAATTCTTGAGGGTCATACCTCCACATGAAACTCTTTTGGAACTTCATTTGCTGCAAAATTTGGTTTGCCTCCTCCCCTGCCTCTCTATAATTACAGATGAAGGGGCCTAACTAGTTTTTTACTTTGAATTGTGATCTTTTCTTGGCTGAGACAAAATTTATCTCATAAGAGTTCATTATTTGTCTATAGCACTCTAGAGAAAATAACCTCATGGGGAGGTATTTGGGTAATTTATATGGTGCAAGCTGGAAACCATAAATTCTTATCTCCGTGTGGTTTTGGCAAAGGTACCAATCTCCCACTTTGCTTTGTTTAGACAACTGAAGGACCCTTTTGATCTTTGGACTTATCCTGGGTGGAGGGCTTCTTGTTAGCATAGTCACGACTGGATGAACAAAATAATCTATGAAATCTGAATAGGTATATGGGGACTGAAACTTATGGAACAATGGGGTCCAAAAAATTACAGACCTGGGCTTGCCTTTGGTATCGAGCTTCTGAAGGGAAAAAGGAAATCTGTCCAGTTGATAGTATAGGAACATATGGTATAGGACAGATGAGTATTTAAACACTTTATCATTGTGCATCCTGGTGAACTGTTCATGCATTCTCTCAGCTATGAACTTAGCATAATTGTACAAAACAGCAGGAAGCTGTCCGGGGGTATAAATTGACATGAAGGCTAGGACAAGCTCACTGACAAATTCATCAGTGGTGCAACCAAGAACACATGATATCATGGTGATGATTTGTTTTCCCCTTTTGGAGAACATGGCAAAAACACATGGAGGGGGATCTTTGGGAATATACCGCTCTTCTACAATGAATATCTAGAATATTTGGGCTAACCTGGATAGACTCAACTTGGATTACTAATCTAGCAAATCCACAATCGAGAGTGGGGGTTAGGTTTTGACCTGGTTGGATTTGAAATATTTCATTAATGGAATTAGTTGTAATGGTGAACAAAATATTTTGGTCAGGGGACATAATAGCTCCCAGGCTGGGAATGTAACAGGCATGGCACTGGTGGACAATTTCAGGGAAAACATGTACCTCTGGGAACTGGTATTTGGGAAAATTTGACTCCCAAAGGCCAATATTATCAGCATGGTTGTGGTATCTATCCCTACTTAAACAATGGATTTTAAGCCGGAGGGTTTGGGTAGATGTATCCTTAATTTGGAAATCCCTGTCAGCCAAGGGAAGGTGGTCAAGGTCCAAATGGGGAGTTGTGACAAGTCTAATGTCCAAGGCGACAAGAGGCAACCATAGTTTAGTTCTTATGGATTTAAACTTGGCTTTACAGGTTTATTCAGGGGTTTTGAACGAAAACTGGAAACTTTCAGAGGGTTTGGCTGTGGGTTTTCAAATTTAGAGTATTTTTTAATTAATTTTACTTAATTAAAACACTGTACAAGGCTGAACATTTGCAAATTTGAAAGGGCGAGTGGTAATTTGTGGTGAAATACTTGGAATTGGGTGAATTATCTGCAAATTAGGAGTTCATGGCAGCTGCAGAGGTTCGAAAGAATCTGGTATGGACTGGGAGGTCAACTGGGGTCTCTGCAACTTTCTTCAAGAGTGAATTCAGAGTTCAAATGCTGAATTCAGCGTTTGCAGGAATCACACTGATTCGCAGAGGTTCACAGAGAAAATGAGCGAAAAAAGGTGAAAAAGCCCTTCTTGGCCTTTTTATGGAGATCATTGTTTGGTGGGTGATTTCAAATGAACAGTAGGTGGTTTGGCGGGTTGAGCGGGGAGGCGGATAGGTATATCGGGAATTTATATAATTAAATTAAAAATTAATATGAAATATGATGAGCGGAGTGGGTATATATTTAAGTATAAATGTAAATGTAATATTTGCGCGCTTTATTTACATATACTCAATACTTAGGATAAGATGTTTTTGTGGGTTTTTTGAATGAAAAGGGCTTTAACATGGAGTTGTTTTTATTTTTCCTTGGCAAAAGAGTTTTAACATTAGGAAAAGGGGTTTTATTAGGGTAGTGAGGGGGAGATGAATTTCATGAAGGGTTTTCTTTCACCTGATGTCCTTAAGTTATTAAGCCGAGGGTTCGGTCCCACCAAAAGTCAGAGAAATGCTCTGAGCCTCTTTGACTTGAAGGATTTAAAGTGCTAAAGCATACTTGTGGATAGGAAATTAGTAAGGGGAAAAATGAATGACGGGGAGTTAATCACATTAACTTGAAAACCTTTGTTTTTTCTTCCATAATTGATCATACATATTGAAATATGAGTTTAAGCATGATGCATGTATTTTGATCCAATTAACTTTATACTTCAACAACCTTTCTTCTACTTACCCATTTACCTATTCTAACATTTTTCTTCATTTATTGGGGTGCATTTAGGCTAGCAAACCCTTATTCTATTTTTTATTTAATAAAACAAACTATTTATTTCTAACCTTATATCATCCAAGGGCTCAGATTAAACTGATGAGCTCCTTTTATTTTCTCTACCTATCTAAGGATCTACCAAGATTAAACAGTTTGGTCAGATTTTATTCTCTAACTATAAACATAAAATTCAAAGCATGATATAATCAAGATTAAACAGTTTGATTGCCATGGATTGTGGCATGAATAACAAGTTGCACACAATCATTATTATGCATAAAAGTAAATAGTAGTGGCATTTAGACTTGATCACTTTCATGGTCTCTTTTTGTTTTTTGGGGTTCACATATTTTCATTTTTTGACATTTTCTCATTCTTTTTGTCATTTGATTTTTTTTTAGGACATACCTGTTACCGGGAATAGTGTCTATGCAGAGCTGCTAATCCCACTAAGGCTGGTAGCTACCTTAGAAACAAACAAACTTAAAACTACTTTCGTTTTCCTTTATGAGAGATAGATGAGAGAAGAATAAAGGAGACCAACCTCCGTCTTGCGCTTGGTTCCTTGCTCGATTCCTCTCTCTTCTGATAGTCTTTTGATACTTGCTTTCTTGTGTACCCAGCTTCACAGAGTACCTGTAGAATCAAAGCAGCATAACACTATACGAGAACATAGATCTATTATCATAAACAATATGGGATCAGATGCATATTAACCATACAAATGCATAAAACATCAATCACACAAGTATATGTAGGAAAACTTGAATAGTTTTATTGATAATCAAGAAAGAGCCAAGAGAATTACAACCAATTGTTCTGACCCAGCATCATCCTCTCAGCAAGAAGCCCTTCTTCACCTCATGAAAATCTTAGATCACCCAACACTATGATATTGCACCAATAAACCAGCAACACTTCCTTACAAGATACAAAATTCCAACCTCTGGATCTCTGGGATGAGGGATCCATATATAGATGTCTGCAAGGGAGGTGAGTCAGCTTGAGATTTGATTAGTGTCTTCCCTCTGATAGTTCTTGATTCCACTTGGAGATTGATGATCTCTTACTCATCCCTGGTCGAATTCAGAGAGGCAAGTGTCACAGGAGAAGTTTCTGGAAGATTCCATGCTTCTCCACCTTGCGGATTGACCCTGCCATTTGTCCCTTCTCGCCCATCGCACCCCATAGAAGGGCTTTTTGACATGCAACACACCTACTGTGTGTATTCAGGTGGGATGCAACACACTTTGCCTATGGAGCAGGTGAAATGGTCCAGTTTTGACCAGTTTTGAGTGGTTTTTCATGGAGAACTTCTGGGAGAAGCTGTAGTCAGTTGACCTTATTCTTTTAGGGGTTGGAACAACACCTTTAGGGACTTAGGAGCCCTTGGTTTATGGACATTTATGCTTGGGGTTGCAGTGCCCAAAAATGTCTATAACAGTTGCCCCCTAAAGCATGAGGTCGTTAATCTTTTTGATGTCGGGTGAAATGCTTTATCATGAGGATCCGAAGTTCTTTCAAGCTGGAAGGAGACCTGTAATAAGATACAATACAATACATTATCTTCATAATATTTTCATGATCTATCTGAGGCAGGCATTCCCATGCTCAGTTTTATAAATTTATTTTTCATGTACATGAGACAGACAATCATCTGAGTGTAGACTGATGCTTCTGGTAGAGCCATCATCCCTTAGATTGGATGATTATCTGTGCAGCAATGATGTACATTTGATGTCTTTATTTTCCTGAATATATATCGCAGCCCGGATGGATGAAACTAGATCTGGGGTCTTCAATCTTGTTCAATCTTCACTCAAAGTACAAGTCGATCCATGTGAGAGATGTTCTGGAGTCGAACATGGAAAGACATCGCCTGATTACCAGCCAATGATGTAAGCTGTTAACAGGCGCGAGAGGAATCATCGATAATGATAATGATCCTCAAGGTACTGTAGTACAATTCACGTGGTGTGAATAAGGGACTTGGCGTCGAACACCACGCAAAATCTTTCGGTCGAAGGCCATTGATGTAAACCTGTCGCCGGAAGTGAGAAACTTGCCATTGAGGCATGCAAGCTTCAAAGTACTGAAAGGGTTGTTTCTAGATCGACTTCTTGGATAATGAGCTGATGTCGACAAGAAGTGATCCGTCATAGGAGGGCCTTAATGAATCCCACATCAATGACACGGAACGGAGCAAATGATTTTAATGGAGGTGAAAACGATCTGGTGATATAAGGTTCAGGGTGGCGGTCATGAAAGAATGGAGCGTAAATGTATTGTAGTGGGTGAGACATAGGTGAATTCTCTGAGCGACTTCTCTTGAACATATCGGCGACACTGACATGATGGATCGGTAGCATTAACCCCAAATGTGGATGGTGTGATGGAACCATGGTGATGTGACCAGTGAATGGAACAACCCAACCCAACTTGGATGCGGAGTGAAAGTGTCATGTTCAAGAGCGATTGCTATCAACAAAGTTTCTTCAAGTTTTCTTCCCAAATTTTCCCCAGTCATTGTTGACCAGTACCTCTTTATTTTTGTCAAGCTTGAGGAGGATAACATATGCTTGTTCTATCATTTTCCCTTCGGGCAAACCCATCGCTATGTTTTAACGAGCCTAGCGATAGTGAAACTCGTTCTTGTCTGCTATGGACAAGTTTGTCGCTATTAGGTTTTAACGAGTTTAATGACAAAGATAACTCGGTCCTTTTCAATTTTAGAGAGTCTGAAAAGGGACGTAAAGTAAACTCAAAAAATCATTTTTCGTCATCTAATCCCTTAAGTCCGAAAAAGTATAAAATAATATAGAAGAGATGAATTTTCGGTACTTTTAACGAGCTGAACAAAACAAGCGCTCGATCTTTTTGTGTAATAATCCCTTAGGTCCAAAAAGATTAAAATCTAAAGGAGGGATAGCACTTCCGGTCACTTTAACGAGCTGGAGAGGCCAATGGCTCGGCAATCTTTTCATATTTTACGAGTCAGTTGAAAAGAGCTTAAAGGAGACTCGTCTTTGAGGAACGAGTGATAAATTTGGGTAGCAGCTGATTCCAGGTAAGGTTTGGAATTTTCCAATCATGGCAATGTTACAAGGATGGATAATAGGATCACTCTTCGCAGTTGTTCTTCAAAAGGGGTAAACAATCAAGTGTAGGTGAATGATCGGCCAATACAAAGTGGAGGTGGCGATGAGAACACGACCAAGGCTTTAAAGGCTGAAGTATTACATTCACGACGGTTATTTACCAGAAATTGGTTCATTTTTTATTTTAAAATGAGCTTAAACACTGGGGGAAACACTTGCTCATTGCCTATGTTTATTTTTTAACGAGCTTGAAGTCCGCATTAAAACTGCTCGAGGCAGGTTTATTTTTTAACGAGTTTGAACCCTGCAATAACATTGCTCGTGAGAAGTTTGCATGCCCCCAGCATAATAACGCAAAACGAGGTGCATGCCCCCCAAGCTTCATTGCATTCAACTCGGTGGTTGGAATGAAGGTTTACCTTTGAGATTTGGAAAGGGATTTGTTTCATTTTTTAATGAGGTTGACACAGTAAAAGAACTATCCTCATGACTCCTTGTTTCATTTTTTAACGAGGTCGACACGAGATAAGAACCGTCCTCAGACCGTATTTACAGTATTTGATAGAAAATAAAAATCTGAAGGATGATTAAGGTCATTGGAATAATCTTCGTTGTAATCTGGGAGATGGGAACGATGGTGGTAATCTTCCCATGGTGCCTCTCCTAACATCATTGACTGAATGATTCCTTTGTCTGTAGAATGTACATGCGACCAAGGATCTGAAGAGGTACCATATTCCTTAGACCTATCTATCCAAACACTCGATGAGCATTGATTTGGGTTTGCCCCCCAGGCAAAGAAAATTGATTGCTACAATATTTCTAAAATGGTGATGATCCATGCCGACAAAATGTTTAGGAATCTTTTGAATCCATTAGATATAGAAGATTTCATATTGCAGGTTTCCACTGTGGCCACTTCCGCTAGATTACTTGGAGGCGGTAGGGCAAAAGTACCCATTAAGGCAGGGTCTTTTAGGAGACCTACTCCGATATTTTGAAGCGAATGATTGCTTCCATGGATCATTGGAATGTTTCCCGTAACTGGTGAACTGTTGGGGAGAAATGTTTGTTGATCGACGATTGTAATTCCTCCTTGAAAGGGAAATGCAATCTTCCTGAAGTAGGTCGACACAACTGCGGCCATGGCATATATCTAGGGCCTTCCCAGTAGGATGGGTTAATCAAGGTTTCCGTCGATTACTTCAACATCAATTTCTACTGTTTTGCCCCCTAGTTCAACTTGCAAGTTACATAAAATCCCGTTTGGAGTGTATGATCATCCATCAAATGCTTTTAACATTGTTGATGATTGCGACAAGGGTGGTGAGCCTAAATTTTTCCAGCAACTCATTGACATAATACATGTAGATGCCCCCTCATCAATAATTGTTCGATGAACAGTTTTGTTGAGGGCTTTCACTTGAATAAGGAAAGCTAGTTGACCTGGTAACTGAGGGTCATATCCTTTGTGATTAAAGGATACAAGATTGGAATCCATTGGGTCAATCCCACCTATTACTGATAATAGATCCTGCTTTTTTGAGAGGCAATTTTGCGGTACCTCAAGTGTCGACATAGCGGACGGCGATTGGGCCAGGTCCTCTACTATATTATAATTCTGTGCTACTTTGGCACGAGGATTAAATGTCGATTTGTGTACTACTCCCTTTGGCAGCTTTATCATTGGTTCAGGAATGATGGGTGGCACAACTTCGGTCAAAGTTGTTGTCGAACTACTAGGTTTTTCATTAGCCTTGTTATTCGACAACCGTGGATTCCCGTAATTTTTATTCCTTGTCAAAGCATCATTTTGCTGCTTTGAGATAGACAACATAAGCACTTGGGATCGGGAAGCATTTTGATTAGCAACCAGTTTGGTTCCTGGGTTTGGAAACGGATCAGTCAATACTGCTGAGGTTTTTGAACTCTTAAAGAGTTTCTTAACTTCAGCTTTATGTGGACAATCTCTTGTCCGATGATCCTCATCGCATATCTGACACCCCGCAGGGGGTTTCCTTTGCCCAGAAGGGTTTGCAGAAGGTTTTTCAGGAGATGACTCATCCTGCTTCTTTTTTCTCCCTTTCTTTTTCTTCTTGCCCCCTGGTTGCTTCAGTTGTTTGCCCTTGTTGGTCGACACGACATTTACCTCCGAGGCGAGAAGTTCTTCATTTGCATTTTGATCAGAAATCTTACGGGCTTTCTTAGATGTAGCCTTTGTCGATTTCGTGCTTGTCGTACCTATCACACCATCGCCGACATGAGAGTATTTGTTTGATTTAGGAGGAGGAGGAACGGAAAATTCTGGTCTAGGAGCATCAGGTATTTTATCGTAGAGCATGCCAGACTGATTATAGATCAAGTCTAGATATTGTGCACGAGAAATAACTTACTCTTCAGTGACGACTCCTCCCTTTGCCACATCTTCTGTGATAGAAGGTAATAATGACTTAATAAACCATTCAGCTAGCAGCTGATCAGGAACATATGGTTTTACCATTCTGCGACAACGTCGCCACTCATGAATATGATCAGATATGTGAGTGGCCATTGTCTGTTTGAAATTGGTAAGAAGCTGTGTTCCCGTTTCGTACCTTATTGGTAACTAAAAATGGGTTAAAAAGGTTGTGGCTAGGGTGCTGAAGTTATCGAATGAAGCTCTAGACAATTCGATATACCATTTTGCTGCCGGACCAGTTAATGTTTGCTGAAAAAGGCGAAGCCTAATCGAATCATCGTTTAGAGTGTTAGATGAACACCACAGATGAAAGGTCATCACATGATTCGACGGGTCTTCACCTGGATTTCCATTAAATTTAGGAATATTTGACAGAAGTTTAAGTGGAATCGTCGGCCACCAAGGGGCATAAGCAATTGGATCATTCGTCAGCCGGTTTAGATCTGGTAATTCTAGAGTTGCTAAAAAGGGCAACTGTTGATTCAGGTTAGGCGAAGCATACCCAGGATAAGATGGAATCGCCTGAGCAGTGGGTCTTTGCATACCAACATAATGTATTTGATGCTGGTAACTTTGATAGGGTTGATGGGAATAACCATTATAATATGGTTGTTGATAACCGCTTTGGAAATGCGGTTGCCCATTACTTACAAAGACTTGTTGCTCAGGTCCTTGATATGATTGCTGGAATGGCGGTTGTTGAGATTGAACCAGCCATGGTTGTTGGACCATTTGCTGTTGCCCAATACTGAATGATTGACCAAGATGAGGAGTCATAGTACTTGTTTGAGCCTGAGTCGCTCCAGATAAGGAGGCACTAACCTGAGGTTGTGATTGAGTCGTTGAGACAAGAGGCTATTATATTGCAACCTGAGAAACTTGGGGTTGACATACAATAGATAGCGCTTGTACTTGCGACGCAGTCACCATAGCAGGTATAGTGGGAATATTCGACACAGGGTGGACTGGTTGCATTGAATATACAACCCTTGGTTGCTGAGGCAGTATTGGTACCCAACCGTTAGATGTAATTCCAGTTTGACCTAAACTTTGTTGTAAACTCCCATATGGTTGTTCTCCGGGATGGAACAATGAAAAGGAATACTGCCCTCCATATGGTGGAAATCCAGTACTTAAAGGGTAGATTAGCCTTTGAAGACACATTTGATCAATTTGTTGAGTTTCAACATAAGAAATACCAGATGATAATCCGGATGAAGAAATAGGAACTGACCATGTCGTCGAAACAGTCCCTGATTGGACTCCGGCTTGTTGTTGATAACTTGCCGGGACAGATGGTATACTGGCGAACATCGTTGGAGTAGCAACAGGAGGCTCTGCCGCTGCTGCGTCAGATGACACAGTCCTGGATGTCGACGGTTGTTCAGACATATCTAGTCTATCCAAAAGATTTCCTAGCGATTCTACAAGAACTTGCGATGAAGGGAGACTAACTTCTAAGACCAACGAGGGAACAATGATGTTATTCCGATTAAAATAAATTTTAGACGCTTTGACACAACTTTTTTTTTCAATTTTTAAGAGTCGAGAAAAAACAAAAGATGACTCTAGTCGCCTTCGATTTTTTATAAGCTTGAAGTGACAAGTGCTCAGATGGACCTTTTTCGTTAAGGAGTCTAAAAAGGAACGAAAGGGACTGCTCTGGAAATCTAGACAGAGGGATTACCAAACCAATCGCAAAACTGCAAAATACTTTTTACGGTACGACAGTCAATCTTCCCGAATGCTGTGTTCAGTGCATTGCGATCGATAGGGAGGCAGACACGGCTTCCTATGGATAAAGGATTAAGCCTATTGTGGTCTCCCAAAATATACTCGACGGTACGTGGGAGCACAAGTCCGTACTGGCACTTATCGTCTCAAAGTAGAGGAATAACCCAACCAACAGTGAAAACAACAGTTACCAGGCTTTACGACGCCGGAATATGTCTCTAGCCTAGACTTCTAAATGTTGTGCATTAGGTTCCAAAGCGTTTTTAGATTCATTAAATTTATTTTATGTTTGATCTTGCTTAAGAAATTTTCCTTTCAGGTTCACTGCGTGACGTAGATGCACAATTCCTAAAATGCAATCTAAGATGATAAACAGTCGTTTAATCTTCTTTTTGCAATGAAAATCCTAGCTACTAAGGAAAGAGAGATGGTGTTCTTTCAACAAAGAGCAGAGAGCACACACTATATGCACTGTCCTAAATCAAACCAACAAACAGTCTAAATGCAAATGCACATGCATGTATTTTTTTTTAGCCTTCTTAATGTGTGAATGATAAAAATCTAAGCGCAAATCTGAATTATTTTTCAAAGAGACAATTACTAATCAAGTTTCTTTTCAAAACAAAATGAGGACAATGACGACACTTTGTTATTTTGAATTGAAAACTTGCTTTCGACACTTGAAAAACTACTAATTCAAATCAAATACAAGAGTAACAGTGTAATCGACTATCAAGAACAATCAGATTCTCTTCTATGACTGAAAACGACACTTGCGACACTTTCAAATCAAGAAACGACAGTACAATTACGCTACTTCTTTGTAAAGGAGAACTGAAAATGACTCAAAAATACATAAAAACATTTACAGTTCTTTGCACAATGGAGGCGGAATAACAGCAAGGAAGGGGGTTTCAAACAGAGGTGTACTGACTACAGGCAGCAAAACTCCTGAATAGAGCTGAAAAGAGTGAACACAAAAACCAAAATTTAGGAACAAGGCCTTGTCTGATCAGCGCACCTGTAACACAGTGAAACTGAAATGCAACGCACCTACTACACTCGGGAAGTGCGATGCATTTGAAGTTCACAGAACAGACAGTGCGCTGGGCCAGGGATGAGACTTTGATTGGATTCCGGGTCACAGTTTGCAGTTCAGTTCAGGGATTTAGGCCGAGCAAGTGTTAATCAGTAAATCACTCACAAGGATAGATCTAAAGAGGTTACTAGAGCCACCACGAGGGCAATTAGAGAGCTCGTAAATCAATCGTTTAATTCATAAACAAAACCTGGAGATAGACTGAAGCAGCATTGATCTACTTTGCACTTGCATAGCAAATGCAGTTCGAAGGCTAGCTGGCTTGACTTCAGGCTCCGTCTGTAAGTTTATAAAGTAAACAAATGTAGATGAACAAACAATCTATTCGCTCCCCAGTGGAGTCACCATTTTGTTACCGGGAATAGTGTTTATGCAGAGCTGCTAATCCCACTAAGGCTGGTAGCTACCTTAGAAACAAACAAACTTAAAACTACTTTCATTTTCCTTTATGAGAGATAGATGAGAGAAGAATAAATGAGACCAACCTCTGTCTTGCGCTTGGTTCCTTGCTCGATTCCTCTCTCTTCTGATAGTCTTTTGCTACTTGCTTTCTTGTGTACCCAGCTTCACAGAGTACCTGTAGAATCAAAGCAACATAACACTATACGAGAACATAGATCTATTATCATAAACAATATGGGATCAGATGCATATTAACCATACAAATGCATAAAACATCAATCACACAAGTATATGGAGGAAAACTTGAATAGTTTTATTGATAATCAAGAAAGAGCCAAGAGAATTACAACCAATTGTTCTGACCCAGCATCATCCTCTCAGCAAGAAGCCCTTCTTCACCTCATGAAAAGCTTAACTCACCCAACACTATGATATTGCACCAATAAACCAACAGCACTTCCTTACAAGATACAAAATTCCAGCCTCTGGATCTCTGGGATGAGGGATCCATATATAGATGTCTGCAAGGGAGGTGAGTCAGCTTGAGATTTGATTAGTGTCTTCCCTCTGATAGTTCTTGATTCCACTTGGAGATTGATGATCTCTTACTCATCCCTGGTCGAATTCAGAGAGGCAAGTGTCACAGGAGAAGTTTCTGGAAGATTCCATGCTTCTCCACCTTGCGGATTGACCCTGCCATTTGTCCCTTCTCGCCCATCGCACCCCATAGAAGGGATTTTTGACATGCAACGCACCTACTGTGTGTATTCAGGTGGGATGCAACGCACTTTGCCTATGGAGCAGGTGAAATGGTCCAGTTTTGACCAGTTTTGAGTGGTTTTTCATGGAGAACTTCTGGGAGAAGCTGTAATCAGTTGACCTTGTTCTTTTGGGGGTTGGAACAACACCTTTAGGGACTTAGGAACCCTTGGTTTATGGACATTTATGCTTGGGGTTGCAGTGCCCAAAAATGTCTATAACAATACCCTCTTTACATTTTTTAATTTTTTAATATGGAAAACATTTGCAGAAAGCAAAGGTATGTAAAATATTACGCGACTTAACCTTAGTAATTCAAAATTATGACTCCTATTGGTATAGGAACCTAACACCTCTCATCATAAAATCCTTTGTAACTCCATGCATATTCGGTTACAACTTTCACTCATAAGTGTCACTAATCAAAGTTTGCAGCCCCTCTTTTCTACAAAAAGTGGGAAGACTAACTATGAAATTACCATTAGACATTGTAGTAGAGGCTTTTTAGGAAGGTAGTCTGAAAGAGACCATTTGGGGCAAGGGCAGTATCCATACTGCCTTGGTCCTAAGTTGGCATCCATACCTTGAAGAAGCTATTTGTGAAGTGTGCAACATGGATTTTGGAAGAGACTATTTGGGGTAGGCAACATCCATACTACTGTTGATTTGACCTGAGTTGGCATCCATACCTTCTCTGAAGAATTCCTTTGTATCATATTTATTTTCTGGGTTACTCAGCTACAAACTACTTCATGCTAACATTTACATTTGTTCTTCAAAGTAAGTATCTAGTTCTGGTTGAAATCACTAGTATTTTTTGTCGTTTCTTGTTTTCATATATTTGTTATTATAATTATTCAAGTTTTTGCTATAGTTAGGGTCTTCTTAATTTCTAATTTTTGGATTTCAAATTTCAGTTATAATAACATAATTCTGGGTCTGGAAGATGGATCAACAAATGGAGTTCTCCTTAGTTGAGAGGGAGTGTTAAAATTGGAAACTATGGCCAAACTCCATGTGGGTCATATTATTTATGGCAGCTGATATTTTTCTTGGATTCCTCTCATCGAGAGGTGTAGGATTGATCTAGAGATCATCTGATTTCGATAAGTATTCATGGAGATATGAATTTATTTGTGTTATGGGATAATTCGTCAAGGTCGGCCAGCAACCAAATTGCCCCCACTTGTGCTCAACGTTTATGTATAAATAGAGGTGCCTTGAAGGTCATTTTGACACACACTTCTTGTGATCTCTTCCTCTCCACTTGTCTTGGGTTTTGGTGGGAGGAGAGATCCTAAGAAGACAATGCTGCCCTAATGGAGGTGATGCCCTAAAATTTAGTCATGGAGATGATGTCCTAAAACACAGTCATTTAGGAGTCTTCTATAGTGCAGCAAGGAGAAGTCCTAACTACCCTAAACGTGGGTCTAGAAGACACCCTAAGCAACTGTCCTTAAAAGCCCTAAACATTTTCCTAGGAAAATGCACCTAGCCATAGAGAATAGAAGGACTAATGCAGCCCTATAGTCGCAGATGAATGATGTATAAAGGAGGCCTCAACGTGCCCTAGCTGAAACCAATGATGAGGCCTAATTAAACGTGGAACACATGCCCTAAACACTGATGTATGAAGCTAAATCTGTAGTTTAGTTTGTTCCCTAGTCATTGTCTAGGTGTTCTCTAACCAAAGGCCTTACTTCGCGGCAAAAGAAGGACTAGATGCTGCCTTACATCCGATGTTGAAGAAGGCTCCTGTACGATGTATAGAGGAAGCTCAGTTATGTGTTTAGCAATATTTTGGGGCAACGGATTGCTTAGGAAGGAGTGCAAGGTTAGAGCCCTAATCTAAGTTCTGGGTGGACAGTTTGTGTTGTCCTAGTACAAAGAGCCCTTGGTCAATGGAGTGTCAAGTAAAGAAATTACCATGCGTGAGAAACTATCTTCAGTATAAGGTTATGATTGTGTTGTATGATAGTAACTCATGTGCTAATGATAGTAAAGAATAGCAATAAAATCTTGTGAACATATGACAGTGATATATTTAGTTTGATGTATGGCATGTCAGATATATACATGTTGTAATGAATCAACAGAGATACAGTGATGATCGATCAGAGATCCTAGTGTTTAATAATGTTCTTACTATAATGGTAATTGGGTTTACGATTGTATGAAATAATAGTGCCATGATGCCATATCCTATGATGAAAAGTGAAGGACGGTCTTGTGGAAGACATAGACTAAAGGAGACAACCTTCCCTTAGAGGACAATTGCAGACAAATCTGGGCATATTTTGTGATTGTTAGGAGACTACACTTTGTACCTGTTGAAGGAGTCTAGCTGCTCTGCTAGGCTGTAAGCCATAGTAAGAAGCTAAGAATGGTGAGTGTAAATGGTTGAAACATATTGGATGCAGTGATGGATGCAGCATGATGGGTGCAACATTGGGTGCAACTCAATGATGAGAGCAACTCAGTGATTGGGTGCAACACAGTGACGGGTGTAGCATGATGATGAGGTGCAACACAGTAAAGGGTGCCACATGATGATGAAGTCACCTTGGAGGATCAACAATATGCCTTCACCTGATTTCAGATCAGCTGCCTCATGTGCCATCTTCTTAGAGAAGATCTTTGCTCTTATTTTGATAAGTCAAAATGTTGACTTCTGATGTATAGGCACTCTCTCTCTCTTTGCTGAACTATTGAAGAACATAAGAAGAATTGATCAAGGGTTTCCCGACATTGGGGTTTGTCCTTGGCTGGTGCCACATCTTGTGTCCTCTTGTCTTGGCTTGTCTTCTGCGATTTATGTTTATGTTATATCTACATTTTACTATCATGCTAAATGTGATTGCTAATCTGGAATTGATATTGAGCTAATATGAAAAAAGAAGTAAATTTGCTATCGGCATAGAACATACCTAAAATTAACATAAATTGATCAAGTTCACCTTATCTAAGGCATGTTTTAAGTTACGGGCAACATGACTCCATTTGTGGATCGAACTACCTTCTACTTATGATTTCTTCAATACCTGCAGCTTGGGATTCTTACAAGCATTCCGTACACATCCAAGACTCCAATGGACAGTTCAAAAACTTTCATGTTACAGGTCTGAAGTATTTTGATGATTGAAGTTGTTTTACTCCTTCCAAAGTGTATTAGAATTCTTGAACGTTTGAAGTTGTGTGAAAGGATATTGTTCCAGCATGATTCAGCCCCAACTTTAATAACTTCACTGTGTAATGCTCACAAAATGTATCTCCTTTCAAAGAAGTTTGACTTCAAGAATTCTTGACACTAAAATCTATTACAAACCTAAGACAATTTGTGGAGGCAGTTCAGTCTTGTATCAGGACAAAACTGTAGCAGCATTTGAGGCATGTTTTAATATAGACCTGAAGCATTGGTGACCAGTGCTGAGGCCTAAACAGACATATATAGCAGTACTCAAATCAACAATTTGAAGACCATTCCATAGGAAAATCTGTGGTATTCCAACAATGATTTGTCACTATACTCAACAACACTTTAAATATTGTAGCATAATTGATGAAGGTCAAAGATTGACATTCTATCCTAAATTGAAGCAATAGGCATTGGATAATCCTTTTTCTATGAAGTGTCATCTTAAGGACAAAATTCTTGAACTGATACTCCCTTAGTTACTACATCCACATCAATCCTTGAGATTGTATCAGTGTCACATTTTCTCCATGGAGATTCAGTTTCCAAACAAGCAAGGGTTGCAGAGGACAGAGGTATTGCTGGCTAAAATAGTAATCAAACTTTGTTTGAAGTCAGATTGACCAAGTGTGACAAAGTGTAAGAAGTAAGACCATTTGGTTATCAGTGTGTTATAGACATTTTTGTGCCTTACAGCATGAAGCATGAAATGTCAATAATCTAAGGGATCCAAAGTCCCTAAACATGTTGTTCCTACCCCTAGAGGAACAAGGTCAGCAAACCACAACACTAAATATCAGTTCTCCACCTGAAAACACTCAAAAACAAGCTAATTTTGGATCATGTCAACTGCTCCACTGAGCATCTGCGCTGAATGTCAACTGCTCCACTGTGTACCTGCGCTGAATGTCAACTGCAAAGAAGGCTACCTGCGTTGGGCGAGTTTGGCCAAGTGGCACAGTCATTCCTCAAGGTGTCAATGCCCAGGAAGCTTCCAAAATGACACTTGGATCAGAGAATTCGACTGGTGATGAGTAAGAGGGTCTAGATCTCCAAGTGGAAGCAAGAACCTCCAAGTGGACTCAAGAACTGAAGAATAACTGAAGTGGGAGAGGACACTAGTCAGCTTCATGCCAGCCTCAAGCTGACTCATCCTTTCTCCAAAACTCCTATATATAGAGCTCTCTCATGAGGTCTAAGGAGGCTGGAATCTTGTGAACGTAAGGAAGTGCTGTTGGTTTGAGTATAGAACTATTGGGTGATTTGCTTGAAGGAGGTGAAGAGGAGATTTCTTTCTGCTGGGAGGTGATGCTGGATTGGGCCTTTTATGGTTGTATCACTTCCTGAACTTTACTTCTTCCATTAATAAAGCATTTGAGGTTCTTCTATATGCATGTGTCTCAATGGTGTGTTGTTATACTTGTGTATTTGATTTATTCTAATCCTTGAATCAATTATGAATGTATGCTTCTTGTAGTTTCCCTCTCTTGCCATTTTGCAGGATCTTGGTGTAACTGGGCCAGTGAAAGAGCAAGGAGCTGGGAGCAAGCAGCAAAGAGAGAAGATTGGATCAATCATTAGCGGAAGACATCGGTTAGTGGATCTCTTTCTCCCCTCTCTTACATCTCATAAAGAAGTAATCTCAAATAGCTTTGCTTTGATTGTTGCTGAGGTACTATCACCCTTAGAGTGGGATAGGGTCATTCCGTATTGGATACTTTTCCCAACAACAAATTGGCGACTCCACTGGGGATCGTATCTTGTTGGTTGTTTGTGTTTTTGCTATTCATTTCATAAACACAGGGAGTACCGAATCGAACTGCATTTGGAGCTTTCAAATGCAAAGTAGAGGGCAGCTACTCTAGCTCAGTTTTTGGGCATGTTTATGATTTGAAGAGCTGATCCACAAGGACTCTGAACAGCTCTTAGTGATAGCTTTTCATCCTCCTTTTCATCCCTTAGTGTGTACTTGACTGATAGCTTCTGATTTGGCCAAAAACTGTGAATTTTTAAGCAATCTGTAACCCGGAAACTGAGAAAAACGAAAGTTTGACTCTTCATTGCAGACACTGTGAAGGCAGTCTGCATTTCAGCGCAGATCCCGAAGGGGCTACCTGCGCTGAATGTCAAACTGACAGTGTACCACCTGCGTTGAACCAGTTTTCCCTAGTGCTACTGGGGTTCCCTGCTGTTTATTGCCCTGTTTTCATCCTTGTTTTTGCTGCCTGTTATAAGTCAATGTACCTATCTGAAACCAACTTTCCTTGCCACTATTCTGCCTCGGTTGTATAAAGAAACTGTGTTTGTTCTTTGTGTATATCTTGTATCATTTACAGTTTCCCATAACGAAAGTGAATTAGTCTTGCTGTGGCCTCTTAGATCTAGACCTGTGATAAAGTGTCGTTTTGATCTTAAGAGTTAGTTTGTTTGCTGTTCATAGCTGATTGAGATTTTGCTTTCGTCATATGGTTTGAATTTATATATTTCTAGTGTCGAAACAAGTAAATCTTAAGGTGTCTTTTGATTTTGGACAAGCTTGTTTGCTTTCACTTGAAATTGAATTCAAAGTTATACAACAGCTTTCTTTTTGTAGTACATCAACATTAAGAAAGAGAAAAGAAATACCTGCATTTTTGCATTTTGCATTTGATAAGTTTGCATGTTGATTTAGGGAAAAGTGCATTAGTGTATGCTCTTTGGTCTGTGTGAAAAGATGATGTCTTTCTTTTCCCTCAGTAGTTAATATTTTCATAAGTCGAAAAGATTGAAAAAGCTTGCTTCTCATCTTAGACTGCATTTAGGAATTTGTATCAAACATCTCGTGGTGAACCTTGAAAGGCAAACTTTAAAAAGATCAACTTAAAATATATTGAATGAACCTAACAACGCTTTGAAACATAACGCAAACACATAGAGGTCTAAGCTAGAGACGTGTTCCGGCGTCGTTAAACGTAGTGACTGTCGATCTCGAAGAAGGTGGGTGATTCCTCCTGAGAGTCGGTGGCACTAATACGGACTTGTGCTCCCACGTACCGTCGCGTATATATTGGGAGACCCCTATAGGCATATATCTTTTATCCATAGGAAGCCGTGTCGGCCGCCCTACTGATCGCAATGCAGTGAACACAGCATTCACGAAGATCGACCACTCGTACCGTAAAACGTATTCTGTGGTTTTGCGAAAGGTTTGGCACACCCTCTGCCTAGATCTCCAGAGCAGTTTCTTTTGGCCTTTTTCAAATTCTATAACTAAAAAAGTCCATCCGAGCATTTGTCACTTCGGGCTCGTTAAAACATCGAAGGAGACTAGAGTCATCTTTAGCTTTTTCTCGACTCTTAAAAAGTGAAAAAGCAAGTTGTGTCTAAAAGCGTCTAATAAAATTCATTCAATTCGGAAACACAAATTTCCCCTTTTAATATTTTGTTTGATCGAGTAATCCACAATCGTGGAAGAAAGTCAATTGAAACCCCGACGTTCGCGGAGGCTTACGAGTCAACCGTCTTTGTCTCCGGAATCGAAAACAGTACGGACAAAGCGAACTCGTTTAACCGGTTCAAAATCTCCTTTAAAAGTTAGAACAAGTGTTCCAACTGCATCTGAGGTTCCGGTTACTCCAAACATTTCTGGAAACCCTGCCTCTATAGAAGAAGTTCAACAGCCACAGAAGGACAGTAATACTGATCCTAGTCTGGGGGCAAATACTTGTATAACTGAACCAGTTCCATCTGTAACCGGTCCAGAGAGTTTTGTTCCTCAAACCGCTGTCGCTGTCGAAACAACCACTTCTTCGGCACCAGAAATATTTTACGGACCTGACGGTCTTCCTCTTCCACCGGGTTTGATTGCGATAGAGGAAATTGCAGAGGACTCGCAAGCAAGTAATCCAACCCATTTTGGAGTCGGGGTCACTCTATTTCCTTCATCAGAAGTTAATCCACCACAAGTGGAAGTTCCTGTAGAATCGCTAGGCAATCTATTGGATAGACTTAAAATGTCTGAACAACCGTCATCATCTAGGACTGTGTCAAATGACACAGCGACAGCAGAAGCCCCTGCCGTCACTCCAACAATGTTTGCCGGCATACCAGCTGTCCCAACTAGCTCACAACAGCTAGAAGAAATCCACCAAGGGACTATTTCGACAGTATGGTCTATTCCAGTTTGTTCATCCGGAGTAATACCCGGCAAATCTTACGTTGAGACTCGACAGATCGATCCTCATGGAGGTCAGTTTGGGCCATCCAGTCCTCAAGGACTAACAATCCCTCTGAGTTCCGGATTGCTACCGTATGGGGGGCAGTATGCCCTTTCATTACCTCCTCCGGGAGGATATCCATATGGCAGTTCTCAACAATATTTAGGTTATACTAGAATTGCATCAAGTAGTTGGGTACCTATGCTACCTCAACAACCAAGGGTTGTATATTCTATGCAACAGTGTGTACCTGTGACGAACATCCCAACCACACCGGCTATCGTAACAGTGTCACAAGTTCAAGCGATACCTGTTACATGTCAACCTCAGATTTCTCAGGTTGTAATGTAACAGTCGCTTGACCATGGGTCACAACCACAATCGCCAACTGGTGGGGCGACACAGGTCCAAACAGGTACAATTACCCCACACCTTGGTCCAACGGTTAGCATAGCACAACAGAACATGGCTTCACAACCATGGCTTGTGCAGTACCAACAACCGCAATTCCAGCAAGTGTACCAAGGTTCTGAGCAGCAGATCTTTGCGAACAGTGGACAACCGTATATCCAAAACAGTCAAAACCAACCACTTTACAGTGGTCAAGTCCACCAACCGTATCAGTCATACCAACATCAATTACATTATGCTGGTATGCAAAGGCCCACTGCTTAAGCGATTCCATCGTACCCTGGTTATGCTTCGCCTAACCTGAATCAGCAGTTACCATTCGTGGCGACTTTAGAGTTACCCGATCTACACCGGTTAACCAACGATCCAATTGCTTATGCCCCTTGGTGGCCAGCGATTCCTCATAAACTTCCATCTGACATTCCTAAATTCAATGGAAATCCAAGTGAAGACCCATCGAATCACGTGATGACTTTTCATCTGTGGTGTTCGTCGAACACCCTAAACGACGATTCGATAAGGCTTCGCCTTTTTCAGAGGACATTGACAGGTCCAGCGGCTAAATGGTATATTGAATTACCAAGAGCCTCTTTCGACAATTTTAGTTCCCTGGCCACGACTTTCTTGACCCATTTTCAATTACCGATAAGGTATGAAACGGGAACAGAAATATTAACCAACTTCAAGCAGACAACTGCCACCCATATATCTGATCATATACATGAGTGGTGTCATCGTCGTAGGATGGTGAAAACATACGTTCCCGATCAGCTATTAGCTGAATGGTTTATAAAGTCGTTACTTCCTGCTATAACGGAAGATGTGGCCAAGGGGGGAGTCGTAACAGAGGAGCAAGTTATTGATCGTGCACAGTATTTGGACTTAGTTTATACTCAGTCCGGCACGCTCTACGACAAAATACCCGACGCCCCTAGACCAAAATTTTCAATTCCTCCTCCTCCTAAATCAAATAGTGACTCTCATGCCAGTGACGGTGTGATTGGCACGGAAAACGCGAAATCGACAAAGGCTTCGTCAAAGAAAGCCCGTAAGAATTCAGATCAAAATGCAAAAGAAGAGATTCTTGCTTCGGAAGTAAATGCCGTATCAGAAGATAAGGGCAAAGAAACCAATCAACCAGGAAGCAAGAAGAAGCAAAACAAAGGGAAGAAGAAGAAACAGGGTGAATCATCTCCTCGAAAAAATTCTTCAAACCCTCCTGGGCAAGGGAAACAAATTTATCCATGTCAAATATGTGATGAAGAGGATCATTACACGAAGAACTGCCCATTCAAAGCTAAGCTTAAGAGGTTTTTTAAAAGTTCCCAAACCTCAGCTGTGTTAACTGATCCATTTCCCAACCCAGGTCAAAATCTGGTTGACAGTGGAAATGCTTCCCCGTCTCAAGTACTTATGTTGTCGGTTTCAAAACAGCAGAATGATGCTTTGATTTCGACAAGGAACAAAGATTATGGGAATCCTCAGCTGTCGAACGAAAAAGGTAAAGATCAACCAAGTAGTTCGACAACAACTTCGGCAGAATTTGTACCACCCATCATTCCTGAATTAACAATAAAACCACCAAAGGGTGTAGTACACAAGTCGACATTTAATCCTTGCGCCAGAGCGGCGCAGCATTATAACATAGTGGAAGATTTGGCACAATCGCCATCCGCTATGTCGACTCTTGAGGTACTACAAAATTGTCCATCCCAAAGGTAGGCGTTGTTATCAGCTATTGGTGGGGTTGACCCTAAGGATTCAAATCTTGTATCCTTTGATCACAAAGGATATGATCCTCAGTTACCAGCTCAAATAGCTTTCCTTATTCAAGTGAAAGCCCTCAACAAAACTGTTCACAGAACAATTATTGATGAGGGAGCATCGACATGTATTATGTCGATGAGCTGCTGGAAAACTTTAGGATCTCCAACCTTGTCTCGATCATCGACGACATTAAAAGCTTTCGACGGAAGGACTTATACCCCCTACGGTATCCTTAATAACTTAAAAGTTGAACTAGGAGGAAAAATAGTAGAAATTGATGTTGAGGTCATTGATGGAAATCTTGACTATAACATCCTACTGGGTAGACCATGGATTTATGCCATGGCAGCTGTTGTGTCGACTTATTTTAGGAAGATCGCATTCCTGTTTGAAGGAGGGATTACGGTCGTCGACCAACAGAACTTCCTCCCTAATGGTTCACAAGTTACAGGAAGCATTCCCATGATCCATGAGAGCAACCATTCGCTTCAAGATATCGGAGTAGGATTATTGAAAGACCCCACATTGATGGGGAATTTCGCGCTACCACCTCCTATTTATATAGGAAATGTACCGTTTGTAGCAACCTGCAACATGATATCTTCCACGAAGGCCAACATGGATCGTACAATGGTTTTGCCCCCAAGTCCTTTAGAAATATTGTAGCAATCAATGTTTCAAGCATGGGAGGCGAGCCCAAATCAACGCTCGTCAAGCGTTTGGGTAGATAGGTCTAGAGAATATGGTACCTCATTAGATCCTTGGTCGAAAGTACATGGGACTGACGAAGGAATCTTACAATCAATGTTGATTGAGGGGGCACCATGGAATGATCACCACCATCGTTCCCTTCTTCCGGAATTTGAAGAAGATACTCAAAGTGACCTTTATCACCCTTCAGTATTTGAATTCCTAACAAATACTGTAAATACGGTGGATTCCGAGCGAAACCTATCCAATATTGAAGAGACTATAGCCATAAATATCTCGACCAAAACAAATGTTGTAGAGAATATTTATGTCGGCAAAGGTTGTTCCCCTTCAGAACTGGAAATATATAACGCTCTTTTTCGCGAATTTAGAGATGTCTTTGCTTGGTCATATGATGAAATGCCAGGCATTGACTCGAGTATCGTTGAACATGAAATTAAAATGTATCCTGATGTCAAACCAGTAAGACAACGGCTTCGGCAGGTGCACCCCAAGAAAGCCGCTGCCATTAAGGCGGAAGTTGAAAAACTCCTCCATGCTGGATTCATCTACCCGGTTCCTCTAACCGATTGGGTATCGAATATTGTCCCTGTTATGAAGAAACAAGGGACGATTAGAGTGTGTGTCGATTATAGGGATGTAAACCAAGCTTGTCTGAAGGACAACTACCCTACACCCTTCATCGACCAGATAATTGATGAATGCGCCGGATGTGAAATCTTTTCATTTATGGATGGATTTTCCGGGTATAATCAAATAAATATCCGCCCACAGGACCAGTCAAAGACTGCATTTATTTGTCCGTGGGGCACATTCGCTTATCGAAAATTACCCTTTGGTTTAAAGAACGCAGGGGCGACGTTTCAGAGGGCAATGAATTATGCCTTCCATGACATCAAGAACATTGTTCAACCTTATCTCGACGACCTCCCGGCTCATTCGCGAAAGCGGACTGATCACCCGCAGCATTTAAGAGCGATATTCCTACGTTGCCGACACTACAAGATAAGGCTCAATCCACACAAATGTGTGTTTTGCGTCGGTTCTGGTCGTTTACTTGGCTTTGTAGTCTCTAAGGATGGGATTCGTCTCGACCCCTGCAAGGTTCAGGCAATCATTAATTTGCCTCCACCTTCAAATTTGCTTCAGATTCAGAAACTCCAAGGGAAAGCGAACTTTCTGAGGAGGTTCATTCCAAATTACGCAGAACTTGCTAAGGGTTATACTCGTCTTTTGAAAAAGGATGTACCTTTTGTCTGGGACCAGGTGGCGCAAGCTTCCTTTGATGCTCTGAAAGATTGTCTAGTAAAAGCATCATTAATGTACGCCCCGGAATATCAAAGAGATTTTAACCTGTATCTGGCTGCAGCGGATACGACCATTGCGATGGTTTTAGTTCAAGAAGTCGACGGAGTTGAACATCCTATCTATTATTTAAGTAATAACTTAAATGATACAGAAAGTAAATATTCTTATGTTGAAAAACTAGCGCTTGCAGCTGTTCAAGCGATTCAAAGGTTTCGACATTATGTCCTCTTTCGGAAAACTACCATCTTGTCAGATTGCAACCCCATGACTTATATACTGTCGCGACAGTTGCTGGGGGGCAAATATTCAAAATGGATAGCGATCCTTCAAGAGTTTGATCTGGAATTTGTAAAGTCCAAATCAAAGAAAGCTCTAGTTTTCGCAGAATTATTGTGCGATCTCCCATCGTCATCCAACGATGAAACATCAGAAGAGTCAATCGTGGACGAAAGTTTGTTTCTAATATCTAAAAGCGATGAGTGGTATGGAGATATCATAGTTTATCTCCAAACCCAAAAGTTTAGGCCAAACACCTCTCACTCCGAACAAAAACGTATACGTTACCAAGCAAAAGACTACATGATCGTCGGTGATACACTTTACCGTCGTGGTATCGATATAGTTCTGAGGAGGTGCCTTACCCATGAGGAGGCCAAAAAAGCCCTGAATGAATGTCATTCAGGCGCGTGTGGGGGGCATCAATCTGGATTTGCAACAGCACAAAAAATCTTACGAGCAGGATACTACTGGCCAACCATGTTCAAAGATTGCATAACCGCAGTCAGAAGTTGCCATGCTTGTCAAATTTTTGATAGCAAAACCAGACGACCACCCGCACCTTTACAGCCGATAGTTGCTGTTGGGCCCTTCGCCAAGTGGGGCATTGATTTCATGCAATGTAACCCCACCTCGACCGGGGGGCATGGGTATATTATAGTCGCTATTGACTATTTTACCAAATGGGCCGAGGCGATGCCTACATTGGATAACACTGGTGAAGCAACTGCCCTTTTCTTTTTCAATCATGTGGTCGCCAGGTTCGGCGTACCACAGGCTATAGTTACAGATCATGGGTCGCATTTTCGCAATCACGTGATGGTCGAATTAGCTGCCAAGCTAGGGTTATCTCACGACAGCTCTACCCCATATTATCCGCAAGCCAACGGACAAGTTGAAGCAATCAACAAGGTCCTGAAGCGTATGCTGCAAAGGATGATCGGGGTTCATAAAAGAAGGTGGCACCTAATCCTGTACTCAGCCTTGTGGGCTTACCGAACGTCGGTAAAGAACGCAACCGGGTTCACACCTTTTCAACTGGTGTATGGCCTGGAAGCAGTCTTGCCAATCCAGTGCGAAATTTCGTCGCTTAAACTCGTAATCGATCTTCTCCCCGGAACTTCAGAAGAAGAGGCTCGTTTCTTGGAATTAATCTAGTTGGATGAAACCCGTCGTGATGCCGCTTTGGCTAACGAAGCCCATAAGAAACGAGTCAAGGCTCAGTTCGACAAAAATGTCAAACCCCGTGTCTTCTCAGAAGGTGATTTGGTCTTGCTTTATGACCAAGAATCCGATAAATTAGGAGCAGGTAAATTCAAGTCCTTATGGATGGGCCCCTATATTTTTAAAAGGGTGTTAGCAAAAGGAGCCTACGAGTTAATGGATTATGACGGAATTCCACTGGCGCAGCCCCGCAACGGGCTGTACCTCAAGCGTTACTATGCTTAAATAGTAACCTGCATGCTTTTGTTGTATTTTGTTTTCGCTAAAGTATTTGTTCTAGTCGAGTGATCCACCTTTTCTATTTTTGTTGCAGATGTCGAACCTTCTGGATACATGTGTTGGATATGCCGACGGAGCGAGTCGTAGTTCGCGGAAGCTATCTTCCGCAGCCTGGGCCATTTTTGATCCAAGCGGCGAGTTAGTAAGTTTCAGATGTGTGTGTATTGGGCAATCAACGAATAACATCGCTGAGTATAGCGCGTTGATAGAACTACTCTCTGATGCCATCACACGTGGCATACGCCGACTAACTGTCAGGCTAGACTCACAGCTCGTAATACTACAACTCAATGGTATATATTCTGTTCGCAATCCAGCTATTTATCGCATGTTCCTAAGGGTTAAGATCTTGGAAAGACGATTTGATTCAATTCAATATCAACATATTTCCAGAAACTTAAACACATTAACTGACTCATTGGCAAACTATGTGTTAGATAGACATTTGCAACATTTATAAAAAGGACACATCATCAAAGATTGTACATATGGATCATATAACTCAAACAGAATAAAACTCGAAAATCAAAATATATATAAGCTGTTTATAGTTCATACATAATGTTCTGTAACCAAGACAAAATTGGTCATATGACCCAAAAACTCAAAAAGATGCTAGGGGGCACCCTAGCCTAGTGGTGCTCATGATAACACGTCACGGCCTGTGCAATCATGTGCAAGAGACGAGTCCATCGTCTGGGCACACCGGTAGTGTGTCGCTGCAGCTGTAAAGGTAACTCATCAATCCTCACATCGGGAATGCCAAGAGTAAGGCTCTCAACCTGCTCCTGCACAGCTATAAGGGTCTTAGTATCGTCAAGGTCGCAGAGGATAGCTCTCCTGGCAGGCTCCACTGCCGGGGCAGCAACTGGCGGTCTCGGACGAACTGCTGGACGAACAGGACCAACATCTGCATGCACCCAAGAGTATGATTAAAAGTCTTGACAGAATAAAGCACAACAACATTATGAATGAAACAGTAAACAGTGATATGGTCAAAAGAGCTTACCAATAGCACCCCACTGTTCGCCATCCGGTAACACCAAATCCGGATCACCTCGGAAATCCATACCCACATATGGATACTCGGAGAAGACCATCTCCTGGCGCTCGAACCACCTGAAGAAGGCCTCAGTAAAAGTAATCTGAGGTTGACCAGCAAGCCTAGACATGTGATCAACCCACCTCTGCATGCGTGGCTCGGTCGGAGAAGGCAAGTCGAGTATGATATACTGAGGCTGCATCAGTGGGATTTTCTCCAAGGCAAAGGCAGTCAGAATAGAACCAAATCCAAAGTTCTTCAGCTTCCCGTCCTTTACCTTGGTCAATTGACTTTTCATCTGAACAAGTACTGCATCACACCAGTTGAATACTTTCGGTTGGAGACACTCCAAGGCGTGCTGCATATAAGATCTATTGGCAACATGTAGAGCTGCGCTACCGGCCATCCTACCAATGGTATACAGAATGGACCTGAGAGACCTGTCAGTAATCTCACGGATAACAATCTTGCCGTCTCTGCTCGGCTGAGAACCTTCCCTGCAATACTGGCGGACATAATCTCTGGTGGAATCGGTCCCCGGGCCGTACCTGACAAGGAAATGGGGGCACCTCGTCTTGACAGCCCAGTCAAGAAGTACATGTCCTCTATGGTCAAGGGGATGGACTTTCCCCTAATCTGGAATACTTGGTTAACGGGATCCCAAGCATCAAGCATATACTGCAGCAAAGTAATCTGTGCCCTCATGCTAGAGATACGGAAAAACTTCAGCAGGCCACAGTTCCGCAGCGCGTTCACCGTGACAGGGTCATGGAGGGAAATCATGTCCTCCTCTTCATGTTCTCGTTCTCGCCATGTAAGGGACATTTTGTTCAGAGTTCCCTGCAAAGCAAACAAGAGAAGGAGTAAGTTCCTGATTTTGATGAAAAACTGGCAAAAATTCATCAAAAAATGACCTGGAAACTCAGTTTTCTGAGCCCAGCGCAGGCAGAGAGTGTCCCACCTGCGCTGAAGGTCAGGCTGCCTTAAGGCAGCTTGACATTCAGCGCAGGTTTCGAATGGGGAACCTGCGTTAAAGCTAGGGCGCCCTAGCAAAACCCCTGGGGCTCAGAAAGACTAAAAAACAGGCATGAAACTGGAAAAGAAAACCATGAAAAGAAAGAGCAAGGGTTTAGCTCCTACCTGGTCCAGACGGCGCCGAAAATCTTCCCCAGAATCTCCCGGAATCAGCTGATGAAAATCAAGGGGGAAGAGGCACCTCCAGAGCTCCAACAAACCAAATGCAAATGAAATGGTAAATGAGAGGTAAAAACACCTTTTAAATAGCTTTTTACATAGTTCAAAGTGAAATATTAGGGTTATAATCTCATTTTCATGCAAATATTATTCATTTCTAACAAAGTTTGTTGCAGCAATTAAAAATGCAGTACTATCCTTGAAAAGAGAAAAGCTAGTAATGGTAAAAAATCAAAATTTGACCATATAATCGAGCAAGTTTACCGCGGAATTTATGCTCGTTAAAAAATAGAAAAGCGAGATCCGAGCAGTTTTAGCACATAGTTCATGTTCGTTAAAAAATAAACATAAGATTGAGCAGTGTTTTGGCGCATTCAAGCTCGTTAAATAAAAAATGAACCTATCTTGGTAAATAACCATTGTGATCGTAAATTTATTAGCCATAAAAAGCCTTGGTCGTGTTTGCACCTGCCACCTCCATTCCATTTGGCCGATCGTTCACCCCCATATGATTGTTTACCCTTTTTGAGGAACAGCTGCGAAGAGTGATTTCACCTAGCCATCCTTGTGACACTGTCGTGATTGGAAAATTCCAACCTGTACCTGGAATCAGTTGCTATCCCTGTTTATCACTCGTTCCTCAAAAGACGAGTCTTCTTTGAGCTCTTTTCTCTTGACTCGTAAAATATGAAAATTTTGCCGAGTTTTGGCCTTCCAGCTCGTTAAAAGGAACGGAAGAGCTATCCCTCCTCTAGATTTTAATCTTTTTGGACCTGAGGGATTATTGCACAAAAAGGTCGAGCGCTTGTTTTATTCGGCTCGTTAAAATTATCGAAAACTCATCCCTTCTGTATTGTTTTATACTTTTTCGGACTTAAGGGATTAGATGACGAAAAAGGAATTTTGGAGTTAACTTTATGTACCTTTTCAGATTCTCTAAAAATGAAAAGGACCGAGTTTTCCTTGTCGTTAGACTCGTTAAAATGATCAAGTAGCGACAAACTTGTCTTTAGACGAGAACGAGTTTCCCTATCGCTAGGCTCGTTAAAACATAGCGATGGGCTTGCCCGAAGGGCAGGTTATAGAACAAGCATATGTTATCCTCCTCAAGCTTGACAAAAATAAAGAGGTACTGGTCAGAAATGACTGGGGAAAAATTGGGAGAACCTCAAAGCTTTAATGGTAGCAAGTCGCTCTTGAACATGACACTTTTCCTCCGTATCACATCGGGTTGGGTTGTTTCATTCACCGGTCTCATCACCATGGTCTTCGCCAAACCATCCACATTTGGGGTAATGCTACCGATCCATCGCATCAGTGTCGTTATATGTTCAAGAGATGTTGTTCAGAAAGAGTCAACCGTGTCCCATCCACTGCCATACATTATCCTTCATCCACCCATGATTGCCACCCTGAATCATATGTCACAGATTGTTTTCACCTCCACTAAAATCATTAGCTCCGTTCCGTGTCACTGATGTGGGATTCATTAAGGCCCTCCTTTGACGGATCGCTTCTTGTCGACTTCAGCTCATTATCCAAGAAGTTGATCTAGGAACAACCCCCTCAGTACTTTGAAGCTTGCATGCCTCAATGGCAAGTTTCTCACTTCCGGCGACAGGTATACATCAATGACCTTCGACCAGAAGATTTTGCGTGGTGTTCGACGCCAAGTCCTTTATTCACACCACGTGAATTGTACTGCAGTACCTTGAGGGTCATTATCATTATCGGTGATTCCTCTCGCGCTTGTTAACGGTTTACATCATTGACCGGTAATCAAGCGATGTCTTTCCATGTTCGACTTCAGCGCAATTCTCACATGGATCGACTTGTACTTAGAGTGAAGATCGAACGAGTTTGAAGACCCCGGATCTAGTTTCATCCATCCGGGCTGCGATATATATTCAGGAAACATAAAGACATTTGACATGTACATCATTGCAGCAGATGATCATCCTACTCAAAGGATGATAATTTCAGCAGAGAATTATCAGTCTACCATCAGACGATCGTCTGTTCTATGTACCAAAATGAATTTATAAAGTTGAGCATGGGAATGCCCGCCTCAGCTAGATCATGAAAGCAGAATGAAAAATAATGTATTGTATTGTATTTTATTATAGGTCACCTCTCAGCGATTGAATGAACTTCGGATCCTCCTGATAAAGCATTTCACCCGATAAACGACCTCATACTTTAGGGGGCAACTGTTATAGACATTTTTGTGCCTTATAGCATGAAGCATGAAATGTCAATAATCTAAGGGATCCAAAGTCCCTAAACATGTTGTTCCTACCCCTAGAGGAACAAGGTCAGCAAACCACAGCACTAAATATCAGTTCTCCACCTGAAAACACTCAAAAACAAGCTAATTCTGGATCATGTCAACTGCTCCACTGAGCATCTGCGCTGAATGTCAACTGCTCCACTGTGTACCTACGCTGAATGTCAACTGCAAAGAAGGCTACCTGCGCTGGGCGAGTTTGGCCAAGTGGCACAGTCATTCCTCAAGGTGTCAATGCCCAGGAAGCTTCCAAAATGACACTTGGATCAGAGAATTCGACTGGTGATGAGTAAGAGGGTCTAGATCTCCAAGTGGAAGCAAGAACCTCCAAGTGGACTCAAGAACTGAAGAATAACTGAAGTGGGAGAGGACACTAGTCAGCTTCATGCCAGCCTCAAGCTGACTCATCCTTTCTCCAAAACTCCTATATATAGAGCTCTCTCATGAGGTCTAAGGAGGCTGGAATCTTGTGAACGTAAGGAAGTGCTGTTGGTTTGAGTATAGAACTATTGGGTGATTTGCTTGAAGGAGGTGAAGAGGAGATTTCTTTCTGCTGGGAGGTGATGCTGGATTGGGCCTTTTATGGTTGTATCACTTCCTGAACTTTACTTCTTCCATTAATAAAGCATTTGAGGTTCTTCTATATGCATGTGTCTCAATGGTGTGTTGTTATACTTGTGTATTTGATTTATTCTAATCCTTGAATCAATTATGAATGTATGCTTCTTGTAGTTTCCCTCTCTTGCCATTTTGCAGGATCTTGGTGTAGCTGGGCCAGTGAAAGAGCAAGGAGCTGGGAGCAAGCAGCAAAGAGAGAAGATTGGATCAATCATTAGCGGAAGACATCGGTTAGTGGATCTCTTTCTCCCCTCTCTTACATCTCATAAAGAAGTAATCTCAAATAGCTTTGCTTTGATTGTTGCTGAGGTACTATCACCCTTAGAGTGGGATAGGGTCATTCCGTATTGGATACTTTTCCCAACAACACAGTGCATTCTTACAATGCCCATTTGAAATGACCCTTTGCGAGCCTGAACTTCTCATGATGAGCCTATGGGATAGTTCTGAGAAGTTTAGGCTTGGGATTCTGATAAGCATTCCGTACACATCCAAGAATCCATTGGCAGAACATATGGATCAGCTAGAGGAAACTACAAAAAATAGAGTAACTGAACTATCAATACTCCTTATTTATTCTCAACCGCCTTCAGATATTCAAGCCAAAATATTTCATAAAGAAGAAAATGGTGCTCGCAAGTGTATTGTAGCCACCAATATTCTGAGACATTGATTACTATCAATGGCATCTTATATGTGATTCATATTGGATATGGAAAGTTGAAATTCTACAATCCAAGAATGGGTAGGGATGCTCTTCAGGTTTTTCCTATAAGTAGAGCTGCAACAGATCAACGTGCTGGTAGAGCAGGTAGGATAGGTCCTAGGACATGCTATCATTTTTACACTGAGATAACATATCAGAATGTAATGCTGCCAAATATGGTGCCTGAAATCCAACGTACCAACCTTGGAAATGTTGTTTTACTACTCAAGTCGTTGAACATTGAAAACCTTTTGGATTTTGATTTTATGGATCCTCTTCCACAAGACAATATTCTCAATTCAATGTATCAGCTTTGGGTACTTGGTGCACTTGATAATGTGGGCAGATTGACTACTCTTGGAAGGAAGATGGTTGAGTTTCCTCTTGATCCTCCCCTTGCAAAAATGCTATTAATTGGGGAACAACTTGGTTGTGTCAATGAAGTCTTGATAACTGTTTCTATTGTTTATGTTCCTTCTATTTTTTTCCGTCCTAAAGATAGGGCTGAAGAAAGTGATGTAGCAAGGGAAAAAAAATTTGTGCCTGAGAGTGAGGAGTATCTATTCAACCAAAAATGCATTGGGCTTGCACTTGTGCACATCCCATTAAGTTTATAAGTTCATGCCATACAAGTGGGGCAGAAATGTTAATGGTGGATGGCTCGCCAACAACAAAATTTGAGAGCATGAAGTCTTCTATCACAAGAGGTACTATGCTCTGAGGCAAAAATCATCTAGGATTCGTTTGACAGGTTCTTCCTTTTTATTATTGAAAATGAGGATGATAAATTTTGCAAGCACAAAAAGTATGCTGCTGTCAAATTGTGGCTGCTTAGGAAGGACATATTAAATGGTAGTGGTTCCAACCATGTGAGGCAACCCAGGATAGACATATTAAACTCCAGTGGCTCTAACCTAGATCCCCAAGATGGTAGATTTATGATCGTTGTATTGGAAAGAGGACGACCTAGTAGAAAAATACCAAAATAGAAGAAAAATAGAAATGAAATGGAATTATATTAATGACATTCATGGCCAAAACATGTCAATGAAATGAGTAGATTTAGGGGTGAAGATTTTTCACCAAGAATTCTCCAAAGTATCACCCCCCGTTTCAGTCAATGTATGCTTGTGATGTGGATTTCAATACTCCTCAATATTCTGAAGACAAGATTGAGAATGCTTTGGTATTTTCTTATCATGTCATGACTACATTTAAGAAATAAATGAATCTTCTAGAAATGCAAGTGTGTAAAATCTGTTCTAAATCTGCTCTACTTCATATGAATGTTGGAAATGGTGAACCAAAACAAATGTTGGAAATGCTCCTCTCTCTCCATCTCCCACGCTTGTAATACTTTCTTACTCTCACTCTCTCTCCCACTCCCACTCCCACTTGTTTCCTAGATCATATTTGCTCACTCTCTTCTCTTCACCCCACCCCCATTTCCTAGATAATATTTGATTTACACTCTCCCCCCACCTCCACCCTTATTTCCAATATCTGTTCACTGGCTCTCCCCCACCCACGCCCTTAATAAGATTTTCTCACTCTCTCCATCCATGAGGGTGGGGAAGAGAGATGAGGGTTGGGTAGCCAGGGGAGAGCCGGGCAAAAAATATGATAAATAATATCTTCTCACTCTCTCTCTCCATCAGATTGACCAATTAGACAGTATTTTCTAGCTATGCAATTTCCTAGAGATTGAGGTTTAGGAGCACTTCATCTTCCATTGCTTGGTTTAATATGAGGTCTGAGGATGCTTCCGTGATCTTTTTAGAGAAACACAGATGCTTGGAAGTTTCTTTAAGTACCCTAAACATATATGCTTGGCCTTATACATGCAGGAGGCCCTTTGTCTCTGCTCATCTAACCTCCAGCCACATCAACATCCTTGACCAGCTCCCACCCAGCGGATCACTTCCTTTGTTATGGTGCTCCTCACTAGGGGCACTGAGTGGCAGATGGATAGAGATGACCCCTTATCAATGAGGACTTAGGGTACTATTTTTAGTATTTATTTTATAAGTCTGAGCAAGAATCTAAGATAAATGTTGGGAGCAATATTGTAAACAGTGATGGCATGATGAAAGTTATATGGATAAGGCAGATATATCAGTGAGTAATGACTATATTCTTGACTTAAATACAGTGACTTTGGGGCATAGCAAGGCAGTGACACGTTAACCTTTTGATTGTGTTGACTAAGGAATAGTGACCAGTATGACAATAGAGCTTTGAAAATTTTATGTGGCAAAATAACATTCAGAAAGGAAATCACCTTGTTTGGAATAATGTCCTTGACCTTGATAGCAACAATAAGATAGCATGGAAACAATCTACAAAACTTGGTTATATTGTGGCTGAGAAATACTTTTGCATTGCTTGGATTTTATCTAGTTTATCTAAAGTATAGTAGAAGAGATTCAGAATAGTGTCAATAAGGGCTATGAATCAATATTAAGACACCCGTGGCTCAGTCATATTTGTAGCTGTTAGTTCAAAAGGAACAAAGCATCTCCAAGTTAAAATCCAAAGAAAGTCTCTTAATATCTTCATTTAGTTAGAAATATTTGTGATATCAAGGTATGATTCTGCCAAGTTGAATTTATTATTGAATGGTTAGCGCATGTGAAAAATATTGTCCGGGTATGTTTGCTGATGGAGTTGCAACAAGATGAGGGCAGATTGATGAAGACTGAACTGAAGTAAGACTTCAGAGGGAGCTATAGACTCTCTAGCAGAATAACTTGATGATAAAGACAAGTCATGTCCACTGATTATGATGACTCTGATGATGCCTTTATTTGCATTGGCGACCTTGGCATATGGGCCTAAGGGTCTATAGTAGAAAAAGGACAGGTTATAGGTGGCTCATTGATTATGTTTAGAGGAAATTATGAACTAGCCACGTTGATTGAATTACAAAGACACCATTACAGCTCATTGATTATGTTTAGAGGAAATTATGAACTAACCACGTTGATTGAATTTTTTTTTTTACAATGTCGGCTACTCATATATTAAAAAAACCTTCTGAAAAGAGATCTAGTACAAGATGGGGGAGAATATGAGAGCTGAGGCACAAAATCGGATACGCAGACCCGCAATCCTCGTAGCTTCTCTTAGTTGAAAGCAAAACTGAAAACAAACGGCTATACTGCCTTACATAGGATCCTCCTAACCAAGCAAATTTGCAATGCATAAAATCAAGGAAAGTGTTGAGTGACCGAGTCTTCCTTCCGGGCGCTGGCTCTAGTCGAGGCTTCTGCCTGTTGGCTTTCGGTGAGAGTGCGAAGATGGTCAATTACCGCCTCCATGTGGATGCAACGGTCCTTTAAGTCTTCAATCTCCTTTTTTCTTTTTTCCAGCTTCTTTCGTTTGGAGTTTCTATCAGCATGGTAGTCCTCTGTTAGCTCCTTCAGCTGTTTTTTCACACTGTTAATCATAATTGTATGTGCCATGCACATATTGCATTCTTTGTTAAAGAGGTTCCCCAAAGGGTCTCTGTTCTGGCCCTGGTTGGATGGCTGGCCTTGCTGATCCGCCATCGAAGTGGCCTGAGGATTGGTGACAGAGAGCGTACTTATGTTGAGAAAGCCTGGTACAACTTTGAAGGGAGCGAGTTCGCTGAGATGCTGAAGCTTTAAACGGTGGAGAGAAGTTCTCAAGCGCTTCGGGAGGGCGCTACTGAGAAAACTAGAAACACTAATAGTTAGAAACAGAGTCACAAGAGAAGGGAAATGGCTTACCCCGGTTTCCAGAGCACTCAGAGAACGGAAGGCTAGAGCACTCGGAGGAGAGAGAGCTCCCGATCTGCGCCGAGACTTTGAGGGGGCTCTTGAAGCTTGGTCTCTGATTGTAGAGAGGTTGAGGGGCAGTCCACATTTTATAGAAGGAGGGAGGTTCCTAAACCGGGAGGAGAGGGACTGAGTGAGGCCGATCTTAGGTGGAGCTCGGTCAAAACTCATGATTGCCCTGTTGTCCATACGCGTACCTGAGGCATAGGCTTTGCTGTATTTGCAGAGAGAGCCTGCTTTGAAGGATCGCGGGATCACGCAAACTCTGGGGGTGATGATAAGCTTTGTGGCACGAAATCGAGGAGATCTCCCATAGTACTCACTTATGCAGCTTGGGGATTTGGAAGGAGATTCGAAAAGATGGCCTGAGTGCTTGAGGTGACTTCGCCCTTGAGATAAGTCGGCTGGAGGCTTTTGCTTACGGGATGTCTCTGACATAAGTTTTGTCATTCTCTCGAACCTGACCGAGTCTCCTTCTGACCGCTTGGTTTGCTTGCTGGTCAGCATCCTTGTTGTTATTCCTGAGAACGTGTTTGAAAATCACTTCTCCTAGCGCTCTGGTGTTCTCCATGATTCGATTCTTGATATTATTGAGAGCCAATTGCTTGAATTCTCTCCCTGTGATCATGGCTGCGATAATTATAGCTGAATCCCCTAGAATCAGAATGTTCTGAAGGCCGAGTTTCTTTGAGATATGTGAGCCCAGAAGAAGGCCGTAGGCCTCTGCTTTGTTATTGGACATTTGGCCTAGCCCCCATTCAAAGGAAACCATGAGATTCCCTTGCGAGTCCTTTATGATCCCGCCAGCACCAGCTTGACCCGGGTTCTTCTTAGAGGCCCCATCGAAATACAATACAGGCCTATTTTGGCTTCTTATCCAGTTGTTAATTTCCTCCTCAGTGCCTCGAAGCTTCCAGTCCTGGCTGCCGCTCTTGTCTCTCATATGGGTTCTAGGATTTGGATTAAGTTTGAATTTACCCAGCCAAACCTTTAGCCTCTCATCCTCGACCTCCATGTCTGTCTGAGGTACCCCTTTAGCTTCTAAAGACTCAGCAGTGAGGGCTATAGTTTTGGCCACAATGCCTGATATAGTTGGCTTATCATTGTTGAAAATGCACTTATTACGTGCCTTCCAGATTTGCCAACACAAATTAGGAGGGATGCTGCTCCAAAGCCTATTCACTATGGATTTGCCTTTTTTGGGTTGAAAGAGTCTTTTGTCCCAGGTTTTGTGGAGGGCCTGTATCTGAGGGGGAAGGGCTTCTGAAGAGATAGAATCAGAGAGGAGATGCCAGCAAGCTTTGGCAATCGGGCACTCAATGAAGAGATGAGAGATGGTTTCTTCTGCTAACCTGCACATGCAACACATAAAGGGCCCCTGAATACCTCGCTTTCTGAGGTTCTCAGCAGTTAGGATTTTACCATGCAGTAGAGTCCAATTGAATAGTTTGATCTTGGGGAGGCATTCAGGACTCCAAACAGCTTTGTGCAGGGGCCAATTGTTTACCACTGAGATGTCTTGAAGGGCTTTATATCCTTCTTTAACCGAGTAATTGCCTCCATTAGGGTCCCAGACGAACTTGTCTTCTTTCCCTCTGTTGATGGGGGCTGAGCCACTGAGGGAGCATTTGAGCTCTTCCCAAAGCTTGGCTAATTCTGAAGGGAGGTTGAGAGGAATCCAGCCTGCCCAGAGATCATCATCCCACAGAGAGATGTCGGAGAGAGAATTGAGGTTAGACTCTGCCATCCACCGATGGAGGGGATAAAGGTGGGGAATTGATTCTCTGGCCTGTGATCCCATAATACTATCTTTCCAGATACTTACTTCTTTGCCATTCCCAGGAGCTCTAGAGATAAAAGGTTTGCAGAGGGGGAGCGATTTCTTGATGAGATTCCAGGTTGGGGTACTTTGTCTCTCAGTGATATTTTCAGTTAGAAAATTGCTGTTTGAGCCATTCAGATATTTCTTCTTTAAAACATTTGCCCACCATGCTTCTTTTTCATTAAGGATCCGCCAGATGAGTTTGAAACCCATTGCTAGATTGGCTAGCCTAGGGACCCTGATTCCTAGCCCACCTTTTTCCACTGGAAGGATCACTTTTTCCCACTTAACCAAACTGAACTTCTTCGTATTCTGCTTACCTCCTTGCCACAGAAAGCTTCGCATTATTAGCTCCATGTGCTTATGGATGCTTGCCGGAGCTAGAGAGATAGCGAACTGATAAATGGGGAGAGAGGCGAGAATGGACTTAATTAGAATCGATCGGCCTGCTAAGTTTAACCAGTGCATTCCCCAATTTTGCAACTTGCCTCTAAGTTTTTCGATGATCTTGACCCAAATCACTGATTTGATTGTTTCTTTAGCCAGAGGCAGCCCCAGGTACATGAAATGTGACCAATTTAACTGGGCTGGTATTTCCATGATGAAGGATATACGCTGAATGATATGGTTAGGAACGTTCCATGTGTATATCATACATTTATTGTTGTTGAGTTTGCCACCAGAGGCCTGAAGGAAGAGGTCCAAGGCTTTTTTGAATCTCTTCGCCATAATGCATGAGGCGCCACCAATGAGAAGGGTATCATCAGCAAACAAAGAGTGGTTAATGCCTTTCGACCCTCTTATTATTTCTATCCCTATTATTTCTTTTTTCCTCCTCATGTTTTCCAGTTTTGAGCTAAGAGCTTCCGCCATGAGAATATAGAGGAAAGGAGAGAGCGGGCACCCTTGTCTCAGGCCCCTAGTGCTTTTGAAAGCTTTGCTGGGTCTCCCATTGATGAGGGGGGCTGTCCAATTGCCTGAGATGCACTCCCGCACCCTGCTAATGAAGAGCTCGGATAGACCAAGCTTTTTGAGGACTGCTTGAAGAAAGGAATGGTTTACCCGATCAAAAGCGTTTGCCATATCCAGTTTCATTATCATACCCTTTTCTTTCCTGTTGATACTGCTTTGAATAGCCTCTTGAATGAGAATTACGTTGTCTACTATTTGCCTCCTTGGGACAAAACCACCTTGGTTTTCAGAGATGAGGGAGGGGAGAATAGGTTTGAGTCTGTTGGCAAGGATCTTAGTTATGATTTTATAGGACACATTACAGAGGGAGATAGGACGGAAGCGATTAAAGGAGTGAGGGTTGGGTTCTTTGGGAATTAGGGCTAAGAAGGAGGATTTCATTCCGCTGCCCATCTTGCCTTTTTGGAAGAAGTTTCTTACTGCTCTAATATAGTCCTTTTTAATGATGTCCCAATGAGTCTTGTAGAAATCCACCGTGAAACCGTCAGGTCCCGGGGCCTTGTCTGAAGCCATGTTGCGGATTGTTTGCTCTATCTCTTCTTCTGTGATCTCTTTGTCCAACTCAGAGTTTTGGGCGTCAGAGGTTTTGCTTTCCATCGTATCAAGGATTTCCATGCCATCTCTGTCTTGCTGATCCTCAGTGAGAAGGTCTTGGAAGTGGGCGGACGCTGCCTCCATGATTTCCTTTTGCTCTTTTATTTCTGAACCATCCACTGTAATTTTATCAATATTATTGGCAGCTCTCCTCATTTTCAAACTATTATGGAAGAAGGAAGTGTTCCTATCTCCCGACTTGAGCCAGAGACACCTTGACTTTTGCCTTTGTTCCTCCTCCTCTTTTCTATTTAACTTGTACAGTTCCTTTTGAAGTTCCATCTCTTTGATCTGCTCCTCTTCCGTGTCTTGTCTTGAATCTTTCTCTTGGTTCCACTGCGATAGCTTACCTTGGAGTTCTGATTTGGTTTTATTCTCTTCGATTGCCTTGAATTTTGCCCACTGTTTTATGGCCGATCGGAGGATCTTTAGCTTGGATTCCCAAACGAAGTGCGGGGACCCTCTGATCTCTGTTGACCACTGCTCTTTTACCAAAGCTCGGAATTCCTCCTGATTTTCCCATGCTCTGTTGTACCTAAATGGGAGCGGGCCCATATTTGTTCCTTTGTCCAGTTTTAGAACCACTGGCTTGTGGTCTGAGAAGTATCCCTGAATGATGAGGCTTTTGATACATGCAAATTTAGCAACTATTCTCTCTTGAACCAAGATGCGGTCCAATCTTTCTTTGATGTTGTTTCGGCCTGCTCTCTTGTTAGACCAGGTAAAGCGCCCATTCTGAGGGTGGAAGTCCACCAGATTATGGTTTAGAATGATTTCTTCCAGGGCGTCCCTTGAGGAGTCTGCCAAAAAATTCCCCCCAATCTTTTCTTCAGCGTTTCTTATCAGGTTCAGGTCCCCCCCTAGGAAGATGCTTCGTCCTTGCGTCTCCAGGAGGTCTGCCTTAATTGAGTTCCAACAGGCAGCTTTGTCATGGAAATGGGGAGGGGCGTAAACATTGTAGATAGTGTATTCTTCTGTCTTTGTTGAGTTCTGAATGTCTGAACGGATCCACCAGCTGCTGTGCCTTTGATTTAAAAGAGTCCATTTTCGCTTATCCCAGATGGTCCCTATACCACCTGAGGCGCCAGATGCGCTAACTGCTATTCCTTCGTAGATTTTACTATTTTTTAGGTAGTTCTTGAAATCCTGCTCATTGATTTTGGTCTCCTGGAGGAGGAGGATGTCAGGGTGTTCTGATTTGAGAAGATCACGGACTGCGTTAGCCTTGAGGGAGGAGCCCATCCCCCTACAGTTCCAAGAGACCAGATTCATCACTTACTTGTCTTGGGGTGGGATCCTCCTTTCTCTTTTGCTTTCTCTCCGCTTCCTTTCGTCTTGTCCAGATAAGTGTCCATTGGTTGTTGGATCCCAGTGGTCATTTCTTTTGCTGCGGTCTCGTCCCTAATCTCCTTATTGGATTTCCTTCCGACTTTTCTTGGAGGTTCCACCGATGGATTGCTTTCCTTTGACTTGTTCCTGGTTAAGATTCTCTCCACTGTGCGGGGGGGGGAGGTGGGCGGGGGGGAGGTGGGAATAACAGGGGGGGCTTTCGGGGAAGGGGGCGGGAACCACGTTGATTGAATTACAAAGACACCATTACTGATGATTCCTAATTAATGATCCTCTCATTTATTAATATACAAGGGAGTTGACTTTTAAAGTCAAGATAGAAATACCTAGCCTTGTTTTTTTTCTACAGTTAAAGGTCTGATGAGAAGGAAAAGCAACGGGTCCGCACATGTATACCTTGTGGAATCCCTGGTGTTCTTGATAAACACCTTATCTGCCACATGTTCTTGGCATTCCAGTTCTATAAAGGGGCATGAAATTTTCAACTTTGTTCTTGTTTCTTTATTTCTCTCATTTCCGGTGGTGCAATGTAACATTATTTTCTCCAACTACATCATGAGCTAGTGTACAAAATTAGATATACTTTGCATTGTCAATTATATCCTCAAGAAATTGGTGGCTATGAATCTAGCGTGTAGAGACTGTTTGTGGAATATTAGTGTCGTGGATAATTTTGATCCCATTTTGAAAAGGATTTCCCAATATGGAAGAGATTACTATGGATGTCGTTTCAAGAAGTAATGATTGAAGGAAAACCATTAAACCATTGATGGAAATTATAGGTTTAGTATGTGGGAAAGAAAAAAATGGTGCAATTAATATCAAGTCATAATTGGAAATTATTATGAGGAAAATACCATTCTATATGTTGAAAGTCATCTTATAGAACAAATCTTTTTAAGATGTCTTAGTTTGGATTGGAACTGGAAGAGTCTGGGGAGTAGTGGCTATTATGTCAATTAAATAAATGTTAGTCAACTCTCTCTGTATTTATAAATACAAGACTATAGTCAATGCATACCAAGCAAATGGGGATTTGAGTTGGAATGAAGTGAATAAAAGAGCAACACAACCCAATAAGCATTTTTCTTTTATATCGTATATGGGACATCATACATCCATAAGGAGATCAACTTAATTCTTTCATTCAACTTAAACGTTTGGAATGAATTCATGCAGAGGCCATTTCTATCAGTGTGAAGTTATATTTCCAACTAGAAGATTATAGCATCACCATTGCTACATGTTGAACACTTTCTCGACTACTTTATATTTCAAGCTATAATATAAGCCCGTGAAAATTCTAGATCTAATGAAGCAGGATGAAGAATGCTCTGCTTGTGGTGTTATATTGCATTGAACTACAAAAAACTGGGATTTTTTTGTGAAGATGGGAGAATTTCAACAATGCAGGGTCTTCCATCAATCATCTATCATGATAAGTTGATGACTATGACAACATTTACCAACAATAGGTTCCTAGAGTATATGAAGGTCAAGATTGTTCTTCATCATCTTTCTTATTGGACTATCTTCAAATACAATGGTCTCTATATAATTTCCATCTTTAGTGGATCCAAATATCAAGGGATTAGGAAGAAAATTTAGAACAAGGCAACAATGATTGTGGTAGAGAGACTTTGAAGTAATACTCAAAGAAACTTACAACCACAATTTTGACAAAATGCTATATTTCTACAATTTGGATATTCAGATTCATTTAGGAAACCAAATAATAAACGTGCAATGGGCGAGGATTCCCTCCCAAATGGGGATGAATTCACCCCTAAATAAACACATGATACAAAGAGGCCTATGATGGGTTACACTTCAAGAGTGCTAGCTACTATACATGCCTACTAGCCATGTTGAATTATTTTCCAAATACATTACTTACATATGGCCATTCTTCTAAGAACTTTTTATTGGTGCAAGGCAAATGCAGAAACTTATGTTTTTAGTTGCTTGATTCCAGAGATGGCTACAAAAAGGGAGGTTGTGGCATGATTCATACACATTACATAATACAAATCTTGGCATGTGGTTGGTTAGAGTTTGCAATGAATCTGGAAATTGGAAAAGACCTCTAGGAGATAGAATTTCAGAAGCTATGAGAGAAGGGACTTAATACATGCTCCATATTATGTTATCAAAAATATCTCATTCTCGGAGACAAAGATATTAAATGCTTGTTTTCAATGGTCCAATTTGAAAAAAAACTCAGAACGATACCAGAAAAATGTCCAAGTGGAAAAATCTGCCATGGTTGTTCGTTCTCAAATTCGATTTTTTTATGGTACCCACAATGTCATGCGTAATGAAAAGTGTTTTGGTAGTATTAATAAGTCTATGTTGTCTAGGCTAGCAACGAAACGCATCAGAAATATACATTATCTTTAATCTTACCAAACTCGAAGCAGGAAAACCACTGTCATTAAATATCAAATTAAAATAGGATGGAACAAGCTAGGAATCAACAAAGCATCAAGGGACCCTTTAATCTACATGACATCATACTTCATAGCAATGTAAATGTAGAAATATTGCTTGTAGAAATATGTTGAGTACTAGAGGGATCATGACAACTCTCCTTATTTAAACAAATTCTAAATATCAAGGCAGTTACAACAACAATACTTCTGTAGAATCCCAAGATCTTGCAGGTTTCTATACATGTTAACTAGAAACTAGTTAAGGGCAGAAACAATGTGCCAATTGAGAATCCAAGAATGTTGATCTAAAGCCCTTGAGGCATTTCCTTCTAGGTAAGGTAAAATGTTAGCCCTTTTAGCGCTGAATGTTACAACCTAGGCTCTATTGTAGTTTATTGGAAACAATGTTTAAATTCTGAAGAGTGTAGATGACGTTGGAAAACTTACTTGCATGATTGAAGACATTTAATGAACAAATAAAATATGAGTAGGGTTATCAAAGAACATAGTGTGCATCTTAAATCTGTGACATAACATTCTATGAAGTGAGCTAAGAACAACATGCTTAGAATTACAACATTCCTATAAGCCCAATTCGACCTTTGATTCAATAATGCACACCAAGCCTCTTCTTTGACATGTGAATTATAGTAGTTGTAGTGGAGATATAACCTTGAGTTGGCCCATATTCCTAGTATATTGATTTGATGATAAATTGATAATACATTTTCTATATTTGATGGCAAGTTTAAATCAGACTGAACTGTAATATGATCTATCTTCTCCCTTGATTGATGGACAAGAAAGGATCCAATCTAGGACTACTATATGGAAAATCAATGGAAGAAGATTGAAAATCAATATTTTTCCACAATGCTTAGTGTTCATGCATGTAGTTTGTTTATGGAAGATGATGTCATACTAGAGGGATTCCTTTATTTATAAGAAAGTTCAATGGTTTTTTGGATTTGTTCAAAGCAGGGGAATGTGGCTCTATATTGCAAGGATAGAGTTCAGATGACCATGGTAAACAAATCTCTTGTAAATGATACTATCCAGTGAGAGAATATCATGTCCATTGGCACTCTACTAAAACCAAGCTCAAATTATCGAAGGTGTTCAAAGGTCAAGGACAAGAGAGATATTTCTTTTTGTAGCTTTAGAGAGTAATCTAATGTTGTCAATATTTGGATAGGCTCCAAACATCGGGTATGTAATTTCACCTAAAACCAACCAACCCTAATAACTTGAGTTTGATATTTCTTCTAAGGTTTGTATTCTACTCTCCAAACCATAATAATGCTCCTAGGGGTTGTCCTCTACTCTATGATAAGAAATTAATATGACAAGCTCTATGGTATAATGTGGCAAGGGTAAATGGAATTCACATGATCTATAAGTAGAGTTTGAGGATTTCATAGCTTGTATTATACGATAAGTGTAATATACCCTATAGAAAAAAAGATAAATGCAAATAACATCCATATATTTGGTTTAAAGTAATAACAATAGTCAATGCAATTTAATGGTAACCAAAATAAGATACCTTGATTATTAGGAGCACAATGTTCACTTGCCTCTTCTAGGAGGGAACCTTTAGTAGACTAAGCACCATATTTGCCTGGAAAATGCTTCTATTATCGCAAGAGAGGAACACCATCAAAGACGGAAGATCAGAGAAGCTCTTGAAATTATGAAGTATCCTCAGAATCTGAACAGAGACAATGGTTTGGAAATTAGCGGAAGCTGGCTGCCCTTGATCAATGAAGTTAAAAGTCGCCATCCCATCCCCAGGTAATGCGTCCTCAGGTATGTTGGCCTCTGTTATTCTATAATAATTTAATTTCTTTCTATATAGAGCTATCAATTAATTTATTCATTAGTTAACTATATATTAACTATTTATAAATAGAATGTAATAAATATATAAAATTTATTAATTTATTCTTTATAATATTTATTATAAGAATTATTAATTTATTATAATACATTAATTTTATTATTAATTATTAATATAATATTTAATTACTATTTTTATATAATAATAATAATAATTAATCAATTATTATATATTATTCAAATATAAATAGAAATTAATTATTTATTATAAAATAATTAATTATTATTAATATTGATTTATACATTAGTTATTTTATTAATATATGAATTATTATATCAATCTAGTATAAATAATTAATTATTAATAAGATCAAATATTTATTAATTTAATTTATTTGGAAATCAAATAGTTGATCATTATTATTTCAATTATATAAAAATTAAATAATTTTTTTTTTATATAAAAAGTCTATATTAATTTATATATCAGCTATTTTATTAATTAATATATGAATTATTATATTCTCTATTTTAATTATTAATTATTTATATTTTATAATATAATTTAAATTAATATATTAATCAATAAATATGAATTAAATTTATTATTTAGGTTAGCTGTAAATATTAAATCATTTATAATATGTTTTGATCTTATTAATTTAGTTATTAATTAATAATTGGTATTATAATTTTTTTTTTTTAATTATTATTATTTAGTAATAGTTAATTATTTATTATATAATAATTGTTTATTATCATATTAATATTATATTAATTAATGTATAAGTTATTATTATATTAATTTATTTTAAATGATAATTATTAATAATATTTAATATGAAATAAAAATAATAAAAATAATAATAATATAAAATTAGGATTCTAGCCGACTGTTTGTTCCTTCTTAAATAATTTTGGCCTCGTTAGTATTTATTCTCCCTGCTTGCTCTTATTTTATCATCATTCTTCAACCCTGATGATGGATCCCACTTGGGATTCGAAACGTTGGTTCAAAAATGTTTATACTGTGGATTCTCCGGTCAATTCAAAAGATAAAAACCACAGATCTCTCAAATCCAGAGTAAATCTTAGTTACAATAGTAGTCCAAGGCATCTTTTACAATGTTTTACCTCTATATATACTACTTTCTAACCTTCTAGAACATTCTAGAGGAGGAAAACCTTCTAGCAAGTCCTCTCATAATAGTTGCAGTCACACTACTACCATCATTGTCTAATAATGATGGCCTTTCTTATATAACCATATATTAATATATTTGTTAAGGGTTAGGGAGGCTAGGACCCTAACATGTCCTCCCCCTTAGAGAACAACCTTATCCTCGAGAGTTGAGATGTGGAAATTGGTGTAGAATGTTAGCAGGCTGGAAGGTGCCACCTCAAGTGGTATTTCCTTCCATTGTATTAAAACTTATTGAATGGTGTGGTGGTAGAGATGTCTCTCATAGTGCTTGAGGACTACTTCTAGCTGCAACCAAATGGAGCCTTCTACATCCAATTCTGATAGACTAGTTCTAACAATGCAATTGGATCCAAACACTTTCTATTTGGGGCTTGTTTCACTTGATTACTATACATGTGGCTTGAACAACCCATAATTTATGTGTTTTGGATTGGTTAATGGTAGAGAACTTTGTTTTAATTCTCCATTGGTTAGATTAGTGGACTTCCCTTAAAATATTAGTTTAACATCTCTTTATAAATAGAGATGCATTTCCTCATTGGTACTCATGGTTGGAGTGCGGGAAAAATACCTAAGCATTATGATATTTTGGAGATTTATATATTTAGAAGAAAAAAATAGACCCCATTCTTTTAACTGCACCTAGGGAGTCAAGTCAACCTAATAACCACCTCCTTTGGGTCAGAATGTAAGGGGGTGTGTTACAATATTTTGGCTATTATTAATTGTTGGGCACTGTATCCAAGCTCTAGTTTGTTCGGTCAAGGGAAGATAGGGAAGAAGAAGTCCTCCTTGAGGTTACAAACCCTAACCAAGATAGAAAGGCACTTACTCATTAATAATAATTTGGTTTGTGAATCTTCTAAGGTTTGTTTGAGAACAACAAAGGTACAATTGAGGTTCATTCCTGGCACAATAAGCAGACAACAAAGGAATGAAGTTAGTTTGTGTTAAAATTGGCAACTAGGGCCGAATTCCACTTTGGACATCTGATTCGATGAATACGATTATTGAATTAAATTCCTCTTTTTGAGAGGATCAAATTCAACATAAATATCATCAAATTTGGACAAGGAAAAATATGTTTTTGAATTTAATCCCTCACACATGCAAATTGTCAAGGTCGGCTTGAGGTAAATTATTCAAGCGGAACCCTTCTCCAAACCCTATAAATAGAAGTGTCCTCCAACCATATTGGACACATCCTATCACCCATTTTCTCTCTCTGAAATGGCCACAGAAGGAAGGATAGCTCTAGCGAAGAAGGGAAGGATAGATTGACGTCTTGGTTGGGATGTCTAAAGGACCAAGTTCCTCAGGAAGGAGGACGAGCATGTTAAAGGCTTGTTTGAATTTGTTTGGACTATTTTGTGGGTGGTTCTGCATCTACAATAGGTCATAATTACAACAAAAAGGAAGCCACATTTATGAGGGACATTTGTATGTTGTTTGGGCTTATCTTTGGTTGGGATTTCTCTCCTATAGCTAGCCGCAACACTAGTTGTGTGCTTCAGGTGGGATGCAGGCCTAGATCACCTTTGACAAGGGGCTGAAGGAATGATAGGAGGACACATGACTTGGAGTTCTTGAATAGGAGGTTGTGTCACTTGTTTTGGGGCTGGTTACTAGCCCAGATCAACAACGAATTGGATCAAAAGTGTTTGGAAGGAGGCTGCCGTCAAGGAAGAGGTTTGGATGGCGAGGAAAGGATGTTGTAGTAGCCTGCCAACAAACCTTACCAGTGACTAGACTTGTACTAGCATGTGAGGATGCTTGTATGTAGGCAGATCAACTACAAGGAAGACAATCTAGGAGCAGTGAAAGATGACTGTAGTAACTTGCCACCAAACCCTAACCATAACAACAGAATACAAAAGATTTTACCACTGTATGACTCAAGCCTAAGAGGACACAAGATGTCTTCTCCAGAATTGCGTTGCTAAGTCAGCTATGTATGTAAGGACAGTGATATTGAATCTCCAAATTGGAAAGCCAATATTTCCCTTAAATTATTGTACTCTCTGTGCTGAACATTTGATATTAATAGTAAGAAGAATTGATCAAGGGTTTTCCCCATCTTGGGGTTTTTCCATAGCTTGAGCCATATCCTTGTGTTCTCTCATTTTTCTTGTCTTATGGATCTATTGTTTATGTTCTTTCTTCAGTTACTATCAATAATGATTCATATGATTGCTAATGGAAATGATATGGTCTGATAAATGGGCTAACATTGAATATTGAAGAAACTAACCTAAGCAAAGAACATGTTAACCTAAAAATTAACATGGTATCAGAGCTCAGGTGAGGACAAGCCCAAGCAAGATAGAAAGAAATCACTAAGAACTTCATTTCAGACCCTAGTAAGGAAGGAGAATATATAAATATTAAGGCCTCATTCTGGGCATGATTTCTAGTCATAGTATCTATGACTAGGCTTAAATCTTATCTAAAGAAAGCAAAGATTTTAAAGGGTATATATTCCCTGATCTGGAGGACTGAGGGTCTAATATAATAGCCCACACAAAGCCAATTTATCTTTCAAAAAAATTGGAGTTTTGGGTTCATGCATATCACAATATAGGGGGATCAAGTTAACAATGTTTTCTCCGAGGCCCGAATTTCTGTTTTGAAATATTTTTAAAGTTGTCCTTCAATTCGTACAAAATGAAACTATTCAACAATTAATCTTGTAATTATTCTCTAAGCTCTCAACCCAAGTGAAGAAAGTATAATACTTAAGTATTTATACGTCTTCATCCTTGATTGAGAAGGAATCCTTACCTATGAAAATTGAAGGACAAACAAGAAGCCAACAAACAAAGGGTTTCCTCAGACGAAGTATCAATTTATGAAGTCCTAAAACTTCAAAATTATTTGATCTATTTAATTAGTTTGAACAGAGGTCTTAATCTATGAAGAAGGATATTCTGAGCTTGGTCAGTCTGATCATATACTAGACATCATCCATCCTCAGTATTTTCCATTTAAGTATTGTTTTTTGAACTATGGAATCTAAGCACACTTATTGATGCTATGTAAAAGTCCGGTACATCTTGTAACCATTCATATTTTGGAAGGCAACTTGAAAAGCTACAAAATTCAAGCAGTATATGGCAGAAAACGTCTTTGGTATGACTGAATTGTACGTAAGACATGGAAACTAGGTTCATATTTTTGTATTATCATCATCTCAAATGAGTAAGTTGATGCACATTGTATAGTTATAATAAGCCTGCAGTATGTGTGACTTTTTGTACCTCTATAATAAAAAACACTATTCTGGCATCTCACTTGCAGGCAGGTTAACATTGGCATCATCACACATACATACTTACATTCAACATTAGGAGAAGTATTGGTATGGAATACTTGAAGTCCGAGACAATTATGATACTTTGATAAATTATTGATGACAATATCATATTGAAATTCTGATGTCAAGGCTTCACAATTAAAATTGGTGGGCATAGGTAGTTTGAACCTCTCTTTCCTCATCATTCAAATAAAGACTAGAAAAGAAGGAGAAATGTTCCATTATTCTAATCACAATGACATTCAAACCTATATCATAAAGAAAAGGGAGCTGAGTCTCCTATATGAAAAGAAGACCTACGACGATGGATCTCTAGTTAAAACTCATCACCTTGATCTATAGTTTTGGACAGTAGCATAAAATTATAATTTGAGAATGAGAGGATAGTCACGGAGAAAGGAAGAACACCTTGTATATGTGCATTAATCTGCAACAAATCTATAATTTGATCAAATACTGTAGCCTAGAGGTGCCTTACGTCCAGCATAAATCTTCTAAGAATTTTATTTAAATTTTGTTACAGTGCATCAAGGTTGTGCATATGTTGTTTTAATCATACTCAAGACAAAACTAAGTCTGATATGACCTCTTTTTTCAGAATGCTATTCTTCAACACGTATAGCCATAAGTCCTCATAGATTGTTGATATTGTACAAAGAGGGTGTTGTAGGCACAAATGATACCAAAATACTACCTTAAGGAGTCAAAGATCAGAAATGATATTTGTATCCATACTCCTCTCTGGGACTTGCCAGTGTTGGAAAGGTCAAATGCATACACATAAGGTGCCTGACAACCAATGAAGAAGTGTAAATTCTTTGGAGTAAAGGAACAGATCTGAGGGTGCTCTATGATTGTCTCATATTCTGCAATTTCATTTTCAATAAGTCTAGTTCTCTTGAAGTATTGTAATTGAGATAGAAGAAATGACAACTGTTGAAGGATAATACAATGAGTACCTTTGGAAATGATCTTTCTCAGTGAAGTCTACAACTCTAATATGAGTTTTCTTCAAATTAAAGTTTGAGGTTCTAATCAAAGATCAAAGACTGTTAAAAGGGACAGTATGAAGAAGCCTAGCACTTGATGAAACCATGTTGGTAGCAGTCATCTTGGCACCTTTAGGTACCCTTGGAAGTCTGGCTGTTAAGAGAAGAAGTGCATAGCACTTTGAAGAAGTTTCTTGTAATGACCCTTATGTGCAAGAAAACAAAGGTACCTTGAAGAAAGATATGGATGCTTAATAAGAAATAATGAATTAAGTAATTTGATGATTCAAGGCTAGGTGAACACCTGAAGCAAGGCTTCAGAGGGAGTGACAAAATCCTTGAGACTTTTCCTACCCAATAAATTTTGATAAATGTAATTTATGTCAGTTGGGTATGATGACTTTGATCTATCACCTCAGAAGGATAGGTTGCAGATATCTCGATGTTTATGTATGTATGAGATATGTCGAATAGATTATAAATATATAATAACTGATGATGATGATCCTCATGTTTATCAACATAAGAAGAAGTTGATTCTTAAAGTCAAGGTGGAAGACCTTAGCATGTTGCATTGTTCCCTGCCCTTAAAAGTTGTTGGTTTGCATTCATATATCTTGTGGATCCCAGTTTATTTCTATGGATAAGCCTCATATATTGGACAATTTCTTACTGAGGTATCCCTGTGACTCTATTATTTATGATTTGAGGTGCACTATCAAGCTTTGCTAGATTGATAGTATGTGATGTATCTCCTGATATCCACCTTTATTGCATGGATGAATTAAAGACTGAAGTTTGTGGCTCTAGGAACTCCATTGACGCTGAATGAATAAAGTAGCAAGCATGGCTTATTATGAAGACATTTGAGGAAGCTCTTCAGTAAGTCATTTGAGCACATATTGGAAACCACCGCTTGGCATCAGGTACCACTTTATTTGGGATATGATCAAGCTCCAACATTATAGGATGGATGTACAAGATTACTATGGGAAGTCATGGATAGACCTTACTATGAGGGTCTCGGTTTAACATTAAGCTTTGGGAGCTCCTGGGGGCTTGGGGTACTTTTTGTGGAGGTAAATCCCCTTTGCGGACAGAGACGATCCCTACTAGCCCAAATAGGGTCTAGCAACAATCAAAAAACGCTAACACGCAGGTTCCTAATTGCAAATTAAAGACTGATGATGAAGGCCTACCTGGATTCCAATGCTAGTACTTGTAGAAGAGTCGACGCTCCCATTCCTTTGCTCCGGCTGGTCACAATCCCCACGACCCTCGTGAAAAGACACCTGCACATGCAAAGAATGATACAAACACAAGCGTAAAATCCAATGGATGCAACTATATATTAGTCAGAAAGGACATAACTCAAACACCATCATAAAGACAATAAGATTGGAACCATAATGATAGTCGTCTATTATTGATAAACAAAGAAGAATACAACCATAGTTCTGACATCAAATCCTTCTCAAGAGGGTTCAGCCAGCAAGTTCCTCAAGCATTCACCCTTGAAGGTAGATCTCCCAAGATAAAACTCTCTCACTCACAAGTTTACACAAGATCAAAACACTTCACAACCTTCCTTAAGCTCTCTAACAATCCCACACTTGTCACACCAGCTACCTATCAAGCTCACACACTATCAAAAACACTCCAAACACTATGAATTCCAAACTCGCAGCTCATAGCAATGGTGGAGGCTTAAATAGGAGAAGGAGTCTCCATGAATGGTGGGAAGATGAGCTTATCTCCAAGGAAGGTGGCTCAAATGATGAAACAGACATGCCAGAGAAGGGAGGGCGACATATACAAGGCCAACAACCAGGTCTGGAGTCATCTGGAAGGCCGGCTGTTAGAACAAACTCGCCCAGACTGGATCATCGCGAGTACATAATTGTGCTGGAGCGCTGACATCGCTACCACATAACAGAGAAGGCCATGTCATCGCGAGAAAATATAAGAAACAATCGCGCTGTCTCATGAAATTCGACCATCGCAGGAATCACGTTTACTTCCGCGATGGCAGCGCTTTCGGTCTATTTTGGAGCGCTTATCAGCGCGCTTATTTTTACAATAGTCACAATGATGGAAAAACTTTGGCAAAGTGGGTCATTTGGCAACATCAGAGAGCATGAGCATGAATGATTTGGACTCATGACACAGTAGGAAGACTGGTATGAAGGCAGTGACAAATTACTGTGTAACAGATGCCCCCTAAAGCATGAAGCCCGAGAGAGTGGGAGGGGTGAAATGCTTTACGAAACTGACTGAACTGGAACACCACCGGGAAGAACCTACACGCAAGTACAACTGATATCTCTGATAATCAATTACATGTAGTCTAGGCATGGGCGCAGCCATCCAAAAGACATACGAAAGAGGTCTGTGGTATGGACGCAGCCACCAAGCTAGTGAGACCATGATGATAATAAAGGTATGGTCGCAGCCATCCATGAAGACTCAGGTATGGTCGCAGCCATCCATCAACGAGTCATGTAATGATCATAATAATCCACAAAATCGCAACCTGGACCTCAACAGACAAAATCCAGGGTCTTGCGCTCCATCTCGACCCGAACAAAGTACAAGTCCAAGCATGCGAATATAAGAGTTGAAGTCGAACATGCAAGAACATCGTCTGATTACCAGTCAATGATGAAAACTGTTAACAGACGCGAGAGGTACCACCAATAATGACAATGGTCCTCAAGGTACTATAGGTACAATATACGGCGTGCGAATCAGTGAGCTGGCGTCGAACACCCGTAGAATCATTTGATCAGAGGCCAATGATGAAAACCTCGCATCGAACACGAAGAACCTGCCATTGAGGCATGCAGGCTCCAAGGCACCTGAAGGGAGTCTCTCGGTCAACTTCCTGGATAATGAGCTGAAGTCGACAGGAAGGGACCTTGATCGAAGGTGGGCCATAATGTTTCCCACATAGTCGACATGAGATAGAGAAGGATAAGATATTTTGCGTGAGGTATCAGAGGTAGGTTGAGTATTCTGCAGAGGTCAACTTCTCTTGAACATATTGGCGGCACAACAGTGGACTTGGTAGTATTTGACATCAAATGATCAGGGGTCATGGTGGCAAGGCAATGAGCAGATGAGAGGTCAAACAGGATAATCCAATACCACGGAGGCAAGTGTAAAAACAAGATGAGATGTCCCCACCCAGACACGAATGCAGACAAGTGCCATGTTCAAGAGCGACATACTCTCGACACGACAATGATTGTGGTTCCATTTTCCCCACCATTGCTGGCGAGTACCCTGCTTAATTTTTGATGACAAGCTTGACGGGGATAGCATATGCTTGAAAGGCATCATTTCGACGGAATCCGATGTCATTAAGTTTTAACGAGTCTGACAAAGGAAGAACTCGGTGTCTTTTCTTGTTTAGAGAGACTGAAAAGACAACAGAAAATGAAACTCCAGGGGGGGTCCTTTTTCATAAAGTTGTGTCTCTCGAGCCCAAAAAAGTATAAAAAAATGCTCGAAAGAACCACCCGACTAGTATGATCGAGGAGTACTTTTCATGAGTAGTGATTTCGACCTGAAAAGGTAAAAAAGCGATCGAAACCACGTCGCTTCGTGACCGTTAACGAACCTGAAACGACAAGGGTCCGATGATCTTTTCGTTTTTACACGGTCAGAAAAGAGTTTAAAGACGACCGCCTCTCATTTACATTTAACGAGTCGAGAGGAATAACTCGGAAATATTTTCATATTTAGACGGTCAAAAAAGAGCTAAAAGAAGACCTCCATTTTTATTCTCTTTAACGAGTCAAAAAGGGAAAAATACTCGGCAATCTTTTCATATTTTACAAGTCAGAAAAGAGCTTAAAGGTGATTCGTCCTGGAGGAACGAGTGGTATAAAGGGCAGCAACTGGTTCTGGCAATGGTGGAACTGCTCAAAACATGTAATGGTCAAGAGGTTGGCTAATAAAACCACTCATAACTGCGGTCCCTCAGGAAAGGTAAAACAACCAAGTGAAAGCATATGATCGGCCAAAGAGATGGTGGCGATGGAATGAAAACAACCAAGGCTCATCTAGCAGAAATTAGCAGATAAAGATAGCAATCACGAGATATAAAATGGGTATGGGTTCATATTTACACAAGCTTGAACCATGGAGAACTTTGCTTGGATTCGGTTTCATGTTTACACAAGCTTGAAATGAAAAACTATGCTTGTTATGAGTTCGCATGCCCCCAACATAATAACGCAAATCGAGGTACATGCCCCCCAAGCTTCAGTACATTCAACAAAGTGGATGGAACGAAGGTTCGTTTTCGAGATCTTGGAAAGACTCGACTTGGATTTTACGAGATCTTAATCAAAGACTCGATTTGAAAAGGGAGTTGTTTCATTTTTTAATGAGGTTGACATAGGAAAAGAAATATCCTCATAACCCTTATTTCATTTTTTAATGAGGTCGACATAAGATCAAAACTATCCTCGTAACCCTTGTTTCATCTTTTAAGGAGCTTGACATAGGAAAGGAACTATGCTCCGAACGAACTTCATCATAATGAATAGGAAGTCGTTGCTTCCAAGAATGGCACTCCTGATGGAAGAACAACATCTTGGAAGTCAAGACCCAATGCCCCCAGGACATTATGCACGACGGCATCATCATGGGATATAGGCACGAGGTAGGTAGCCACGTAGTTGACCTGCGGTGGGGCAGACACAACGAGTGGGTAAAAACCAGGAGGGGGTGGCAGCTGCGCAGGAGGCACCGGGGGACTAAAGAACGATAATTAATCTATAGTCATGATTCTTCCATTGTGTGGAAAGCAAACCACACAGAAAAGCGAAGAGACAAGGGCCCCCATGGCATAAACATAGTCACGGCCAAGGAGAAGACTGAAATCTAAAGCACCTTGGACAACCAGCATGCCCATATAGACGGTTTTGCCTCCAAAAGTAATAGGAAATTTCGGGAGGACCCCTAGAGGTTGAATGGTTCCCCCGTCAAATGCTAACAGATTCTGTGCGACCGGCCCAAGCTGCGGGGAACCTAGAGCTTGCCAAGTAGTGGACGGCATAAGACTGACAGACGCATCTTCATCCAAAATAGTGCCAGGTACTGCCTTCTCATAGGCAATTACTGTAATCTGGAAAGGCACATGGGATGGAAGGTGGAAAGCAGTCAGGTGACTCCAATCGAAGGAGATGGCCAAACTACTTGGTGGGGGAATCATATGATTGCCCCCATGCTCTATAGGAACCGAAAAAGGACTTTCGGGAGCAGCTGGGATAGGAGAGTCATTTCTGGACTCAGGGGAATCTGAGGAGACGAGAAGAACATGGGCATGATGCTCTTCCGAAACAGAGTGATCGATGGGTGGTGAGCTCGAGTCGACACTCTTTTCGACCAATGGTTGGTCTGGAACAGGCTTGGCACAGCCTGGTTCGGGAAGAGGAGCCTGGAAAAGAGAAGAATCTAAGTCAATCTCTTTGTTAATAGGGAGAGGGTCTGAAGAGAGCCTCTGATAACCAACAGGAAGTTGGGGTGGAGAAGTTGTAAGACTTTCCAAAACAGTGGAAGCTTTATCCATGAGCGGACAAAGGTGAAGGGGATGATTGCCCTCACATAGTCTACAGGGGATTCGAATCTTCCCTTTCTTCTGAATGTTGTCAGTTGATAGGGTGGCATCGCCATGAACTTCAGAGGACGATGAGGGACGAGCTGGATCGTGAGACCATACTTCAAGGATCCTGGGAATGCCAGGACAATCACGAAGAAGGTGGTCATCCTTGCACAATCTACAAGGAAATTGGACCTTTCGCCGAGGAGTAGAAGGTGGCTCGACTTGAGTTGGATTTGGAGCAGTCACTGCACTTTTAGCCTCCCGCTGATGAGACTTCTTCTTCTTCATCTTCTTCTTCTTCTTCTTAGCCACTTGGTTACTTGAATCTAGACTTTCACCAGGCGAAGTAGAAGATGAGGACGTAGAAACAGGCGAAGAAGGGAAGAGGTCCACCTTAGAATCAACATGATGTTGTTCGGGTGGAGGAACTGATTGACCAGCAGTTGAGATGGTAGGGACGAGAGAGGTTGAGAACAACCAAATAGGCAACCCAACAATTAACCCAGGAAGGGACAACGTTGCCATGTAAGGAGCGCCAACATTTCCAAAAGGAGGGAAATGACCAGGATTCCCATCAAAGGGGATGCATGGGTTGGTAAACTCCGGGAAAGTTGCCATCACAAACGAGGAGAAACCCTACACAAACTAACGCAAGCAAGATCTAACCGGGTATATGTGAACGTGGTCGAATAAATTTTTAGGACGCAAGGGCATAACTTGACCTTTTCATTTTTTAAGAGTCGAGAAAAGGACAAAAAGATGACTCTAGTCACCTTCAAATGTTTAATGAGCCTGAAGTGACAAGTGCTTAGATGGACCTTTTCTTTTAGGGAGTCCGAAAAGGAACGAAAGTGACTACTCTGGAGAGCTAGGCAAAAAGGTTTACCAAACAAATCCGTAAAACTGCATATACACCTTGGCAGTCATATGAAAACAAAGGACTTTCCGTACGACAGTCAATCTTCCCGAATGCTGTGTTTGGTGCATTACAGCTTGTAAGGCGGCAGACACGGCTTCCTATGTATAAAGGATGATAACCTAGTGGGGTCTCCCCATATACTCGACGGTACATGGGAGATCAAATCCGTGCTAGACCACTATTGCGTCACGGAAGGAGGAATCACCCAACCTTAAGTGAAACAAAAGTGACTAGGTTTAACGACGCTGGAGCATGTCTCTAGCCTAGACCTCTAAACAGTGAGCGTTATGTTCCAATGCATTTTTAGGTTCATTCAGTTCATTTTAAGGTTGATCTTGTATTAGGTTTCGATTTTCAGGCCTTACCGTATGTAATTTCTCAAAATTGCCTAAATGCAAACTATATGCCAAAACATGTCATTCCATTCGATGAATGCTAGTTACAAGAGGGTTTGAGGGCTTTCACGCAAACGAAATGATCACGAAACAACAAATAGCTTCCCTAATGCAGTTAATGGAAATTCACAAACTTTTCTTCAAAATCACTAATCACTAATCAAAATGAAAAGCTTCTAATTCTCATTAACTAATACAAAGCAAAAAAGATTTTTTTTTGTTGATGGCAAAGTGCATTAAAAAAACTTTGATAAATGATAACAAACAAATGTGAAAAACCGGTTGACCCCAAACAATTGTGATCTGTGTCCGGGTAGTGAAAAGAAATCGAAACAATGTCAAGATCAGTTCAACAACGATCACTTAAACAACCAAGCAAAACAAGCAAAGAGGAAGGCTCAATCAAACCAATAGCAAGCAGTAAACGAACCTTTGCAACGAGCAACCAAGCAAAGCTGATCCAACAAACTTGGAATAATAAAATTAGGTCACAAAGCAAAAAGGCAAGATTTGCTCAATAAAACTCACAAGAGAGTGTTTCGATCTCCAAACAGTGAAAAACAAGTCATAAACCAAGTGAGAATAGCAGGGGATAACAAGACCAACAGGTTCAGGAGGCAGAATTGAAGAAATTAAATTCTACAGGAATCAGCGCGGGTGATACATAGCAACAATGCACTAATAAAGAACTACGCGTAGCAACAATGCGATGTCAGCACGAAATTACACACCTTACCCGCGATGGTCCGTTTTACAGAACCGTCGCGACTATTTGGTGTATTAATGCGATGAACAGGAGGTCACAGAAAGGGCTTCGCAATGACAGCGCGACTGTTTAATAATAAAACGCGATGATGCTCAAAAATAGCCACAATCAAGCCAAAAACTCCCAAACCAAGACAATCAATTTTTAAACAAACAAGGCACCTCCCAGACCAAACCAGGAAACCAAGAAACATAGAACTAATCCCAAAATTTTGAAAAGAGACCAAAAACAAACTCAAGGAAAGAATGAACAAAAAGGGACAAAGGCCAGCTCCAAGCTGTTCAGTTCGTAAACCAAATCGGAGATTGACTGAAGTGGCGTTGATCTACTTCGCTAATGCAGAGCAATAGCGTTTCGAAGGCTATCTGGCCATGCTTCAGGCTCCATCTAAAGTTTACAAATCAAACAACAAGGTAAACTCCCCAGCGGAGTCGCCAAATTTTTGTGGAGGTAAATCCCCTCTGCGGACAGAGGCGATCCCTACTAGCCCAAATAGGGTCTAGCAACAATCAAACAACGCTAACACGCAGGTTCCTAATTGCAGATTAAAGATCGGTGATGAAGGCCTACCTGGATTCCAACGCTAGTACTTGTAGAAGAGTCGACGCTCCCATTCCTTTGCTCTGGCTGGTCACAATCCCCACGACCCTTGTGAAAAGACACTTGCACATGCAAAGAACGATACAAACACAAGCGTAAAATCCAATGGATGCAATTATATATCAGTCAGAAAGGATATAACTCAAACACCATCATAAAGACAATAAGAGTGGAACCATAATGATAGTCGTCTATTATTGATAAACAAAGAAGAATAAAACCATAGTTCTGACGTCAAATCCTTCTCAAGAGGGTCAAGCCAGCAAGTTCCTCAAGCATTCACCCTTGAAGGTAGATCTCCCAAGACAAAACTCTCTCACTCACAAGTTTACACAAGATCAAAACACTTCACAACCTTCCTTAAGCTCTCTAACAATCCCACACTTGTCACGCCAGCTACCTATCAAGCTCACACACTATCAGCAACACTCCAAACACTATGAATTCCAAACTCGCAGCTCATAACAATGGTGGAGGCTTAAATAGGAGAAGGAGTCTCCATGAATGGTGGGAAGATGAGCTTATCTCCAAGGAAGGTGGCTCAAATGACGAAACAGACATGCCAGAGAAGGGAGGGCGACATATACAAGGCCAACAACCAGGTCTGGAGTCATCTGGAAGGCCGGCTGTTAGAACAAACTCACCCAGACTGGATCATCGCGAGTACATAACTGTGCTGGAGCGCTGACATCGCTACCACATAATAGAGAAGGCCATGTCATCGCGAGCAAATATAAGCAACAGTCGCGCTGTCTCATGAAATTCGACCATCGTGGGAATCATGTGTACTTCTGCGATGGCAGTGCGTTTGGTCTGTTTTGGAGCGCTCATCAGTGCGCTTATTTTTACAATAGTCGCGATGATGGAAAAACTTTGGCAAAGTGGGTCATTTGGCAACATCAGAGAGCATGAGCATGAATGGTTTGGACTCATGACACAGTAGGAAGACTGGTATGAAGGCAGTGACAAATTACTGTGTAACAGTACTTCTTTAGCTATAAGCAACCATAGTGTGAGTGGTTCACCTTCTCCTAAAGGTGTGTTGTGTACAGGGTGAGTGGTTCACCTTCCCCTTTGATACCCCATGATGATTGACATGTGTGTAGGGTGAGTGGTCCACCTTCCCCTACGATTGATGACACATGTGTGTAGGGTGAGTGGTTCACCTCGCCCTACGATTGATTAGATATGCATAGGATGAGTGATTCACCTTCTCCTATGGCATATAAGCAGGATGAGTGGTTCACCTTCTCGTGCAGACACCCCAGTGAGAGATGCATATAGGCATCTGCTAGTTGTCACATGTGGACATGTCGGTGGGACATGGTTCATCCTTTGCCCACATGTAGGATGCTCATTCCCTATGATCGATGGTTGACATGTCGGTGGGACATGGTTCATCCTTTCCCCACATGTAGGATCCTTCCAACCATTGATGATTGGCATGCATGTAGGATGCGGTTCATCCTTTCCCTACTCTCAGTGGTTTGCATGCGCGTAGGATGTGGTTTACCCTTTCCCTACAATGGTTGTGACATGTGACTGTAGGATGTGGTTTATCCTTTCCCTACGCGTGGTTGTGACATATGTTTGTAGGATGTGGTTTCTCCTTTCCCTACATGTGGTTGTGAGCAGGATGTGATATATTATTTCCTAGCTGGTGTTCCAACATCATCCTACCCATGGAGTCTAGGACACATGGGAAGTACCTCTCATCTGGCCAATGATTTGGGAAAAGTGGCTAGGGACCATAGCACTACCGATGGACACATCATGTACTGCCATACTCCCTATGAGTAGGATGCATGATGTTCAACAATTTGATCACTTGGGATCAATTCCAATTAGGTTTTGGGCCAGGATCAGGAATACATACTCATTCTTCCTCGATAAAGCCACCCTAAAATGTCAAGGTCATTTGATCTAATAAATTTCCTATTTTATAATCAAAACAATGTGTATCATCAAGATCTATTAAAACTCTGTTTAGTCTAGCTTCTAGCTAGCTAGATCTGTACTTCATGCATAAGACTCTAGCTGATTGGCAAGATACTAGTAATACAAAAGAATAGAATTTAAATAAAGGAATAACACATTTATCCTAGGTCCCAAAATGATTCGAATCTAGGATGTCTGGAACTATAAAAGAGAAGAGGGTCAAACTACTAATTGTATTGACATCAAATCCCAGGAACAAATTACAAGTAGAAAGGAGAATGAAGCCCCGTGATCAAACCTATTTATCCATCTTTGAAGACTAATTAAAAAGATGTACTGTCCTTTTAAGTAATGTCCTGTCACCACTCAGATTCTCACTACATTGAAAATTATAAAGTTTCCATATAAGATCCTGGAGGCAACTACTAGGCAAGCCACCTGCTTTGACCTTAGAAGCCTCACCTACAAGTTGCCTCTATGCTCTTACATTTATGGTTTAGACTTCTAAACATGGTGAGATTTTTAGCAATAACAAAGCCACACTCTTCAGCAACAATAGGCATGCATGCTCACTCTAACTAAACCTTGAACATAATTTCTTAAGCACGAAATAATAATCTGTGTGTAAGTGGATAACACTATATGCAAGGCACACTTAATTGTAACTAGATATATAAGATTAAGTTTGAAATAAACTACATGTATCCACCTTGACCAATGTACTCTCTTGGGAATGAGAATTCCTTTACCATAAAAAATTTCCAACCAACTATAACCCTGCAAGTATGATGCCATGTAACACCTATTTGATTTCTAACTTATTGTACATTTAGATTTTGCACCAACAAATGTAAATTCCAGGTTTCTCATGAGCAATTTTGTTTCCACAAGGAGGTCGGACTTGGTATAATTGAATATGGATTCTACAATTTTAAGGTGAAAGAAAGAAGGCTATAAGTATCCAGTTGTGTTTACGAGATTCTCAATTTTGCCAAGTTGTGTCAGTGGCTAAAGAGGCAATGAAGTATGCAACATTTTAGCAATATTTTGTCCAATAGCCACAAGATGCATAACATTATAAACACTCATTCATGCGTGTATTTTGAATCAACTAAGACTTTTACTGTTGAGGCTCCTAACCAAAATTCCTATTGGCAAGGGCACCCTTAGGTGTTTGTATTCACTCTTGATGTGATTCTATTTCATATATTAATGTTATATCTCCTTACCATAAAAAATGTCTATTTTACTACTACAATCCTTTTTGCATTCTATTTATTTTATGTATTTTATGTTGACTATCTTAAACTAATGAAATCTAAAACCATCAAATATTGTACTCTAACCCTAATTCATAATGAACTTCATAGAAACAAAGACATGAATTAAAAGTTAGCTGACATGGACAAAATGCCACATTGTCATGTATCCTATGGAGAGATACCAAGAACTTACATTAGGAAACCCTAACCACCAATGACACACTATCTTTATGGAAAAAAGGGAATCAAAGAAGATGGGTCTAGGTGGAGTTCATGCATTCAAGTTCAGGTGAAGGAAGAGGACAATCTAGCTCAACACCCTAAATTGAAGACTCTAAAAACTCACTAGAAGAAAGGACCATTGTCAAACGAGCGAAACTCCTCTTGGGTTTAATTGTTCATGTGAACAAAAAATATTGATTTGTGCGCTGCTAAGAATGCAACCTAGAGTATTTTTCACCCCAAGAAAATTTGTGTCCAATTTTAAAACATTTATGTCTAATTTATAGTGTGAAATTATTATTAGTTTTTTCATTTATTGCACAGGAGTTGTATATTGTAACTGTTAGATGCTTGTTGTAGTAGAGTATTTGCATAAAATAGAGGGGTAGAAGAAATTTAACTGTTTTTCTTGATTATTTTAAGTTGTTGCCCATTCTATTCTTTGTTTATTTTAATTTCTTCCAAAAACCTATGTTGAATCTAGCAAGGGTAAGCTTTGAACGCAGAGCCATATTGCAACAATTTAGGAGTGATTTAGTCACTGTGTTTTTCAAAAGTCTTGTTTTTCTCCAGAATTCCAAATCAAACCCAGAGACATGAAAAGAAACCTTGAAAAAAACCAAATGACCAGAAATAAATGAAATGCATGCCAAGCAAATAGAATAGTTAATGAAATGTATGTGGTTTTATCATGGAAACAGGGGAATTTTGAGCATGCTCTGATTTGCAAAACATATAGAGGTGTGGACAAAAGAAGTATCCAAACCTTTATTAAAATATTTAATCGTAGATGTATAAATCTTATTAATAGGAAGGGAATTGAATACCTAAATTTCAGAATGATAACTCTCGAGATACAATTATCTATCCATCTCACAACAATGATGTTTCTCATATTGAGAAAATTGGCCAACGTGCAGATTTCCTTCAAATTGAAACTCTAGGAATGCATATGATTCATCAAACAGTTAATCATGCAAGGAAGGAAGTATTGAGTTTATGAAATGAGTGGTCATAGAGTAGTTTGTAAAGGAAAAAGATCTGATGCAATATCGACTCCCAAAAAACATCAAATTAGTTTCCATTAATCTCAGCAAACTACTCTGAAAAACAAATAAACAAGGTCACAAAGGGATGTTTCTCCCCAAAATTGGTCAATTGCAAAGGAGGGTCATCAACGATAAAAAAACACTAAGATCAGTAGGTGACTACATTTAGTTTAGGGCATATAGCATTGATTTGGTTCTCCCTAAATAGTAAAGATCAAAATCTTGATTTAATATGACACTAGTTAAGATTTGTTTTCGAATAGTAGCAAAGAGAAGTCATTGCAATTTCATATACCCTAAAAACTCAAATTACATTTTCATTGTGGAGGATTTAGAGAAAGTGTGTACATACTTGGTCGAACTTTAAGGTAACAAGAGTGATGTCTGAGGATGGGCCAAAAGTAAAAGCAATGGAGGAACCAGATCCATGGAAGAAGAAAGAATCCCCCATAGAAGAAATTGTAAACCCTCTTCACACAATCGTCTAGCTGGGTGACTCTGAGGGCGCCATCAACAATCGGCCACTATCTCATGACCATGTAATGACTCTACTTGCCAAGTGATTCATCATACATGTAATTTTTTTTTCTTTCCATTTGATGTCAGGGTGTTAAGCTTGTGCAGACAAAGAGCTTAATATAATGAAGCCTGTTCAATGAACTTGCATAGTTGATATCATTGAGATGAAAACCCCGACATGAAAGCATGGTGATAAAACTAAAAATGGAGTGGATTAAGCTTGGGTAGACGAAGAGCATAATATAATGAAGCTTGTTCAACGAACTTGCACAACTGATATCATTGAGATCAAAACCCCGACATGAAAGCATGTTGATAAAACTGAAAATGGAGTGGTTTACATAGTAAGTTTTATGGATAAAATTATTTATTTCTTGCCAGCGGGAATCATAGAGTAGGACATGATGATGAAAAAAGTGAATATTCTATGGAATTAAGTGGGATGACTTTTGACTAAGAGAAATAAGGTATACCAAGATACGATGCGTAGTACTTACTCAAATCGCCATGTACATATTCAAACCATCAATATCAAACATTTATGTGAATAAAATTATGAAACATTATGGAACCACTCACTTTAGAATTTATAGCCAAAGCATTTAAGAGTTAGAATAGAGTTTTTGAGTGATCATAATAAAAATAATACCTATTAGAGATATTATATACACATGGATTATAGATATTAAGCTAAATGTGGTCGCTAAAGCAACATCTTCCTATACCTAGTGTCCTAGATGGCCAAGGCAAGGTGTCATCAAACCAGTTATACTCCACCCATATACCTCAGTTGCAAAATGATTAATGTCACAAGAATCACAGGGGTTGAGATGTCAATCAAAATTTAAAACTATCCTATAAAAAATCATATATAAAGTGGGGTAATAGGTCTTATGACATCCAACCTGCAATTTGCAATGGGAAATCCTCAAAAGTATCTTGGAAGAAAGAATGTCCCATTGAGGGGTTCAAGAAGATGTATGAGGCCCCACCAATTTGATAGTTGAAGAAGTTTGAATATGGGTTTGTCACTTTTGGCCCTAAGTAGGCAAGGCAACATGGAAGAAGGTGACCCCCTTAGAAGAGGTCAAAAGGGAAGGCCACATAAGGTCTTGTTGAAAATGGCAACAAGAAATGCTAAAAATAGAAGTGATAAAAATAGCATTGCTATAAATAGCAGTTTGGGTACCAGTGCTGGATTGAACAACAGGGAATGAAAAATTGAAGTGCTAAAAATAACATTCTATTTTTAGCAGTTCAGGATGGATTCCTATTTTTAGTCAGTCCCTGGACTAAAATACGAAGTAAAATTCGAATTTGAACTTAACAACTGTTTGAAAATAAATTAATTAATTCACCATGAGTTAATTAGTTGTGAAAAATCAAACATGAAGTCTATGTGAGGACATGCAACAGTTTCTTTATTAATTGAGGAATTTATCCATCAGTTAAAGAGATAAGGATGAGTTCTAATTTGAGTAGTAATTAGCTGGTTTAGTTAACTGAGTCAAGTCTAGTTAGATTAATTTAAACAGTGTGTTTAAATTAATGTGAGTTCAGTTAGTTAATGCATGCTTACATATAACTGTTGCACTTCAGACAACTAAATATTCTCTCATGAATAAATCATGCATGTTAGTTCAAAGAAAGACCCAATTGAGATCAAAGGAGGGACAATGTACTCTCAGTTGGATGGATTTTTCCTATAAAAGAAGCTCATCCATGGAGAAGGATTTATCTCCTTCAGGACTGCGCAGTTAGATCAGAGGTTAGTGAGTGTGTGAAGAGGCCAATTCACACATGTGGCTTCACTAGACCCCAAGAAAAATTGCGCAAATAAATAGGAGGCTTGGAGGGCAGAGGAGAAGGTTTGAGAGAGGCCTTTGACTGTCTATGAGCAGCAGAGGGATTGCAGAGAGAGCAGGATAGCTTGTGAGTTGATTCTTTTTGTAATCCAGACTATATTTCCACTTGTATGATAATACAGAGTTGGGGTTTTAGGCTGAGGCTTTCCCCGGGTTATTTCTTCTGTGTTATGTGTGATTGCTTCTCATTCTCAGTTATATGTGTTCTCATTGATCATGCTCAAATTGATTAAGCTTCCGCAATGTTTATGGTAGAAGTAGATCTTGTACTGTGTTTTAGTATATTGCATAATTTGTTGATCTATAGTGGGAATTTCTACATGGTATCAAAGCAAAGGTGATCAAGGCGAAGAAAAATATACAAGAAGGAGAAGTTCGAAGTTTGGTTCCTGAATATAGATATCGAGTTCTTATCACATCTCTATTTCACCTATGGTGTTCAGTGGTTTAAGACTCGAGTATGACCTTGATGGCAGCTCGAATTATATAGTCTGGAAGGATTGGATGGAGGCAATATTAGAGGATAACAGTCTAAAGGACTTCATTGATCAAGAAGTCCCCAAGCCGACTGATGCTACTCAACTGGCGGAATGGAAGAAATGTGTGTTTAGAGTAAGGAGAATCCTCCTAGAGGGAGTTCGAGACCACATTGTCTCGAGCCTCCATGGGAAGGATACACTGTTTTCAATGTGGAAAACATTGAAAGATCTATATCAGAATAGTAGTGATCAAAGGAAGTTGGTGCTGAAAGACGAGCTTCAGAAGATCAAGTGTGAAAAGGGCGACATGATCTCTACATATCTGAACAAGCTCACCACATGCAGGGATGAGATTGGAAGTGTAGGGATCGCGATAGATGATGATGACATGGTGAGTCTTGCACTCCTCGGTCTTCCTAAGAGCTGGCATAGCTACCAAGACTCGGTTAATGGAAGAGAGAAACTGCCAGATTAGGAACGGCTTTGGTCAGATCTGATGCAGGAGGAGATAAGAAGAAGCACCAGAGATGCTTCTTCATCCATGGAGGATAAAGAAAACTGTGCCTTAGCGAGTAAAGCGAAGAAGGGGAAGGAGAAGGATTCTCTTTCCCAATCCAGTTCTTCACAAGGTGGTAAGAAGTTTGAGAAATCGAAAGTGTGATGCTTTCTTTGTCATGAGGTGGGCCATTTTGCTACAAATTGTCCACTGAGGAAATCCAAGAAGGAATCCGTGGAAGGATCAGAAGGTGAGGCATTGGCCTCACAATTCGAGTTGGATTTCACACTGTTCGCATGCATGGTTTCATCCATGGTGGGAAGTGGTTGGTTTCTTGACAGTGGAGCTTCTTTCCACATGACCGATGACAAGAGTTTGTTCAGTACATTGGAGGAGAAGGATCTCCAGATGTGGATCGCGATGGGTAATGATGAAAAGTATAGTGTCTCAGGTGTAGGCACAATTTTTTTTTCAGAGGGAGCATGGAGCTTGCATTACCTTGACCGATGTCAAGTATGTACCATGAATGAAGAGAAATTTGGTTTCGATCGCGATGCTGGAAGACAGAGGCTATGATGTAGTATTTAGTAAGGGAAAGGTTTTCCTTATACACATCATCACTAGACAGGTGAAGCAGATTGGTTCATGGGTCAAGAACCTATATGCTCTTGAGGTTCAAGATGCATGCAAAGCCTTGAGGAGCAAGGCAACTGATGGAGACTTGGTGGTTGACAGGGAGAGTACATTACCTCTCAACATGCAGCCACAGGAGAAGTCTCAGACGATTGTGAAGGAGCCACGATTGGTGAAGCAACTTTAGGAGGTTGTGGAGTAGACACAACTAGGGAAGCCAAGAGGAGACCAAGTGAAGGCATTCACTCATGCAGAGACCTCCAGTAGGGGGAAATTTCGAGCCAGGTGGGCAGAGGGATCACATGCATCCATACCTCCAGGTAGGAGGTGGGGCGATGTGGAATGATCATCCCAAGAAGGTTGGAATAGGGGCAGGATCTTTGAGGTACCCAACCTCTTTGATTAGACCTTGCTACGGGAGCCCCGATGAGGAGTAGCAAGACTGGATGAGTGGGTAGAGATAGATGCAGATGGAGCAGCAGAGAGAGCTACAATGCAGGAATCCTAAGATAATGTAGAGCTAGCACGCTGCAACAATGCGAGAGGCACAGGAGTGTTGCACTAGTGCGGGATGGCACAAAGAGGTGTGCAACGGTGTGAGATGCATGGAGTGTTGTAGCAGCTCAGAGGTCAGAGAGGGAGTACTTTTCAGCGGCAGATAGAGCTTTAGCATCAGAGTATATTTCTAGCCCAACAGAGAGGTCAGTTGGGAGTTTTTTTGTTTCTAGAGTTGCTAGAGCAACCACAGTTTGTAGAAGTGTTGCATGCAGAACATTCCAAAGGTACAGGATCGGGTTCGAGTTTAAGCTTTTCTTGTTGAGAGGAAGTGTGGAAAATGGCAACATGAAATGCTAAAAATAGAAGTGCTAAAAATAGCACTGCTATAAATAGCAGTTTGGGTACTAGTGCTGGATTGAGCAATAGGAAATGAAAAATGGAAGTGCTAAAAATAGCATTCTATTTTTAGCAGTTCAACATGGATTTCTATTTTTAGTCAGTCCCTGGACTGAAATAGGAAGTAAATTCGAATTTGAACTTAACAGCTATTTGAAAATTAATTAATTAATTCACCATGAGTTAATTAGTTGTGAAAAATCAAACATGAAGTTTATATGAGGACATGCAACAGTTTCTCTATTAATTGAGGAATTTATCCATCAGTTAAAGAGATAAGGATGAGTTCTAATTTGAGTAGTAATTAGTTGGCTCAGTTAACTGAGTCAAGCCAGTTAGATTGATTTAAACAGTTTATTGAAATTAATGTAAGTTCAGTGAGTTAATGCATGTTTGCATATAACTGCTGCACTTCAGATAACTGAATATTCTCTCATGAATAACTCATGCATGTCAGTTCAAAGAAAGACCCAGTTGAGATCAAAGGAGGGAAAGTGTACTATCAGTTGGATGGATTTTTCCTATAAGGGATGCTCATACATGGAGAAGGATTTATCTCCTTCAGGACTACGCAGTTAGATCAGAGGTTAGTGAGTGTGTGAAGAGGCCAATTCACACATGTGGCTTCACTAGACCCCAAGAAAAATTGCGCAAAGAAATAGGAGGCTTGGAGGGAAGAGGAGAAGGTTTGAGATAGGCCTTTGACTGTCTATGAGCAGCAGAGGGATTGCAGAGAGAGAATGATAGCTTGTGAGCTGATTCTTTTTGTAATCCAGACTATATTTCCACTTGTATGATAATACATAGTTGGGGTTTTAGGCTGAGGCTTTCCCCGGGTTATTTCTTCTGTGTTATGTGTGATTGCTTCTCATTCTCAGTTATATGTGTTCTCATTGATCGTGCTCAAATTGATTAAGCTTCCGAAGAGTTTATGGTAGAAGTAGATCTTGTATTGTGTTTTAGTATATTGCATAATCTGTTGATCTACAGTGGGAATTTCTACAGGTCTTATTTAAAGATCTAAATCCAAGGACCTCCCTCATAAAAAGAGTTAGACATGTAATGAAAGAAAGTAGACATCGACCCATCTAAATCTTGAAAATAAAAAAATAGAAGATCCCTTGAATCCCATAATAAATGGAGCATGTACAAATGAGGTGATCCCCTAACTCAATCTCGTGTATATGGAAAAGCTAGAAGATGTTATTGAGAAGAGGAATGGCATGATGATTAGTTTCAACTAGATGCTAATGTAAACCCACCAAGGATTATTTGAAGGGAAACATCTAGTGTTCTTTTGTGTATGAGTTAAACAATAAGTCCCCCTCTCATTTGCATGAAGTGTTCCTAGTACAAATCCATCTTAGAGTCAAGGCCATGAAAAGATGAAGTCCAAGTACACTTAATTTGTTGTCTATAAATAACCTCTTTAACAACTTGACACAAACATATAATGATGTCATTTACATTGGAGGTGTATGTCACCTTAATTGTGTTACAACTTTAATCGCTCCCCCAAAAAAATGTGCCTGTCTCCCTTGTGATGATGCATCAACCCTAATGGAGAATAATTTCATTATGTAAAAGGAATTTAAACACGATGTAACTTTAATAGTGCTATACTCACCCCTCACTCACCACTCATGGAAAATGTGAGGCTATTTCAAGCATTGATGTGGATAATATCCTTTTATTTTCTCGTAGTATTCTACATTGACACAATTGGGATTTTTAGCAAACAAAATATTTGTATCAAGGGTTATCTCCTTGTGCATTAGGGCTGAAGAAGTTGAGTAATTATGAGTGATCTATTCATTGCCAACTCCTCCGCACTACAAGCTCCATGTCAACATGAAGTGTAGATATTGTAAGCAATTATGATTAAGGTTTTGCAGATTATCCAGTTGTTCTACATTCAGTATACATGGTAATAAGGGAATTACACACAAACACACACCCTTGAGACCAATACCTAGTTCTCTAAAAATCAAATGGTCCCAATATTCTTAGTTAGAGTGAAGTGTTGGCTTATTGGGGCCTGACCCAGGTTCAGAGTTAAGTGAGCCAAACAAATCCCAGTACTACTGGCCCTTTCGCAACAGTCCATGGAGTGCGGACTGAGGTCTCACCTGAAGTAGTATGGGAGGGTGCTAGAACCAGGTTTCCGCACCCTGGAGATGTCAGATGAGTTCAACTGGTCCGTGGTGTGACCCTGCGCCTTGGTTGCTTCGCGCACTTTCCTATACCTTGCAGCCTGATATATTGTTTTCGCGTAGCCCTACCCAGGGGCTAAATGTCATGTTCTGCATTATTACCCAAGACCTTACTGGTATTCCAATGTTAGTTGATTATCTTAGCCTACTTGCATGCTTTAAGTTATACTTAACAACATAAACCATTCATATAGGTGCACGTAGTAAATAAACAATATATTTGCAAACTATATCAAACATGTATTAACCTAAGAACAGATACACATAATTATGATAAAAATTCTCTTTATTAATTCCTTCCTTGGTTACAAACTCGACTTTCCCCTGCACACTCAGCTGCAGGGGTTCGCACATTTAGTTGCGAACTACTAGGCCTCTGCACACTCAGCTGCAGAGCCTTCCCCTACCCTACGACCCAAAGACACAATTTACAATTTGAATCAATCACTTAGACTTCTCTCTTTCTTCTCTTCCCTTCTCTTTTTCCCCCTTTACACTTAGAGCCTCTCTCTATTTATACAATTCCATGGTCCATGGACCATGGGTAGGTCTATCCAGTTGACATTACATTACAAAACTAGGGCGGACAACCATGTGACTCTATCCTACTTTTGTGCCCTGCGCTCGCAATTCGTGGAGCTTTATAACAAGATTCGGTCAAGACTTGGGCTTTGAGCCCCAAAACATGCCTTGGGGGGATTCCATGCCCAACAAGCCCCCAACACAAACGTCGTGACTCGACCTCGAGTCACTTTGTCGGCGCGGTGATCTTTGCATGGAGTCCCTCCAATTGTTCTGGAACGACGTGAAGGTCAGCAACGCACTGAGCTGCTGCTTGCTGGATCTGCTGCATACGCTGTCCCAAGACCTTTGTGTCTGAACTGCTTCCCTACATCTGTACTGGTATTTGCTGCATATGTTTATAGTCCCGCGTCTTTGTCTGGATCCTTGGAGTGCGAAGACTATGCTTCTATCGGCTAGTCAAATAGCCAACCCACCCATGTAGGGCTTCAAGCGACTGCCATTCACTTTGCCTGGGAACGATTCTCCATTTAGTTTGACTAGCTGTAATGTGCGTTTGTCAGTGACCTCCTTAACCATGTATGGTCCCAGCCAATGCATTTTGAACTTCCCTGAGAATTTTCAAACTTACTGTCATACAACAATACTAAGTCATTTACCTTGAAGGTGCGGAACTTAATATGGCGATTGTGCTAAGACTTTTCACACTGCTTTTGTACATGCTGATGAAAACCAGGCAGGAACTGTTCCTCCCCAAGTTCTTCAAATTGCGCAAGCCTTTATGCTAGAGCTTCGTGATCCATTATACCTGTGAGCACTGCTATGCATAGACTAGGTACAATATACTCCATCGGCATGACAGCTTCCACGCCATAAACTAACTGGAAAGGTGTTTGTCCTGTCAGTCTCTTGCATGTTGTCCTATACGCCCATAGTATTGCAGGTACGTACAAGTCCCAATCGCTTTGCTGCGTGTTGCACACTTTGGTTAGTGCAGTCTCCCGCATTTTGTTGAATGCTTCTATTGTCCCATTGGCTTATGGGTGATACAGTGTGCTTTTTTGATGATACACCTGGAACTCTTCTGTGAGCGCATTGATGGTTTTGTTCAGGAAATTTGTACCATGATCACTCATTAATATTTTTGGACAGCCAAATCAGGTCAACACATGTTCAAACAAAAACTTCACAGCCATAGTAGTCGTGCAGTCTTTGACCGGTTGTGCTTCCACCCGACGAGTTAGGTACTTCGTCGCGATGATGATGTATCGTGCACCCATTTTTCCTTGAGGTTTGATAGGTTCTACAAAGTCGATTACCCACTTTTTGAAGGGCTGCAGCGTCATCTGTGGATTCAACAACATATTGTCCCTCCGTGATGGTTTACCAGTCCTTTGACACATATCGCAGGCCTTACAGTATGCTTTTGAATCTTGATGAAGGCTTGGCCACCACAACCCTGCGCGTAGAATATTTTGTGCGGTCGCTCGTCCTACACAGTGTCCTCTTCCAACGCCCCCATGTGCTTCCACGAGGATCTGACTTCCTTCAAATTCAGGTACATACCTTCGCAATATCTCATCATTTCCCATTTTGTATAGGTGCCCCGCGATGACAGAAAAATCCGTTGTGCACACCATCAATTCCTTCTTCTGTTGGATGGAGTATTCCTTCGGCACAGTCCTTGTTGTCAGAAAGTGGAATATATCTTCAAAGTGTCCATCTGCAACATGCACAACAAAGAGTTTTGCGTTAGGTAATCCTTCCTCCAAACTAGTAGGTTCCTCCCCCGTCTCAATATGCAACAAGTGATCCGGTCCTGCGTTCAGGTGTCCAGGTTTTACCATGACCTCAAAGTCATATTCTTGGAAAAATAAGAGCCACCTACAGATGCACCCCTCAACACAGGCTTATTGACCAAGTACTTTAGCACGGAATGGTCTGTATACATCTTGAAATGTCCTCTTAGAAAATAGTGCTGGTATTTTTGGAGAGCGTACATCATAGCCAACCCCTTGCGTTCAGCTGTGGAATAGTTCTTTTCCACTTTGGACAACCTGTGACTTGCGAATGCAATAGGGCGATCCAAGCCCTTTCCACCTTCTTGTGTTAGCACCACTCCCAGCGCGATACATGATGCATCAAAATGCACATGAAACTCCATATCCCATTTTGGGAAGACCAGGATTGGAGCGGAGGCCAATTTCCCCTTTAGGACATCCAGGCTCTTCATGCAATCATCGTTCCATCAGAATGTGACATCCTTTTCGAATAGTTTCTCCATCGGCGTGGTGATCTGGGCATAGCTTTTGATGAACTTCTTGTAGTACCCTGTGTGTCCCAAGGTAGTGCACAATTGTTTAACACTTCGTGGTGCTCCCAAATTTAGAATTAATGCAATCTTCACGAGGTCTACCATTAGTCCCTCTTTGTATACCACGTGTCCCAGTAGGTTCCCAAAGGGAACGAGGAACATACACTTCTTAAGGTTCAGCGCAATCTGGTGTCATCGGCAAGTATCCAACATCAAGCGTAAGCTTGCTACGTGGTGCTTAACCAATCCAAAGATAGTCCAATCATCCAAATAGACCTCCACGAAGTTGTGGATATATTCTTTGAAAGTGACAACAACTATGTGCGAAAAGATGGCTAGTGTGTTTTTTAACCCAAATGACATGACGATGTATTGGAAGCAGCCCCATAGGTGGTCTTGCTCCTATATTCCGACGCGATTTTGATTTGATGGTACCTTAAGAGCCCATCGATGAAAGAATATGCTTCTTGCATGTCAACATTTTCTAATACTTCATCTGTGAATGGGGTCAGGAATGGGTCGTGTACACAGGCATCATTCAAATTTCTAAGGTCCATGCATATTCTTATCTCGCCCTTATGTTTTTTTCTCCTACACTACCATAGGTCTTACCCAGTCGGATTCTTCCACTGGCTCAATAATTCCGACTGCGAGCATTTTGTCTAGTTCTACGCAGACCTTTTGCTTGTACTTCGGATTCAAGCGGTAAGGCCTCTACTTAACCGGCTTCACGTTAGGTTTTAGGGTGATCTTCATTACTCCTAAATCGCCAATGATCCCCTTTAAGATTCTAATCTTGGTCGGGAATAAGTCTTGGCACTCGCGGACTAACTCAGTGACCTTATCCACCGTGGCATCATCCCAATAGTCAGCGAGCGTTGCATACTTCGGTTCAGCCTCCGTCCCAATGTTTACCTGCTTTGTTTTTACTGACACAGTGATGTCAGGATCTTCAATCAATGGTCCTTGAACCTTGCAGTAGCCTTTAGTTTCTGGAATGTTAATTTTTCGTGGATCTTCATCATCCTCCTCAACGTTTACATTGTAACACTCTAGTACGCAACTCAGCTGGGTCACCCATTCTGGCTGAAGTACTTCCATTGGCTCCTGGGGTATTTTGAAGATAGCTGCTTTTATTGCTTGTAGCGCATCATCAATAATATCCCACCAACAATCTTCAAACATGAAGGTTACCAGGAATCCTTCGCGCAAGATATCCCATTCTCCCGTTCCATGGCAGAGCTTTGTCTCAGTATACCAATTCATGGGTATGATATCCAGGGTATGACAGAACAGGTGCACCCACTCAGGTTGTGGCTCTTCCCCGTAGACCTTGGTTCAATTCACGAGGTGTGCATGTGGATCATATTGACTGTCATATTTGTCTGTTAGCCACATCTTAGGCTTTCCAAACTACATGTGCATCATCCTTCTACATTCACGCCAGTCCTCAAAATTCTGCTGGTGAGTACCCCACCATCTTGCAGGCGTAGCACGCAGTACCCATTTTAGAGCATCGAACGCTGTTGTTTCGACACTTCTTTTTCAAATTTGTTCAGGAAATCATCCACCTCCCTCAACCCGTCATACATAGGCAAATCTCTTACCTCTGTTGCCACGCAGTGCAACAACCTTGTCATCATGTTACAGTTGAGCGTGGTTACCTCGTGTAACCGGTTCTGCCATCATTCTATTTCCTTGTCCGAATCTGAGGTGCAGTAGTTTTCACGCTCCCACGAAATCCTGCCATCCGCTGTTGGATTTACCGAGTCCTACTCCTGCGCGGTTATCTTGTAGATATAGTCTAGATCATCGTCACTATCATTGTCGCACACCGGTTCTATGTAGTGCGATCCTTCTGTAGGGTCTAAAGGTACCACTATGCATAGTGACTTTTTCTTGAAAATCATCTTGCGATTCTTTAGATTTATCACTCCATTCATGTCAGTGGCCCAATCTATTCCCAGTAGTGTGGGATAGGGATTGTTGTCATCAACAATATCTATCACTTCGAAATCTTCAAGTGCTCTCGTACCTTCGATATCTACCGTTATTCCTTGCTATCTTCCCATAGGTAGGATCTTTTGCTAGTTCGCCATTCGCAATTGAATAGGAGACCATTACAGCGTCGACTTGCCCATGCGCTCCCAGGTCTGCTTTGGCAGGATGTTCACGTCCGATCCTAGATCCAGAATCATTTGATCCATTTCATATTCCTCGATCTGCGCGGTCAATCTCATCTCTCTTCTTGTTCGCGTTGTGTGCTTCCCGAGCTTCCGAACTATGCACGGTTCTCCTGGCATGGTCCCAACACATCTAGTTATGAGTTCTTGCAGTCCCTTTACAGCCTTGTTGTCGCAAAACAGCTTCATGCATGTCTCCAAAAATGTAGTGAGCATTGATGGGTCCATTTCCGTTTCCAGTTTGTCTTTACTTCCTGAAGTGGAGGCCTCCGCGAAGCTCTTCTTAGCTTCCATGAACGTCTCCTTAGCATGCTCTAAATCAAATTTTGGTTCCTTCGTTGGAGCCTTGCGAACCAGGTACTTTCTTCGAGTTGCTTGCGCTTGTCATCCTCCATCGTAATATCGCTTCGGAGCACGATATTTGCATTCAGGTCTTCCTTGCGCGGCTCATACCTCATCATTTGCATGTTCTGAGTCAGGGGAGGTTGGAGTGCTCCTTTGTCACGCAACCTCGCTATCAGCGTGGGACATTCCTTCGTCTCATGATCAAACTGGGTACAATATAAGAATGATGGTCTCTTCGGATTTGTACAATCACAGGCATAATGCCCCGATCCTCCGCAATTGTAACATATCAGTTGTCTGTGACCTCTTCCCAGTCCCATTCCACCTCGACCTCATTCGTGCCCCTGAAACCCAGTGCGCGCCATCCCTACATTTTGATAGAGGGCTCGTGTTTTGGTCTGAACCCTGTAGGTAGGAGTTCGATCCATCATCAGTTCATAACTTCTACAGGTGTGCTCATCATGGCCTACTAACCTGCAGAAATTACAGAACAACTGTTGGGAATTATGTGTATACTTCTGTAATAGATGGCAGTTATTTGTAGCATGCTTCCCTCCTATCTGACAAATCGCGCACCATAATGCAGGCGCCGTGCTTGTTCCTGCTTGTGCCTCCGGTCTTAATGGCATTGGTCCTCATCCTGCCAAGTAGTTCATGAAGACTGGACAATGGTCCTTGTCATGCCCCTGGCCTTTACACTTTATGCACCATACCTGCTCGCGCGCTTTTGGGCGAGCTGTCTTGTCTTGTTTCAAACTCTACATCTCAAGGAAAAAGTTTTTCAACTATGCGTGGATCTGTTGAACTCCCAGGTTAGGATCTTGTACTGGGGTCTTGTGCAGTCTCATTGCGATCTCCGAGGCCTCGTCCTAAGTGGTTAGCTTCTACTATGAAAACGTGTTCCTTAGATGCGGTATTAGCGATGCTACAAACCATGCGCAGTGTTGCCCATCCGTTAAGGTCATATTGGCTTCATGAATTGTACACTTTAGTCTTTGATCCAGCTCCCAAGGGGTCTCGCTTGGAAGCATCGTGATTTCCTTAAATCCAATGATCGACTGTGTTTCTGAATTTCTCCTCCTAAATTCCTTATTCAGTGCGGGTTGGATATCCGTGATCCCTGTGTTCGGATTTTCATTGGAATGCTTAATGTACCAAGTCAGTGTGCGATCCTGCAAAGTGTTGACCATCATTGCTTTCTTTATATTGTCATCCAAAACTCCCTGTGCTTCCCATACATCCCTTACCATGAACCAAAACTGGTCCAGATATTCATTCCCTACTCCTTTGAACAACAAAATGTTTATCGCGCTTGCCATATTGAACTGTGGTGGTGGCGGAGGTGGTGCGAGCGAAGATGGGGGTGAAGATGGTGAAACTGGTGGTGGTGTAGGTGGAAGTTGTATGCACAGAATTCTCTGCTTTATCAAACTGATCACACTTCTTGGTGAGATCTTCACGAGCTCTTCCTCACTTTCTCGTGGAGGTGAAATCAAGGGGCTAGTTTCTAGTTCTGTGCTACCTTCATTTCTGTAGATCCTCCCACTTCGCTAGCCCCAAACATCAATTTATTCACATAAACTGCTTTTCACATAGTAGCATTTTAATCCAAGTGTTGAAATATTTAACGTACTTACCTCGCGGTCCTTTGAGGAAGCGTCTTTCCGCCTCGCTATAGCTGACTGAAGTGTCTACCGCGAACTCGGTGATAAGTCCTCCGATAATTTGATTGAGCCAGTGATCCACATCGTGTGCGATCTTATCTTCCTATGTTCCCAGTTTGAGCACCAACTCTGGAGTCCACACAATAGTTTTGTCGAGCCTACACTTTCCCTAACTGTCTGCTAGCTTTGCGATCCCCTCGTACAACTTAGAGGGGAAGGATGCAAATAAGATTTCGTGGATTTCTCTATATAAGTAACAATCTAACCACTCTTCCATTGATAGTTGCGTATTCCTATTTTCCTGCACCGCGAACTCGTGAATCTTTTTGTCCAACCACTCTTCAATTCCTTTCTTTGTCAGATTCCAGTGATATGACATCAAACATCTCTATGCAGATCTCGGTCTCGGCAACAGAACCATTTATTGGCTTATTGGGGCCTGACCCAGGTTCAGAGTTAAGTTAGCCAAACAAATCCCGGTACTACTGGCCCTTTCGGCAACAGTTCGCTAAGCACGGACTTAGGTCTCACCCGAAGTAATATGGGAGGGTGCTAGAACCAGGTTTTTTCACCGTGGAGATGTTTGATGAGTTCAACTAGTCCACGACGTGACCCCGCGCGTAGGTTGCTTCGCGCACTTTCTCGTACCTCATAGCCTGATATACAATTTTTGCGCAACCTTACCCAGGGGTTGAATGTCGCATTCTGCATTATTACCAAAGACCTTATTGGTATTCCAATGTTAGTTGATTATCTTAGCCTACTTGCATCCTTTAAGTTATACTTAACAACATAAACCATTCATACAGGTGCACACAGTAAATAAACAATATATTTGCAAACTATATCAAAAATGCATTAACCCAAGAACAGATACACATAATTATGATAAAAATTCTCTTTATTAATTCCTTCCTTGGTTATAGACTCGACTTCACCCTGCGTATTCAACTGCAGGGGTCTGCGCACTCAGCTGCGGTCTACTAGGCCTGTGCACACTCAGCTACAGAGCCTTCTCCTACCCTATGACCCAAAGACACACTTTACACTTCGACTCAATCACCTATAATTCTCTCTTGCTTCTCTTCCCTTCTCTTTTTCCCCTTTTACACTTAGAGCCTCACTCTATTTATACAATCCCATGGTCCACGGACCATGGGTAGGTCTATCCTGTCGACATTACATTACAAAACTAGGGCGAACAACCTTGTGACTCTATCCTACTTTTGCGCCCCGCGCCCACAATTCGTGGAACTTTACAGCAAGATTCGGTCAAAACTTGGGCTTTGAGGCCCAAAACATGCCTTGGGGGGAATCCATGCCCAACATGAAGGATACTCCTAAGAGGTTAGTTTGTTGGTTAAGAGCCAATGGCTTGGGGGACATGGGGTTTAGGTGTTTGGGGTTAAGGGGTTAGGTTTTAAGGTGTTTATGGGCTAGCGGTTAAGGTTTAAGGGTCATGGGTCATGGGATAAGAGAATAAGGGGTTATTTCTTACAGGTTCATGGATTCTAGGTTAGCAGTTAATGGCTTAAGGTTTAATGGGCCAAGGTGTTGATGGATTATGAGTTATGAGTGTAGGGGTTAAGGGATTATGGCTTGGGGCTTAGGGGATAGGGAGTTTCATGGTTACGGATTAATGTCTTATGGGTTGTGATAATGGGGCCCCTAATCCCCTTATCACCATTTTTAAGGGTTCCCCTTATCACCCGCTGCTGCACCACCTCCCATCACATTTAAGACGGGGTGGCATGGCCAACCCACCCCATGCAACACATATGCAAACAAATATTACCACCTTTCAATATTATGACAAAATTCTCTTTGCTCGAGCACTCTAGGATGAGAGACCTTACTCTCTGATGTTTTTTCTATGCTTGGGTTATACCTTCGCCGCAGGTGGGACAATTCCTTTAGGAAATAGGCACTAAGGGGCTTGCAGTCAACAAGGAAAACTTAAGGATGAGGCATAAATTGTGGGTTTCCTCTTTGGTACAGGTGACAACTTTTTCCCATGGTCATGCCGCAACATGCACAAAATTTTTGGGAGACTTAGCTTCAGGGTTGGAGGTTCTCCAACTCATGCTCTAGATATTGAGCAATGATGAGTGGCAAAGGTTGAGGCAAGAGATGGAGGCATCACCTAGGGTGTTGACGGCACCCATGGTGATAGGCATTACAAGAACAAGTTACATAAGCCTTCAACCAACTCTCATGACTACGCAGGTTTAGGTATGGTGGGTCGGTTAATATTGGGTAATTCTCTCTATGTTCACTTCCTTTGGTTTTGACAATTTCTTTGCTAGTTTTTCTTCTATTTGGTATGTGATGGCATGCAATGCTCCGGGTTTAGTGAGGGTGAGTTTTGGATTGGATGTTATTGCCCCGTGGTGGTTGTTGGAGCTTTCCATGAGTATTTTATCTACCCCCCCCCAAAAGAATTTGTTTTCCATTAGAAGTCATCACAAACCTCTCTAAAAATTTGAGCCTCCCTAGGTTTTACTTTTATTTGTTTTTATCATATCCTCGGGCTTCTAGGTGTTTTGGGTGAGAATTCTACCATAGCCCTTGGTTATCTGGTGCAATACACCTTGATAGGGAATGCACTACCGCCAGGGGTCTACAGGCAAGGGTCATCAGGGTTGACCACAAGCCCAAGATGTTGTAACCATTTTCCACTCTTCCACTCCTCCATAAATTCAAGAGGAAATTTGCTAACTGAAAGCCTTGGCCACCAATGATTGACAAACCTATTCTAACAAATAAATTCAATCTAAGGTTTTTGGGTAGGGTCTAGAAGGAGAAACATGAATACCACGATGATATAATCTCTTCTTTGAATGAAATTAAGGGTGTGCAATGTTACCAACACTATTGTCTTGCTAGTTTGGATGCTCAACTTGCTCACCTAGAAAGCCATCTACAAATGTGATATGAAACCTCCTACACCAGCTGGAACCAATGCTCAAGATCTGGCCCTAGTTACTTCATCTAACTCTTGATGTTATGTTTAGCCACTTGGCAGATGCCTTTAATTTTTGTGGTCCAATCTACGTTAATTGCCATAAATTTCATAGTGATAGTTATTATCATTTTGCATTACGTGAACTCTTGTCCATAAAAAAAAATTGTTTTCCTGGAAGCAAATTGTAATTGAACACAACATAAACAATGATATCTTTTATTGTTGTATGAAGACATTTTAAAGCCATCCATTTAAATTAAAAAAAAAAAAAGATTAAATATTATTTATTTAAAAGTAAATAACAACCCACCATAGCCCCAAGGGATAGCTCAAATGGTCGAGTTCCCGTTGCTAAGTACTTTCCCAGTTGGGAGGTCACGGGGTCAAATCTCCTCGACGCCCTCGGGGTTAGGTCTGTAAAAGGCCGACGGGCAGATCCCTTCGGGTGGAACTACCCCGCTTCTCTACTGTGGATGTAGCGGCCACTCAGTGCCCGTGAACCACAATTGAAAAAAAAAAAAGAAAAAAAAAATAACAACCCACCATGTCAAAAATAAAATATCAAAGAAGCATAACACGATATTTTATATTAATTAAAATAATTCACAAACCATTATTACAAGGCTACCGTACAAATTATATGGTAATCATAGAAATGTAGTTTGTTAGCACATGGGTTCAACGCATTTAGATCTATCATAACTCACTTTCCATAATCTCACATCCTTCCTTTTCAAATATTCTAATCCTTGAAGTCTTCTCAAATTTGTAATCCCTTTTACTCGGATCCTCTCAATTTTCTAAGAATCGCTTCCCTCTCAAATAAGTTTCATCAATCCATGATTGAGTTACTCAAAGTTGCCTTCGAATGTTTTTAAATGCATTCTTTTTTAGAATTTGATTTTTTCGAAATCCATTATTCATATTTGATTATGTTCACTAGGGCTACATTATTCTTACTTCTTAATTATAGACCATGGTTGAAATGTTAATTGGTCTATATTATCATTAATCATCAACAATTATGTGGAATGTAACTAATGACATCTATGGTTATTAAATACTAAGAACTACTAGATAGGAATTAAAAAAGAATAGTTTTAATTAAAATCTATTTAGCGATACGAGATTTCCAACTACTCAAATATGTTCTTGTGTCAAATGACTTAAGCAAATGGGGCTAAAAGCACAATTTTTTGCATATAGATTGGAACATGTTGTTTGGGTGCTAGGTAAACATGATTTTGGCTAATGAAATGTGTACAAAACCAAGGTTGATTTTTAAAATGTATTTTGTAAGTATTTTGAGTCCAAAAGGGGTAAGAGGGTCCCATGCTTCATTTTTTTTAGAATTTTGCAAGTGCTACGTTAGACCTGATGTCCACTAAAAGTTAAATTCTACAAATATTCAAGTTTATTGAGCAAGGATGAGAAGGAAATTAATATGGAGGTGGAGGAGGACGTGGACCATAGGGACATGTAATAAGTGCAAAGAGGACACATCAATTAGATAATATAAAAAAGGAGAGTTCAGGTCACAGTGGGCCAATTAAATTATGTTGTGTCATAGTTGACATCATCTTGCAGAAATAAGGAGGATAGGTGGTGGTTCATTATAGTGAGATGTTATGGTATTCCTTATTCAACAAGATAAGTGGAAACCCCTTTTGTTTTGAGTTTTTCATAACTATTGTGAAGATGCTAACATGAATGGAATTCAAAGCGTTATTTCTCAATATTTCTATAGTGGTTTAAATTGAAACCTTTTAATCACTTTTGTTTCTTCTATTGCATAACTCTTTAGATTAAATGTGTGTATTCAATAAGTGACCACATTTGAGCAAGCACATCAATAACACACACGTAACTCAAGAGAGAAGAGATATTTATCAAAAGGTGTTGTAGCAAACAACAACCCTATTTTTACATTATTACAACCATAATAATGATGGGTATCTTTTAAAAATTTCATTAATTTTAGTGTGTAAAACCCCTTTTGAAAGTTTAAATAGGCCTTTTTCTTTAATAAGTTTTCATTAGTATTAATTAAACAAATAAAATATTAAGGCCCTTTGGCCAAGAACCACCACAACCAAGACTTAATCAAATTATTTAAATCAGGTTATAGGTTGTTTAATATACTATATATGTGTTTATTAGAAATCCATGCTCATGGTCCCATTGTTTAACACTTGGCCTGACAGGCTTGCCCTAACCTTTTTCCTAACTTGCACTTTTTTCATTTCTCCAAGATCTCTTTAGGGGGATGATGTGTCGAAACTTTACATGAGTCCAACCGCACCAAACTGCGATTGGTACCTTTGCTGCATTTAATAACATGTAATCCCTATTGCATACACCCTGGAAGATTTATATCGAAGCACTTTATGTAAATGCCAAGAAAGAAGCCTCGGGACAACTCATCATGAATGGGTCCCTCTTTCTCCCTTTGTGATTGATCAAGAGACATTGTGTCAATTTAAATCAACCCTCTTTGCTCCTTTTCGCACATAAAGTTATTTATCCGTGACTTAAGTAGCGAGTGTTATAGGCATATTTCGGCACTGCAACCCCAATCTTATATGTCGATAAACCAAGGGCTCTTTAAACCCTAAAAGTGTTGTTTCATACCCTAAAGGATCATGGTCAACTGATTACATCATTCCCCAAAAGTTCCACCTGAAAAACCACTTAGAACTGGCCAAAACTAAATCATACTGACTACTCCACTGTCAGGGTGCGATGCATACTGACTCCTACACTAGCCAGGTGCGATGCATACTGAAGAGGCCTTCTGTTGGGTGCGATGAGCGAGAATGGACAAATGCCCGAGACAGTTTGCTAAGTGGATGCTCATGGAATCTTCTAGAAACTTCTCCTATGACACTTGCCTCTCTGAATTCGCCCAGAGATGAGTAAGAGATCCAAGAAATCTCCAAGTGGAACCAAGAACAACAAGTGGAGTGACACTAATAAAATACCCAGAGATGACTCACACCCTTGCAAACATCTATAAATGGATCCCTCATCTGAGAGATCTAGGAGGCTGGAATTTTGTAATTTGTAAGGAAGTGCTGATATGTATTGTTGGGTTATTTTGCTTTTCATGAGGTGAAGAGGGCTTTGATGCTGGGAGGATGATGCTGGATCAGACAGTTGGGTTGTAATTTTCCCTTCTATTTTAATAAAGTTCTTTGAGTTCTCCTCCATACAATCGTGTATTTGTGAATCTTGTTATGTGTGAATGTTATTTATGTTCAATGTATTTTTTATTCTGCATTGTTTATGATATAATAGATCGATATGCTTTGATGGTGTTCTGTTACTTTGTTTTTACAGGTATTCTCTAAGCGGGACAAGTAGGAGAGGAGTTGCAAGCTCTATCAAGGGGGAGAGAAATAAAGCTAGGAGTCAAGCGAAAGATCCAGGTTGGTCCCTTTGCTTCTCTCTTATCTATCATACATAGAGGAAATCACAAATTGCTTTGATTGTTTGTTTCTAGGATATTTGCCAATCCCAGTGGGGCTAGCAGATCGAAAAGACACTAGCTTTCCCAGAAACAAAATGGCGACTCCACTGGGGATCGAATAGATGTTTGTTTTTTATTGTTGTTTGTTTATAAACTATAGACAGAGCTTGAAGTTAGCCAGATAGCCTTCGAACTGCTCTTGCTCTGCAATTGCATAGTAGATAAATGCTACTTCAGTCAATCTCTGGTTTGGTTTATGAATTGAACATCCAATGATGCCCTTTTGGTAGCTCAGTAACCTCTCAAGATCATTCCTCTGTACTTTTCTCTTTACTGTCCATCATAGCTCAGCTTAACTCACTGAAATCAGCTGCAAATTTGAGCCAAAACCCATCTTAGTTGCGCTCCTTGGGCCATCGCACTGTCTGTCACTGTTAACCAGTATGCATCGCACTTCACGAGTGTAGCAGGTGCGATTCATACTTTTTTTTGTGAAGCATAGGTGCGATGACTGACTGAACCTCTTTCTCTTCTTGAAATTTGGGTTTTTTGTCCTTGTTTTCAGTTCTGTTTAGTTGATTTATTACTTATGAACAGTGCCTCATTACTGAAGCCTCCCTGCATCACATAGATCAACCTCCATTGATTAGGATTAGTAAATGTTTTTATGTATTTGTCCATCATTTACGATCCTTTGTCAAAAAGTTGTTTAAATCGATCTGTCGTTTTGGTACAAAAAGTGTCGTAATTATCGTTTTGTGTCAAAAGAGAAGTGTTGTAAAGTCTTCCTTTTCTAGATAGTCGATTGAACTTTTTGTCATGTATTTGATTTGTTTTGTTGATATTTGGAGTATCGAAAGATTTTTCTATTCGAAATTGAAAAGTGTCGTTTAGTCTTCCTTTCCATTTTGAAAAAGAAATTGTCGAAATGCCGCTTTGAGTAAAAATATTTCAGATCTTTAGTACATTTAGTTTTCTTTTTTGGCATTTTTACATTAAGGAGAACGAAAACAAATACATGCATTTGCATTTGCATTTACACTGTGTGTGAAAAATGATATAGGAAAAGTGCATTTATTGTGTGTTGTTTGCTCTTTGTTTGAAAGAATCGTAATCTTCTTTCCTTAGTAGCTAGTATTTTCATTGCTCAAACTAAACAACGATTGTTTATCATCGTAGATTTCATTTTTAGGAATCTTACATCTACATCAAGCGGTGAACCATTGAAAGGCAAACTTTTAAGCAAGATCAACTCTAAAATAAATTTCAATGAACTTAACAACGCTTTGGAACTTAACACAACACATCTATAGGTCTAGGCTAGAGACATGTTACGGCGTCGTAAAATCTAGTAACTATCATTTTCATCAAAGGTTGGGTGATTCCTCCTCTTTGATACGACAGGTGCTAGCACGGACTTGTGCTCCCCGTACCATCGCGTATATATTGGGAGACCACAATAGGCTTATATCCTTTATCCATAGGAAGTTGTGTCTTCCGCCTTATCGATCACAATGCACTGAACACAGCATTCGGGAAGATTTACTGCCGTACATAAGTCCTTGGTAATTTCTCTTTAATTTATCACCAAGGTGTATTTTCCAGTTTTGTGATTGGTTTGGTAATCCCTTTGTCTAGATTTCCAAAGTAGTCACTTTCATTCCTTTTCGACTCTTTAAAAGAAAAGGTCCATCTGAGCACTTGTCACTTCAGGCTCATTAAAAATCGAAGGGGACTAGAGTCATCTTTAGCTTTTTCTCGACTCTTAAAAATTGAAAAAGCAAAGTTGTGTCAAAGTGTCATTAAAATTTATTAAATTCAGAATAACATCCCTGTTCCTTCGTTGATCTTAGGTTGAGATAATGGAGTCCACCAATCAAGGAATCCCTCTTGAGGGAAATCCTAGTCCTTTTACTTCTTGGGGAAATATTGGTGCTCCTCATATGGCCACATTGTCTCTGCCAGGTTTGACTATTGGCCTACCAGTATGGCTGTTCTCAACCTCTATGGTTCAAAATAACGTGATTCCTCAACAATCGAATCAACATCCAGTTGATACTAAGGTTGACCCTTCACCTTCTTCTTCGTTTGCTTCTCCTTCCCCTTCTTCCTCTTTGCTTGGTGAAAGTAATGATGGTAGTAACCAAGTGCCTGAGAAGAAGAAGAAAGGGAAGGAGAAGAAAAAGAAGTCAGGTAAGCAAGGGGGCAACCATGCAACATCTGGTGAAAATCCACACACTAAGCTTTTCAAACCTAAAGATCCATGCATAATTTGTAGAGGAGACCATTTACATCGAGAATGTCCATGCATTCCTCGGATCTTGAGAGAATGGTCCCCCCATTCGCACCAAGCGGTGTTGTCAACCTCTGGTGATAAAGTTGACAACACACCATCAACTAGTAATAATGGGCAGAGAAGAAAGGTCCAAATTCCATGTAAGTTATGTGAATGGGACCATACCCTTCCCCGTTGTCATTTTTTGGATTAAGCCAAAGGAGTCTTGCATAACCATCTTGCTTCACCGCAGTGACTTCCATCTGGATACAGGAAACTCTCCCTAAGTCCTTTACTAGTTGAAAATCCAACTGACATAACTCAATTGTTGGTCAAAACACCTATTGCTGAAAGTTAATCTTCTGAGTCCATACCAGACCAAAGTCAACAAGTCGAGATGGCAGTCGACCCAGTTTTACCTTCAGAAGGTTCACCTTCAGATGATACCCTTCCCAAAGAGAGTGAAAATAATATTGTTCAAATTCTTTTTGTCACTTCAAAGTCCGACGAACTTGGGGGCAATCCTCCCATTCCTTCACAACAAGAAGAGAATCCCCCAGTTCCCGCTACTCAAGGGGTTAATTCAACCGTTTATTTGGTACCCCCCCAAGCAATCTGGTCACTTCCTTTGATTGGAGTCGACTAGCAAGATCTTGCCTTCCTTCTAATGTACCATTCTGGATCATAGTACAAGTTTACAAAATGATCGTGTCTGGCACTATCATAGATGAAGGGGCTTCAGTGAGTATCCTTTCCTCAACTGCTTGGAAAGCAATTGTTTTGCCATCACTTACGCCTATTACATAGAGTTTGTCAGGCTTTAACAAAGGAACCACTCGACCGTTAGGGATCCTTACTAAGTTGTCGATAACTTTGAGAAGGAAAACTGTTCACTTGAACGTGATGGTAGTCCAAGGACCGTTAGATTACAATCTACTCCTCGGACATGACTATGTTTACAACATGGAAGCTATTGTTTCAACACTTTTTCGAGTGATGTGTTTCTTGCATGAAGGCAAAATTTTCATTGTTGACCAGCTTTCATTTCCCGGTTCAAACACAGCTTCAAGTAAAACATCATCCCTAAATGGTCCTTTTGCGTCGAGAATGTCTCTTCAACCTTCATTCCATCCACCTAATTACCGCGAGTAGTCCAGTGAACATAACGAAGCTCAGGGGGCATGCACCCTTGTCTATTTTGAGATGAACCCAACTGAAAAGATAAGTTTCCCAGTAGGTTATGTGATTGGTCTGAAACACCATTCACTTTTGTCCACTATGTGAACGAAGCCATAGAAGTGTTGTTACTGTTTTCCAAGGAAGTGTTTTGTCTAAACGCTGACTAAAACCATCTTGCTTAACCACAGTGGTTTCCATAGGGTTACTGGAGACTCTCCTATTCTCGATGCCTAGGGGCATGCAAACCTTTTTATGCAAAGCTAAAAACGACCAATTTCATTTTTTAGCTTTTTAGTTTTTTTAGCCTTTTAGATTTTTAGTTTTTTAGCTTTTTAACTTCTTAAGTTAGGTGATTGGTCTGACACACCATTCACCTTTTTCTGCACCGCATACGAAGCAAAGGAAATGTTTTGTCCAACTGCTGATGAAACCATCCTACCTAACCTCAGTAGTTCTAGTTTTTCTAGCTTTTTTAGATTTTTAGTTTGGTCATTTCTAGTTCGCATAAAAAGGAAAACTAAACTGAGCATATGTTTCCGCAAGGTTCAATCTCGTTAAAAAATGAACACGCATCCCACTGAGCATAGTTTCTCCTGGTTCAAGCTCATTAAAAAATGAATCCACCCTCGATAAATAACCTTTGTGATTGCCATCATATCAGCCTTTTGAGACTTGGTTGTGTTCCTTCCATCACCTCCATTCTTTTGGTCGATCATATGCTTCCACTTGATTGTTTACCTTTTTGAGGAACAACTGCGTTGAGTGGTCCTGTTAGCCACCCTCTTCACATCACCATGTTTTGAGAAGTTCCAAGCTCACCCGAAACTAGTTGCTACCCTAAACACCACTCGTTCCTAAAAAACGAGTCCCCTTTAAACTCTTTTCAAACTCATTATATATGAAAAGATTGTCGAGCTATTGGCCTTTCTAGCTCGTTAAAGTAAGGGGAAGTGCCATCCCTCCTGTATATTTTAATCCTTTTCAGACCTGAGGGATTATCTCATGAAAAAGTTCGAGCGCTTGTCTTTTTTGGCTCGCTAAAGTCATCGAAAAGTCATCCCTTTCGTATTATTTTATCCTTTTTCGGACTTAAGGGATTATGCTATGAAAAAAAACTACTGGAGTTTCTTTTTCGTCCTTTTTCAAACTCTCTAAAAATGAAAAGGACTGAGTTGTATTTGTCGTTAAACTTGTTAAGACAATAGCGAGAAACTTGTCCACCTAGACAAGAACGAGTTTCACTGTCGCTAGGCTCGCTAAAACATAGCAACAGGTTTGCGAAGGGAAAATTATAGAACAAGCATATGTTATTCTCCTCAAGCTTGACAAAAATAAAGAGGTATTGGTCAGCAATGACTGGGGAAAAAGGGAAGAAAACTTGAAGAATTTTATTGGTAGCTAGTCGCTCTTGAACATGACACTTTCAATCCATCGCCATGATTGAGTCGGGTTAGGTTATTTCGTTCACCGGTCATATCACCATTGGTCCTTCACACCATCCATTTTTTGGGGTTAACGCTACCAATCCATCTCAGTGTCGCTGATATGTTCAAGAGAAGTCATTCAAAGAATTCACCATCCAGTTAATGCCTCATCCACTGCAATACCTTCACCCTTCATTTTTCATGACTGCCATTCCTGAACCTTGTATCATCAGATCGTTTTCACCTCCAGAAAATCATTTGCTTCGTTTCGTGTCATAGATGTGGGATACATTAAGGCCCTCCTACGATGGGTCACTTCTTGTTGACATCAGCTCATTATCCAAGAAGTTGACTTAGAAACAACCCTTTCAACACTTTGAAGCTTGCATGCCTCAATGGCAGGTTTCTCACTTCCAACGACAGGTTTACATCAATGGCCTTCAACTGAAAGATTTTGCGTGGTGTTCGAAATCAGATCATATATTCAAACCACGTGAATTGTACTGTAGTACCTTGAGGGTCATTATCGTTATCAGTGATTCCTCTTGTGCCTGTTAACAACTTACATTATTGGTTGGTAATCAGGCGATGTCTTTCCATGTTCGACTTCAGGACATCTTTCCACATGGATCGACTTGTACATTGGGCGAAGATTGAACGAGTTTGAAGACCCCAGATCTAGTTTCATAGATCCAGGCTATGATATATTCAGGAATATAAAGACATCAAATGTACACAGAAGTTGCACAGATGATCATCCAAGCTAGGGATGATGACTCTACATATAAAGAATCACCAGTTTGCAACTGTAAACGATTATATGTCCTATGTACATGAAAATGAATTTATAAATCTGAACATGGGAATGCCCACCTCAACTAGATCATGAAAATAATATGATGATGATGTATTGTATTGTATCTTATACAGGTCACCTTCTAGTTCGAATACCTCAGATCCTCATGATAAAGCATTTCACCCGACATCAAAAGATTTATGACTACATGCTTTAGGGGGCAACTGTTATAGACATATTTCGGCACTGCAACCCCAATCTTATATGTCAATAAACCAAAGGCTCTTTAACACCTAAAACTGTTGTTTCATACCCTAAAGGATCATGGTCAACTGATTACATCATTCCCCAAAAGTTCCACCTGAAAACCACTCAAAACTGGCCAAAACTGGACCATACTGACCGCTCCACTGTCAGGGTGCGATGCATATTGAAGAGGCCTTCTGTCGGGTGTGATGAGCGAGAATGGACAAATGTCCGAGACAATTTGCTAAGTGGATGCTCATGGAATCTTCTAGAAACTTCTCCTATGACAATTGCCTCTTTGAATTCGCCCAGAGATGAGTAAGAGATCCAAGAAATCTCCAAGTGGAACCAAGAACAACAAGTGGAATGACACTAATCAAAAACTCAGAGATGACTCACACCCTTGCAGCCATCTATAAATGGATCCCTCATCTGATAGATCTAGGAGGCTGGAATTTTGTAATTTGTAAGGAAGTGCTGATAGTTTGTCTTTGAGAAAGAGCATTGTATTGTTGGGTGATTTTGCTTTTCATGAGGTGAAGAGGGCTTTGATGTTGGGAGGATGATGCTGGATCAGATAGCTGGGTTGTAATTCTCCCTTCTATTTTAATAAAGTTCTTTGAGTTTTCCTCCATACAATCGTGTATTTGTGAATATTGTTATTTGTGAATGTTATTGTATGTTCAATGTATTTTTGATTCTGCAGTGTTTATGATATAATAGATCGAGATGCTTTGATGGTGTTTTGTTACTTTGTTTCTATAAGTAGTCTCTAAGCGGGACAAGTAGGAGAGGAGTTGCAAGCTCTATCAACAGGGAGAGAAATCAAGCAAGGAGTCAAGTGGAAGATCCAAGTTGATCCCTTTTCTTCTCTCTTTTCTATCATACATAGAGGAAATATCAAATTGCTTTGATTGTTTGTTTTTAGGATAGCTGCCAATCCTAGTGGGGCTAGTAGATCGAAAAGGCACTAGTTTTCCCAGAAACAGTGGGTCAACTCATTTGATCCACTCAACGAGTAAGTGATTCTACACTGGTAAATGCTGGCATTCATTTCGTGTAACCCTGCATATTACTCATCATGTTCATCTCTAAAAGGGGAAAACTAACATTTCACTCCACCTTTTGGGACTCAATCTTGTGAGACGATGTATTTGACACATCATCTGCCAACTAGCCCCTTCTTTCGATATGAATTCTCCATATATACTTTTAATCTCTGCCACTGCAAAATTAAGAATTGGAAGTCACACTTTTATTTTAAATATGGTACTTGCCACAATGAATTTAAATTATTACTCCATTTAACTTGCTCTTATTGCTTCTTGAGATTGATTTAACTCATCTAAGCCATATCATGCCTCGTTTTATGGTAATTTGCTTTTACCGTTGGCATTTCCCATTACAGGTGAATATTGTACATAATACTTATCAAACTACTACCATGGAGAAAGGAAAGAAGAAAGCTCCTATGCAGGTTTTAATCAAGCCTTTCAAAGAATAAATTAATAAAAAATTTCCAGATACATTTATTTTTTATGACACCGTATGCACAACAACCGCTATTTATTCGTCATGGAATGCCATTTATGATCGATTCAAAGAAGAATTACCGAAGGAGCAGGACGAGCCACCTATAGTTGCAACAGAATATCAGAGTGACCACAAAGCCTCAGCAGCGACAATTAGGGATGCTTCAAAATCTCAACTACGCAAAGTTGTGGTGCGACCAAGGATACTTCCCTACACAATTATGATATGTTGGGTGTTCGACAATGTTGATATCAATGAGAGGAAATTCATCAGTCATTGAGGCATTACCATTGGGTATTTCAAGCCATAGAACATTCATGGTATGCATCATTTACCCGAACAATAGACAATGTATAATTCTCAATTTATGGATCAATTTGTTCAAAAGGAATGTGAGGGAAAAAGGGAGGCTTTACCTAAATTTATTAAAGAATGGACGGGTGACTTGAATAAATTTAAGGAAGTTTATTAAAGAATGGAGGGGTGACTTGAATAAATTAAAGTAATAATCCTCTCGCAAGTATTCCATCGCTTCCCTAGCTTCCCCTTTTTGTTATATTTCCACTATGCTATGTCGATTATATGCTCGGCAAAATGTCTCTCAGTTTCCTAGTGATTAGGTCCTGCTTATTGAAACTACCCCTCATGGTTATATCTTTGACTGGGATCAACTTGTATCTGATAATATGGCTATGCACGTTTTATATTTCTAGACAAAGAAAACCTCCACTAATATCCCACCATTCTACATGTCCTCTTATGTAATGGATGCCATATGTTTTTCACTTGACTTCCCATGCATGGGTTGGAAGTGGACACTTGTCGACCCTCTTCCTATACACATATATCATAGTATTCTTAGGGAAGAGAATTACTTCGATAATTTCTACTGCATCTATCATCTTGTAATTATTCCCTTATATAGAGCCATCTTTAATTCCACAATTCTAGGGATGTCTCCCAAGGCCATGGATTGTTTGCTAAAGATTGGAGTCGAGGAGATTTTTACCTATATTAGGGTTTGGGGAAGTAATGGCTGCCTCCATGTTCTCCATCTTTATGTCCTAGATAATCTCCTAGCCAAAGAAATTTTTATCAGACTGTAGGGATTGGAATTACCCTCGAACTCAAAAAATCTTCTAAAAACTTTTGGCCTAAATTTCCCTTGCAAGTATGTCTATTCACTCTCCAAATCTATCAACAGGCTAAAAATGAGATCTTGGCCTTAAATGAATTGAACCTCGCCACCATTCCTACCAAAGGTTATGATCCTTCTCAGGTAGCTCAAAATGTAGTTGCTGAAGCATAAATGAAAAATTATGTTCATGACCATAGTCAATATGATGATTTATTTTGCCAGGCCTCCTTTTATGAGTTAGTTTGTTATAAAGCGAAGCAATTGTGTCTAGACAACTTTAAATGCTTTTTCGTTTTTTACAGTTTCTAGAAAGGCTCCTTTTCATATGCATTTTCTAAATCTATCTTTGGTTTTGTAGAAAAAACTATCAATTCTTCTACACAGACCACACCTCATATCTCTACACCAATGGATATTTCTTCCACCTATTCCAAGGATCAGGGTTCCTCAGTCAACCTATTGGTTAATGATATGAAGAAAGAATGGCAGTCATTTTTTTATATGTTCTCAACACCAGATGATGCATCTAAGGAAAAGGAAACCCTTGACGTAAACACTTCAAATTATATTGTTCAACAAACAATGCCCATTACTCCCAATTCTTCAAAATATGTTCTTGCACACCCTAGTGCCATTTCTAAGCCCCCTCTTGATACTCAAATTAATGTAGAAGTCATTCCTACTCATCCAACTTTGTAAATTCAATTAAATATTGAGTAAATTCCTCCAATTGAAGCTTTCTACCATCCTCAACATAAATTTGTTGTAGAAATAATTCGAAATTTGTAGCTGCTAATGAATTCAGACTAAAAACAATAGACACAAATTTCTTCTACTCAATCTATGGAAGGGAAAAGATACAATAGAAACACATGCAATCATTCAGTAATAATTAACACATTATTTTTACTACGGATCCCAACCGGGAAAACCCCTCTTCTGTTTGTATTATATCATATGAGATAATTGATCTATTACAATGACAACTTCAATCCTTGAAGCTCAACCTGCACTGCAATGTTGATCTCCTCCTGAGTTTGCTCTAGCCAATACTTAGCCAAAATAAGCCTCCTTCCTCCTATTTCCTTGAGAAATTCCTACTCCTAAAGAATAGGAAGAGCTCCTATTTTCTTGCTCAATCCCAAGAGAATTACTCACCTACTACATGAAAAACTCTGTACACTCAACAATATACAACAATAAATACAATTATTCCTTTTCCCTCCACTCAACTAGGTAATTCGAATTGCATGCATGACTAGGGTTATTTTTAGTAAATTGACTAGAAAACTGAGAGATCAGTGAGTTAACAACAATTACAACCACTCAACTAAACTCATACTAACTCTATTCATGGCTAGAGCTCAGATAACTGAGTTTCACTGACTATAACTCCACTAGATTGCTATATCTTAGCAATCAACTCATGCACAACTCTACTTCTTACCCACAAAATCAATTTGACTGACTTAACTAAGCGACTTGGGCATGTCACTCTTGCTAATTACAACTCAAGCCATCGTACTGATGTGGAAATTCGAATTTCTCTATTTGACTAATGAACAAGTCAAATGAAGCCTTTTCTTGCTACAATTTAACACTCCTTCTTATCAAGAAAAATGTTTTGAATAACCCCAATCTTGCTCCTCTGTATGAATGTATTATAACATAACGAACACTCCCTGTCACTGTTGTTGTTTATACTGCAATAACTACAACTAAGAAGCATCCAAAACATTGAATCAACTGTCTCTATGCTATAATTATATCCAGAGTCTTTGGTTGCTACTACCTCTGCAACTGTCACTCAAGATCTGACTACATCAACTGACACTGGTCCTTTTGCTACTGAATACTGTGGCCCCCTATAGCAAGGGTATTGAATCTTGATCCATGAGAAAATTATATTGCAACTATTGCTTCTATCCTATGGACCCTGCCCAAATCTTTGCAAATTTTGGACTAGGGCTCTACATCACCCCACTTCACTCTTGGAAATATGGTTGCATACATGGAAAATCTACCTCCAGCTTGTAGAGATTTTTAACTCGATCACCAATTTGTTTTACTTGTCGAGTAGCAACACGCTTCAAATAAGCATTCCCTTTATTGAACACCACATCATATCATTTGTTTTCAAGTACAAGTACAAAAACTAGATTTTTCTTAAAACCAGGCACAAACATTACGTCCTTTAGGTGAAGATGGGTGCTTGACTTCCTCTTAAAGGTGACAATTCCAATCCCTTTGGCACTATATCTCCCATCATCTCCAAGCTCTATGGGTAACTATAGGTCCTTCTCCTATAGGCTGCTGAATAACGCCTTATTTATTGTCATATGATATGAAGCACCAGAGTCTAAGTACCACTCACTTCCTCTTAATGTGCTTTCCATGCAAGCAATGAAGGTGAAATCCAACTCAAATTGTGATGTGAAAGCATCTCCTCTTGCTACTACTGTAGGATCCTTATTGGATTTCTTATGTGGGCACTTGGTTGCATAATGTCCATAATCATGGCAGTGAAAGCATTTAATTTTACTAAGGTCTTTCTTCTTTCCATGGTTCTGGTTGGATTCTGCCTCGCCTTGGGCCTTATTTCCTTTAGCATTCTTTCCTTTTCCAACTAGATCAAAATATTATTCCTCATCAGATTTGGATGAGACTCAATTTCTAGTGTTTCTTCTAATCTCCTCTTGCACCAAATCAGACCAAAGTCTCTCCCAATTTGGGAGCTTGTCTCTTCCATTAACTGAATCCTGATAGTTGTTCTAGGACTTCAAAATACCAAGGAGTGCTAAGCTCACTAGTTCAGATGGTGGCATAGTCTCTCCAACTCTTCCAAGTTCATCTCTGACTTGAGTGAATCTGGATAGGTACTGAATAATGGTTTACTTTTTTTGCATTCAAATGTTCCCGAGCTTATCTTTCAATGCCAATTTCCTGGAATCATTATTGCTTTCGAATAACTCTGTGAGGGTTTTCCACATTGCATAAGCATTCTTCTTTCCATGCAAACTTGAAACCACATGGTCTCTGACTCCCTCCAGGATAATCCTCTTGGCTTTTGTTGTATCTTTCTTCCACTAAGCCAATTGTTGTGCATCTAATGTTGTTGGTTTTGGAATATTAGTTTGTGTGTACTCCAATACTCCATTGTAATCCAACAAAACTTCCATTCAGTCTTTCCAAGCTATGAAATTCAAAGTTCCCTCCAATGCATATTCAAGCGTCAATCCATAGAAATACATTGTTCTTGCACTGAAGAAAATTCCTACACCACAAATTTTCTATTCGAAATTTCTCTGAGAGAATATCAAGAATTTGGTTTCTTTGTAGTTTTCAATAGCTCCTATACTATGTAGAAATAACTCAGAAATTTTAGTTGTTAATGAATTCAGATTGAAAAAAATAGTCACAAATTTCTTCTACTTAACCTGTGGAAGGGAAAACATATAATAGAAACACATGTAATCTTTCAATCACAATGAAAATTACATTTTTACTAGGGATCCCAATTGGGAAAAACACCTCCTCTATTTGTATTATATCATATGAGGCAATTGATTTATTACAATGCCAACTTCAATCCTTCAAGCTCAACCTGCAATGAAATACTAATCTCATCTTGAGCCCGCTTTGGCCAATACTTAGACAAAATAGGCCTCCTTCTTCCTCTTATTTCCTTACTCAATTCTTTCTCCTAAAGAATAGGAAGAGCTCTTATTTACTTGCACAATCCCAAGAGAATTCCTCACCTTCTACATGAAAAACCCTATACACTCAACAATATACAACAATAAATACAATTGTGCCTTTTCCCTCCACTTAATTAGGAAATTTGAATTGCATGCATAACTAGGTCTATTTTTAGTAAATTATTGACTAGTTAGCTGATAAATAAGTGAGTTAACACATTTAGAACTACTCAACTAAACTCATACCGACTCTATTCATGACTAGAGCTCTAATAAATAAGTTTCACTAACTATAACTCCACTAGATTACTATATCTTAGCAATCAACTCATGCACAACTCTACTTCTTTCCCACAAACTCGAATTGACTGACTTAAGTAACTGACTTGGCCATGTCACTCCTGCTAACTGCAATTCAAATAATCCGGTTGATGTGGAAATTCGAATTTCTCCATTTGACTAAGGCACAAGTCAAATGAATCCTTTTCTTACGACAATTTAACAACTATAATCAAGAAAAGCAGGAAGAAAAGAAGAGTGGAAAATGAGCATTCTTCTACAAACACTGCCTTAGAAGTCACTTCCTTAGAATTGATCTGGAAGAGTGCATCAACTGCTCCTCATGAATATTTTGAACATTTGTCTCAATATGTAGGGGCTTATGCTTCAGCTAGCATAGATAAAGCAACCCATGTCAAAAAATCTGTCAAAGAAAAGGATGACTGAATTCAACGGCTAGAATAAGAATTTTCACAATTTCAGGCATAACTTCAGGCATGAATTACCTTTGTTAAGAGTCAACATTCTACAAAAAATAAAATAAAAAGGATGACCAATTAAAATAATTATAGCAGCGCATTAAGTGAGCAAGAGAAAAAGCTTTGGATCTGGCCCATTTCAAACATGAAGCTTATGAACTTAATTCACAGCTCCAAAAACAACACCAAATTCTTTTTGATAAGTTAAGTTTAATGCAAGTGCAATGCAAACTGGTTAATTCATTGGTTGATGAATTGGTTGAGATGGAAACTCAATATGATGAAGCCAAGTTGATCTCTTAGAGTGTCAAGTTGACTCAAAGAGAATACATCCAGACCTTCCAAAAATTGGTGAGATGCATAAATTGATCATTCTTGAAAGTTGGAAAGATAGGATACGTTTGGCAAGGAAAATGGTTGTTGATGCTCAAGATCTTTCAAGTTCCATCATTTAGTCTATCATCCGGTCACTATCAAAGGAAAATTTAATATCAAGTTGTGAAGAGTACGTTCAGCTAGATGTAGATGCTTTATAAAAGAGATGGAGGATAACATGCTAGAATGTGGTAAGAATATAAAGCAATTATCAAAGGTAAAATTTGAGTTAAATTTGGAACCCTTGATTAAAACACAGAGCTATTTGCAGGTTCTCAAGATCCTTATAGAAGTATCAACTCAACTACTACCACCTCTACAAGATTGTGTCTTTAGTTTCCAGATAAGCATTAAACCTCATTCTCCTCACGAGTTGGCACCTCTTCTGGAAGTCCATTGGCAATGGAAACAAGCTACTGGCTCAACATCAATAACAAATCACCCAAATTGATCATTTATTTTCAAAATGTAGATATTAGCCATTTTATGCAAGTTTATTTTAGTTTGGTTGAAGAAATATCAGAGACTTAGTTTCTTCCTTTGTTTTGTAAAAAAATATTTATATGGCTCTTGAACTCAAGCAAAGGGTTCTGTTATCACTCAAGTTGTTCCCTGCCTCCTGAAGGGAATACGGCCGAGGTAACCACTAACCAATCTTTTAGCTGCAGGTCCTAGCCTACTTGCAACCAGAGAGGGCTCTCTCTTTGTAATTTAGCTTTGTTTTTGGAGTATTTTAGGCTAGTTATGATGTATAGGGTTTTGTTTTAATTTTGTTGGATGGTGATTTTAGGCAGAGTTGTGATGCAAGTCCAAAACAGTCTATACTATTGGGCAGTGGAGTCAATGATGGTGTACTGCTGAAAGTGTTTGTTGGGTAAATGGTAATGCTACAGAGCAAGATAGGCAGTCTAAGAACAATTTTCAAATCTGAAATTGATGGAATGAAGTCAGGGAATGAAAGGCAATCAAGAATCTTTCATTATGCTGGCAGAGGGAAGGCGCTTGAATCTTATCCAGGAGCAATTAAGAATTCCTAGGTAATATTCAAAGTGAAAGAATCAGTGCAAACATGAACAGTTAAGAATTCATATTCATGACTAATTCTGAAGAAAACATAATTAATAGCAGAGATTGAACACATGGTGCATTTAAGCAAATCCTGGGCTATTCTTCTTCTTTGTTACCAAGATTATGGAACATATATGAAATTTGTAAACACAGAAAACATAAAACGCAGTTTAGAATAACTTATTGTTCCTTAGAATGACACAGGAATTCTGTAGCAGGTCCCGAAACATCAAATCCACATCCAGACGGTTAGCACCAGTGAACTTCAACAGCTTTTGTATTAAAACAGTCTGAGAATTTACAGCGTAGCTTAGAGAGAAGATCACCAACCCCAAATACATTCTATGGGGAGGTATTTATACAAAAATGATATACAAAATATCTTGTAGATAAGTCTTCATGCAATAACTTTCTTCACCAACTCTTCAAAAAGAAGTAAATGAAAGAAATAAATGCTGCAGTAATTGTTGGTGTGCTAGCTGTCCAATTTGTCAGAGATATTTGACTTTCTAGACTGAATGAGACGGCTGGAGCTGCGTCTTTAATATGCGGTTCCTGTGTTTGTTGTCTTGGTGCTTTGCTGCGTCACTGCTTTGTTGTCCTGGCCTTGGCATCCATACTTGGTCTTTTATTAATGAGCTGTAGTCACAATTTGACTTCTTCTGTTCACTGTTTTTATGCTTTAATCGGTGGCCCGTGCATTTTAGAGTTGCTGATCTGTGCCTGACCAAAATCTGAAGTTGATCAAAAGCGGGAAAAGGATCGAAATTACCTTGGTAAAATCTCCAGCATTGCCTGCCACCAATCCTCTGTAGGCAGCTGATGTCTTTGTATCTTTATGAGTGTTTCATAAGCTTCAGTGTATCTATAAAAGTTGGGCTGAACCTCAAACAGGTGATTTATGTCATGTAAAATGTAAAATAGATTCTCTAACTTGTCATAAAGATTCTGTCCAGAGGGAGGCCCTGTTTGTTCTGAGGTACTTGAGGATGCTGTAATTTGATTTGAAACATAGTTATTCATCCTAGTAGTATACTGTTCAGGGTTCAACAGTCTTCCAACGTTGGTCAATAGGCTGGGCAATCCTCTGCTCTGCAATGCTACAAGCTTTAGTTTGAAGTCATCTATTTCTGCTTGCATTTCTTGGCACTTTCTTTCTAGAGTTTGCACAAAATTTCTTAGGGTCAGCACCTTTTTCACTGTCAGAATAGTATCTGTCCTGCTACTGATATCTAATGTTGTCAATTCCTCTTTGGTATGAGTGTTTAGGAAGTGAATCATTTTATTGGCCTGCTCAGGCATATTTCCCAATGTTGCTCTAGCCCTTTGAGTCTCAAATTGAGCTAGGCCTATCAATTCTATTTGTTCATGTATGGCCTGAATCGATCGCCATTGGTCAGTGATTGACTGGCCAATTTTGGCCCACAAAATCTTCTTTATTTCGGCTAGAGTTTTGTCTAAAGTAAGCTCTTTCTCTAAGGCTTTTATTTTGTTGTCCAAGGCTTTTATTTCTCTTTGTTTCTCAGCCACTGTCATCTTGGACTTGTCATAGCTTGCCTCCAGCTTGGCCAACTTTTCTTTGGCCTCTTTCACCTCTGTCACCTGAACTTCTAGCTCTTTGACTGCTTTCATCATTTCTTCCATGCTCATGCTAGATTCTGGTGTTGTTGTTGTTGTTGCTGTTGTAGCATCTGTAGTTGATGTAGCTGTTGTGGATGCTGGGATAACAGGAGGGATAGCTGCTGCTTGTGTGGGAGGAATAGTGGCAACAGTTGGAGCTGTTTGAGGTGGCTGGGAGGTTGACTCTCCCTGCTTGCCTTGCAATGCTCTCTCCAATTCTTCCTCCATTTGAATTATCCTTTGATTCATTCTCATGAGCAGATCCATGGTATCTTCTCCTTCCTTTTCTTGTACAAGTTCTGCAGTTTGAGGGTGCATAGTTGTAGGCAGCCTCAATTGCTTTCTCAGTGCAGCAATATCTTCCTCTTTTTTCTCTATGAGGGCCTGGATGCCTTTGGCATCCTTCTTAGGATCATGCTCTAGCTCCACAATGATTTCCTCCAATGTCTTTATTCTGTTATCTTTGGCCGAGGAAGACATTCTCTCCAAATCCAATTGAGTGTTTGTATTTTTTAATGATTCCTTCAGTTGATGGGCCAGCATAGCTTTATCTGCTAGTGTAACATAGACCATTTCCCCTGTTTGCTTGTGTAGCTCAATTTGGTCCATGGGGTGTATGTCCTTGGAGAGGACCTCTAAGTTTGTCTTTATATAGTCTGCAGCTGTCTGTGGCTGTGGTATCTTAGGCTTGAAATGACTTAGAATCATTTTATCTTCCTTAAAGTCATAGGCTGCCATTAATCTCTGTTGTTTGGACGGTGTTGTCTTGAGAAATTGATCATACAGCTGTACTCTTAACAATTCATTTTGAGCCTTGATTTCCATGAAAGTTCCTTTAATGCCAGGCGGTTGCTTGCTTTGCTGCCTTGAGGAAGACACCTCCATACCATGTTTCCTCTCTTGCTCTTGCTGGAATGAGCTAGTATGTGTTTGCTGGGTAGTTTCTCTCTCTCTCCTCGGACTTTCTATGACTTCTTCACTAATTTCCTCCTCAACTTGAGGATCAATTCTCTATCTTTTGGCTTCTGGTGGCTGTGTTGACCCACTTGGAGGTGTGGTCTCTTCCCTGTCCCGCTTTTTACCTCTTTCCTCATTAAGAGGAGTCTGTAAAGCTGGCACCTGTAGTGCCTCAGTTTGCTGTGGAGGGGCCTGCCCTTGACTCTGCTCCTTTGAGGTGGTAGGCTGTTCTGTCACTGTTTCCTGTTCTGCATCCATTACCTCCTTGCCTTTTGTTGTACCTGTTGCTGGTGTAGACCTTTCTTGGGCAGCTTGTGAAGCTGCAGCAGTTGATGTGCCTTCTCTGACTTGGTGTGGCAGTTTGAATGTTACCTGCTCAAAAGAATCCAAGTCAAGAGTTTTTTCCAAATCTTTGACATTTCGCTCCATTATTTCTTCTTGGGTGAACTCTTCAACTAGAGTCCCTTGCACCCACTCATCTTGATTAGAAAATTGTTCAATCTGTGGGATTTTACAATGCTCATAGGCTGACAGCCTATATTTTATTTTTCTGGCATTGATAAAGCCATCTGGGTCATAAGGGACCCACCAAAAACTCCTTTTCAACTTGAGTTTCTCCCCCAATATTTGGTCAGCATCTTGCCAACCTTCTTTCTTGTTCATGACAAAGGGGCCTAGTTGGTCTTTGAATTTCAGGCGAGCCTTTTTCTTGGCACTATGAAAATGAGTTAAATCTGAATTGATGAGTTGCCTGTAATACTCCAAGGCAAACAGTCTCATTGGCACATATCTTGGGAGCCTGTAGGGACAGAGCTCACAGCCATAGATCCTAATGACAGTGTGATTCTGGTAAAAGTACCAGTCACCTATTTTGTAGTTCTTTGAAAGCTGTAATATTTTCTGCATGTCATAGGATAGCCTAGCAGGAGGAGTTCTCATCAGGAGACAAGAGACTGGATAGAAAAACAGGTCAACAAACTCACATAAAGAGTAGGGGGAGTTCTGGACTTCATGAAAGACTGAGGTCCAGAAAATCACAGACCTCTTTTCTCCTTTAGAGTCCAATCTTTTGATGGGGCATTGGAAGCAGTCTGGCTGATAATACATGAACAAATGATAGATATAGGATGAATATTTGAAGACTCCCTCCCTATCCAGTTTCACCAGTTGGTCATGTATCTTATTGGAGATGAATTTGGCATAATTGTACTTGACAGCAGGGGGCTGTCCTGGGCTAAATGCAGACAGCATGACTAGTATAGTTTCATCAATGTGCTCACTTGTTTTGAAACCTAGTACATAGGATATCATATCAACTAGTAACTTGCCCACTTCATTGAAGCACACATAGAGAAAAGGAGGTGGCCCTGTAGGCTGGCGGTCTGCTCTCATGAATACTTTGGCAATTCGGGCTATCTCTGAGCTGGAGAGTTTAGGACCTTCATCAAGCAGGAATTTCATAGAGAGAGGGACCAAAAGCCGATTTTGCTTGAATTTTAGCATTTGGTTGATTGAGTCAGGAGTTATTTGGAAGAGGGTGCTCCCAGATGGAGACTTGACTGCCCTTTGTGTTGGGTCATAGTTCTCACAGAAGAGGCGAATTATTTCAGGGAAAATATTGATAGATGGGAGGAAGTAGATGTGCAAGTTGGATTCCCAAATGCCATAAATGTCACTGTTGTTTAGGTAACTGTTTCTCAGCTGACAGAAGGTCTGCAAGTGATTTCTGTCCCCAACCAAATCTTGAATTAAGTGGTCCCTATCAGCCAGAGGTAATGCTTCAAGTTCCTTGTGGGGTGCATTGAGAGGAGTAATGTTCAAGGCATCTGGAGTGGCCATTTTGGAATCTGAGTGTTTGCAATTTGAAACTTAAGCTTGAGTACAACAACTGACAATAGAACAGGGACTATGACACTTTTCCCAAGGGATTTTGCAGATTGAATTTTGATATGAAACGGGTCCACTGGGTAAAATTCCCAGGAAGAACAGATTGTGCAGAGGCAACTTAGGAGACTGGCTATACAGAGGAAATAGGATTCTTGGCAGAGAAATTTGACCAATGCACTTAGTTGATGGGCAGTTTGGAGACTCTGCCGGCAGAAATGAACTTAAAATGCGTTTAATAATGAATTTGCAAAGGAGGGCAAGTTTTTCGGGTTGTTCTTGAACAAAGGGTCACCTAGTGAATTGATAGGTAGAATTTCAGGGGCTGGAGTTCATTTTAGTGTGAATTTGCAGATGTTCAATCAATTTCAATGGAGAAACTGCGGAAAAACAGGGTTTATGGGTCAATAGCGGGTAAATACCTGTTTTTATGGCGCAGAGGGCAACTAGCAGGTACAACTCGAGCTGCGGGGTCGAGCTATGGAGCCGAATTCACAAGGTGATGGACTGTGCACGTTGGTGGCTGGTTTGAACGTAAAATCGCATGCAAGCGGCTCCACAGGCGCAACAATAAAAAACAAACAAAATAGTCGTTTTCACGACTTTTTATTGAATTTTGGACATTTTAGCGCTTTTGGCGCTTTTCAGGGATGATGTCAGCATGACGTATTTTTGGCGCGTAGTGGGTATGGAGGGTGACATGGCAGTTGACGTGTATGGTGACGTGGCATGTGACATGGTGGCTGGGCGCTGATGTCAGCAGATGACATGGCAGCGGAGCAGAGCAGCGGCGGGCGATATGTCGTGACGTCACAAGGTGATGTGGACCTGACGTCAGGGGGCAGGAGGCCGGCAGTTTCTGGTTTTCCCCGCACTGCCTTTGGCCTAGGGTGGTATTGCAGAGGGGGGCTCCGATCACGCTGGGAGATTGACGCGTGGTGGGGGTACGGCAGCAATACCGCCCATCCCCCGGACGCTAATCTTCGGTAGATCGGGGCATGCGATATTGCCACCCGCCGTTGGATTAAAGGCTCTGGATCACATGGCAGACGGGAAGCGATGGGCGGTGAGCAGCTTTGGACGCGGGACCCGAGGAATATTTTATTGTTTGATAACGCGCTGGGGGTAATAAACTTTGGTTATATAGGTTTTATGTGTTCGGCGCCGGGGTTATGGTTATTCGTTTAATCAAATATCCAATGAAACCCAAAATATATAAGCGCAGAGGTTAATATGGTAAGGTTTATGTGTGAGGGGGTCAGCATGGTTATTAATTTAACCAAATGTTAAATTAATCCCAAGTATTTTGGATGCGGAAGGGCTAATACAAGTCCCAAATGAACTCAATATTCCCTGAACTCGGGTTATATGGCTATAGTGCCAAGGGGTGGGGATATTTAGTATTTTTTGGGTTTTTATGTAGTTTTTATAGAATAGGGGTGGGGAAAATGATTTAGGGAGCTAAAATAATAAAGTTAAATGTTAATATGATTTTGTGGAATGAAACAGCATGAGTGAATGCTAAGTTTATAGAGTGAAACTTAGACATAGAGAAATGAAAGGAGTATGGAATGATCATTTTTACACAAGAAATGTGGCTTCTTTTCATTAAGTAAACTCAGAGTTTGACTTAGCATTGCTCATAAAATGAAGTGAAACAGGACTATTGGGCAGATCCCAAGGTCCTTGAGGGGATGTTAGTAAAAGATTTCTGGGGGAATGAAGGGGGAATTAGTCATGCTTCCATTGTAATGCAACCAAATAACAACCATGGTGCTTGTGTCATTGATGAAATAAATCTTTCTTGATCAGACAAAAAATGACCACAAACTTGCTTCTGCAACCTCAAGCTGCCTACCCAGCCTAACACGCCTAGCATTTTTTCTTCCTTTGGATTGGGTGCATTTAGACTAGCAAACCCTAATTGTCCTCTTTTCTTTTGACTGCCCTCCTATCTAAGTCTACCCTTATCTCTTCGAATGGCCCAGATTAAGTAGTTGGGCTCCTTAATTTCTCTACCTATCTACTCATCTGCCAAGCTTGAACTGTTTGGACAGGTATTCATTCTCTATTCTACAACAACAAATTTAAATATGGAATGGTCCAGATTGAACTGTTGGGCCATCCATCAAGTGTGATAAGAAACAATATTTTCACATTGTGAACTTGCAAACAAGATAGCAGTGGCATTTTGGCTGGCCACTTTCCTGGTATTTTGGTTTGGGGTTCATTTTCTTTTCTTTTTGTTGACCAATTTACTCTTTTTGCCCTTTGATTTTTCTTTTAGGGCATACCCTCTTTACATTTTTTAATTTTCTTTATTTCTTTACAAAATATGGAACCTTTGCAGCATGAAAAGATGAACATATTTGGCACTTCCATAGTCAATCATGAAAAATGAAACCTATTGGTATAGGAACCTAACAGGTTCTGAAATCAATAGAAGAAAAAACCTTATTGCACTATTGTACATTACTGCTTCTTAATTTAAGTTAATAACCATTTTGGATTCCATGTCATAAAGAGGAAAGCTAAAATTGGTACTACTATTAATTTCAGTCCTTTGATTTAAGTGTGGGATATTATGTCTTGGATGTTGTGCTTACGCTTCTGGTTTTTGAATGAGGTATTGTCACTATTGATGTGCTTTGTCCATTCACTTTAATCATAAGTATAACAAGATCTTCTTATTGAACGTGAATGAGTTAATATTAATTTAATTATACTAATCATCCAAAATTGTTTTAATTAACATTATCAGTTGCAGATCTTTGTTAACAACTATTTGTTATCATTTTAGTTCACATCCTTATGTCAAAAACGAGGTTACTATTATAGTTATTAGTTTGCGCTTTTATTTATATTTCTGCTTTATTATCTCATCACATATTACCAACCCACTTCCATATCATATCCATCTCACCCATTTCTCTAAATTCTCCATACGTTAGAGCTAGACCTTATCGAGTAATTGGACACAAGATATGCTAAGCAAGGGTAAGGCATGCCAGGGAATATCAGGGAATGTCGATAAGTGCTAGAGTGTGCTAGGTAGTTTCGGGGTGTGCTAACATGTGCCAAATAGTGCCAAAGCATGCCAGGTGCTAAGACATGGTAGGATGTGTAGGGTGCCAGAGTACGCCAATATGTGTCAAGGAGTTTGAAAGAAACAAAAGGAATAACCAAGCTAAAATGCAAGGAAATGAACACATAATAGGGTTAATAAGTCAAGACTTTATATTTTTCAAAAGGGGAATGCTAGGCACACTAATAATATGTTCCAATACATGCCAAGTGCCAATGTGTGCCAAGCACTAATGTTTGTTAATGCAATATTATGCCAAGGTGTTCCAGGGCATGCTAGGGACTATAGGGCATGCCAACACATGATAGGGGAGTGCTATGATATGCTAGGGCATGCCAATATGTGCTTGGGCATCGTACTCATGGCAAGATGTTCTAGGTACAAAGATGTTCCAAGACATGTGAGGTGCCACAGAATGTTAGTGTATTGTTCCAAAGCATGTTAAGGTGTTCCATGAGTGTTGAGGAGTGCTAGGTATCTCTCATTAATATAATTCATAGATCTTGATTATGTATTAAATAATATAGTTCCTACACACACTAGTTGAACTTTATTTAAAGGAAATTTACTAGATAATAAATCTAATAGAGATGAATCATGTGTTGACTCATAGGAAAACTATATTCTTATGACTTGAGGGAAATGATACACACTAATTACTTCTTAACAAATTGATTGACTATTATAACCACTATGACCTTGGAAACATAATGAAAAATATTCCACAACAATGGTCTTAAATCATTATCTTTTGAAAAAAATATTGTAACAAGTACATAGCATCATCAAAAACTCATTGGAATGATCAATGATGACCAACATTTCTTCACTGTCACCAAAAGTAACCGAAAAGAGCATTGGTGAGGGTCAATAAAAGATTGTCACTAGAAGTTTCACCAGAGAGAGAATTAGTGATGGGCCTTTAATGACCCTCACCAAAAGTGTCACCAAATAGAGAATTAGTGACAGGCCTTTAACGACCCTCACCAAAAGTGTCATTGAAAATGGATTTGGTGAGAAACCTTAAAGGACCATCACTATACACACTTACAACAACGATTTTTTAAAGACTGTCACCATATGCGACATTGATGACGAACCTTAAAGGTCTATCACAGGCATGAAATGTCATCAAAAACTCATTGGAATGATCAATGATGACGAACATTTATTGACTGTCACCAAAAGTAACAAAAAAGATCATTTATGATGGTCAATAAGAGATCGTCACTAGAAGTGTCACCAAAGAGAGAATTAGTGATGGGCCTTTAACGACCCTCACTAAATGTGTCACCAAAGAGAGAATAAGTGACGGGGCTTTAACGACCCTCACCAAAAGTGTCATTGAAAATGTCTTTGTGACAAACCTTAAAGGACCATCACTATATACACTTACAACAATGCTTTTTTAAAGACCGTCACCATATGCTACATTGGGGACGGACCTTTAAGGTCCATCACAAGCATGACCCTCACCAATGACCTTTTTTCTTGTAGTGTCCATCTGGTTACAGGAGACTCTCCCTTAATCCTTCACTAGTTGATGAATTTACTGACGCAAATCAATCGTCGGTCAAACCCACTCTCTCTGAAAGTGAATCCTATGAGTCTATACCTGACCCAAATCAACAGGTCGAGGTAACAGTTGACTCGATTTCACCTTCAGTTAATTGTACCTTTTCCGAAGAGAGTGAGTATGATACCACTCAGGTTCTTTTTGTTTCTTCAGATTCAAATGAGCTTGGGGGAAATCCTCCTGTTCCATCAAGATAGGAGGAAAATCCTCCTGTTCTCGTAACTCAAGGGGTTAATTCTCCCGTTTCTATGGTACCCTCTCCAAGTAGTCTATTCACTTCCTTTGATTGGAATCAACTGGCAAGATTTTGTCTTCCTTCTTATGTGCCTTTCCAGATCATAATACATGTTTGTAATATGATTGTACTCGACACTACTATAGATGAAGGTGCATCAGTGAGTATCCTTTCCTCAACTACTTAGCAAGCGCTTGGTTCATCGTCACTTGTGCTAGTTACCCAAAGTCTGCTGGCTTTTAACAAAGGAACCAGTCAACCATTAGGGATCTTTCCTTAGTTGCCTATTACTTTGGGAGGACAAATTGTTTATCTGAATGTGATGGTAGTCCTAGGCCCTTTAGATTACAATTTACTTCTCGGGTGCAGCTATTTTTATGACATGGGAGCTATTGTTTCAACACTCTTTCGAGTGATGTGTTTCCCGCATGAAGGCAAAATTGTCACCATTGACCAGCTTTCATTTCCCGGTCCAAATATGGCTTCTAGTCAACCATATTCCCTAAATGGTCCTTTTGTACCATTGGTATCTTCCCCGCCATGAGTTAGTTATGTGGCAACCCATTCCATGCCTACATCAACTGATGATCATTTTAGTGATGTTGTACATTATGTACTGGGAGCATTGGAATCAGATCTCTCTTTCCAGAGAATTGTTCTCCCATCAGATTAGAACCTCTTGGAAGTCATGACCTCCTATCATGGGTCGTGAAACAAAGGGTATGAGGATGGTTCTTTTCCTGTGTCAGCCTCATTAAAAAGTGAAACAACTCCTATGAGGATAGTTCCTTGTCTTGTGTCAACTTTGTTAAAAAATGAAACAAAGGTCATGAGGATAGTTCCTTGTCTTGTGTCAAGCTCGTTAAAAATTGAAACAAGGAGTATGAGGATAGTTCCTTGTCTTGTGTCAACCTCGTTAAAAAATGAAACAAGGAGTACGAGGACAGTTCCTTGTCTTGTGTCAACCTCGTTAAAAAATGAAATGAAGGATATGAGGATAGTTCCTGGTCTTATGTCAACCTCGCTAAAAAATGAAACAAGGAGTATGAGCATATAAGTTCCTTGTCTTGTGTTAAGCTCGTTAAAAAATGAAACAAGGAATCTGAGCAAAATTCCTTGTCTTGTATCAAGCTCATTTCAAAATAAAACAAGGTCCCTTGGTGCAATGTTCCAAGTCGAGTCTTTGATTAGATCTCGTAAAATCCCAATCGAGTCTTTCACTTGATCTCGTAAATGAACCTTCATTCCATCCACTTGATAGCCATGAGTAGTCTACTTAGGTGAATGTAATGAAGCTTGGGGGGCATGCACCTAGTGGTAAAGCTAAGTTTTCTGGTAGGTTATGTGAAGGGAATCACCTCATTCACTTTTTTCCCTATCTGGACCAAGCCAAAAAGGTGTTAGATAACTGTCGTGCTTCACTGCAGCAACTTCCATTTGCTTACAGGAGACTCTCCCTTTCATCATGCTAGGGGCATGCAAACTGAATCCAAGAATAGTTTTTCATTTCGAGCTTGTGTAAAAATGAAACTGAATCCAAGCATAGTTTTTCGTTTCGAGCTTGTGTAAAAATGAAACTGAATCCAAGCATAGTTTTTCGTTTCAAGCTTGAGTAAACATGAAACTCAATCCAAGCATAGTTCCCTATGGTTCAAGCTTGTGTAAAAATGAACCCATTTCCATTTTAACCCTCGTGATTGCCATTCTATCAGCCTCTTCCGCCAGATGAGCCTTGGTTTTTCTCCTTCCATCGTCACTATCTGCTTGGCTGATCATACGCTTTCACTTGGTTGTTTTACCCTTTTTGAGGAACAGTTGCAATGAGTGGTCTTATTAGCTAGCCTCTTCACATAAATCAACATGTTTTGAGAAGTTCCAACATCACCAGAACCAATTTCTATCCTAGACACCACTCGTTCCTTAAAGTGGAGTCCTCTTTAAGCTCTTTTCAGACTCTCTAAACATGAAAAGATTGTCGAGTGCTTGTCCTTTCTAGCTCGTTAACGGATTGGAGATGACATCTCCCTTGTATTATTTTACACTTTTTGGGCTTGAGAGATTAATTTACGAAAAATAACTTGTGGAGTTTTCTTTTTGTACCTTTTCAAACTCTCTAAACATGAAAAGGATTGAGTTATATTTGTCGTTAAACTTGTTAAAACATCAAATAGCGACAATCTTGTCCATCTAGACAAGAATGAGTTTCACTTTCGCTAGACTCAGTAAAATATCAAATAGCGATGGATTCACTTAAAGGGTGGAATTATACAACAAGCATATGTTATCCTCCTCAAGCTTCATAGAAATAAAGAGGTACTAGTCAACAATGACTAGGGAAAATGGGAAAAAGGGGAAAACCATTTTATGGTAGTAGGTCGCTTTTGAACATGACACTTTCACTCCATCTCCATGACTATTTGGGTTGGGTTATTAGCTTGATGGTTATCACACCGTTGGTCTATCATACCATCCATCACTTTGTTTTGGGTCAATGCTACCAATTCATTTTAGTGTCCCCGACATGTTCAAGAGAAGTCATTCAGTCAAAATTTATTCTTTGCAATACCATAAACCTTCATTTTCATGACCGCCATTCTTGAACGTTGTGTCATCAGTCAAATTCCATATCAAAAATCACTACACTCATTTTTGTCGTTGATGTGGGATACATCAAGGCCCTCCTGCGACGAGTCACTTCTTGTCGACATTAGTGCATTATTCAAGAAGTTGACTTAGAAACACCCTTCCAGTACCTTGAGGCTTGCATGCATCAATGGAAGGTTTCTCACTTCCGACGATAGGTTAACATCAATGGCCTTTGACTGAATGACTTTGTATGGTGTTCGACATCAAATCATCCATTCACACCATGCAGAATATACTGCAGTACCTTGAGGATCATTATCATTATCAATGATTTCTCTTGCATCTGTTAACAACTTACATCATTGGTTGGTAATCAGATGGTGTCTTCCAATGTTCGACTTCAGATCACATATTCACATGGTTAGACTCATACTTGAGCGAACGATTGAACAAGAAAGAAGACCCCGAATCTAGTTTCATCCATTCGGGCTGCGATTTCAGTAGTACTAAATCATATGTACAATGGCTCTACATTGATGGTCATTCCATTTATGGGTATATACATGTAGATGTCTGTTAATGTACATGTAATGAAAGTTTATAAGCTGAGCATGGGTATGCCTTCCCTCAGCAATTCATGTAAAAATAAAAAATCATGATATATGTATTGTAATTGATGCAGGTCACCTTCCACTTTGATACCTCCTCATCACATCGTAAAGCATTTCATTTGACATTGGCATTTTTCTGACTTCATGCTTTAGGGGGTAGTTGTTACAGATCCATTTGGGCACATCAATCGCATCATTCAAATCAGTGTTTTAGGGCTCATTGAACCCTAATTTCAGTTGCTACATGCCCTAAACAGGTCACCCCTTTGAATGCCTCCTTCCTAGACAGTTTCATGACTTGAAGACATCCAGAAATAGCCTCTAGAGGGACCAGCGCAGGTAGGCCCATGTAAGGATGTGCTGCAAAGCAGTTAAGTCCATGCTAGGATGCTCTACAGAGCACTTAGGTTTCCTTTCACCTGCGTTGGGCGAGTTTGAGCTAAATTCACATAGGGTTTGGGGAATATTCTTATCTTTTGGAGTCATCTATAAGGTTCCCTCACTTATCAACTCCTATGAGCTCGAAAATGGACGAGGAAAGAGTTAAGATGCATCCTATCCTCTCATCCCTTCCTCCATGGAACTAATTATAAGTATGGAAGGTCATTCAATGCCACAATTTATGACAAAAAATCCTTCATCTCCCTATAAATTGACCACTCATCTAAGTGATCATGGGCTGGATTATGTTGAATTGTAAGGAGATAATGTTGCTGTGAGATTTGGCTTTGAAGCGAGTATTGTAATGCTACAAGTTTGACATGCTTTTGATGTGATGTGGATGGGATCCAAGCTGGAGGAATGACTTGAATCAGGCACAAATGGTTGTAATTCCTTCTTCTATTCAATAAAGTGTTTGAAACTTTATCCCATATGTTTTTATTGTTTTATAATGCTTATATGTGTGAAATGTATCTGATTCCATTCACTTATATTCAATAAATCTTTTTCTTTGTTCAATTCTTTGTTTCCTGTTGTGTTTATAGGTACTTCTCAGGCGTATTAAGTATGGGAAGGAGCGACATGATAGATATAAAGGAGATGAGAGGAAAGTGGAACTACAAGTAGGTATTCTCATCTTATCATCTTATTTATTTCTTATAGGGAAAGGCTAAAATACTTTAAACTATTGTTCTAGATATGGCTACTTATCCAGGGAATTAGTATTTATCCATATATACCAAATTCTCCAAAACAGTCCACATAGTCTCCTACCACCTCCACAACTTCACAAGAGCAGCAACAAATAATGCAGATAGGTACATCTACTTCAGGTGAGTCAGAGAAGAGCATAATGGACATCTTCAAGGAGATAAAAGTCAGAAATGAAGCCTTGAAGATTAACACTTACAACTAGTTCTGGAAACAAACTTTTGGTGCCCAAAGCAGGCTACTGTCAGCCTTTGACTCAGAAAAGGGGAAAATGCAAATGGCATTCCTCCAAGCACAAGTTCCCCAGCCCAAGGGAGCATCAAACTACAAAAAGACAACTTTTGAGTTTGATGTAAAGGATATACATCCCATTGACCAAATGGAGATGCATAAGTAGACTGGGGAAATGATTTTCTCTACTGTCACTAACACTACCATGACTTTGTCCAAATTACAGGTTACATTAGCAAATGTCCAGTCATAGCTAAAGATGGAGAAGGTCTCTGCACTTGCTAAAGACACCAGGATTAAAACCTTGGAGGATTTGGTAATCAAATTGGGTTATGATCCTGCAAACATCAATGCTGCAGAGGAACTTGTCAAGAAGAAGAATTTGGATATAGCAGCGTTGAGGAAGCAGTTAAAATTGCCAGCTACTAAAGATCCTCTGGCTAAGGATATTATAGAGACAAAGACTCAAAAGGCAGATATGATGAATCTCATCATGGAGCAGACTACACAACTTAAGCAAATGGAGACAGAGATGGATAAATTGATCAAAGAAAAGGAGAAAGCTGCTAAAAAGACTGCCCCTTTAGAAGCACTTCCTATCACAGTCACTCCTATGACCATCCCAGCTACGACAAGTACAAGAGATGCTGCAGACTAGTTGGCCAATGCAGTTCAAAATATGTCTCTTCATACTGAGGAAACTAAGAAGTTGCAAGATCAAGTAAAAATTATAGAGGATCATCGCCATAAATCTGAGATTTTTCATGCAGCAGAGCTTCATAGAGCTCAGAATCAGATAGAAGTATGGAATAAGTTAGCAACTGAGTCTTCCATTCGCCACACTTTGGGTCATGTCAAGGAAATCATATGGAACAACATCATTGAGGAGATAGATGAAATCTGACCATGTATCCAGATTATTTTTGATCAAAAGGAGTTGATGGAAAAGGCAAAGCAAACCATTGCCAATATAAATGCTCAACTAGGAGAGATGCCTGCTACAACCAACATCATTATAAAGTTCCTCAACTCCAAGAATAGATATGAACTGGATGATCTAGGAGTGGATGACAGGACTAAAACCATCCTGGAGGTGAAGAAAGTTATGACCAAGAAGAACTTAGTTGTACAATTGACAAAGAAGTGTCACACTCTTGAAGTAGCAGTCAACAGGTTTTTCACAAGAATTGATGCATTGAACAAGAAGGGTCTGCCTTCACTGTTTGTAATTAATGATAAATTAATGACCAGAGAAGACTATATGAAGAAGCTTCAGGACATTTCCAGGGACACAACCAAGTCCTCCAACATCAAAGGTTCCATGACAGGCAGGGCATTTTATGAGGCCATCAACAATATATGTTTTATTCAACATGAGATAAAACATATTTTCACTGTTAAACCCACTTTTGACCGGTATACTGAGGTAGATGAAATCTACTGTAAGGTAACCAAGATAGCAATCTTGGATGAAGAATAGTTGGAAAAGCTGTGTGAATTTCAATATTAGAGTACATATCAGCTTCACCAGCGCAACACCCGAATAGTGGCCACTCAGCAACAACTTTCCTACAAAATAGGGCCAGATGTTCAGATTCATTCTTTTTGATTGAATTACTTCTGTTTCTGGTAGTTTTAAGTAATAATAGAATTCTGTTTTACTCAGACATTTATTGTAATATTTTGTAATTTTGTTTAAATACTTCAACCTGTCGAAGTATTGAGGGTTGCACCCTTGAACCAATTATCACACAGATTTATTCTAAGCTGGAGTGTTTTTTATTAAAGAAAAGATTTTGGATTTACTTCATATGGCTTTCCTCTCAGTGAATTGTTTTAACCATGTTTTTCGTTATGTATTCTTCATATAATTTAATTATTTTATAGCCATCCGATTGAAAATTTAATTGAATCTCAGTGTCATTTTGAATCCATTCTGAAGTTGCATTTAAATAAGAGATCAATTTGCAAGACTATCTGTTATTGTAAATTCCTCTTTGAACTTAAATTGCACTAGACTTCTATAATAGTTTGATTATAATCTGTTGATCTAGGAAGCACTGTTTTCTTCATTTCTGCTTAAAAATGGTTAAATACTTAGTTTGAATATTAAATCACTTATAATTCTTTATATTCTACTTATCCATCCCATTTAAATCAAAATAACCATATGTATTTAAAGAACAACCTTTTGTTTTATTAAGGATCTTTCTAAGTTTAAAGCACCTATTTTAAAATAGTTCATTGGTCATCCAGACCATTAAAATCAACAAAACATTTTAGATGCATTGAAATAGCCAATTGACCTTAGGTTATCTCAAAGGACGACATCATGCATGTCAAAACTAGTGAAGGAAACATACATGCAAATCGGTACCTGTAAACAAATTTGTTGTAGATGCTGATCCCTTTCCTACTCTTCCTTTGCCTTCTTTCTCCAAGAATCCAAGTATGCCACACCCACCAAGAGTGCTCCAAGAAAACTCCAAGTCTCCAATAGTATGAGAGAGAGAGAGAGAATAATGAAAGAGCTACAAAATTGAACTGACAAAAGGTTACAAATTGATCCTCATAAGCCTTTTTATAAATGAGGTCTCTGTTTTCTTCATTTTCCATTATTTTCCTTCATTTTCCTCCTCACATGAAATCTATGACCTTTAACCTCCCTTTTCTCCTAATTTCCATTATTTTCATAAATAAATGTGCCAAAATGCCATTTTTCCTTTCCAAATCCTTAGCCATTGCCTTTTCCAATTTCCCTATCCATAAACAATCAAAAGTGATCCCCATCACTAGGATTCTACCCAACATTGAGCTTGGAATAAGTTTCCCATCATCCGTGGTTATTATTTGTAACTTTTATTACATAGAATTTTCACCAAGGCTATTATAGAACCCTCCCCCTTGGGGGAACACCATCCTCGGTGTTCAACAACAACTTTAACCACAAAATTTTTGTAAACAAAATATACTGCCGATGGAGCGTTATAACTTAGCTCGATGCAATATTTACAATGATCAACCTAGTGAGAAGCAACTAACATGACATCATAACGACATACCACACAGTGGAGCTTTATAACACAACTCATTATGGTATTTACAATAATCATCCTATTGAGTGCTAATCCACATGACATCATAACATAATGATAACATAACCACATGTTGGCATAATAACATGACAACATAATCATAATAACATGACACCCATACTGCATAGTGGAGCTTTATAAGATAGCTCATGGCAGTATTTACATCCATATACATGTGTACATATAACAACATCATCAAAATATATACCAAAACATATACCAAGTCATATACCAAAGAATATATCAAAACATATACTAAACACCATATCTAAGTATATAGAAAACATCATATAGCATATAAAAAACAATCATAAAGCATATATCAACCACCATAAAGCATATACCAAACCACCATAAAGCAGATATAGAACCACCATAAAGCATATACCAAACCTCCATATCGAAGCTAATTTGCCTCAATCGAAAAAAAAGGAAGGATACATAGCTCACATTTGATCCGCCATCTCCCATGTAGCTTCATCTGGCCCAAAGTGCTTCCACTACACCTTAGCTTGCTTTATTGCTCAGTTCTAGAGCATGAGCACCTTTTTTGCAATATACACTAAGGCTATGACTGGAATTCTCCATCTCGTTCCGCATGCAATAAATACCAGTCAATCACATGATCAACATCCTTAACATACTCTTAAGAAAAGATACATGAAAAACATAATGGACTTTCACTGTCGGAGGTAGTGCAAGTCGATAGGCTACTGCCCAATCCTCGCAATGATATTGAAGGGTCCATAAAACCATGGTGCCAACTTGGCATATGATCTAATCCGCAAGGAGATCTTCTTCAGTTTGATGCACAAGTACACCCATTCCCTAACCTAGAATTCCTTGAAGAACCTATTCTGATCTGCATAATTTTTTTGCCTATCCTGTGCTGCCTTTAGATTCTTCTTGATCACCTACATTTCCTGTTGCATATCTGCCAACATATTTGGACCAATCAATACCCTGTTAACCAAATCATTCCAACTGATAGGAGTGTTACAACTCTGCCCATACAATGCCTCAAAAGGAGTCATCCTCAATGACTCTTGATAACTGTTGTTGTATGCGAACTCTACCAAAGGGAGATACTCTTCCCACTTCTGTTGCTGATGCATCACATACATCCTCAACATGTCCTCCAATATCCTATTGACCCTCTCTATTTGTTTATCTTTTTGTGGATGATAAGCTATGCTGAAGGTCAACTCTATGTCTAAATATGCAAAATAAATCCTTCCAAAACTTGGAAGTGAACTTCTCATCCCTGTTCGACACAATCTTTTTTGGAAGACCATGTAATCTGACCACATCTCTAATGAATACTTGTGCTACATCACTAGCTGAGAATGTAGACTTCATTGAAATGAAATGTGCAAATCTATCCACAATGACCATAATGGAATCATGTTGTTTCACTGTCTTTAACCACCGTGTGATAAAGTCCATGGAAATGACCTCCCATTTCCACTATAGAATTGCAATTGGATGTAGCAGTCCACCTAGATGCTTACATTTTTCTTTCACTCACTGACAGTGAAAACACCTCACCACAAACTCTGCTATATCCCTCTTCAAGTTCAATCAATAATAATATATCTTCACTACTGTCAGTGTCTTTTGATAACCAAGGTGATTTGAATAAGGTTTCACATGAAACTCCCTCAAGATCACCTTCTTGAGCTCACTAGTATCCGGTACATATATCCTATCTCAGAACCTAACCAATCCATCTGCCATAAGACAATAATCCATACCTTGTGCACCTGCACCTGCACTTGTACCTATGCCTATACTTCCACCTATACCTCTACAACTACATGTACTTGTACCTACACCTATACCTCTACAACTACATGTACTTGTACCTACACCTATACCTCTACAACTACATGTGCTTGTACCTTCACCTATACCTGTAATATAACCTGCACCTATACCAACACCCTGCTGCAACTTGTGCACAATCTCCATATACTTGACATCCTGCAGACCTGCCTGCAAGATCCTATCTTGTAAGTTTGTCTCATAGGAGCTCATGGCTACTAAGTGATGTACCTATACCCATCTGCTGAGAGAATCTACCACCATGTTCTCTTTACCTTTGATGTACCTGATCTCGAAATCAAAATCACTGATCATGGCCAACCATCTAGCCTACATGGCATTTAGATTCAGTTGGTCAAACAAATACCTCAACCCAATATGATCACTCATAAGTACAAACCTCCTGCCAAGAAGATAGTGTCTCCACATCTTCAATGCATGTATGATGGTTGCTAACTCGAAATCACGTGTCAGGTAGTTCTGCTCATGCTCGTTTAGTTTCCAGGACTCATAACATACCACCTGTCCATTCTACATAAAGAATCCAACAATCCCTCTTTTGCAAGCATCCGTGCATACCACAAACTCCTTGTTCGGATCTGCAATCTGTAGTACTGGTGCATGCATCAACAACTACCTAAGCTGTTCAAATCTAGCCTCACACTGCTCAGTCCATTCAAATTTATTACCTTTCCTTTGCAATGGTGTGAGAGGATAAGAAATCTACGAGAAGTTCCTAATGAACCTCCTATAGTAGCTTTCCAAACGCATGAAAGATCTCACCTCATACACACTCTTAGGAGCTACCCAATCCATGATGGACCTTATCTTCTTTGGATCTACTACAATTCCCTCCTTGGAGAAAACATGCCCCAAGTAATGTACCTCAGTCTGGAAGAAACTACACTTGTTGAGCTTAGCATACAACTGATGCTCTCTCAACAAACTCAACACTGGTGCTAAATGTTCGACATGCTCTTCCTCATTTTTAAAATATACCAGTATATCATAAATGAACACAATAACAAATATATCCAAATATGGATGCAACATGCTATTCATCAAACACATAAATGTAGCTGGAGCATTAGTTAAGACAAGTGGAACAACAACGAACTCATAATGCCCATAACTAGTCCGGAACACGGTCTTGTAAATTTCCTCCTCTTTGATACCTACCTGATGGTATCTGGATCTCAAATCAGTATTTGAGAACATTGCTGCTCCCTTCAGCTGATCGAACAAGTCATCAATCCTCGACAAATGGTACCTGTTCTTGATAGTCACTTTGTTCAAATTCCTATAGTCAATGCATAATCAGAGTGTTCCATCTTTCTTCTTTATGAACAACATTGGTGCGCCCCAAGGTGATACACTTGGCCTAATGTATCCCTTGTCCAACATTTCCTTTAATTAAAACTTTAACTCAACCAACTCAGGTGTTCTCATATTATAAGGTGCTTTTGATGCTGGAGCTACCCCTGACACTAATTCAGTAGAAACATCTACCTCCTGTGAGGTGGAAACTTTGTAATGTTCTCAAGAAACACATCCCAGGATTGCTATAGAACTGGTTATATTCTCAACACATCTTCATCGTCAGCCTCCTTACCCTTATCACTAGAAATTCGCACTGCAAATAACTTACACCCTATCTTGCGGCTACACTTTGCTTGCATAATTGTCACCATCCTAACTAATATGACTTTCTTATTTCCCTGTAATACTCAATGGGTTTATCATAACAATCTACCTTGGTTCTATGAAGATACAACCAGTCCATGCCCAACAACATAATGTATGAACCCAATGGTAATACATTCAAATGTGTTGCGGTAGGCATCAACACACTCAATGGGTGTATCATAACAATCTACCTTGGTTCTATGAAGATACAAACAGTCCATGCCCAACAACATAATGTATGAACCCAACGACAATACATTCAAATGTGTTGCGGTAGGCATACCATTCAAGTGAAATGCACAAGATCTTACCCAATGATGAAAGTGTTTCTTCATGCTTGTAGCCAACTACACTTACCAAGACTCTGCATGAAATTCCTTACTCAAACCACACTTATCCACCAAGTCAGGACCAACATAGCTATAATTAGATCCAGGGTTAATAAAAATAGAAATAACTTGATCACAAAGCTTACTGTCCATCTCAATGATAGATGCTTGATGCTCTACCTATTTGTTATCCAAGGCTGCGTAGATACATGAAATACTTTGACCAACGTCTCCAACAGTCTTTGCCTCCTGCACACTATATATCTTATGCTTACCACTCGTGTACTGTGGACAATCCCTCGTGTGATGATCTCCTCCACAAGTCCAACATTGCACGAGCTCCCTATTCTTCTCCTTAGATCAATGTCCCTGTCCTCTATCCGATGCATTGAACCTCTTAAGTGGTGCAACATTCTCCTTGTTACCCAAGTCCTATGGTCTTACTTGCTTCTTGTCCCATTTTCCTTTGTTCTTTGTATTACCTCTCCAATTTGGCTTCATCTCAGTTCAACACTACGATTGTTCATAGCAATGCTTCAGTTTTCAGATGGTCTCATCCAATGATCTAGGCTCATCAAACTCAATCCTATCTTTGAATGCAACCGGTAACCCGCTAACGAATCTCTGAACCTTAGCATTCTCCTCCTTGAGGTAAGGCACATACCTCAGCAACTCCAAGAATCTGCTAGTGTACTCATCATCTGTTATGGATCCTATCTTTAGCTCATAGAATTATTTTGCCCTGTCATCAAAGTATCTTTCCTACAAATACTTCTTCTTGAATAGCTGCTCAAACTCACTCCAAGTCAAATCTTCCTCATTTATACCTCTGACATTCTTCATGTCTTCCCACCAAATTTATGCTTTTCCTTTGAGACCGAATGTAGCCACTCTAGCTTTCATGTTCTTTGAATAGTCATGCAATATGAAGAAATTCTTCATGCCTAGCAACCATGCCTCTGCATCTTGTGATTTCTTTACCTCTCCATCAAAAGTAAGTAGATTTTATTTCTTAAACTCATATGGAAAATACCCCTTATCACTCCTCCTGTAAGGATGATACCGATGATGATCATAGTGCTTATCTGAATTAGAACTAGAGTCATACTTGTGTCTATCCCTTATCCTATCCAGAGTGTCCAACAATCTTCCATCTCTGATTGTGTCATCTCTATATCATCTGTGACCACCATGCAATCTACTACCATATGCCTCATTAGTTCTATCCTCCTGCACATGGCTAATCCGAAGCGGTTCCTGTCACTGAAAATCTGACAAGCTCTGAGTATGACTGCATTTAACTTTGCTAACATTTCTTGTGCCTGGATGATTATGTCATTATCTACCTTACAACTCCTTATCTCTTACTTTAAGCTTCTCAATGTCACTTCCAATTCATAAGAGTTCCCAACACCATACTTCTCTTCAGATTCACAACGAAAGTCTTTGTAGTCAACCATCTTTCTAGCCATTTGATATTTCTTCCTGCAAGGTGTACCATGTCATCTAAACCAAATTGCAATAAACCAACATACCTTAGTATAGCTCGGGGAGGATACCTTATCTACAATATCAACAAATCAACGTGATACATGTATAACATAATCATGACAACATATAAAAACGTGAAACATAAGCATATGACCATGCAACCATCATTCTAGCTTATTGTCCATTCATCAATGCATGACCTCAACAACAACACACACCACGACCTCATGCATGACAAACACCATCATTACGTCACTATACAATTGACCACATGCAACATGAACATGCATAATTATCCACACATATGCATAAACACATATGACCAAGCATGAATGAACAACACTTGAAATCAAACCTGCAAGAATGATACATGCAACCAAGCATACAAGAATGTAACCAAACATGCAAGAATGTAACCAAGCACACTAGAGCAATACATGTAAGTGATATAAATCGACATGTAACCAGTCATACACTCACATCAATGCATTCCACAAGAACACCTGAAATTTCACATGATGACATCACTAAAACCATGAAAAACATCATGCAAATACAACAAGCACATAGAATGCAAGGGTGAGAGACACAAATGCAACTGACATGCATGCATGACCAACACATAGCCCATCCAGTTTGAAGGGTGAACCATGCTTTGATACCACTCTGTAACACCCTCCTCTCACATCTACCCAAGCAACCGTCCAACCAGGGTAAACATGTGATGAGATGTCACTATGATATGATTCAACCTCCTAAGTCATGTTAAGGAAGTAGAACCAACAGAAACACACCAAACAGACATTAATCATCAACTACATGACCCTCAGGAACCTATCCAATACTTTAGAAAACTTGCCTTGGGGTCCCACTGAGCTTTTGGACAATTTAAGGGTTAGTTGCTCTGATGCTATAGGCATGCGTGCAACCCACAACTCAAAGTCACTCTCACAGGCTTGCCTGTTAGTGACCAGAGACCAAAACTGTCAGTGAAATGCCAGTGACTCTAGGATTTGAGCCACTTTTTTTTAGGCCCAGAGCCTAGGTCACTACCCAGAATTGAACCATCTCTTAAGATCAGTAAAATAACATGGAAATGACAATACTAAAGCAAATTCTTGTCCAAGACCTTGACTCGACCCCTACTAACCATGCCAGGCATTTTGTCAAACATATTGCAATTGTGTAATCTACAGGGGTGATTAACAGTTCTGAGCATAGGGGTCTCATACTTAGTTGAGAATCGCGAAGAACCATTGATATCTCAACACATCAACTTCCATTCCATCCATTAGGTCATATATACATTTATCATTTCAATTAGAATTAAAAACATGAGGCAAGCCATACATGGTTGCTGCCATAAAACACATACATAACCAACTATTTACAGTGCCGGAAATCCATCAACCAAGGGGATATCCCTGATGTGAAGTTCCAACTAGACATCACACCGTTTGGTGTAGGAGTCCCATCTAATATGAAGGCCCAATTTCCATATGCTTCGAGATTTGCCTTGGCTCTAGTTGTCAGCACATGAGAGTGTTACGCTAGTATCTTCAAACAACAAGATACGTGTGTTTGGTGAGTGCGTAACGTAAATGTGTCAAGGTTATCTTACTACAAAGGGGGAGAGTAAAGTGAGCCTCTAAGTGAGAGGTAGTAGTACCACACAGGAAGAGACACACGCAAACCAAAAAGGATATGTCCATCATCCAAAGGAATAGTCCTCAACGGACACGATAGTCGTTAAAACCAAAGTATAAGGGAATACACGTACACCATCCAACAGAGTAGTCCACACAGACCAAACAAGACCTGTCTGTCTAATTTCCTGCGGAGTAGTCCACAAGGGAGAGACAACAATGATAATAAATACAACATATCTTCAACAATGTAAGTACTAAAACAACCAAATTAGTTCAACTATCTTAGTATAGGTTAAGAAAACATGCATTACAAATGTTTAAAGAGTAGTCTTACAAACATCTACAAAATGTGTTGGCCTTAACATGCTTCTGAATTAAGAAAAAGTCCCAAGACACATCTATACACCATACATCACTAGTCCCAGTAGTGGGACATTGGAGCCACTCCTCGCTCCTCAAAGGATAGACTATAGACTCTCAAGGACATGTGGGAGAAGCCAAGGTGAAAATTCCTTGTGCATACAATGGGAGGGGTATATATAGCCAAGGGTGATGCTTGACCCTTGTGACTTTTGGATTACCCTCATCACTGTTCAACTCCCCATGACTCTTCGACTTCTTGTGTGCGTCCATTAGACTTCCCTTTACATTACATTCAGTTACAACGCATATTTCTCGTAATGGTGATGTGGCCGAGACAACTCATGACACAACTCGACATGACACTGCTGACATGTATTGGTTGACTGCGGTGTCCATATCAAGATGATGCGTTGCTGAGTGATGGATGTACTCATGCTGTGCTTTGTCCTCTCCTCCACATGGCATAGTGCTGCGAGGTCTTCGATGGTATTGGTATTGTTTGATGGTTCAATGCATGCATTCCTTTCTCTTGTTGCTTGATATGCTTGGTACTTTTGTCTAGCTGAAAGAAAGTCTTCTAGCATGTGCGCTCCTTCTTCATATCGTTTGTCATCTCGCCATGATCTATCAGTCTACATATTCCTGCAATTCACTCATGATGGGATGACATCAAATCCAAAACCTCCTAATCTAGCATGATGCATTCTTCTCGTGTTCCAGGTTATAGGGAGGGAGGAAAACTCATTGAGACAGTGGAGAGCACGGCTCAGGCTGGAATGAGGAATTCCAAGAGGACATGCTGCACTATTAGGAAAAATTGCACAGTGACCACTGGGAGGCAAAATTCTGCAATGAAAATCACTAGTGTTAGCTGTAAAATGGGACACTAAGGGGGGATACCTACGTGTAGTTTCTATAGGAGATACAAAGTCGGGTTGTAGAGGGACCTGCTAAGCATGACTACACAATTTCTGGGAATAGTGTAGGATAGGCAGCAGGGGAACTGCTAGACATGTATGCACAATTTCTGAAGGCAGTGCAGAGCAAGGAAACCAGGGTCAACTGAGCAATTCTGCGTATTTTCCGAGAACAATGTAGAGAAAGGAAACAGAGGACCAGCTGGGCATGTCTACGCATTTTTTGAGAATAGTGCATACCCTAGTTTTAGAGTAGTGCAGGCTTCGGGTAGGAAAGAAGGAGGCATATTGTCAGCTCAATTTATTGTGTAAATTAAGGCATGTATTTTACTATTAATCCAGGTTGGTAATATTAAAAGAAAACCACAATTTATGGATTTTTGGTTAAGGACTAATATAGAAATAATTTATGATAATGGAAATACATATTATAAATATAAATCACTCTTCACAACTTAAGCAAAAATATTTAAGTTTATTACATAAAAGCATACATTATTAGTGAATGAAATTAGACTATTTAAAAAAAACAAGGAAGAGGCTCTTTTCAAAGAGACCTGGTTGTCCTCCCTCAACAATTCTATAATGAAATTTCCAATATCTAAGTAAGCATAAGAGAATGTAATGAAAGCATAAGAATTTAATCTAAGAAAGCTTGAAAGAAGTGAATATTGTTCAATCATAGTCCTAGCTCATGGAGAAGAGTCTCTTTTCTAAGAGACCTGTTTGTCCTTCCACATTTAAGATAATGACTAAAAGGAAGAAATATTCACTTAACACATGCCATAAAATTAATTCTCATTAAAGATATTTATAAATATTTACAACAAATGAATATAATAAACATGGAGAATTAAACTATCATATGCACAAATATGAACATCATACAACAAAGTGTACTTAGCTTAGTATGGGGACCCTCCAAACTTGCTGGTACACTCCTAAAACACTAGACTACAACAACTCATTCACTACAGAAAACATAAAGAAATCATGAAACAAAAGCTCTATCTTTAATTATCTCAAAATAATAATCTTTAAGTTTTTCTACATGTCTTAACTATGAATGTCTTTCTTTAAATAGGCAAAATAATAACCATATAAGCTAAAAATTTTGAAATAACCATCATTAATGTTTTCTAACTTCATTAGGTCGAAGCCATCCATTAGTTACAAGAAATCTGGAAGAATTTCAAAAAATCCTAAAACTACCCCTTTTTAATAGGGATTTCTGGGTGACAGGACAAGTTTGACCAATGTTGTTCGGGGTTGTATTTGCTCATTTTGACCAAACCAATAGTTGTTCATCCATCTGTGGTTCCTAAGATTTCCAAATATATATTCAGCTCGAGCCTAGGTGTTTTTCACATATCACTTTAATGGAGCTATTACGGGAATTTTCAATGCAGTCTAAAATTAATTTTAAAACCCTTTTTTTACAAAAAACTCTAAAAATTGAAAAACTTAATATAATTACATGAATATGAAAAATAAGGGTAAAATGAAGCATATGTGAGTGGAATAAGGTGGAATATGATGGTAAGTAAGTGGTTTTATGATAAACAAAAATGACCAAAATTGAGGGCCAACATCTCCCCCTTGTTGATGCTGAAGCATGTCCTCATGCTTGCTTCCTTCACTTTGACCTTTTGAGTGTTGATGTCCCTGCTGAACCTGTACCTGTACCTGTAGCATCCTGTTGTGCAGCTTGAAGTAAAATTTCAATGCCCTCATGCTCCCCTGCTTTATAGATGGCAACTTTTACCTTTTGTTTTTCATATTTGTATTGCCACAGTTTCTTCTCTTTTAGCCATCTATAAGCTTGTTTTGAAATGAGCATGTTTTGAGTTTCAAGCTTTTTGACTTGTTTTTCCAATTTCTTGTTCTCTTTGGCCATTTTATTATTGTTTTCCCTGTACATATTGTTTTCCTTCTTCAAGTATCTTTCCATAATTTTACTATCCCTTATCTCATCAGTCAACTTTGTTATTTTCTTCAGATCTTCCTCATTGTGAAACTCTTCTCTTACCTCTTTAGCATATGCATGTGATGAAGTGGCTTCTATCCAAGGATCCTCAAAATAAGAGCCCTTTTCCATAGGCTCTTCCTGAACTCCCTTCCAACGTTTATATCATTTCATTGATTTTCTTAACAATCTCATGTTTTGGTTCTTTCTCAACAATCTCAAGTTCTGGTTCCTTCTCTTGGTTACTTCGTCCTTCTTGCGATCTCCTTCTTGGTTTCCTTGGGAAAGACAAAAATGATATTTGTTTTTCTACCATGACACTATTGTTTCTTTTTAGATCTTTTTCTAGGATATAAAGGGGAATTCATAATGCTTTTTGTAATATGTCTTCACTCCCTATTTCATGTTCTTCAAAGTTATTTTTGGCCAACAAATCCTTGCAATGTGTCCCTTTGTTTCTCACTTGATATTTAACAAGTATTTTAATCAACCCACAATGGTATTGAGCTTCTATTTTGTTTATGGCTCCTTCTATCATTTTAATCAAACTCCTTTAAAATAAATAAGGGATGTTAATTTTGCAATCTCATTTAATATGCTGCAGCAATTTTATGTGATAAAGATAAACTAGGCTATTCCTATTGTCAAAAGTGAAATATCTCTAGATGATTAGAACTAATTCAGACCAAGGCTCCCTGAACTAGTCCCTTTGAATTCCTTTTGATCTATCAAAGGTGCCTTTCCTCTGTTTTCTAAAAAAAAGGCCTAACCTTTTTATTTGAAATGCAACCCCTTATGATATTCTTCCCCTTCCAAAGGAAGTTCTAAAGCTTGAGATATAAATGTTGGGTTTATTGATATGGGAAGTTCACCCACCTTGGTTTTCCCATTTTCAATTTTTTTGATGAATTCCTGTGTAATCTTGTCATTATGGCCATTAAATTTTCTTAGGAATTCAAGTAATCCTGCTTGAAATAACTTTTCCACTACATCTTTGCTCTAGTTTTCTAGTTTGAACTCTTTAGGTTCCATTCTTGTTGCCATGTTTTATGTATACCAATTAATATATGCTTGTCCTGTAAATAACCTCATAAAATATATATGACAACAAAATATGCAACAAGAATTTTTGGTAAATTTACTTACTAGTCCTCCCTAGCTTGTTAAAAAAAAAAATGAACTCTTCAATTTTTGTGTATTCTGCCTTCTGCTACAATTTTTATGCTCTCTGAATGAATGAAAAAAAACCTGACTGTGTAAAGACGTAAAATACAATATTTTCACTGTAAATTACCTCACTGTCTTTCAAATCATGTTTTTTTCTCTTTGTTTTGCAAAATTTACTTCTGCAAAGTATGAGAAAGAAAGGAAAAAGAATTCCTCTGTTCTAAAACATGCATGCTGTAAACATTTATTGCACAAATTGTTTGACGAATTTTGCATGAAGAAATTGTTGTTTGATACCTGAATTGGAAGAGGAATTGGTTGAAAACTCGGTGTTAATGGCCTCTCTTCCTTTTAGTCATATAGTTCCATCAAAACTAGTTCCCTATCATTTTGAGAAATCATTGACTCTTACAGGTGGCACAGGATTTTAATGACAACAAATAGCAAACAATTCCGAAACTGAAGTCTCATATGGCACATTTCAAATAAATCTGAAGTTCACTTTTCAAAATCATTTTCATTTAATTTCTGAGGGGACAGATTCTTACCTTCACTGGGAGTTCTCTGCGTAATTCAAGGGATTCTTAGCGTAATATATGGCTTAGGTTGGAGCTTGGCACAAAACCTTCTTTGAAACACTGTTAAACTCCTTTTTAACTCTCCATATTGCTCGGTGTTGCCCTTATTTCTCCGTGCCTCTTCTTATTTCTCTATTCTCCCCTTGTTTCCTACACTGGACAGGGTTTTTATGCTGCGCTTTTCACAATTTCCACGATTCAATGATTTCTCTATGGCTCAGAGTGTATGAAAAATTTGACAACGTACTCTCTACGGCCAGGAGTAGCTCTTCTCTACGGCTCAAGAATAGCTCTTGTACATCTCCGGGCTGCGTGAATTCATTGTGTTTCGAAGCTGAATGAGCGATGATGACCGTAGAGCCTTTCTTTGAAATTTGACCAGTTTTTATTTGTCCCTATAATGTCAAGTTTCAAATGCTGTCACAACATGATTTATGGTTCTGTACTTGTTTTACATTTGTTGAATTAGGACCTTAGTTTATGATTTATGTTGTATGCACTATACTCATGTATTCAATACATGCATTCAACGCCTTTTATATACTCATACCTTCAACGCATTTATTTAACACATTCTGTATACTCATGCCATACCATTATGCACATCTTTTCTTGTTGTGGTTTTATCATTGTCGTTTGTCCTTTGTTTATCATATGCACTTATGTATTTTTAAAATGACCATAGTTTTAGGTCATTTTAAATGTCTTTACAATGATAATAACTTTATGGCTTTGATTTTGTAGATCCACAACCTAATATTTCTTGGTGGTATAGACAATCAAAAGGAAGGAGATGTGGTCAACAAGATCAGTCACAATTTGTAAATGATATGGTTGAAATATGAATATATGGTAGAATAATGAATGAATAAATGTTTAAATATAATGTATATAAATGGTGGAGATGTAAATGTATAGTGGAATAATGAATGAATAAATGTGTAGGGTAATGATATAATGTATATGGATATGAATTTTCATATTCAAGTTTTTAAACTAAATTATCAATCTTAGGAAAAAATTTGCAAATCAAAGGCTTTAAAAGAAATCTAGTCTTACAATACTTTCCTTTGATTTGATAGCTCATTACTCTTTTGTCATCACTTGACTTTTCAAAATGAATTCTTGTCAATACTGGATTATGAATAGATTTATGTATTTTCTTTAGGTCCCTTTGACGTTAATTTGATTAAGGTCCCTTCTGATACTTGTTGATGATGTTTGTTTCAAGTCCCTTCTGATAAAAAACTGCTTGATATCAAACCATTGCATGGTTTGTTGATTTATTATGAATCTTCCCCCTTGCTTATCTTTCGACTGGTCCTCATGTCTTTTAAGTTTTGGAGAATGATCCTGTATAAACAAAAATGGAAAGAAAAACATGAAAAAGAATTCATATTGGCCAAACATGTTGGTTTTCCGATATGAATTTGAGTTTGTATTGTGCCACTATCTTGGATTTTCACAGCCAAACTCTTTTACTATTTTTTAACTTTTTTATTTTATTTTTCTGGAAGGAAAGCATATTTCTATGAATTTCCAATACTTCTATATCATTGTATTCTGAAACTGTTTTCAAAAAGTATTCTTTGTTTTTAGGCTTATGATAAAATTTTAGTCTATGGCCATTAATCAGAAAAGAATTTGTTGCTTCATCATTTGTCTTTATCCTTACTGCTCCATTGTCAAAGATTTCTTCTATTGCATATGGCCCAAGCTAATGAGTAGTAAATTTTTCTTTGAAATCTTTGAACTTAGAGTTTAAAAGTAGTTCCTAGTCTCCTTTATGAAAGATTTTATTTTTAATGAATTTGTCATACCATTTTTTTCTCTGCTGTTGAACGAGATGTATGTTCCATAGCTTGTTTTCTAATCCCATCTAGTTCATTGAGTTGCATGATCCTCTATTATTGTGCTTCTCTTAGGTCCAGTCCCAATTCTACTGCAAGTTTATATGTGGGGATCTCAAATTCAATTGGCAACAAGATTTCTTTTCCATAAACAAGCTGATAGGGGCTAAATCCAGTAGTATTTTTCCATGTTATCCTATAAGCCCATAGTGCTTCATTCAGCTTCTTTGGCTAATATCTTCTATGCATGTTCACTGTCTTTGTCATAATGTTCTCAAGTACTTTGTTTGTTGATTAAACTTTTCCATTTGGATGTGGGTGGTATGGAGTTGATTACCTATGTTTAATCTTGTATTTCTCTGTTAGGTCTCGAACAAGCTTGGAGGTGAACTGTGTACCTTGATCTGTGACAATCTGCCTTGGAACTCCATATCTTACAAATATTTCTTGATAAAGAAAATAAACTACTGCAGTTTCTTTTGCTTTGCTCATTGCTTTTGCCTCTACCCATTTTGTTACATAGTTAGTACATATTAGGATGTACTTCTTTACCATTTGATGGTGGGTTGATAGGACCCACAAAGTCAAGAGCCCATTTTTCAAATGGCTCTATGAGTACTTGCGGCTTCAATGACATTTCATCTGAAACTACAGGTCTACCTATTCTTTGGCAGCTATCACATCTTTTAGCATAGGTCTTTGAATCTATGAATAGTGATGGCCAATAGTAGCCTTGATTTAAGACCTTGTATGTTGTCATCGTCCTTGAAAAATGATCACCACATGGTTCGTCATGACATGCTTTTAGAATATCAATGATTTCATCTTTATACGTTTCCTAATTAAAATATCAGGTCCAACATCAAAAATATCTCCATTAATCCAAGTGTATCTTGCACTGTCTCTAATTATTTTCTTTTTATGCTTGCTAGTGAAATGAGATAGTAATATTCGAGATGATATATAATTAGCTATATCTTCAAACCATGGGGTTTTACTTGTTATAGAAAATAGATACTCATCAGGGAAGTTATTCGACACAGGTATAATATCATCAGAAGAATGAAGTCTTGATAGAAAATCTGCTACTTGGTTATCTCTCCCTGGTCGATCTAAAACAATGATAATAAATTCTTGCATTAATAATAACCATCTAGTGATTCTACCATTGGTAATTGTTTTGTTCATTATATATTTAATGGCTGAATGATTTGTATGGAATAATACTCGATAACCTTTTATATAATACCTAAATTTATTGGCTACATGGACAACAACTTGCAATTTTTTTTCAGATACTGTGTAGTTTAATTCTGCCGAAGTTAAATTTTTTCTTATGAAATAAATGACATAGTTAAATTGATTTCATTTTTGTCCTAGAGATGCTCCTATTGCTGTATCTGATGCATCAATAGATATATGGAATGGTAATGACCAATTTGGTCCTCTGAGAATGGGTGCTATAGACAATTTTTCTTTCAATTTTTCAAATGCATTTTGATAATTTGTAGTCCATTGAAACTCAATGTCTTTTGCAAGTAGTTTGAACAAGGGTAAAGCTATCTTACTGAAGTTTTCAATGAATCTTCTGTAGTAGCCTGCATATCCCAAGAAACTTCTTACTTCTTTCTGTGTTTTTGGTGGCATTAAGTTTACAATGACTTGTATCTTTGTTGGGTCTACCTTAATTCCAGAAGAATAAATGTGGTGTCCCAACACTATCCCTTCAGTTAGCATCATAAAACATTTTTCATTTCTGAGGGATAAATTTGTCTCTATACATCTTTTTAGAACTTTTTCAAGATTATTTAAACAATCATCAAATGCATTTCCATAAACAATAAAATCATCCATGTAAACTTCAACACATTCATGTATAAGATCTACAAAGATAGCTAAGATTTCTCTTTGAAATGTAGCAGGTGCATTACATAGTCCAAAAGGCAGAACATTGTAGGCATATGTACCCCATGGACAAGTAAATGTGGTTTTATCCTGATCCTCTAATGCTATCTTGATCTGATTGTATCCACTAAATCCATCAAGAAAGAAAAATAACTTTTTCCCTGCTAATGAGTCTAGTACTTGATCAATGAATGGTAGTGGGAAATGATCTTTTAATGTTGCTTTGTTCAGTTCCCTATAGTCTACACATATTCTCCATTTTCCATTTTTCTTTGGTACCACAACTAAAGGAGAAACCCATTGACTATCAGAGATAGGGTAGATAAATCCTACTTGTAATAGTTTCTGCAATTCTTCTTTCACTATCTCTTTCATCATTGGATTCATTCTTCTTTGTGGTTGTCTTACTGGCTTGATTGTTTCATTTGTGTAAATGTGATGGATACATGTTTTTGGATGGATTCCTTGCATGTCTGTATAGTCCCAGGAAAAATATTTTGAATATTTATGTAATAATGCAATTACCTGTTGTTCTTGTGATGATTGTAGATTATTACCAATATTTAGAATCTTTTCCAGATTGATTTCAACAGTTTTTTTTTTGAGAATTGGGAATTGAGTTGATAGGAAAAATGATTTCAAATGAATTCTACAATGATTGAATAGTACATTTTTCCTGAAAACATTGGTTTAGAAGATGATTTGTCGCTTCATATTGTGTTATTCTTAGCTGCTTAGAAATATCAAGTTCTGAGATAAAAAGGTCTATTAAATCTGCATTTTATTCCTCTTCTCTAAAATTAAAGGCTTGATTAATGCTTAAAATAGGCTAAGTATTTTCTTGTTCATCATCAATCCATGATAATAAAGAAGAATATTGAGTAGGAGGATAGAGTGTAATATGTTTACTTTCATCTCCATGTGTTATGATCACACTTCCTGATTTGCATCCAATGAAGGCATCTGCTGTGACTAACCATGGTCTGCCAAGAATTAAATGATGGCCTCCTAGATTTGTTTTTTGTTGCAAGATCAAAAAGTCTACATGGTATTCCCATGAATCTAAAGAAGCAATGATGTCCTCAAGTATTCCTTCCGGTCCAACTTTAGATCTATCCGCTAGTTCTAAAATTGTAGTAGTAGGTAAAATATTTGGTAATTTTAAATACTTCATAGTTTCTGTTGTCATGACATTTATAGCAGCTCCTAGATCAATTAAAGTTTTAGGAACTGAAAAATTATTGATTGAAATGCCAACCGTAGGTATCCTAGGATCAATATATTTTTAAATTGTTGTTTTTGTAGACATGAGACTAGCTAATTTTCCAATGACTGGAATTATGGGTGGATCTCTTTTCTTTCTACAAATTTGCTTAATGCATAATACCTTTATTGTTTTTCTATAAATTGGAATTTCCTTAATGGCTTGAAACAAAGGAATTTTGACATAAGCATTTTGTAATTCATCTATAATATCAAATTCAAGAAGAGAAATTGATGGTTTATGATCCATTAACCTTTCTGGGAAAGGTGGTGTTTGAGTCATAATTGTTTTTTTTCTGAATTTGATTCCTTGGATTAGATTTTTCAGATTGTTCTCCTTCTTCAATTTTTTCTTCTATGATTGGTGGAGAATATTTTTGTAGTACTTTTCCAGACCTCAAGTGGATATCTTGTATAGGAAGAATAGAATATGTAGGAAATAATGTTGTTTCTTCCATATTATATGTTGGCCTTTCCACTCTATTACTCGGATTTGCTACTAGATGAGTTGGTAATTGAGTTGGTCTGGGTGGTGGTTGATTAGAAGGCAACTGAAGCTGCTAAGGTTGAGTTAGTGCAGGCATTGATTGTTGTGTAAATGGATTTGATTGAGTGGATTGTTGGAATTGCTGATATGGGAACGATTGTTGAGGATATGGCTATTGATATGATTGATATTGTTGAGGGTAAAATTGTTGAGGAGGTTGGGATCCATAAGAATATCCTCGCCAACTTTGTGAAGGTTGGTTTTGGTTTTGTTGAGGAGGCCAAACCTGCCATGGCATAAGAGTATTCCATGAATTCTGATATTGAAAATTTTGGGGAATTTGTTGAGATGGACCTGCAAAACGTGGTTTCCAAGCTCTTCTTGCTTCCATATAATAAAATCCTTGAGTTTCTTCTATTTGACTTTCTTGCAACTCTTTGAATGTTGCACAATCATATGTAACGTGATTTTCTGTACATAGTCCACAAACATGTATATTATCCAAAGGACATTCTCATAAAAGATGCTTCTTCCTACACTTAGGACAAAATATTTACATTGCTTGTTTTTCTTCTTGTTGTTTCTTATTTTATTTTAATACGTCAACTTGTGTTCCTAAGGTACTCAAAAGATCTGTTTTAAACTTTTCTAACAAACTCCCTATTTTTTCTCTTGTGACTCCTCCTGCTGCAGATTTAGAAGCTCTAGAAGTTACATCTCCTATTCCTGTTTTGGATCTACCTCTAGAGTACTTTTGACATAGTTCAACTATTTCATCAAATGGTATGTATGAAATATCTCATTTACCCATTACATTGAGAATATCAAGATACTCATCTCTTATTTATTTAAGAAATTTTTTTCTAATGGTATCAGGATTTAGAGAATGTTGTTTGGATTTTTGCAGGTTGTAAAGGAATTGTTCCAAATATTATTCCAAATTCTCATCTTCTTGTTGAGACATTCTAAGAATATCTTCTTTTGAATCTCTAAGCCTGGAATAGGCTTGATATTTCTTTAGAAAATTTTTATTCATTTCTTCCCAAGAAGTAATAGAGTGTTCGTGTAATCCCATAAACCTTTTTAGTGCAGTTGTTTTAAGAGTAGCAGGAAAAATACGAAGCTTATGTGTATCATCGGTGTAACCATAAGTTCTACATAAGATATCAAATTCAAACATGAATGAATCAGGATCTTCAAAATACATTCCATAGAAATTTGGTAAAACTGAAGGTAGAATATTCTTCATTTTTATTTCTTCTCCTAGAATTTCTCTAGTATCTACAATTGGAAATCCAAAAGTAGCTTCTTCATCATTTTCTTCATCTTGTCTTCTCGTATGATCATATTCTCTTTTAAGATCTTCTTCTCTTTTCCTTTCTGCTTCTCTTCTTCTTTTCCGTTATTTTTGTTGTTTTTCATATTGTAACCTTTGTTCTGGAGCGAGGATGGTAGATCCTTGCCCTTCTTATGCCATATATTTTTCAATGTTCCAAATGCTTCAGTAGAAATTTGAGATTCAAATTTTTCTATGTGTTCAAAGATAGGTTGATCTATTTGTTCAAGAATAGGTTGATCAATTGGTTTTCTTGTTTCTCTTTGTTTTCTTATGGAAGATATTTCTGTTTGTTTTTGTCTTCTTTTCACTTCATAAGCTCACAAAGTTTGTCTTTCAACAAGAGCTAACCTTTGTATTGAACGTTGTTTTTCCTCTAACTCTTCCAAAGTTGGTTTTCCAACAATTGGTGTAGTTAATTCAAATGGAGGCAGACTTGCTTCTACCAATGGTTTAGTAGTTGGGGGGTCTTCTTTTATGTATCTACCATTTTCATCTTTATATCTAGGAATAAATGACCATATGAAAAATCCTATCTATGTTTTTTTTAATTGATCTTCCTAATTAGTTATATCCAAAATTTGCTTCCCTGACAACGACGCAAAAAAAGTTAGCTCAATTTATTGTGTAAATTAAAGCATTTATTTTACTATCAATCCAGGTTGGTAATCTTAGAAGCAAACCACAATTTATCGATTTTTGGATAAGGAATAATATAGAAAGAAGTTATGAGAATGGAAATACATATTATAAATATAAATCACTCTTCACAACTTAAGACAAAATATTGAAGTCTATTCCATAAAAGCATACATTATTGGTCAATTAAATTAGGCTATTTTAGAAAAACAAGGAAGAAACTCTTTTCAAAGAGACCTGGTTGTCCTCCCTCAACAATTCTATAATGACATTGCCAATATCTAAGTAAGCATAAGAGAATGTAATGAAAGCATAAGAATTTAATCTAAGAAAGCTTGAAAGAAGTGAATCTTGTTCAATATTAGTCCTAGTTCACGGAGAAAATGATCTTTTCTAAGAGACTTGGTTGTCCTTCCACATTCAAGCTAAAAGGAAGAAATATTCACTTAACACATGCCATAAAATTAATTCTCATTAAAGATATTTACAAATATTTACAACAAATGATATAATAAACATGGAGAATTAAACTAGCATATGCACAAATATGAACATCATACAACAAAGTGTACTTTGATTGGTATGGGGGCCTTCCAAACTTGTGGTACACTGTTAAAATACTCAAATAAAACAACTCATTCACTCCAGAAAACAGAAAGAAATCATGAAACAAAATCTCTGTATTCAATTATCTCAAAATAATAATCTTCAAGTTTTTCTAGATGTTCTAGCTAAGAATGCCTCTCTTTAAATAGGCAGAATAATAATTATATAAGCTAAAAAGTCTGAAACAACCATCATTAATGTTATCCCACGTCATCAGGTCGAATCCATCCATCAGTTACAATAAATTTGGAAGAATTCCAAAAGATTCTAAAACTACCCCTTTTTTAATAAGGATTTCTGGGTGACAAGTCAAGTTTGACCAGCATTGACCGGGGTTGTATTTACTCATTTTGACCAAACCAATAGCTATTCATCAATTCGTGGTTCCTAAGATTTCCAAATATGTATTAAGCTCGTGCCCAAGTGTCCTGCACATATCACTTTAATGGAGCTATTATGGGAATTTTCAATGCAGTCTAAAATTAATTTTAAAACCCAATTTTTACAAAAAATTCTAAAAATTTAAAAACTTAATCTAATTACTTGAATATGAAAAATAAGGGTAAAATGAAGCATATATGAGTGGAATAAGGTGGAATATGATGGTAAGTAAGTGGGCTTATGATAAACAAAATTGACCAAAATTGAGGGCCAACACATGTTGACTGTGCTTGAGAAATGTGTAGTTCAGTTTGGTTATGGAGACAGTGTTTGCCTCAAGCACTCTATAGTTTCAGGTAGTAGAGTAGGGTTACTAAGGGCTGGGACTGCGTAGTGCAACTCAGTCAGGGTTCGGTGGAAGAGGGTTTTTTGATCGGTCAGATTTTCAGGAAAATGGCTAAGTGTCGAAAACAAGTGAACTTGTGCAGAATGGAATTGTGATCATAAACTTAGCATACATGACAATGAGACAAAATAGACCATAATGAAAAAAAGACAAAACATGCCCTCGATGAGACTATCATAGAGCTGAGGGCAACAAACGTGACACTTGTGATATACCTTCGGACGACCATGAAGACACTTGCACAAAAGTGCTTACAACTTCGTGTGTGAGTACGAAGAGTGTTCACATAGCGAAGACAACCCAAACACACAAAGACAAACCCTCAAACTCACCAGAATAAGATCACAAGCATGACAAAGAAATCAACATGCCAAAAGATGACCACTGGTCAAACAAGCAAAAGGGTGGAAAGACTTCACAAGGGATCATGGGGTGAGCTCGAGTGTTTGCAACCATCAAAGTAAAAACCAAGGAAGGCTCCAAAATTTGGATGCAATCCAAAATTTTGGAGGGTGTTGCAATCACTACAACACTAGGTGACACATTGGTTGAATACCAACTCCTCTGTTTTGGTTCATTTTCAGCGCAGGGTCTTGGCCTTTCAGGGAGTATTGATTCATTGTGTAGATCACTTCAGCTTCCCCACTTAATCTGCAAACAGAAACGGTTCACCTTGTAATGAATCAGTTGAAGAAAACATAAAATTCAGCCATATCACAATGTTTTAAATCAGGAAGGGTAATTTGGCTCATGAGCTTAAGATTTTCAAAGTATATTTTTTCATCTCTAGTGTTGCTTCCCTGCCAGCAAGCCTGGACAGTACCCCATCAGAGTCATGCAGGAATAAAAACATTGCTCCACAGCCATCGAGCTTGGACAGTACCCAAGTGGAGTTGCTTGCTTCACCTTTATACGTAGGAAGCCTTTCTCTTCTTTCACCTTTGTTATTTTTGAAAGAGGACTGTGCATAAGCACTTAGTTATTTTTGGGGCGAAAGAGGGATCTCGACTTATTCAGAGAAAGAGAGGTTGTTCCTTCAGAGAAGCATATAAAGACCTCTGATTCAGGTTTTTTCATTTAGATTTTCCCCTTATCCTTTTCTACTAGTTGGATAAGCTTGAACACACCAGAGCAGAAAACTGAGTATAGGCCCGAGGTTTCCCAGACTGGACACGGGTTCATGGCTCGCCCGAAACTTTCCTTACAGACGGATCATATTTTCCGTCAAGACTTCGTCAGCCATAAGTTACAACCACGCACAAAGAAGACGTACATAGGACTGGCCAAGCATTGTAGTGTCACAAGACTATTTGAAATTCAACCACATACTCATCCAAAAATAAGAACATAGTGTAGACACAACACTTATTCGCGCAGTGCAAACAAACGAAAATCTCAACATGAAAGGAAAAACAAGACGAGAGGAAATACATACACAACAAGGAAACAAAACTAAAATACAAGAAAGCAAAATGACCAAATCAAACATGATGTAAAATAAGAATAAGAAAACCATGACAGGCTACAAGTGCAAGATGAGTGCAAGGAAGGGAAAACTAAGATGCAACTAATCCTAATACTATCATAACAACTAAACGGTCGAGATTACATGAAATGAAATTTCTAGTGAAGCCACCGTAGTCACTCCTGGCCTGCATCCACCAATATACAAGCGATTAAAACAGATAAAAAGTAGTGTGCAATAGAAAATACAAAAAATTGAACACGTTGCACATAGAAATGAACGTCTTGCCTGTGGACAGAAAGATGTGTCACAACCACCCAATATGCATGCTTACCTCTATGATGGATACCGTTTCTAAACAAACCTCAAAAGCTTCTTATGAGTGTGTCCTTATCTGCACCGAGCTTCTTAGCAAGCACGAGGAAGGATTGAAGCTTGTTACCTACAACATGGCTTGCCAAGTAAGATTGTTCTAGCCATTCAATGATTGGGTCGTAAAATTCATAATGGTTGTTTGGACAACCTCGTGATCTGTGAAAGGGTGGATTTTCGATTTGACAGACAGGATCACAATGGGAATCTTGTAAGGAAAAATAAATCTGATCATTCTCAACAGTCATGCCAAGATAGTGAGGACTTGTGATAACCATTAATGTAGGCTGAAGTGCCTCACATGTTTGAAAAACATCTAAGGAGAAAGATGCTAAATAATGAATATCAGAGATCACGAAGAAATTGTCATTGTATGTGCTGTTGGGAAAATGATAAGTTGAATGAAAGTAACCCAAGATAGAGGAATGATCAGATGAGCTAGTTGAAACATCAGATTCCTAGTTTGAACTGAACAAAGAAAAATTGATTTGAACAATCTTTTGAATGCTCTGAACAATGGAACCAAGTTCGCTATGAGCTAGACATGACGGACCACCTTCCTGCAACTGGTGTAAAACTATGGAGGCATCATGGTCATCACATAAATTTAAAAGAGATGCCAACATTGTGAATGCATGAAACCATGGGGAAAGGAACTTGATTCATGCGATAGCTCATGTATGCATCATCACATAGGGGGATTGCTGGTGTGATGAGCGGGAAAATTCATAGTACAAGATTCACAAGAAGACTGAGGAGCTGATCATGAGATGGAAAATTCGATAAGTATGATTGCGAGCAAGGACAGTCTTTGAGATGATTGACTTCACAATTCCAGGATTTCATGAGAGTCGAACATTCCCAACTCGAGTTTGATGTAAGAGATGTGCATGAAGACGAACATGTTGTAACAGATTCGTGGATTCAGTCATAAGTAAAATTTTGAAAATTTGAAAGATCACACCAGGAATATGAAACATTTTTTACATGGGCATCCACATTGAATGAAACCATGCATATAGACGTATTTTTCATGAGAAACCAGATTTTATTTAGTTCGGGGGGCTTACTAGAGTTGCGAGGTCCTGACATAACCATCAACAGACGTTGAAGTGTCTTGACTTCCTGATACGTCTTGGGGCTTTCCAAAGTAACAATATCATATTTTGAATCTTGAACTAGATCATGCATGGATTGATGATGGCTTCTATCACTGATTTCAAAACTTCTCTAAGGATGGCAACCATCTCTATCACAGGTTGCACCAGATTTTTCAGCTTCAGAAAGCTGACTTGAAGAGTTTTCTTCATGCAAGATAAGAGATGACGGGGAATGGGAAGTACTCTATGTGATTAGAATATTTTAAACTTCATCATGGATAGCCTCACTACCTTGTGTAAATTGAGGAGATAACTCATCGGATGAAGAATGTTGGGAACGGGTCCCCTGGGGTCAGTTTTGGGGCTAAACGCCCAAGTTTTGTGTAAAGAATGTGAAGTCTCCACATTTTGTGGCCGCGAAGATGTAAAGAGTTACTAAGGGTTTTCCACCTTTCGTTTGTATAAGTCATGCTGGCTTTAGAGATATACCCATGGTTTGAGGACCATGGGATTGTATAAAAAGGGAGTCTTAGAAGAAGTCTAAGGCAATTTTTGGTAGAGTAGTTCTCGTGCTATGTTTTGTGTATGGGCCTATGAGAGCTAAGAGTGAGGAGTCTTAGTGTAGGAAGAGGCTCTGCAACTGAATGCGTAGAGGCCTAGGGTAGAAGTTCGTAGCTGAGTGCACGAACCCCTGTAGCTGTGCGCCTAGGGTAGTCAAAGTATGTACTAGAAATTTGGATTATTAATAAAGAGGAATATTCTACAATAATCTGTGTATGCGTTATTTTACTTATGTTATGAATGTTGCGATTATGTTATGTTTAATACTAGAGTATGAAGAAATGCTATAGTGATGCACGAATACATGTATTTTACTTTGTCATATGAATGCAAGTAGGAATATCTATTTACACACAGATAACCGTAATGCATGTTAAAGTAACCAATACTAAAGCGAATATGGGTAGATACAGAAGTAAGAGTAATTACAGCGGTGCGTAAGTGCCTGATGTATCTATTTAGGGTTCATGAAGGACGATTGGAGACTTTTGTGGAGGCTTCAAGGACGAATAATATAAGTACTACATAAGCCCTAAAGGGCTTATCGATTTGCGCAAAGGAAGGTTAGGGTGAATAACCGACATCACAACCATCTCAGGGTGTGGAAACTTGGTTCCTGCATCCTCGCATACTGCTTCGGGTGAGACTTTAGTTCATGCTCCGCAGATTGATGCCGAAAGGGCTATTAGTGTGGGGATTTTCCTGGTCGCTTAACGCTGAACCTGGGTCAGGGCCCATAAAGCCAATAAATGGTTCTGTTGCCAGGACCGTGATATACATAACAAGATGTGTGATGTCGCATCATTGGAATTCAACTAAGAAGGAGATTGAAGGTTGGTTGGATACAAAGATCCACAAATTCGCGGTGCAAGAAAATAGGAATCTGCGATTGACGAAACAATAGTGGTAAGACAGATATCCGTGCACAGAGATACACAAAATCTTCTTCTGTTCCTTCTCTGTTGTATTATACAAGTGGATCGCGAAGTTGGCAGATGACCAAGGGAGGTGGAGGCTTGACGGTCTGATTATCTGGACCTCAGAGCTAGTGCAGAAATTGAAGCCTTTGAAGATAAGATCACGTGTGCTTTTGATCATTGGCTTGACCGTATCATAGGAGGGTTTGTGACAGAGTTCATGGTCGATACTTCGGTCAGTTACAACGAAGCAGAGCGCCTCTTCTTCAAGGGGCCACGAGGTAAGTATTTAAAGTCATTAAATACTTGGATTAAGATGCTCTTGTGTGAAAAGTAGGTTTTACCTTGATGTTTGGGGCTACACGAAGTGGAAGGACTTTCAAGGATGGAGGAAGAAAAGGCCTTGAATATAGCCCGCTGATTAAGCCTCCTCTCAGTGACGACGAAGGAACAACATAGGCTTCTCTACTGAGCGTTATTCAGTTGATGAGATAGGGGTTCCTGCAAATACCTACACCGCCTCCACCCTCACCTCATCCATCCACACAACCTCCATCCTCACCTCCACCGCTTACCCCCTCACCCACATCGCCGCCACATCCACCACCATTCGACATGGTGAACTCCGCAAATCTACCTATGTTCAAGGGTGTAGGAAACGAAGATCCAAACTAGTTTTTGATCTGAAATGGGGACCTAAATACTTCTTGTCATGCTTATAAGAACCTCTCCCACTCCAAATCTTATATATTCCCATGATCTATGCTTATGATTGATAATTGCGGAATTAAAAGTGCTTGAAAGAGGTGTATGTTTATGTTTGTTTTTGAACTGTTCAAGTGCTTATGTATATCTTCTTATGTTGATATTTAAACACACATAATAGTAAATAAAGCAGCAAATTAGCAAACAGATAAGACAACAATACAATTAGGATTTCACCCAAACCTCTTGGGCTACATCTCCGTGAGCTCTAGTTAACTCGAATAGGCTCTCTGGGATTATGGCTTAAATTCTTTTACAAGTTCCACACTCAACTCCATTGGTTTACAACTGAACCTATGGGCTTAGAATACCATCTTATCCCTGGGTGTCCATACTTGGCAGACAGATCTAGGTTTCTTTGGACTAGACTCCTTCAATCAGTGCTTTGAGCTATCTTGAGCTCTAGCTTGCACCAACTCCCTCAGAGTTATTTTAACTGTCTATGGAACTCCTTTTGTATTCAACACACATCGGACATTAGCAATAGCTTGATCATTTGATCTCAATTTCTGTTCTTTGGCTTTGTCTTCCCTCTGGCTCTCTGTCTCTCAGGCTCTCTGGCTTTGCAACTCTGCTGCATTCAACTCTCTAGCTCTGCAACTCTATTGCGCTCAACTCTCTGAGGAATCACCTCTTTGCCATCGCCCCCAACCTTTGGTGGCTTCTCTAGCTTTCTCTGGAACTGTGGCTCTGCCTCCAAACTATGGTGGCTCTGCCTCTATCAGCTCTCTGAAGGGAAAAACTAGCTTCTTCTCTTGGCTCTTTGGCCTTTGAGGAACCCTCCGACTTTGCGGCTTCCATCTGTTCCTTTGTCCCCAATCATGAGGAATCATTCCCTTGCGGATCTTTAGCTCTGCATGCTTCATAATGCATCCCTGTTACAGAAACGCCCGCTCATAGCGTGGCATAGGTGTGATGGCTGTTTCCAAATGGAAATGAACCAGCGGGCACAGGAAATTTGGTCGTTTGGCCTTCCTATGCAAAAATCTCGAAAATAGCCACATAATGGAATACATAGGCAAACTAAATAAAAACACATCATGGTGAATTTTTTCGGAACTCAAATAATATAGAATTGCCCCTATAATCCTCTCGGGTCCGTCATTCTATCACATATCGCAATCGCATTGCGTATGGCCAAAAACCCAATACACGGGAAAATACAAAGAAATCTCGTAAATCTAGATTTCAAATGATATGAAATCGCGCTTATAAACCTATCGAGTTTGCGCCCTGATCGCAAATTGCAATAGCATATGTCAACGACCCTTTATATTGGGGATCCACCAATCGTCGATTGCTGATATCGATGCATCACATATCACTATCGGCCCCATCACATCTGTGTATCTCTATTGGCCCCCTCGCATCGGTGTTATCGTTGGTTGGTTTGGATCTATGTCTCTGCTCCTCTGATTGCCTGATAGCTCGATCATACAACGCATATCACATCGGCGTATCACATTTTTAACGGCCCTAGGGTCTAACCACTATTCCATGGTGTTTTGCGATGCGATATCACAACGATCACATATCGCAATTGCTTGGGGCTACGGTCCTGTACACTCCGCCCTTTATATGATTGCAATGCTATATATATATATATATATATATATATATATATATATATATATATATATATATATATATATATATATATATATATATATATATGACAAGCCCCTTTAATGCACCGCCGATTGGTCTTCTGCCTTTATTAAGGTTTGTGTATAAAGCGCCCATCTCCATGATCCTTTGCTTTCGACCCTTATGCTTTATCCGACTTGGATTTACAAATGATTTGTGCCATTTAGCACCGTTTACCTCTTATATGAAGTCTTTTAGACTTAGAGGTTTATCCAAGATCCATTTTGGATCACGCCTTCCCACTAAAAATCTTTTGGACTCTAAAACGCTGATATACTGATCTGAACAGTAAATGAGAGTACCTCACCCTCTTCTTTCAGCCTCCATACACTTGCCTTGCATAGTACCTCTGAACCAAAGCCTTTGAACACTCCCTTCTTGGATTTTCTTGTCCTCCTCGGAAGAACTGTCTTCCTCATTGACTTCCTACAGAACTCCTGTTGAGAAGGTCACAGAAGGGAGTTTGAACTTCTCTGCCTTGATCATTGATCCAAAGTGGCTCAAACCAATGTGAAGTTACATCAGCTTCACAAAATTTTCATTTGTACCTGTTTTACATATTGTCAAAAACAACATGATTACATACAACAACTAGATGGCCTAAACTCCTGCTTCAACAAAAGAAACAGATTTCACATCCTGTGAATTACCTCCATGTCTTTACATCTACATAAAAATGATTGACTAGATAACAAGCCAACAAAACATGCCTTTAAAACAACTGACCCTTCGAGTCAAGCATGTAGAAAAAGATGACCCTAAAGTTCTTTTTCAAAGATGAAACACCTCATCATCATCTCCATCTTGGAGACCAAATCAACCTTTCTCAATTCAATATTGCATTACATGCATGTTTACAACAAAGTAATCAACCCTCCAAGTTAATCACACATACATGTTTAAATACAAGGAAATCATCAACATCCCTATGTTCATGCATATCATGCTTATGCATGCATTTCATCCTTCAACTTTCGTTTAAGTACACTGCACTTTCGACGTTGAAATGAATATAATGTTGCAGCAATAAAGTGAGTCTCCCACTCAACTTTTCCATTCACCTTCTTGGTAAAATCCTGCAAATTGCACCTCATTAACAAAGAAATGCAAATAGATGTGATACATTTCTATTCGCATAAAAAGATATGAAACTTTAATTGGATAAGAACTCTAACCATTTCTTACCAATCCATTTCAAAGGCGCTTCCTTTGTTTGCACATCAGCATCAACATGTGAATCATCCTAAAACACATCATTCATGGAATATTTATTTCCATTCCTGCCATTCTCTCTTTCCAACCTCTTCAAGTTTTGTGGAAGCATCGTTGGATTCAGAGTCGAGCATTTTGCAGCAATGTGTCCTCACTTATGGCAGTAAGTGAAATGCATGTGCATCTTCTTGACAACATGATTTTCCTTGTCTAGTGGACCTTTGGCTTTTTGCTTCCTTTCCTTCAAAAGTTTCATGTATGTGGCCATTCTCTTCCAACATCTAGAAACATTATGGTTATCCAAACCACAAAAGGAACATGCAATTATTTTCACATTCTTATATGGAAATTTATCATGCTTTACATAATCAAAAGGAATATGATTAGAACCAGATTTATACCTTTTTCTTTCACCTTTATTACCTTCATGAGGAGGTGAATTGAATGAAGAAGTAGCTCCCTTTGGAACACCATCAACCTCTTCAATGGTTTCAGAGTTTCCACAACTCTCTGGTTCAATTGTATTCTTATGAACACCTTCTTCCTAAAAATGATGTTTCAAGCAATTGCATTACCCATAAATACAATCTTTACACTTTTGAGATAGAAGACCTGAAATGAAATTCCTTCTTGGAATTGTTTCAATTGTCTTCATGGCAGCTTTGGAACTATTTCCATAAGCTTGTCCATAGCCAAGACCTAAATACTTAGGCCTTTCCTCAACTATTATTGGCTCAACTATACCCTGTGCATGTTTGCCCAAGCCTTTTCCTTCATAGCCCATCTTGGACATTAACTTGGAACCTATGCCTCGGTATGTTTTTCAAAAGAACCAACATAAACATTCTTAGAGGAAATTGAAGACAAGCTAGAATTATTTACCTCTTCTTTAAGCTGATACTTGACTAAGGCTTCTTTGGAAACACGGAGCTATATCTCCAACTCATGCATCTTTTCTAGGTTCATATTTGCAATATGAAGTTGCCTCTCCATTTCCCGCAATTCGTCAGAAAGCAACTGCTTCTCTTCCTTCATGGAATTCAACTGCTCTCGAAGTATGATGCTCTTCCTTCCATTCTCATACATTTCTCTCACCATATCCATCATGATGAACAAGTATTGCTTCATGTCTTCATCAAAGAATCTTGTGATGAAGGAAGAATTTGAGGACTCACTTGTAGAGGTTATCATTATCAAAATGAACAAAAGAACTTCAAACAAGATTAACAAAGAGCTTATTCAAGAAACCTTTTGCAACAAACCTCTTGTGCTTCTAGGATTGTTTTGAGGTCCTTTGGGATAAGAAGAATGCCTTCAACCCTTCCTCCTTCTTGTCCTCTCCTGGACTTAGCTATCAATAGCGTTCCCTTCACCTTTGAAAACTCAAACAACAGTCAATTTACAAACAATCAAACAATAAAATCCTTGCTACTGTTTGAACACCTTTCAAGTCAAACAAGCATATAGATTGCTTGGTCAATCAAGCATCCTAATCTGGTGTGACTGACATCATGATACAAACTGCTTCATGATACCACCTGATCTGAAATGGGGACCTAAATGCTCTTGTCATGCTTAAAATAACCTCTCATACTCCAAAGCTTATATATTCCCACGATCTATGCTTATGATTTATAATTGCGGAATTAAAAGTGCTTGAAAGAGGTGTATGTTTGTGTTTGTTTTTAAACTATTCAGGTGCTTATGTATATTTTCTTATGCTGATATTTAAACACACATAATAGTGAATAAAGCAGCAAATCAGCAAACACATAAGACAACAATATAATTAGGAGTTCACCCAAACCTCTTGGGCTACGTATCTGTGAGCTCTAGTCAACTTGACTAGGCTCTTTGGGATTATGGCTTAAATTCTTTTACAAGTTCCAAACTTAACTTCATTGGTTTACAAATGAACCTATGGGCTTATAATACCATCTTATCCCTGGGTGTCCATACTCTATAAACAGATCTAGGCTTCTTTGGACTAGACTCCTTCAATCAGCGCTCTGAGCTATCTTGAGCTCTAGCTTGCACCAAATCCCTCAGAGTTCTTTTAACTATTTCTGGAACTCCTTCTTTTGTCTTCAACACACATCGGACATCAACAATAGATTGATCATTTGATCTCTTTTACTGTTCTCTGGCTTTGTCTGCCCTATGGCTCTCTGGCTCTCTAGCTCTTAGGCTTTGCAACTCTGCTGCGTTTAGCTCTCTAGCTCTGAAACTTTGCTGTGCTCAGCTCTCTCAGGAATCACCCCTTTGTCATCGCCCCCAACCTCTAATGGCTTCTATGGCTTTCTCTGGAACTGCATCTCTACCTCCAAACTCTGGTAGCTCTGCCTCTATCAGCTCTCTGAAGGGAAAAACTAGCTTCTTCTCTTGGCTCTTTGGCTTTTGAGGAACCCTACGACTCTGCGGCTTCCATCCGTTCCTTTGTCCCTAATCGTGAGGAATCATTCCCTTGTGGCTCTTCAGCTCTGCATGCTTCATAATGCATCCCTGTTACAGAAACGCCCGCTCATAGCGTGGCACAGGTGTGATGGCTGTTTCCAAATGGAAATGAACTGGCGGGCACAGGAAACCTGGTTGTTTGGCCTTTCTGTGCAGAAGTCCCGAAAATAGCCACATAACAGAATACACAGGAAAACCGATGAAAAACACATCATGGAGCGTTTTGTCGGAACTCAAATAATATAGAATTGAACCTATAATAATCTCGGATCTGTCATTCTATCGCATATTGCAATCGCATTGCATATGGCCAAAAACCCAATACATGGGAAAATACAAAGAAATCTCATAAATCTAGATTTCAAATGATATGAAATCACGCTTATAAACCTATCGGGTCCGCGCCCTGATCGCAAATCGCAATCGCATATGTCAGTGGCCCTTTATATTGGGGATCCACCGATTGCCGATATTGGCACATCGCATATTGCTATCAGCCCCATCGCATCAGTGTATCGCTATCGGCCCCCTCGCATCGGCACTATCGCTGGTTGTCGTGGATCTATGTCTCTGCTCCTCCGATTGCCTGATCACCCGATCGCCGATATCGCACATTGCATAATCGCATCGGGGTATCGCATTTGTAATGGCCCTGGGGTCCAATCATTGTTCCACTATGTTTCACGATGCGATATCGCAATGATCGCATATTGCAATCGCTCGGGGCCGCGGTCCTGCACACTCTGCCCTTTATATGATTGCGATGCGATATATATATATATATATATATATATATATATATATATATATATATATATATATATATATATATATGACAAGCCCCTTTAACACACTGCCAATTGGTCCACTGCCTTTATTAAGGTTTGTGTATAAAAAGCCCATCTCCATGATCCTCTGCTTTCGACCCTTATGCTTTATCCAACTCGGATTTACAAAGGATTTGTGCCATTTAGCACCATTTACCTCTTATATGAAGTCTTTTAGACATAGAGGTTTATCCAAGATCCATTTTGGATCAGTTTTGGTTCATCGCGAAGGCTGTGTGGGAAGCTCAGGGTATCACAAATGATCAAATGAAGAAATCAACGTTGGTTAGTGATTTGCAGGACCGTGCACTAACTTGGTACATTAAGTACTGCACTGATAATCCGACGTCCATGTTGGCTGATATCTAGACTGCGCTGAATAAGGAATTTAATAGACCTAAGTCTGACGCGCAATCAATTGTGGGATTCAAGGAGATCATGATGAAGCCCGGAGAGATGCTGTGGGATTTGGATCAAATATTGAAGTGTATGATCCATGAAGCCAACATGAATCTGACTGATGGGGCACACCGTGAATGGTTTGTGGCCTCGCTCTTGCCTCACCTAAGGGTTGCACTATCACAACAGAAGATTGAGACCTCAATGGAAGCTCTGGAAATTGCGATGAGATTGCACGAGACACCAATGTAGGATGCTAATCTGGGGGTTCAACAGATTCACGCGTAGTTGTAGAACCTTTGCCTCAAAATGCAAAGTTTGAAGAAAGACATAACAGCTCGGCCAGAGGCACATGAAAAAGGGTGGTGCCTAAAGTGAAAATGCCAGGGGCATGACAAAGATCACTATCCTGTTTTCACAAATTATGTTGCATCAGGGGGACCAATGCCTCTGAGGCCGTACGCTACAGCAGGGCCAAGTACAGGGCTTGCGATATCTTGTGTTATCTGTTAGGTAGCTGGGAAACATGCGATAGACAATTTCCATTTGCTGCAGAAATTCGTACAGACACTGCAAGATCTCTTTTGCAACTTTGTCAATCTGTGGGTCATGACGAGCTCAATTACCGAAGTTACGGATTAATGATGGAAAAGACACCTGCATACAGGGTGTAGGCTGAAACGCGGCCTCCTGACCAAGGCGCTGGAGGAGTGTGAGCTGAGTATCAGGGGCGCAGCCAAGGCTGAGGTGGAGGAGGACCTGGTAGAGGTTGAGGGCAGATTATTTGTTACAATTGTGGAGGACCAGGACACTACGCACGAGAATGCCTGAATTCGACTGATCTGAATTTAAACAGGAATGAAAAAAATTATAGAGATAACCATAAATATGTAGATACAATAGAAATAAAACTTCATTTCATTAATGTAAAATACCGAAATATGCTTACAAACAGAAATGGAAATAAACTAGCTTGAGCGATGATAACTTATCTCTGAGGAGAGATGTGGCGGCTACATGCCTTTGAAATATCTTACAATGAGGCTCGAAGGCCTATTTATTGTTGAGAAACAATGGAAAACCCTACTCATCCAAAACCCTAACCTCAGGAGATGAAGTGCCAAATTATGGGTCCCGTTTTGGGTAAATTTGGACATCAACTTCCCGGGGTCGTAATTTTGGCATACAATATCCGTTTGACGCGCACAATACCTCGTCAGAAAGATCTATCCAAGGAATAAGACTTTGGGAAGAGAAACATCAATCCATGGACCCATGTTGCTTCCAGTTGTCCCAAAAAACGTCGTTTAGGGCCTCAAAACAACTCGAAGTTCAGGACCAGAAAAACTATTAAAAATAGTAAATTATGCTACAAATAAGGAAACTGAAAAACTGAAAGAAACAATGGTGGGGGTCCAAGTGGAATTGGCGGGTGGCCACCAATATCCACCTGGATCACTGATGCGGTTATCATGCCGCTATTTTACTCTGTTTGACCATGCGACGGAGGATTGCCCTATATTGTTAGCCAAGATATGTGATAAGGTGCACAGCCTCAGCAACCGACTCAAAACCTACAGATGATGAGGGCTGAGCCTCGCGAGGAAGACCCAAAGGTAAATATTGTGCTTCGGAGTGGAGTGATGACTGGTGAGGATAAGGGGAAGTAGCCCGAAGAAGGTGAGTGGGTTAGCAAAGCACTAGAAAAGGAGACCGGGTTTGATCTAGAATGCAAAAAAGAAACATTTATGGAAGCAAAGAAAAGTTTTGTTGAACCCTCTACCTCAGGGAGTTAGGAGAAACCAGTTGAAGAAATGGACCCATCCATGATTACCACGTTCCACAATAGTAAGGCTGTGAAGGGACTGTAGGAGCTGATCAATAGGTGCGCTGGAAAGGAAACTGCTACTGACAAACCGTGTGTAGTTAGGAAGCTTGGTAAGCATAAGGCACAAATTTTACGTGAGATGAGACTCACTGCGCAGATAAGAGAATACGAAATGGACCAAGTTATCTTGGACCTAGGGTCTGACATGAATGTTTTTCCGAAACAGACATGGGAAAGAATGGGGAGACTTGTTGTACAGTGGTCTCCAATTTATTTAAGGATGGCGAATCAAGATAAAATCATCCCAATAGGGAGGTTGCAGGGGGTAATAGTTGAGATCGAAGGCGCGAGCGCACTAGCGGATTTTGAAGTGATAGACATTGTGGATGACAATAATCCCTAACCTGCGGTCCTTGGGATAGATTGGGCCACTGACATGAATGGGGTAATCAACAAAGAAGTGAAAGATGATATTTGAGAAGAAATTGCTCCGCGTAGTGGTGCCACTAGACCTTGCAGAAGGACTGCGCTATATAGAACCGGTCCACAATTATGAAAGTGATGATGATTTGGACCAGATTTACAAGATAACGGCATGAGATGAGGATTGGGTAAATTTGACAGTAGATGGATGTATTGAATGGGATAGCGAGAGCTCCTAGACATCAGATTCAGACGAAGAACTGGAGCACTGGCAGAATCGACTGCATGAAGTACCTACATTGCTATGTATCATTAGAGGTAAGAAATCTATCTTACTATGATCGGTTAATTGATATTGATCACTTTTTGGATGCATTTGAAAGGGAAGTACCAGAGAAGCATCGCTTCTAGGCATTAGATTGGGCCCTGCACGCAAGATGGTGTGGTACACACAAATATAGTTTTGATGATTGGCGTGAATATAGGAGGATGATGAGGGTACGCTTTGGTCATTCGAAGGTGCAATTAACAGAAAAATATGATGGGAGAAATGATCCACACAACCACTTGGCCAAATGGACTAAAGTGTACAGAGCAAAGCCTCAACCAGAATGGGTCCATCTGTTTTGTCATATCTTGGATGTTATACCAATGAAGTGGTACTTGGAGACAGAACTCGCCATGGCACTGAAGAATGGGATATTTTGCGCCAGGGATTTTTGATGACATTCAGTTTTGAGGATGGATCTAAATCTATCGATGAAATGTTGTAGGAGGTTAAGACAAAAATTTTTAGGATACTGCAGGATCCTCTAGATTTGATTAAACCTGATTGGACCACCCAACTGAGCCACGCTTTGGAGTGCTACAATGTCACAGTGGAATAAGAAGGCGAGGACCCGAGGAAGATTAATATTCTAGATATTGAAGGACATCGTGAAGTTGAAGGGCCACAGCTAGAGATCCCAAACATAACTGAGCCGCTCAAAACCGGGCAGGTGAACATTGGCACGGAGGCAAAGGCAAAGTTTGCAAAGATTGGGGACTACTGGGACTATGTGCCAATTATTATTAAACCGGTGGAAGAATCTGATTGGGTAAGCCCAATAGTGGTTCAGGACAAGAAGCAGAAGGAATAAATAAGGATATGCGTAGATCTCAGGAAGTTGAATGATTCCTGCGTGCATGATCCCTTCCCAACTCTGTTCACCGATGAGGTCTTGTATAATGTTGGCGGCCACGAAGCATATTCGTTCACTGATGGGTTCTCTGGGTACCGTCAGATCAAGATTGCGTCAGAGGATAGAAGTAAGATGATCTTCGTGACTGAATGGAGGTGCTTCCAGTATATGGTGATTCCTTTTGGGCTGAAGAATGTGTCGGCGATCTTTTCGGGCATAACCATCGTGACGTTCAATGATTTCATTCATAAATTTCTGGAAGTATACTTTGACGATTGGACAGTGTTCGGATTGGTGAAGTGCCATGTGGCAAGCCTACCCTTGATGCTAGATACATGCCAAAGGTAACAAATCATGCTCAATTTCAAGAAATGTTTTTTTTGTGCCCCTTTTGGGATATTGTTGGGCCATGCGGTATGCAGACAAGGCTTGATGGTAGACCCTGCGAAGATCACGGTCATAATCAATTTGGAGGTGCTAAGGAGTGTGAAACAGGTACGCACAACATTGGGGCATATGAGATACTATAGGAAATTCATCAAGATCTATGCCCAGATCATCGCGCCAATGGAAAAACTGTTAAAGAACGATGTTACGTTATGTTGGAATGAAGAATGCCATAAGAGCTTGGATGTGTTAAAGGAGAGAATGCTCACCACGTCGATCCTAGTCTTCCCGCATTAGAAGAAGGAATTTCATGTACATGTGGATGCGTCATGTATTGCACTGGGAGTAGTACTTGTTATCACTCAAGTTGTTCTAAAAAGTTGTAAGAAAGGGAATACGGCCATGGTAACCACAGACCAATCTTTTAGACACAAATTCTAGCCAATCTGGATCCAGAGAGGGCTCTCTCTTTATAATTTAGCTTTGTTTTAGGGTGTATTAGGCTAGTTATGAAGTGCAAAGGTTTTTTTTGAATTTTGGTTGGAAGGATGGGGACTCAATAGAACAGTGAGGTAAAACTGAAGAGTTTCAGTCCATTGGGCATGATGGAGTCAGAGGAGAGTGGCTTCCTGGGTTAAGTTTCTTATCAGAGGATTTATTACAGAGCAAGGTACTGAAATATGGAAGAATTTATAGGCTGAAATCTGATGGAATGGAGTCAATGGGTGAAGGGAAATTAAGAATCTTTCATCAAGTTGACAGAGGGAAAGTGGATGATTACTGCCAAGGAGAAATTAAGAATTCCTTAACTAGTTTTCAAGATGAAAGAACCAGGGGAAACATGAGCATTTAAGAATTCACTGTTTATGCTAATTCTTGAAGAAAACATTAATAATAACAGAGATTGAACACAGAGTGCAAACAAGCAAATTCTGGGTTATTCTTTTTCTCTATTACTTAGATCATGAAACATAGATGATATAGTAAACACAGAAATTATCAAACACAAGTTAGAAGAGACTTATTGATCCATGAAATGATTCTAGAATTCTGCAACATGGTCCTTAGAATCAAATCTTTATCCAGTGAGCAAGACAAAATGGTTCCGACAGCCTTTTTATTCCAAATTTGTTCAGTATTACAGTCACAACTACGAATATCCACCACCAACCAACCCCAAATACCTTGTCCGGGGGGGGGGGGGTATTTATACAAAAATGCCAAGATATTATACAAAATATCTGATAGAAATAAATATTTGCTGACAATTAATGTTTTTCTTACATAGATAGAGACAGACAGTCTCGAAAACAGGGAGACAATAAATGGTGCAATAAATTCATGCTGCGCTGGTTGATCCGAATTAAAGAGAAGTACTGGAGGTAGATGCTACAAGTCAGTTTCTTAGCTATCTCCCACTGATCCTTTGCAATGATCTTCTACTTTGGCAGAGCCTTCTTTAATTCTGATGTGATACGCTTTAATTTGCAGGACCATGGTTCAATTCTGTTCTGCGCATTTACAACAGATGGTGCACAATTTTGTTTTGACCAATGATAAGTCTACAGGATCTCTAACATGCTTTTCCACCACTCCGGTCTTGGTATTTGATGTCTCTGTAGCTTCCTTAAAGTCTCATCAGTCTCTGTGTACCTGAAGAAATTAGGTGGGGTGGTGAACAGATGCTTCACCTCATGCTCTATGTAGAAAATATTTTCCAGGCTGTCATAAAGGGACTGGCCAGATGGGAGTGCCTTTTTTGTTGAAGTACTTGAAGATGCACCAGCTTGATTGACAGAAAATGTATTTAATTGGTGTATATATTCCTTGTGCTTCATCAAAGGATCATTATCTCCCACAGGACTTGGCAAACCCTTTTGATTAAGGACTGTAAATTTGTCTGTGAAAGAGTCAATTTCTACCTGCATGTCCTCGCATCTTCTGTCCAAGTTTTGCATTAGAGTTCTCATGGTTAGAACTCTCTTGATGTCCAAAATGGTACCTGTTATTTCTTTGATATCCAGTGCTGCCAGTTCTTCACTGGTCTTGTTATTCAAAAAATTGATTAGCCTGTTAGCTTGCTAAGGCATTTGCCCCAATATAGCTCTTGTTTTCTGAACTTCCACTTGGGCTACTTTTGTCAAATCAATCTGTTCATAAATGGTTTGAATAGACCTCCATACACCACTAAGTGATTGAATGATGTTGGTCCACAAAATTCCTCTGATTTCTGCCAGAGGCTTATGCAGAGAGAAATACTTTTCCAAGGTTCTTACCTTGTTCTCCAATGCTTTGACTTCCCTTGTCTTTTCTGCCATAGTCATTTTGGATTTATCATAGCTTTGTTCAATCTTTGCTAGTTTTTATTTGACTTGCTTCAATTCAGATACTTGGAGTTTTAACTCCTCCATGGCTTTGATTAATTGCTCAGTGGTCATGGTTGTACTGCTTCCTGGTGTTGTTGCTATTGATGTTGATGTTGCTCCTGCTGTTGATGGTGGGACAATGGAAGGCACTATGTTATAACTGTGGGAGGGGCAGCTGTGGCCGTTGGAGTTACTTCAAGTGGCTGGGAGGCCGACTCTCCATGCTTTTCTTGTAATGCTTTCTCCAATGCATGCTCTGTCTCACTCAATCTTTCATTCAACCTCATGAGCAGGTCCATCATGTCCTCCTCGGATTTCTACTGCACAACATCTACTGTCTATGGATGCATAGGAGGCATTTTTGAGTTGTTTTCTGAGGTCAACAATGTCCTCTTCTTTCTTCCTTATTAATGCTTTTATGCCTTTGGAATCTTTGGGATCATGTCCCAGTTCAATGATAATATCCTCCAAATATTTTATCCTGTTGTCCTTTGCCAGAGAGGAAGCTTTCTCTAAATCTAGCTGAGCAAAGGTGTTCTCCAATGAGTTTTGTAATTTATGAGCCAACATTGCCTTGTCAGCTAGTGTAGAATACACCATTTCTCCTGTCTGTTTGTGCAGCTCAATCTGGTCTATTGGATGAATGTCTTTGGCCAAGACCTCCAGATTTGTCCTGATATAATCAGCTGCTGACTATGGTTGCTGCACCTTGGGCTTGAAATAGCTCATGATCATTTTGCCCTCCTTTATGTCATATGTAGACATCAATATTTGCTGTTTTGTGGGGGCCATCTTAAGATATTGGTCATAAATTTGCAGCCTCAAAGGATCATTTCAAGCCTTTATTTCTGTGAATGTTCTTTTGACATCAGAGGTCTGCTTGCTTGGTGGCCTCATGGATGAAACTTCCACACTATGCTACCTTTCCAGCTCCTTCCTCTGTGAGCTAGTTGATGTATCTATCACTGGGGATGTCTGTGGGTTGGTTGCCCTCTCACCTCTCAGGATTTCTAATGTTTCTTCAATGATTTCCTCTTCAGATAGAGGATTCAGTCTTTTCCTTTTAGCACCCGACTGTTTTGCAGGTCCTGTTATGAAACCAGCTCAAGAAAAGATAGAAAAGATAGATCAACGCCTTAGAATTCAGCTTCTTCGAGGGGGCAACCTCCTTTACATTACATAAATGAACAATTCTTGGATGATATAAATGACAAAACCTCCTTTCTATATATAGGAGTCTAAGGAGTCACAATATAATCCAGACGACCTAACAATAATAATATAAAGCCACAAAAATAACAATAGAGGGATTCTATGGGGCACAGAAATAACAATATGGGGGTAATAGGGGCACAACAATATAAATAATGGGTATAACTACAATAGTAATGGGGTAATCACTAGTATTATAGGGAACCAACATGCCCCTCTCCTTCAAAAAAGTGTTGTCCTCAATGCTTGAGTAGTTCTGGATACTTCTGCATAAAATTCTCATCCTCCCATGTGGAATCTTCAGTGGATAAGTTCTTCCACTTGATAAGATACTTTGAAATTGATCGATTTCGTAGTTGTCGAGTTCTTGTTTCTGTGACTACTTCCGGTTCCAATATAATTTTTCCTTCCTCGTCAAGTTCTGGCAATATTGTTTGAATTGGGAGCTTGTCACCTATAACCTTCTTTAAACATGAAACATGGAAAATTGGGCGCAATCGAGAAGCTGCAGGAAGCTCCAATTTGTATGCCATAGTACCAATCTTTTGCAACACCTTGTACGGACCATAATACTTTGGTGATAATTTATTATCCTTCTTAGCTTGCTTTAGGGACATTTGCTTATATGGTTGTAGCTGTAGGAATACCCAATCACCTACATCAAAACTTCTTTCACTGCGATGTTGATCTGCCTGTTGTTTCATTCTATTTTGTGCCAACACGAGGTTATCCTTTAAGAGTTGGAGGACTTTTTGTTGATGTTCGATGTGATGTTCCACTACCTGAACCTTAGAATTTTGTCTTAAATATGATGTGATGGATGGTGGTTGATACCCATAAAGTGCCATAAATGGGGTCATTTTTGTTGCTGTATGGAAGGAAGTGTTATACCACCATTCAACCAGAGGCAACCATTTGACCCATTGTGTCTGTTTATCAGATACAAAGCAACGAAGATATCCTTCCAAACATTTGTTTACTATCTCAGTTTTCCCATCAGATTGAGGATGATAAGATGAGCTATGAGCTAACTGAGTACCAAGACAAGAAAATAATTATGTCCAAAAATTTCCAGTGAAAATGGGATCTCTATCACTTACAATAATCTTTGGGTTTCCATGTAGCTTTTGAACTGTTTCCATAAATGCAGTAGAAATTGTATTGGCTTTAAATGGATGTCATAATGCACAAAAGTGTGCATACTTGGTAAGTCTGTCAACTACCACCATGATGACACTCTTTCCCTCAGACTTGGGTAAACCTGTGATAAAATCCATTGAAACCTCCTCCCAACGTTGGCTTGGAATGGATAAAGGTTGTAATAGACCCGGTGTCTTAATTGTTTCAACTTTATTTTGCTGGCAAACCAAACATTCCACCACAAACTTTTGAATATCTGATTTAAGGCCATCCCAAAAAAATTCCTTCTTAACCCTGTGGTAAGTTTTTAAAAATCTTGAGTGCCCTCCTAAGGGAGAAGTGTGCAATTCCATAAGAATCTTTTGTTTTAGCTAGGAATTCTTACAGAGGTATAAGCGATCTTTGTACCATAAAGAATCATTTTGCCAGCTAAATGTATCAGAAGTACTGGAATCTTGTTGTAGCTTTCGAATAAGTGCCCACACTTCTTCGTCATTCTTCCATTCCTCCCTTGCTTCGTTTATCCAATTTGGTTGGATAATAGAAATGGCACACAACAATGCTTCCACATCCTCATCCTTTCTTGAGAGTGCATCTGCCACCACATTTTGCTTCCCTTTTTTGTAGATGATTTCAAAGTCATAACCCAACATCTTTTTGACCCACTTTTGTTGCTCTTCAGAGGATAATATTTGTTCTAAAAAGTATTTAAGGCTATCATGATCCGTTTTTACCTTGAAGTGTCTTCCCATTAGGTAGGGTCGCCATTTCTTAAGTGCATGGAGTATTGCCAACATTTCCTTCTCATAAATAGCTTTGCTTAAAAACTTTCCCTTGATTGGACAACTTTCAAAAGCAATGGGTCTTTCATCTTGCATTAGAACAGCACCAATTCCATTTCCTGAAGCATCACATTCCACAATAAAGGTTTTTGTGAAGTCTGGTGTAGCTAAGACCGGTGCTTGGCACATTGCCTCTTTAAGATGTTCAAAGGCCTTTGTTGCTTCCGGAGTCCATGAAAATGAATCTTTCTTCAATAATGTTGTTAGAGGTGCTGCTATTCCCCCATAATTCTTAACAAACTTGTGATAATACCCTGTCAACCCAAGAAATCCTCGCAGATGCTTTATGGATGTGGGAATTTTCCATTCCTTAATGGCTTTAATTTTGCTAGGGTCTACCTTAACTCCTTCATGAGATACAATATGACCCAAATATTCCACCTCCTGGACTCCAAAGAAACATTTGGATCTTTTTGCATATAATTGTTTCTCCTCCAATAGTTGTAGCACCCTGTCAACATGTTCAACATGATCCTTCCAAGACTTGTTGTAGATTAGTATATCATCAAAAAATACTAACACAAATTTTTTAAGGAATGGTTTGAAAATTGAATTCATCAAACCTTGAAATGTTGAAGGTGCATTGGTAAGGCCAAAAGGCATGACCAAAAATTCATAATGACCCTCATGAGTTCTAAATGCCATTTTCGGAATGTCTTCAATCTTCATTCTAATTTGATGATATCCCGAACGAAGATCCAACTTGGTGAAGTAAATTGATCCATGCAATTCATCCAGTAATTCATCAATAACAGGAATGGGGAACTTATCTTTAATAGTGAGCTTGTTGAGCTCCCTATAATCCGGACACATGCGCCATGATCCATCCTTCTTGTGCACCAATACTACTGGAGCTGAGAAAGAACTTTGACTCGGTTGAATTATACCAGCCTCTAGCATTTCTGCAACCATATGTTCAATTTCACTTTTTTGGACATAGGGATATCTGTACGGCGTGATGATTGGAGAAACACTTCATGGAATCAGATGAATAGCATGATCATGATCACGTATAGGTGGGAGACCTTTTGGAGTCTCAAATACCTTGGAATGATTGTCCAAGACTTTTTGGAGATCTGGAGAAATAGATGATTCCAATGTGGAAACATCTAGTGAACATAATTGTGAAATTACACCTCTTTGCTCCTTTTTTAGAAGCTTTGTCATGCCATTAGAGTTGATTATCTTTCCTAGTTTCCCTGCAATACCCCTTAATTCAACTTCCTTTCCTTCCGTAGAAAATTTGATGAAAAGTCCTTGAAAATTAAAAGCTATTTTACCCAAGGATTGTAGCCATTGGACTCCTAGTACAACATCAGCACCTCCCATTGGAATGGAAGGCATTGGGCTAGTCAATACATATTCTCCCATGGATAGCTTGATATTATGGCACTTTCCAGAGCAATCTATTGTTCCTCCATTTGCAATCATCACTTGACACTCTGGTGCTGGATATAGGAAGCAATTCAATTCTTTTGCTAGCCTACAATGAATAAAATTGTGGGTGCTTCCTGAATCAATCAACACTATTACCTTTTTCTTCTTGATTTGTCCTTCTATCTTGATGGTTTGAGGAGTGGTAATTCCCGCCAATGCATTACAAGATATGGTCGGATTTATTTGTTCTTCATCTGCTTTGTTCCTGGAGTATATCTTCTTCTTTTGACCTTTCTTTCTCCTTTTCTTCTTCCTCTTCACAATCTATGTAGAATAATTTCTTCTCAACACACTTATGACCTTTAGTGTATTTTCTATCACAACTGTAACAAAGCCCTTTTGCTATTTTTTCTTCCAATTGTTGTGGTGTCAACCTTATAGGTTGTGGAAGACTAGGGGCAACAACACTTCCGTCTTTATAGTTGTGAGTGGTATGCTTCCTGGTTGCCATAATTTTGCTTTCCATTTTTCTTGCTAACCTGAATGCCTTCTCTAATGAATCAGGTTCCCAAAGGCGAACATCATGTTGGATATTATCCTTTAAAGACCCTATGAACACATCAATCCTATGCTCCTCCGAAATATCTTTTACCCTTATGTTCAATTTTTGGAACTCCTCAATGTGCTCCATTACTGAACCCTTTTGTTTGAGACTTATCAATTGGCTAAAAAAAGTGTTGCTTTTTGTATCTTCATAATGTGCTATCAATTCTTCCGTAAAAATTGCCCAAGTGATAAATTGTTTACGAGAGCAAAGCCATTGATACCATACAAACTGATTTGGTTCCAAATATACAGTTGCCATACGTACCTTTTGTGCGTTTTGCACATTATTGAGATCGAAGAATTGCTCCATCTGTAATATCCATGTGGCGGGATCATTGCCATCAAACTTCCTCATATCGATTTTTGGAATATGGTGATCCTTCGATCCAACATTAGCGTCTATGGAATCATGATTAACATTTCTTTTGTTCTCATCATGAGTTTCCTTTACTACCTTTTCACCATTAGTGACCCTTTCTTGTAGCAACTTCTTCAATTCTTCCATGTCTGTCTTCAAATCTATCTTCAAATCTGCCATGTCTCTCTTCAAATCTGTCTTCGAATCATCCATCTTAGCTTCCATGCCCTTTATTTTAGATTCCACGCCATTTATCTTAGATTCCATGCCACTTATCTTAGCTTCTGCTAGCTTTTGTGAGCGTGACATTTGTTGCACTTGTTCTTGTAATTTTGATATATCATGTAGCATTTCTTCCTCTTCTTCATGAGTGATGCTAGAGCTTTCAGGTTCCTTACTAGGTGCTTGCATTTTCTTTCCTTGGGGCATCAGTTACCGATAATAATGCTTTACTATGCCCTTTGAATTCCATTAAACCAAGCTTACACAAAAATTTAAAAAAAAGCTACACACATTTTTTCACTTTATAGAAGCCTGATATTGAATCTGATGTATCTCTGTAATTTCGAATCATCCAGTCTGAAATTGCTACCAGTAGTAGCCTTCTGCGTCCTCTTTCCAATGCCACAAGTCTGAGCCAAATTGGATTCTCCAAGGAAGAGTTATGTGAAATCTCCCACGTGACTTGCTTTTAGACTGGTTCAGTAGAGCGAACTTTTACGACGTGCCATGAGTCACTGTTTCAACCTTTGAATCTGAAACACACACACAAGAAACTACAGTCCGTCCTCTTTCTATACCTTCTTACGCAATTTCAATCCGATCCCTAGAGAGAAAGTTATGACGATTTTTCCCAGGTCACCTGTTTTGAATGTAATTCAGGAGTCTGCAAAAAGACCAACTTCCTCAGATCATATCTCCGCAAATATCGCGCGAAAAGCTCTGAAATTTGGACCCAAGGTTCAGCGCGATTTCTTCTCAAATGGGTTTTTTTGCAACTTCTGAAACGTCACAGAAATAAAGTTATAGCGAAAATGCCACGATGACCTGTTTGGAGCAGCGAAACCCTAGAATCCAAAGCTCTGATACCAAATGTTATGAAACCAGCTCAAGAAAAGATAGAAAAGATAGATCAACGCCTTATAATTCAGCCTCTTCGAGGGGGAAACCTCCTTTACATTACATAAATGAACAATTCTTGGATGATATAAATGACAAAACCTCCTTTCTATATATAGGAGTCTAAGGAGTCACAATATAATCCAGCCGACCTAACAATAATAATATAAAGCCACAAAAATAACAATAGAGGGATTCTATGGGGCACATAAATAACAATATGGGGGTAATAGGGGCACAACAATATAAATAAGGGGTATAACTACAATAGTAATGGGGTAATCACTAGTATTATAGGGACCCAACAGCACTGATGGGTGTGGCCTCTTCTCTATCCCTTTTCTTACCTTTTTCCTCATTTAGAGGAGTCTGTAGTGCTGGTATCTCTGTTGCTTTGGTCTGCACTGGAGGAATTTGCTCCTGTTGATTTGTCATAGTTTGCTACTCTGTGCCTGCTACTTCCTTTCCCTTTGAAGAACCTGAAACTGGTGTGCTGGCCCTTGTATAGGTTGCTGTGAAGTCCCAACAGAAAATGTACCCACTCCCGTTTGCTGAGGCAGTTTGAAAGATACATGTCCAAAAGAGTCTAGGTCAAGGGTCTTTTCTAAATCTTTCATAGCTTGTTCGATTTTTTGTCGCCGAGTAAGTTCTTCTACTAATGTACCCTCTATCCATTCATCCTGATTGGCATATTGTTCTACTTCAGGGATCCTATGATGTGTGTAAGCTGATAGCCGGTTTTTTACTTTTCTTTCACTTATAAAGCCATTTGGGTCATATGGTGCCCATCGGAAGCTTTTCTTCAATTTCACGACTTCCCCTAATATTTTATCAGCATCTTCTCATGATTTCCTTTTGTTAATGATAAAGGGGCCTAATTGGTTTCTTATCCTCAGTTGAGCTTTCTTCTTAACATTGCAAAAGTGAGTCAAATCTGCATTAATAAGTTGGCTGAAATATTCCAGAGAAAACAGCCTCATAGGCACATATTTGGGCAGCTTATAAGGGCACAACTCACAACCATATATCTTGATTTCGGTGTGATCCTGGTAGAAATACCAGTCACCTATCCTGTAGTTCTTGGAGAGCTGTAAAATCTTCCTTATGTCACTAGAAAGCCCAGGAGGAGGAGCTCCTATCAATAGAGTGGAGGCTGGATGTATGAACAAGTCAATGAATTCACAGTAGGTATAAGGGGATTCAATAATTCTGCAGAAGACTGAGGTCCAAAAGATTACAGACCTCCTCTCTCCTTTGGAATCCAATTTCCTGATGGGAAATATAAAAATGTTTGGGTGATAATACAACAACAGATGGTATATGAAACTTGTGTATTTAAACATTAATTCTCTTTCCAAATTCATAAATTGACCATGGATTTTGTCAGCAATGAAAGAAGCATAGTCATACTTAATAGCAGGGGGCTGTCCTGGGGTAAAGGTGGATAAAAGAACTAGGACCATCTCATCCACAAATTCGTTGGACCTGAATCCCAAGATCACTGATATCATGTCCAGAAGAATTCTTCCAGTCTCATTGAAGGAGACATATAAATAAGGAGGTGGGCGTTGGGGCTAGCATTCTGGCTTCATGAATAACTTAGCAATCCTGGCTATTTCTGCACTGGATAGTTGAGAGCCTTGCTCCAGTAAAAATCCCATGGAAAGAGGAGCAAGAGGCTGAACTGGATGGAATTGTAGCATTTCATTGATAGACTCAGTAGTTATGTAGAAAAGGACAGTTTGTGATGGAGAGATAACTGCTTTACTGACAGGGTTATAATTTGCATAGCAGTGGTGAATAATATCTGGGAATATATTGACTGAGGGAAGGTAGTACCTGGGGAGGTTGGATTCCCATATTCCATAGATGTTAGAATTGTCCAAATGACTGTTTTTGACTAGGCAGAAAGTTTGCAGATGATTTTGGCAGCCAATTGGGTCTCTTATTTGGAAATCTCTGTCAGCCAAGGGTAAATGATGATGGTCTGTATGAGGTGCATTGAGAGGTGCGACATTGAGGGCCACAGGGGCTTCCATTGCTCAATTTCTATGTTTTTAAACCGGAGGTTGAATTTCTGTGGAAAAGAGGACAAAAAGCAGTTTTGAATGGGATGGTATGGCAATTATGGACTGTTTTGGCTTGAATTTGGCTCTTACAGGCACAACTTTGTAGAGGAAAACCAAAACCACAGGTTCGGGAGGTGGAAGAGGGTAAATACTTGTGTTTTGGAAGCGCACGAGTGCAATTGGCAGGTGGACTGACGAGTTGAGGCGCAGAGTGCTGGAGTTCGCTGGTCGGGGTGGCGGACTGGAGCTTGCGCAGCTGCTTGGACATTAATTTGCATGCAACAGTCTTGAAACAAACAAATGAAAATGAACGAAAATAATGTTTTTTCGGGTTTTTTGACAAAAAATCGGCTTCGCGGGTTTTTTGGCGCTTTTGGTCAGGTGATGTCAGCATGACGAGATAGTTTGTCGCGACGCGGGGTATGGAATGGTGACGTGGCGATGACATGGTCATGACGTCAGTGGGGGCAGTAAGTGGTTTGGGCCCGCACCGCTTACCGGCCAAGGTGGTATCAGGAGGAGGGGTCGCGAACATGCCGGGGAGACGCCATGCGTCCAAGGTATGACGGGAATACCGCCGGCTCCCCGGGCGGTAATCATCGAAGGAGAAGGGTGACGCGATATGATTGTGGGCCGTCTGATCAACAGCCCCGGATCGAACGGCTGGCGCTCAATGGAGATGGTAGAGGGCTATGGCGTGGGGGTCCAATCATATTAAATGCTTTTTAATGGTTTCGAGACTCGTTTGATTAGTTAGCCGGGTTTGACTTTGTTAATCAATTAACGTGGGGTTAATTGATTCCAACACAATGCACGAGTTAGGGTTATTTACTAAGTTCCAAGTGAACCCATAAATTCCCAATTTTAACAGGAATATGGTTTATATTTAAACCGGGGTGGGAAATATTAGAACATAGGGCTTTTATTTTATGTATATACTATGGGAGGGGTTTTTAAAGGACATGGATTTATATAATATAGGGTTAGAGTCAATATGAGAAATGTGTTGAAAATAGCGCTAAGTTATGGAGTTTTAAAAACTTAGGATTAAGGGAACAAGAGGATTTTTACACAAGAAATGTGGTTTCTTTGCATTAAGCAGGAATGTTATTTGCCTTAGGTTTTTTCATGAAATGGAGTGATTTAAGAGTATTGAGCAAAGCTCAATATCCTTGGGGGAGTTTAGTAAGTGTTTTTGGGAGAAGTGTGAGGGGAAGTTAGACATGCATTAATTGATTTGTAGCCAAACCATTGCTATTGTACTTGTGATATCAAATGAGATGGACCTCTTGAGAAACAAAAGTTAATCATAAGCATGCTTCTGCAACATCAAGACTGCCTACCCAGCCTAGAGTACTTAACATTTTTTCTTTCTTTTAAATGGGTGCATTTGGACTAGCAAACCTTCGCTCTCTTCTTTTCTTTTGACTGCAATCCTATCTAAGTCTGCCCTTATTTCTTCCAAGGGCTCAGATTTAGCTGTTGAGCACCTTTGCTTCTCTACCTAACTACTTATCTGCCAAGATTGAACTGTTTGGACAGATTTCATTCCCTATCTCTACAACAAGAAATTTAAACATGAAGTGGCCAAGATTAAGTTGTTTTTCCATCCATAAACTGTGGCAGGAGTTAACCAACTGCACACAATGAGATTCTTTTGCAAAAATAGAATAGCAGTGGAATTTTGGACTAGCACACTTTCTTGGTCTTCTTTGTTTGGAGTTCATTTATTTTCTTTTTTCTCTTGACCATTTTATTCTTTTTACCCTTTGATTTTTCTTTTAGGGCATACCCTCTTTACGTTTTTTAAGCTTTTTGATCTTTTCAAAATATGGAATCTTTGCAGCATGGAAAGGATGAACATATTTGGGACTTTACCAGTCCATCATGAAATATGACACCTATTGGTATAGGAACATAACACTGGCTCCACTTGGGGATGGCTTTTCCTGGTGAAAAGTCAAGAACATCAAGTCAGATGGCCTTATGTTCAATTCTTGCTGCATTTTGAAATCTTCCTTTTATGTAAACAAACTATACATAGGACCCTGTAAAATATACATATCTCTTTATGAGCTGATCCAAACATTTGCACTTCTGTTTTGGATACTTTATTTGAATGTTTGTTCTCATATTTTCAGCTTCCAAGTCTTCTTCTTTAACTTTTTCTTAAACCAAAAAAAGGTAACACAAAATGGTGGCACAGATCCCTGATTGTTTCTCAAAATTTCCTACATATTTCTTCCCATTTTTATTGCTGTAATAAACTGCAGAAACTAAGCATAGTTATGTACAAGTTAGAGTCTTGATATATCAACAAACTGGATCAAAATAATGTTTTAGCATCCGGCCATTAACTGGTCCATCTTCTGCTTCTGTACCATCTAGGCTTTTCAAAAAGTATGTGTTGTTTCCCTATGAGGCTTGAATAATGAAAGGTCCCTTCCATAGGAAGTCAAACTTCCCATGTTTTCCTTTATCTTCTCTTCTGAAATCCCACTTCAGTGCTTTATCTCCTATGAAAAAATCCTCTGCCTTAGTCCTCTTATCAAATATCTTCTTGAGTTTTTCTTGTAACACTTGAGATCTTTGATATACTTATTCTCTAGTCTGCTGCAAATGTATAGTCTGATTTATTCTTCTCTGAATGTCATTGGGTTGTACTTGGACTTCTTGCAACAATTTCATTACAGGTATTCCCAAGGATGAAGGAAATACAGCTTCCATCCCATAGACAAGCTCATAGGGACTAGTTCCAATGGATCTCTTGGTAGTTAACCTGTCTGCCCATAATGCATTTATAAGCTTCTTATGCCAATTTTTCTTGTTTTCTTCCAATACTTTCTTAATGATATTCATGAGGCTTTTGTTGGATGACTCAGCTAGACCATTACCTTGGGGGTAATAGGCTGTGGAGTGGCCTAAGGTAATGTGGTATTTGTGAAAAAAATTGATCATTCTTTTGGATTTAAAAGCAGCATCATTGTCTATTATAATCTTTTCAGGATAGCCAAATCTTGATAGGATCTTGGTCTCTAAGAATTGCATGATCACTGAATCATTGGCTTGTCTACAAGGGATGGCTTCTATCCACTCGGTAAAATAATCTGTAGCAGTCAAAATCCATTTATGCTGGTCGGAAGAGGGAGGGTGAATTTCCCCAATGAAATCTAAACCCCATTGCTGAAATGGTCTTTCAGTGGAAATTGGTCTAAGGGTAGAGGTAGAAGTTTCCTCTTGCCTTCAAAGATTTGACATTTATGGCAAGCAGTAACAAACTTTTTGACATCAGCAAACAAAGTGGGCCAGTAAAATCCAGCCCTTAGGATTTTATTAGCAGTTGATTTCCAATATAAATGTCCACCATAGTCCCCTGCATGAAATTCTTTGAGCACTTTGTCAATTTCATCTTTTATTAGACAATTTAATAAAACACCTTCATGATTTTTCCAAAAGAGAGAACCATCTAAAATACAAAACTTTAAAGGTTTCATTTTTATAAACCTTTTCTTTGTTCTGGATAACCCTAGAGGAGCCTGCAGGTTTAATAATATATAACAAATATCAGCATACCAAGGTGATTCTAGGAAGTCCTGGCTAATTTGTGGAGTCGCCATCTCCTGTTTATTATCCAGTTCATTAATATCTAGGGCTTGGCAATTGGTTTCAGTCAAGAGTTTAGCCAATCCCTGTCATTTTATGAGCTTTGTGGGTTTTATTTCAATATCATACTCTAATATAGTAGCAATCCATTTACCTCTTTTGCCTTCAATCCCCTCTTGGGTTAGGATATCTTTGACAACAGTGCTTGGAACATAAGCTATTATATTGGAGTATAGTACATACACTCTAAAGTCTTTGATGGCTTTCACAAGTGCATAAACTTGTTTTTCCATGATTGGGTATTTTAGAGGTGCATCCCTTAGTGTTTTGCTAAAGAAGGCTATGGGTTTTTCACATCCTTGGTCATCTTTCTGTAGCAAAACAACAAAAATAGTGTGTTCAGATGCAAATGAAAATATAATGAAGTCTCTGTCGAATTTTGGGCTTGTGAGCACTGGTGTTTTGGTTAAGGTTATCTTGATTTCTTCAAATGCCTGTTTGGCTTCTAATGTCCATTTGACCTTGGAATCCTTTTTCAGCATATCATTCAACAATCTTATTAGTTCAGCCAAGTTGGGTATGAATCTTCTTAGAAAATTGATTTTCCCTAGGAAAGCTTGGAGTTCTTTGACATTTCTGGGATGAGGTATTTGTAAGATGGCTTGTATTCGGTCAGGATCAATTTTGATGCCATATCTTGAGATTATGTGACCTAACAGTTTGCCTTCTTCTAGGCCAAACAACGAATTCTTTGGATTCAATGATATACCATATTTTCTGCAGGTTAAAAATACTTGTCTGAGATGATCTAGGTGCTGCTGATCTGATTTGGAAAACACAATGAGATCATCTAAGTATATGACTAGAAAATCATGAATTTCCTTAGCAAAATCTATGTCCATTGCACGTTGGAAGGTTGCCCCTGCATTCTTGAGTCCAAATGGCATTTTCACATATTTGAAAGTTCCCCATGGAGTTGTAAAAGCAGTTTTTTCTTGATCATCAGGGTGAACTAAAATCTGGTTGAAGCCTAAAAACCCATCTAGCAGTGAAATTCTAGAGGCACCTACTACCCTTTGTAAAATGTGGTCCATCTTAGGTAAGGGGTAGTGGTCTTTTAAAGAGACTTTGTTTAGATTCCTCAAATCAACACACAGCCTGATTTCTCCTGTTTTCTTCCTAGTGGGCACTAAATTGGAGACCCATTCTGAAAATCTAATAGGTGCAATTATCCCAGCTTCATACATTCTTTTGACTTCTTTTTCAATTAGAGGGAGGAGTACAGGGTTGACTCTTCTGAGTTTTTGCTTGAAAGGTTTCTGATTTTCTTTGAGGGGTATGGTATGTTGAATCACAAAAGTATCATAGGATTTGAGATCTTCATAGATACATGCGAAAACGTCCTGGAATTCCTTGAACAGTTCAATATATTTCAGCTTTTGGTTAGGAGGCAAAGTTTTGGACAATTTTATCATTTTAGGATTCTGTTTAGTCCCTATATTACAGTCCTCAATCTCTGCATTTAAAGGCTGCATTTTGGGTTTCCTTGGGATATCATTAGAGTCAAAAATGTTTTCCAGAGGAGTTAATACTGTGGGTAAAAAATTATCCTTTAAATCAATAAGTTCAGATTCTCCTCCTATAGTTTCATCAAAGTCTATTTCTTTCAGCTCTTGCAACTGTTTGGTGGTAAATTTCGTTGGATGTAGTATTTGATTTGCTGTTTCAGCTGAAATGTGTGTTTCAGCTTTGTCTATTTGATCAACTTCACAAACGGTGCCTGTGTCTATATTGGTGCTGGAAAATTCTTCTTTTAAGGTCATGAAATTATTAATCTGAGTGTCATTGTCAAACACCTGCCAGTTTTTTACATTGTCAGGCAAAGTTAGCGGATGTTTAATTTCAGCTGTAAAATGATGATTAGGCTTAAATGGCAGTTTACAAGTGCTGGAAAATGTTTCCAAACTGTGAGCATGTAAATTGTGTTTCCTTGAAATTTTGACAAGCTGTGTTTCAAGGAAGGTGTTGAGTATTTCAATTGATGCTCCTCTATAAGACCTTAATCTGAGATCATTTTTGAGGAAGTTTCCTTTCATTTGTTGTATAACTAAATCAGAGTCTCCTAAAATTGATACCCTAACTGCCCCTAGACTTTTGATCAGTTTAATTCCTAGCAAGAGGGCTTCATATTTGGCCATGTTATTGGTGCATCTAAAATTCAACCTGTATGCATGTCATCATTTTCCATATTATGTATCCAAATCCCAGCCCCAGCCCCCAGTTTATTGACTGATCCATCAAACTCCAAATACCATAGGATTTCTTAACTACAGGTAGTATCAAGGGTCTTAGAAATTTGCCTACTAGGCAGATTTGGATCTTCAGTTTCATGATGTTTTCCTTGAGTATCTGTTATAATAATTATTTCAGAAATTTCTTGGGTTTGGGCAATAGATTTTTCATCTATGATCTCTTCTTGTTCAAGTGCTAAAACCTTGTCATCAGTTGGAGGGTAAATTTCAGCATTGTATAGGATAAAGGAGTCCATGTCAGAATGCATGGAGTAGATGGGAAAATTCTGGGGTTTCTCCTGACTGCTAACCACATATTTCATCAAGGTCTCTCAGTACAATCTCTTTGGCTTGCCAAACACTGAAATGGTGGCATATGACATGTCCAATTGTAAAGATCCCTGGAGCTTTGCACCCTAAGATCTGGACAACAACATGCCATATTTTGGTGGAATGTCAACTACCACTACATCCATTAAAATTGTCTTGGCAGGGTATTGAACTAGTGATACACATAAATCTTTGATCAATCCTAGACATTTGACTTGGCTTGAATCAAAAGAGAACAAGTCTTTGTATGGCCTGGTGATATCTAGGTCCAAATTTTCCATTACAGATTTGAGAATTAAATTATGGGAAGCTCCAGAGTCAAACATTGCATTGTGCAGTATTTTTTCATGAATATTCAGACTTACATAGAAAGGAGGGACCCCTCCCTCTGTTGATTTACAGTTTGCTTCAGGACCAAAAATTAATTCTGGTTGGTCATCAAGGACATTTACTGCATCTCTGTTTTCAGAAATTTGAAGTGATCTGCTGATTTGTTCTCTATATACATCATGATTAGCCAATTTTGACAATGGAATTGCTATCTTTAATTTGCCTATTTCAGTCTTAAGGTTAAAAGGTTTTTCTGTTTGAATTTTTTCATTTCGGGCAGCAAGACTCTCTTTTTCTACTGTTTTTTCAATGCCTTTCCCTTTATCAGTAGTGTTATGGGCTGAAGTTGTTTTTATGTCAATTCTAGCAGGTTCTTTTACAATTTCTTTAGAAGGAATGGGATCTGAAGATTGTTTATTAGGCTGCTGGTTATCTGAGACATCCTCAACTGTTGGATTGTTTGGCTTGGGAATTGTTTTAGGAGGAGTTTGTATGGGAGGGTTCTTGATTTTGGCTTTGGTAGGTTGTTTAGTTTCTTTCTGTTTATTGTCATCAGGGACATCTATTCTCCTACTTCTCAAATTGTATTGCTTGTGGACTTCATAGATGGTTGTGTCATATCCCTCTCTAAAATCAAATGATTCCCCTTATTGGACTTGGAACTGACTAAGAGTGTGAGCTTCTTGGTCTTCTTGGGTCAAGAAAATTTGCTATTCACTATTGAGCCCCATTAAGTTAATTTGAGTGTCTTCTGTTGGTTCATTAGAAGTTGAAGCTTCAGCATAGTTTTCTTGGAATGGAGGTCTAATGTTTTGGTCAGGGCCAGCCTTTCCAGTATTGGGATTCTGATTCTTTCTAAAATTTTGGTTTCTTACCGTGTTGTTCGATTGACTGTCCCAAGGGGACTTTCTCTCAATTGTTTCTACTCTATCACCAAGTCTGTCCATGCCTTTAATGATAACATCTAATTTTTGCTCAATGCAGAAGGTTCTTCCTTGATGGGTTTCCTCCTTTCAGCTCTAGCTCGAGCTCGTTTGTAAATCAGGTTGACCTCAACACTGATAGCTATACTCTGCATGTATTCTAGGTTGCGAGGAGCTCTTTCCCTAAGATGATATGCCATGTCAGAATCAAATCCATCAGGGAATTTGATCAAGGCCAAGTCTGGTGGAGGCCTAAGATTTTGAGGAATAGAATTGTATACATTGTTAAATCTGGTGCAGTAATCTTGAACAATCTCTTGTGGACCTCTCTTCAAGTTTTCATATTCTGATAAAATGTGGAGGGGATATTTTTTCGTTTCCCATCTGTTTAGGAAGGTCTGATAAAGAGCTTCCAAATCATTGATAGTGTTTGCAGGGAGTGCTCTAAATCAGGTTCTAACATCTCTAGTTAAGCTTTGGACAAAAACTTTCATTCTTACATCATCATCATCAATCTCATAGTTCTCAAAATAATCCATCATTTTCTTGGTGTGTTGTTGAGCTGTGTAAGTGCCAGTACCATCAAAATAAGTGATTTTTCTTTGATAATCTTGAGGCATATCCCCTGGATTTCTGGTAATTGCAGAGGAGCATACCGGTTTTCCATATTTGCAGAGATAAATGTAACAGCTGGGAGAACAGGGGTACTAGTTGAAATATGTGTTGTGGATGGGGGAGTGGAAATGATGGTTTGAAGTGTTGATGGTGAACTAGGAGAAGCAACAGTAATGGCAGAAAGGACTGATGCTTTTCCAGGAGTAAGCTCAGATTGGGTTAATTTCTGTTGGCTTTTATGGTGCTTAGGAATCAGATTGGGATTTTGAAACACAGGTTGGGGATTTGGATCTGGATTTGATCTAGTGTAACATATTTTCTTTTTCGGAGCTAGCTTTTGAATATATTTTGGTTTTTCTTGAAATATTTGAAGGATACAACTTTAACAATGTCTTCAAGGAAGTTTTAAAATATGGGAGTTTTGAATTTTCCTAAAGATCTGTTGAAACAGGGAACTGATCAAGTATTTGAGACAGTTGTTCAAAGCCTAAAATTAGACTGGAGATAGACTGAAGCAACTTTTATTTACTCCTGCAATTGCATAGCAAAAGCCGTTTCAAAGGCTACTTAGCCAACTTCAAGATCCATCTATAGCTTTAAAATTTAAATAGAAATAAAAAACAATCATTCAGGTCCCCAGCGGAGTCGCCAATGATGTTATCACTCAGGTTGTTCCCAAAAGTTGTAAGAAAGGGATTACGGCCGAGGTAACCACAGACCAATCTTTTAGACACTGATTATAGCCAATCTGGATCCAGAGAGGGCTCTCTCTTTATAATTTATCTTTGTTTTAGGGTGTATTAGGCTAGTTATGAAGTGTAAAGGTTTGTTTTGAATTTTGGTTGGAAGGATGGGGACTCAATAGAATAGTGAGGTAAAACTGAAGAGTTTCAGTCCATTGGGCATGATGGAGTCAAAGGAGAGTGGCTTCCTGGGTTAAGTTTCTTATCAGAGGTTTTATTATAGAGCAAGGTACTCAAATATGGAACAATTTATAGGCTGAAATCTGATGGAATGGAGCCAATGGGTGAAGGGCAATTAAGAATCCTTCATCATGTTGACATAGGGAAAGTGGATGATTACTGCCAAGGAGCAATTAAGAATTCCTTAACTAGTTTTCAAGATGAAAGAACTAGGGGAAACAGGAGCATTAAGAATTCACTGTTTATGCTAATTCTTGAAGAAAACATTAATAATAATAGAGATTGAACACAGAGTGCAAACAAGCAAATTCTGGGTTATTCTTTTTCTCTATTACTTAGATCATGAAACATAGATGATATAGTAAACACAGAAACTGTAAAACACAAGTTAGAAGAGACTTATTGATCCATGAAATGATTCAAGAATTCTGCAACATGGTCCTTAGCATCAAATCTTCATCCAGTGAGCAAGACAAAATGGTTCCAACAACCTTTTTATTCCAAAATTGTTCAGTATTACAGTCACAGCTACGAATATCCACCACCAACCAACCCCAAATACCTTGTCTGGGGGGGTATTTATACAAAAATGCCAAGATATTATGCAAAATATCTGATAGAAATAAATATCTGCTGACAATTAATGTTTCTCTTACATAGATAGAGACAGATAGTCTCGAAAACAGGGAGACAATAAATGGTGCAATAAATTCATGCTGCGCTGGTTGATCCAAATTAAAGAGAAGTACTGGAGGTAGATGCTGCAAGTCGGTTTCTTAGCTATCTTCGACTGATCCTCTACGATGATCTTCTGCTTTGGCTGAGCCTTCTTTAATGTTGATGTGATACAGTTTAATTTGCAGGACCGTGGTTCAATTCTGTTCTGCACATTTACAACAGATGGTGCACAATTTTGTTTTGACCAATGATAAGTCTACAAAATACCTAGCATGCTTTGCCACCACTTCAGCCTTGATATTTGATGTCTCTGTGGCTTCCTTAAAGTCTCATCAGTCTCTGTGTACCTGAAGAAATTAGGTGGGGTGGTGAACAGAGGCTTCACCTTATGCTCTATGTCGAAAAGATTTTCCAGGCTATCATAAAGGGACTGGCCAAATGGGAGTGCCTTTTCTGTTGAAGTACTTGAAGATGCACTAGTTTGATTGACAAAAAATGTATTTAATTGGTGTATATAGTCCTTGTGCTTCATAAAACGATCATTATCTCCCATAGGACTTGGCAAACCCTTTTGATTCAAGACTGTAAATTTGTCTTTGAAAGAGTCAATTTCTACCTGCATGTCTTGGCATCTTCTGTCCAAGTTTTGCATTAGAGTTCTCATGGTTAGAACTCTCTTGATGTTCAAAATGGTACCTGTTTTGTCTCTGATATCCATTGCTGCTAGTTCTTCACTAGTCTTGTTATTCAAAAAATTGATTAGCCTGTTAGCTTGCTCAGGCATTTTCCCCAATATAGCTCTTGTTTTCTGAACTTCCACTTGGGCTACTTTTATCAAATCAATCTGTTTGTAAATGGTCTGAATAGACCTCTATACACCACTAAGTGATTGAATGATGTTGGTCCACAAAATTCCTCTGATTTCTGCCAGAGGCTTATGCAGAGAGAGATCCTTTTCCAAGGCTCTTACCTTGTTCTCCAATGCTTTGACTTCCCTTGTCTTTTCTGCCACAGTCATTTTGGATTTATCATAGCTTTGTTCAATCTTTGCCAGTTTTTCTTTGACTTGCTTCAATTCAGATACTTGGAGTTTTAACTCCTCCATGGCTTTGATTAATTTCTCGGTGGTCATGGCTGTACTGCTTCTTGGTGTTGTTGCTGTTGATGTTGATGTTGCTCCTGCTGTTGATGGTGGGACAATGGAAGGCACTGTTGTTATAACTGTGGGAGGGGTAGCTGTGGCCATTGGAGTTACTTCAGGTGGCTAGGAGGCCAACTCTCCCTGCTTTTCTTGTAATGCTTTCTCTAATGCTTGCTCTATCTCACTCAATCTTTCATTCAACCTCATGAGCAGGTCCATCATGTCCTCCTCAAATTTCTGCTGCACAACATCTGTTGTTTGTGGATGCATAGAAGGAGGCATTTTGAGTTGTTTTCTGAGGGCAGCAATGTCCTCTTCCTTCTTCCTTATTAATGCTTTTATGCCTTTGGCATCTTTGGGATCATGTCCCAGTTCAATGATAATATCCTCCAAAGATTTTATCCTGTTGTCCTTTGCCAGAGAGGAAGCTTTCTCTAAATCTAGCTGAGCAGAGGTGTTCTCCAATGAGTTTTGTAATTTATGAGCCAACATTGCCTTGTTAGCTAGTGTAGAATACACCATTTCTCCTGTCTGTTTGTGCAGCTCAATCTGGTCTATTGGATGAATGTCTTTGGCCAAGACCTCTAGATTTGTCCTGATATAATCAGCTGCTGACTGTGGTTGCTGCACCTTGGGCTTGAAATAGCTCATGATCATTTTTCCCTCCTTTATGTCATATGCAGACATCAATCTTTGCTGTTTTGTGGGGGCCATCTTAAGGTATTGGTCATAAATTTGCAGCCTCAAAGGATCATTTCTAGCCTTTATTTCTGTGAATGTTCTTTTGACATCAGAGGTCTGCTTGCTTGGTGGCCTTGTGGATGAAACTTCCACACTATGCTACCTTTCCAGCTCCTGCCTGTGTGAGCTAGTTCATGTATCTATCACTGGGGATGTCTGTGGGCTGGTTGCCCTCTCACCTTTTAGGCTTTCTAATGTTTCTTCAATGATTTCCTCTTCAGATAGAGGATTCAGTCTTTACCTTTTAGCACTCGGTTGTTCTGCAGGTCCATTGATGGGTGTGGCCTCTTCTCTATCCCTTTTCTTACCTTTTTCCTCATTTAGAGGAGTCTGTAGTGCTAGTATCTCTGTTGCTTTGGTCTGCACTGGAGGAATTTGCTCCTGTTGATATGTCATAGTTTGCTGCTCTATGCCTGCTACTTCCTTGCCCTTTTAAGAACCTGAAATTGCTGTGCTGGCCGCTTGTATAGGTTGCTATGAAGTCCCAACAGAAGATGTACCCACTCCCATTTGCTGAGGCAGTTTGAAAGATACTTTTCCAAAAGAGTCTAGGTCAAGGGTCTTTTCTAAATCTTTCATAGCTTGTTCCATTTTTTTTTTCCGAGTAAGTTATTCTACTAATGTACCCTCTATCCATTCATCTTGATTGGCATATTGTTCTACTTCAGGGATCCTATGATGTGTGTAAGCTGATAGCTGGTTTTTTACTTTTCTTTCACTTATAAATCCATTTGGGTCATATGGTACCCACCAGGAGCTTTTCTTCAATTTCAGAACTTCCCCTAATATTTTATCAGCATCTTCCCATGCTTCCCTTTTGTTAATTATAAAGGGGCCTAATTGGTTTCTTATCCTCAGCTGAGCTTTCTTCTTGACATTGAAAAAGTAAGTCAAATCTGCATTAATAAGTTGCTTGAAATATTCTAGAGCAAACAGTCTCATAGGCACATATTTGGGCAGCTTATAAGGGCACAGCTCACAGCCATATATCCTGTTTTTGGTGTGATCCTGGTAGAAATACCAGTCACCTATCTTGTAGTTCTTGGAGAGCTGTAAAATCTTCCTTATGTCACTAGAAAGCCTAGGAGGAGGAGCTCCTATCAATAGAGTGGAGGCTGGATGTATGAACAAGTCAATGAATTCACAGTAGGTATAAGGGGATTCAATAATTCTTTGGAAGACTGAGGTCTAAAAGATTACAGACCTCCTCTCTCCTTTGGAATCCAATTTCCTGATGGGAAATATAAAAATGTCTGGGTGATAATACAATAGCAGATGGTATATGAAACTTGTGTATTTAAACACTCCTTCTCTTTCCAAATTCATAAATTGACCATGGATTTTGTTAGCAATGAAAGAGGCATAGTCATACTTAATAGCAGGGGGCTGTCCTGGGGTAAAGGTGAATAACAGAACTAGGACCATCTCATCCACAAATTCGCTGGACCTGAATCCCAAGATCACTTATATCATGTCCAGAAGAATTCTTCCAGTCTCATTGAAGGAGACATATAAATAAGGAGGTGGGCCTTGGGGTTGGCATTCTGGCTTCATGAATAACTTAGCAATCCTGGCTATTTCTGCACTGAACAGTTGAGAGCCTTGCTCCAGTAAAAATCCCATGGAAAGAGGAGCAAGAGGTTGAACTGGATGGAATTGTAGCATTTCATTGATAGACTCAGCAGTTATGTAGAAAAGGACAGTTTGTGATGGAGAGATAATTGCTTTATTGATAGGGTCATAATTTTCACAACGTGGCGAATAATATCTGGGAATATATTGACTAAGGGAAGGTATTACCTGGGGAGGTTGGATTCCCATATTCCATAGATGTCAGAATTGTCCAAATGACTGTTTCTGACTAGGCAGAAAGTTTGCAGATGATTTTGGCAGCCAATTGGGTCTCTTATTTGGAAATCTCTGTCGGTCAAGGGTAAATAATGCTGGTCTGTATGAGATGCATTGAGAGGCGCAACATTGAGGGCCACAGGGGCTTCCATTGCTCAATTTTCTGTGTTTCTAAACCGGAGGTTTAATTTCTGTGGAAAAGAGGACAAAAAGCAGTTCTGAATGGGATGGTATGGAAATTATGGACTGTTTTGGCTTGAATTTAGCTCTTACAGGCACAACTTTGTAGAGGAAAACCAAAAACACAGGTTCGAGAGGTGGAAGAGGGTAAATACCTGTGTTTTGGAAGTGCACGAGTGCAATTGGCAGGTCGACCGATGAGTTGAGGCACAGAATGCTGGAGTTTGCTGGTCAGGGTTGTGGACTAGAGCTTGCGCAGCTGCTTGGACGTTAATGTGCATGCAACAATCTTGAAACAAACAAATGAAAGTGAACGAAAATGACGTTTTTACGGGTTTTTTGACAAAAAATCTGCTTCGCAGGCTTTTTGGTGCTTTTGGTCGAGTGATGTCAGCATGGCAGGATAGTTTGTCGCGATGCGGGGTATGTAATGGTGACGTGGCGATGATGTGGTCGTGATGTCACTGCGGGGGGGGGGGTCAGCGGGGGGGGGGGGGGTCAGCGGGGGCGGTAAGTGGTTTTTGCCCGCACCGCTTATCAGCCAAGGTGGTATCGGGAGGAGGGGTCGCGAGCATGCCGGGGAGACGTCGTGCGTCCAAGGTACGACGGGAATACCGCCGGCTCCCTGGGCGGTAATCATCGGACGGGAAGGGTGCCGCGATATGATTGTGGGCTGTCTGATCAATGGGCCCGGATCGAACGGCTGGTGCTCAATGGAGATGGCGGAGGGCTATGGCGCGGGGGTCCAATCATATTAAATTATTTTTAATGGTTTCGAGACTCATTTGATTGGTTAGCGGGGTTTGACTTTGTTAATCAATTAACGTGGGGTTAATTGATTCCAACACAATGCGTGGGTTAGGGTTATTTACTAAGTTCCAAGTGAACCCATAAATTCCCAATTTTAACAGGAATATGGTTTATATTTAAACCGGGGCGGGGAATATTAGAACATAGGGTTTTTATTTTATATATATACTATGGGAGGGGTTTTTAAAGGACATGGATTTATATAATATAGGGTTAGAGTCAATATGAGAAATGTGTTGAAAAGAGCGCTAAGTTATGGAGTTTTAAAAACTTAGGCTTAAGGGAACAAGAGGATTTTTACACAAGAAATGTGGTTTCTTTGCATTAAGCAAGAATGTTATTTTCCTCAGGTTTTTTCATGAAATGGAGTGATTTAAGAGTATTGAGCAGATCTCAATATCCTTGGGGGAGGTTAGTAAGTGTTTTTGGGAGAAGTGTGAGGGGAAGTTAGACATGCATTAATTGATTTGTAGCCAAACCATTGCCATTGTACTTATGATATCAAATGAGATGAACCTCTTGAGAAACAAAAGTTAATCATAAGCATGCTTCTGCAACATCAAGACTGCCTACCCAGCCTATAGTACCTAACATTTTTTCTTCCTTTTACATGGGTGCACTTGGACTAGCAAACCCTTGCTCTCTTCTTTTCTTTTGACTGCAATCCTATCTAAGTCTGCCCTTATTTCTTCCAAGGGCTCAGATTTAGCTGTTGAGCACCTTTGCTTCTCTACCTAACTACTTATCTGCCAAGATTGAACTATTTGGACAGATTTCATTTTCTATCTCTACAACAAGAAATTTAAACATGAAGTGGCCAAGATTAAGATGTTTGGCCATCCATCAACTGTGGCAGGAGTTAACCAACTGCACACAATGAGATTCTTTTGCAAAAATAGAATAGCAGTGGCATTTTTGACTAGCATACTTTCCTGGTCTTCTTTGTTTGGAGTTCATTTATTTTCTTTTTTCTCTTGACCATTTCATTCTTTTTACCCTTTGATTTTTCTTTTAGGGCATACCCTCTTTACATTTTTTAAGCTTTTTGATCTTTTCAAAATATGGAACCTTTGCAGCATGGAAAGGATGAATATATTTGGGACTTTACCAGTCCATCATGAAATATGACACCTATTGGTTTAGGAACATAACAGTACTGACACAGGCCGGTGAAGGGGACTTGGATCACCCTATAGCGTTGACAAGTAGTAAGCTATCTAAAGCTGAGAAAAAATACTCCATGACAGAGTGCGAAGGACTAGCTATGGTGTACCTGCTCCATAAGTTCAGGCATTATTTGTTGGGTGGACATTTAAGATGTATACAGACCATTCAACATTAAAATACCTAGTCAACAAGCTGGTGTTGGGGTGGAAGATATGCAGGTGGTTGTTGTTGTTCCAGGAGTATGATTTTGAAGTTATTGTGAAACCAAGATGCTTGAATGCTGGAACGAATCTTCTGTTGTGCATTGAAACAAGAGAGGAACCTACAAATTTGGAGGAAGGACTACCTGACATGCAGCTCTTTGTAGTACGCATCACAGACAACCACTTTGAATATATTATACACTTCCTAATGATAGGTACGCCTCCGAAAGGATATACAAGCCAACTGAAGAAGGAACTAGTGGTGCGCATCGCAGACTTTTCTATCATTGTAGGGCAATGTTACAAAATGGGATCAAATTAAATATTGTGACGTTATGTGCCAGTGTTTGAACGAAACAACATCCTCAACGAGGCTCATGGCGGAGCCGCAAGAGGGAATTATGCAGGAAAAACAACAGCGCAGAAGATTCTACACGCTGGTTATGGTGGCTGACCTTGCATAAGGATTCAAAAGTGTATTGTAGGGCATGCGACACATGCTAAAGGACGGGAAAACCCTCGCATAGGGATGAGCTTCTGTTGAATCCTAGATATCGCTACAGCCCTTCAAGAAGTGGGCCATTAACTTTGTAGTACCAATTCAGCCTCCAGGGAAGAAGACGGGTGCATGGTACATCATCACTGCGACTGAGTACTTAACCAGATGGGTGGAGGTGCAGCCTGTGAAGGACTGTACAAGTGTGACAACAACAAATTTCATCTTTGAGTACGTGGTGACAAGGCTTGGTTGTCCAGAAATTTTAATGACCGATCATGGTACACACTTTCTTAATGAGACGATTAGCGTGTTGACAGAGGAATTTCAGGTCTACCATCAGAAGAACATGCCATATCAACCACAGGCTAATGGGACGATGGAAGTGTTTAATAAAATATTGGAGAGCATGCTCACAAATTTTTTCAATTCTCAAAGAAAATATTGGGATGTTTGCGTGCCCACTGTGCTATGGGCTTATAGAATGACTTGCAAGAAGCTGACTGGACAAACGCTGTTCAAACTGGTTTATGGCATGGAAGTTGTGATGGCGATGGAGTAAATTTTATCTAGTCTACACATAGTGGCATTCATAGGAATGGCAGATTTCATAGCCCTAGAGGAGAGGCTCATGCAACTAACAGAGCTTCAAGAAGATAGATTTATAGCTAGATTCCATCAACAAGTTCAAAAGGAGCGCCGGAAGGCATGGCATGATAGACACATCAAACTACACACCTTCAAGGTAAATGATTTAGTTATATTATATGACAACAAGTTTGATAAATTTCTAGGAAAATTTCAAATGCATTGGCTGGAGCCATATGTCATCAAGGAGATTATCAATGGTGGAGCAGTTCAGCTGGTAAAGTTGAATGGAGAACCATTCCCAGGGTGAGTGAATGGTATTCGATTGAAGCCATACACCGACGATATAGCTAGATGACTACATGGTGGAAGCACAGTCTTAGCACTCCAGACAACTGAAAGGAGGCACAGGACTAGAAACTACACTGCCTAGGTTGCGGAGTTGTGTGATTGGGGAACTGTGCGGAATGGAGGAATGTCACAGTTTCAGTAGAAACGCATGTGAAGCTGCGCTATCCAAGAAGGGATCGTGTAAGGTAGATGAAAAGTGAACATTATGGTCATTATTCATGACTTGACAGTGGGAAAATGGCTAAATGGAGCGGGCGACAACATTTAAGTCAGAATTTAAGTGCAATACTTGTGAAAATATGCAACCAATCCAACATTTATGAACGAATTTTGGGGGGAATGATAAGATTTGAATTTGAAAATTCCTATAATTTACAGGTGGCTGCACAGCAAAAAACACTTGGCATTTTGAGAATTGAGGTGTTGATCTCTTAGGTGCATATGAATTGTGAGTACTTTGAAGCTTTGATAGCGAGTTTAGCATTTGAGAATTTTCCAAAGGAGATGCAGGTGTTGTTTTCCAATGTCATGTCGGTGCTCGCAGAAACCACAATCACTAGAGAAGCAATGGTGGCTAAAGGAGCTACCTCAGAAGTAGCAATGGCAACTGAGGGAGCTACCCTGGAGGTTGCAGGAATCGAAGTTCCAACAGAAGTGCCTAAATCACCAAGGTCACCTAGGCTGAGGCCTACGCCAACCAAAGAGGGTCCAAAAACAAAGGACAAGCAGAAAGTGCCAAAGCAGGTGCACGCATCACCTAGAAAGCACCCACAGAAAGAAAAGCCCACCATGAAGGAGAAGGGCAAGCTAATTGACTTGGTTCCTGAAGAGGATGTTGAAGAAATACCTATGGATGAGGAAGACATTGACATGGGGGTGGAGGACATTGATATTAAGGGGTCTAACCCTATTTCTAAACTGCCTGAGTACATTCCTCCGCGCAGAGGCAAGACAAAGGTTCCAAAGGACATTGATGAAAGAAAGGTCATGCTACATACAACCTTGCTGCCAGACAAAATCACCTTTGAGGGACCGCGCCTAGGGCATGTTCCCCATTTAAAATTGGAGGATTGAGATTTGGATGATTACAAAGCACTTTCCTTACTTAGCAACAGATCAACTCATGCACCACGTATAGTATAAAGACTCCGATGTGACCACGTTGGAGCCAAAGAGTGGGCAAAAGGGGTAGAAAAGGCCAGTCTGTTAAACATGTTGTGGGTACCACATTACAACCACACGCCCATAACCATGATAGTAATCAATCGACTACTATGCTTGGTGCACGATGGGTGCTTGTGGCTAGTAGATCCGATACCGATCACTGACATGCTGATCCATAGGATCACTTGACTGCCACACGCAGGAGAAAATCCAGCCATGGAATTTGGTAGAAATACAGGTGAGTGCGACCTCACCGAAGCAACGAAGGATAAATTTAAGCTCACTAAGAAGCCACGCGGCTACTCCATCACTAGCATAACCAACCCCGTGGTCAAGGTAGCTGCCTAGATCCTTGTAGGAAAGATTATGAGGAAGTGTCACGCAGATGAAATGCTGACACCAGTAGTGTCACTAGTAGCCCAGTGCACGGAGGGTGTACAGTGAAACTGGGTGCGCTACCTCTGCAGTGAGTTCCTCGCGAACTGCAAAGAGGCACCAGATCAAAGCAAAACATTTCACTATGCATGACTGCTACTGTCCATAGTGCTGGCCGCACAACAGTTACCATAGGATAGTCAGTTTCCTCCGGTTGCATAGAACCTACCAGAAGCAGCAAAGTTCACTTCCCTCTGGGCTACGAAGGACCCCCGAAGGGTCAAGGATAGCAAGGTATTTTGGATATTGATGGAGATGAGTGTTCACATGGCCATCAACCGCAAGCTGCAGTTTATGATCAGCTGGCAAAGTATGTGGAGTTCAAGGCGGACTTCCACCATGTCTCCATGCATGCATGGAAGGATCCTGAACAAAAGTGGTATGCCCTTCCATACCTGGCCATAGATGACATGATCACAGCGGTGCTTGACTGCTAGCTGATAGATTGGCGCACCACTTCAGACTTGACAGTTGGGTCTAGCAAGTCTGCAGCATAGTAAAAAAAGGAAGAGACCAGTCTGAAGATGGAACAATTGGCCAAGAAAAGGAAGGAGGCTGAGGATAAAACCAAGGCAGAGCACGCTGCCATGAAGAAAACAGGAGGATAGAAAGAAGAGGAGGAGCACGGCTCTGACAGGAGCCAGAAGTTTCCTTCCTCGGAGACAGAGGAGGATGAACAACAATCAGAGCAGGGAGGGGTGGATTCATAGACTACACCATTTCGGGTTAAGCGCACTAGGGAATAAGAGAAAGTAGGGCCACAAAAGAATTCTAAGGCTAGCAAGACTTCCCTCGAACCAATCACCTTGACTGAAGGTGATTTGAATGATATTGGTGATATGGTGAGGGATGCAACCTCGGAACTACTACAGTAGTTTGAGCAGCAGCAGAAACAGGCCTTAGGCACCGTTCATATGGGTCTGCGTGAGCTGCAGATCCAGGCATAGTAGGTACAGACCAGTGTGGGACGGAGTAGTGTGGCATCAAGTAGTTTGTCACTTGGCACCTTAGAAGCAGCAGGGATAGTGCACACACTAGATGCTCGATCAATAGCACTGCTGGACGGAGCACTGAATACGGAAGTCGAAGCTGACAATGCCACTGTCAGTGCCCTCAAGGGGGTTGGACTCAATTTGGCCGCACTTCCATGTGAAGCCCTTCACATCTTGTAGGATGGCGTGATCACAGAACTTTAGACCCATGAACAACGCGCACTACACGTTATCAGTGAGCAGAGGGTGAATAACGCTTAGATGATTGCACAAAAGAACTCCGCTATTGATCTCTTTAAGGCAATCACAAACAAGAATGAGTGCACGACCAAGGTAGTGGTTGAGGCATGCAAGTCTATCCCAGAGCTAGACATTCCCGAAGATGAGCTAGTGGATGTGTGAATTCAGAAGCTCGCTGCCGGAGTGTGTGAAGCTAGGACAGAATTGGCAAAGGTTCAATTTGACTGAACCTTAAGATTTCAGAACTTGTGTTGAAGGCCTAGCCTTCGACTCTGCCTAATGTCAAAGAACAGCACAAGGTAGATGTTAGGGACGTCGTTGCAGCAATAGATAGCGTAGTAAAGGATTGCACTGCACTCTTCGAGTAGTCGCTCGAAGTAGTCACTAGCTTACAGGAGGATCCCAATCTGTAGAGGCTAGAAATAGAGGCGTGGGAGCTGCAACAATGATATGACAAGGTTAAAGCGACAACACACACCGTTTCCATTACCCAGAGACTAGCAAAGCTGCAAGAAGCAAAGGTGCTGAAAGAGCAGGTGGACACAGTACAACACAGGGAAGAATTATTGAAGGCTCAATTGAAGCCTTGGCTAGATGAAGAAAATGTGCTCATGACCACCATTGAAGGAAAATTGGCTAGTCTACACGAAACGCAACAAAAGGTACAGTTAAATGGCGCAGGGCCAACGATGGAGCAGCTGGTCAAAAAAATGAAGTAGGCAGCAACATAGTGCACCGCCGAAGTCGCAGTGGTACAAGTGGAGCTGGGAGGTCTTCACAATAGGATCTCTAGGTTAGCAGAGTGACTCGAGGGCAAGTCACTAAATTCATGTTGGGGGCTTATTGGGAATGGGTCCCCAAGGGTCAGTTTTGGGGCTAAAGGCCCAAGTTTTGTGTAAAGAATGTGAAGTCTCGACATTTTATGGTTGCGGAGCATGAGGATGTAAAGAGTTACTAAGGGTTTTCCACCCTTGTTTTGTATAAGTCTTGTTGGCTTTAGAGATCTACCCATGGTCCGCGGACCATGGGATTGTATAAAAGGGGAGTCTTAGAAGAAGTCTAAGGTAGTTTTTGGTGGAGTAGTTCTCATGCTATGTTTTGTGTATGGGTTTGTGAGAGTTAAGAGTGAAGAGTCTTAGCGTAGGAAGAGGCTTTGCAGATAAGTGCGCAAAGGCCCAGGGTAGAAGTCTGTAGCTGAGTGCACGGGCCCCTACAACTGTGTGCGCAGGGCAGTCAGAGTCTGTACTGGAAATTTGGATTATTAATAAAGTCTCGAGGAATATTTTGCAATTATCTATGTATGCGTTATTTTACTTCTGTTATGAATGTTGCGGTTATGTTATGTTGAATACTGGAGTATGAAGTAATTCTATATTAATGTGTGAATCTATGTATTTTACTTTGTCATATGAACACAAGTAGTTATATCTGTTTACACGAATATAACCGTAATGCATGTTAAAGTAACCAATACTCAAGCGAATTTGGGCCAGTTCGTGCTTCATGGATTGATGCCGAAAGGGCCAGTAGTGTAGGGATTTTCTTGGCTGCTTAACGTTGAACCTGGATGTGGATGTGTTGTGAATGGTAGGACACACAGGCAAGTGAGGTGAAGAGGAAGTTTCGATATGGATGCCTTCTTTGACCGAAGCACATTCTAGATTTGAGTTAGAGTCTTCATGAGAAAATGGAAGATCACATGATGTGCTTGGGCATTCATCACTCCTTATGGAAGCATGGGAGTGATGACTTCTCGAGGCTGGGGGTTGATCAAAAGAATTAGTTATACAAGATGTTCCATCGAGATTAGTAGACTGAGAATCGTTGAAGAATTGAATCTCATTGTGTTGATGCGAAATTTTTTGAAACAAAGAGGGAATATTGATAGTGTCCTCACCTTTCTGCTCCTCTACCTATGTAATGTGACTGCCTTGCGCCTGATCACAATTTGAGCCAACAGATGGAGAATCAAGAAAATTTGAACCACTGGCTGTCAAAGTGGATTGATCAAGCGATTCATGGTACAAGGAGTCATAGCTTGTAGATGATGGAGGATGGCAGAGATGCATATCAGATTTGAAACTTGATTTATGAACGGTAACATCCTCTTACAGAATGGAGTGATTCTTCATTAGAGTCTTCTTGATCCATTCTAGAACTTCCTCCATAGAAGTAGGAGATAAATGAAAAGATGGTCTGGGGACATGCTGTGTAGATTTCTCAGCTTGGCAATCACCACAATGGGGCACCCACATTGGGACTGAAAAAGGAGGAGGACAAGGAACAAATGGGGTGTTGGGCTCCTCCTCTGTAATCTATGGTGCCTCATGGTTTGCAAGAGTTAGAGAAGAAGGGAAATTGGGAGGTTCATCGTATTGAGAACTATGAGCCAAGCTTTTAAACTCTTCTCCCAAGAAGTCAAAGTTCACAAGTTGCTTAGGAATTTCATAAGATAGGTGAAGGAAAGATCATCAAATTCCTCAATTGATTCGTCAGAATCCATACTTAAACAACAATTTTTTTACGGAAATCCTGGTGGATATACTCATCAAATGTTTTAATAATCATTTCAGCAAGTTGACGAAATCGATCGATGGAGGAAAAGGGTAATGTGTAACACCAACATTGAGCACGACCTTTGAATGTGAGGGTGTGTAATACAGTCCAAACATCTTCATACTCTATCTTGTGGTGTAGGCAAAAGTTTATAACATGGAGCACATGCACACAAAAATATGGTTCACCCTCACCACTTAACTTTAACTTGGACAAGTCATGGATAACTTCTGTGGGGATGGTATATTCGAAATTTGTAGAAATACATTCCGGGATTATTATGTTGGGAAGAGCCAATTTTAAATAAGAGAGCCAAACTAGACTCTACAGGCACAACTTGTCGTCTGACCCTCCTTCTAGCGCCATTTTGTTGACGGTGCTAGAAATATGTCAACCAAGGGGATCTCCCCGATGTGAAGTCCCAACTAGAACTCATACCATTTGGTGTAGGAGTCCCATCTGGTATGAAGGATCGATTGCCATATACTTAGAGATCTACCTTGGCTCTAGCTGTCAACACATGAGAGTGTTACGCTGGTATCTTCAAACACCAAGGTGCATGTGCTTGGTGAGTGTGTAATGTAACTCTATCAAGGTTCTCTTACTGCAAAGGGGGAGAGTAAAGTGAGCCTATAAGTGAGAGGTAGTAATACCACCCAGGAAGAGACACATGTGAACCAAAAAGGATATGTCCAACATCTAGCAGAATAGTCCACAAGAGACGTGACAGTCATTAAAACCAAAGTACAAGGGAAAGCATGTACACCACCCAACAGAGTAGTCCACACATATGTGACAGTTTTCATAACTAGTAAACAAGACATGTCTGTCTAATGTCTTGTGGAGTAGTCCACAAGGACAAGACAATAATGATAAGTAATACATAAAATCTTCAACAATGTAAGTACTAAAACAACCAAAGTAGGTCAACTATCTTAGTATAGGTTAAGAAAACATGCATTACAAATGTTTAAAGAGTAGTCTTACTAACATCTACCAAAAATGCATGAAAATGTGCTGGCCTTAATAGGATTTTGAATTAGGAAAAATTCCCAGGGAACATCTGTACACCATACATCACTAGCCCCAGTAGTGGGACATTGGAGCCACTCCTTGCTCCTCAAAGAATAGACTACAAACTCTTAAGGCTATGTGGGAGGATCCATGGTGAAAAGTCATTACTCATACAATGGGAGGGGTATATATAGCCAAGGGTGATTCTTGACCCTTGTGACTCTTAGACTACCCTCATCACTATTCAACTTCCCTTGACTTTTCAACTGACATGACTCTTCAACTTCTTGTGTGCGTCCATTGGACTTCCATTTACATTAAATTCAGTTACAACAAATCTGGCCCATAATGGTGATGTGGCTGAGACAATTCATGACACAACTCAACATGACACTGCTGACATGTGTTGGCTTAGTGGGTCCTGACCCAGGTTCAGAGTTAAGTTTGCCAAACAAATTCCTATACTACTGGCCCTTTCGGCATCAATCCGTGGATCGCGGGCTGAAGTCTCACCCGAAGCAGTATGGGGGGATGTTGGAACCAAGTTTCCACACCTAGAGATGATTGTGATGTCGTTTTATACCCTAAACCTACCTTTGCACAGATCAATAAGCCCTTAAGGCTTATCGATATAACTTCCTATTATTAGCCTCTATACCTTTACGAAGGCCTACGACTGCCTTTCGCGAACTTATATAGGAGAATCAACCGCTTATGTGCCTTTGTAATTGTTCCTATCTTTGTATTTACCCAGATTGACCTAATTATCAGAGATCTTTAACATGCATTAAGATATTCTTCGCGTAAATAGATATTAGTACTTGCATTCATATAACAATGTAAACCATGAAAAATCGTGCATCAATACAATGTTAAATCATAAACCCATCCTTCATCATAACATAAACACATTCATTCATAACGAAAATAAATGGACAAAGCATATATATTTCCAGAATAATCTCTTTATTGATACTTCAGATTTGCTTACAAACTCAAGACTACCCTGCGCACTTAGCTGCAGACTCTACTCTAGGTCTCTGCGCACACAGCTGTAGTTCCTCTGTTCTACTCTAAGACTCTTCGTTCTTCTCTTCTAATGACCCATTACATTCATTGATCTCTCTATCACTATCCCTTAGACTCTCCTTTTTATACAATTCCATGGTCTGTGGAGCATGGGTATATCTACTAAATCCGACACAGCTTACATAAAAGAAGGGAAAATCCCTTTATGACACTTACTATCTACACGCTCCGCAACCACAACTTGCTAAGAATTTACACATTATTGGGCTTTTGCCCCAAAATTGACCTTGGGGTACCCTATCCCAAAAACATGTATTGGCTGACTATGGTGTCCATGTCAAGTTGCTACGCTGCTGAGCAATAGATGTACTCTTGGTGTGCTTTGTCTTCTCCTCTACATGGCATAGTGTTGCGGGGTCTTCTATGGTCTTGGTCTTGCTTGATGGTTCAATTCATGTGTTCCTTTCGCTTGTTGCTTGACATGCTTGGTACATACGTCCAACTGCAAACAAGTCTTCTAGCATGTGCACTCCTTCTTCATCTCGTTCATCGTCTCTCTATGATCTATCAGTGTACCTGTTCTTGAAATTCACTCATGACAGGATGACATCAAATCCAAAACCTCCTAGTCTATCATGATGCATTATTCTCATGTTCCAAGTGATAGGGAAGGAGGACAACTCACTGAGACAATGCAGAGCACAAATCAGGATGGAATGAGGAATTTTGGGATGACAACCTTCACTGTCGAAAAATGTTGCGCAGTGACCATTGCAAGGTAGAATTGCATAGTGAAAGTGACTGATGTCAGATGCAAAATGGGACCTTGATGGGGGACACCTCTATGTAGTTTCTAGAGGGAAGATATAGCGGGGTTGCAAAGGGACCTGTTGAACATGACTGCACAATTTTTGGGAACAATGCAAGATAGGTAGTAGGGGAACTGCTAGACATGTCTATGCAAATTCTAAAGGCGGTGCAGAGCAAGGCAAAAAGGGCCAGCTGGGCAGTTCTGTGAAATTTATGAGAACCATGCAGAGAAAGGCAGTAGAGGACCAGATGGGCATGTCTGCGAAATTTTGTAGAACAATGTAGACCCATGTATCACAGTAGTGCAATATTCCGGTAGGGAAGGAGGCATAATTATTGTACTTGAGAAATGCGCAATTCAATTTGGTCATGGAGGCAATCTCTGCATAATTCTGGGAGGTAGGCAATTTTCTCACCTATAGCATTGCACAGTGCAACTGAATTCGAGGAAAACCTCAAGCATCATGTAGTGCCAGGTAGCAGAGCAGGGTCACTGAAGGATGAGACTGCATAGTGAAACTCACTCAGGGCACGGTGGAAGAGGGTTGTTCAGTTGGTTAGATTTTCAGGAAAATGGCTAAGTGTCGAAAGCAAGTGAACTTGTGCAGACTGACATTGTGATCATACACTTAGCATACTTGATGACGAGACAACATAGACCACCATGATAATAAGACAAAACATGCCATCGGTGAGACTGTCTTAGAGCTGTGAGCGACAAGTGCGACACTTGAGATAGACCTTCATACGATAGTGACGACACTTGCACGACAATGCTTACAACTTTGTGTGTGAGTACGAGGAGTGTTCACATAGGGAAGACAACCCAAACACACGAAGACAAACCCTCAACTCACCAGAATAAGATCACAAGCATGACAAAGCAATCAACATGAAAAAAGATGACTGCTGGTCAAACAAACAAAAGGGTGGAAAGACTTCACAAGAGCTTGTGGGGTGAGCTCGAGTGTTTGCAACCATCAAAGTAAAAACCAAGGAAGGCTCCATTATTTGGATGCAAGCCAAATTTTGGAGTGTTTTTCAACCTCTACAATAACAACATAATAGGGATAAAAACACACATGAATATACAACCATATAGACCACATACAATCCATCAAAATGCTCATAGAAATACAAGGAGATATAACCTTTCATTAGTGATGAAAAATCCAAACCCGAGATGGGGCTTCCATGTTCCATCCAACCGTAGAATGGTTGAGCCAAATCTCTCTTTAGCCATTCACCACCATGCCATATTCCAAGCATGAATGTGGGATCTCATATAACACATCAATAAAATACCATCCAGAGCTTCCAGAGGCCATCCATGTCACCTCATCAAATAGTGATTCCAACTAACGTTCGGGCATCACAAAACCATCATCATATCGGTCTCTATCCTAGCCATCCAAGGCTCCAGAGCATCTAACCAATCCGTCTGCAAGACTAGTAACTCATCCCACATATTTTACCGTGCTCCAGAGCATTTTTCCAACCAAGGCTACGATAATAGTAACTCAACCCACCAAGGGCTCCAGAGCATTTATCCAACCCAAGCAACAGGACTAGTAACTCAACCCAAGTTGTTCCAGGGCTCCTGAGTGTTTTTCAAACCAAGGCTACGGGACTAATAACTCAATAAAAGCTAAGGAAACATTAGAGCCAACCAAAAACACAACAAGGACATAAACCCACAATCACAATCTAATGTCAATCTTGACCATCCTCCATGCTAATGATAGATCACAAACAACAGCCCACATGCATATGCCATGCATGCGAAAACTAGTGAAGGAAACATATGTGCAACTCGGTACCTGCAAACAAATGTGATGTAGATGCTAATCCAAATGTCTTCTTGTGCTTTCCTGCTCTTCCTTTGCCTTCTTGCTGCAAGAATCTAAGTATGTCACACCCACCAACAGCGGTCCAAGAAAAATATAAGTTTCCAAGACTATGAGAGATAGAGAGAATAGTGAGAGAGCTCCAAAACTAAACTGACAAAACGTTACCAACTGATCCTCAGAATCCTTTTTATGAATGAAGCCTCTATTTTCTCCTAATTTCCATTCTTTTCATAAATAAATGTGCCAAAATTCCATTTTTCCTTTCCAAAGCCTTAGCCATTTCATTTGCAAATTTCCTTAGCCATAAACAATCACAAGTGATCCACATCACTAGGATTCTGCCCAACATTCAACTTGGAATAAGTGTCCAATCATCCGTGGTTATTATTTTTAACTTTTATTACATGAAATTTTCACTAAGGTTGTTACACATTTACTTCACCTTTCTTGTTACCTTTCTCACAACTATCTGGTCATTGTCCATTTACCTCAATGGTCCCAACAAGCCCAATCAAATGCCATATTCGTGCCTTCATCTTCCCTTTATTCCTGCACCAGGCTTCACTTGGGTCTTATATTACCTGTTGGGTTTCATTCAGCTCTCCTCGATCTCCAATAACTTTCCTCTTTCCCCAAACAACTCCTAAGACCCTCAAAACATAAGAGGCAAGAACACAAAGGAAAGATAAAGAAAACAAGGAAAACCAAACAATAATAAAATGCCACAAACAAAGTGGCATGGCCATGCACCAGCCACAATAAAAAATGCAAACCAAGCAGAAACAAATGACAAAAGGCTAAAAGCGCAAGATTCTCAACAAACACCATGACTCAACCCCCATGGGTTCCCAGTGCTTCTAAAGGAAAGATCAACCCAAGATTTCTTCAATATTTCATGACAATCTCTTTTTCCATGCAATTCTCTACATCATACCTCCATAAATACATAACTTTCAGTGCATAAATAAATGTAACAATATACCAATTACCTTACCTTGTTGTACCTATCATGGTTCCCTACAACTGAACACTTGTACATATCATCTCCGAGGGGATTCCAATTCCTTTAATGAATCCAACTATAACTGAAAACCTGTTATTATACTTGCCTCTGATCAACCATCTACCATGTAGCTTCCCTGGCCCAAAGTGCCTCCACTTCACTTTAAATTGCTATATTACTTAATTTCGGACCATGAGCTCTTTCCACTGCAAGATGCATTGAGGCTCTTCCTGGAACTCTCCCTATGGTTCCACCTTCCATCTTGATAATGGATATATGATGATCTACCTGCCTGCTATCCGCTGTTGCATAGATCCAGGGAATGCTCTAACCTACATTCCTAATTGTCTATGCATCCTGAGCACTATAGATTTGATCATCCCACTGTGCCACTCTGATACACAAGGAAATCCTTCCTGCGATGATCTCTACCACAAAATCAACACGACAATGGTTCTCTTCCATTGATTTTGTTCTTCTTCTCCACAGGCTAAGACCCATGTCCTCTCTCAGCTGCATTGAACTTATTATACAAAGCCACATTTTTCGTGTCACCTACATCTTGAGATCATAGAAATCCTTGGCCCTTCTATAGTAATATCCCTTAGATAGGTACTTCGTCCTGAAGAGTATTTTAAACTTATGCCAACTTAGCTCCTCTATCTTAGTGCCTTTGACGCACTTCACATATTCTCACCATATATCTACTGTCCTTTAAGACTGAAGGTGGTTATCTTGGATTTCATGTTCTCTAAATAGTCATGCAATATGAGGAATTTTTTCATCCCAAGTAGCCAGGCTTCTGCATCTTCTGATTTCTTCACATCCCCATAAAAAATGAGAGTCTTGGATTTTTTGAACTCCTCTGGATACTAATTCTTCTCACTCCTTTTATGAGGATGCTAGGGGTAATGATGATGATGTCTCTTAGAACCAAAGATAGAATAAAAGCCATGAGTTCTAGCTTTCCTGTCAGGTGTATCCAAGGATTTTCCACTTATGATTGTATCATTTATGTCCAATCTGTGCTCTGTTTGAGACTTGCTTCCATATGCCACATTAGTCTTTTCCTCTTGTCCATGATTGATCCTTAGCTGTCCCTACTTTTTCAAATTTGAAAGGCTTTGAAGAATGAATGCATTGAATTTTGCTTTCTTTTCTTGAGCTCTGACAAGCTATTATAGACATATTTGGGCACTTCAACCCCAATATTATATGTCCATAAACTAGGTCTCTCTAACGCCTAAAAGTGTTGTTTCATACCCTAAAAGATCATGGTCAACTGATTACATCATTCACCAAGAGTTCCACCTGAAAAACCATCCAGAATTGGCCAAAACAGGACCATACTGACTGCTCCACTATCAAGGTGTGATGCATACTGACTTCTACACTAGTCAGGTTCGATGCATACTGATGAGGCCTTCTATAGGGTGCGATGAGCGAGGATGGAAAAATGTCCGAGACAGTTTGCTAAGTGGATGCTCATGGAATCTTCTAGAAACTTCTCCTATGACACTTGCCTCTCTGAATTCGCCCAGGGATGAGTAAGAGATCCAAGAAATCTCCAAGTGGAACCAAATGTAACAAGTGGAATGACACTATTCAAAAACCCAAAGATGACTCACACCCTTGCATACATCTATAAATGGATCCATCATCTAAGAGATATAGACACTGGAATTTTGTATTTGTAAGGAAGTGCTGATAGTTTGTGTTTGAGAAAGAGCATTGTATTGTTGGGTGATCTTGCTTTTCATGAGGTGAAGAGGGCTCTTGATGTTGGGAGGATGATGCTGGATCAGACAACTAGGTTGTAATTCTCCCTTCTATTTAATAAAGTTCTTTGAGTTTTTCTCCATACAATTGTGTATTTGTGAATGCCATTGTATGTTCATTATATTTCATATTCTGTAATGATTATGATATAATAGATCGAGATGCTTTGATAGTCCTTTGTTACTATGTTTCTACAGGTACTCTCCATGCGGGATAAGTACGAAGAGGAGTTGCAAGCTCTATCAAGGGGGAGAGAGATCAAGCAAGGAGTTAAGCAGAAGATCCAGGTTGGTTCCTTTGCCTCTCCCTTATCTATCATACATAGAGGAAATCGCAAATTGCTTTAAACTGTTTGTTTCTAGGGTAGCTGCCAATCCTAGAGGGCTAGTCAATCGAAAAGACACTAGTTTTCCCAGAAACAAAATGGTGACTTTGCTGGGGAGCGAATAGATGTTTGTTTGTTATTTTTGTTTGTTTCATAAACTATAGATGAAGCCGAAAGTTATCCAGATAGCCTTCGAATGACTCTTCCTCTGCAGCTGCATAGTAGATGAATGCTGCTTCAGTCAATCTTCGGTTTAGTTTATGAACTGAACATTTGACTTACAAACATTCTAGATGCCCTTTTGGTAGCTCAGTAACCTCTCAAGATCATACCTCTGTACTTTTCTCTTTACTGTCCATCATAGCTCAGCTTAACTCATTGAAATCAGCTGCAAATTTGAGCCAAAACCCATCTCAGTTGTGCTCTTTGGCCCATCGCACTGTCTGTCACTGTCTACCAGTATGCATCACACCTCCTGAGTCTGAAAAGTGTGATGCATCCCTTTTTCTATGAAGCCTAGGTGCGATGACTGACTGAGCCTATTTCCCTTCTTGAAATTTGGGGTTTTTTGTCCTTGTTGTCAGCTCTGTTTAGTTGTTTTGCTGCTTATGAACAGTACCTAATTATTGAAGCCTCCTTGCATCAGATAGATCAGCCTCCATTGATTAGGATTAGTAAATGTTTTTATGTATTTGTCCATCATTTACGATCCTTTGTCGAAAAGTTGTTTAAATCGATCTGTCGTTTTGGTACAAAAAGTGTCGTAACTATTGTTTTGTGCCAAAAAGAGAAGTGTTGTTAAGTCTTCCTTCATTGGATAGTCGATTGAACTTTTTTGTCATGTACTTGATTTGATTTGTTGATATTTGAAGTGTCGAAAGCATTTTCTATTCGAAATCTAAAAGTGTTGTTTAGTCTTCCTTTCTATTTTGAAAAAGAAATTGTCTAAATGTTGCTTTGAGTAAAAATATTTCAGATCTTTGCTCTACTTAGTTTTGCTTTTTTGGCATTTTTCACATTAAGGGGAACGAAAAACAGATACATGCATTTGCATTTTCATTTAGACTGTGTGCGAAAAATGATTTAGGAAAAGCGCATTTAGTATGTGCTCTTTTCTCTTTGTTTGAAAGAATTGTAATTTTCTTTGCTTAGTAGCTAGGATTTTCATTGCTCAAAATAAACAATGATTGTTTATCATTGTAGACTGCATATTTAGGAATTTTAAATCTACATCACGCGGTGAACCATTGAAAGGAAAACTTTTAAACAAGATCAACTCTAAAATAAATTTCAATGAAATTAACAACGCTTTGGAACCTAACGCAACACATCTAGAGGTCTAGGCTAGAGACGTGTTCCAGTGTCGTAAAAACTAGTAACTATCATTTTCATTGAAGGTTGGGTGATGCCTCCTCTTTGATACGACAAGTGCTAGCACAGACTTGTGCTCCCTGTACTGTCGAGTATATATTGGGAGACCAAAATAGGCTTATATCCCTTATCCATAGGAATCCATGTCTGCCGCCCTATCAATCACAATGCATTGAACACAGCATTCGGGAAGATTGACTGTCGTACATAAGTCGTTGGTAATTTCTCTTTAATTTATCACCAAGGTGTATTTTGCAGTTTTTCGATTGGTTTGGTAATCCCTCTATCTAGATTTCCAAAGTAGTCACTTTTTTTCCTTTTCGACTCTTTAAAAGAAAAGGTCCATCTAAGCACTTGTCACTTCAGGCTCATTAAAAATCAAAGGGGACTAGAGTCATCTTTAGCTTTTTCTCAACTCTTAAAAATTGAAAAATAAAAGTTGTGTCAAAGCGTCATTTAAAAATTATTTAATTTGGAATAATATCCCTGTTCCTTCATTGATCTTAGGTTGAGATAATGGAGTCCACCAATCAAGGAATCTCTCTCGAGGGAAATCCTAGTCCTTTTACCTCTTGGGGAAATATTGGTGCTCCTCATATGGCCACATTGTCCCTTCCAGGACTTACCATTGGCCTACCAGTATGGCTATTCTCAACCTCTATGGTTCAAAATAACGTGATTCCTCATCAATCAAATCAACACCCAGTTGATACTAAAGTTGGCCCTTCGCCTTCTTCTTTGTTTGTTTCTCCCTCCGCTTCTTCCTCTTCGCTTGGCGAAAGTAGTGATGCTAATAACCAAGTGGCTAAGAAGAAGAAGAAAGGTAAGGAGAAGAAGAAGAAGCCAATTTAACAAGGGGGCAACCAAGCAACCATATATTTGGATGCATCAGCTGGTGAAAATACGCACTAAGCTTTCCAAACCCAGATATCCATGCATAATTTGTAGAGGAGACCATTTTCATCGAGAATGTCCGTGCATTCCTCATATCTTGAGAGAATGGTCCCCCCATTCGCACCAACCGGTGTCATCAACCTCTGCTGATCATGTTGGTAATACACCATCAACTAGTGATAATGAAGTCCACGGATAGAAAGGAGAGGTCAAGGTAACATGTGAGTTATGTGAAGAGAACCATACCCTTCCTTGTTTTCCTTTTTTGGATGAAGCCAAAAGAGTCTTGCATAACCATCCTGCTTCACTGCAGCAACTTCGATCTGGATACAGGAAACTCTCCCCAAGTCCTTTACTAGTTGAGAATCTGATTGACATAGCTCAACCGTTAGTCGAAACACCTATCGCTGAAAGTGAATCTTCTGAGTCCATACAGGACCAAAGTCAATAGGTCGAGATGGTAGTCGACCCAGTTTTACCTTTAGAAGATCATATCCTTCCCGAAGAGAGTAAGAATGATACTGTTCAAATTCTTTTTGTTACTTCAGAGTCTGATGAACCTGGGGGCAATCCGCCCGTTCCTTCACAATAGGAAGAGAATCCCCTAGTTCCCGCTACTCAAGGGGTTATTTCACTCATTTATTCCCCCCAAGCAGTCTAATCTCTTCATTTGATTGGAATCGACTAGCGAGATCGCCTTCCTTCTTATGTACCTTTCTAGATCATAGTACAAGTTTACAAAATGATTGTGTTAGGCACTATCATAGATGAGGGTGTGTCAGTGAGTATCCTTTCCTCAACTACTTGGAAAGCGCTTGGTTCACCATCACTTATGCCTGTTGCCCAGATTTTTTCAGGATTTAACAAAGGAACCAGTCGATCGTTAGGGATCCTTCCTAAGTTATCGATAATTTTGGGACAGAAAACCATTCACTAAATGTGATGGTAGTCCCAAGACCGTTAGATTACAATCTACTCCTTGGACGTGACTATGTTTATAACATGGAAGTTATTGTTTCAAAATTCTTTCGAAAGATGTGTTTCTCGCTTGAAGGCAAAATTGTCACCATTGACTAGCTTTCATTTCCTGGTTCAAGCATAGCTCCAAGTCAATCATCATGCCTAAATGGTCCTTTTATATCCACGATTTCTCTTCAACCTTCATTCCATCCACCTAATTACAGCGAGTAATCTGGTGAATGTAACGAAGCTTAGGGGGCATGCACCCTTGTCCATTTGGCGGACGAACCCAACTGTAGAGATAAGTTTCCCTATAGGTTATGTGATTGGTCTGGGACACCTTTCACCTTTGTCTATTTGGCGGAAGAAGTGCGGGAAGTGTTTTGTCTGTTCCGTGGACGAAACCATCCTGCATAACCACAGTAAGTTTCTGTATGGCTACTGGAGACTCTCCTTTTCATCATGCTGGGGGCATGCAAACCTTTTTATGCAAGCTAAAAACGACCAATTTCATTTCCTAGTTTTGTTAGCTTTTTAGCCTTTTCGTTGTTTGGCTTCTTACGTTAGGTGATTGGTCCGACCACCATTCACCTTTGTTTGCACTGCAGACGGAGCAAAGGAAGTGTTTTGTCAAACTGCGGATGAAACTATCCTACCTAACCTCAGTAGTTCCTTAGCTTTCTAGTTTTTTTTAGCTTTTTAGTTTTGTCGTTTCTAGCTTACATAAAAAAAGAACTAAAATTTGAGCATAGTTTCTGCAAGGTTCAAGCTCGTTAAAAAATCAACCCGCATTCCACTAAGCATAGTTTTCGCAAGGTTCAAGCTCGTTAAAAAATGAACCCGCCTTTAGTAAATAACCTTTGTGATTGCCATGCCATCAGCCTTTTGAGCCTTGGTTGTGTTCTTGCCATCACCTCCATCCTTTTGGTCGATCATACGCTCCCACTTGATTGTTTACCATTTTGAGGAACAACTGTGACGAGTGGTCTTATTAGCCAACCTCTTCACATTACCATGTTTTGAGAAGTTCCAAACCTACCCGGAACCATTTGCTACCCTAGACACCACTCGTTCCTAAAAAACAAGTCCTCCTTAAACCCTTTTCAGACTCGTTAAATATGAAAAGATTGTCGAGCAATTGGCCTTTCAGCTCGTTAAAGTGGTCGGAAATGCCATCCCTCCTATATATTTTAATATTTTTCGGACTTGAGGGATTATCTCACGAAAAATTTCGAGCGCTTGTCTTTTTCGGCTCGCTAAAGTAATCGAAAAGTCATCCCTTTTGTATTATTTTAATCTTTTTTGGACTTAAGGGATTATGCTACGAAAAAGAATTTTTGGAGTTTCCTTTTCATCCCTTTTCAAACTCTCTAAACATGAAAAGGACCAAGTTATCCTTGTCGTTAAACTCGTTAAAACAATAGCGAAAAACTTATCCACTTAGACAAGAATGAGTTTCACTGTCGCTAGACTCGCTAAAACATAGCGACAGGTTTGTCTGAAGGGAAAATTATAGAACAAGCATATGTTATCCTCCTCAAGCTTGACAAAAATAAAGAGGTACTGGTCAGCAATGACTGGGGAAAAAGGGAAGAAAACTTGAAGAATTTTATGGTAGCAGGTCGCTCTTGAACATGACACTTTCACTCCATCACCATGATTGAGTCGGGTTGGGTTATTCCATTCACCATCATTTCACCATTGGTCCTTCACACCATCCATTTTTGGGGTTAACGCTACCAATCCATCTCAATCTCGCTAATATGTTCAAGAGAAGTCATTCAATCAAGAATTCACCATCCAGTTAATGTCTCATCCACTGAAATACCTTCAACCTCCATTTTTCATGACCGCCATTCCTAAACCTTCTGTCGTCAGATTGTTTTCACCTCTAGAAAAATCATTTGCTTCGTTTTGTGTCTTAGATGTAGGATACATTAAGGCCCTCCTACAACAGGTCACTTCTCGTGGATATCAGCTCATTATCCAAGAAGTTGACTTAGAAACAACCCTTTCAGTACTTTGAAGCTTGCATGCCTTAATGGCAAGTTTCTCACTTTCGGCGACAGGTTGAAATCAATGGCCTTCGACTAAAAGATTTTGCGTGGTGTTCAACATTGGATCATATATTCACACCACGTGAATTGTACTGTAGTACCTTGAGGGTCATTATCATTATCGGTGATTCCTCTCGTGTCTGTTAACAGCTCACATCATTAGCTAGTAATCAGGCGATGTCTTTCCATGTTCGACTTCAGAACATATTTTCACATGGATCAACTAGTACATCGGGTGAAGATTGAACGACTTTGAAGACCTCGGATCTAGTTTCATCCATCCGGGTTGTGATATATTCAGGGATATAAAGACATCAAATGTACACAGAAGCTGCACAGATGGTCATCCAAGCCAGGGAGGATGACTTTACATATGAAGAATCACCAGTCTGCAATTGCAGATGATTATCTGTTCTATGTACATGAAATGAATTTATAAAGTTGAGCATGGGAATGCCCGCCTTAGCTAGATCATGAAAAATTATATTATGATGATGTATTGTATTGTATCTTATACAGGTCACCTTCCAGTTTCGAAACCTCGGATCCTCATGTTAAAGCATTTCACTCGACATCAAGATTTACGACTTCATGCTTTGGGGGGAAATTGTTATAGACATATTTGGGCACTTCAACCCCAATCTTATATGTCCATAAACTAGGGCTCTTTAACCCCTAAAAGTGTTGTTTCATACCCCAAAATACCATGGTCAACTGATTACATAATATCCAAAAAGTTCCACCTGAAAAGCCATCCAGAACTGGCCAAAACAGGACCATACTGACTGCTCCACTGTCAGAGTGCGACACATACTAACTTCTACACTAGCCAGGTGTGATGCATACTAATAAGGCCTTCTGTAGGGTGCGATGAGTGAGGATGGACAAATTTCCGAGACAGTTTGCTAAGTGGATGCTCATGGAATCTTCTAGAAGCTTCTCCTATGACACTTGCCTCTATGAATTCACCCAGGGATGAGTAAGAGATCCAAGAAATCTCCATGTGGAACGAAAGGTAACAAGTGGAATGACACTAATAAAAAACCCAGAGATGACTCACACCCTTGCATACATCTATAAATGGATCCCTCATCTGAGAGATCTAGAGGCTGGAATTTTGTAATTTGTAAGGAAGTGTTGATAGTTTATGTTTGAGAAAGAGCATTGTATTGTTGGGTGATCCTACTTTTCATGAGGTGAAGAGGGCTCTTGATGCTGGGAGGATGATGCTGGATCAGACAACTGGGTTGTAATTCTCCCTTCTATTTATAAAGTTCTTTCAATTTTTCTCCATACAATTGTGTATTTGTGAATGTTGTTACTTGTGAATGCCATTGTATGTTCATTATATTTATAATTCTGTAATGATTATGATATAATAGATCGAGATGCTTTGATAGTTCTTTGTTACTGTGTTTCTACATGTAATCTCCAAGTGGGATAAGTACGAAGAGGAGTTGCAAGCTCTTTCAAGGGGGAGAGAGATCAAGCAAGGAGTTAAGCAGAAGATCGAGGTTGGTTCCTTTGCCTCTCTCTTATCTATCATACATAGAGGAAATCGAAAATTGCTTTAAACTGTTTGTTTCTAGGGTAGCTGCCAATCCTAGAGGGCTAGTCGATCGAAAAGACACTAGTTTTCCCAAAAACGCAAGCATTTCCTGTATATAAATCTACTTTTCATTCTGCCTTGCAACATATGATATCTGTCCTTAGACTCCTTGTTGGCTCTTGATTTTGACTCTTTACCACACCTATTACATCACTTTTTCCATCCTTATCATCCATTTTCTATCATTTTCATCATGTTTTATACCTTCTAATGCATACCAAGGTAACTAAACTATGTCTTTTGATTTTTAAGTGTTTTAGTAAAAATTGAGCATTAGAATTAAATTTTGATAGAACTTGAAAAGCTTGTAATGGCTCATTCAAAGTCATGGTTGTAGGACACTTGGGCTCAAACCGAAGACATATCTAGAAACTATGGGAACCACAGATGGATGAACACCTATTGGATCAAATTAAATCATCTAGATTAGTGTTGGTCAACATTGGTCAAAATTGACCAGTCGCTCAGAAAATCCCCTGAAAAAATGAGCAGTTTTATGATTTTATGGGTTTCACCCATATTTTGTGTAACTAACTGATTAATTCAACCTTGTGAGGTGGATTAAGATAATTATTAGTTGTTACAACCTTTTTAGCTTTTATTGTTATGATTTGGCCTATTTAAACAAAGCTTTCATATTTAGAAAGGACCCTGAAGATTTTGGAGATTTTTACTTTTTGAAGATAATTGAACACTGAAACTTGCTCTATCAATTTCTTGTGCATACTGTATGATTTGAATGGAGTGTTGTAGCTTATTGTTTTAAGGGTGTACTAGGAAAAGTTGGAAGGCCCCCATTCTGAGCTAAGTTGATCCAGGTGGATATTGGTGGCCACCCACCAAGTCCACTTGGACCCCCACCATTGTTTATTTCAGCTCTTCAGTTTCCTTAATTGTAGCACAATTAATATTTTTAGCAGTTTTTCGGGTCTTGAACTTTTGGAGCTGTTTTGAGGCCCTAAATGATGTTTTTTGGGAAACCTAGGAGAAACATGGGTCTATAGACTGATGTTGCTCTTCCCAAAGTTGTAGTTCTCGGATAGATCTTTCTAACAAGATATTGTGTGCATCAAACTAAGATCGTATGCCAAAGTTACGACCCCGGGAAGTTGATGTACAAATTTACCCAAATGGGGCCCACAGTTTGGCGTTTCATATTCTAGGGTTAGGTTTTTGGATGTTTAGGGTTTTTCCATTGTTTCTCAACAATAAATAGGCCTTTGAGCCTCATTGTAACATAATTCAAAGGCATGTAGCCGCCACATCTCTTCTCAAAGATAAGCTACCATCGCCCTAGCTGGTTTATTTCCATTTCTGTTTGTAAGCATATTTCAGTATTTTACATTAACGAAATGAAGCATTACTTCTGCTGCATCTCTGTGTTTATGGTTATCTCTGTAATTTTTTGCGTTTCTATTTATATCCAGATCAGTGGTATTAGAGCGGTCTGCTTTTTTCTCTATTTTTCTTTACATGTCCCCAACGAGGTCGGGATATAAGGAGTTAGGGCTTGAAATCATTGAACCTTTACAAGACCAGCCTCACAAATCCCGACTGCCTCCCATGGCAGATGAAGAAAAAGATGAGGGGGAAAGAGATCCTATCAAAATCTTGCTCGAAGAAGTGCTCGAGCGACAAAGGAACGTGATGATGGACAACTTTTCCCAGATCCTTTAATGGCTACCCAGGGGCGACACATTGGCTTCCAACAGCTACTCTGGAAACACCACACCGTTTAAGGTACAAGTTAATTTTGAAGTCAACATATTCAAGGGAAAAATAGACGCAGATCCCGTTGATAAATGGTTAAATTTGTTAGAGGGTTATTTTTCCGTTCATGATTTTTCCAGTCGGGAAAAGATTATTTTCGCTCTTCTCAAAGAAGCCCCCCACGTCAAGGACTGGTGGGAAACCTACCACGAGTAGAAGGATGAAAGTACAGGCTCACTATTTTCAGCCACACCCACTTGGAATTCATTCTGGGATGCCATCAAGGAGCAGTACTACCCTGTCGGAAGATAATAGGATCAATACATAAAGTGGACCATGCTGCGGTAGGGAAGGTACCAAGACGTGTCGGATTTTACCAATATTTTACATACCCTTCACACAAAGTTGGGTATCAAGGATTCAGAGCAGCATTTGATACTCAAATACCACAGTTGCCTGCACAAGTACATCTAGGAATAAATAGAGTTCCTGAACTTCTCCTCGCTCGGCATGGCATACCGATATGCCGTCAAGGTCGAGCAAAAGTTTAAATAGAAGAAGCGAGACTTTGGATCTGCAAATCCTAAGCAAGGGAAAGGTGCCCCAAAACTGTAGAACAAAGGACAAAGCTAAGGTGGGCAGCCAAAGACAACCTGCCAAAGCTGCAAGCAAAGAACAATGTCGCGAAGCCGAAAAAGGACACGGGAAAGTGGTGTGAGTTCCATAAGAGCTCCACTTGCAACACAAGTGAGTGTCGGGCCAAGTAGTCACTGGTGGCCGAACTAAAGGTTTCAGAATCAGATGCATGTTCCGACTCTAAGTCAAAACTTGACAAGGGAAATGACACAGGGAAGCAGATTATCGAGGCGGAGCCCAACGCCACCGTTGCCACCATGAAGATCCATAAGGAGTAACCTGGAGATCCAGAGGAGGAGGAGCGTCTCTTCCACTCCCAGATGTGGGTAAAGGGCTCTCCACTACAGTTCATTATCGACAACGAGAGCCAAAGGAACCTCATTTTGGCAAAGGTCGTGAAGTGGTTGGGCTTACCGACCATAACACATCCACAATCGTACACCATCGGGTGGCTTCACCAAGGACGGGATCTTCACGTGAGCCAACATTGTCACATTCTATACAACATCAAGCCCTTCACGGATGAGGTATTGTGTGACATTGCTCCCCTTGAAATTTGTGATGTATTATTAGGACAACCATACTTGTGGAAGCGACATGTTGTGTATGAATCAAGGCCCCGTGTTTTTATTGTTACTTTGGGAAATAAGTTGTACACGATACTAGAGGTAGTACCGCCTATCGCCATCTCTTTGGTTACTGCAAAACAATGCAGTAAGCTCATTTCCAAAACTGGGAAATTTGTTTTCCTAATGATACGCCCTCAAGGAAAGAAGAAGATGGTGGCCACGACCTCCAAACAGACCCTCTCAGCATAACAACTACAGATGGACAAGGTCGTGGAGGAGTGCGAGGACATCTTCACCTCCCTTGTTGGGCATGGAATCCCCCCACAACATGTTTTGGGGCTCAAAGCCCAAGTTTTGGTAAAAGGTATTGTAAAACTCCGTGAATTGCGGGCGCGGAGCGCGAAGTATAGGATGAGTCATAGGGTTGTCCACCCAAAGTACTGTAAAGTAATATAATGTCATGTCGGCCTACCCATGGTCCACAGACTATGGGATTGTATAAATAGAGCGAGGCTCTAAGTTGTAAAGATAGCGAATAAGAGAGATGAATATGAACGGTTTGAGCATAGAGTAAGAGTCTAAGTGTATTGGGTCATAGTAGTAGGAAGAGGCTCTGCAGCTGAGTGCGCAAAGGCCTAGTAGAGTCCATAGAAGAGTGCGCGGACCAGTGCAGCTGAGTGTGTAGGGCGGTGTCGAGTCTGTAATCTTGATCGAAGAATACTAAAGAGAAGTTGATTCCTATTTTTGTGTATCTGCTTGTGCATTTCCTTCTTTACATTTATATTGTTTTATTTATCACGTGCATTGATATGATTGCTGAATATGCTGTAATAATCAGTAGTATTACACAAATAAGTTAAGTGATTGGGTAATAATAGAGTAAATACAAAGGAAGTTGGGTAAAATATGGGTTGCACCCTGAGTAGCGCTGTGCGGAAGCAACATCACAGCTTGCGAAGGAATAATAAGTGCACATAACAACGTGCACGCAGGGTCAAACCACGAACCCCCAGAAGTTCATTAGACATCCCCAAGGTGCAGAAACCTGGTTGTAGCACCCTTCCATACTAATTCGGGTGAGACCTTAGTCTGTGCTCCATGGACTGTTGTCGAAAGGGCCAGTAGTACCGGGATTTTCTTGGCTAAATCACCTATGAACCTAGGTTAGGCCCATACAAGCCAACAAATGGATCTATTGTCGGGACCGGGATCTGCATAAGGGATGTCCGATGTCGTGCCACTGGAATGCAACAAAGAAAGAAATTGAAGAGTGGTTAGACAAGAAGATTCACGAGTTTGCGGTGCAGGAAAACAGAAATTTGCGAGTATCTAAGGAACAGTGGTTGGAGCGCTACTTGTATACGGAAATCCACAAAATTTTATTTACATCCTTTCCTTCTGAGATGTATGAGTGAATCGTGAAGTTAGGAGACAACCAGGGAAGGTGTAGGCTCGACAAACCATTAGTGTGGACTTCGGAATTAGTGTGTAGACTAGAAGTGTCATGAGATAAGATTGCACAAGCTGTGGACCATTGGCTCGACCGAATAATAGGAGGATTTATCCCTGAGTTTGCGGTAGACACGACCGTCAGCTACAGTGAGGCAGAGTGATGTTTCCTCAAGGGACTGCGAGGTAAGTATATTAAATCTTTGAACACTTGGATTACGATGTTATTGTGTGAAAAGCGGGTTATGCCAATAAATTAATGTTTGGAGCTACGCGAAGTGGGAAGATCTATAGAAGCAGAGGTAGTGAAGAATTAGAAATCAGTCCCTTAATTTCACCCTCGCAGGAGAGTGAGGAAGAGCTCGCAAACGTTTCTCCGAGAAGCGCAGTCAGTTTGATAAGGCAACAAATTCTATGTTTACCACCTCCACCCACACCGCCACCTGTCTCACCCTCCTCACCTCCATCTCCACCCACCCCACCTCAGCCACCGCCATAGTTCAGTATGGCGAGTGTGATCAAACTACCGGTATTCAAAGAAGTGGGGAATGAAGATCCAGACCAATTCTAGTTCGTGATAAGAGCAGTATGGGAAGCACAGGGCATCGTGGATGACAATATTAAGAAGGCTACGCTGGTGAGCGCGCTTCAGGATCGTGCATTAACATGGTATATCAAGCATTCTAATGACCACCCAAATGTAGGAAACATAGAAATCCATGCCGCGCTGAATAGGGAATTTAGCAGGCCAAATTCAGAAACACAATCAATCATCGGGTTTAAGGAGATCGCAATGCTACCGGGCGAGACCCCCTGGGATCTAGACCAAAGGTTGATGAGTACGATTCACGAAGCCAATATGACTTTGACAGATGGAAAGCACTGCACATGGTTTGTAGCATCACTTACACCACACTTAAGGATGACGTTGTCACAGAAAAACTTTCCACCCAGGCCGAAGCTTTGGAGATGGCAATGAGAGTACATGAGACCCCTATACAAGACCCTGGGTTGGGAGTTCGAAAAATCCACACGCAACTACAGAATCTGTGTTTGGAAATGCAAAGTTTGAAATAGGATAGGACACCTCAGCCAGAGGCGTGCGAGGAGGTATGGTGCATAAAATGCAAAGGCCAAGGGCATGACAAGGACCACTGTCCAGTATTTGCGAATTACTTGGAAAGAGGAGGGTCAGTGTTGTTAAGACCTGAGGCACATGCAGGACCAAGCGTGACGCATGCATTATGGTGCACGATTTGTCAGATAGGAGGAAAACGCACTACAGATAATTTTCATTTATTGCAGAAGTATACGCATACGTCCCAACAATTGTTTTGTAATTTCTGTAGGTCAGTAGGCCATGATGAACGCACTTGCTAAAGGTACAAAATAATGATGGATCAGACTCCTACCTACAGGGTGCAGACCGAAACGTGAGCCCTCGACCCAAATGCAGGGATGACGCGCACTGGATTTCAAGGGCGTGGTCGAGGTCGAGGTGGAATGGGACCAGGAAGGGGTTGCGGACAACTAAATTGTTAAAATTGCAGAGTTCCAACGAACTATGCCTGCGATTGTACAAACCTGACAAGGACATCATGTTGGTACTATACTCAGTTTGATCATGAGGCAAAATACTACCCTTCGCTGATAGCGAGGATGCACAAAAAAAGGGTACTACAACCCCCTCCGACTCAGAATTTGTAGATAATGAGTTCTGAGCCGCGTGAAGAAGACCCAAATGTAAACATGATGCTCAGGAGTGGTATGACCATGGGCAATGATAAAGGGAAGCAGCCAGAAGAAAGTGCATGGGTTCTCAAGGCTCCTATAAAGGAACCCAAATTTGATTTAGAATGCATGAAGGAGACATTCATGGAAGCTAAGAAGAGATTCACGGAGGCCTCCACTTCAGGTAGTAACGATCAACTAGAACTAGGGATGGATCCTTCAATGCTCACTACCTTTCTAGAGACATGCATAAAATTGTTGCACGATAGAAAGGCAGTCAAAGGACTAAAGGAACTTATCATTAGGTGCATGGCATCAGGAGAACCACGCATGGTCTGGAATCTTGGAAAGCATGCATTGCGCACAGGAAGGGAAATGAGGTTGACTGCGCAAATCAGCGAGTATGAAATGGATTAGGTAATCCTAGAGCTCAGATCGGACATGAATGTATTGCAAAAACAAACATGGGAACACATGGGCAAACCTGTGCTACAGTGGTCTCCTATCTAGTTACGAATTACGAACCAATAGAAGATTTTTCCCATGGTAAGATTGCAAGGGATAACAGTAGACATTGAAGGTGCAAGCGCGTAGGTGGATTTTGAAGTGATAGAGATTGTCAATGAAAATAATCCCTATCCCACACTACTAGGAATAGACTGGGCCACTAATATGAACAGTGTCATAAATTTGAAGAAGCGCAAAATTATCTTTGAGAAAAAGTCACTACGCATAGTAGTACCGCTAGATCTAGATGAAGGAGCGCGATACACTGAACCCGATACACTGAAATGGTGTCCGAAAATGATAGTGATGACGATCTCGATTGTATTACAAGATAACTGCATGGGAACAGGATTGGGTGGATCCGACTGTAGATGGAAGAATTTCGTGGGAGCGCAAAAGCTCCTACACTTCAGATTCAGACGAAGAAGTAAAACGATGGCAGAATCGGTTGTACGAAGTAACAACACTAAATTGCAACATGATGATTAGATCACTGTGTTGCGTGACAACGAAGGCAAGGGAGCTGCTGAAATATGATGGATTAACAGGGGTGGATGAATTTCTGAGCAAATTTGAAAGCGCAGTACTAGAACAGTAGCGATTCGATGCTCTGAAATGGGAACTGTGTGCAACGCCCGCACGATGGTGGGGTAGACATCAAGAAAGTTTTGATGACAGGTGCGGATGCAGAAGGATGATGCGCCTACATTTTGAAAAACCCCAGCTCCAAACAAGAGCCAGTCAGTAGGGATAGAACAACTTGCGCACCCACCTTTCTCGATGGGTATAGACATATGCTGTACAACCCACAGAAGCGCACACCAACCCCAGAATAGAGAATCAGAACAAACCGCAGCAGGAGGAAAGGCGACGTGTGCTACCAATTATCCACGATGAAGCATTCGATAGGGTGTGCAGAGTACTGAAAAAGCTTCACCAGGAAAGACGCATTGATTGGGACCTACACGTACCAATGGTTCGATGGGCCTATAGGACCATGTGAAAAACCCTGACTGCAGAAAAGATTCTGAAAGTGCGAAACAGATTAGGGACATAATTTCTGAAGAGAATGCAAACAACGATCCACACGTAATATCTCTCGTAGTTGTGACACTACGCGAAGACCAAGACGAAGAAATCACACGGCTATGCGAGTTCGAACACATAGAGATTCAGGAAGCCATTCGACGAGGGAACCTTAGACTTCGCGAACTCGAAAAGGACTGGGTACGACTGCGGAAGAAAAGCATTTTGATGGACACCAAGATCAAAAGGCTGGAAAACGAGATCAAGCAAGCAGGTCTCATCGAGCAACCAAGGATAACAAGAAAAGGTGTGGATGATCATATCACTGGATTAGAATATTGTCGCTGGGAATTTATGACTCTGCTACCATGGCTACGACCGCACCTCACCAAATGCAGTAACTAGGTGAGTGCACTATGTATAGTAGAATGCATGGCACCGGTTGTCGAAAAGAAAATTGAGTTTTCGTGGTCTATACTGAAAGGCGAGTTGAATTCTCATCCAGGTGGTATGACCACCTGACTAGCCGTAGGGAGCACAGTCTCAATGCCCTAGGCAGTTGAAAGAGAGCGCAGGACTATAAAAGAGTCTATTTGGGAGGTATGCAATGAGGGAGGTGCACGCAAAATTAGCATGTCACAAGGGTAGCGACTGCGCACGGGGGGGCTCCGCTGCCGTGCGGGTTGGCTAGGAAGTGACCATTGATGTCACTGTTCATGACGGGATGTCCGATTTAAGCTAAAAGGGAGTGGGCGAAGGGCATTTAAGACATGAATTAAGGGCAATATTTGGGGCAATCTGCTACCAAGAAAGCATTGATGGCCCAGAATTGGGGGGAGCGGTCGAATATAGATTCAAAAGGCACTGTAAAACTCTGGGGGCTAGCCACGAGACAACATTTGTTCACTTGAGGTTTGAGCAGTTGATTAGAGCACAGAGTGTTGAACGCCGAGTAATATTTGAGCCTTGAAATTCGCAAATGACCATAGACAGTTCAAACATGATGATGGCTACCAGGAGAGGTTTAGGCTCTATAGAAGGAACCACTGACGAGGCCACGCAGAACCCCATGGTACATGATGTTACCGGAGACACGGGTCATGCCGGAAATCCCGAAATCACCTCGGACGCTCAGGCCAAAGAAAGATAAGCAGGCAGAGGGATTAGTTCCCATGTACACAAGGAATCCGCGGTTCAGAAAAATCTCAATGGAAGAAAATGGCAAGGATGTCACCATTGAGACAGATGATGAGGAGGAAGACCTACAGGCTCGCGTCAATGAGATAGAGGAAGCAGAAGACATGGAAGAGGACATCCAGCTAGTGCGCTCTGCAGTGAAATTGCCCAAGTACATCACTCCACGAAAAGGGAAAGCTAAGATACTAAAGGACTTGGATGCCACTAAGAGCGCACTCCAGACCCCGCTCCTCCCTGATGGAATTGTGTTTGAGGGCTCGCACCTGGGTCACATGCCCAAAATTAAGTTTGAAGATTGGGGCCTCGCGGACAGCGAGAAGTTCCCACACTTAGAGATGAAGAGCCTCATGAAGCAGAGCATGGAGGGGCCAGTCACAACGCTAGAGCAGTGAAAATGTTTGCACTTGTGGAGAAGGCCGGATTAATTCATCTACTGTGGATTCCACACTTTCACTGCCGAGCGCGAGGGGTTGGAAATGGTGTATGCGCTCCAAAAATACCAACACTATTTACTTGGTGGACATTTCAAGATGTATACCGACCATTCCGCATTGAAATACTTGGTGAACAAGCCTGTGTTGGGGGGGTGAATATGCATATGGCTTTTACTGTTTCAAGAATATGATTTTGAGGTCATAGTCAAGCCAAGATGCTTAAATGCAGGACTAGACCACTTGTCACGAATTGAGACGGGCGAGGAACCAACAAATTTGGAAGAGGGACTACCTGATGCACAGCTCTTTACAATGCGTGTTGTAGATGGAAACTTCGAAGATATAATCCATTTTCTAATAATAAGGACTTCCCGAAGAATACTCAATCCAACAGAAGAAGGAATTGGTGGTGCACACGACAAACTTTTCTGTCATCACGGGGCAGCTCTACAAAATGGGAAATGATGAGATATTGCGAAGATACGTACCTGAATTTGAACGAGATCACATCCTCGCGGAAGCACATGGGGGTGCTGCAGGAGGACACTATGCAGGATGCGCGACTGCACAAAATATTCTCCACGCAGGGTTATGGTGGCCAATCTTGCACTAGGATTTAAAAGTGCACTTTAGGGCCTGCGATATATGTCAAAGGACTGGAAAACCATCATGAAGGGATGAGATGCCACTAAATCCACAAATGACACTGCAACCATTAGAAAAATGGGCAATTGACTTTGTGAGACCAATCAAACTTCAGGAAACGACGGGTGCATGCTTCATCATCACCTTGATGGAATACCTGACACGATGGGGAGAAGTGTAGCCGGTCAAGGACTACACGACCGGTACGGCTGCGAATTTTTTGTTCGAAAATGTTTTGACACGATTTGGTTGTCCAAAAATTTTAATGAGTGACTGCAAAACACATTTCCTGAATGAAACCATTAGCGTGCTCATAGAAGAGTTCCAGGTGTATCATTAGAAAAGTAAATCGTACCACCCACAAGCTAATGGGACAGTAGAGGCATTTACCAAAATACTAGAGACTGCACTGACCAAAGTATGTAACGTGCAATGAAATGATTGGGACCTGCACATACCTGCCGTATTATGGGTGTACAGGACAACGTGCAAAAAATTGATGGGACAGACACCTTTTCGGTTAGTCTATGGCATAGAAGTTGTCATGCCGATGGAATACATCGTACCTAGTCTGCAAATAGTAGCGCTCACAGGCATGACAGACCGTGAAGCTCTGGAAGAAAGGCTTGCGCAAGTAGAAGGACTCGAGGAAGAACAGTTTCTCGTTGGATTTCATCAGGAGGTACAAAAGCAACGTGAAAAGGCTTGGCACGATCGCCATATCAAGTTGCGCACCTTCAAGGTAAACGACTTAGTGCTGTTGTATAACAGTAAGTTTGAAAAGTTTCTGGGGAAATTCAGGATGCACTAGCTGGGACCATATGTGGTTAATGTGGTCATAGACAGAGGTGCGGTCTAGCCAGTTAAACTAAATGGAGAACCCTTCCCAGGAAAAGTAAACGGCAGTCGCTTGAATCCATAGATGGGTGGGCCGACTATCTGACTAACCGGCCGAAGCACAGTCCTCGCGCCTCGAGGAGCTAGACCAGGGTGCAGGACTATAAACACACATAGTAGATGTCAGTACCAAGGTAAGGACACAATTTAGACATAGATGATTTTGAAGCAAGAATGTAGTAGATCCAACAAACCACAGAACAGTGCACTATGGACCTTCGAGCAGTTCAGGACCAGTTAGAGGGACTCTACGCCAAGATTTCCACGTTGACTGAGTGACTCGAGGACGAGTCATGATGATTGTGTTGGGGGCCTGTTGGGAATGGAATCCCCCCACAACATGTTTTGGGGCTCAAAGCCCAAGTTTTGGTCAAAGGTATTGTAAGACTCCGCGAATTGCTAACACAGAGCGCGAAGTATAGGATGAGTCATAGGGTTGTCTGCCCTAATTATTGTAAAGTAATATAATGTCATGTCAACCTACCCATGGACCATGGGATTATATAAATAGAGTGAGGCTCTAAGTTATAAAGATAGCGAATAAGAGAAATGAATACAAATGGTTCGAGCATAGAGTAAGAGTCTAAGTGTATTGGGTCATATTAGTAGGAAGAGGCTTTGTAGTTGAGTGCGCAAAGGCCTAGTAGAGTTCGTAGTAGAGTGCACGGACCCCTGCAGCTGAGTGCACAGGGCAGTGTCAAGTCTATAATATTGATCGAAGAATAATAAAGAGAAGTTGATTCCTATTTCTATGTATCTGCTTATGCATTGCCTTCTTTACATTTATATTGTTTTATTTATCACGCGCATTGATATGATCGCTGAATATTCTGTAACAATCACTAGTCTTACAAAAATAAGTTAAGTAATCGGGTAATAACAGAGTAAATATCAAGAAAGTTGGGTATAATATGGGTTGCGCCCCGAGTAGGGTTGCGCAGAAGCAGAATCACAGGTTGCAAAGGAATAACAAGTGCGTGTAGCGACGTGCGTGCAAGGTCAAACCGCGAACCCCCAAAAGTTCATTAGACATCCCCAAGGTGCAAAAACCTGGTTCTAGCACCCTCCCATACTACTTCGGGTGAGACCTCAGTCTGCTCTCTACGAATTGTTGCCGAAAGGGCCAGTAGTACCGGGATTTGCTTGTCTAAATCACCTCTGAACCTGGGTTAGGCCCATACAAGCCAACATTCCCCACAAGGGTTCCTCTGCATTGTCAGGTCAAGCACTCCATTGATCTGACCCTAGGTGTGCCACTGCCCAATGGACTAATCTATCAGCGCTCCATTCTAGAGAATGATGAAATCAAGAAGCATATTCAGGAGCAGCTGCAGAAAGGTCACATCCGTCTGAGTTCATCTCCCTGTGGGAGCCCGACGGTGTTAGTACAGAAGAAGGATGGGACTTGGAGACTCTGTATTGAATATTGGGCGCTAAACAAGATCACTGTTTGTAATAGGTACTCGATCCCACAGATTGATGACTCCTTGGACCAACTGAAGGGGGGGAAATATTTCGGCAAGATCGATTTGAAGTCAGCATATCACCAGGTACCCATTGGACCCTCTGATGTGTGGAAGACTGCCTTCAAAGCCAAGGAGGGTTTTTTCGAATGGTTGGTTATGCCTTTCGGATCGACGAATTCTCCTGCAACCTTCATGAGGCTAATGGATTGCATTTTGTGGCCATTCACCAACTCATTTGTAGTGGTATACTTGGATGGCATCCTAATATTCAGCCAGAGTTGGGAAAAACACCTCCACCACATCTGATAGGTTCTCCAAACATTGCGGCAGCACAAGTTATGTGCCAATTTGGAGAGCTGCACTTTTTGCATGACCCAGGTTTAGTATCTAGGATAAATTATTGATGAATAGGGGCTGCATGTGTTTCCAACCAAGATCTAAGTCATTTGGGATTGGCCATCTCCAACCACTCTGACAGAGCTCCGCAGCTTTCTAGGTCTTTCCGACTTCTACCACAGGTTCGTGTTGGGATTTTCTCATATCGCTTGGCCCTTGAGTCAATTCACCAAGGGAGGAGTGAAAGAAAATTTCTTTTGGTCTGAGTCTCAATAGAAGGCATTCACAGAGTTGAAAGATCGCCTCTGCTTGGCACCAATGCTTATATTACCAGACTTGCAACAACCATTTGAGGTGGAGACAGATGCCTCTGAATATGCTATTGGGGCAGTCCTTACTCAACACGGGCATCCAGTGGCATATCAAAGTGCGACACTTTCAGACACAGTCTGGAAATATCCCACTTATGGAAAATATATGTATTCCATTATGCAGGCCTGCCGACAATGAAAGCATTACATTTTGGCGAAGGAAATGGTTATCCACACAGACCACTGACCACTGTAGTTCATATAGACCCAAGGGAAATTGTAGAATGATCGCCATCAGAAATGGTCCACATACCTGCAACAGTTCCATTTGAATATCAAGTATAAGAAGGGCAGCACCAATAATGTTGCAAATTGCCTCATTTGCATAATATGTTCACATGGCAGAGATCTTAGCGATCAAGTGGTTGCGGTGCTCCGGGGGGTCACAGAAAATGTTGCCAGCTTACACATAAGGTGTCACATGGGGCGGTTAAGTCTGCCCAACCCCAAAACTCCACAGCGTTAAAGCTTATAACAAACGTGCCAACATAATGGTTAAGAATTGTGTGCATGGTGTATTAGCATTGGACTCCTTTGTGTTGGTAGGTCACGAGTTTGACCCCCACTACTTCTGCCCGGTCTATGCAACAATTTTGGTGGCCTCTCGGGCTGCCATGTGGTGGCCTCCGTCTGGGCCATGTGTCAGCCCGTGTTTGGCCATCATTTCAACTAATCAAAACCAATGAAATTCCGACTAGTCAAGATGTGCCACTTGACACGGTTTCATTAGACATGAAGCGTTTTGACCAAGTCAATGTCCACCTCACCTGCCCAGTCAGTGCCACGTTAGTAGTATGGACTATTGTCTGGGCTATCCTTTTTTTTGAAAATTTGCTTGTTTGAGAAAGTGGACAGAACTCGTTTCTGGAGTCATACGCGGAGTCTGTTTCACGCGAAACGAGTTGCATTGAATTAAGTATGACGATCACTACACGATAGTCCAAGTTCCACACTAATTCTAAAACTTTGAAATTTGAGTTATTTTTTGAGCACTTGATCATTCCTCCCCACTGGAAGCCTTTTGTACACCAAAAAATCACTTTCATTTTTCTAGCAGGTGAGGGTATAGTTCCCTCACCTTTCCTATCTCGATCCATTTATAACTGAATTGGAACTTGTGATCTACACGATGCTTGTTGTGCCTTGCTTTGCACTTGCCTTTGCCCTTTTCAAGCTGATCTTGCACTGTTTGATGTACCATTTGGAGTCGTTCAATGAACTCTTTGGCTTTGTCCATGTTACTATCAGTAGAAACATCCTTCTTAGCAAGATGATATAACACATTATGATGCAAATGGTAAACAAATTCCTCTACTTGATTCCTTTAACTCAATCTTGAATATACATCTTGAAAGTATGTATTTTGCTTAACATAACTTTCATGTAAAACAAAATGATGCTTGAGGAAAGTAGTTATACAAACTATGGGCCTACAAAGTACATCAAAAAACTTGTCACTTATACCTTTATTATACCTTTTTACCAAGTGGAATAGTAGAAGAAAACCCATCCAATTAAAGTGTCTTTGTCGATGCAGCTTAAACACTACACCATTGTAAATTTATGAATGAAATGAAATGGGCTTACCAAATTGCATAAAGATTGTGCCCATGGCATAGTCGCATACATCAACTTGAAACTCAAATGACTTTTTCAAGTATAGAAGAGTAAGTATAAAGGTTGAACTAATATTTTGTTTCAAAGCATCAAATTCCTCTTGTTGTTTTCCTCCCCACTAGAAGAACTTTTGCACAACTACCAAAGAATGCAAATGAGCTACAATAAAAGAAAAATAACAAAATCTTTCCTCCAACATTGGACTGCTCCCAAATATCCTCTTATCCAAATGACTATATTGAGCATTAACCAATCCATAATGGCATCAATCTTGCATAGGTCTAACTTCAGCTCACCTTCTCCAATATCATTGCCCAAGTACATCAAAGAATTTTTATCCAACATATACTTTGTCATTTTCAATAACAAATGTTATTCACATATGACATCAAGTATTTTTTTCTCACACATGACATGTTCATAATGAAATTTTCTGAAAATGAAAATGTCATCCAAGTAGACTATCATGTCTAGAAATGGCTTAAACACATATTTCTTCATATGCATGAAATTAGTAGGAGCATGGAAAAGACCAAAAATCTTAACAAGCCATTCAAACAAACCTTGTTTGGTTTTGAATGTCACCTTCCATATGTCTCCTTCAACAACTCTACTTTGATGATAGCCACTTCTTGAATTCCATTTAATGAAATTATTACCATTCTTCTTGGGTGCCAAAACAATAGGTGCACCACATGGTGAAGGATATGATTGGATGATACTTTTGTTCAGCAATCCTTAGATTTTCTTTGTTATTTCTTCACTTTCCTTCTTGACATACAATGCATGTCAATGTTAGAAAGAAGACATTTTTGCTGCAATGGTATTTCATGTGGGATTCTCCTCTAGAAAGGAAATCCCTTTGCTTTCTGAAACAACTCATCATCATGGTTAACAACATCAACCAAATCAGTTTTCAATTTTGAATTACAACTGTCAAATGCTTTAAAATCAACATCAACATTGGGTTTGATCATAAGAAACATTAAATTCTTGCTTGAATTCACTAGTCTTTTCATTTGCCCTGCATTAACTAATGAAAGCTTTAGTTTCTTGTGATGAGCTCTCACAATATACTCCACACCATCCTTGAATAAGTGGTACTTTTTTTCATGATGATAGAATATTTCTTTTCTATCATAGAGGTAAGGACTACCAAAAACAATTCCTAATATATCAAGCAGTACAAAATTTAATTCAACTTCGTCAATGAAGTTTGCTATGATTGCAAACCTTAGAATACATTTTCTTGTAACCTATAAATTTATGTCCTTGCATATAGAACCCAATGGATATGGCTTGGGACATAAAATGGTTTCAAGATTAAGTTTCTTGACTAAGTCATCAGATATCAAGTAGGCTTGAGACCCACTATCAAAATGTGTGTTGATTTTTATATGTTTTGAGATTACCCTCACATGAAATAATTCAATCCTTGTTTCTTTAGTTGGAGTTTCATCATGTGAATTTGAAGTACTAGTGCTAGCAATGGATTATTTTCCTTTCATACCCACAGCTGTAATTTTAATTTCATCACCCAAAACAGATCCCAAATCCTGTTGAGTGGTTGCAGTTGTATTTTCTTTTCCTTTATTGTTGAATTTATTTGGTTTCATCTCGGGATGAAGCTTCCAGCAATTATCTCCAGTTTTAACCTCTTTGGAACAATGTTTACATATTGTTTTCTCTCCTTCTTTCTTAATGGATGCATTTTTATTTCCTTTGAAACCTTTTTCTTTCTCTTTACCCTTAAATGGAATTTTACTACCCTCTTTTGGAGTGTTTTTCCCTATTGCCTCAAGATGAGTGGCTTGCACACACACATCATATAGATTATTGGGATTAAACATTAAGATAGTATGCCTAAGGAAACTATGTAAACCCCCTATGTACTTCAGCAACGTGTCTTGTGATTGCAAATATGCACCTAACATTAGAGACCTTTTTATGAATTCTTGGGTGTAATCTTGCACATTTTGACCTTTAAGTTGTTTAAAGTTGATCCGGATTTAAACAGGAATGCAAAAAATTAAAGAGATAATCATAAACACAAAGATGCAGCAGAAATAATACTTCATTTTATTAATGTAAAATACTGAAATACGCTTACAAATAGAAATGGAAATAGACCAGCTAGCGCAATGGCTCAACTATGTTACAATGAGGCTCAAATGCCTATTTATTTTTTAGGAACAATGGAAAACCCTTAACATCCCAAAACCTAACCCTAGAAGATGAAACTCCAAATTGTGGGCCACGTTTTGGTTAAATTGGTACATCAACTTCCTAGGGTCGTAACTTTGGCATTTGATCTTCGTTTGATGCGTACAATAGCTCGTTAGAAAGATCTATCCGAGCACTACAACTTTAGGAAGAGTAACATCCGTCCATGGACCCATGTTACTCCCAAATTTCTCAAAAAACATCGTTTAGGGCCTCAAAACAGCTCCGGAAGTTCAGGACTTGTAAAACTGCTAAAAATAGTAAATTGTGCTACAATTACGGAAACTGAAAAACTGAAAGAGACAGTTGTGGGGGTCAAAATGGAATAGGTGGGTGGCCACCAACATCCACCTAGATCATTCCTCCCCCCTTAGGAAGCAATGGTCCCCATTGTGTTGAGTTCCTCCATTTGCTGAACTTGGTCCCTGGTGAGTTGTTCTGCAATCTCTGATGTGTCCAATAATGGTGGGAAGCATGGTCGAGGGTGTTCCACATTAAACACTTAGTGCAAGCAAAGGAATGGAGGAATGTTGTGCTCCAAAGAATTATTTCCCACAGCCTTGGTAATGGTGTAAGGACCATGTCGGCGTGGTCATAGCTTCTGATGGGCTCTTGTAAGGTGTTCTTTCTGTAGATGCAACCAAACTTTGTTGCCCACCTGAAGCTTGTGTGGTACCCCTATGGGTGAGGAGAAGTTGTTCCTGTGTTCTGTCATGACCGTATCCCTTCGTTGTTGCTGCTACATGGAAGAACCCTTCACGGGGGTCATGGATGTGACAATGATCTTCCCCTTACTTTGGGAGTGAACCAGACAGATAATGAATTTCCTAGTCTGGGAGATGAGCTTGCTGCCCTTCTTAGCAATGATCAAAGAGGTGGCGGTAGGTGGGGCTACCTCTAGTATCCTGTATAATGAATTACGAAAATAAATAATAACAGTGCGAGGCCTTGACTCATACACAGCATGTCGCCTCCACAAGTAGGGTTAGCCTAATAATACATCGCAAACATACAGAGGTGTAACATCACACAATACCTCATCTGTGAAGGGTTTGATGTTGTAGGGAAGGTGACACTGCTGGTGAACTCTGAGATCTCATCCTTGGTGAAGCCACCCGATACTGTACGACTGTGGGTGTGGTGTAGTCGGTAGGCCCAACCGCTTCACAACCTCTGCTAAAATGAGGTTCTTCTGGCTCCCACTATCAACAATGAATTGCAGCGGTGAACCCTTCACCGACATTTGTGAGTGGAAAAGACGCTCCCCCTCCTCTGGGTCTTCGAGCTCATTCTTCTGGATCTTATCAGTGGCAACAGTGACGTTGGGCTCCACATCAATGATCTACTTCCCTTTGTCATCCCCCTTGTCGGGTTCTGACTCAAGGTCGAAACATGCATCTGATTCTGAAGCCTTAAACTCGGTCACCAGCAATTGCTTGGTTCGACACTCACTTGTGTTGTGAGTGGGGCTCTTGTAGAACTCACACCACTTTCCTATGTCCCTTTTTGACTTTTTGGTGTTGTTCTTTTCTTGTGGCTTTGACGGGTTGTCTTGGGTCACCCTGCCTTGGCTTTGTCCTTTGTTCTTCAAATTCGCAGATCCAAAGTCTTGCTTCTTCTATTTGAACTTTTGCTCAATTTTGACAGCGTATCAGTACGCCACGCCGAGCGAGGAGATGTTCAGGAACTCCATCTCTTCCTGGATGTATCTATGTAGGCAGTCATGGTATTTGAGTACCAAATGTATCTCATAGTCCTTGATACCCAACTGTGTGCGAAGGGTATGAAAAATGTTTGTGAACTCCAGCACATCTTGGTTCCTTCCTCGCCGCAGCGTGGTCCACTTTATGTATTTGTCCTCATAGCTTTTAATAGGGTAGTAATACTTTTTGATGGCATCCCAGAATGAATTCCAAGTGGGTGCGGTTGAAAATAGTGAGCTTGTACTTTCATCCTTCTGCTCGCAGTAGGTTTCCCACCAGTCCTTGATGTGGGGGGCTGCTTTGAGAAGAGCGAAAATAATCTTTTCCCAGCTAGAAAAGTCATGAATAGAAAAATACCCTTCTAGCAGATTTAACCATTTATCTACGGCATCTGTGTCTATTTGACCCTCGAAGATGAGGATTTCAAAATTAACTTGTACCTTAAAGGGTGTGGTGTTTCCAGAGTAGCTGTTGGAAGCCGATGCGTCGCCTCTGGGTAGCTGTTGAAGGATCTGGGCAAAGTTGTCCATCATCGCATTCCTTTATCACTCGAGAGCTTCTTCGAGCAAGATTTTGATAGGATCTACTACCCCCTCATCTTTCTTTTCATCCGCCATGGAAGGTCGTCGGGATTTGCGAGGCTGATCTTGCAAAGGTTCAACCAGATCAAGCCCTAACTCCTTATATCCTGACCTCGTTGGGGCATGCAAAGAAAAACAGAGAAAAAGCAGACTGCCTTGATACCATTGATCCAGATTTAAACAAGAATGCAAGAAATTACAGATATAATCATAAACACAAAGATGCAGTGGAAATAATACTTCATTTCATTAATGTAAAATACTGAAATAGGCTTACAAACAGAAATGGAAATAGACCAGCTAGGGCGATGGTAGCTTATCTCTGAGAAGAGATGTGGCGGCTACATGCCTCTGAACTGTGTTACAATGAGGCTCGAAGGCCTATTTATTGTTGAGAAACAATGGAAAACCCTTAACATCCCAAAACCTAACCCTAGAAGATGAAACGCCAAATTGTGGGCCCTGTTTTGGGTAAGTTGGTACATCAACTTCCCGAGGTCGTAACTTTGGCACCTGATCTTCGTTTGACGCGTACAAAAGCTCATTAGAAAGATCTATCTGAGAACTACAACTTTCAGAAGAGAAACATGAGTCCATGGCCCATTTTGCTCCAAGACTTCCCAAAAAACGTCATTTAGGGCCTCAAAACAGTTCCGGATGTTCAGGACCTGAAAAATTGCTTAAAAAAGTAAATTGTGCTACAATTACGGAAACTGAAAAACAGAAAGAGACAGTTGTGGGGGTCCAAATGGGATAGGTGGGTGGCCACCAACATCCACCTGGATCAAAAGTTTTTCCAATTCATGATGACTTTCTACATAGAAACTAGAGGGTATAATTGTCTTTTAATTGCAACAATGAAATCAAACCAAGAAATTGAGATCTTACTGTGTTTTTTTATCTCCTCTTGTGTCTTTGATTCCCATCATACTAGTGTTGCACCCTCCATTCTCAAGGAATCTAACTAAATATTTATGTCATCCTCTTGAAGGTTTTGAATTTTACAATAGACCCCCAACTAATGAATCTATTAATCAAGATTTTTTGCATTCACTTCACCATTATACATGGGCAGCTCAAATTTAACATCAAGTTTTAGTAAGGGTGATTTACCAGTTCCTTTTGAGGTATGTTGATGAGTATGAGTAAGGGTTGTGTTAGTGGAAGAGGGTGAAGATGCCTATGAAGAAGAAGATGAAGAAGATGGTGGAGAGGGTGGAGGTTTACCTCCATTTCCATTACCTCCTCCTGAAGAACCTTCTCCTTTTGGAGTTTTGGATCTTTCACCCTATAGTCTGGTATTCCTCTCTTCATAGTGGACCTTCACCATCTTTGTCATATCAAATAAAGCCTTCCAGAAGACTTCTCATCTTCTGTCATGTTTGTAGGTTCTCCTTCATGAGACATACCCATTGGATTCTTAACTGCAACTTGAGGATGAACTGATGTTGGAGATTGTGGAAACCTTTCCCTCCTTCCCTTTGACCCAACTTCATGGCTTCCAACCAGCTTCCTGTCTCCTCTTTTGAGTTTTAACCTTGTCAGCATGGCATAAACTTGCAAACAGTTAAATGATTTTTGCACAAAGAAAACCTAGTGCTCTGATACCAAAATGATCTTATTAATAATATTTGTTTTGTTGTGCTAAGATCCTCCTCATATTATAAACAAAATGTTATTCATGTGCTTAAGGATTTATGAGTTTATTGCAAGTGAAAATGAGTTTTTATGTTAATTTTATGGTCAATTTAACATAAAATAGAAAATTAACAACAGCATATAAATGTACAAAACATCACCAAAAACACATCACAGTAGGAACATGATGGAGGAGTTCACCCCTCTTGGGCTACATTTCCTCGGTCCGGCTTCCAATGGCTTGGGCCTCTCTATTATGCTCAAATGTGTAAAAATATGTGTTTACAATGCTCAAATGATTATGAAACCTACTGCAATGAGTTCAGAATGTCCAAAAATTTCTACCTAGACTCTTTCTGCACCCAATTTGGTCGAAAACTGGAGACTTTATGACCTATCCTAGTTTCTCCACTATTTGCCCTATAATTTTCCCAAAATTTGACACCGAACCCCCATTTTCACTCTGTTTTCTGCTAACGGGCCACCAAATCTGCCGAAATAGTGGCAAATTTATTGGACAGTTAATTTGGTCATTGATGCCTAAAACGCAGAAAATAGAGTCATATGGGGGGGGCCATGTGCCCAGGGGCTAGCCCCCGGCACTGGCCCCTTTTCCTCTAGTGGTCACGTAACCTTGGTGGTTAGGCATAACGTGTTCACATGACAGAGACCTTGGAAGTCACAGGAAATGTTGGCGGCTTACGCATAAGGTGTCACATGGGGCAATTAAGTCTGCCCAACCCCAAAACTTGATGGTGTTAAAGCTTATAACAAATGCGCCAACATAATGGTTAAGAACCACGTGCATGGTGTATTGGCATTGAGCTCCGTTGTGTGTTGGGAGGTCGTAGGTTTGATCCCCGCTGCCTCCACCCGGTCTATGCAACAATTTAGGTGGCCTCCTGGGCTACCACGTGGTGGCCTCCGGTTCGGCCACGTGTTAGCCCGTGGTTGGCCATCATTTCAACCAATGAAAAACCATGAAATTCAGACATTCTAACCAGTTAGGATGTGCCACTTGGCATGATTTCATTATCCAAGAAGCGCTTTAACCAATTCAATGTCCACCTCACCTACCTAGTGAGTGCCACGTCAAAAGTACAGATTGCTGACTGGGCTATCCTTTTTTTTTATTATGTTTGAGAAAGTGGACAGAACTCGATTCTGGAGTCATACGTAGTCCATTTCACGTGAAACGAGTTGCACTATATTCAAGATGATGAGCACTACACATTCATCCAAGTTCCACACCAAGCCGACAACTTTGAAATTTGAGCTATTTTTTGAGCACCTGATCAAGAACACCATGAAATCTAACCACATCTCTGATGAATACCTATGCTACATCGCTAGCTAAAAATGTAGAATTCACTGGAATGAAAAGTGCAACCTTTCTCAACCTGTCCACAATAACCATGATGGAATCATGTTGTCTCACTGTCCTCGGAAAACCTGTGATGAAGTCCATGGAAATGACTTCCCATTTCCACTATGGAATCGCAATTGACTGCAGTAGTCCACTTGGATATTTATACTCTGCCTTCACACGCTAAAAATCAAAACACCTAGCCACAAAGTCTGCTACATCCCTCTTAAGGTTCAGCCGATAATAAAATCTCTTCACTGCAATCAATATCTTTTGATACCTTGGGTGACCAGAATATGGTTTCGTGTGAAACTCCCTCAATATAATCTTCTTGAGCTCACTACTACCTGGAACATATATCATATCTCCGAACCTAACCAATCCATTAGTTGTAAGGAAATAGTCCACATCCTGTGCACCTGCACATGTACCATCACATGTACATGTACATGTACCTATACATGTACTATCACTTGTATCGATACCTGTATTATCACCTACACCTGTACCTATACTATCACATGTACATGTACATGTACCTATACTATCACCTATACCTATACATGTACTCTGTTGCAACCTGTGCATAATATCTATATATCTGACATCTTGCTGACCTGCCCGCAAGATCCTATCCTATAAGTTTGTCCCACAGGAGCTCATAGCTGGTAATTGATGTACCTCTATTCGCCTACTAAGAGAATCTACCACTCTGTTCTCTTTTCCTTTGATGTACCTGATCTCAAAGTCGAACTCACTGAGCATAGCCAACCACTAAGTTTTCCTACCATTTAGATTCAGTTGGTCAAATAGATATTGTAACCCATTTTGATCACTCATCAACACAAATCTCTTTCCCAGAAGGTAGTGTCTCCAAATCTTCAATGCATGTATGATCATTGCCAACTCAAGATCATGTGTGGGGTAGTTCTACTCGTGCTCATTTAGTTTTCGCGATTCATAGCATACCACCTTCCATCCTACATAAGGACTCCACCAAGCCCTTTCTTGCAAGCATTTGTGCATACTACAAACTCCTTGTCTAGATCTGCAATATTTAGCATTGGTGCATGTGTTGAAAACATCTTAAGCTGCTCAAAACTAGCCTCACACTCCTCTATCCATTCAAACTTCTTACCTTTCCTCTGCAACGACGCGATAGAATAAGAAATTTGTGACAATTTCTTGATGAACCTCTTGTAATAACCTGCCAACCCCATCAGAGATATCACCTCATCTACATTCTTAGGAGCTACCCACTCCATGATGGCCCTTATCTTTTCTGGATCTACTGCAATGTCTTCCTTCGAGACAATATGTCCCAAGTAATGTACCTCAGTCTGAAAGAAACTACACTTGTTGAGCTTAGTATACAACTAATGCTCTCTCAACAACCTCAACACTGTTGCTAAATGCTCAACATGATCTTCCTAATTTTTAGAATATATCAATATGTCATCAATGAACACAATAACAAACTTATCCAAATACGAATGCAACACACTATTCATCAAGCACATAAATGTAGTTGGATCATTAGTCAAACCAAATGGAACTACAACAAACTCATAATTTCCATACTTGGTCAGGAAAGTTGTCTTGTAAATTTCCTCCTCTTTGATGTGTACCTGATGATATCTGGATCTCAGATCAATCTTCGAGAACATTGTTTCTCCCTTCAACTGATTGAATAAGTCATCAATCATCGGCAACAAATACATGTTCTTGATGGTCACTTTTTTCAACTGGCTATAGTCAATGCATAATCTGAGAGTACCATATTTTTTCTTTACAAACAATACAACTGCACCCCATAGTGATACACTTGATATAATGTATCTCTTGTCCAACATTTTCTTCAATTGTAGCTTCAACTCTACCAACTCAAGTGTGCTCATCCTATAAGGTGATTTTGATGTTGGAGTTTCCCCTAGCACTAACTCAATAGAAACTTCTACCTCCCTGTGAGGTGGAAACTCTTAAATGTCCTTAGGAAATACATCCTGGAATTATTGTAGAATTGGGTATCTTCTCAAAACATCTGGATCCTCAACTTCCTTACCCTTGTCACTAAAAATGTGCACTGTGAATAACATACACCCTTTCCTACAATTGCGCTTTGCTTGCATAGTTGTTACCATCCAAACTTATGTGGCTTTCTTCTTACCCTGTAAGACTCTTGGTTACCCATTTTCATCCATAAACTCAATGGATTTTTCATTACAATCCACCTTGGTTCTATGAAAGTACAACCAATCCTTGCCCAACAACATATTGTATGATCCCAATGGTAATACATTCAAATGTGTTGTGGTAGGCATACCATGTAAACTAAATGCACAATTTCTTACCCAATGATGAACTCACTTCTTTTTACCTATAGCCAACTGCACTAACCAATATTTTGCATGTGATTCCTTACTCAAACAACACTTATCCACCAATTCATGACTAACATAGCTATAATTAGATCTAGGGTCAATCAAAATTGAAATAACAGGATCACAAATCTTACCATCTATCTAAATGATAGATGTCTGATGGTCTGCATGTTTGTTATCCAATGCTACATAAATACGAGGAACACTCTAACCAACATCTCCAATAGTATATGTTTCCTATGCACTGTATATCTGAGGCCTACCACCTTGATACTATGGACAATCTCTCCTATGATGATCTCCTCCACAAGTCCAACACCACATGGTCTCTTTATTATGCTCCTTAGATCGATGTCCATGTCTTATATCTGATGCATTGAACTTCTTAGATGGTGCAACATTCTCTTTATTATATGTACCCTGAGTTCTTGCTCATTTCTTGTCCCATTTCCCTTTGTTCCTTGCATTACCTTTCCAATCTGGCTTAGTCTCAAATCTATGCTTCGATTGCTCATAGCAATGCCTTAACTTTCGAATGGTTTCCTCCAATGATTTAGGCTCATAGAACTCAATCCTGTCTTTAAATGCAACCGAAAATCCACTAATGAACCTCTGAATCTTGGCCTTCTCCTCTGTGAGATAAGGCACATACCTTAGTAACTCCAAGAACTTGCTAGTGTCCTCATCTGTCATATATCTCGTCTTTAGCTCATAGAATTATTTTACCCTATCATCAAAGTACCTCTCCGACAAATAATTCTTCTTAAATAACTGCTCAAACTCACTCCAAGTCAAGTCTTCCTCATGAATGCACCTGACATTCTTCACATCTTCCCACCAAATTTATGTTTTACCTTTGAGATTGAATGTAGCTACTCTGGCTTTCATGTTCTCTGAATAATCATGTAACTTGAAGAACTTCCTCATGCCAAGCAACCATGCCTCTGCATCCTATGGTTTCTTCATCTCTCCATTAAAAGTAGGTGGCTTTTCTTTCTTAAACTCATCCGAAAAGTATCCCCTATCACTCCTCCTGTAAGGATGATAACAATGACAATCATAGTGCCTATCTGAATCAGAACTAGAATAGTACATGTGTATATATGTCCTCCTATCTAGAGTGTCCAACAATCTTCCATCTCTGATTGTTTCATCCCTATCTTACTTGTGACCACCATGTGATATACTACCATATGCCCCATTAGTTATGTCATGCCACTCATAAATGATTTGACGTGGTCCCTGTCACTACAAATCCGACAAACTCTAAAGTATCATTGCATTTACCTCTACTTGTTTCTCCCGTGCCTGCATGATTTTCTCATTACCTTCCTTACAACTCCTTATTTCTTCCTTTAAGCTTATCAATGTATCTGTCAAATTGGAAGAGTTACCAACACCATATTGCTCATTTGATTCATAGGGAGAGTCTTTGTAGTCTACCATATTGCTAGCCATTTGATATTTCTTTCTGCAAGGTATCATGTTAGCTAAACCATTTCACAATAAACCAACGTACCTTAGTATAGCTCGGGAAGGATACCTTGTCTGCAAGAACAAAAAATTAGTGTGATACATGTATAACATAATTATGATAGCATATAGAAACATAACACAAGCATATAACCATGCAACCATCATTCTAGCTAGGTTCCAGTCATCAATGCATTACCTTAAAAACAATGCATACCACGACCTCATGTATGACAACAACCATTACATCATTGTACACTTGACCACATGCAAACATTAACATGCATAAGCAATGCGTAACCAACCACACACATGCATAAACACATGTAATCAAGCATGAACGAATGATTCTTGAAACCAAACCTACAAGAATGATACATGCAACCAAGCATACAAGAATTCAACCAAACATACAAGAATATAACAAAGCATACAATAATGATACGTGTAAGCGACATATAACAACATGTAACTAATCATACACTCACGATGATGCACTCCACAATGACAACAACAACTTCCACATGGTGACATCACTACAACCATGATCAACATTATGCAAATGAAACAATCACATGGAATGCAAGTGTAAGAGACACACATGCAACTGACATGCATGCATTACCAACACACATCCCATCTAGTACGAGAGGTGAACCATGCTCTGTTACCACTCTGTAACACCCTCCTCCCACATCTACCCAAGCAACGACCAGTTGGGGTAAACATGCGACGAGAGGCCACTATGATATGATTCAACCTCCTAAGTCACGTTAAGGAATTGGAACCAATAGAAACACACCATACAGACATTCAACATCAACATTAAGACCCTCAAGAACCAATCCAACCTTTCTTCCAACTAGCCCCTGGGTCCCATTGAGATTTTGGACCACTTGACCTCTGGACACTCTCATTCTATGGGCATTCCATCGTCCAAGGACCTGTGGATGCTCTCACAGGCCTGCAAGCCAACGTCCAGGGACTATTTTTCCCAGTCATGTGCTATTGTCCCCAGGATTTAAGCCACATTTTTAGGAGTGAAGCCCATATCACTACCCAAAATTGAATGACACATTCAAAACAGGAAGATAAGATGGAAATAATAGTACTAATGAAATTACTTCAATAAGACCTTGATTGGACCCCTACTAGCCATAACAGACATTTCTTCAAACATATCACAAATATATAATATAGAGGTGTAAATAACATATCTAAACCTAGGAGTCTCATACTTAGATGAGAATTGCTAAGAAACATTAATGCCTCAACACATCAACTACCATTTCATCCATTAGGTCATAGATACATTGTTCATTCATATTCAAGTAAAAACATGATGAGAGACATACATAGCTTATGTCATAAAACATATATATAACCATCATAATAGCAACATAAATACCAATGAAATCACAGTCATATGATCCACATATAAAGCAGTATAATAGTCATATAAATACAAGGAGAAATAACCTCGTATTAATGATGCAAAATCAAAACCTGTGATGGAACTTCCACATTCCACCCGACTATAAAATGGTTGATCCAAATCTCTCTTCAGTCATTCAACCCCATGCCATATTTCAAGCATGAATGTGGGATCTCATAGAACACATCAATCCAAAACCATCTAGAACTTCCAGAGGCAATCCACCTCAACCCATCAAACAGTGATTCCACCTCACGGTTTTTGGTAGGCTAAATTGTCCTATTTTTTAACCTCTATTCTACTCTAGACACATGACCTAAACCTATATTTTAACCTAAGAACATATTCATTCCTATACCTTTTTTCTAAAATCATGCATATACCTACACCCTCTTTGTATTTTCATATTTAAAGGCTTGTCATGGACTTAATTTCTTATTTATGGATTTTATACATTTAATTATCCTTGCAAATAATATTTTTCATTCCTAAAGTATTTGATAAACAAATGTATTAATCGTTGTTATAGTATGGTCGAGTGCAGGTAGGATTCTTGCACCAGCTGGTGGATTCCTATGCTCTCGTGACAGCTCATTGATACGATTCCTAGACCAGTTGGCAAATTCCTGCACTCCAGTGACAGCTCACCAACTGACGCGTATCTTTGGCAAAGGATCTATTGACCTCAATTTGGGCTAGGAGAGGGAGAGAAATCAGTGGATTGAAGATCATGACCTCGGCCAGATATCTTAGATTAACATTTTGTAAATAGTTGAAAGGCTTACTTAAGCTATTGTTATGATTTCATTACGGTCATAGGACTGAAGGCTTATATATAATGTAAAACTCAGGTAGGAATTAAGGAGTGATGCTATGGTAAAATTTTGTTAAGACACTGTAATTAATTTGGAGTATCACCTCTCTGGGTTGGATCGCAGATTCAAGATGTATTTTTTTCTTCTGAATCTAATATAAAGGAATGTGCTAGTACGTAGTTTCATTTTCCATTTGCATTGTGATGAATCTTTGACCAGCTGCATTTCTCGGTTTCTTAACAGGGAAACAAGCTAGTTGGCCAGGGTCTATCTTACCCAGCTAGTTCTCTCTTTATTTAAAGGTGTGTTAATTTAAGTTAAAGTGCAGATGTGAATTTGTTATTTATTTTGATTTTTCTTACAAGTCACAGATTTGATTTCATTTACAGTTATTGTGTTACGGATCTGTGGTGTGTAGGCTTAAAAGTATTTGATTTCTATTTACATAAGCTTTGCTTTTAATGTTTGATTTCATTTCTGCAAGATCAGTACAAGCACGTTGCCTGTACTGGTGCATTTTTGGTTCTGTAAGTTGATTTCATTGGTTCAGTTTTGCAAGTATTTTACTCCTTTATTTTTGAAAGAGTTCTTTATTCCTTCCTTTCGAGATTGATGTTTGTTTCTAAACTAAGGGCATTATTAATATCTCAAGTTTCATTTAAGATTTAATTGTGTTGTGATGAATACGGAATAAACGTTATAGTAACTTACAGGTATGTTCTTGCACTGAACACTTTCAAAGAAAGGATTGAATTTCATGATTAATTATTAAATGAACCCTCTGAGTTAAAACATTAAAAGGTGTATCTAAATTACATGCACAACTATCTCGGGAAAATATTGTTCACACAACCAAATGATTTCCGTAATTATATAGAAGAGTTTTATGTTTTAACAAAATATTTACTTTAACTTTTGAAAATCACTTTTTTTCTAGAATCTAAGTTTGGTTGAAGCATCTTTCTGCTTGTGAGAATTTACTTTCAAATTAAGTTTTCTTTGCACTCTATTTCACTGAACACACTTTTTTATTTTTCGAAAGTAATCTAGAAACTAAGTGTATAAATATTGATTATTTGGTGGAGGAACCTCAGATCTGGTACAGGATCAGAGTGTTCTAGCCCGAAGACTTAGAACTCCTGCACGAAGGTAAAAACTTCAGTACAAGTAAAAAACATCCATCCAGTATCTAAACCTCATTTTAGTGCAAATACAATGTTATTGTACAAGAACGTTGTTGTAGTACAAGAATAACAGTTTAGTGCAGGCAAGAATATCTTTAAAGAAGACAGATACACTGAATAACTTATTTATCACACTGTCTCACTGAAGGTAAATATAAAGGGTCATTTCATTAGTTAATATTGTTCACAATGAATTAAGAATCCATTTTAGTTTCTGCAAAAGTACTTTTCATTTATTCCAGCACTAGACTTTCTTTGAGTATCAATTGTTGCTTGATCATCATTTTTCTTTCGATTCTGTAAATTTGTGATTTAAGAAGTAGGAATACAATTAGAGAAGGTTCATATCATTTCTTGGCATTTCCTGTGCTACGCCTCAAAGTGTACGAAACCCTGGGTTGACAAATTAAGTGTTGAAAGGAGATTTCTTAACTGCAATTCCTGCACCCAACATTTTGGCATCGTTGCCAAGGAGGCATTTCTAAATATTGGTAAGAACTTTCTTGTTTTCTTTCGTTTGTTGTAGGGTAAGTCTGATTTTATTTTTTCTGCAGTGTGCTTCTATTGTTGAAGGATTTTGTAGTGTTGATTTATTTATTCATTTGTAGCATTTGATTTAAGATTCTTTTTTTTTTAAATTTAAAATTTTTGTCACTTTTTTTGGATTTTATTTTAAAATGAATGCCTAAAAGGGGTAGAGGACCGAAGCCCAATAAGGGCCAAGGAAACATTGATAAATCTAAAACTTTTTCTCATATTGGACCTTATTTTGTAGGTAGAAAAACAGACACAAAATCATCATGCAGGAACTGTCAACTTGGATTCTGGAAACAACAGTTCAACTCTGACACAACCCAAGAGGGGGTAGAAGGAAACTAGTGGTGCTCCAAAAACCAATTTCAACCATAGACAACCTTCTCACTTTAACGGGAGTGTTTTGATCAAGGGAACAAAAATGGCAGAGCATGAGGATCATGCTGAGGGGACTAGCGAGAATCAAGTAAGTGATGAACAATGCTCCTTTGGATTTCCAATGGTGGATCCCGAAACAATTACTCAAATGAAGAACATTCCGCCGTTGGCTCTCCCTCATTTCTATGGAAGGTGCATGAAGATTCTGATTCTTTGTTTTTGAGTTTGACATCCTATGTAGAAGCTATGATTACTCTTTGGATGCGTAGAAAATAAAGTTATTCCCTGCCACTCTCAAGGACTCAGCCTTGCACTGGTTCATGGGACTCGGAGAGAGAACTATAACTTCTTGGGACCAAATGAAGAGGGTGTTTTTGAATAAATACCAGGAATATTGTAAAACTAGAGAAATGCAGGACGAGATCTTTACCATTGTGCAAGGTGATGATGAGACCTTGGAGGATTACTTAGAGATATTTGTCTACATCCTCCAGAGGTCGGAACATAAATTTGGCATAAGTACTATCAGGACGTTGTTCTTACGTGGGCTTACTGAATATTCTAGGCATAATTTCAATTTATTAGGACAAGGGGATATTTCTCAGAAATCTTTTGATCAAATTTGTGACTTGTGTAGGAAATTTTCAAGGAATCAATTTAGATCCAACAAATGAAATCTAAATAAAACTAGTAAACTTGGATCTACAGATGCTATGATTATTGGTTTGGAGAAAAAAATGGATAATATGAAAATTTAGATAATGAGTATTGTTAGCAAGAAAATAGACTCTTAAAAAATTCAGCAGAAATTGGTAAATGAACAATAGTATTTGTCTATTTTTTGTCCTAAATGTAGGAAAATCATATTTTAAGAGAATGTCCTACGATTTAAAATGTGTGATTTGTGCAGAGAACCATGCCACTGAGAAATTCCCCTCCATACCAGGATTTAAATTTGTATTTATAGGGGAGCATTCTGAACCTGAACCATTACATGTTATGGGAGCACGAAGAAATTAGCCTCAGGTAGGTGCAGGTATGGTTCTTGAAACTTCACCACATTATTTTGGTCATAATGCACATCCATATTCCTATTATAACACTCAACACTCTCAACCTTGGTATCATGGGAACCATTATCAGTATGGGAAATCCCCTCAATCCTGGAAACAAGGATGGAGAAGGTCAAACCATTCACATTATTTCTATCATGCACATATGTCGCCATATCCTCCTACATATGCACGTCACCATATATCACAGCCATCCTTTCCTCCCCTAACTCAACAAAGTCAAATGATGACACCATTACCTTTACCACAACCTTTTCGACCACCCCAACTTCCTCCTCAACTGGTACCAAATCCTAATAATAAGACGGTGCAATCAATTCATTCTATTAAACCACCCCCTCCTATTCATCATGAGCTTCAATTGAGATCAAGAAGGGTAATTAAAAAAAAAAACAAAAACAAAAACAAAAAACAAAAAACAAAACAAAACAAAACAAAAAACAACAACCCATCGTGATCATTGAGGAGAAAAACGAGGAGTAAACTCGTGATCATTTGAAGAACAATGACACCATTCAACCCATTCCCACACCATCAGAGTTACCATATTCTTCAAACCAGCATCCCTACCCAAAGAGGCTAGTTATGGAGAGGAGTGACCCCAAGTCCAGTCTGGATTCTAAGCTGAGGAATCTTTTCATAAGGTTAACTTTGCTTCAAGCTATTAGAGAGATCCCCATCTGCACAAAGATCATTAGGGAACTCTGTCTCAAAAAGTCAGGGAGGAAGAGAGCAGAACCTTAGACCATTCAATTTGTTAGCCGAGCAGCCGATTTAATACCAATCCTGGAAACCCGGTTGTCTCTATTCAGATAGGTGGTATCGTATCCTTGCCCCCAATGTCTTAATAGACCTGGGTGTAGCCATCAATGTCATGACTAGGAAAACCATGGATCATCTTGGGTTGGTCCATATTCGTCCTACCCCTACCGTGCTTGAACTTGAAAATAGATCAAAAATCAATCCAGAAGGTGTCCTCGATGATGTGGTTATCTCCATAGACTCTTGGGAATACCCCACAGTCTTTATTGTCCTTCAGTCAAAAATTCCTATGGGTGGACATCCCTTGATTTTGGTGCGACCATGGCTTGCCACAACCGATGCTTACATTGGATGTCGCTCTAGTGATATGTATATTTCACATGGAGACTCTAGGAATAAATTCACCTTATACCCGCCTACTAGATCTATCCAGGAGCTCAACAACACTTTGTGGTTAGATTACGACAGCAGTGATGAGGAGACTGAACATGTTTCTTTGATCCACCTTTATATAGAGTCTACCCAAGAGGGTGAATTACAAGATTTCTTAAATAATTTGGACACAATGCCTAATTTTGATATGTTTTGTCAAATTTTTAGTCCAAATTTTCAAGAAAATTTTGATTCTCGACCTTCCTCATCACGATTCTTAGTAGCATCTTCCTGCACTCTTGAGCCCGAGACTACTCTTGTTGAAATTAGTCCAGGCAAATCCTTACATATCAGTTCACACCTGGACTCATCTCAACAAGAGCAGCTTGTTGATTTGTTGTGTGATCATCTTGATGCCTTTCCATGGAGTTACAAGGACATGAAAGGCATACCTCCTGAAACCTGTACTCTCCATATTTATATTTAGGATGGAGCCTGACCTATTCGTCAACCCCAAAGGTACATGAACCTTGCACTAAGAGATGTTGTGAAAGAATAATTACAAAAACTCTTAGATGCTAACTTTATATATCCTATATCTGATAGCCAGTGGATCTCCCCATTGGTAGTAGTCCCGAAAAAGGATGGGAGATGGTGTATCTACATTGATTATCGAGAACTTAATAAAGCCACTCTCAAGGATCACTTTCACCTTCCTTTTATTTATCAGGTGCTAGATACCCTTGCTAGTAAAAAGTACTTTTCATTTTTAGATGGTTTCAGTGGGTACAACCAAATTCAAATCGCACTATCAGATCAAGATAAGACCACCTTTACATATCCATGGGGTACATTTTCTTACCGAGTGCTTCCCTTTGGACTATGTAATGCCCCAACCACCTTTCAAAGGGTTGTGTTGGCCATTTTTTTTTATCTCGAGTGTGTTGAGATCTATATGGATGATTTTTCAATGTTTGGTAACTCATTCCAGGAAGCCCTCAAAAACTTAGAAAATGTGCTTTTACGTTGCCAAGAGGCTCACCTTGCTTTGAGTGATAAAAAGTGTAGATTAATGTGCAAAGTAGGAGTAGTCTTTGGACATTTGGTTTTCGACAAAGTTATCCAGGTAGACCCGGACAAAATAGAAGTTATCTTGCGTCTTCCTACACCCAAAACACAAAGGGAAGTAAGAGGATCCATGGGACATGTGGGCTATTATAGGAGATTCATTGAGAACTTTTATAGGATAGCTACCCCCCTTTTCCAATTGTTAGCTGAGGAAAGTGCTTTTCTCTGGTCCATGGCTTGCCAATAGTCTTTTGAGACATTAAAGGAAAAATTAGTACAGGCACCAGTTTTGAGAGGTCCCAACTGGTCCCTTCCATTCCACATTTCCTCTGATGACTCAGATACTACTATCAGCGTAGCTTTAGGACAAGAAGAAAACAAAAAATCCTATGTTATTTACTTCATCAGTAAAGATTTGTCACTTGTTGAATTGAACTATACAGTGACCAAGAAAGAGTTTTTGGCTGTAATTTTTTCTATCAATAAATTCAGACACTACGTCACAAGATATGAAGCCTGTGTGCATACTGATCATTCTGTGATAAAATATTTAATGAATAAACCATTGACTACCAGTAGAGTGACTAGGTGATTACTGTTGTTATAGGAATTTAATGATACTATTGTTGATAGACCAGGAAAATCTAATGTTGTAGTTGATTATCTTTCTAGATTGAATAATCCTAGTGAAGTAATTCTTGTTGATGATGATTTCCTTGACGAACATAATTTTGGTATGTCAAAAAAGTCTCCATGGTTTGCTGACATATCTACTATTTAGTCACCGGAAAAACACCACCTCACTTATCCACTTGTGAAAAGTGGAATATCATATTAAAAAGTGTTGCATATTCTTGGATCCAAGGAGACCTCTTTTAAAATGGACCAGATCTTATCATTCGTAGATGTGTAAGAGAGGAAGGATTGTTTGATATACTGAAATCTACCCATGATGAACCTTATGGTGGTCACTTCACTGATAAGAGAACTACATATAAAATCTTACGCGCTGGATACTTTTGGCCTTCTTTGTTTAAGGATGCCAAACAGTATGTCAAGCGATGCGATAGCTGTCAGCAAATGGGTCAACCTGTTCAAGCCAATGAAATTCCTTTATGTCCTCAAATTATGATTGAGCCCTTTGAAAAATGGGTTATCGATTTCGTAGGATCAATAAATCCAAAATCTATGAATAAAAGTCATATATTGGTTTGCACTAATTTTGCTACAAAATGGGTAGAGGCTAAAGTTGTTTCTTTTGCTACAGAAAAAATTGTTGTTGAATTTTTGTTTAGTGAAATTTTTACTAGATTTGGTGTTCCTAGAGAGATTGTTACTGACAATGGACTGCAGTTTATTTCTAATCTGGTATAGGAAGTCATGGATCAATACAAAATTTGGCATAGAAATTCCACTCCGTATCACCCACAAGAAAACGAGCAGGTGGAGTCTACTAACAAGGTGATCAAATCCATCCTCACCAAAGCAGTAAATCTGCATAGGATTTATTTGGCCAGCCGGTTACCTGAAGCCTTATGGGCTTATCGAACCACTTGGCGAAATAGCACAGAACATACACCATATGAGTTGGTATATGGGAAACAAGTTCTTTTGCCAATATATTTCCAGATAAAAACCTTTTGAACAACAGTTCAGTTGAGATTAGATCTCTCAAAAGCATAGCAGCAGCGTTTATTACAGTTAAATGAGTTGGATGAATTTCGAATTGATGTTGTTCAATAGAACGTGTTAGTACAGCAACAACGCAAAAAGGTGCATGTCAAGTTTATCAAGAAGAAGCAGTTCCAAGCAAGTGATTGGGTACTTCTTTATGACTCTATATTTAAAAATTTCAAAGGAAAATTCTATACATGCTGGATGGGACCTTATGAAGTAATTAGAATTTTCGAGAATGGGGTTGTAGAGATCAAAACTATTGATGGGAAAAATTTATTATTCCTTCTGAAAGGGCATAGACTCAAGGTATATTTTTAACCCCTCACAAAGGAGGAATTCATGCAGCAAGTGCAGTAGAAACCTGAGCTAGAGATGGTAGGTGGCCATGCCAACCTATTACAAATCTGATTTTCTCTTTTCAAAAATAAAAATAAAAATAAAACAATAAGAAAAATGACAAAAACTAAAAATAAAACAAATATATATATATATATATATATATATATATATATATATATATATATATATTCTTGTGATTTTGAAAATCAATTTGCTGACATGGTCACAAAAGGATCAGCCTGAAAACTAGCATGCTAGCAGGAATATCAAAATTTTAATAAAATGGGAATGTTGTTTGATCTTTATATGTGCTAACTGTCACCAAGAAGAAGCAGTTTTCTAAGTGAAGGAATTGAGCCCTTATCCAAGTTTGGGACAACTGACACATAAATTTTTATGCAAGCAACATTCAATTCTCGCTGCATTTATTTTTGGTTCAGCACTATCGAGGCAAATTTTTCATGTGAAATTTTTCCCTTCTTCTATTTCCTTTTTCGTAAAATTCCCTCTAATTTTCTTCTTTTTATCCCATAAATTTTACCACCCCTTTCTTCACATGGAAACTATCCCTATCCGATTTCGTTCTTCCCTCTTTTTCCCCTGAAATTTTTTTCCCAGATACCTTTTTCGATATGTCCCTCTTGGTAGTCTCACTTTTGAATTCCCTATCATAATTTCCTTCCCATTCTGAAAATTTACGCCCTTTCCCACTTCTTTTCTCCCTCATGGATCATATTGCAGAATCTGATTCAAGCCTATGAAGCAGATCAAAAGGCATGTATTGATACAGAAAAGATGGTGAATAAAACTTCCTTTATGATTTAGCAAAACCTTCAGAATCCAACCTATGAATTTTCTCAGAAATTTTTTAACACAATATCCCTGGTGCATGTATATGTGTTTAGTGCAGGAATGTTCAGTGCAAGAATATTCAGTGCAGGAATGTTTGGTGCAGGAATCTCCAGTCTAGGAATGTCCATTGTAGGAATGTCCAGTGCAAGAATTTTCAGTACAGGAACGTTCAGTGCAGAACTTTTTGAGTGCAGAAATGTTTAGTGCAGGAATCTGCACTACTAAGCACTCCCGAGTACAAAACTACATGTCCTGGTGCATGAGAAATGGTCTTTAGTGCAAAAAATTTTAATATGGTGTAGGAATACCTAGTGCAAGTATGCTCATCTGGAAAGTTTATTCTTGTTTCATGAAAATTGTGTGCATTTATAATGACTACACCACTTCCAGATTGATAGCATTCAATAATTTTTTATTCTGATTAATTTTTGTTTTATCATCTGCTAAAACAGGTAGGAAATCTTTTAAGTACAGGGATAGCTAACTTATGAAATCTTATTTTTTTGAAGTACCATGTACACCTTTTGTGAAATAATGAAGTGATTGTGGGATGTGCACGATTTAACTTGTCATACCATACTTACCTTTTTGAAAAAAATCTCGTTACCTATTAATGATGACCCAACCTTATACCATACCACACAAGATTGTCATATTAATCATGGCACCTTAACCTCCACCTACACCAATAATTATCTATGCTTGTACCACAACCTATCTATATCGCATCCGTCCCAAGGTCTACATTTAATGATGGATCATGACTGTTAGGAGGTGGCCAATATAGTGGTGGTCGGATAGCTAAGTTATCACAAGGTTTGTTTTAGACAGAGCTCCTAAATGGCCATGTGATATTTCTAAAACGTTTTAGACAAAGTTCAGTGAATTGAGGATGGTGTTCGTGAGAATTGAACCCTGTTTCGTGAAAGAGTTAGAGAAAATGGCCGAATACCAAAACAGTCTTCCATTGTTGCAGGAATCTAGGTTCCTCCCATTTTGTGCTGAAATTTAATCGCTTTGACTCGGTTGTGGCGTCATAATTTTCTCAGACCTTTGATGGGAGCTGAGCCAAGGTAGGATCACTAGAATTTTAAGCAACAGAATAGTCTATATCACAAGCCATGAGATTACCAACAGAAGGTGAGCAGTTGTTCAAAAAGGAGAAGATTGAGACAAAAAAGTGGTGTCAATTTGTGGTCGATAGAAAACAAAAAGTGGATTGGAAGAAAGGACTGCCATGCAAGGAAAATGGAAAGACATGTTGTACATATTACAAAAATTCCTCACCTACGAGGGTCGCTACTCGTTGACCTTCTTGTATCATATTCGATTGTTGATACATTTTGAGTCAGGTAAACTTATCAATTTCCCTTATTTTCTGCTAAGAAACTTGAATAAAATGTCAAAAGGAGTTCAGAGAGGTAAGATGAGCCAAGTCACATGCAAGTTATAGCATCATGGGTTGATTAAAATTTTAGTTAAGAAGGAATTGAAGGTCAAGAATATGACCTAGGAAGCATTTTTTAACGAGTTACAGAAAAAAGGTGCAGGGAAATCCTCCAGCAAGACAAGTGCAAGCAAGAAGGGGAAGCCTAAAACCCTAACCATGTGCCCTACCAAGACTAAAGACAGAGAAGAGTTAGTGTAGGCAGGGGAGCGAGAGCTAGTTGTTGAAACCTCGTCTACATCAAAAAGGAGGACCCAAATCTCGGTTAGGAAGACTGCCTCTTTGAAGGAAGCCCACATTCTGTTAGGATATTCCGACACATAGGAAATAGTTAAGTACAACTTGGACTAGTGTAGAGTTAGGTATAGAGTTAGGTAAAGTGTGTTTCTTTACCGTTGTACATTTTGTAACTTACAATCTGACGGTCACGATATGTAGTGATCCGACGGTGCATTCTCTCCTCGGTATTACCGACACTTGATCCGTGGCTTGACACCCGATTGGTCCATGAATTCTATTTAAAGCGCGTGGAGGGTCATTTGTAGGGGAATCCGTGCATGAGAGAAACATATGTAAATTTTCATTCTTTTATTAATAAATTGCCTGAAGTGGCCGCGTTGGCTCAGGCCGTGGACTGTTTCCCTCTTTGAGGGTTTTAACCACGTCAAAATACTGGTGTATTGATCTGCGATCTGGTTGTGAGCAGTGTCCTTTTGGTGTTCTGTCTGAGGAACTTACCCTGTAAATTCCTACATGGTATCAGAGCTATTTGAGGGCCGCGTCCGTTGGTGATCCAAATCTGAAGCCGGTAGAACTGCATCCGACTGCCGTTTCCTAGATCTGTTGTTTCTGACTGCTTTCGGGCCAAGAGGACTGCTCTGTTGTGTTCGGATCATCTGTTCCAGTGAGGAACCCCTTTCGTTTCACGCGAAAAGGTTTCCGGTAGCCCTAGCTGCGTCATTTTTAAGATATGGAGGTATTCAGTGTTTATTTGCAGTTTACTGTTATTTTCTCTCTGTTTATTTCGGTTTCGGTTTATTTAGCCTTTTTATTACCGGATCTATACCTTTCATTTCTGCGTATGCTCTTTGCCCTACGACTCTGTGTGATCTGGGCAAATCAGAAACAGAAAGGAAGGATTTTTCTCATGCGTATGCTCTTTTCCCTGCGCCTTAGGGTGATCTCGGAAAATCAGAAACATTGAGAAAAATATTTAGTTTCCGGCCAAAGCTAACTTTGAGCCGCAAGGTTCATTTTTGAAAATATTTAGTTTTTCGGCTAAAGCTAACTTCGAGCCATAAGGTTCGTTTTCTTTGCATGTCCGTGTTGGGTTTTGTGTTTTGTGTTTTGTAGGGAAAAAGAGCTTTCTCAAGGCAAGCACGCAACCCAAAGACCCCCCCTCTCTCTCTCTCTCTCTCTCTCTCAAATTTTTTGTATAGATCAATTGGTTCAAAGCTATTTTAAGAGAGTAGAGGTCTTGGGTTCAAGTCTCCATTTTGTGGGGGTGGACTTTTTCATTCCCGCACTTCGTCGGCAACTTCAACAACTTTTTTTCAAAAAGCCATAACTTCTTCATCCGGAAGCCATTTTCAGAACCATTTTTTTTTAAACCAGCCTAATTTTTCGAGATCTATCCATTGGAACACTTATTTTCAACATCTTTAGCTTCAGTTTCCATTGAAATGGAAAGTCAATACCAAGTTACCCTTGACAGCACCAACTACTTCCAATGGTTGGCTTACATTGAGGATTTACTTAGAAGTAAAGGTCTCTTCAGAATAGCCTCAGGCCAAGAAAAGAAACCGAAGGATGAAGATAAGGCTGCTAAATGGGAAAATAGGCAAGATCAAGCACGTGGACTGATAGGGATGTCTATTTCTCCAGATCTTAGATTCCATATTGCAGAAATTGATTCTCCTGATGAAGCAATGAAACAAATCAATAAAGTTTTTGGCATTAAAAATGAAATTAGAGCCCATCAACTTGAAAATGAGTTGCTTACATTGGACCCTAATAATTTTTCTTGCATTGAAGATTTCTTGTCCAATTTTAAGACCCTTAGATATCTTTTGGAAGGTGTTAAAGTTAAGAAAGAAGATAGTAATCTTATCTATTCCATTCTTACAAAGTTGGGACCAGCTTACTCTGTGTTTGTTTCCACCTTCCATTCTACAAGAGAAGCCTTCATTTCTCAAGGAACAGAGTACAAGTCCCCTTCCTTTGACTCTTTTTGTGATTCTTTAATAAGAGAACAAGAAAAACTCTTACACCTTGGTCTTCTTAATCTTGGAAACTCTTCCAAGAAAGCATTAGCCACCCAGCAGCAACCAAATTCAAAGAATCCTAAGAAGACATATCCTAAAAATAATGGTCCTAAACCAAACAAGGGTCCTAAGCAATTTCAGCCCCAAAGTGAAAAATCATTTCAACAAAATGATAAGACAAATAAAAACAAAGGGAAGAAGACTGATAGACATTGCAATTTTTGTAATCGAGATGGCCACTTAGAATCAAAATGCTTTAAGAAGATGGAAGCCTTGGAAGCAGCAATGAAGAAGCATAACATCCATTTGGGGCAATCTTCAACTTCAACTTCATCTTCAGGAATGGCACTTTCTGCATGTGGTTGTCAAGCATCTCGGTCTGGCTATGCATTAAATGTATCTTCTTCTTCTCATTCTCATGAGTGGCTCATTGATTCTGGAGCTTCTTATCACATGGCCAAAAACAAAGCCATGTTTTCTTCTTTAAATGATTGTAACACCAAAAATATATATGTTGGTGATGATAGATCTCTTAATGTTGTAGGGAATGGAACTGTTCATCTAGACAATGGTCAGTTTAATGATGTATTATGTGTTCCAACCTTATCCTGCAACCTTCTATCTGTATATTAGATAACTCATTCAGGTGAAGGTAAAATCGTTGAATTTTCACCTCATGATGTTGTAATCAAGGACTTAAGAGATCCTAAACAGATTTTGGCTACTGGCATTGTTGATGATTCCACAAGGTTGTATAAGTTTCACAACTTTGGGTCATCAAATCTTCCCTCAGCGTTTGTTTCTCATAACGATGAAGTGAGCAAACTTTGGCATGAGCGATTTGGTCACTTAAACTATCGCTCCCTTCAGCATCTATGTAAAGAAAATATGGTGACAGGTCTTCCTATGGTATCTTGCAGAGATGGTGTTTGTTCCGGATGTGTACTCGGAAAACATCATCGGGACAGTTTTGAAAAACGTGCCTCTTGGCACGCCTCAGCCCCTTTACAGCTTGTGCATAGTGATTTATGTGGTCCACTTCCAGTTGTGTCATTCTCTGGCTGCAAGTATTTCTTAACTTTCATTGATGATTTCTCCAGACGCACTTGGGTATACTTCTTAAAACTCAAGAGTGAAGTATTTAACACTTTTTTGGCCTTCAAGGCCTTTGTTGAAAAAAAATCTGGACATCAAATTCTTAAGTTAAGATCTGATAATGGCGGAGAATATGTTAAAAACACATTCATCAACTATTGCACTGAGAATGGAATTCAAATGCAACATATTGTTCCATATACTCCACAACAAAATGGTGTAGCTGAAAGGAAGAATCGCACCTTAAAGTAAATGGCTAATTGTATGCTACAATCTAAAGGACATGGTCTTAGTTTTTGGGCAGAAGAAATTAACTGTGCAAATTACATAATAAATCGCAATCCTACTAAGGCTTTAAAGAATATCACTCCAGAAGAAGCATGGAGCTCAATCAAACCAGATGTAAGTCACTTTCGTGTTTTTGGAAGTGAAGCGTGGGCCCATCTTCCAGATGAAAAGCATAAAGCTTTAGAACCTAAGAGTGAAAAATGTACTTTTTTTGGATACTCTGAAGATGTCAAAGGCTATAGACTTATTCCATTTAAGCCCAAAAATGTTATCATTAGAAGAGATGTAAAATTTGATGAAAATATATCGGCCTGCGAGCCTAGTCCGGCAGTTGTGCCACCTCTCCCTATCTCTTCTACTTTTGAAAACATTTCTTCTTCAGATGATGAAAGTGAGGATGACAATCCTCCCCCACCATCTCAGGATCCTCCTTCAGCTCCTGAGCTTCCAAAATGGGTTTGTGCTACTCGATATGCAGCAGGTGATCTTGTCGGTGATCCTACAGATCAGCGACGTACACGTTCTCAGTTCGAGAGAGCCTCTTCTTTACTGGCTCAAGCTCCAGTAAATTATGATCCTGACACCTTTGCAGAGGCTTCAGGCCATCCAGATTGGGAAGCAGCTATGAATGAAGAATATCATTCATTATTGGCAAATGATACATGGGATCTTGTTCCTCTACCAAAGGGACGAAAACTTGTTAGATGCAAATGGGTTTACAGAACCAAGTATGGACCAGATGGGAAAGTTGATAAAAATAAAGCTCGTCTTGTTGCTAAAGTTTTTTCACAGGTTGAAGGCATTGACTACACCGAAACCTTCTCCCCTGTTGCCAAAATGAACTCTATCCGCCTTGTTCTTTCCCTTGCTGCCTCTTTTAAATGGGAAGTCCATCAAATGGATGTTAAATCTACCTTCTTGCATGGGGACTTGCATGAACAAATCTATATGGAACAACCCATTGGCTTCATACAAACAGACTCCAGCCTTGTATGTCGACTTAAGAAATCCCTTTATGGTCTCAAGCAAGCTCCTCGGGCTTGGTATGCCAAAATGGATAGCTTTCTTTTAGAATCTGGCTTTTTTAGGTGTCATTCTGTCAATACTGTCTACACCAAGAAAGTGGGCAACTCTCTTATCATCCTTGTTCTTTATGTTGATGATCTTATCCTTACTGGTAGTGATCCCAACCTTATAAACCATGTGAAGTCTAGCCTTAAAAGGAAATTTGAAATGACAGACTTAGGACACTTACACTATTTTCTCGGTCTTCAAGTCTTGCAATCCAAGGAGGGTATTTCCCTTTCCCAGTCCAAGTATGCTTGTGATATTCTACGTCATTTTCACATGGAAGACTGTAAGCCAGCCCCTTCTCCCTTTCAGTCTGGAGTCAAACTTTCAGTCACTTGTACTTCTCCTGAAGTTGATGCTACATTATACCGTCAACTTGTAGGAAAACTCTTGTATCTAACTCATACTCGTCCTGACCTTTCCTTTGCTGTTGGCCTTGTTGCTCGGTTCATGCAAAACCCCTGTGAAAGTAATTGGAAAGCAGCTAAAAGAATACTTCGTTATGTTCGAGGTACAGTTTAGTTTGGGATTCATTACAGTGCCGAAGCATCTCCTCTATTGGTTGGTTTCACTGATTCCGATTGGGCTGGTGACCCTGATGATCGGAAGTCTACTGCCGGTTATGTGTTCACTCTTGGTTCAGGACCTATTACATGGGCTTGTAAGAAGCAAGCTGCCATTTCTCTTTCATCAGCAGAAGCAGAGTATCGTGGTGTCGTAGAAGCTAGTAAGGAAGCCTGTGGCTTCATCAGATCCTGTCAGAATTTGGCCTTCAGCAGCAGCATCCGACTACACTTTGGTGTGATAATCAAAGTGCCATTCAGCTATGCAAAGATCCAGTCCAACATCAGCACAGCGAACACATTGAACTGCACATGCACTTCATCAGAAAGCTCATTCACGACCATGTTCTTGAAGTGCAATATTGTTCAACAGATGATCAAGTTGCAGACATCTTCACAAAGGCTCTCACAGAGGCGAAGTTCACTAAACTTCGATTTATGGTTGGAGTTCAGGAAGTTGTCACTAAGGGGGGATAGGCTCTAGTGCCTCCTTCCTTCTCCTATTGTGTCATATTTGTAAATCCTTCAATCCTATCCCAAGTTGTTCTTAAGGGGGGATGTTAGGATATTCTGACACATAGGAAATAGTTAAGTACAACTTGGTCTAGTGTAGAGTTAGGTATAGAGTTAGGTAAAGTGTGTTTCTTTACCGTTGTACATTTTGTAACTTACAATCCGACGGTCACGATATGTAGTGATCCAACGGTGCATTCTCTCCTCGGTATTACCGACACTTGATCCGTGTCTTCACACCCGATTGGTCCATGAATTCTATTTAAAGCGCATGGAGGGTCATTTGTAGGGGAATCCGTGCATGAGAGAAACATATGTAAATTTTCATTCTTTTATTAATAAATTGCCTGAAGTGGCCGCGTTGGCTCAGGCCGTGGACTGTTTTCCTCTTTGAGGGTTTTAACCACGTCAAAACACTGGTGTATTGATCTGTGATCTGGTTGTGAGCGGTGTCCTTTTGGTGTTCTGTCTGAGGAACTTACCCTGTAAATTCCTACACATTCAATCAACTTCCCCATTCAATTTGGATGACTCCCCACCTCCTTCACCAGCCACAAACAACTTTACAGTGCTTGTGGATGTTGTGGCTCATACAATGATTAGCGAGGGGGATATTGATGAAGAAGACATCACACCCTTGCCAGTTTTTCTTGGAAAAATGAAGAAAAGGAAAATGGCATCGACACCTAGTGCAAGTGCCGATAAAGGCCCGAGATAGGATCCAATGGATGTTGAAGAGTAGGGTATTGAAACCCTTCATGATATTGAAATGTAGGAGGATAATGACCAAGGTGCTATCAACCTCGATGACATCGACACTGGTCCAGAGTCAACTGTTGAGAAAAATATTACACGAGAAGAAGTCGTTAAGGAAGACCCCACTCTCCACCTGAACAGTCAAACAGAAGAGCTCAAGCAACATATATATGGGTTAGAGGTATTGAACCAGCATTTGAAAGTACAAGGGACAATGCAGAAACAAAAGAACACAAAGATGCAGGGAGAAGTGAAGGAGAAAAAACGCCAAGTGAAGATATGGAAATTTCGAACATCAAAGTGCTACGATCATCTCAGAATGGTGACCAAACGGCTCAAGAAGGCTCAAGGAAAGAAAAGGAAGACATTGAAAGCAGGAATTAGCATACAAATACAGAACTAAAATAAGGCTCACTTGTTTTGGTTTTTTTGCAACAAGTAAAGTTTGTGTGAAGACACACAACAAAATAGGGATGGGAGGATGTTGGTAGGCTAAATTTTCCTATTTTTTAACCTCTATCCTACTCTAGACACATGACCTAAACATTTGTTTCAACCTAAGAACCTCTTCTTTCTTGTATCTTTTTCTAAAATCATGAACATTCCTACACCCTCTTTATATTTTCGTATTTAAAATCTTGTCATGGACTTAATTACTTATTTATGGATTTTACACCTTTAATTATCCCTGCAACTAATATTTGTCCTTCCCAAATTATTTGATAAACAATTGTATTAATCGTTGTGATACTATGGTCGAGTGTAGGTAGGATTCCTGCACCAGCTAGTGGATTCCTGCACTCCCATGACAGCTCATTGATAGGATTCCTGCACCAACTGGAGGATTCCTGCACTCCTGTGACAGCTCACCAACCAACGTGTATCTTTGGCAAAGGATGAGTTGACGTCGAGTTGGGCTCGGAACGGGAGAAAAATCAGCAGATTGAAGATCATGACCTCGGCCAAATATCTTAGATTAGCATTTTGTAAACATCCAAAAAGCTTAGTTAAGCTACTATTATGATTTCGTTACAGCCGTAGGCCTGAAGGCTTGTATATAATGTAAAAATCTGGTAGGAATTAAGGAGTGATTCTATGGTAAAATTTTATTAAGAGACTGTAATTATTTTGGAGTAGCACCTCTCTAGGTTGGATCACAGATTCGAGATGTATTTTTGCTTTTGAAACTAATATAAAGGAATGCACCAGTACACAGATTCATTTTCCATTTTTGTTGTGATAAATCTTTGACCAACTACGTTTCTCGATTTATTAACAAGGGAACGAGCTGGTTGGCCAAGGCCGGCAAACCCAACTTATTCTCCCTTTCTTTAAAGGTGTGTTAGTTTAATTTAAAGTGCAGACGTGAATTTTTATTTACTTTGATTTTTATCACAAGTTACAGATTTGATTTCATTTACAGTTATTGTGTTACGGATCCATGGTGTGCAGGCTTAAAAATATTTGATTTCAATTTACATAAGATTTCCTTTTAATGTTTGAATTCATTTCTATAATATCGGTACAAGCAAGATGCCTGTACGAGACTATGCATTTTTGGTTCTGCAAGTTGATTTCATTAGTTCAGTTTCACAAGTCTTTTACTCCTTTCTTTTCGCAAGAGTTCTTTATTCCTTCCTGCAAGATTGATGTTTGTTTCTAAACTAAGGGCATTATTAATATCTAAGGTTTCACTTAAGATTTAATTGTGTTGTGATGAATATGGAATAAATGTTATAGTAACTTACAGGTTTGTGCTTGCACTGAACACTTTCAAAGAAAGGATTGAATTTCATGATTAATTATTAAATGAACCCTTTGAGTTAAAACATTAAAAGGTAGATCTAAATTACATGCACAACTATCTCAGGAAAATCTTGGTCACACAACAAGATGATTTCTGTAATTATATAGGAGAGTTTTTTGTTTTAAAGAAATATTTACTTTGACTTTTGAAAAGCATTTCTTGTCTATAATCTAAGTTTGGTTGAAGCATATTTCTACTTGCGAGAATTTACTTTCAAATTATGTTTTCTTTACGCTCTATTTCACTGAACACACTTTTTATTTTTGGAAAGTAATCTAGAAACCAAGTGCAGAAATATTGATTATCTAGTGTAGGAACCTCAGATCTAGTACAGGATTAGAGTGTTCTAGCGCGAAGACTTAGAACTCCTGCATGAAGGTTAGAACTTCAGTACAAGTACAAAATATCCTTTTGGTATCTAAACCTCATTCCAATGCAGGCACAATGTTTTGGTATAGGAACATTGTTGTAGTATAGGAATAACAGTTTAGTGCAATCAAGAATATGTTTAAAGAAGACAGATACACTGAATAACTTATTTATCACATTGTCTCACTAAAGGTAAATATAAAGGGTCATTTCATTAGTTAATATTGTTCACAATGAATTAAAAATCCATTTTAGTTTCTGCAAAAGTACTTTTCATTTATTCCAGTACCAGACTTTCTTTGAGTATCAATTCTCGCTTGATCATAATTTTTCTTTTGATTCTGTAAATTTGTGATTTAAGAAGTAGGAATACAATTAGAGAAGTTTCATATCATTTCTTGTAATTTCTTGTGCTACGCCTCGAAGTGTACGAAACCTCGGGTTGATAAATTTAGTGTTGAAAGGAGCTTGCTTAACTGCAATTCATGCACCCAACAACGGTCAAAAATCACAAAACCATCATCAGATTGGTCTGTATCCAATCTTTCCAGGGCTTCCAGAGCATTTGTTCCAACCAAGGCTTCCAGGACTAGTAATTTAACCCATAGTTGTTGTCAGGCTTCTAGAGCATTTGTCCAACCAAGGCTTCCAAGACTAGTAACTCAACCCACCAGGGGCTTCCAAGGCATTTTTCCAACCGAGGGTTCTAGGACTAGTAACTTAACCCAAGTTGTTACAGGGCTTCCAGAGCATTTTTCCAATCAGGTCTTCCAGGAACTAATAACTCAACCCAAGCTAAGGAAACATGAGAACCAACCAAAACAAACAAGGAAATAAATCCACAATCTCCATCGTTATCCAAGAAATGGAAAGGCTAGGCAATCCACTGTTAATCTAGGCATCCTCCATGCCAGTGACAAATCATGAACAAAGAACCACATGCATATGCCATGCATGCCAAAACTAATGAGAAAAACATGCATGCAACTTGGTACCTGCAATCATATCCATTGTAGTTTCTGATCCCAATTCCCTCTTGCACTTTCCTACTCTTCCTTTACCTTCTTGCTCCAAAATTCCTAGTATGCCACACCCTCCAAGAGTGCTCCAAGAAAACTATAAGTATCCAAGAGTATGAGAGAGAGAGATGATAATGAGAGAGCTCCAACAATGAACTGAAAAAAATTTACCAACTGATCCTCAAAAGCCTTTTTATGAATGAGGTCTTTATTTTCTTCATTTTCCATTATTTTCCTTCAATTTCCTCCTCACGTGCAACTTGTGACCTTTCACCTCCCTTTACTCCTAATTTCCATTATTTTCATAAATAAATGAGCCAAAAATGCCATTTTTCTTTTACAAAGCCTTAGCCATTGCATTTTCCAATATCCTTAGACATTAATCAATCACAAGTTATCCCCATCACTAGGATTGTGCCCAACATTTAGCTTGGAATAAGTGTCCCATCAACCGTGGTTATTATTTTGCCTTTATTAACTTTTATTACATGGAATTTTCACCAAGGTTGTTACAAACTACACTGACATCATTTCCTTTAAAAGCATAATTATGTACAAAGTATGTATGTGATATACTATAAGGTGATGTGCTACCAAATATAGATGATAGGGTGGTAGGGGTCCTCCTTAAGTTGTTGGATGAGTTGAATTATTGTCATTGTCTGACCATTCTTGTTGCACCTCTTCACAATAATTTGGTACTAGTAAGGATAAGGAAAAAGAGGTGTCTTTTTTCTTCATATTTGCAATATAAAGAGGCATACTTTTTCTTCATATTTGCAATATAAAGAGGCATACTTTTTCTTCATATTTCCAAGATAAAGCATTGGCCACCACATTCTCATTACTCTTTTTCTATATAATCTCATAATCATTGCTTAACATTTTAGTGACCCACTTGTGTTGTTTAGGTGACAAAAAATATTGTTACAAAAAGTAATTCAAGCTATGGTGTTGTGTCTTTGATCTAAAAATGTCTTACAATCAAATATGGGAGCCAACAACCATTGTTACAAAAAATACTTCAAGTTATGATGGTCTATCTTGATATGCCATTGTATCAACGACACAAAAGATGGCCATCATTTCTTTCTCATAGGTATATTTTCCCTAGTTTCTTTAACATTAAATGGGCTCCCTTCTTGCATCACCGCTGTGCTAAGACCTCTTATAGAGGAATATAATTCTAGCATAAAAGTCTTCATGAAATCGAGCACTACTAAGCCTAGGATTGTGCACATGGCTTCCTTTAAAGCTAAAAAAGGCATACTTTGATGCATCATTCCACACAAAGGAATTCTTCTTAAACAATCCAATGAATAGGGTTGCAATTTTCCCATCATTCTTCACAAACTTCATATAGTAGCTCATAATACCTAGGAAGCCATGTAAACTTTCCAAAGTATTAGGACATGGCCAAACATTCATAGAATTAAGCCCCCATAGGGTATCTCAATTGGTGATGGTTGTGTTATGAAGTATTATATAAATTATGGGATCTAAGGTTCAAATCCCCCTAATTAACATGTTTCTGCAATATTGAAATATGTAGGCACCTAGATGTTATAGTGGTAGCGATCAGAATGCACCCTATCTCACATGAGTATGAAACCAGCACAATTATCTATTTCTCTAGATAATTTAAATAAATAAATAAAAACAAATTTCATAGAATTAATTTTGTTGAGATCCACTTGCACCCTTGTCCTACTTTTGACCCAAGTAGTCCACTTTAGATGCAACAAAAGTACATTTGTAACATTTGAGGATCAACTAGTTATCTTGAAGTGGTTATTGGGATGTATCAACATGATCCACATTTCTTTCTCAAATTTGATATAAATGAATATTTCATCAAATAATATCAGGGCAACGGTTGCATAGGAAGGGCTAAAAAAATCTTGTTCAAAAGGTTTTGAAAATTGGCTGGGACATTGCAGATACTAAAAGGAATTCACTAAAAAACATAATGTAATTCATGTTTGCAAAAATTCATCTTAGGAATGTTTACTTTGATTATACTCAAAATGAAGGTCTATTTGAGTGAAAAACTAGGCACCAAGAAGCTCATCCAAGATGTCATCAATAACAAGTGTTGGGTTGTGCAACAAGTATAAATTTACCCTCGATTACATTATATTTTTCCTCCTTTTTACGCATTTGTGCCATGATGTAATAAGGTTTTGATAGAATTTCGATAGAAAGTGAACAAAACCACCTTTGTTATGATTTGGCTACCAAAACTAACTTTCGTTGCTTTTTATGCAGAGATTAGAGAATGGGACAATTGTTGTTCAATTTATTGAACAGCAAAGGCTAAACAAGGAGAAAAGAGCACGTCTTGTGTGGTCAAGTTGAGAAGTGAATCAGAAGGATCAACACAGGATGGAAGATTGTTCTAATAATAGCATTTGGTCATGAATTCCTCAGGATCTCCTGATCCTAAGGAATCGCAGTTATCTCTTTTCCTCTTTGACTATAAGAGGGAAAAAATAAATAGAATAGAGCAACTTTGCCTTTTTACTTCGGCTGTAATTTTAAGAGACAAAGTGTTATTCTGAAGAACGCATCATTATTGCAATGACATTTGGATTTAATGATTAATATATAGTTCGTGTTTATGTTTTCTCATGATATTCTGAGTAACTAGGCAGTAATCACTAGAGACTTGGACCCGATCACTGGTGGATTTCACTACTTTTCCCTATGATATAGTTTTACCTTTTTACTGCGAGTATAATTACTTTGTTTTATAGTTTTATGATTGATCTATTTGATATATAAATCACCGGTGTTGAGTTTGTGCATTCCACGCATTATTTCTTATTTCTGTTGATTGGTTTCATTTATTTATGTCATAGATTGATTCAATTATTAGATAAGAGTTATTTCCTGTCAATTGAGAGCCAGAGTATTATTGGTTAGATCAGGTGTATTACTATTATGTAGAAGTTTCTATTTAGCTGAAAGATCTTCGTTATTGCTACAGTGCACTCGGTTGATGTGCTTATGGCTTGTAATTGCAATTAGAGTTTTTTTATTAAGATTGAGTTTTGATGCTTCAATAGTTTAATTTCTTTGAAGTTACTAGTTTGGTAGTCTATGGTTTGATCCGTTTAATTTTGTATGGAAATCAATAAGTTATCTTAACCATTACTCTCTGTAGATCCAAATATTTCGATCACCTGCACATATTGGGTACACTCTTCAAAAAAAAGACTTACCCAGGTTGATAATTAATGTGAGGCATTTAGGAGTTCTAAAAGACATCTTATATGCGCCCAACATTTTGGCGTCGTTGTTAACGGGGAGAGTGTTACTATTTCATAGAAGGTGATGTATGTTTGATATTTGTTTGCTGTGAAAGAATTGGGTATTAAAAAGGGAAGGTAAGAACTTGCGTACGAGCAAGTAAAGTGCTTGCTCCTTTGTCCACTTTTCAGCACAATTGCGTAGGAATTGAAGTAGAAATAAATGTTTGATGTTCGTTTGTTGTGAAAGAATTGGGTATTAAAAACAAAATGTAAGAACCTACGTACGAGCAAGTAAGGTGCTTGCTCCTTTTCCCACCTTCCAGAAAAATTGCGTAGGAATTGAAGTGAATGTTTGTATTTTGTATGAATGACTAAGAAGAAAAGAGTAGAAAAAAATATAATTCCTCCACCCAGATCTGAAAAATATAAGGGATCGGTGACCCTTGGATGATCAACCTTCATTGACGAAATCATAAGAAAAGCTGAGTCTCAATCATTAGTAGGACCCCGAACCGTCTCTACAAGAAATCCTACTGTAACCCTTGAGGCCGCAGGATCACCATCTGTCGCTGATGCTGATATTCACAACAAGACTGAAGGGTCTGAATAGAGTTTTCAAAACACTGAAAATTTACAGCTTAGCCCTTTACAAGAAGGGAATTCTTGCAATCTCCGTGAAGGAGAAGGAGAAACAGGTAGTGCTGAAAAGATTAAATCATCAGAACCCAAATCTCCTGAAGTAGTGGTTGAACAGAGGACACCCAGTATTCCAGACCAAGGTAGTGCTGTTAAAATCATTCTAAAAGTCTCTTCTAAACCCCCCAGGAACAAATCTCCAGCTCCAGAAATCCCTGAAGGATATTGGCACATTTTTTACCAAATGGCTCATAATCAGAAACAGCCTCAGACCTCTACATTACAATACCCTATTGTTGATACAGTTTTCAATTCTCCCATGAAATCTATCTCATTAAAAAATATTCCTACCTTTCATGGGATAACTTCAAAGGATCCTAATGCATTCCTTTTCGAATTTGATGTTTTATGTAGGGGATATGACTACACTACCGACCCCCAGAAGCTGAAACCGTTCCCCTCCACTCTGAAGGAGCATCTTTGCATTGGTTTATGGGGCTTGGTGGAGGCACCATTACTGACTGGGACCAAATGAAAACAACCTTTCTAAAAAAATACCAAGATTATTGCCAAACTAGAGAACTGAAAGATGAAATATTTCAAATGGTAGCTAAGACTAACAAGACTTTTGAAGAATATGTAGAATGTTTTCAATATAATCTGCAAAGATATCCTTATGCAAATTTGCCTCCTGAAGTTCTTAAAACTACGATGATCAAAGGTATGAAAGACCAATGGGTAGAAACACTGAATTTAATGAGGAAGGGTGATATTTATCAAGAGAATTATGACGATATTATACAATTGTTCATAAAGTGCTCCAGAGGCAGTATGAGGTTGAAACCAATCGTACGTGATGCAATCGCCAGAGACAGCAAAGCCTCAGGAGGAAGCATTACACAAGTTGAAATCGACAATCTATTAGAAGATTTCAAGACTGATATCTTGGGGACCCTGACGACACAATTGGATATCATGCAAGCCAAACAAAAGTAGGCTGAAGCAAAACAGAATCTGGCTATTTTATGTCCATGCTGCAGAAAGAAACACAATCATAGAGAATGTATGTTAGATATGATACAAAAATGCACCATTTTCACTAAGGATCATGCTACGGAAAGTTGTCCATCGCTTCCTGGATTAAAAGCAGTTTTCAAGGAAGTAGAAGAGGAAGTGGAACCAGTATATCTGTTGAACCAGCACCGTCAATGGTAAGCACGTCCAATAGGTATGCCTATAGAACCATCTTCGTTCTTTCCTTCTTCACAATTTAATTCTCAGTAGTATTCAGGGGCAGCATGGCAGAACTAGCCACCTTTCTCTACTTGGCTACCTCAAGCATTTTCTATGCCACCATGGCCCAACCAATCAAATCCAAACAATAATTGGCCAAATTCCTCTTACCCTCCACCATTCTGGCAGAACACCCCCTATTCCTCTCAATGGTCTCCTTCTACCTCATAAAATCAGAACTAGCAACCAAATTGGAAACGATCCACAAACCAACCCATGGGAACAATTCCTCTACCTCAGCCAACCTTACTAGCACCTTACACGTTGCAAAAAAATCCTCAACCTAATATATGGCCAAAACTCCCAGCTCAACCAAATATGAATACTAACAACAATCCGATCCAGTCCATACAAATTATTGAGATTCTAGACCCTGAAGTTGAGTCGAGAGAATGTAATGAACTTAAGTTAAGATCTGGATGCATAATTGCTCCAGATGAGGAAAAAAATCTGCAACCTGAAGTTAAAGAAACGCATCCGAATAAGCCTTCGACTGTAGATGACCAGCAAACAAAATAGGGAGAACATACAATCAGGCAGAAAGATCTCGAACAAATCATAATTACTTCTCCCCCGTTCCTAGAAAGATTGATAATACCTCGACCAATTGAATATCCTAACTTTGATCTTCTGGGTGAACTCAAAAATATCTGTATAAAAATACCCCTCCTCCAGGCCATTCAAGATATTCTGATATATGCTAAAACCATTAAAGAGTTGTGTGCAAAGAAGTCTGTGAGGAAAACAAAAATAACACCAACTGTCCATGTCATCGGAACTTTGTCTGATTTATTACTAGGCAAAGAGACACCTGTAAAATACGAAGACCCGGGGAATCCCATTGTCATAGTCCAAATAAATGGCCACTCTTTTCCCAATGCTTTAGCTGAATTAGGGGTAGCCATTAACATTCTTACAACACAAACTTGCGAAGTGCTTGGCATCATAGCCTTAGAACCAACCAATACCTTGCTGGAACTTGTCGACCGTTCAATCGTTAAGCCAGAAGGAACATTACAAGATGTGATGGTTTATGTGGAATCTTGGGAATATCCAACATATTTGTTGATTATCAACCCCAGAAATCAACTAGATGGACATCCCTTAATACCAGGAAGGCGTTGGCTAGCAACAGTTGATGCTTATATAGGCTGTCGAACAGGTAGTATGACCATAACCAAAGGAAATGTTGTTAAGAATCTAGATTTATACCCTCCTGCTCAGCCAAGCCTGACCATTGTAAAAACTAGGAAACAACCAGCAACATATTTAAAAGAAAATATTCATTCACCGTTGACTGTGGTAGATGCGCTTGAATTCAAAAATCAAACAGAAGATGATGTCATTAACACCTTTATCAATCACCCTGCTGCAGTGTCTAATTTGAGATGTCACATGATTGAAGCAGTCCTTAACAATGAGATTGAAGAATATTCCTTGAGGGACATCAATGACCAGCCAATACCAACAACCACTGTCTATAATAGCAAGCCTATTGAAATTGAGCAAGGGAAAATCCTGAACATCAATAGCAACCTAAGTAATGACCAGCAACATAAACTTATCCAAGTCCTTAGGAAATATAAAGGGGATTTTGCATGGGACTACCCAGACATGAAAGGGATTGACCCTCAGTTATGCATGCACCACATCTACACTGAAAAATATGCAAGATCCATTCGACAGTCATAGCGTAGATTAAATCCTCATCTAAAGGATATTGTGAAAGAAGAGCTTCAAAAACTGTTAGATGTGAATTTTATTTATCCTATATCTGACAGTAAATGGGTTTCTCCATTAGTAGTTGTCCCCAAAAAGAATGGAAAATGGCGGATATGCATTGACTATAGAGAACTCAACAAAGTAATGCAAAAAGACCATTTTCGCCTTCCATTTATCGACTAGGTCCTTGATACACTAGTAGGAAAGAAATTCTTCTCTTTCTTGGATGGCTTCAGTGGCTACAATCAAATTCAAATTTCCCCTGAAGACCAAGATAAAACTACTTTCACCTGCCCCTAGGGAACATTCGCTTACAGGGTATTTCCTTTCGGATTGTGCACCGCACCTACTACATTCCAAAGAGCCATACTCAGTATTTTTACAGCCTTGATAAATGAAGGATTGGAGGTGTACATGGACGATTTCACACCCTATGGGGATGACTTTGATCAGGCATTACAAACACTGGAGAAAGTCCTAGAATGGTGTATTGCTACTAGGTTATTCTTAAGTCATGATATGTGTCATATGATGATGACAAGAGGGCCTGATTCTGGGTCATTTCATTTCAGCAACTGGAATTCAAGTAGATCCAACAAAGATACAAGTAATCCTCTTATTAGCTACTCCCTGCACTCAAATAGAGGTACGTAGTTTTTTGGGATTTGCTGGATATTATCATAGATTTATAAAGAACTTTTCGCAAATTGCTGCACCTTTATATGCCTTGACAGGAAATGTTGATTTTATATGGATTGATAAATGTGACACTGCTTTCATAGATCTAAAACGGTTAGTATCGACAACACCAGTATTACGAGGCCTGAATTGGGATATACCATTCCAGATTTCATCAAATGTTTCAGATACAGCCATTGGAGCTGTTCTTGGCCAAGAAGAAGACAAGAAACCTTACGCTATATATTACATCAGCAAAAACCTTACTCCTGTTGAGTTGAATTATACAGTAACAAAAAAGGAGTTTCTAGCTGTTATTTATGCTATAAGTAAATTTAGACACTATATAAATGGATATCCTCTTCAATTAAATATTTAGCCAACAAACCAATTACAAATGGAAGAGTGACTCATTGGTTACTACTTTTGGAGGAATTTGACATAACTATAAGGGATCGACCAGGGAAGGAGAACCCCGTGGCAAACTTCCTCTCTCAAGTGCCAAGAACAGATGATATAGTGGCGGTAGATGATCAATTCCCGGATGAAAACTTGTTTGTTGTAGCCATAAAAATGCCATGATTGCAGATGTAGCAAATTACTTAGCAGTGGTAAAATTACCCAAACATTTGACACCCAAAGAAAGGAAAATGATTGTTCAGCGTAGCACTCATTTCTCCTGGATTGGAGGATACCTTTTCCACACAGGATCTTATATGCACATCCGCAGGTGCATCAGGGAGGATGAAATTTATGATATCCTAAAACCCTTCCATGATGGACCTTACGGTGGACACTTTATAGACTGCAGAACTGGACATAAAATTCTACAGATGGGCTACTACTGGCCCACTATTTTTAAAGATGCTAAGAAATTTGTCCTGGCATGTGATAGTTGCCAAAGGATGGGTCGCCCTGGCCAATCTGATGAAATGCCCCTGCATCCACAGCTGCTGATAGAACCCTTTGAGCATTGGGAATTATATTTCGTTGGGTCGTTCAAACCACAACCCAACTAGAAATCATATATATTGGTTGTAACAAATTGCATAACTAAGTGGGTGGAAACAGTAGCGTTGCCAAGAGCAACACAGGAAACCATTATTAACTTTCTTTTCGAAATTTTTATGCAGTATGGCTTACCCAGAGAAGTAATTATTGATGGGGGACCACAATTCGTGGGTCATAAGATTGTTGCTACATTGAGAAATCATCATATTACACACAGAATTACTTCTCTATATCACCCGCAAGTGAACAGGCAGGTGGAGAGCACCAATAAAGTTATCGAAGCTATTCTAACAAAGAAAGTTTCATCACATCGATGAGACTGGGTTGCTCAACTACCAGAGGCCTTGTGGGCGTATCGCACAACTTGGAGAAACACTACTGGATACTCTCTGTATCAACTGGTATTCTGTAAAGGACCCATTTTTCCCATAGAATTTGAAATACAAACACTAAAGACATCCCAGGAAGTGGGACTGGATTTAACCGAAACCCAGGTTAATAGGTTCAAGCAGATGAATGAATTAGATGAAGCTCGACTACTGGCTCTACAACGTACGACACTTATTCAACACTAAAGAGCCAAATGGCATGATGCCCTGATTAAGAAAAAGACATTTCATGAGGGTGACTAGGCACTCCTTTATGATTCCAGGTTTCACGACTTCCCTGGCAAACTGCAAACTAGGTGGTTAGGCCCCTATGAAATAAAGAAAGCACAGAACAATGGCACTCTTACACTGACCACAATTGATGGGTCTGGTTCTTCTTTTAAAGCATGGGCATTGGGTGCACCTCTACCAAAAACCACTTACCAAAGAATCTTTCTACCAGCAGATACGTGAGGACCCCACCATGCAAGTTTTAGCTGCAGAAGGCAATCCTTCGGCAGCTTCATCTTTATAAAATTTATTTCTTCTCTGTAAAATATGTAAATATGATTGCTAATTTGATTTTCTTTTATTTTTCTTTTTCTCTGCTTGTTTTGTTGTTCAGTTAATTGAATAGTTGTTGTTCAATCTATTGAACAACTGCTGTTCAATCCAATTGAATAGCACTTTCTTTCTTTTTTTTGTGTAATTTTTCTATTCAGTTAATTGAACAACACTTTCTTTCTGCGTGATTTTTTTGTTCATTTAATTGAACAGTTATTGTTCTATCTATTGAACAGCCGTTGTTCAATCCAATTGAACAGCACTTCTTTTTTTGCGTTATTTTGCTGTTCAATCCAACTAAACAGCGCTTTCCTTTTTGGTGTGATTTTGTTGTTCAATTAAATGAACAGTTGTCTGAACAGCACTTTCCTTTTTGGTGTGATTTTGTTGTTCAATTAAATGAACAATTGTTGTTCAATCTATTGAACAGCCGCTATTCAATCCAATTGAACAGCACTTTCTTTTTGGCGTAATTTTGTTGTTCAATTAAATGAACAGTTGTCGTTCAATCTATTTGTTGAGCTTTGAAATTACACCTCTCCTACAAATTTTCCCAGACCTTTTCCCCTCACCAGTACTCCTTAAGCTATCAGAAATCATTGCATCTTGATTCTAAAAGAGCATTTAAGTGGTTTTCTAACTATGTTTTTGTGTTTGTTGTTTGACTTAGATTTTTCTCATTAGCTACGGAATGCAGCCACTTTCCGCAGCTGATTCAACTTTCTGCAGTTGTTTTTGTTAAACTCCAGGTTGCAGGTGTCATCAGGAAAAATGGGACACGTGGGTAGATCATGAATTACTTGGACATGGATCAGGTCCTATTGATTCAGTCGGATTCATCAATGGAAGCTGTGGTAAATGGTGGTCAAGCGGTGGTCAAACAGAGGAATCCTACAGCAACAGGACTCCATCTTCAAGCACGTGAAGGATTCGTGGAAGCTCCTAGATCCTTGGGGTCATGTTGATAGCTGTAGACTACCCCACGATGTGAATCCAACAGCCACAGTTGATAGATTTAATAATCTCGGCAACCATTATGCTAAATCCATGGACGTTGTCTTTTACGTGTCCTCTGTTCACATAGTTTTACAGGAAAACAGTTATGTAACCTTTGTTATAAATAACGCGTTTCTATACGCATAGAGTTAGTATTTTGAATGTAATTTTGTTGCTCAAAGTTCACTGTGCCGTGACACTAGTCTTATTGTTGTAACTGTGTTTTGAAATATACGAGAAGACTCTGTTTATACATGATTGCATGAACGTAATTTTGGATTGATAGCCTATTGACCAAGGCTATGCAGAGGGCCCCTGTACGTTGAGGTTTTTTTTTTCTTTGCTGCTGTACAGTTTTTATGTATTGTTTCCTTATTTTCACTGCGCATGTTTTATAGTTATTCACCTGTGTATATATTTCTAACATTTCCTTCATGTTTATGATTTTACAAGCTTTGTATGTTGTTGTTAACGCTGATCAGTGTGTGTATGTTTCAGGACAGAGTAGGCCCGGGCATTTTTCATGCAATTTTTGTAATAACTAGTGACATAGAATTAACCTCTCTGCTGACTTTTCTTTTCTTAGTTTTTTTTAATTCTAGTTATGCTTTGATTCTAGTCTTGTTCACTTGCTTTATTAGTTAGTTTAGATATCAGATTTCTCATGTCATTGACGATTATCTTCGAAAGCCATAGCTTAGACTAACTGGCGAGGAAGCGGATTATGAATGTTGTGATTTGATTTTAGTTTTACTTTTCTGCAATTAGATATCAACTTGCTCATATCATTGACGATTATCTCCGAAATCCATAGCTTAGACTAACTGGCAAGGAATCGGATTATGAATGTTGTGATTTGATTTTAGTTTTACTTTTCTGCAATTAGATATCAACTTGATCATATCATTGACGATTATCTCCGAAAGCCATAGCTTAGAATAACTGGCGAGGAATCAGATTATGAATGTTGTGATTTGATTTTAGTTTTACTTTTTTGTAATTAGACATCAACTTGCTCATATCATTGACGATTATTTCTGAAAGCCATAGCTTAGACTAACTGGCGAGGAATCGGACTATGAATGATGTGAATTGATTTTACTAGAATGTAATTTTTGATTTATTTGAGTGCAGTAGCTTAATTCATTTTCTGTATTTAGACAGCAGCAGAGATAATGGTTTCATGATCAGTAGTTCATTATTGGTTTGATTTGAATAGCAGTACATTTTTGTTCAAGTATTAATTTCATCATTAGTATGTTCTAAGACCCTCTGAAGTGTTAAGTTCTGGAAATCATTATAGAGGACATAATTGCCTTAAAATCTATATCCATACTTGCCTTCTAGAGTATTCTTAAAACTCAGGAATAGGATTTCCATTCATATTGGAGATAAACAAAGATAAAAACCCCCAAAATAAAATAAAAATTGAAAACGACAAAAAGATAAGAAAGAGGTTGTCTTGCACATATAGTGCGCCACACTTCATCAGTTTACGACTCCTGGATTGATAATTAATGTAACAATTTAGGACACACTAAATTTACCAAACATTTTGGCGTCGTTGCCGGGGAAGTGTAACTAGGTAGCCAATCTCTTAAAAAAAAACAAAAAGGGAAAAATTGATAACTTCTTGAGTATTCTCTCCTCTTGCACCTAGTGTGATCTGGAGGATCAGAAAAGAGAGTTGTTAGTTCAATAATTTCTTGATTATGCTCTCTTCTTGCACCTAGTGTGACCTGGAAGATCAGAAAGAGAATTATTAGCTTGACTTAAAAAATAAAAAATAAAAATATAAAAAATGACATGCATAGAGCAAGAGATTCTAGGGGAAGGTTTATAGCTAGGGCCAAAAGTTCGATTTTCACAACTCTAGCTACTTCAAGGCATAGACAAAATACACCTCCATCATCTCCGACTCACACTCCCAGCCTTAGGATTCATGGAATTCAAAGGGCAGCAGCTGAATTAGGAGACTCTCCCACACTATCCATTAAATATGACCTAGGAGAAGAACCTTTCTTCACTTCTATAGGGGAACACATTGTAATCAAAGAAGTAGAATCACCTGAAGAAGAGGAGGGAGAAATTCTTCCTCGTTCGCCATTAATAGAAGAACCAGAGGACTCTGATAACTCTGAGGAAACTATCATGACAGAGGACGTAGTGAATGGATTTGGAGGAGGGGGTAGAGGTAGAGGTAGAGTAGGAGGAAACAATGGAGGAGGTAAAGGTAACAATGGGGGAAATAGGGATGGAGACAACTCATTTGGATTCCCTATAACTGATGAGGAGACCCATACAACAATGAAAAACATTTCACCATCTGTCCTCCCAAACTTTTATGGGTTGCAAAGTGAGGGTCCTGAAACATTTCTATTTGAGTTTGAAGTCTTGTGACGAACCTATGACTACATGGAAGACTCTCAAAAACTCAAATTGTTTCCTTCAACATTGAAAGGAGCTACTTTGAAATGGTTCATGGGATTAGTCACTAAATCTATTAGGACTTGGAATGATATGAAACAAACATTTTTGGATAGATACTTGGATTATTTTATGCCCACCAATCATAAGGATGAGGTATTCAAGATGATGCAAAAAGAAGATGAAAACTTGGAGGATTTACTTGAAAGATTTCAATACAACTTAAAGAAAGCAAAAATGAGTAATTTAGATGAGGAAACCTTGAAAGCCATTAGAGATGAATGGATAGATATTTTTAACATGATGGGGAAGGGAGATATTTCTCAACTTCCACTCCATGACATACCAGAGCTATGTGTCCATCTCTCAAGGGGAAAATCTAAAACTGGAAAAGGGCCTAAAGATCCTTCTCTTACTAGAGAAAACAAATCTGCAACTGGATCAGTAAGTAGGGAAGAGATTGGCAATATGCTTGATGAGTTCAAAACTGATATTCTAGGGAGCCTTAGTGAACAACTAGACACCCTTAAAATACAAAACAAACAGAAAGCTGAAGCTGAAGCCTTAGCCATCTTTTGTCCAAAATGTAGAAAGAAACATGCTTCAAAGGAATGTCCCTTGGATGCAAAAATTGTAGAAACATGTGTTATTTTCTCAGAAAGACATGAGACCGAGGATTGTCCTTCAATTCCTGGGCTCAAAGTTGTCTTTCAGGAAGATCCAAATTCAGTAGAGTCCCTTTGTTTTGTTTCAAGAAGACCATGGCAGGGGCCACAAAATCAAGGATTTAACAATCCTATGAACTTTCAGCTCCCACCAAATTGGAATTCTTAGCAACAACCTTGGCCCCAATCTCAAAATCCATACCAATCGTGGGCACAAGGGATGTAAAATCCTTATGGGAGATTTGCTCAATTTTATCAATACCCTCCATCTTTTCAAAGTCAACAAAATCCAAAAATTCCAAATCAAAACCCACAACTTTCATTACCATTTCCACAACAACAACCTTCTCAACAAAATCCAAATTCTCAACTCTTGCTTCCATTTCAACAAAAGACAAATCAACTACCAACCTAGCCATTGCCAAATCCCAACAACAAAAATTCTCAGAATGCTTGCATGGTATAAGGACAACAATTTCCTACCTATATGATTGTTCCTCTCAACGATGTACAACTCAGGTCTGGTAGAGTTTTAGAAAATCCTTCTATAGATGTTCAAGAGCAAGATACTGTTGAGGAGGATTCTCTTAAAGTTAATAAAGGTTCTAAGGAAGAATCTCTTCAAAACCAAAACATTCAAAAAGAAAAAGAAAAAGAGTCAACCCCTACAACTCCTGTAGTTGAGCAATCTGCATCTTCATCCACACCTCCTTTCCCTGAAAGATTACAAATTGACAAAGGGGTGGAAAAACAAATCTTGTTGCCTGAATATGATTTCCTAGATGAATTAAAGAATGTCTGTATCAAGATTCCCTTGCTACAAGCCATTAGAGAGATTCCTATTCTAGAAAAAACAATAGAGGAGTTGAGTCTCAAAAGACCAGGAAGGAAACCAAGAGATAGAAGAAGAATCCACCTGGTAGGAAAAATTGCAGATATCATGCTGGAAAAAATTACCATGCAGAAATATGTAGATCTAGGTAGTCCAATATTCAAGACACATATAAATGGAATAGAAATTCCAAATACTTTGATTGACTTAGGGGCTGCTATCAACATTATGAGTAGATAGACTATGGAACAGCTTAAACTTCCTAATCTTCTTTTTACACCCACCTTACTGCAACTTGCAGATAGATCAATAATCAAACCAGATGGTGTATTAGAAGACATTTCAGTCTCCTTAGATTCTTGGGAATATCCAGTAGATTTCATGATTTTGACTCTCAAGAGTAATTTACGAGGGCACCCACTCATCTTAGGAAGACCTTGGCTAGCCACAATTGATGCTTTCATTAGTTGTAGATCTAGAGATATGTACATTTCTTATGGTAGTTCGACAAACAAATTCAATTTGTATCCTCCAGCAAAAGCAATTACAGAAGTAGGAGACAATGAATGGGTCGATGATGAAGACAGTATACAACCCATCTTTACCATTCTGAAATTAGTGAAGATAGTCAAATTCTGAACACATTAGAAAATTTTGGAACATCTTCAGAATATGACCACACACAATTTCAGTTAGATTCTGATATTGAGTACTTATCATCAAGACAAATGTCTCTTTACTCTATGGAAGAGTTCGGTAGTTCTACCATTGAGATTTTTCTAGGTAAGACATTGAAAATCAACAAAAAATTGGAAAAATCACAACAGGAAGAGCTAACCAAAATCTTGCAAAAACATTCTACTGCATTTGCATGGGAGTATACTGATATGAAATGTATTGACCCTAAGACTTGCATCCATCATATCTATATCGAGGAAAATAGTAGACCAATCAGAGAACCTCAGAGAAGGATGAATCCAAATCTTAGGGAGATAGTGAAAGAAGAGCTCCAAAAACTACTCAATGTAAACTTCATTTATCCAATTTCAAATAGCCGATGGGTTTCTCCTTTGGTTATAGTACCCAAAAAGAATCGTAAATGGAGGGTATGCATTGATTACAGGGAATTGAACAAAGCAACTTTGAAGGATCACTTTCCTTTTCCCTTTATTGATCAAGTATTAGATACATTAGCAGGCAAAAATTACTTTTCATTTCTGGATGGTTTTAGTGGTTATGATCAAATTCAGGTAGCACCTGAGGATCAGGATAAGACCACATTTACCTATCCATGGGAAACTTTTGCTTATTGAGTGCTTCCTTTTAGATTATGTAATGCACCCGCGACATCCAAAGAGCAATGCTTGGAATTTTTTCTGATATAATCCATGATTGTGTAGAGGATTATATGGATTATTTTACAATTTATGGTGATTCGTTTGAAGAGGCATTAGAAAATTTGGAAAAAGTCCTTATAAGATGTAAAGAGACAAACCTTTCATTAAGCCATGAAAAATGTTTTATCATGTTTACTGAAGGTATTTTTGTAGGACATCATATTTCAAGGGATGGGATTAAAGTTGATAGATCAAAATTTGAAGTCATCTCCAAATTGCCTATTCCAAATTGTCAAAAAGATGTTAGAAGTTTTCTAGGATTTACTGGATACTATAGAAGATTTACAAAAAACTTCACTAAAATAGCATCTCCACTCTTCAAACTGCTTACAAAAGACTTTGAATTCAAATTGGATCCTGATTGTCAATCATCATTCGAAACTTTGAAAACAAGAATATCTGAAGCACCTATCTTGAGAGGACCAAATTGGAAACTTCCTTTCCATATTTCTACAGATGCTTTAGATACAGCTTTAGGAGCTGTGTTGGGTCAAAAAGATTTAGTTCCTTATGCCATTTACTATACCAGTAAAAACTTAACTCCCACTGAGTTGAACTATACTGTGACTGAAAAAGAGTTTTTAGTTGTTGTTCATGCAATAAATAAGTTCAAACATTATATAATAGGCTATGAAACTTTTATTCATACTGATCATTCTGCAATTAGATATCTAATGAAAAAACCTATTACTAATGGAAGAGTTACAAGGTGGCTCCTACTTTTACAATAATTCAATATTACTGTGTTGGATAGACCAGGGAAACAAAATACAGTAGCTGATTTCTTGTCTAGGATCCAGAATACTAAAGAAGATTCTCCTATAGAGGATAAGTTTCCTGATGAATATTTATTTGCAATAACTACTAAGACCCCTTGGTATGCAGATATAGCTAACTATTTGGTTACAGGGAAACTACCTCCACATTTATTTCCTGATGAAAGAAGAAATATTATTCAGGAGAGTTCAAAATATTCATGGATTTCTAACGAATTGTTTAAAACAGGGCCAGATCTTGTGATCAGAAGATGTGTTAGGGAAGATGAAATGCCTGATATTCTCAAAGCATGTCATGATGAACCATGCAGTGGACACTTTGCTGACAAAAGGACAGCCTATAAAATCCTCTCTTTAGGATATCATTGGCCATCCCTCTTCAAAGATGCAAAACAATATGTCAAAAGGTGTGACAGCTGCCAAAGAGTAGGGAAACCTACCATTTCAAATGAAATGCCATTACAGCCACAGGTACTCATCGAACCCTTTGAAAAATGGGCTTTAGATTTCATTGGACCTATTAACCCACCATCTAAACAAAGAAAGTATATATTGGTATGTACTGGTTATGTCACTAAATGGGTAGAAGCCAAAGCATTATTTTCTTCTACTGAAAATTCAGTTGTTAGTTTTCTTTATGAGGATATTTTTACTCGCTTTGGTGTTCCAAGAGAAACTGTGACAGATCAGGGAAGTCAATTCACATCCAACCTGGTGGAGAAGCTGATGGAAGAATACAAAATCAAGCACATAAAATCTACTCCTTACCATCCGCAAGCAAATGGTAAAGTGGAGTCTACAAACAAATTTATTGAAGGCATCATCACCAAAACTGTTCATCTACACAGAAGAGATTGGGTAGAAAGGCTTCCTGAAGCCTTGTGGGCCTACAGAACTACATGGAGAAATACAACAGGACATTCTCCCTATGAACTTGTTTATGAGAAAGAAGTCCTGCTCCCCATTGAGTTCCAAGTCAAAACTTTCAAGATGGCAATTCAGTTGGGATTGGATCTATTAGAAGCCCAAAAGCATAGAATGGAGCAGTTGAATGAGCTAGATGAGATCATACAAGAGGAAATCCTAAGAAATGATATAGTTCAATATCAAAGAGCTAAGTGGCATGACAAATACATCAAGGAGAAAAAGTTTCAAGAAGGAGATTGGGCATTGCTATTCGATTCCAAGTTTAAAGATTTTAAAGGAAAATTTCAAACTCATTGGCTTGGGCCATATGATATTGAAAAAATATTTAGCAATGGAGCGGTAAGAATCAAAACCATTTATGAACATAAAACTCCTCTTATTGTGAATGGCCACAGATTAAAGATCTATCATAAGCCACTCTCAAAAGAGGAATTTGTCAAAATCTTTCAAGATAGTTCTGCAATAAGGCTGGTGAAGAAGAATCCTTCTTGTCCACCAGCCTAGCCTTTGTTCTTTTCTGTTAAAAAAAATGTATGTATAAGCCTGAAAACTAATCACTAATTGGCAATCTTATACAGAAAATACAGGGCGAAAATCAGGAACTCCTGACGCGCTATATTTTCCAAAAAAAAAAACTTCTCTCATTGTATTCATAGTTTCATGACATCTCACTTCACTTCATTACACCTCATTTTACTTCACTTCATTTCATTTCATTTCATTATCTCATTCCGCCGATAAAATTCCTTTTATGACCATTTTCATTCATTCAATCATCATTTATCCATCTCCATTCAGTCATATGATTACTGTGTCAGTTTTCGCAGCTAAACCCAGTTTCCGCAGCCAGAGGCTGATTCCGTAGCCACCACTCTGTTTTTCAACATTGACAGTCTGATGTTAGTTAAATGATCATGGAAATCAAATGCAGGTATGGAAAAAGGAAGATATTCTGAAGATATAAAGCACTTAAGAGCATGCAATAAGCATCCAATCAAAGGTCAGTGGATGGAAGTGGTAAGTTCCAAGGTATGAGCAAAGTTCGTTTCAAATAGCATTTTAAAACACATTTTACATAGTTATGAAACCACTAGATCCATTATATGTAATGATTTGCCTTGATAGCTTCCATAACAGCTCCATAACCTTTTCATAATTTCACCACAAACCTTGCATTAATTCCTAACGGCTTTATGATCCATCTCCGATTTTAACTCGTGTTCAACCGTACTTTGACATTCCATCTGTTAAGATGGGTAATTATGAGGACATGATCGATTTGGTAATGGCTCCTTTCCTACCACACAAATTCTGCAGCCATTTTGGGAGCAAGTTAACGTCTATTCCACAACCATCTAGTTCAAAACTTTGTCGGGTTCACTCTATTTCCATACTGCCCATCGAAGTTGCATTTGTATTGTTGGTCTGCTCACATAAGCCTTCATTTTGTAAACCCATTCTAGCCTTCATTTTGTGAACTCATCCTTGCTACCTATTCTCTGTCCCTCCATTTACGACTACTGGTTTTTTTCCATAGTCCTCCTACATTCCCCGCAAGCACAACCGTCTCACCTCTGTCAGTCTATCATTCACGAAGACGTACTTTAAAGTAGGGAAAGGAATGGGTCCTCTGTTGAGAGAAAAACCAGAAGGGCCCAATTTATGGAAGGGTATCCGCAAGTGAAAAGCATGCTAAGGAAGGCCCGGTGGCTACAATTTATTCAGAAATTCAAAGGCTACAACAAGGAAGTTACGAAGACTGTTGCGAGGTCTTTTGACGAAGTGGAAGCTGAGGTTGGAGACCTTAAATTCTTAATCACAGAGGCGTCCATAGCAGCTGCAACCAAACTCCCCAGGAGGGAGAACGGTGGCTCAAAAATAAGAGCTTTGACGAGAGAGCATGGAGGGTTATCCTACGAAATCCAGGTATGGACGTAACCATCTTTAATCGTAGAATCCTTGTCTCTGCTTTAGAAGAAAAGTGGGCTAGTTTATTATTAATAATCCAGAAATTCATTACCTGTGAGGGACGATTCGGGTCAATGTACATGTATTGCTGATGAATTTTCTAGAAAACCAAACTATTAATTTGCCCTACTTCTTGTTAAATAGCTTGAAGAAAATGTCCACCACCGTCCAAAAAAATCTGGGGGACGTAGAACCCCATTTGTATCATCACGGCCTTGTGAAAATTTTGATAGAAAAAGAATTAAAAGAAAAGAAGGACACATGGGAGCAGTTTTTGGTTAGAAATTTCTTTAAAGATCCATAAGAAACCCCTGAAAGCAGCACATCAAGGAGAAGCAGAAGAAAGAAAACAAGTGATAAAATTCAGGATACTCCTACTAACATAGTCAAAGAAACTAGTAGGGAAGAAAAATTGTCTGAAGGTAGGAAGGAAAGAACTGAGGGTAAGAAGACAAGAAAATCAAAAGGGAAAAGAATTATTGAGGCTGTCTATCAAACCCCATAACCTTCTTCAGAAGAGGACCACCAAATATTGTCTAAAAGACTACTTTACCTTTAGGAGCAGTCAGTTGCAGCAAAGAGAAAAGGGAAAGAAAAATAGAGTATGGAGAAAGAAGACATTAGTCCACAAAATTTGAGGAGAAGTTCTAGACTAAAAGGGAAATTGAGGAAAATACAAATTAAAGGGCCCCACTTTATTGATTTAGGAGGGGAAACACCGGAACAACCTTCAGCAATCCCTCCTGGCCATGGCCCACACCATACTCCTATTCCTCAGCCAGATTTTGAAAATAGTCCTTCTCGGCCAGATTTTGAGATCAGTCCTTCTCAACCAGATTTTGGGGACAGCCCAAGGAAGACTACACCTAAGATAGATCCAGTCCAGCAAGAAATGTATGATTATATTGAGACCTGTTGATGCCTCGAAAATCACTGCATCAACATCAGGGATAACCACCCGGTCTGGACCTTAAAGGCAGCTCCTTTTCCGTTTGGTGTGGTGGCTCTGACTGGATATAATGGGACCAGTTTCCCAATGATTGGTAAATAAGATGGATAAGTGCTTGATTCTCTGATATCTAATGATAATGGATGAATGATTTAATCTAAAAGTAAAATTATAGACAATTATCCTATCCCGGGAAATTTCTGCTTTTAGCGTAACTTTTGATGGTCTTCATCCACAAATAGGCATATAGATGACTCTGTTGGTAAACAAAGATATTTATTCATATGATAACTACTAAGCCCAAATAGTTGAACAAAGCAATCAAGCAAACATTATTACACTATTCCTCATATATATCATAGACATAGATATGATTGAAAGAATAACAGTCCTTAGACATTCAATAGTGAAAAGTACAATGATTGTTGTTAAAACACATACATATATTCAATGATAGCAAGATTTAAACAAATGCCAATTCACATAAAAGAATGACACAAGAGCATAGATAATAGTACCATATGTTATTTGAATCACTCCCAATATCAATCGCATTCAAATTCCTTCTTCTAACTTAGAAACACTTCCACAAAAGGAAATAGTGCACATGTCATCAAAGCTTTCTTCGTCAAAATTCATAATACTGGCCCAATCTTCATAAAAAATAGATCAGAAGAACAATAGTGTGACTCATTGATTTGAGTTTATACAAAAACTGGGGACCCTTTCTAAATGCATGAAAGGGCCTATAAATACTAATTAAGCTAACTAATTACAAAATAAAAGCGTTATTAAATGGTACAACTATATTATGAATATCTCCTCAAAATCGACTTGTCTTCAGTCGGCAGCATGATTCATTGTTTCGGATGATCTCCCTTCGGCTTAAGCTGGCAGATATCTAGCATCGGTTGCAATTCTGGAGGGCGACTTAGACGAGAATACAGTTGGGCTGAATATGTGGCATCTTGGATCTCGGGAATCGTGCAACTGATGGCGTCAGTTAAACATTTGAGTGTGGCTCTCTAACTGTATGGCTTAATTAAGAAAAACCAAAAGGCATCCCAAGTTAAACTTTGGATGCCAGCGATTAGTCCTCCATCCTTTTCCAATTCCTGATTGCATGTTTGTTCCAAGGCTTTGGTCGATGTCAATTTACCTGGATTACACTGTGAAATCATGTTAAAAAGATAAAGAGTGTCATTGATCAATTCAATTAAATTGCTAGTAAATAATCGACATCTTGAGGTTTCTCTTTCTGCTTTCATCAGTTGCGACTGCCATTCTAGGAAAAGGATGTCTTTGTGTGACTCTAAAATTTTGGGCAAATCCACGGCTTGTCCTTCACTGGAGTCTTGCCAAGCAAGAAAGCTGGTTAAGGTCTCATCAGCCTGTTCTAAATCCTGCCTGGCTTCAACCGATTTATCAACTATTGATGTAGTAATATCACAAAGAGGCTCAACCATATAAATGTTATGACATAGCAGTTTTAGCTATGTAATCAATGCCTTATTAATTTGTAGAGCTTCGGTTCTAAACTCTGCTACTTGGGGAAGACTCTTGAACCTTTCTACTTCTTGTGACAGTTGAGTGATTTGCTCATCCTTAGTCTTGCTCATTTGTTCATTCATCGCCTTTAACCTGGCCAATGCTTCGGACAATTCCTTTTGTTTCTGTACTGCGCTCAAGTCTATCCTTTGTTTCTCTTTGAGCAATTGCTCTTTTAATTGACTATTTGTCTGCTGCTGTATTGATAGTTGTTGTTCTAACTATTCTATTTTTCGTTGTGCTTCAGACACCTGTGACTACAATGAAATAATTGTTTGATCTTTTTCCTTAAGTAGATTGCTTACTTCCGAGGCCTTATCCATGGTGGTTGCCGAATAAGCTCCGGCATACTGAGAAAGTTTTGTAATGTCATCAGAAGGGTTAAATTCCTCCTTCCACACCACATTATCCATCTCTGTTTGATCTGGTAAAAGGGAAGATTGATCAAATCTCCTCCTTTTCCTCTGTCTTTTCACCACAGCCCTGTGTTTGGGACTGTAAAATACATCTAATGGTGGTATGTCTTCTATTTGCAAAACAATCTAATCGGATGGATCTTTAGGAATTATTTCCGCATCTTTGCTAATGGGTAGGCCACTGGTCCCTTCAATTGGAACCGTAGTCATGGTCGTTTCTTGACTGATTGTTACTTGGGGTGTGCCAAATCCTTGTGAAGTCTCAGGATTGCTTATAATAGAGTCAAATTGTTGCCACTCTTTGAGGAGTTTGGGATCAATTTGAGCCTCTAGATCAATAACTTCACTGTCCTGTTTCTTCTCTTTCTCCTGCTCTGTTTCCTGCTCTTTTCCTTTCTCTGGCTCTTTTCCCTTTTCGGGAATTTTCTCTATAGCAGGAGGCTCATCAATAATCTTCTGTTCAGGCTCGCTTGACTTAGTTGTTGGTGTAGTAGCCAATAAGTCTAGAGGTAGAGTTTGTAACCTCTGTTCTATGAGCCTATTGAATTCCACCAGTCCTTCATCATTATATTTCATCTTGGCCAATGTTTTAACCTGAGACAATGATTCTGCTGAAGAAAATAGGTCGTCAAATTCATCTTTTTCATGATCAAACTGAGTAAGTTTGGCCTGTTCAAGCACATTATAGGCAACCTTTCGGGGATCGAATTTCCTGTTAGGGATGGTTGCAAGATTGAGCATATTTATTTTTCCTGTCTCCTTCTCAGCATGTTTGTAATCAAGTAGAGTATAAACACCGCATCTCAAAGGGAATATAGGCCGTGACTGCTTTTTAGAATTCCTAAGAGTTTTGGATGTTCCAGCTGTTGTTATTTGGTAAGTTAACTCTCGTGCCAACAGTTTATCAGGTACATACAATGGGAGGACATGGGGTCTTATGAGGCTACCAAACACCCTTATATATGTCAACTTATCTTCCCCGAACCAATTCCCCATAGCAGTCAAGTCAACTTCTGCCTCCTCGGAAATCCTTGGGGCAGGCTTATCAAAAATGGCATAATAGATAGGCAACATGAAACCGTTACAGATTTGATACAAGTGGTCTTTATAATGTGTCTTCCATAACATCTGATGATAAATGTGGATTGGCTTAGGGTCCTATGGTTTCCACCTCCACCCAAGTATCGGGTATTCGAAATTAAAGCAAATCATATCCATAACATAAGCACTATAATAGAAGGGGGGAATAGTCCTGGTGCTTTTGTGTGAATTGAATCTAAAATCAAGAATTGTAGAGGCTAATTTGTCGGAAAATATATTCGCCCAATCCATGACATAACTACTAACATCCGCTTCCATTAAAGGAACCCTCTCGATAGTAAATTTTGCTAAATCATGCATTCCCCATATCCTACACATCATTACCCCAGCGTAACAGTAAGGAGATGTCAAGGAATCCACGGAGTACTTACTCGATGATTCATGTTTGTGCTTTGTGGGATTCTGTCTCCATTGTCTAATCGGGGTTGATTCCGTCTCATTCTCCTCTGCGAATTTCTCCAGAAAAGCTTTGTTGTATTTCTTTTCAGGTTCGGGCAAATGATACATTTTCCTTAAGTAATCAGGCTGAAATAAACCAAAAACTCTTTCGTCAACCGTGCAAAATGTCCTATTAGAAACTGGAATTTGTTTGACCACCCATCTGACTACATCAGTGTATGGAAGAATTTTCTCCCGAGCTGCTATCCTGTGCAAAAATGAGTCGGCTAAATCTTTCAGGGAGGCTTCTGATTTATTAGTTGAGCCTGCAATAGCTTCTTCCAACACTTCCTCCGGTTCTTCTGCCTCAATTAAATTATAGATGCTTTGCCAACATGTATTTCCAAGGCCGAGACATATAGTTTCTAAGATTAGGCCCTTTTTACTTGGTCCTGGGTCGCTGGTGGGCTGGACTGTTACCACTGGGGCCGCTGCTGCTGCGGATCTCTTGGATTTCTTTCCCATTTTCTTAAAACTTGTTATTTCGACGGAATTCTGCACAAGGAATGAAGCCAGCATGATACAGAGAAATAAATAACATGAGCCAATATGAAATAGTTATATCTATTAGCGAATAATCAAAGATCATTGTGAAATTGCCACAGATAGAATCTAAGTGGAAAATCTCAGCATAACTGCTTCATTAATTGGCCGCTTCACCTGTCAATCATGATAAGGGAGCTTTTAAATATCCATCATAACGTCTATATGGTGAATAATCGATTCAAGCGTGGCTTAGATTTTTGGCAGATAATCGCATTTGATGATTGGTGACGTGAAAGGGAGGGTTTTAATAATAGTCCAAAATATCGTTCAATCACCAAAGGTGGTATAATGCATGCCAATATTTAATATGCTTAGAAACACGCACCTTGATTTAATGTATCGCAATCAGGAAAGGGCTCGGATCACATTACTTACGCTATTGTGAAATCACCGATCGTCGATGGCGATACGCCTTATCGCATCGGAAGATTTGAAGGTGTCACAGTTAATGAATTGATTGCTACGGCCGATTGCCGATAGCGATACCTTTTATCGCATCGGAGGAATGGGAGGGTGCCTTATATATACGATGTGCTTTGCCTTTCCCCGATATCCGATAGCGAGTTCCCTTTTCGGATCGGAGTAATTCAATGGGTTTTTATATATGTTTTTCTTATTATTGCGATATGCGATCTTGCGATCGCTTTATCGTAATAATAAAAAGCTTTATGATTGTTTAAAAGACCTTTTTTATCATTGTTTGAAAGGTATATCACATTTCAGTCAGACCTTTGATGAGGTTTTTTTCTAATGATGAGTTAATACCAATTTATTCACACATCTATGTTTAAAAGGAACCCATTTCATATTATGATTTTTAAAGAAAAAATTTATGAAATGGGGAGTTGTTGTACAGCACAACAATTGGCGATTCAATGGGAGAAATAGTTATCTCTAAGAAATGTTAAAATACTTAAACTTTTTAAATCTGAAAATCTTATCTGAGCGAAAAATTCTTATATAACTAGGCAAACATAAATTTTGAATGTAATGATAACTATTTCTGCTATTCTCTTCTCATGTTACAATTAAATACATTCTATGTTTTAAATTAGCCTTAATTGGTTGCTAATGATAAAATAAAAACTTTTCCAACTTAGCTTTATAATGACTCCTCTGTCATAGGTAGAGCCTCTGCTGCCAGCAAACGTCTATAGTCTCGACAGGGATACCTTTTAACCATTTGATCGTTCATTATCCCATCCATTTCAGAGTATAATTAAAAAGAATGAATCCAGAAATATGTTTTCATATTTTTGTATCATTTTTTCTTTTCCCTTATTTTGTAAGATAAAAATCCATTGTCCTGGTTTGGTAGCCAGCTATTTGACAATGCCATTCACTGGTTGTAATTTAACTGAACAAGTTGGCTCGTGATGAGACCCCTTGTCTTATAATTATAAGCCATTACCCTGTTTTGATATGCAGTATTGGTAATGTCAGTTGAACTATTTCCCTATGATCATGGTAAGCAGGCTTGTAATAAGACCTCTTATCTTTTATATCAAATATATTTTAGAATTACACTCTGAGTAATTATAACCCTTGATGAATGGGATGAACAATTTTCTCCTTAATAGAATATGGATGACAGGATAAGAGTTGAAGATGCTAAGATTGAATCAGTATCTGTCTTGTATTGATAACCGTTTTCAGGCTGCTTAAAAACATTAAAATGGTTTACAGTACTTTAAGACCTTGAGAAGAGTTCACAAAAATAAAATGGGGTTTCAGAATCTAAATATACCTAATTTCTTAGAAATCTTCCTTTCATTTAAGGCTTCCATTTTAAAAGAAAATATCATAACTATTTCTTTTGATAAACTTTTTCAATATAGTAAAGACCAATGGAAGGCTAACTTTATTTTTCCAAAATCCTAAAAATCTAAGCTATGTACAGAAATTTAGCTGAAAATTGAATATTTACAAGGGGAGAAGGGGTTACCTCCTCAATTGAAGAATTTTTTCAGGATAAGGCCGTTAACAGGAAGAGAATATCTCTTTCCTGATAGATCTTGCAATATGAAAGTAGAAGGGCCTATCTTCTCATTGATTTGAAATGGTCCAAGCCACATTTTCTGGAACTTTGTGTGTTTTCCTTTATCCTCATGGGCTTTGTCCCATTTCAAAACTAGATCACCAACTTGTAATTGTTTTGAACTAGTTGAAGTTGTATCAAAAGATGACTTGATAATTTGTTGATGTTTTGCATGTATAATTCTGGCTTTTTCCCTTTCTTCTTCTAGTTTCAAAATTTGATCGTGTCTTAGTTGAATAGAAGATGAGGGACTTTCTTCAATAAAATGCACTAAAGCTAGGGATGGAAGCACTAAATTGGCTGGTATGACAGCTTCCTTTCCATACACTAGATTGAATGGAGAAGTGCCTATAGAGGCTTTTTGAGTTATTCTATCAGCCCATAGTGCAAATATCAAAGATTTATGCCAATTTTTATGATTCTACTCAATAGTTCGCTTTATAATTCTAATAAGGTTTTTATTGGTGGATTCTGCCAAACCATTACCCTGAGGGTAGTAATTTACAGAATACCTCAATTTAAATCCCCTTTTGATAGTGAACTCAAATATAGAATTTCCAGAGAAATAAGATGCATTATCAAAAACAAGAGCATTTGGGACACCAAACCTGGTAATAATGAATTGGTCTACGAATTCCATAATTGCTTCAGAGTTCATTGTCTTTAAAGGAATTTCTTCAACCCACTTAGTAAAGTAATCAGTGGCGATAAGGATATACTTATGTTGTTTGGATGAATGTGGAGTGATTTCTCCAATGATGTCCAATCCCCATTGCTCAAACGGTTGTTCAATGTTGACTGGTTGCAAAGGGAAAGCTGGCTTTCTTTGTCTTCCACTGGATGTTTGACAACTTTGGCATTTCCTTACATATTCATGAGTATCTCTGAATAAGGTGGGCCAATAATACCTAGCATGAATGATTTTGTGAGCTGTTGTGTCAGCTCCAAAATGTCCTCCTGCTAGTCCATCATGTAGTTCCCGCAAAACTTTTTGTGCTTCGGGTTTTTCTAAGAATCTTAATAAAATTGAATCATAATTTCGCCTAAACAATACATCATCTACAATTGTGAAGTTTTTTGCTTTCAATCTAAGGGCACGTTTTTTTTAATAGGAGAGATTAGAAGGAGCGTACCCATTTTTTAAATAGAAAACCAGATCTGTATAGTGCGATTCAGGACCTGTGGTACTTATCTGATTGATTTCTTCAGTATCCTCTGTACTTTCAGGTTCTTAAATGTTGGATGCTCCTGCTAACAACTTGAAAAAACCTTGGCCTTTGACAATCTTTGCTGGCTTGATTTCCAAGTCATATTCTTGTAATGTTGTGACCCAATTTGCTCTCTTTTCTCCTAATTCCCTTTGAACTAGTAATTATCTTACTGCTGAAAAAGGAACTATAACTTTTGTGTTAGCCTTTAAGAGGAAGGGTCTGTAGTGTTTAATGGCTTTGTACACAGCGAAGGCTTGTTTTTCAACTTCCGAATAATTTAGTTCAGCACCTTGAAGGTTTGAGATGTAAAACGAAATTGGTGCTTCCAAGTTTTGATCATTAATTTGAGTCAACACTGCTGCATATGATGAAGCGGATGCGAGGGTATATAGTATGAAAGATTAGAAAAATTGGGAGTGCTTAAATCAGGGGCATTTATTATTGATTGTTTAATGGAATCAAATGCCTCTTTTTCTGCAGATCCCCATTTAAACACCGAATTTTTCTTAATCATTATTTGCAATGGTAAAATAATCTGGGAAAAATCTGGAACAAAGCGTTTAACAAAGTTGATTTGACCCAAAAATGATTGCATGGATTTTTATTATGAGGGAATGGAATTTCAGAAATCTCTTTAATTCTGTCTGGATCAATATAGATACCATCTTTTGAAACAATGAAGCCTAAAAGTTTTCCTTGATTAAGGGCAAAAAAGGACTTCTTTGGATTAAGAGAGATACCATACCTTCTACAACGTTCAAATATTTGTTTTAAATCATGTAAATGATTAGACCTTTTCTTGGAAAATACAATAATATCATCTAAATAGACAACTATTGATTTATTGAGCAATCCTTTGAATGCTATGTCCATGGCTCTTTGAAATGTAGCTCCTGCATTGATAAGTCTAAAAGGCATTTTTTGGTAGGCATAAGTTCCCCACTTAGTTCTAAAGGTAGTTTTAAGCCTGTCATCAGGATGGACCAGAATTTGGTTATATCCTGAAAACCCGTCTAAAAAGGACATTAGTTCTGAACCAGCTACTGAATGTAATGTCTGCTCCATAGTAGGTAAAGGGAAGTTATCCTTTTGGCTTGCCTTATTAAGATTTCTGAAATCGATGCAAATCCTAATATCGCCACTTTTCTTTCTAACAGGCACCATGTTGGAGACCCAGTTTGAATGTCTCACAGGAAAAATTATCTTAGCCTTCAAGAGTTTATTTAATTCAGCCTTTATTTGACTCTCTAGGTTAGGATGAATCTTTCTTAACTTCTGTTTCACTGCTTTTTGTTAAAAAAACATTGGAATAGTATGTTGAATGATTGATGCATCGTATGTTTTCAAATCATCATATTTCTAAGCGAAGACATATTTGTTTTTTGTTAATAGCCTAATGAATGTTGTTCTTTCTTCTAAAGAAAGTCCTAGTCCCAAATTGATGTTTTGAGGGTTTTCCTCAGTACCTAGGTTTATCAATTCAAATCTTAAAGTAGAACTCTGGAGTTTTGAATTGGTCACCCGTTTAAACCTGTCTTTAATATCATAAAGATCTTCAAGCTCGACCACTGGTTTTGGTATTGAGTTTTCCTGTTGCTTTTCTTTCATCTGAAGGTCATGATCACTTTCATCAAGGATTTGATCATCGTAGGACTTGTCAAAAGTCAAGAAGTTTAAAATGTCTTCATCATGGTTGAACACTCGCCAATTGGTGACATTATCAGGAATTGATGGTCTAAAAATTAACTCTACTGAAAATCTATCCAGGCTGTAATCTTCAGATGGTAGGAGTCTGGAAGCAACATTAGCTAGCAGGTCTGCTGCTGCATTCTGGGACCTAGGGATGGGAGAAATATTGAATGCTAAAAATTGAGAGATGAGTTCTTGTACCAGAGACTGATAGTGTTTGAGATGACCAGAAAGGAAATGAATTGAATGTAACCTGTTTAATAACAATTTCTGAATCACCAAACACTTTCAGATATTGAACCTTGAGGCCAATTGCTTTGTAGAGTCCTTGAACTAGGGCCTCATATTCAACTGTGTTGTTTATGCATTCAAATTCCAATCTGCATGATAATATAGTTTTTTCTCCCTGAGCACTAACTAAAATACATCCTGCTCCTGAACCTTCACTAGACTTAGACCCGTCAAAATATAGTGACCAAAATAAAGAATTATCAACAATTTTATCTACAGTTTCCTCAGCAACATTAACACATCTTTACCTATCCGTTTGTGAAAAGTTTTCGATCTGAGATGTGAAATTATTGACTGGGAAAGGAGATGGTTTGGTAGTGAAATTGCCAAAGAATGATTCAGATAAATAATTCCCCAAAATATTGTTATTGAATGCTATTGGTTGATTTTCTTGTTCAAACTCGGTAACAGTATGGGTCATGTGTTTCTCCCGATCAATCTTGATCTGATTTGGCTTTCCTTTATAAGGTAACCACATATGGGACCAATTGGTGGAAATATAACCATGGAGTTTTTCAGACCAATCTCTACTTAAAATCAACCCATCGAATTTAGGTATATCAGCGATCAAAATATCAATTCTTTGAACTACTCTAGGATCAGCTGATAACCTGATCATCACTGAGTTGATCTCCCCTAAAACCTGGACCTCAGTTCTATCCAACTGTACAATATGAATTGCAGACTTTTGGGGTTCGATGTTCAGTTTTGAACAAACTGAAGCTAGCATTATATTAGAAGAAGCCCCTGAGTCAATCAAACAATTGTGTAGATTTCTATTATAGATCTCATACGTTAAGAGGAAAGGAGGAGTATGAGAATTTTATCTATCCCCAATTAAGACCGCATCAGTAGCTTCCACTCTACCAGGAGGTGGTTGTCCTGAATCATTAGCAGCTTTGGACAATACAGCATTAGGAAGAGGTGAATAAGGAATGGCATTTAACTCCTTAAGAAGTAATTTTTGTTGATGTTTGAGTTTGCTAAGTTCAAACATAGTAATATTCGCCTTAGTCTTATTCATATCTTCGATGATATTGTAGTCCATAGAATCTGACACTACCAATGTCTTAGATGTTGAAGGTAGATTTGAAGATGATGGTTGATTTTGGGATGGTATCGCTGAAGCTTTCTTTGTAGGAATCTTGTCTTTGGTAGTAGTGAAACCTGCATTCCTTTTCTTTGAAGTTTTCTGAACAGGTTCAGGAGTACCTTTACTCCTGGTGGTCACAGTGAAAGCTTCTTGTTCATTTTCTGTATCGGAGTTAGGTAAAATAAAATCCCACATCCCATGGCATTCGACAGTCTCCTCTTCTTCGGGTTCCTCATATGGCAAGACTGTCTCATCTTCTTCTTCTTCTTCAGGATCTGAATCTGCGTTAGATATAACATTTGGTGGTTTTAATTCAGGTTTCTTAAAATTTCTAATGGCCTTTTTGTGGAGGTTTCAGCTACTTTCTTCTTGATTTCGACCATTTCATTTGACATAGTCTTGAGGACTTTTTGTAAACCTTCCATATCATATGGATCTTTAGGGGTTTTCTTTTTTGAATCATCCTTGAAAGAAACTTTTTTGGAATTCCTATCTTCAAGAGAAACTTTCTTTTCTAAAGCAATAATACGTTTCTCTACAGCAAGCGCCTCTTTCATGTTTTCAGCTAATGTTGGTTTTGCAGCCCTGTCTACGAAAATAGCTATATTTGAAGCTAGGGCTATTATATACCATTCGCTTCTGATTTGCTCACTTGGTTTGGAGGCGGTTGGAATCTTATTCAAGAGTTTATTAAATCGTGAGTTGAATTCCTTGATAGGTTCTTTAGACTCTATCCTAAGATTGGAGAGATTATTGATTAATGTTGCTAAAGATCTATCATCGCCATACTTAGTAAGAAATTATTCTTGGAAAACATTCCAACTAGTAATGGATCCAGAGGGCAGGGAAAAATACCAAGACCCAGCTGATCCTTGCAAGGTATAAGGAAAAAGCCTAACGACAACATCTTCCTCTGTCACTCCTTTAAAATTAACTGATAACAAGAAATTATTAATATGTTCTTCGGCTTGTGTTCCAGTATCTGGATTAAACTTGGGTAACCATTTTTCAGGAGAATCAGGCAATGGATGTAATGGTGCAGGCATGGTGACCGCACCAGGACTATTCCATGGATTCTGAGCCATTGAAAAACCAGTAGTGGATGATATTGCTGATGAAATTCCAGATGTTTGGGAAGGAGTTGATATTGAGGATTGAATGGGTTGGGATGTTGAAGTTCCTGATCCCTGTTGAACAACAATATGTAATGGAGGAGTGGATGGCTGACTTTGCACCGGTGAAGATGAGATGGAGGATGATGATGAGAAAGTTTCCCTGTCAGATCCTTCAGTATTCTTTTTTGCCCTTTTCCTTTTAGGTAATGGCAACTCAGTCGGTTCAATACCGAGCTTTCTGCTCTGAAGTCTGGTGAGAGGGTGAGGTAGATTGAATTGCGAAGTCTCACTGCCTTGAGATACCTCAGATTTCTGTGGTGATATCGAAAAGCCTTGAAGTTTATGGATGAGAGACTGAACTTCAGGGGACTCAGGACTTAATCGTTCTGAAGTATGGTGGGTTTGAGCAGTGGTAGTTGATTCCTCTTCTTCTCGCTTGAATACTGGAGTTTCAGCATGTAAACGGGAGGTACGAGGTGAGGTGGAGGGAGATTTACTCTCCGAATGGGTTATAGGTTTGGGTTTGCTCGCCATTCATAGTTCATGCCCTCCTTCTAGCGCCAAAAATGTTGATGCCTCGAAAATCGTTGCATCACCATCAAGGATAACCACCCGGTCCTGACCTTAAAGGCAGCTCCTTTTCCGTTTGGTGTGGTGGCTCCGACTGGATATAATGGGACCAGTTTCCCAATGATTGGTAAATAAGATGAATAAGTGCTTGATTCTCTGATATCTAATGATAATGGATGAATGATTTAATCTAAAAGTAAAATTATAAACGACTATCTTATCCCGGGAAATTTCTGCTTTTAGCGTAACTTTTGATGGTCTTCATCCACAAACAGGCATATAGATGACTCTGTTGGTAAACAAAGATATTTATTCATATGATAACTATTAAGCCCAAATAGTTGAACAAAGCAATCAAGAAAACATTATTACACTATTCCTCATATATATCATAGACATAGATATGATTGAAAGAATAACAGTCCTTAGACATTCAATAGTGAAAAGTACAAGGATTGCTATTAAAACACATACATATATTCAATGATAGCAAGATTTAAACAAATGTCGATTCACATAAAAGAATGACACAAGAGCATAGATAATAGTACCATATGTTATTTGAATCACTCCCGATATCAATCGCATTCAAATTCCTTCTTCTAACTTAGAAACACTTCCACAAAAGGCAATAGTGCACATGTCATCAAAGCTTTCTTCGTCAAAATTCAGAATACTGGCCCAGTCTTCATAAAAAATAGATCAAAAGCACAATAGTGTGACTTACTGATTTGAGTTTATACAAAAACTGAGGACCCTTTCTAAATGCATGAAAGGACCTATAAATACTAATTAAGCTAACTAATTAAAAATAAAATTGCTATTAATGGTACAACTATATTATGAATATCTCCTCAAAATCGGCTTGTCTTCAGCCGACAGCATGATTCATTGTTTCGGATGATCTCCCTTCGGCTTGAGCTAGCAAATATCTAGCATCGGTTACAATTCTGGAGGGCGACTTAGACGAGAATACAGTTGAGTTGAATATGTGGCATCTTGGATCTCGGGAATCATGCAACTGATCACATCAGTTAAACATTTGAGTGTGGCCCTCTGACTGTATGGCTTAATTAAGAAAAACCAAAAGGCATCCCAAGTTAAACTTTGGATGCCAGCGATTAGTCTTCCATTCTTTTCCAATTCCTGATTGCATGTTTGTTCCAAGGCTGTGGCCGATGTCAATTTACCTGGATTACACTGTGAAATCATGTTAGACCGATAAAGAGTGTCGTTGATCAATTCAATTAAATTGCTAGTAGATAATGGACATCTTGAGGTTTATCTTTCTGCTTTCATCAGTTGCGACTACCATTCTAGGAAAAGGATGTCTTTGTGTGACACTAAAATTTTGGGCAGATCCACGGCTTGTCCTTCACTGGAGTCTTGCCAAGCAAGAAAGCGGGTTAAGGTCTCATCGGCCTATTCTAAATCCTACCTGGCTTCAACCGATTTATCAACTATTGATGTAGTAATCTCACAAAGAGGCTAAACCAAAGAAATTTTATGACATAGCAATTTTAGTTGTGTAATCAATGCCTTATTGATTTGTAGAGCTTCGGTTCTGAACTCTGCTACTTGGGGAAGACTCTTGAACCTTTCTACTTCTTGTGACAGTGGAGTGATTTGCTCATCCTTAGTCTTGCTCATTTGTTCATTCATCGCCTTTAACCTGGCCAATGCTTCGGACAATTCCTTTTGTTTCTGTACTGCGCTCAAGTTTATCCTCTGTTTCTATTTGACCAATTGCTCATTTAATTGACTGTTTGTCTGCTGCTGTATTGATAGTTGTTGTTATAACTGTTCTATTTTTGGCTGTGCTTCAGACACCTGTGACTGCAATGAAATAATTGTTTGATATTTTTCCTTAAGTAGATTGCTTACTTCCAAGGCCTTATCCATGGTGGCTGCCGAATAAGCTCCGGCATACTGAGAAAGTTTTGTAAGGTCATCGGAAGGGTTAAATTCCTCCTTCCACACCACATTAGCCATCTCTGTTTGATCTGGTAAAAGGGAATATTGATCAAGTCTCCTCCTTTTCCTCTGTCTTTTCACCACAGCCCTATGTTTGGGACTGTAAAAGACATCTAATGGTGGTATGTCTTCTATTGGCAAAACAGTCTAATCGGATGGATCTTTAGGAATTATTTTTGCATCTTTGCTAATGGGTAGGCCGTTGGACCCTTCAATTGGAACCGTAGTCGTGGTCGTTTCCTGACTGACTGTTACTTGGGGTGTGCCAAATCCTTGTGAAGTCTCGGGATTGCTTATAATAGAGTCAAATTGTTGCCACTCTTTGAGGAGTTTGGGATCAATTTGAGCCTCTAGATCCATAACTTCACTGTCCTGTTTCTTCTCTTTCTCCTGCTCTGTTTCCTGCTCTTTTCCTTTCTCTGGCTCTTTTTCCTTTTTGGGAATTTTCTCTGTAGCAGGAGGCTCATCAATAATCTTCTGTTCAAGCTCGCTTGACTTAGTTGTTGGTGTAGTAGCCAATAAGTCCAGAGGCAGAGTTTGCAACCTCTATTCTCTGAGCCTATTGAATTCCACCAGTCCTTCATCATTATATTTCATCTTGGCAAATGTTTTAACCTGAGATAATGATTCTGCTGAAGAAAATAGGTCGTCAAATTCATCTTTTTCATGATCAAACTTAGTAATTTTGGCCTGTTCAAGGACATTATAGGCAACCTTTCGGGGATCGAATTGCCTGTTAGGGATGGTTGCAAGATTGAGCATATTTATTTTTCCTGTCTCCTTCTCAGCATGTTTGTAATCAAGTAGAGTATAAACACCGCATCTCAAAGCGAATATAGGCCATGACTGCTTTTTAGAAGTCCTAAGAGTTTTGGATGTTCCAGTTGTTGTTATTTGGTAAGCTAACTCTCGTGCCAACAATTTATCAGGTACATACAATGGGAGGACATGGGGTCTTGTGAGGCTACCAAACACCTTTATATATGTGAACTTATCTTCCCCGAACCAATTTCCCACAACAGTCAAGTCAATTTCTGCCTCCTCGGAAATCCTTGGGGTGGGCTTATCAAAAATGGCATAATAGATAGGCAACATGAAACCGTTACAGATTTGATACAAGTGGTCTTTATAATGTGCCTTCCATAACATCTAATGATAAATGTGGATTGGCTTAGGGTCCTATGGTGTCCACCTCAAGAATTGCAGAGGCTAATTTATCCGAAAATATATTCGCCCAATCCATGACATAAATACTAACATCCGCTTCCATTAAAGGAACCATCTCGATAGTAAATTTTGCTGAATCATGCATTCCCCATATCCTACACATCATTGCCCCAGCATAACAGTAAGGAGATGACAAGGAATCCATGGAGTACTTACTCGATGATTCATGTTTATGCTTTGTGGGATTCTGTCTCCATTGTCTAATCGGGGTTGATTCCGTCTCATTCTCCTCTGCGAATTTCTCCAGAAAGGCTTTGTTGTATTTCTTTTCAGGTTCGGGCAAATGATACATTTTCCTTAAGTCATCAGGCTAAAATGAACCAAAAACTCTTCCGTCAACTATGCAAAATGTCCTATTAGAAACTGGAATTTGTTCGACCACCCATCTGACTACATCAGTGTATGGAAGAATTTTCTCCCGAGCTGCTATCCTGTGCAAAAATGAGTCGACTAAATCTTTCAGGGAGGCTTCTGATTTATTAGTTGAGCTTGCAGTAGCTTCTTCCGACACTTCCTCTGGTTCTTCTGCCTCAATTAAATTATAGATGCTTTGACAGCTTGTATTTCCAAGGCTGAGACATGTAGTGTCTGAGATTAGGCCCTTTTTACTTGGTGCTGGGTCGCTGGTGGGCTGGACTGTTACCACAGGGGCCACTACTGCTGCGGATCTCTTGGATTTCTTTCCCATTTTCTTAAAACTTGTTATTTCGACGAAATTCTGCACAAGGAATGAAACCAACGTGATACAGAGAAATAGATAACATGAGCCAATATGAAAGAGTTATATCTATTAGCGAATAATCAAAGATCATAGTGAAATTGCCGCAGATAGAATCTAAGTGGAAAATCTCGGCATAACGGCTTCATTAATTGGCCCCTTCTCCTGTCAATCATGATAAGGGAGCTTTTAAATATCCATAATAACGTCTATATGGTGAATAATCGATTCAAGCGTGGCTTAGATTTTTGGCAAATAATCGCATTTGATGATTGGTGACGTGAAAGGGAGGGTTTTAATAATAGTCCAAAATATCGTTCAATCACCAAAGGTGGTATAATGCATGCCAATCTTTAATATGCTTAGAAACATGTGCCTTGTGTTATCACTCAAGTTGTCCCTCAGGTTGGAGTAAAGGGATACGGCCGAGGTAACCACAGACCAACTTTGGACTGCAGATTCTAGCCCACCTGCAGTCAGAGAGGGCTCTCTCTTTATGGTTTGGGTGCACTTAGACTTGCAGACCCAGCTTTACAATTTTTTCTTTTGATTGCCTTCCTATCTAAATCTACACTTATTTCTGCCAAGGGCCCAGATTAAGCTGTTGGGCTCCTTTGATTCTCTACCTATCTACAAATCTGCCAAGATTAAGCTGTTTGGACAGATATCATTCTCTATATTCTAAAACAGGAAATTGAAACCTAGGGAGACCAAGGTTAAGCTGTTTGGCCCTCCCTTTTATAGAACATTCTTTTTAAAATGGTTAAGTCATCAAAATTGGAATGCAGCAGTGGCATTTGGACTAGCACACTTCATGGCTTCTTCTTTGGTCTCTTCTGGAAATATGGAACATTGCAGCATGCAAAGTATGACATATTTGGCATGTAAAATGTCAATCATGAAAAATGAACACCTGTCGCAACAGGAGGCTAACAGTGGCTCCACTTGGGGATGGATTTTCCTTGTGAAAAGCCAAGAACAGCAGGTCAGACTGCCTTGATCTTCTGTGGTTGTTTTGGATTGAAGGAACTTCTTTATGCTGGTTGTTAGATAATGGAAACTTTGTAATATGAACAACCTTCTCCTTAACTGAAATATTGTGAAATGCATAGCACTGCCTGCTTTCTTTTGCATGCTTGCTATTATGTAGAATGTTGCTTGAGCATTGCCTGTTGAGATTGCAACAAGATGATGGAGCTTAGTGAAAAGAGTCGCCTTCACTAAGTGGGCCCGCGGGCTATTTTTGGCGCAAGTCTATTTTTAGACTATGTCTATTTTTAGACATATGGATCATGTCTATGGATTGCAGGTTGTTGTTTATGGATGATTGATCAAGTTGGGAAAAAATAGATGGACTTCTATTTTTTATGAAAGTGTGAGTGATCACAGTGTGAGTGATCAAAGTCTATTTTTAGACTGGCTGTCAAAAATAGAAAAGTCAAATATTATTATCTCACAATAATATTTGGACTATAAACTTAATCTTATTCTCTTGGAGCACTTCAGTTTGAGCTACAGAGGTGGAACATGTAGCTGTCAGAAGGAAATAAGCTTTTCTTATGAGTCAGTTGAGTTGTTTCATGCATGACTTCAGTTAGAACTCAATCAGTTGAGTTTGGTGGAGTTGATTGTGGAGTTGATGGAGTTGTGTTCAGTTTAGCTTTGTTAAACTGGTTGTATTTAGTCTAACTGGAAAATAGACTAGAGATGAGTTGGGTGAATTAGTTATTAATTAATTCACAAGTTATTAACTCATAATACAACTAATGAATACATCAGTTAACTCAGTTGCATGTCAGTGCATGTTCAGTTCAACAGGGACAGGTGGTAGAGAATCAGATTGCTATCAGTTGTGACTATAGTTGTGCACCAGATCTTGCACAATCAAGGGATTGAGTATGCCAATGAGTTTGCTCACGTATTTTCCCACATTATAGCTTTTTCTCATGTCCAAAAAAGTGTGAGTGACTATTTTGCAGGTGAAAAACGAGTTTGGTAAGCCATTCTCATCAGTTCTTGAGCAGGTATTGAGCAATGGAGGCAGGCAAGCAGTGGAAGAGATTTGGAGATCAGATCTGAGCTGTATTGTGTGTAACAGAGGTGGAGATACTTGTGAGAAGTATTATGTTGTGTAATGTTACATGACTCAATCATTAATATACCGATAGTTGGGGTTTTTAGCGAGATGCTTTCCCCGGGATACATACTCTGTTAATGTGTGAATGCTCTTGATGTTTTATTGTTATTGTGTTGGCATTATGAGATAAGTGTTGTCCTTGATGGCAAACCTCACTGATGACAAATCATAGTACAGAAGGTCAGCAGCAAGGAATTGATGATCAGACTATAAGAAGAAGAGAAAGTTCATACACGCAGGTTCGTTAAGCCCAAGTCGCGTGTACACGCAGGTTGGCTTCAGCAAAAGCGCGTGTATGTGGAAAAGTACCTTTGGTCCATGGCGGTTATTCCTTGGAAGTTGTGCCTATGGTTTTGGACCTTGGCGTCTCGGCGGACGTGTTGATCCCTAGTTTTGAAGTTGATGGTATTGGATTTCTATGGTTTTGGCTCTTGGTATTGAACAAGGCCTAAGGCTATATAAAGGGAAGGAAATCATTAGGCAAGTGTATCTGAAATGTCTTGAATATCTGATGAAGCATTAGATCCAGTATGCAGGGTTATGGGTTGATGATGCATTGCTTGATCTGAGCTAAGGAGAGATCTCACCGGTTGATGGAGAACTAGATCTAAGGAGAGATCGGGATCAAATGGTTTGAAATGAACTATCTTTATGATGCTTATTCTAGATCTACATACTGACGCATGTATAGTTCTATAAGTATGACTGATGTCTGGTACAGCTGCAAGTTATGAGAAATTATTTTTAGATCTGTACGCGGGTTGTCTTTGGCAAAAGCGCGTATACACGCGGGTTTGATTCATCGAAGTAGTGTATACATTGTAAAGCTTGATATTTGAAGTTACAGATGGATCTGATGGTTATTACAGAGTTCTGTGTCTGCTCTGTGTTCTGGTGACTGTTGTTAACAGGGTTTCAGTGATTCAGAGTTTGATGATTGTTTTGAGCTTCAATGATAGTTATGGGTCCAGTATGAAAATTGGATGAAAAGTGGCCTTACAGATTATGTGTTGTGCTTCAGTGTATCCAGTCTGAAAATTGATGAAACGTGGTACCTGGAGGTGAGAAGATTGTAGGCAAGCACCTGCGTACTAGTATCTAAGCTAGTACAAAAGCTAAAGGAGATCTTTGGAGCATTGTAGCAGGTAGCAGCCTGCGTATTAGTAAATGGATCGGCTAGTACAAGAGCAAAGGGGGTTGTAGCTCCCGTACTGGTATAAGACTGCACCAGTACAAACATTGTAAAAGGATTTTCTTATTAAGAAGAAGATTGAGATGACTTGCAGCAGGTGGTTTTCACCCACATTGGGTTTCCACCTTATATCTTTGTGTTCATGTGTGTGGCTCTTGTGTGATGTTCTGTTCTGTTATTCTGCACCTGGTTACTGTTAATATGCTTAATAATGATCTGATCTATTTACTGAAGACTAAGCTAACTGAATCATAAGATTTCTGGATATACGCAAGTTTCTTTAGACACAGTAGCGTGTACACGCGGGTTCACTTAACTGAAGTAGCGTATATGCTTCTGAGCATTGAAAAAGTTTTATAGTTCTGATAATACTGATTCACCCCCCCCTCTCAGTATTATTTCCAACAATTGGTATCGGAGCAGGTCCTTTGGTAGAAGCTTGATCGCTTGAAGGAGATCCGTGGAACAATGGGAAAGAAGCTTAAGAAGAAAGCTCATAAGAAGAAGAAGACATCTCAGAAGATCTATGACAGTGGGAGAGTCGATTGGGGATTAGGTATAAGAAGCTCTTCAGATTCAGAATCAGATTCAGAATCATTATCAGGTATGAATGTGTTATCCTCTGATGTTCCAGCCATATTTCCTTGTGAGACAGATGGAAGTGATAGTGAAACTACTGAACTTGCTCTTATGGGTGAACAAGAAGGAAATGAGATAGAAGCAGAATTTAGAAGACTAAGAAGCAAAATTAGAACTCAAGAAGATCTTCTGAACATAAAGGATAATACTGCTAAGGCTCAACGAGAGTTATTCAAGGAGAAATATCAAAAGTTGCAGGTTGAAGCAACTTCTCTAAGAAAATCCTTTTACAATGTTTGTACTGGTGCAGTCTTATACCAGTACAGGAGCTACAACCCCCTTTGCTCTTGTACTAGCCGATCCATTTACTAGTACGCAGGCTGCTACCTGCTACAATGCTCCAAAGATCTCCTTTAGCTTTTGTACTAGCTTAGATACTAGTACGTAGGTGCTTGCCTACAATCTTCTCACCTCCAGGTACCACGTTTCATCAATTTTCAGACTGGATACACTGAAGCACAACACATAATCTATAAGGCCACTTTTCATCCAATTTTCATACTGGACCCATAACTATCATTGAAGCTCAAAACAATCATCAAACTCTGAATCACTGAAACCCTGTTAACAACAGTCACCAGAACACAGAGCAGACACAGAACTCTGTAATAACCATCAGATCCATCTGTAACTTCAAATATCAAGCTTTACAATGTATACGCTACTTCGATGAATCAAACCCGCGTGTATACGCGCTTTTGCCAAAGACAACCCGCGTACAGATCTAAAAATAATTTCTCATAACTTGCAGCTGTACCAGACATCAGTCATACTTATAGAACTATACATGCGTCAGTATGTAGATCTAGAATAAGCATCATAAAGATAGTTCATTTCAAACCATTTGATCCCGATCTCTCCTTAGATCTAGTTCTCCATCAACCGGTGAGATCTCTCCTTAGCTCAGATCAAGCAATGCATCATCAACCCATAACCCTGCATACTGGATCTAATGCTTCATCAGATATTCAAGACATTTCAGATACACTTGCCTAATGATTTCCTTCCCTTTATATAGCCTTAGGCCTTGTTCAATACCAAGAGCCAAAACCATAGAAATCCAATACCATCAACTTCAAAACTAGGGATCAACACGTCCGCCGAGACGCCAAGGTCCAAAACCATAGGCACAACTTCCAAGGAATAACCGCCATGGACCAAAGGTACTTTTCCACATACACGCGCTTTTGCTGAAGCCAACCTGCGTGTACACGCGACTTGGGCTTAACGAACCTGCGTGTATGAACTTTCTCTTCTTCTTATAGTCTGATCATCAATTCCTTGCTGCTGACCTTCTGTACTATGATTTGTCATCAGTGAGGTTTGCCATCAAGGACAACACTTATATCATAATGCCAACAATCTCCCCCTTTGGACTTGATGGCAAAGCTAACTTGTCACACTTAGAACTATCATCTGATTCCTTTGAGCTGTCCTCCATCAGTCACATCTGATATCTCTTCTGAAGATTCACCCAGTTATACATAAGTGAGATATTCTTCTATGAGAGGGTTGCCATCAAGTACAACACATGCATCATAATGCCAACAATCTCCCCCTTTGGACTTGATGGCAACAACACCAAATCACTCTCCCCCTTTGACATCAAGGGCAAAGGGTGGACCAAGATATTCTCTTCCTTTGCTGAATCATTCCACTGTCCATACTCCCCCTGAGTACCTGCTGAAATCTCTGAATAGTCTCCCCCTTTGTATATGCCAAGGTGTACCAATCTGTCCATGCTCCCCCTGAGTACATGCTGAATCTCTGTACCGCTGAAGTGTGTTGTACATGCTCTTCCTGACTGTAGGCAAGATCTGCAAAAGATGTTCTTCAAGAAGAACATGACTCTATACATCATAAAAGACCTTCCTATCACCAAAGACTCATACATACATCCATCTCTCAACTAAGTGAGGATATACAAAAATTGACTCATCCACCCAACCAAGTGGGGATACATCAAAAGTTTACATATGACAACCAATCATATTGCATCAATCATCCCAGGCATAGTGGGGAAACCAAAATAGGCCGTTACATGACCTCGACACCATGAAAGAGATACCACAAAAGAGATATATGACATAGAGACGAAAGACCAAGATTTATGAAAGTTACTATCAGCATCTGATAATCACCATTCAGATCAGCAACCAATTTCGCCTTTGTTCCACTTGAAACCAACAACAAATGTGAACTAGAACCAAAAGCTTTAAGATAATGCCAACAATGCATCATTGGAAGATTATCTGCTCCCCCTGAATCTGTGCCAGATGATCTCTGTCGGACCCATATCAGACTTTCTGCAACCAACATCTGTCCCTGCTGATTTCCTTCAAAACTCCATATACGCGTATTCATCCACATAAACAAGCGTATATACGCAGATATCCCTTACGCAACACGCGTACACCATATACGCGACTATCCCCTTGTAAAACGGCGTATGCACGCGGATATCCTTTAAACAACACGCGTACACAAATTTCCATATCAGCAACCTGTAAATGTCCTGTAGAGAATAGGTCATCAACCTATAACAAGGTATGTCTGCATCAATTCATCCCTTTGAACAGAATTCAGAGTCATTCACATTGTATCATGTGTGAAACCACCATAGCCATTTCATCAAGCTCTACATGATCCAAGTATCATTACTTGGGAACATCTGCATCAATTAACATATGTAAGTATAAACCTATCATCATATAGATACGAACTCATCATCATGTCTCCAACAAAGTGACTTTGAGGAGTCATCCATGAATCAGCACTATGTATCTTGAGCTCAAACTCTTTTGACAAAGCTTCTTGATATCATCATCAGCAACAATCTTTATCCACATGAGTGCCTGCATCATAACTGTATGATCTTTATGCATATGACAACAGCAGTATATAAGTGACTCATCATCAAGTGAGGAAGATGTGTATTCAAGCTTTGTACTTCTCCTTGTCCTTATGAAGATCACCATGTAAGCACCATATATGCATCATCAAAGAATCAACCATAAATCTGATCTGAACATCTTCTATGTAACTTCAAGAATCATATGAGAGTTTATCATAGACAACTCACAACCACAAGATATATCATTTATCCATATAAGAATCATCACCAAGGATTATTAACCATAATGCCAACAATGAATTGCTAAAGGCATATGCTCCCCCTCAACCAGTGCCATTTGTTAGATCTGATCATGCATATATCAGCAGTAAGCATCAAAACATCTTCATCCTCAAGTTAGGATCAAAACACTTCTAGACATCATACAAGTAACAAAACATTTCCACACATCCTCAGCAGACTGTAACTATTAACCAATAGAGCAAATAATGGACTGAATCATATCAGATCCCTTTTCTGAGCCTGTCCCCACTGCTTTTCCTCAGACTGACATATACGCGACTTTGCAGTGTCTAACTCGCGTACATACGCGACTTCCCTTTAAGGAACTTGCGTATGAGATTCAGGACACTGATGTTTACACTTTCAACTCCCCCTGAGTCTGATATGTCTGTGCTGTGCTGTGTCTTAGTACATTGTGCTGACTGTACTTCCTTCTTCCTCCATATCTTCAAGTGTGATGAGGTTTTCTTCTTTTTGTGTGATGTCCATCCTTTGTTCCTGCATTCCTTTGCTATATGTCCAAGCTTGTTACATGCATAACATCTTACATGTTTCATATTCCTCCTGTAGCAATCAGCAGCTTTGTGACCATACATATTGCAAGCAAAGCAATATCCATTAAAGTACCTTGATTGAGATGACCTGTCCGCATAATGGTCTTGAACTCTTCTTCTTCTACATCTAGCTGCAACATGTCCAAGATTATGACATACATAACATTCAACATTATTCATAGGAGGAGTAAAAGATTTTCTTTGAAGACTTTCTTTCCTTGGTTGATGATGAGATTGACCTTTCATCTCCTTGTTGATCATTTTGGATTTCTCTTTAGAGTTCCTTGCCTCACCTTCTGTACTATGATTTGTCATCAGTGAGGTTTGCCATCAAGGACAACACTTATCTCATAATGCCAACAATCTCCCCCTTTGGACTTGATGGCAAAGCTAACTTGTCACACTTAGAACTATCATCTGATTCCTTTGAGTTGTCCTCCATCAGTCACATCTGATATCTCTTCTGAAGATTCACCCAGTTATACATAAGTGAGATATTCTTCTATGAGAGGGTTGCCATCAAGTACAACACATGCATCATAATGCCAACATATTGATGCTGCTATATTGATGATAAACGTAGAGGAGCTTATGTATTGTGTATGCTTTCCACAATAGTACATGATCAGGATAATCTCCAGTGAATATGTGTTAAATTATTCAAAATTTCTACATGGTATCGGAGCAAGCTAGATAATTGTAGAAAAATTTCTATATGGTATCGGAGCTGTTGATCATCAGATCTACTATTCAGGAAGTGTTTACATTCTATTTCTCTAGGCAGAGCCTGTAATCGGGCCAGGTAGCCTCTGGATTCATCCTTCCTTTGGAAGGTGAAATATCCGGTAAAAGCCCATACAGTCAATCTCTGTACGAGAAATATTTTGTTCTCACGCTAATTGACTAGCGGAAGACGAGTTGTGAGTTGGTTGGTGGCGGAATTCGAATTTGCAGCAGTGTTTTCTTAGTGACAACGCAGCAATGTCTTTCAACGAATTGCGATTGGAGTATGCTCTTGAGGGCAGCTCAAACTATATTGCATGGAAGGACAGGATGGAGGTAGTATTGGATGATAACGGGATGAAGGAGTTCATAGATACGGATATCCCAAAGCCTACTGATGCTGCTGAGGTGGAAGTTTGGCCAAAGAAGACCGCAAAATGTCGAAGGATTCTGTTGGAGGGCGTGAAGGATCACATTGTGTCCAGTCTCCATGGAAAGGCTACTCCATATTTGATGTGGAAATCATTAACAGAATTATTCCAAAGCAAGAGCGATCAGAGGAAGTTGGCGCTCAAAGATAAACTCAGAAACATCAAATGCGAGAAGGGTGACAGTATTCCCAAGTATCTCACAAAGTTCACTCAGTGTCGAGATGAGCTGGGAAGTGTGGGGGTTACTGTCGATGATGAGGACTTGGTGAGCTTGGCTCTCCTTGGTCTTCCGAAGAGTTGGCATTCCTATCAGGACTCTGTCAATGGTCGAGAGAAGTTGCCAGGATGGGAAAGACTATGGTCAGATCTTGTGCAGGAGGAGATCAGGCGGAGTACCAGGGACGGATCTTCATCAAAGGGAGCTGATGAAGAGAATTGTGCTTTGGTTGCCAAAGCAAAGAAAGGGAAGAGCAAGAAAGCTTCTCAGTCTGGTGCGAAAGGCAAGAAGCAGGATATGTCCAAGGTGAAGTGTTTTCACTGTCACCTGCACGGACACTATGCCACAAATTGTCCGCAGAAGAAGAAGAACAAGCAAGCTGCTGGATCTGCAGGGGGAGAGGCCTTAGCTTCTCAGTTTGAGCTTGATTTTTCATTGATCACATGCTTGGTTTCAAGTGTGATGGGATTAGTGTGGTTCTTGGACATTGGTGCGTCTTTTCACATGACGGGAGATAGAGATTTGTTCTCTGATCTGGAGGACAAAGATCTTGGAGTGCACATCGAGATGGGCGATGATGGTAGATACAGTGCGACCGTATCGGTACCATTTCCTTTGAGAGGGAGTCTGGTAAACCCTTTGTATTGAAGGAAGTCATGCATGTTCCAGGATTGTAGAAGAATCTCATCTCAGTGGCGATGTTAGAAGACAAGGGGTATGATGTTGTTTTCAGCGAGGGAAAGGCCTTCCTGCGCAGCAAGACAACTGGTGAGACCCAGAAGATAGGGGTTTGAGTGAGGAACCTTTATCAGTTGCATGTAGATGGATGCGCAGCAATGGCAGGAAAGGCAGAAGGATTGGTGAGCCGGGATGATGGCGAGTTGTGGCACAGGAGATTGGGTCACCTTCACCATGGAGCCTTGAAGATACTGCAGCAGATCACTACAGGGCTTCCTAAAGGCACACTTGCGCAGTCAGATCAGTGCAAGGGGTGTACTTTGGGGAAGTTTGTGAAAGCCACCTTTCACGAGAAGGATAGTCGCGCCACGACGATCCTTGAGAGAATTCACACAGACATGTGTGGACCTTTCTCAGTTGCTTCGACAGCAAAACACAGGTATTATGTGATTTTTGTTGATGATTTCTCTCGTAAGTGCTGGATCTTCTTCATGCAGAAGAAGAGCGAGACATATTCAAAGTTCTGTGAATTCAAAGCACTGGTCGAGAAGGAGTCGGGGAAGAAGGTGAAGGCTCTTAGGAGCGATAATGGTGGTGAATACATCTCGGACGAGTTCAAGGATTTCTGCAAGGCAGAAGGGATTCGTAGAGAGCTCATAGCTCCCCATAACCCACAGCAGAACGGGGTAGCTGAGCGAAAGAACAGAACGATTGTGGGTGTTGCACGGGCAATGTTGCATGATCAGGGCCTACCCCTTCACTTGTGGGCAGGAGCATGCAATACAGCAGTTTATGTGCAAAACTGTTGTCCTCATAGGATACTTGGCATGAGTACACCTGAGGAGACTTATTCTGGTAAGAAGCCTGATCTTTCTCATTTGAGGATTTTTGGTGCTAATGTTTACATGCATGTGACGAAGAATGCCAGGAAGAAGTTGGAGCCGACCGCAGAGGTTGGGATATTTGTGGGGTACACTGATACGCCCCACAACTATCGTGTGTATTTTCCAAACAGTGGTAAAAATGTTGTGCGACGGGATATAAAATTTCAGGAGGAGAAAGCCATGAAGTGTTCGCTTGAGAGGGAGCTACACTTGCATGCAGATGAGGAGCTATTAGTTCCTAAGGATGAGCTTCAGGACGTGGATCAGCCACAGGACGAGGTTCATGGAGTGGAAGAGACCACTCATGCAGCGCCAACCATCAGAGGGCGAAAGCGCTTCACAGAAGCTGAGCGACTGGCTCAAGATGCAGAGAAAGTTGTAGGACCACCTACAGCCCAATGCAGGCAGAGACAGTGACCTGATCGGTACACTAGATACATGGCTCTTATGAGCAAGTGTGTTGTGACTGAGCCATCCTCTTTCGAGGAAGCTGTGGAGGATCCCGCATGGGTAGACGCCATGGTGGAAGAGTATGATTCTATTGTCAGAAACAGTGCATGGAAGATTGTTCCTAGACCGGAAGGGAAACCAGTGGTGGGTTCGAGATGGATCTACAAAGTTAAGCAGGCAGCTGACGGGAGTGTGGAGAAGTACAAGGCAAGATTTGTTGCCCGAGGCTTTTCACATATTGAGGGGATCGATTATGAGGAGACCTTTGCACCTGTCGCAAGGTATTCTTCCATACGGACGATTCTTGCTCTCTCAGCGCAGATGGGATGGCACATTCATCAGATGGATGTGAAGACTGCGTTCCTCAATGGAGTCATTGTGGAGGAGGTGTACATTGAGCAACCCGAAGGCTTTGAAGTCTTCAGCAGCGAGTCGCATGTGTGCAAGCTCAAGAGAGCGTTGTATGGGTTGAAGCAAGCACCACGTGCTTGGTACACACGGATAGACAGCTATTTCACAGGACTTGGATTCTCCAAGAGCGAGGCGGATCCGAGCCTATACCAGATTGTGGTGGAGGGTAAGTTGCTTATCATTGTACTGTATGTTGATGATTTGATTCTAACGGGTGATGAGCTGTTGATACTGTCATGCAAGAAGGATCTTGCTACAGAGTTTGAGATGAAGGATTTGGGCCTCCTTCACTATTTCCTGGGATTGGAAATATGGCAGCGCAGTGGTGGACTGTTTGTTTCTCAGGGCAAGTATGCTCGGGAGATACTGGAGAAGTTCAACATGCATGGCTGCAAGCCTGTTGATACTCCTCTTCCTGGAGGTTGGAGGAAGGAGGATGCCACTTCGGGAGAAGAAGTGGATGCCACTGTTTATCGACAGTTGGTGGGGTCGCTGATGTATTTGGTCAATACACGACCTGATATATGTTATGCAGTTAACCAGCTTTCACAAGCTATGGTTAAGCCTACCAAGCTCTTCTAGAAGGCGGGCAAGCATGTATTGCGCTACTTGAGAGGCACATCGGGATATGGTTTGTGGTACAGACAGGAGGATGAGGCGAAGCTATGTGGCTTCACGGATGCAAATTGGGCAGGGAGCCCAACAGACAGAAAGAGCACATCAGGAGGGGTCTTCAGTATTAGATCGACAGCAGTTTCTTGGTACATCAGGAAACAGAGATCCGTGGCACTCAGTTCAGCGGAGGCCGAGTATATGGCAGCAAGTTTGGCTGCATGCGAGGCTATATGGATGAGGAAGATCCTAGTTGGTTTGTTCGGTTCTCATTTGGATCCTACTGTGATTTACTGTGATAACCAAAGTTGCATTAAACTCTCGGCTAATCCTGTATTTCATGATAGATCTAAACATATTGACATCAAGTACCATCATATCAGAGATTGTGTGCAGCGGAGGATCATGTTACTTTCGTACATTCCAATGGAGGATCAGGATGCTGATATTCTGACGAAGGCTCTCACCAGGAGCAAATTCGAGTACCACCAAGGCAGGATAGGGGTTGCTGATAATCCATATCTTGTCGAGAGGGAGTGTTGAGATTGCAACAAGATGATGGAGCTTAGTGAAAAGAGTCGCCTTCACTAAGTGGGCCCGCAGGCTATTTTTGGCGCAAGACTATTTTTAGACTATGTCTATTTTTAGACATATGGATCATGTCTATGGATTGCAAGTTGCTGTTTATGGATGATTGATCAAGTTGGGAAAAAATAGATGGACTTCTATCTTTGATGAAAGTGTGAGTGATCACAGTGTGAGTGATCAAAGTCTATTTTTAGACTGGCTGTCAAAAATAGAAAAGTCAAATATTATTATCTCACAATAATATTTGGACTATAAACTTAATCTTATTCTCTTGGAGCACTTCAGTTTGAGCTACAGAGGTGGCACATGCAGCTGTCAGAAGGAAATATGCTTTTCTTATGAGTTAGTTGAGTTGTTGCATGCATGACTTCAGTTAGAACTCAATCAGTTGAGTTTGGTGGAGTTGATTGTGGAGTTGATGGAGTTGTGTTCAGTTTAGCTTTGTTAAATTGGTTGTATTTAGTCTAACTGGCAAATAGACTAGAGATGAGTTGGGTGAATTAGTTATTAATTAATTCACAAGTTATTAACTCGTAATAAAACTAATGAATACATCAGTTAACTCAGTTGCATGTCAGTGCATGTTCAGTTCAACAGGGACAGGTGGTAGAGAATCAGATTGCTATCAGTTGTGACTATAGTTGTGCACCAGATCTTGCACAATCAAGGGATTGAGTATGCCAATGAGTTTGCTCACGTATTTTCCCACATTATAGCTTGTGCTCACATCCAACAAAGTGTGAGTGACTATTTTGCAGGTGAAAAACGAGTTTGGTAAGCCATTCTCATCAGTTCTTGAGCAGGTATTGAGCAGTGGAAGAGATTTGGAGATCAGATCTGAGCTGTATTGTGTGTAACAGAGGTGGAGATACTTGTGAGAAGTATTATTGATCCGGATTTAAACAGGAACACAACAAATTACAGAGATAACCATATACACAAAGATGCAGCGGAAATAATACTTCATTTCATTAATGGAAAATACTGAAATATGCTTACAATCAGAAATGGAAATAAACCAGCTAGGGTGATGGTAGCTTATCTCTGAGAAGAGATGTGATGGCTACATGCCTCTGAACTGTGTTACAATGAGGCTCGAAGGCCTATTTATTGTTGAGAAATGATGGAAAACCCTTAACATTCCAAAACCTAACCCTAGTAGATGAAACGCCAAACTGTGGGCCCCGTTTGGGGTAAATTGGTACATCAACTTCCCGGGGTCGTAACTTTGGCATATGATCTCCGTTTGACGCGTTCAATAGCTCATTAGAAAGATCTATCCGAGCACTATCATTGTTGGCACGGGAAACATTGGTCCATTGCATGGACCCATGTTGCGCTCGGATGCCCCAAAAAACGTCGTTTAGGGCCTCAAAACGGCTCCAGAAGTTCAGGACCCGAAAAACTGCTAAAAATAGGAAGTTGTGCTACAATTAAGGAAATTGAAAATGCTGAGAAAGACAATGGTGGGGGTCCAGGTGGACTTGGCAGGTGGCCACCAATATCCACCTGGATCATTCCTCCTCCCTTAGGAAGCAATGGTCCCCATTGCGTTGAGCTCCTCCATGAGATGAGGAAACTTCTGCTGAACTTGTTCCCTGGTGAGCCACTTGCCCTGCTGAAGGAGTTGGCCTGCTTTGACAACTTGATACAGTTGGATATTCTGTTGGCGAGTGTTCTTGATCTGTGTGTCCATGATCCGGTCAGTTGCAGCTTGTTCCATGCAATCTGGATTTAATTCTGTGGGTTTGAGCTGTTCTGCAATGTCGGATGTGTCTAGCAAAGGTGGAAAGTATGGCCGAAGGCGGTCCACATTGAACACTGGGTGCAGGCCAAGGACTGGCGGAATGCTGAGCTCAAATGCATTGTCTCCCATAGCCTTAGTAATGGTGTAAGGACCATATCGGAGTGGTCTCAATTTCCGATAGGCTCCAGTAAGGCATTCCTTTTGCAAATGCAACCAGACTTTGTCGCCCACCTGAAACTTGTGTGGCACCCGATGTTGATCATGTCGCTGCTTGTACTTGGCATTTGATTTCTCAAGAATGTCATGGACCTGCTGGCGAATATGTTGGATGCGCTCAATGAAGCTGGTGGCCTTATCTGTTTCGGACTGGACATGAGCTGAATTCATGTGAGTAGCTGCAAGTGGCATGGCCACATCAATGGGGCATAGTGGCTGGAATCCCAAACCCACCTGAAAAGGGCTATGGCCAGTGGAGCTGTGAAGAGCTCGGTTGTAGCTGTGCTGAACATAGGGGAGGCTCTCGTCCCATGTGCGTGGATGCTTTGAGTTATACATGCGCAGAATGTGCACAATCATCCTATTGACAACCTCTGTCTGGCCATCAGTTTGAGGATGGAAGGCTGTGGACTTCGTGAGTTTGGTGTCCAGCATTGACCAGAGACTGGACCAAAATGTGCTGAGAAACCGACTGTCCCGATCTGATATGATAGACTGTGGGATCCCAAAGTGCACCCACACTCGTTCAAAGAAGAGTTTAGCAGTGGCTTCTGCTGTGATATTCTTCTTGCAGGCCACCATAATGGCCATCTTCGAGAACCTGTCGACGACCACAAAAACACAGTCATTTACATGCTTAGTGGAAGGAAGGCCTGACATGTAATCCATGGAGATGGATTCCCACGGTCGACTAGGGGTAGGCAACGGGGTATAGAGGTCGTGCTTCTTAATGGTCGGTTTGGCAATGGCACAGGCAGTACATGATCGGATGTACTTCCCAACATCCTGTCGAAGATTCGGCCAATAGAAATAATTTTGCAGTATTGCCACTGTTTTCTCGACCCCGAAATGCCCAGCAGCTCGACTGTAGTGTGCTTCCCAAATCATCTTGGCACGCTCACTTGAAGGAACACAAAGGTGACCGAGGTGGCATAATAAGGCATCCTGGAGGTGAAAATCTGCAACATGCCGACCCTCCAAGAGTGTCTGGTATGTGTGGCCGAATTCTAGGTCGCTTTTGTAGAGAAGTGGCCAATCAGAAGTCTCGTGACCACAAGAGTTGAGCACGGTGGTTAGCGCCATGATCGGTGGTCGACTGAGGCAATCTGCAACATTATTGGTGCTGCCCTTTTTATACTTGATATTCAAGTGAAACTGTTGCAGGTATGTAGACCACTTCTGATGGCGATCATTCTGCAATTTCCCTTGGGTCTGTATGAACTGCAGAGGTCGATGGTCTGTGTGGATGACCGTTTCCTTCCCCAAAATCTAATGCTTCCATTGTCGGCAGGCCTGTACAATGGAATACATCTCTTTATCATAAGTGGGGTACTTACGGACTGTGTCTGAAAGTGTTTCACTGTGATATGCCACGGGATGTCCATGTTGAGTAAGGACTGCCCCAATAGCATAGTCAGAGGCATCTGTCTCGACCTCAAATGGTTGTTGTAAATCTGGTAACGCGAGCACTGGTGTCGTGCAGAGGCGATCCTTCAACTCCCTGAATGCCTTCTGTTGAGATTCAGACCAAAATAATTTTGCTTTCACCCCGCCCTTGGTGACTTGACTCAAGGGCCAAGAAATATGAGAAAACCCCAACACAAACCTGCGGTAGAAGTTGGCAAGACCTAGAAAGCTGTGGAGCTCTGTTAGAGTGGTTGGAGAGGGCCAATCTCGAATGACTTGGATCTTGGCTGGATCGACATGAACCCCCTGTTCATCAATGATGTATCCCAGATACTGAACCTGGGTCATGCCAAAAGTGCATTTCTCCAAATTGGCACATAGCTTGTGTTGTCGTAGTGTTTGGAGAACCTGTCGGATGTGGTGGAGGTGCTCTTCCCAACTCTGGCTGAAGATCAGAATTTCATCCAAGTATACTACTACAAAGGAGCTGGTGAATGGCCGTAAGATGTCATCCATTAGCCTCATAAAGGTTGCAGGAGCATTCGTCAATCCAAAAGGCATGACCAACCATTCGAAGAGGCCCTCCTTGGACTTGAAGGCAGTCTTCCACACATCGGAGGGTTCGATTGGTACCTGGTGATATCCTGACTTCAGATCGATCTTGCTGAAATATTTCGCCCCCTTTAGTTGGTCTAGGAGGTCATCAATCCGCGGGATCGGGTACCTATTACGGACAGTGATCTTGTTCAGCGCCCGATAGTCAATACAGAGTCTCCACGTCCCATCCTTCTTCTGTACCAACACGATCGGGCTCCCACAGGGCGATGAACTCGGACGGATGTGACCTTTCTGCAGGAGCTCCTAAATCTGCCTCTTGATTTCATTGTTCTCCAGAACGGAGCATCGATAAATTGGTCCATTGGGTAGCGGCGCACCTGGGGTCAGATCGATGGAGTGCTTGACTTGACAGTGCAGAGGAACCCCTGCTGGGGAGGTGAAGATGTCCTCATACTCCTCCACAACCTTGTCCATCTGTAGTTGTCGTGTAGAGGGACCCCGTTTGGAGGCCACGTCCATTGTCTTCTTCTTTCCTTGAGGGCGTATCATCAGGAAAACAAATTTCCTGGTTTTGGAAATGATCTTACTGCATTGTTTCGCAGTAATCAAAGAGATGGCGGCAGGTGGTGCTACCTCTGGTATCCTGAACAACTTATTTCCCAATGTAATAATAACAGCACGGGGCCTTGATTCATACACAGCATGTCACTTCCACAAGTATGGTTGTCCTAGTAATACATCACAAACTTCAAGGGGAGCAATGTCACACAATACCTCATCCGTGAAGGGCTTGATGTTGTATGGAAGGCGACACTGCTGGCTCACGCGAAGATCTCGTCCTTGGTGAAGCCACCCAATGGTGTATGGTTGTGGATGTGCTGTGGTCGGTAAGCCCAACCGCTTCACGACCTCTGCCGAAATGAGGTTCTTTTGACTCCCGCTATCAACAATGAACTGTATCGGGGAGCCCTTTACCCACATCTGGGAGTTGAAGAGACGCTCCTCCTCCTCTGGATCTTCGGGTTCATTTTTCTGGATCTTTGCGGTAGCAACAGTGGCATTGGGATCCGCATCAATGATCTGCTTCCCTTTTTCATACCCCTTATCGGGTTCTGACTCAGAGTTGGAACATGCATCTAATTCTGAGACCTTTAGCTCAGCCACCAGTGACTGCTTGGCCCGACACTCACTTGTGTTGTGAGTGGAGCTCTTATGGAACTCGCACCATTTTCCAGTGTCCTTTTTCAGCTTCGCGGCGCTGTTCTTTGCTTGCAGCTTCGGCTGGTTGTCTTGGGCTATCCCGCCTTGGCTTTGTCTTTTGTTCTGTGGTTTAGGGGCACCTTTCCCCTGCTTTGGATTCGCAGATCCAAAGTCTCGCTTCTTTTATTTAAGCTTCTGCTCGACCTTGACGTCATATCGGTATGTTGCGCCGAGCGAGGGGATGTTTAGGAATTGTATTTCTTCCTGGATGTACTTGTGCAGGCAACCACGGTATTTGAGTATCAAATGTTGCTCTGAATCCTTGATACCCAACTTTGTGCGAAGGGTATGGAAAAGATTGGTGAACTCCGGCACGTCTTGGTCCCTTCCCTGCCGCAGCGTGGTCCACTTTATGTATTCATCCTCATAGCTTCCGACAGGGTAGTACTGCTCCTTGATGGCATCCCGGAACGAATCCCAGGTGGGTGCGGCTGAAAATAGTGAGCCAGTACTTTCATCCTTCTGCTCGCAGTAGGTTTCCCACCAGTCCTTGACGTGGGGGGCTGCTTTGATAAGAGCAAAAACAATCTTTTCCCGACTCCAAAATTCATGAACAGAAAAATAACCCTCTAGCAGATTTAACCATTTATCTACGGCATCTGCGTCCATCTGACCCTCGAATATGGGGATTTCAAAATTAACTTGTACCTTAAAGGGTGTGGCGTTTCCAGAGTAGCTGTTGGAAGCCGATGCGCCGCTTCTGGGTAGCCGCTGAGGGATCTGGGCAAAGTTGTCCATCATCGCGTTCCGTTGTCGCTCAAGGGCTTCTTCGAGCAAGATTTTGATGGGATCTCCTGCCCCCTCGTCTTTCTTCTCGTCCGCCATGGGAGGCCGTTGGGATTTGCGAGGCTGGTCTTGCAAAGGTTCAACCAGTTCAAGCCCTAACTCCTTATATCCCGACCTTGTTGGGGACATGCAAAGAAAAACAGAGAAAAAGCAGACCGCTCTGATACCACTGATCCGGATTTAAACAGGAACGCAACAAATTACAGAGATAACCATATACACAAAGATGCAGCGGAAATAATACTTCATTTCATTAATGGAAAATACTGAAATATGCTTACAATCAGAAATGGAAATAAACCAGCTAGGGCGATGGTAGCTTATCTCTGAGAAGAGATGTGATGGCTACATGCCTCTGAACTGTGTTACAATGAGGCTCAAAGGCCTATTTATTGTTGAGAAACGATGGAAAACCCTTAACATTCCAAAACCTAACCCTAGGAGATGAAACGCCAAACTGTGGGCCCCGTTTAGGGTAAATTGGTACATCAACTTCCCGGGGTCGTAACTTGGGGTCCCCGGATTCCCCAAAAAACGTCGTTTAGGGCCTCAAAACGGCTCCGAAAGTTCAGGACCCGAAAAACTGCTAAAAATAGTAAGTTGTGCTACAATTAAGGAAACTGAAAATGCTGAGAAAGACAATGGTGGGGGTCCAGGTGGACTTGGCAGGTGGCCACCAATATCCACCTGGATCAATTATGCTGTGTAATGTTACATGACTCAATCATTAATATACAGATAGTTGGGGTTTTTAGCGAGATGCTTTCCCCGGGATACATACTGTGTTAATGTGTGAATTCTCTTGATGTTTTATTGTTATTGATGCTGCTATATTGATGATAAACGTAGAGGAGCTTATGTATTGTGTATGTTTTCCGCAATAGTACATGATCAGGATAATCTCCAGTGAATATGTGTTAAATTATTCAAATTTTCTACATTGCCTTTGAAACATTCTTAAATCATGGATCAAAACTGATGTGTTTGCTTTACTTTTGCTTTGACCAAGGGTGCTGATATGAAACTAAAAAAACTCCTCTGTTTTGATATTTTTGACTGAAGACTACAAACAGCTCCCCTTTACTATGAATTGTTGTGATGTGATTGTGCCACTCTTGTTGTTTTGTTGAAATTAGTACAGAGAAAGGGTTTTTAAAACTGGAACACTTGTATTGGCTGTAGCTCCACAAGATTTATTGCTGCTCCTCTAATATTAAGAAAAATAAAACAAAATGTTGATATATACAAATATTACTGTACATAAGATATATACAAAGCTGGACTGTATCCCTTAAAAGGGATCATGGTAATGTTTCAGCATACGGCCATTGACAGGGCCTTCTTCAGCAGAACTATCCTCTACAGATTTGAGAAAATAAGTGTTATTTCCCTTAACAGCAAAAATAACAAATGTCCCTTTCCATAAAAAATCAAACTTTGCATGTTTGCCCTTGTCTTCTCTTCGTGAGTCCCACCTTAGAACTTTGTCACCAATGTAGAAATCCTCAGCTTTAACTCTCTTATCAAACATCTTTTTGAGTTTTTCTTGCAAAATTTGAGCTTTTTCATAAACTTGCTCTCTGTTTTGCTGAAGATGAATGGTCTGATTAATTCTTCTTTGAATATCATTTGGTTCAGCCTGAATCTCCTGTAACAGCTTAATAGTAGGAATTCCCAAGGATGAAGGAAATATAGCCTCCATGCCATATACTAGCTCATAAGGGCTCATACCAATGGACCTCTTTGTTGAAAGTCTGTCTGCCCATAGGGCATTTACCAGCTTTTTGTGCCAGTTCTTCTTGTTCTTTTCTAGCACTTTCTTTATGATGTTGATGAGGCTTTTTTTGGAGGATTCGGCCAAGCCATTGCCTTGAGGGTAATAGGCTGTAGAGTGGCCCAAGGTAATATGAAATTGGTGGCAAAAATTGATCATTTTTTTGGATTTGAAGGCAGCGGCATTGTCAGTGATGATTTTCTCAGGGCAGCCAAATCTAGAAAGGATATTGCACTCAAGGAATTGGATAATGATGGTGTCATTGGCTTGTCTGCATGGGATGGCTTCAACCCACTTAGTGAAATAGTCGGTGGCTGTTAGGATCCATTTGTGTTGGCCTGAGGAAGAGGGATGGATTTCTCCAATGAAGTTAAGACCCCATTGTTGAAAAGGATTCTCAGTTGATGTGGGTTTTAGCGGCAGGGGCAACAACTTTCTTTTGCCCTCAAAGATTTGGCATTTGTGACATGACATGGCAAACTTCTTTACATCTGCAAAAAGAGAGGGCCAATAGAAACCAGCCCTTAAGATTTTATCAGCAGTGGACTTCCAATATAGATGTCCTCCACAGTCACCTGCATGGAATTATTTCATGACATTGTTAGTTTCACTCATGGTTAAACAATTAAGAAATATACCTTCATGATTTCTCCAAAATAATGCACCGTCTATGACACAAAACCTTAAGGCCTTCATTTTCAAAAATCTTTTCTTGGTTCTGGACAATCCTGGTGGAGCAAACAGGTTTAACAGTACAAAACATATATCAGCATACCATGGAGATTGCAAAAAGGTCTCACCGATCTATGGAGTTGCCAGCTCCTGTTCATTGTCCAGCTGGTTAATGTCTAAGGCTTGAAAGTTTGTTTCGGACATCAGTTTGGCTAAACCTTGTCCCTTTATCAGCTTGGTTGGTTTTATTTCTATGTCATACTCAAGGATGTTTGCTATCCACTTGCCTCTTTTGCCTTCTAATCCCTCTTGGGTTAGTATGTCTTTTACAACAGCATTTGGGACATAGGCAATCACATGTGAATATAAAATGTACACTCTGAAATCCTTGATGGCCTTAACGAGTGCATAGGCCTGCTTTTCTATGATTGGGTACTTCAAAGGGGTGTCTCTTAAGGCTCGGCTGAAAAATGCAATCGGCTTTTCAGCTCCCTGTTCATCCTTTTGCAAAAGGATAGCAGCTATAGTATGATCAGATGCAAAAGAAAAAATGATAAAATCTTTGTCAAATTGTGGGCTGGTGAGGACAGGGGTTTGGGTTAAGGCCATTTTGATACTCTCAAATGCTTGCTTGGTTTCAAGAGACCATTTTACCTTGGCATCCTTTTTTAACATATTGCTTAACAGTCCTATCAGTTCAGCTAGGTTTGGGATAAATCTTCTTAAGAAGTTGATTTTTCCAAGGAATGCTTGCAGCTCTTTTATGTTTCTGGGATATGGGATTTGGAGGATGGCTTGGATTCTTTCAGGATCTATTCTAATCCCATCTTTTGATATGATGTGGCCAAGTAGTTTGCCTTCTTCAAGGCCAAACAGGGACTTCTTGGGATTTAAGGAAATGCCATACTTCCTACATGTTATGAATATTTGCCTCAAGTGCTTGAGGTGCTCTTCATCAGATTTGGAAAATGGGGTAAGATCATCAAGATAGACAACTAGGAAGTCATATATTTCTTTGGCAAGAGCAATATCCATTGCTCTTTGAAAGGTAGCACCAGCGTTTTTAAGTCCGAATGGCATCTTAACATACTTAAATGTTCCCCACGGTGTGGTAAAGGCTGTTTTGTCTTGGTCATCCGGGTGAACAAGTATTTGATTGAAACCTGAAAAGCCATCTAGCAAAGAGATTCTAGATGACCCCACTACTCTTTGTAGGATGTGATCCATCTTGGGCAAAGGATAGTGGTCTTTTAGGGAGACTTGGTTTAAATTTCTCAGATCTACACAAAGTCTAATCTCACCTGTCTTCTTTCTTGTGGGAACAAGATTGGATACCCATTCAGAAAATCTGATGGTTGCTATTATGCCTGCTTCAAACATCCTCTTTACTTCCTTCTCAATCATGGGAAGAAGCATAGGGTTAATTCTTCTAAGTTTCTGTTTGAAAGGTTTCTGGTTTGGTTTTAAGGGAATGGTGTGTTGAATTATTGAAGTGTCATAGGACTTCAAGTCCTCATAACTCCAAGCAAATACATCTTGGAACTCTTTAAACAAATCAATGTACTTGGGTTTTTGATCAAGTGGTAAATTTTTGGACAATTTGATCATTTTGGGATTCTCTGTTGTCTCAATATTGTGTTCTTCTATAGCAGCGTTCAATGGTTGTAATTTTGGCTTTCTGGGAACATCATTAGCGTCAAACATGTCTTCTAATGGGGTTAGGCCAGCAGGCAGAAAATTGTCCTTTAAGTCAATGATCTCTGCCTCTGTTTTGGAAATTTCTTCCAAATGCATTTGTTTCAGTTGTTCTATGTTTGTCTTGTCAAAAACAGTTGGGTTTAGGATTTGTTTTGCTGTTGCAGCTGTTACAGCCTGTTGGTTTTACTTTGTTTGCTGTTGGGCATCCTTCATAGCATCCATGTCAATGTTAATATTCGTAAATTCATGCTCAAGAGTGAGGAAATTATTAATCTGGGTATCATTTTCGAACACTTGCCAATCTTTAACATTATTTGTGACAGCGGGCCTATGTTTTATTTCAACGGTAAAGTGATGGTTTGGATCAAAGGGAAGCTTGCATGTACTAGCAAAGGTGGCTAGGTTGTGTGCATGAATGTTATGCTCTCTTGAAATCTTGGCCATCTTGAATTCTGTGAATGCATTGAGTATATTAGTGGTAGCAGTCCTATATGCCCTCATTCTATTTTCATTGGTTACAAAGTTACCTTTCATCTATTGTATGATTAAGTCAGAGTCCCCTAAAATAGACACTTTTGCAGCTCCTAGAGATTTGAGCAGTTTAAGGCCTAAAAGCAGAGCCTCATACTCTGCCATGTTATTTGTGCATTTGAAATTCAGTCTGTAGGCATGGCCTTCTGCATGATTGTTATGCGTATTGTGAATCCATACACCTGCCCCTGCTCCTAACTTGTTGACCGAGCAATCAAAATCTAAGTACCATGTGATTTCTTGCTTTTGTTCAGTACTGAGAGTTTCAGTCATTCTTGTAGTGGGCAGATTTGAAATTTTTGTTTGGGGAGGTTCTTCTAGCATGCTGGTTGCATTAATTGTTGTGACAGTCTCATGGGTATGTGCAATCGATTCTTCATTGATGTGTGCTTGTTGTTCTAGAGCCAAAGGCTTATCATCAGTTGGGGAATTTGTATCATCATTAAACAAAATAAAGGAATCCATATCAGAATGGATTGAATAAATAGGAAAATTTTCAGGCCTACTCTCACTACTTACCACATATTTCATAAGTGTTTCTCTGTATAGTCTCTTTGGTTGCTCAAAGACTGAAATAGTAGCATAGGAGAGATCTAGTTGAAGGGATCCTTGGAGCTTTGCTCCCCATGATCTTGACAGGAGCATACCATACTTTGGTGGGATGTCAGCCACCACCACATCCATGAGGATGGTCTTGTTGGGATATTGAACTAAGGAGACACACAAGTCTTTAATGAGGCCTAAACACTTGACTTGACTTGAGTCAAATGAGTACAAATCTTTGTAGGGTCTTGTAATATCAAGGTTCAGCTTTTCCATAACTGCTTTGGGCATCAGATTGTGTGATGCTCCTGAATCAAACATAGCATTGTGCAAAACTTTGTCATGTATATGAAAACTAACATAAAAGGGTGGAATAGGTCCATATGTTGATTTTCCATTAACTTCTGGACCAAACAACAGTTCAGGGGTATCATCCAGAACATTTACATCATCCTTATTCTCTGGTATTTGAAGTGATCTTTGAATTTTTTGCCTATATACATCGTGCTTGGCAAGTTTTGAGAGGGGGATGGATATCTTCAACTTAGCTATTTCTGCCTCTAAATTAAATGGCTTTTCCAATGGAGTCTTGGTGTTGATAATGGCAGTTTTTCCTGTCTCATTTGAATTATCTGTTGTTTGCTCTTGTTTATCAACATTATGGGAATTGATTGCTTGCGGTTTTTCAACTTCAGGAGGGCTTTTTGGAACGTTGTTCGAGTTTTGCTCAGAGGAAGAAGGTGGCAAAAGCTGATCTACAGAACGCTGCACTTCTGTTATGTCTTCTACAGTCACTTGATGCGGGTTTGGGACATTTGTATCAGCTGGTTCAGTTATGACAGCCTTGCTCTTAATCTTGTTGGGTTGTTTGCCATCATTTGTTTTGCTAGGTTCAGAAATGTCAATGCTCCTAGTTCTCAGCTTATATTGTTTGTGTACTTCATACACAGCAGTATCATAACCCTGTTTAAAATCAAAAGACTCACCCGACTTAGTCTGAATTTCACTGAAGTTATGCTTATCTTGGTCTTCTTGGCTCAGAAAAGTTTGATGCTCACCCTTTAGATCCATCAGATTCATGTGAGTGTCTTCTATGGGTTCACTGGAGGTGGATGCCTCAGCATAGTTTTCTTGGAAAGGGGGTCTTATGTCATGATCTGGGCTTGACCTACCAGCATTTGTGTTCTGTGTTTTCCTAAAATTTGGGTTCCTTATGGTATTGGACTGTTTTCCTTCCCATGATGATCTCCTCTCAACACTTTCTACTCCGTCTCCCAGCCTTTGCATGCCACTGATAATAGCATCAAGCTTTTGTTCTAAGGCTGAGGGTTCTTCCTTAAAGGTGGTTTTTCTTTCCATTCTAGCTCTGTTTCTTTTGGCAATTAGGTTGGCCTCTACGCTGACAGCAACATTTTGCATGTCTGCAAGGGTCTGAGGAGCTCTTTCTTTTAACTGGTATGCCATATCCAGGTCGAATCCATCAGGGAATTTATACAAGGCAAGGTCAGGTGGGGGTCTTAAGTTATGTGGTATTGCATTATAGACATTATTGAATCTTGCACAGTACTCCAAAACAGTCTCTTGAGGACCTCTTTTAATTTTATCATATTCAGCTAGTATGTGCAAGGGGTCTTTCTTTTTCTCCCATCTGTTGGTAAAGGATTGGTAAAGCTCTTCCGAGGTAGTTATGGAATTTGCAACAAGTGATCTAAACCAAGTTCTTACATCACCAGTTAAACTTTGAACAAAAATTCTCATTCTCACGCTATCATCGTCTATCTCGTAGTTTTCAAAATAGTCTTGCATCTTTTTGGTATGCTGAAGGGTTGTGAAAGGACCGGTACTGTCAAAATAGGTAATTTTATATTGGTACTCCTGAGGTAAAGCCCTAGGATTAGCAGGCAATTGCAGGGGTGCATATATATTAGCCATATTGGCAGGGATAAGTGGGACAACGGGGATAAATGGAACAACAGGGATAACAGGGATAACAGAAGTAACTGGAACAGCAGTAGTGGTAGTTGTAGTATGTGCAGTGAATGGAGGTGTGGATGGAGTGCTTTGAGATGTGGATGATGAACAAGGGGAAGTAGGGGTCGAACGAAATAGAACCTTCACAGGAGTTGGAACACAGCTTGGGAGAGCTGCTTCAGGACTCAACTCAGCAAACTCTTCTCTTTGCTCTAGCTTCCTAAGGATCTTTGGGATTAAGTTCAGATTTTCAAAAGCAACTGGGGGATTTGGGTCGGGATTTGACCTTGTATATCGTGGATTCTTCTTGGGAGCCAGCTTCTGAACTATTTTGGTATTTTTCTGGGAATGTTTTTAGAATTAGTAAGGAACTGATCAAATTTTGGAACCGCTATCTATAGCTTAAAACTAGCATGAAGATTGACTGAAGCAGCTTTTGTTTACTTCTGTCAATGCAAAGCAAAGACAGTTTCAAAGGCTACCTGGCTGACATTCAGGCTTCATCTGTAGTTTTAAGGAATATACAGCAATTAGAAAATTGGTTTCTCAGTGGATTCTTCCAACATGTTTTGTGAATTTAACTGAGGAGGTCCCCAGTGGAGTCGCCATTAATGTTATCACTCAGGTTGTCCCTCAGGTTGGAGTAAAGGGATACGGCCGAGGTAACCACAGACCAACTTTGGACTGCAGATTCTAGCCCACCTGCAGTCAGAGAGGGCTCTCTCTTTATGGTTTGGGTGCACTTAGACTTGCAGACCCAGCTTTACAATTTTTTCTTTTGATTGCCTTCCTATCTAAATCTACACTTATTTCTGCCAAGGGCCCAGATTAAGCAGTTGGGCTCCTTTGATTCTCTACCTATCTACAAATCTGCCAAGATTAAGCTGTTTGGATAGATATCATTCTCTATATTCTAAAACAGGAAATTGAAACCTAGGGAGACCAAGGTTAAGTTGTTTGGCCCTCCCTTTTATAGAACATTTTTTTTTAAATGGTTAAGTCATCAAAATTGGAATGCAGCAGTGGCATTTGGACTAGCACACTTCATGGCTTCTTCTTTGGTCTCTTCTGGAAATATGGAACATTGCAGCATGCAAAGTATGACATATTTGGCATGTAAAATGTCAATCATGAAAAATGAACACCTGTCGCAACAGGAGGCTAACACCTTGATTTAATGTATCACAATCGGGAAAGGGCTCGGGTCACATTACTTACGCTATTGCGAAATCGCCGATTGCCGATGGCGATATGCCTTATTGCATCAGAAGATTTGAAGATGTCACAGTTAATGAATTGATTGCTACAGCCGATTTCCGATAGCAATACCTTTTATCGCATCGGAGGAATGGGAGGGTGCCTTATATATACGATGTGCTTTGCCTTTCCTTGATATCCGATAGCAAGTTCCCTTTTCGGATCGGAGTAATTCAATGGGTCTTTATATATGTTTTTCTTATTATTGCGATATGTGATCTTGCGATCGCTTTATCGTAATAATAAAAAGCTTTATGATTGTTTAAATGACCTTTTTTTATCATTGTTTGAAAGGTATATCACATTTCAGTCGGACCTTTTGATGAGGGTTTTTTCTAATGATGACTTAATACCAATTTATTCACACATCTATGTTTAAAAGGGACCCATTTCATATTATGATTTTTAAAGAAAAAATTTATGAAATGGGGGGTTGTTGTACAGCACAACAAGACCTTGGAGAAAACAACCACAGACCAAGGCACTTCATCTGCCCAGCCTAATACAGCTCAATAAGCTCAAATCCAATCACTAAAACAGGAAGTTTTTGAGCTGGAGGTCTTAAATAGACACATATCAAAAGAGAAAATGAAACATTGAAATAACAGGGCAGGTTAGATAAGATTATTCACGACAACACCATGTTGCATCTTGGGCTATGGTAGAATAAAAATAGAAAATTAAAGAAAAAGAACATGAGGTTGAACAGGGCTCTCATCAATCTCAAATTCAGGTGTCTAATGAGGAAGCCGAGGATGGTAGTGTTCCCAAGAAAGAAGAAAAGAAGGCTGGATGTATTGGCAGAGGTCTCAGAACACACGAACTGAAAGGAGGATGATCAAAGTTTTGGTTGCATGGGGACATGCAACACCTTCACAGTAGGATATATTGAGCTTTGAAATTACACCTCTCCTACACATTTTCCCAGACCTTTTCCCCTCACCAGAACTCCATAAGCTATCAGAAATCATTGCATATTGATTTTAAAAGAGCATTTAAGTGGTTTTCTAACTATGTTTTTGTGTTTGTTGTTTGACTTAGATTTTTCTCATTAGCTACGGAATGCAACCACTTCCACAGCTGATTCAACTTTCCGCAGCTATTTTTGTTAAACTCCAGGATGCAGGTGTCATCAGGCAAAACAGGACACGTGGGTAGATCAGGGATCACCTGGACATGGATCAGGTCCTATTGGTTCAGCCGAATTCATCAAGGAAATCTATGGTCAAGCGGTGGTCAAATAGAGGAATCCTACAGCAACAGGACTCCGTCTTCAAGCACGTGAAGGATTCGTGGCTGTTCCTAGATCCTTGGGGTCATGTCAACAGCTGTAGACTACCCCATGATGCGAATCCAACAGCCACAGTTGATATATTTAATAATTTCGGCAAGCATTATGCTAAATCCATGGACGTTGTATTTTACGTGTCCTCTGTTCACGTAGTTTTACAGGAAAATAGTTATGTAACCTTTGTTATAAATAATGTGTTTCTATACGCATAGAGTTAGTCTTTTGAATGTAATTTTGTTGTTCAAAGTTCACTGTGTTGTGACACTAGTCTTATTGTTGTAACTGTGTTTTGAAATATACGAGAAGACTTTGTTTCTACATGATTGCGTGAACGTAATTTTGGATCGATAGCCTGTTGACCGAGGCTGTGAAAAGGGCCCTTGTACGCTGAGGTTTCATTTTCGTTTTTGCTGTACAGTTTTTATGTATCTTTTCCTTATTTTCACTGCACATGTTTTATAGTTATTCACCTGTGTATATATTTCTAACATTTACTTCCTATTTATGATTTTACAAGCTTTGTATATTGTTGTTAACGCTGATCAGTGTGTGTATGTTTCAGGACAGAGTAGGCCCGGGCATTTTTCATGCAATTTTTGTAATAACTAGTGACATGGAATTAACCTCTCTACTGACTTTTCTTTTCTTAGTTTTTTTTAATTCCAGTTATGCTTTGATTCCAGTCTTGTTCACTTGCTTTAGTAGTTAGTTTAGATATCAGATTGCTCATGTCATTGACGATTATCTCCGAAAGCCATAGCTTAGACTAACTGGCAAGGAATCGGATTATGAATGTTGTGATTTGATTTTAGTTTTACTTTTTACAATTAGATATCAACTTGCTCATATCATTGACGATTATCTCCGAAAGCCATAGCTTAGACTAACTGGTGAGGAATCGGATTATGAATGTTGTGATTTGATTTTAGTTTTACTTTTCTGCAATTAGATATCAACTTGATCATATCATTGACATTATCTCCGAAAGCCATAGCTTAGACTAACTGGCGAGGAATCGGATTATGAATGTTGTGATTTTATTTTAGTTTTACTTTTCTGTAATTAAACATCAACTTGCTCATATCATTGACGATTATCTCCGAAAGCCATAGTTTAGACTAACTGGCGAGGAATCGGACTATGAATGATGTGAATTGATTTTACTAGAATGTAATTTTTGATTTATTTGAGTGCAGTAGCTTAATTCATTTTTTGTATTTAGACAGTAGCAGAGATAATGGTTTCATAATCAGTAGTTCATTATTGGTTTGATTTGAATAGTAGTACATTTTTGTTCAAGTATTAATTTCATCATTAGTATGTTCTAAGACCCTCTGAAGTGTTAAGTTCTGGAAATCATTATAGAGGACATAATTGCCTTAAAATCTATATCCATACTTGCCTTCTAGAGTATTCTTAAAACTCAAGAATAGGATTTCCATTCATATTGGAGATAAACAAAGAAAAAAACCCACAAAATAAAATAAAAATTGAAAACGAAAAAAAGGTAAGAAAGAGGTTGTCTTGCACATATAGTGCGCCACACTTCATCAGTTTACGACTCCCGGATTGATAATTAATGTAGAAATTTAGGACACACTAAATTGACCAAACACTATTTAACAGTCGTTGTTCAATCCAATTGAACAGCACTTTCTTTTTAGCATGATTTTGTTGTTCAATCAAATGAACAGTTTTTGTTCAATCTATTGAACAGCCGTTGTTCAATCCAATTGAACAGCACTTTCTTTTTGGCGTGATTTTGTTGTTCAATCCAATTGAACAACACTTTTTTGGCGTTTTTTTGCTGTTCATTCAATTGAACAGTTGTTATTCAAACAACTGAACAACACTTTTATATCACCAATGTGTGCTTTGTTGTTCCTTTGTTTGAACAGCTATCGTTCATTCAAATGAACAGCTATTGTTCAATCCCAATTGAACAACACTTCTTCTGTTTGTGGTTATTGCTGTTCAAACGTGTGAACAACACTTTTTGCGTATCTCTGTTGTTCAATTCATTGAACAGCAAAATTTTTCTTTTGTGTGATTGCTCTTCGCTTATCTAAACGATTGATGTTCACTCAAATGCTCAGCCCCGTTTTTATTTTTTTTCATTTTGTTTTCTTTTCATGGCATGAAGTACACTACTTTTATGGGGACAAGAATTTATGGATTCTATTGAAGGAAGTTAATACCATTAATTTTATGATCTTTAACAGGACATCTTCTTGATGATAGATTCTTTTCAAGAAAGGGACACAGTTATTTATATACTACTTTGTTGCATAGTTTTTTGTTGTACTTGATATTGATTGGTCATCTTAATACCATGTTGGTTCCACCCTTCCTGATTATAATATTCTCTGTCTTTAATAAATAAGACTATGGGTATATTTTTTTTTATTTAACATGTTAAACTTCTTCCACCATCCCTGCTCTTAAGGAGTATTGAGCGTCCCTCTATTTATCATAAAAATGTGTAATAACAGCAAAATTTTGTTTTCAGATGGAGGATAGGGGGTCTCATTACGAGCCAGCCTACCATGTTCATAAGGCTGTAGCAAAATGACATTCCCACTATGGCCACCACACCAGGTTTATGATCTAGTGGATAGCCAAAATATCCTTGGAACAGGAGGTCTCATCATGAGCCAACATGATCGCTTTTGCTACATCCCAGTGAATGGCAGTGTGGTTATTTAGTTACCATACCAGCACACTGATCTCTTCTGTAGAATAGCATTGTAACTCTCCATTTATAAAGTGAGGATCCTGGCTAATATGGGTTAAAAAGAAACCTTGCAGAGGCTATGGACACCTGCTAGCAACAGAGGCTCTGCTTATGGTATTGAAGTTATATCTTATCGTTAATTATTACTATAATACCCTCTTCTTATTCTTTCTTTTTATCGGAGAAGTTATTTCCTTAATTTTTCCCTGTTTTGAACCTTTACGCATGAGATATTGTTTTCCAATCAATCGCATCATTCTCGGCTAGAATACCGTCAGCAGAGCATCTTTTCAGCGCATTGCCGTCCTTTTCTTTCTCGCATAACTTAACATCAATCCAAGCATATTATCTTTTATTCATAACTATCTTTACACACTCCGCTCTCATTATAACCATACCTCTTGTCGTCCTATCATTTATATGTGTACTCTATTTCATTTAATTTTGTATTATTCTTCCCCTTGCCTTGTTGTCAGAACAACCCTTTCCCTGTCTACTCGGTCGTAGGTGACCTCTCTTTTTAAGGAGGGGGGGGATTCCCATTACACCTTTGCATGTGATGTATTTATTCTACTTACTGGACTTGATATGTTGCTATGATGTCCCATGATCAAATGGCATGTGGCAGTATAATAGTCCTAGAGTTAATATCATTAATTATCATGGAAATTCCGCTTGACATTATGGAATTTATTTGTTATGTCTACTTGTTATTCTATTTTACCAAAGCAATTGATGTTCTCTGTTGCGTTTTTTTGTGTTAGTCTTTGAAAATCGTAGAACGAATATTGGAAGAATTAGAGCATTATGGGTGGAAAATCGGTTCGCCGAGAACCCTTGGTGTTGGAAATTTCTGACAGAGCCAAGGAACATCTAGTGTGCACGGGATGGATTTCATATTTCACCAGGGTTTATGCCCCTAGCAATGAAATTGCTCTTGAATTTTTACAGCACTTACAGAATGGGCAGTCCACAGTAAAAGGTGTAAGAATAACAATATCAGAAGCTATGATAGCTGAGGTTTCTGGGCTGTCGGTAGAAGTAGCAGTATGGCCGGAAAAGCATGTAATGTTGTATGACGCAGTAGAGATGTTCAAAGGCACGGGTGAAGAGCTAACCCGAAAAGGAAAGGGCATTCAACCGTCCTCTTTGGGAGAACCATGGTGCGAATTGGCGAGTTTCGTCCAACAGTGCATTACCTATGATGGTTGACGGGATGTGGTAAAACCACGAAAACTTAAACTTTTAGCCGTTTTAAAATAAAAGCTTACTGTCAATTTTCCATTTTTCTTAAATTCATTGTTTCATGATATAGCTGATAGATTAAGACGTGCTAAACATTTGATACTGTAGTCAATCATCATGGGTTGATCAGACTAATTGTTAGTCACAATCTTGCTCAGCAAGATTTAACTTGGGATAATTTTATAGCTCCACCAGAGATTAGGCCAAACCCTGTAGTCCAAAATTCTGCAACCTTGGAAATTGAATAGCAGAACCCTGTTCGGAAGAGGAAAATAATTTCTCGTACAGTAACAGGACCTACTAACTGCAAGCATTCTGCGAACTTGAATCCATTTCAGAGGACTTTTGTAGATCCTCAAGGTAGCATCAAGCGCCCGGCAGAGCCATCTAGTCCAAATGTTGTACATGACTCTGAACCTGAATAGGAGGAAGAACGCAATTCTGAACTAGAACAGGAGGAAGAACATTATTCTGACCCAAAACAAATGGAAGCACAATACTTTTCTCAAGATGATGGTTAACCAGAAAATGAAGCAGGGCCTTCTCAAACACCACCTATGAGCGCCCGCGATGATTTCTTGCAAGAATTTGAGGAAGAGATGGCCCAGGTTCATGCAAATTTGAACGCATATATACAACCTGAAGGATTACTCGACCAGAGCCTAAAAAAGTCTCAATCCACAGAGGATTCTGGTCACACGAAAATTTTGCCTTCCCCAGAAGCTGCAAATCAAGCTGAGGAAGTGGACACAAAAATAATTTACGAATCTGATAACCAGTCAAGTGACACAGTTATAGTGGAACATAGCCAAGACGAGCACCAAGATCCCTCAGACACAAAGGGTATTGATAAACATGTTCCTATAGAGGATGTTTCTCAGAAGAAGCAAGTGCCTGAAATAAAGTTAAGAAAGCTAAAGAAGGAATACCAGAAGCTTCAGAAGATGGTTAAGCAGTTGCGTTGGAAATTAGAAGACGCTGAAAATGGGGAAGCTCTGAGCATTATCCCTGAGTTAGTCACTATGGCCGCACAGACAGAAGTATGTGAAGGTAAGGCAATAGGAACCCAGACTGAATCTATTTCTACTTAGACAGTGGCCACACAAACAAGCTTTCAGACGGAGGGTTTATCCTCTCACAATAAAAGCACCCAGACAAAAGAAATATTCAATAGATATGGCTATTCAGACGGAGGGTTTATCCTCTCACAAGAAAATCACCCAGACAAAAGAAATATTCAATGACGCTCCATCAAGAAATGATCTTATTCTTCTAGAGTTATAAGAGGACCTGGTATAGGCCCATCTTGCTTTAGCGCAATATAAGAAGGAGATGGTTCCTCTGCAAAAGTACCAAGAGCTGTAGAAGCAATTCAATGATTTGACCATAACTGAGGATGAAACTTTTTCTAAGTCAAGGAAGGAGGAAGAAAAGCCGAGGAAAGTAAAATCCAAGCTATGGTTCCTCTGCAAAAGTACCAAGAGTTGTAGAAGCAATTCAATGATTTGACCATAACTGAGGATGAAACTTTTTCTAAGTCAAGGAAGGAGGAAGAAAAGCCGAGGAAAGTAAAATCCAAGCTATATAAGGTCGTGGGTCAAATTGATGCTATTTTCTCTTTATATTTTGATGTCTTATCTTTCAGATCTCTTGCTACAAACTATGCTCTATTTTTGTTGGAAAGATATTTACTGTTGAAGATTAAAGTTGTTAAGGCCGGCAAGTTAGTTGAATTGAAGACCACCAATGAATTCATAAAATGTTGTAAGGAGCATGGGATAAAAGTCCAACGTCTTCCCTGTGAAATTTATTTGCATAATTTTTTTATTAGACGAGGATGTGGATAACAATCCTAGTCCTTTTGTTGGGGACACTCAGTTCTAGGCCCTCATTTCCTTCGCAGTGAACCAACTTGAGTGGTCCAAGGCTTATAACAACTTTCAAAGGAAAGAACATGCACTCGATTTGTGGGTAAGGGGTGAGCCTACTCATCCCTTGCATATTTTTGTTAGACACAAGAGGTTCATGAAACAGGAGGGAGTAATTAAGAATCTGGGGCCTATACATAAAGAAATTGTGCAAGAAGGAAGGGCGTATTTCTTATCCATACAGGAAAGGTCCTTACTTGCATCCAAACAAAGATGGATACTCTCCACCAATAGTGTTAAGAACAGAGAATCATTTGGCTATAGGAATTTTAAATTTGTCGCGGGCCATTTTGTCACATACAGTAATATTATCTTGAGGGAAGGACCACATTAGCTAGGATGTCGATTTAGGAGCCCTATTATTTGGTACCCTCCTGAAGGATATTGTTCTGATTACGAGCTGCCTGACGGTCATGAAGGGATAGCCTTTGCAAAATTAATACAAAAGCATAGTTTTATGTTGTATAAGGAAAAATTCTTTCCTGCTTACTCGTTAACTGCATTACATAATAACTACTTATTTTCATGAGGACATGAAACAAGGTAAGCAGGGGAGTATCTTGGGTCGTGCAACAGGTATAAATTTACCCTTGATTACATTATCTTTTTCCTCCTTTTTACGCATTTGTGCCATGATGTAATAAGGTTTTGATAGACTTTCGATAGAAAGTGAACGAAACCGCCTTTGATATGATTTGGCTGTCAAAACTAACTTTCGTTGCTTTTTATGCAGAGATTAGAAAATGGGACAATTGTTATTCAATTTATTGAACAACAAAGGCTAAACAAGGAGAAAAGAGTGTTTCTTGTGCGGTCAATTTGAGAAGTGAATCAGAAGGATCAGCGCGGGACAGAAGATTGTTCTGATAATAGCATTTGGTCGTGAATTCCTTAGGATCTCCTGATCTTAAGGAACCGCAGTTATCTATTTTCCTCTTTGACTATAAGAGGGGAAATACGAATAGAGTAGAGAAACTTTTGCCTTTTTTTACTTCGGCTATAATTTAAGAGACAGAGCGTTATTCTGAAGAACACATCATTACTATAATGACATTCAGAGTTACTGAGTAATACATAATTGGTGTTTCTGTTTGTTCGCGATATTCTGAGTAACTAGGCAGTAATCACTGGCAGCTTGGGCCCAGTCACTGGTGGATTTCACTGCTTTTCCCTATGATATACTTTTACCTTTTTACTACAAGTCTAATTACTTTGTTTTATAGTTTTACGATTGATCTATTTGATATATAAATCATCGGTGTTGAGTTTGTGCATTCCGCGCATTATTTCTTATTTCTGTTGATTGGTTTCATTTATTTATGTCGTAGATTGATTCAATTATTAGATAAGAGTTATTTCCTGTTAATTGAGAGCCAGAGTATTATTGGTTAGATCAGGTGTATTACTGTTATGCAGAAGTTTCTATTCAGTTGAAAGAGCTCTGTTACTGCTACAGTGCACTCGGTTGATGTGTTTATGGCTTGTAATTGCAATTAGAGCTTTTTTATTAAGATTGAGTTTTGATGCTTGAATAGTTTAATTTCTTTGAAGTTACAAGTTTGGTAGTTTATGGTTTGATCCGTTTACTCTTGTATTGAAATCAATAAGTTATCTTAAAGCATTACTCTCTATACATCCAACGATTTCCATCACCTGCACATATTGTGTACGCTCTTGAAACAAAAAGACTTACCTAGGTTGATAATTAATATGAGGCATTTAGGAGTTTTAAAATACATCTTATATGCGCCCAACAACAAGGATGGGAAATGTATCTTTGACTATCAACATATTTGAGAGCACAAAAGTCGAAGCACATGCACTAATTTCCTTCTTTATCCAATACCATGATTACTAGGGATGAGTAAGAGCTAGTTCTGGGACATATCATGCCAACCTCCAATAATGCATGAATCATCTTTTCAGTTTCAAATCTTGTGTAACATGTTGAGAACTGGCAACAAGAAATTCCAGTTTAATTTGTCCTTGAATTAAAATTGTGAATTAAATTTGAATTCTATTCTCATACCAACTTAAAATAGTTAAATTAAGTTTATTAAACTTACTTAACTTAGGAAATTTGAGTTGGAAGTCATGTATATGTTCTCCCTACTTTGTAGGAGTCCAGTGTGAGTTAATTGTGAGTTGTAAAATAAAAGACTCAGTTTCATGATTCAGCTCAGTTAAATTAGTTCTCAAACTAATTGAGAGAATTAATAGTGAGTTGACAGTTAGTGGTGACACTAATTAACTCCACCAGTGCTACTCTTGTTAACTGAATATTTACTCATCAGAAACTCATACATGTCGATTCTGAGAAAGACCTAGTTGAGACTAGAGTTCAGGGACAGTGTACTATTTGTTTTATATTCTTTTGAGTTACACTGATAGTGCATGCAATCAGGAATTGATCCTTGAGGGATTTCGCTATTTTTAGAGGCTCTATTTCCCTTTAAATACAATCTATCATTCGTAGGAATTACACATTGTAATAGAGACTTGGAGAGCTTGTGAAGAGGCTAAGCTTTGGCCTTGAGCTTTCTTGTGAGTTGGAGATTGAATTTGTTGAGTGTTGGGATTGTTCTTGAGAGAACAAGCATTGTAATTTCATCTTGATTTTCCGAATTAATACAAAACAGATAGTGGAGTTTTGAATTGTGGATTTTCCTGGATATTTATTGTGTTATGTGCCTTTGATTCTCTACCTCTATTGATTATTTTTTACTTGATGTTTATGGGCTTTCACTCTAAAGAGTAGAATTAAATTCTTGTATCTTGCTTTAGAAAATTGCATTAGCTTGTGAATCTACAAGATTTTCTACATGGTATCAGAGCTAAGAAAAATATACTCTAGAGGAGATTTCGAAGTTTTGAGTTTCTGGATTACAGGTGAAAGTCGAGTTTCCAATACATACTTCAGGATTGGCAAATGGAATTCCATGGGTTGAGGCTTGAGTATGCCTTGGAAGGCAGCTCGAATTTCATAGCTTGGAGGGGCAAGATGGAGGTTGTGCTAGAGGAAAATGGCTTGAAAGAATTTGTTGAACAAGCAATTCCTAAGCCAACAGCTACTGATGCACAGAACTTGGTCGAGTGGAAGAAGTGTGTGGCGAAGGCAAGGCATATAATCCTTGAGGGAGTTCGAGATCATATTGGCATGAGTCTCCATGGAAAGGAAACCCTGCATGCTATGTGGAAAACATTGATGGACTTGTATCAGAATAGCAGTGGTCAAAGGAAGTTGGCTCTAAATGATAAACTTCGTAAAATCAAGATGGAGAAAGGCGAAATGATTCCAAAGTACTTGACCAAGTTCACTCAATGTCGAGATGAACTTGGAAGTGTTGGAATCACGGATTTCAAGGAGGATATGGTGAGTATGCTCTTCTTGGACTCCCAAAGCGTTGGCATAGTTATCAGGACTTTGTCAATGGTCGGGAGAAGCTGCCAGATTGGGAACAACTATGGTCAGATTTGATGCAGGATAGGATCAGGAGGAACACCAGGGATGGCTCTTCATTAAAGACTAATGATGAAGAAAATTGTGCCTTAGCGATTAAGGTAAGGAATGGGAAAGGTATAATTTCTCGTTCCAAATCAGATTCTTATAATGGAGGTAAGAAGAAGGACATGACGAAAGTTAAATTCTTTCATTGTCACAAGATGGGTCACTTTTCTACAAATTTTCCATTGAAGAAGTCCAAGGAGAAGTCCTCAAGTGGAGTGGCAGATGAGGCTTTGGCCTACCAATTCGAATTGGACTTTTCCCTCATTGCATGCATGGTGTCTTCAATGATGGGAAGTGTCTGGTACTTAGACAGTGGAGCTTCTTTCCACATGACTGGCGACAAATAGTTATTCAATGAACTGGAGGAAAAAGATCTCAAGATGCATATGAAGATGGGTGATGACAGTAAGTATAGTGTTACTAGTGTGGGCACTATTACTTTTCAGAGGGAGCATGCGGCTCCACTCACCTTGAAGAATGTTATGCATGTACCTAGACTAACGAAGAACTTGGTATCCATTTCCATGCTTGAGAATAGAGGCTATGATGTGATCTTTTCGAAAGGAAAGGTGTTCCTTCGACACATAGCCACGAGTCAAGTAAAGAAGATAGGGATTTGAGTTCAAAATCTCTATAAGATAGAGGTAGAGGATTTTGCTACTTTGAGCCGAGATGTCAGCGAGTTGTGGCACAGGCAATTGGGCCACTTGCATCATGTGGCTTTGAAGATATTGCAGCATATCTCTATCGGTCTTCCCAAAGGTGAGCTTGAGCAAGTTTATACATGCAAGGGTTGTACTTTAAGAAAATACACCAAGTCTTCCTTTGGAGACTGAGACAGTCGAGCAAATTCTATTCTGGAGAGAGTCCATTCAGATGTGTGTGGACCATTCTCGACAACATCCATGGCAAAACACAAGTATTATGTTATATTTGTTAATGACTATTCTCGTAAATGCTAGGTATTTTTTATGTAGAAAAGACCAAACTTTCACAAAGTTTTTTGGGTTCAAAGCATTGGTAGAGAAAGAATCTGGCAAGAAGGTTAAAGCTCTATGGAGTGATAATGGTGGTAAGTATGTCTCCAATGAGTTTAAGAACTTATGTGCAGCAGAAGGGATTAAACGAGAGTTGATGGCACCCCATAACCCTCAACAGAATGGGGTTTCCAAGAGGAGAACATGAGCATAGTAGGGGCAGCAAGGGCGATGTTGCATGATTAAGGCCTACCACTACACTTGTGGGTTGAGGCATGCAACACAATAGTTTATGTTCAAAACTGTAGCCCACATCGGATACCTGAGATTAAGACACCAAAGGAAGCTTATTTCGGTAAGAGGCCAGATGTTGTTCACTTCAGGATTTTTGGGTCATCGGTTTATTGCCATGTGACCAAAGATGCACAGAAGAAGCTTAAGCCAATAGCAAAGTTGGGGATCTTTGTGGGGTACACTGATACACCCCACAAATATCGGGTGTACATGTCGACCAGTCAAATAATGGTGGTTCGTAGGGATATCATGTTCGATGAGGAGAATGCCATGCGAGCTTCCCTTGAGAGGGAGCGTGAGCTACATGTGGTTGATGAGATTTTAGCTCCTAAGGTTGAGGGGGCTCAGATTGTTGGATGATTCACAGGAGAATTTGGGAGCACCATCTTCTCAGTGCAGACAGAGGAGGTCACCAGAGAGGTACATTGGATACATGGCACTTGTGGGTGCATGTGTTGTGAGAGAGCCATCTCCCTTTCAGGACGCAATGCAACAGCCGATTTGGGTTGATGCAATGGTGGAGGAGTATGACTCCATAATTCGAAACAGTGTTTGGGATGTGGTCCCGAGACTGGAGGACATGTCAGTTGTGAAATCTCATTGGCTTTACAAGGTAAAGCAAGCTGCAGATGATAGTGTGGAGAAGCATAAGGCCATATTTGTGGCCCTTGGCTTTTCACAGGTAGAGGGGACTGATTATGATGATACATTCGCTCCTGTTGCAAGGTACTCATCAATCATATCTATTTTGGCACTATTAGCACAGATGGGTTGGAAGATCCATCAGATGGATATGAAGACTACCTTCCTCAATGGCATGATTGAGGAAGAGGTGTACATAGAGCATCCCAAAGTTTTTGAAACCTTAGACCGTGAGTCGCATGTGTGCCGACTCAAGAGAGAGTTGTATGGGCTGAAGCAAGCACCACGTGCTTGGTACACCATGATAGATAGCTACTTCACTAGGTTGGGCTTCATGAAGAGTGAAGGAGTGTAATGCCCCACTTAAAATCTTATCCTACAAATTGTGTTAATATTTACATTATCTGAAAATATTGAGAAATATTGGTCTAAAATAAATTTATGATTTCCATTATTCAAATTCCCCACTTACCTTCTCAATTTGAATATTGTGTAGGATATGGTCTCCTTCCATTAATTCAAAATATATTTATTCTTTCACATTCCCCAATGTACCCTCACATTTAATTGGGAGAAGACATAGTCCTCTCCATCTTATCATCAATATATATATATTTATTCATTTCACATTCCCCAATATACCCTTACATTTACTAAGGAGAAGACAAAGTCCTCTCCATCTTATCATCAATATATATTTATTCATTTCACATTCCCCAATGTACCCTCACATTTACTCAGGAGGAGACATGGTCCTCCCCATGTAATTACACTTCACATTCCCAAATGTACTTTTCAGATTTACTTGGGAGAAGACATGATCCTTTCCCATTAAATTCTCAATTTTAAATTCATATCACAATTCCAAATGTACTCTAGCTTAGAAGAGAAGTCAACCAAGGATGGGTGAGAGTTAATGACATTAATGAGAGGTGGTTGAGGAAAGAGGGTATAAAAGGGAAGGGGGAAGGAAGAAGAGGGGAGTGGGAGTTTTGCTTAGGATTGTGGGGGTTGGTTGTGATTGTTTGGCCTTGTTATGATTTTTGGGAGACCTTGGAAACCTGTGGAGGTTTCTTGGGTTTGAGAGGAGGAAAGTATCATTTTCTAGTTTTGCACATTCTTCTTGAGGACACACTATATCTGGTTGGACTTGGGCACGGAGGGCTAGGGAACCTGTGGAGGTTTCCTGGGCTAGGAATTTATTTCCTAGTTGGCTGGGAGGTAAATCCGGTTGGGTCGGCCAGAAGGAGCGTTCAGCTGGAGCTATCAGACAAAGGTATCGTCATCAACCGCCGGAACAGGTATTTTTCCATGGACTACTCTTGTTAAGTTGATATCAATGGAATGCTCACCTTAATTTATGTTGCTTATGATAAAATGATTAAATGTTAAATGTTTAAAGCTATGTGAAAAGGTCAGCAAGCTCCTTTTGTTATTTATAAATTAACAGGAAAATAGATATGTTAGTGTATAACGAAATAAAGGCTCTAATAATAGAATTCGGGTTCTTACACATGGTATCAGAGCTTTAGTTCATAATCTGGGCCCAAAACCCACTAAACCCAAATTCCGCTGTAAGAAATTGGTAACCCTCATAAGGACTCATAATTCTAATATATAGATTCTTCAAATTTGCCTCCAAAGCCCACCTTGCACCCATTTACAGGTCTTAAATTGCCTCATCATAAACCTGATTTCTGGACTTGAAAATGCGGTATGAGCGCCTCTCCGAGTATGGTATCAGTGTCTGTCTAACTATTTATGAATTTGCAAACATAGAGAGGCGAGTGGCGAAGATATAGAGTCCAGGTTTAAACAATGGAAGTTATTAGAACCCCGCATTATTTTATGAAGGGCAGCCATTTCTTGTTGTTAACGGAGAACCTGATTGAGACGAAAGGCCTTCGACATCATGGATTCTCAGGGCAGAAATCAGTGATTTCGTGATGAAATTGCGCTGGTTCGATTATCTTCTAGTCTTCCCCAAAACGAGCAAAAAAAAAATTTGAGGTGGGTAGCACTCCTCCCGCATGTTTTGTCATGACAATCAATAATGCAATCAATGTTGCAATCTATATTAATCATGAAAATGTAGGATATGAGTGGCTGTCTGTTGTCTGTGAATCTGGTTTTTGTTTGCATTAACTCTTTATGGAATAAATTTCCCATATTTCATTGCCTGCCGTGGGTAAGGTAAAAATAGAAAATTGCCACACAATTTATGGCATTTGTTTGCCTGCCATGTGATAATGCGAAGTGGAAAATCACCGCACATTTTCAGTTCCATTGACATTTTCAGTTTCCACTCTCGGATCAAGTTAATCTCAAACACCAAGAGTCAACAGAGTTTGTAGATCCATCTTCCAGAGACACTGTAGATGTTCCAAACATATCTGGAATTACAAGAACTGTCATTAGGGAAGATACATTCGCTCAAATAACCTCGCTGAATAATTAATATTTCATCAATTCAACGTGTGTCTACCCACCCATAAACAGAGAGCCTAGTAGTCTCCAATGCCCATATTCTCCTGTTCGCCATCGAATTCTCTATTGAGTTTTGATACCAATTCAGTGTGAGTAGAATTAGCTGTGCGTTTATGTTCTGTTTTGATACCAATTCCGTGTTCAGAGAGTGAGCTTTGCGTTTTGTTGAGTGTTTTCTGTTGTTATCAACAATAGTGGGCAGAAAAAGAAAAACCAAGAGAGAATAAACCTGCTGAGAAGAAGCCCGTTCCAGAGAAACTAATTCAGAGTCTTATGATCAAATGCGAAAATGCTAGGACATATATGGAAATAAAATCAGCCCCTTCGAATGTTTTCAATGGCCCGCCCCGCTCCTATACATCACCAGACAAAATCAGAACTACTCTGTTTCTGCAGACAATTTGTCTGCCTACGGATGCGAACGATATAAGTCTACCAGAGCTCAATGTATAGTCGGGATCCTCATAGTAGGATCTATCCATGACTCCAAGTCTCCTTTCTGAAGAAAGACAATCTTGATCTTACCAAGATAATAGGGATCTCCTCACTCAATCAATAATGATGAGTCCAGGTGGCCCTCCAATGTACTGAAATAAAAATAAAAAAATAAAAAAATAAAAAAATAGATCATTGACTTCCAGCCTTTCTTTAAAGGAAGATATCAGCTTCCTCTTATATGCGAGGATCTCAATACGCATCATGGCTCCCTTTGAACATCGGAAAAGTATGCTTGTTCAGAGCATATCCATCAAGCCATCTGCACCCTGCTCTTCATCCTTCGGTCTATACACCAAAGTCAGCCAATCATGCTGCCTCTTAAGACAAGGATATCATTTTTAGAGTCATCAGATATCATATTATAATCAGTTGTCATGAATCAACACCCGTTGACATGGTTATCCTTCTTGAAATAATCTATGGCTCCCTCTGAGGCCATACGTCAGATGGTCATTTAGCTTTCATCGATGAGCTTGCTAAATGATTTCTTCCATGTGCATGAAACTACTCAATAGGGATGATTTTCTCATCCAGCCATTTGTATCCATATGACCATGACAAGTGGCTTTTCTCTACCTTCTGAATTTCATCATCTTCCTTTGAATTGAGGAAGTATGACATCAACTGCTGTATAAGGAATAAGTAGTGCTGCTACATCAAGGATATCCGGTTTCAAATCATCTGTTGAGATGAGCGATTTGCCGAAACCTTTCCTAACCAGGATATTCTTTTATGTCGTATTCCTCCAAAAACTTGTCACACAAATACCTCTGTACTTCATCAAAAGTATTTTGCGCAAGATGTCAAGGACGAAGTGTTAGATCTGTCCTTAAATTCATCAGACTGTCTAGAACTTACACATCTTGTTCACAACTTCGATTGTGAACAAGATCCATTGTCAATGCTTCTGTTAGAGTTTTTGAATATTATCACTGCTGATGAAAAGTAATAAAGTAATATAGATCGTTGAACTAAAATGAATTGACTAAGCTGTCATACACACAGTTGTGATGCCATCTTACATAAGAAGTCAACCATGTTATTGTCAGCCAAGATGTGAAGGGCGAAGATCAATCATACCACTGAGATGGTATACCACTGTGATGCCAATATAGCTGCCACTGAGATGATAAATCAGATATGCTGAAGACATGGGGCCTTTTAGTGGTTTCAAACTCAGGCCTAGCAAAAGCAATGGATGTTTAACTATGATAAATCTGATATTACTTCATTAATGAAGATGCCTGGTCATATGCCATTTCCTGTTATCTCAAAAATTGCAACATGATGTGAAAATTTTGCATGTGCATATGGGCCATTTAAATAATCATTTAATGAAAATGTAGAAGAAAATTAAGCCTGCCCAATTACCGAGTTAACATTTCATATTATCTTAGAGTTACAGCGATTTGTTGTACTTTTGACCACTATGCCCAGCTGCAATGCGGCTATGTTTCACCATGCAACTTGAATATCTTTCTATAGATTGAGGTCCCGGTTCTTCTAAGTCAATGGATATTGGAATACTTCTCAATAGGCACTGATTTTTCTGTCCCAGGAGCAAAACATGAACATCTGTGCCATTCTCACAACTATAGTTTGAGGACCTTATCTTCTATGATTTGACAAATTTCTGCTTGTGGTCCAGCAGTAATATCCATTGCAACAAAATTTACCTCACCAATATAGTCTTGGAGGTGCTACGAGTGCATATAAACTTTGTTGGAATTCTGAGTTAATGATTTTAATCGATTTTTGATCTGCATTGATGGTCCTTATGGTTCTCAACCCTACGTTCCAAACCGAGGAGGAATTTTGCAGAAGGAATGTATCTTTTAGTCTCCTGCCATTTCAGGAGAGTGCATAGCTTCATTTGGTCTCCTGCCACTTCATCCCAAGAAAGAAGGTTGCATTTTAACTTTGGCAGATCTTCTCCTCTGTACCATGGGATTGATAACCAGAGGTTACTTGTCAGTTCATTTATCTTGTTGAGTTACTCCCCTGGTTTGACTTGCCTTAGTTGCACATGAGAGTCACTATAATCATGCTGGTTGGCAGAAACAACCTGCGTGAACCAAATGGATCTCAGGTTCTATTTACATATACTGGTTCTGCTAGTCCACATACTTTAACGGGAATATGCTATACTCTATTTGCACTAGCTAATGTAGCAATGAATGGTACAATTAACCAAATGACATGAGGTTTTATGCACAAAGTATGTATTGCACATAAGGCACATCATTCATTGAACAACATAATTCATATTGCATTACAGAATCACAACACTTATCTTGGATGAAAAGTGAACTATATTGCCATGAAAAGTGAAACTCTTATTTATACAAAAGGAGGGACTGATATGGGATGCTTAGGCTCTTACGTATTGAATTAATCATACACACACTAATTATCAGTTTGAAGCCTTATTTTACATTGCTGGTTTTGTGCAAAATATTAATAACTAGTGGTTGGAGCATTATTACAAAAGATGAACATACCCATAAAATAGTTGTTTTACGTCAATTTATCTGCATGATAAAAAGGTTGTGATAAGGTTCAAAGGTTGTGAACCTGCTGCCATATCAACTCCCAGGGCAATGCAATCCTGTGTTAGTGCTAGAGGCACCCAAGCTCACATCTCAACATCATAACTCCATCCTCCCCACCTTGTCTAACCATCTAACTCCACCTCTCGTTTCTACACCGAAAGTGCTGGAACACATTTCAAAACACCTTGAAACATTTCAAAGGAATTTCATGATTTGAAAATGCAGGCCCATGTTTCTTACACATTTCAACTTAGCAGTGTTTGTTTCACGCCAATAAAAACACTTAAAAAGTGTGGGAGCCACAACAAGCACGCAAATGCCCACTCATAGTAAAATAAAAACAAAATAATTCTAAAATCATTTCTAAAGTACACTAAAAATTCCTTGCCAACTCTAACCGATGTGGTAGCTTCCTATATCTGTCTCATGGATTGCAGGGCAAGTTTACGCATTTGCTTGAGATCAAAACAATAAATTGCCAAGTACTTGGTTGGGGTAGAAGCAATGTAAAATTATTCTCCTTCGTCATAACCAATTGAATAATATACAGAAGACCTATTCATATCCATGGCGTTCGATTCTCCCGGGCTCTTCACCGAATTTCATATATACAACACTACTTTTTGCCAACGAATTTGTACCCCTATTTCCAATACAATTTCATGTTGCTTTCACTTCTGCCCGTACAAACCCTTAAAAACGATGTGATTAGAAAATTATTGCGTCAAAGGTCTTTCTTGCTCGTTCAATGTGATAGAAATATTTTCATGTTATGTAATGTTAATATTTAATCTGTTCAAAGGTATATAATACAATATCTCAAACTCTATAAGATATGAGGCTTCCTATAAGCCAAATTAGATATTTATAAAACTATAGGGTAGAATTATTAAATATGCAGTAAAGAAAGGAAATTTAAAGTTAATTATTAGTTAGATGTAATAATATACAGTTAAAGGATATTACGGATATTTAGGGAGGAAATATATTTTATTTAGTTATCTCAAACAAATTAGATATAGTATCATTATATGTTCACATTTAAATGGAAAATATTAATGATAATTGATATTATTATTTTATATATATATAAAAGGGGGGAAGTGTATGCTCAAAGAGCCAAAGAACTAAAATCAAAAGATTGTCCAATTAAAATCTCAACAAATATTGGATTTGGTTTCCCTACTTAGCTTCAAAGGCGAATATTATGTTCCTTGTGCCTCGAATGGTTTTGATACATCTATGTCTAAGAAGGAAATATTGTTGAGAGTTTTTTCTTATATGTAAATAGGATCAATGGTTTATTGGTGAATACACAGGAATGGTTCAAAATTTCATTTTATATGAGTATTTTTGAAAACCAGTATGTGAGTCAGCTAAGAGAGACAAGTCCTAGGATGGATTAATAAGTCTTAGATATTGAACAGATTTTGAACAAATCAAAATGGTGAGGACGCGAAGGAACCAAGGGCCTGGGGAGTCTTCACAAGGACCTCCTTCAAATAACCCATTACCTTCACCAGAATTGACTCTCATCCTGCGTTCCTTGGAAGCAATTAATGAAACCTTAAGAGGACGCCAAACAAATGAAATGGAAGGGGAACACCCTTCATCAGGGTTAGGGAACCCCGAGGGATCTAGAGACTATGATAGAAGACCTCCAGTTGAGGACATTACTAGAGAGCTCCAGAAGATTAAACTCCCAGAATTTGCAGGAGGTCGTGCTAGTGAGCGTGCAGAAGCCTGGTTAGAGGGGATGGGAAGGTGTTTCGCACTAAGGGATTACAATTCCAATTCCAAAGCCAAAATAGCAATATTCCAACTCAGAGATAGTGCTCTGAATTGGTGGGGTAACTTGGAGCGTCAACTGCACCTCACTCCAGACACAGTTACTTGGGAATTGTTTGAGGAGAGGTTTAGGAAGAAGTACCTACCAGCATATTATGAAGAACAACAGGTAGGAGCCTTCCATGCCCTGATACAAGGAGGTCGTACTGTAGAAGAATATGAAATTCGATTTATGGAATTAGTCAAGTACGTTTCCTACATGGATACTGATCAGCGCCAAGCGGATCGTTTTATGTATGGATTGAGACCTAAGATTAGGGCAATGGTACGGATGTGGAAACCATCCTCAGTTGCAGAAGTTGTAGAACAGGCTCGTTATGTCGAAGAACACCTAGATTTAAAGGGTGAAGGCACAGCTATCTTTCCACGTCAATCAGGGTTTATGGGTAAGGCCCCTCGTACCTTCCCAAGGGGGGAAATTCGGAGGCCACCACCATATGGAAACAGGGTTATACCTAGAACACCAACAGTAGGAATTTCCATGGTTTCTAGTGCAGCTTCACCCACAGTTTCAAGGGCGCGTACAAATCAAAGTCATAGGCGAGGAACAACAAGTGGGGGTAGGGGTTCCAGGGGAAGAAACTCTTTCCAAAGAACTCCACATCATTCGGTTCAAGGTCCACCACGCATCACTTGTTGGGGATGCGGAGGACCTCATTACCAGCGGGACTGCCCAGAGTTTCGAACCAGTAACAGCAGAAGAGAGGGAAAAGAACCAATAAAGGGAGCAGGTAGCCACCACCGAATCTATGCCGCAGTTGACAATCAGCAAGTTGAACACCAGTCTGCCGTGGTAGAAACCTCAGGTATGATAAACAAAGTAAAAGTTAAAATTTTGTTTGACTCTGGTGCTACAGATAGTTTCATTTCACCAGTTGCATTAGAAAAATGTGGGCTGGCAACCTATGAGCACGATGACTTTAAACAAGTTGAGATGGCTTCTGGAATAAAACAAGCAGTAGGGCCTAGTGTTGACCAATGTCAGGTAAACCTCGGGGTGTGTATGACTAAGTTGAAGGCATACGTCACAGAATTGGGAACGTATGATGTAATTGTTGGAATGGACTGGCTTGAAGCTCATCGAGCTTTGGTAGACTGTTTCAAGAAGAAGGTGATATGTTTAGATGATGAAGGTAGGCCAATTGAGATTTGTGGAATCAAGAGGGGAGTGTCCCTATGATTCATATCTATGATGAAGGTAAAACGTTGTCTCAGACAAGGTTGCAAACTGTATTTGGTCAAGACTATAAGTGACCAGAAAGGACCTTCCCTGGATCAACATCCAGTTTTGGCTGAATTCAAGGATGTTTTTCCAGAGGAATTGCCTGGATTACCTCCTGTAAGAGAGATTGATTTCACCATTGATCTGAAACCAGGTGCAGAACCAATATCTAAGACACCCTATAGGATGACAACTCCAGAGCTTTGTGAGTTGCAGATGCAGTTAAAAGAGCTCTTAGACTTGGGATTGATCAGACCTAGTATTTCCCCTTGGGGTGCACCAGTAATTTTTGTCAAGAAGAAGGATGGTTCCCTGCGCCTATGCATAGATTATAGAGACTTAAACAGAGCCACGATAAAGAATCGGTACCCAATACCTCGAATAGATGACTTATTTGATCAAATGAAGGGGGCAGCGGTCTTCTCAAAAATCGATCTACGATCTGGGTACCACCAATTGAGGATAAAGGAGGAAGACATCTCAAAAACTGCATTTCGAACTCGATTTGGGCACTATGAGTTCGTAGTTGTTCCATTCGGTTTAACTAATGCACCAACAGTATTCATGAGCCTCATGAATGGTGTGTTCAGGAAGTATTTGGACCAATTCGTGCAAGTCTTCCTTGATGACATTCTTATATATTCCAAGAATGAAAAAGAGCATGAACAACACCTAAGGGTAGTATTGACTTGTTTAAGGGAAAATCAATTGTATGGGAAATTGTCAAAGTGTTCCTTCTTTCAGAAGAAAGTCCATTACCTTGGGCACATCATTTCGGGAGAAGGGATTTCTGTTGACCCGGAAAAGGTGAAGGCCATAATGGATTGGCCAGTACCAAAAAATGCCCGTGAGGTACGTAGCTTTATGGGGCTAGCTGGGTATTATCGCAGGTTTGTGGAAGGGTTTTCAAGGATTGCAAAACCCATCACCACATTACAGCGAAAGGGGGTTAGGTATGAATGGACAAATGAATGTGGCACTGCATTCACAGAGCTGAAGAGGTTACTAACTAGTGCACCGATCCTTCAAGTACCAGACATGACAAAAGACTTCACTGTCTGCACCAATGCTTCGACGCAGGGATTGGGTGCAGTATTGATGCAAGAAGGTGGAGTAATAGCTTACGCTTCTAGGAAATTGAAGAAGCATGAAGAGTTATATGCTACCCACGACTTAGAATTGGCAGCAGTGATGTTAGCCTTGAAGCTATGGAGACACTACCTCATTGGGAGAAGATTTGAGTTAAGAACAGATCATCAAAGCCTAAAGCATCTCTTCACTCAAAGGGATTTGAACGCCAGACAAAGGCGATGGAGCGAATTCATGAGTGAGTATGATTTTGAGATCTCATACATCAAGGGAAAGGAGAATGTAGTGGCGGATGCACTAAGCAGGAGGCCACGAACTTTCTCCCTAGTAGCCTTAAAGGTAAATTTAAGGGAGCGGATATTGGAGAAACTCTTTGAAGATAGTTGGTATTTAAAAGTCATCTCAGCTATCCAAAGTGGGAAGCAGATAGAACCAAAGTTTGAAGGATATGTCCTTGAATCAGATGGGCTATTGAGATTCCAAGGGAGAATGTACGTACCTAAGGAAGGGGGTATAAGAGAAACCATCCTCGGAGAGTCTCACAAAGCACTCTATTGTGCACATCCTGGGGTAAAGAAGATGTACGCAGACGCAAGGAAACTCTTCTTTTGGGCAGGCATGAAGCATGACATAGTCCAGTTTGTCGCCAAATGTCTTGAATGTCAGCGAGTGAAGGCTGATCATCGCCATCCAGCAGGACTCCTACAACCTCATGACATCCCTACATCTAAATGGGAAGTAATTTCCATGGATTTTGTGGTGGGTTTGCCACTCACTTCCCAGAGGCACAATGCCATATTGGTTATAGTTGATAAATTGACCAAAAGTGCCCATTTCATCCCAGTAAGGGACACTTACGATGTTACGGATGTGGCGCGAGTGTTTGTCAATGAAGTTATCCGATTGCACGGATTGCCCACAAAGATCATTTCTGATAGAGACTCCCGATTTACATCTAGGTTTTGGACAAGTTTGCAGTCAGCACTGGGAACTCAGTTAAACCTAAGCATTGCATATCATCCAGAAACAGATGGGCAGACTGAAAGAGTAAATCAGGTTCTGGAGGACATGCTTAGGATGTACGTCATGGATAATCAGACTCAGTGGGAAAGGTACTTACCATTGGTAGAGTTTTCCTACAATAACAGTTATCATAGTTCAATTGGGATGCCTCCTTATCAAGCTCTATATGGAAGACCTTGAAGGACGCCATTAAGTTGGGAAAAGTTGGAGGACCGAGTGATAGTTGGCCCAGAATTAGTCCAAGAAATGGAGGAACAGGTAAAGCAGGTTCGACAAAGGTTAAAGGAAGCACAGGATAGACAGAAGAGTTATGCTGATTCACATAGGATTGATCGCAGTTATGAGGTAGGGGACCAAGTTTTTATTCGTATCCGGCCCAACAAAAGCACCATCCGGTTTGGGAAGGGGACGAAATTGTCACCTCGGTTCGTAGTACCTTTTAGGATCAAGGAGAAGATTGGACCAGTTGCCTATCGTCTTGTACTGCCGCCCCATTTGCATAAAACTCATGATGTTTTTCATGTATCTGTTTTGCGACATTATGTTTCTAATGAATCTCACAAACTGGATTGGCAGGACTTGCAGGTCTCGGACATGGGAACCGTAATGGTAGAACCATTACGCATATTGGACCGTAGGGTTCGACAGCTCAGACGTCGCACGGTGGACCAAGTTAAGGTCCAGTGGGACAAGTATAGCCCAGGATCTGCTACCTGGGAGGATGCAGAGACTATGCATCGTGACTACCCCTCACTTTTTGAGCATCTGTGATGCCTATTTTGACTTAGATAGCTACCTATGTTAAGATCCTATTTCCATGTTATTTATTTATGAACATTATGTAATATTGATGCATTTGGTTGACACATAAAACTACTTATATGAATCAGTTGATAGATTTGATATTTATGATAGAAATGGTTGATGTATGGACTACATGTATGACTCACTTAGTGATGGACTATCTAGTGGGTAACTTATCAGAATTACTTTGGTTCATATATAGCTCAAGTGGATATGATTTATTTAAATGAATGACTTAGCGAGAATTCTTAGATTGACACATGGATACTAGACTTAGTAATGTGATGATTATATGTCTTGTTGTATATAAATGCACGAATGAGAGGCTAACCCGCAGGGGAAGAGAACTATGTGATAGCCAAGAGGGAAGGATGAGACATCTCATGAGGAAGGTATAATGTACATTATTTTACTTCATTGGTATCTACTTGATATGCACTCTTATGACACAAAAAAAAAATGCAAATGACAGGTGGCAAGACGACCTGACTGGATTATTCGATGACAAGTCCAACCAGCTCTGTAGTGTGGTCCGTGCTCTGAAGGAGGGGTGGAGGTGTTTCCCACCGTGTATCCTTCGAAACTTGGAATCGTGGGGAGGACAGCTGAACGCTCCCCCTAGACGTGTGATGACGATTGCCAGATTCCTGCTGGGGAAAGTTTGGTCGAGGCATTCGACGCTCCCACCATGTCGGTTTTATCAGTGGTCAGTATGGCCTTTGCCACTGATAAGGCAGCAGACGACGGATAGGGTGGGAACGGAAGTAGGCCAGGGTGGATAGGAAGCTATAGGCCAGTTGGAGACTCTTGATGGGAAGTAATGCCATTTTCTGACTCATCGAATTTTAATGCTATAACTCTTTCTGGTTTGCTATGCTTTCAAACTCCTTGTATCTTTTCATTCTAACTTCGGGACGAAGTTTTCTGAAGGAGGGGTGTATGTAATGCCCCACTTAAAATCTTATCCTACAAATTGTGTTAATATTTACATTATCTGAAAATATTGAGAAATATTGGTCTAAAATAAATTTATGATTTCCATTATTCAAATTCCCCACTTACCTTCTCAATTTGAATATTGTGTAGGATATGGTCTCCTTCCATTAATTCAAAATATATTTATTCTTTCACATTCCCCAATGTACCCTCACATTTAATTGGGAGAAGACATAGTCCTCTCCATCTTATCATCAATATATATATATATTTATTCATTTCACATTCCCCAATATACCCTTACATTTACTAAGGAGAAGACAAAGTCCTCTCCATCTTATCATCAATATATATTTATTCATTTCACATTCCCCAATGTACCCTCACATTTACTAGGGAGGAGACATGGTCCTCCCCATGTAATTACACTTCACATTCCCAAATGTACTTTTCAGATTTACTTGGGAGAAGACATGATCCTTTCCCATTAAATTCTCAATTTTAAATTCATATCACAATTCCAAATGTACTCTAGCTTAGAAGAGAAGTCAACCAAGGATGGGTGAGAGTTAATGACATTAATGAGAGGTGGTTGAGGAAAGAGGGTATAAAAGGGAAGGGGGAAGGAAGAAGAGGGGAGTGGGAGTTTTGCTTAGGATTGTGGGGGTTGGTTGTGATTGTTTGGCCTTGTTATGATTTTTGGGAGACCTTGGAAACCTGTGGAGGTTTCTTGGGTTTGAGAGGAGGAAAGTATCATTTTCTAGTTTTGCACATTCTTCTTGAGGACACACTATATCTGGTTGGACTTGGGCACGGAGGGCTAGGGAACCTGTGGAGGTTTCCTGGGCTAGGAATTTATTTCCTAGTTGGCTGGGAGGTAAATCCGGTTGGGTCGGCCAGAAGGAGCGTTCAGCTGGAGCTATCAGACAAAGGTATCGTCAACAACCGCCGGAACAGGTATTTTTCCATGGACTACTCTTGTTAAGTTGATATCAATGGAATGCTCACCTTAATTTATGTTGCTTATGATAAAATGATTAAATGTTAAATGTTTAAAGCTATGTGAAAAGGTCAGCAAGCTCCTTTTGTTATTTATAAATTAACAGGAAAATAGATATGTTAGTGTATAACGAAATAAAGGCTCTAATAATAGGATTCGGGTTCTTACAAGGAGATGCGAACTTGTATCACATAGTGGTGGAAGGTAAGCTATTGATCATTGTACTTTATGTAGATGATCTCATACTGACAGGTGATGAGAATTTCATCAAATCTTGCAAGGACATGGGGCTCATGCATTACTTTCTTGGCATGGAGGTATGGCAGGGAGATGGGGAGTTGTTTGTGTCTCAGGGCAAGTATGCCAACGAGATACTCAAGAGATTTTGCATGGAGAGCAGTAAACACATGGAGATTTCTCTAGCCGGTAATTGGAGGAAGGACATGGGGCTCATGCATTACTTTCTTGGCATGGAGGTATGGCAGGGAGATGGGGAGTTGTTTGTGTCTCAGGGCAAGTATGCCAATGAGATACTCAGGAGATTTTGCATGGAGAGAAGTAAACACATGGAGACTCCTCTAGCCGGTAATTGGAGGAAGGAGGATGCTACTTCAGGGGAAGTAGTGGAAGCTATTGTTTATAGGCAACTTATGGGTTCACTGATGTACTTGGTTAACACATGACCGGATATGTGCTATGTAGTTAACCAGCTTATTCAAGCGATGGTTAGGCCTACCAAGTTGTATTGGAAGGTAGCAAAGCATGTATTGAGATACCTCAGAGGAAGTACTCAGTTTGGGTTATGGTACAGATGGACAAAGGGAGTGAAACTTCAAGGCTTCACCGATGCATATTGGGCAGGGAGTCCATCTGACAGGAAGAGCACACAAGGAGGGATATTTAGTATTGGGTCGCGGAAGTCTCTTGGTACAACAGGAAACAGAGATCGGTTGCACTCAATTCGGCAGAGGCAGAGTACATGGCTGCAAGTCAGGGAGGATGTGAGGCGATCTGGATGAGGAAGATCTTGGTTGGTTTGTTTGGTCAACAGATGGATCCGACAGTGATTTATTATGATAATTAGAGTTGTATCCAACTATTTGAAAATCCAATATTTCATGATCAGTCCAAGCATATTGATATTCAATATCATCATCTCAGGGATTATGTATTGAGGCGGATCATGTTGTTAGATTACATTCCCACAAAGGAGCAAGATGTTGACATTTTGACAAAGGCATTGTCAAGATGTAAATTCGAGTTTCAGAGAGACAGGATCGGGGTAGTTGATAATCCCTTTCTTGGTGAAAGGGAGCGTTGAGAAATGGGAACAAGAAATTCCAATTTAATTTGTCCTTAAATTAAACTGTGAATTAAATTTGAATTCTATTCTCATATCAACTTAAAATAGTTAAATTAAGTTTATTAAACTCACTTAACTTAGGAAATTCGAGTTGGGAGTCTTTTGGAATTCATGTATATGTTCTCCCTACTTTGTAGGAGTCCAGTGTGAGTTAATTATGAGTTGTAAAATAGAAGACTATGTTTCATGAGTCAGTTCAGTTAAATTAGTTCTCAAACTAATTGAGAGAACTAATATTGAGATAACAGTTAGTGGTGACACTAATGAACTCCACCAGTGCTACTCTAGTTAACTGAATATTTACTCATCAGAAACTCATGCATGTTGATTCTAAGAAACACCCAGTTGAGACTAGAGTGCAGGGACAGTGTACTATTTGTTTTAGATTTTTCTGAGTTGCACTGATAGTGCATGCAATCAGGCACCGATCCTTGAGGGATTTCGTTATTTTTAGAGGCTTTATTTCCCATTAAATACAAGTTATCCTTCATAGGAATTACACATTAGAATAGAGACTTGGAGAGCTTGTGAAGAGGCTAAGCTTTGGCCTTGAGCTTGCTTATGAGTTGGAGATTGAATTCGCTGAGTGCTGGGATTGTTCTTGAGAGAACAAGCATTGTAATTTCATCTTGATTTTCTGGATTAATACAAAAACAAATAGTGGGGTTTTGAGCTGTGATTTTTCCATGTTGTGTGCCTTTGATTCTCTTCCTCTATTGCTTATTGTTTACTCGATGTTTATGGGCTTCCCCTGTAAAGAGTAGAAGTATATTCTTGTCTCTTGCTTTATAAAATTGCATTAGCTTGTGAATCTACAAGATTTTCTACATAACAAAGGGCACTAATAAGGATACACATTGGGTGGTCAATTGCACGAACTTAGTAGGATACCATGATTATGCTTGCCACATGAAAGAGGCAGGACACGAGATGCTTCAAATCGTTATTGATGCTTAGTCAAAACAAACTATAAGTCATGGTGAATTCATTGTCATGCTTTGTCTATGACATGGATGGCATTGAATTTTGAAATAATGTCAAAGTGGTATTTCTTCAAGGGATTTTCTATATGGTAGGAGATGATGATTTTGTGGAAGTTGGACTAGAGACCCTTGAAGGTGTTTTACATCTCTCCTTATTGAAATTTATTGTAATTCAACCTAATGGTTTTCATAACTATTCTACTTTGATAATTGCATCACAACCTCCCATTTTAGGAGAAAACATGTTGGGTTTGAGAAAATAGTCCTCAAATTAAGGTTTCACATTCTCACACATACCACCACATTTCATCATACCTCCATTTTCTATTATGATTTAGAAATTGTGTGTTGCATGGAAATAAGAATGTGCTTATTGTGTGACTTAATGGATAGAATGTGTGAGCATTGGTCACTATCAATTAAAACAATTGTCTTCCAACGTTGGAAGTCGTCAATCAAATTTAGAGTCTATGGATCTAAAATTCCTATAAATCATGGAGTGAAATTTGGGGTTCCTCACAAGGACTAGAGGGTGGTTTCTTCATGAGACAGAGGTGTGGTCTTTTTTAAGTCTGGCTCTATTGTGGTGGATCTTTTGAAATTTCCTCAGTGGATGGATTGGTTCACATCTAGTTGAAATAATTTTGTTTCTTATATGTATGCCCTTCAAAATTCTCAACATAATTATAATAAATGTGGAGACATTGACATTCAACTACTTCCACTAGGGTCAACTTGTGGACTATAAAGGGTATAGTGGTAGAAGTGATCATCTCCACAAGAAAGGGCTTTTGAAGGGAATAAAAGGGGTTGTTTTAGTATGTGCTTTTTGAGCTCATTGAGAGGCTTCCAACCAATTAGTTGGGTGAGCCATCAAGAATTTATCATGTCATCTACATGGATTTATAATTGTGTTTCATAAAGAGTGCATATGTGTTTCACACTATGGCTCCAGGGCATGTACCCCCTAGAGGACTTCTTATGTCGTTGCCAACATTGCCAATGCTCCCTATTTAAGTATAACATACCCACTCAAAGTTTCATCATGCCATTTATGATGCCATAGAAGGAGACATAGTCTACCATCTCGGTAATCCAACCTATTAAGTTAGAACCCTCATTATTGTTCAAATCTACATTGGAAAATATCTACCATTAGTATTTTGATTATTTGAAAAGGATGGTCTAGTGCAATGATCTCCATCTACAAATGATTCCCCTCGATGGCCCGACCTATAACTCTTTGCAATTAGCTACATTGGGTAGGACAAAGGATAGAAGTGAAGAGCATTAGTGATTCATGTCAATGATTGGAGCAACCCAAGTTTTTAGAGAGGCAACCTGTGTGGACAATTCCTCAATCTAAAAGACATGGGTTTCAATACAATTACCTAGATTTCTAGTAAATTATCTTTACCATGGTCATATTTCTATCAACGGCATGGAATACTTAGGTCCACCATAAACATTATCAAAGAATTATATCAACGAAATCAATCTCATGCAAGGAAACTTTCGAGACAGTTCACCCATAATATGGTTGGGCCCTAAAAAAATGTGTTACTTGAGAGTTATACCAATGTGATTAGAATCATGCAGGGAATCTTTTGATATAGATCACCACAATGGTATTGTCAAGTCTGCTAGATGTTTTTACTTAATAGGAATATGACTCCTAGTTGAGTGTTACCATACTAACTAAATTCACAAATTCTTGATATTGCAAGGGATTGTTTTTTCAACTACATGTTATGTAAAGGCTAGGGTTTACATCATCTAAAAGCCACAAAAGAGTCAAGTGTTATAGCTTTAAGGTCCTTAATGGTTTCCGCCAATAATACTCGAACTCAAATCTCACCCTTAATCATATTACCTGATCCCCTAGTATGCAAGAGTGATCGCCTTGAATGTTGTTATCAATGTACCATAACAATAAGACAACAAAGCTTTATGAAAGTATGGTTTTAAGTGCACCTAGGGGGCTTTCCATTTACTCAAAGGTACATGGAAGTTCAAATTCGTCAATATATTCTATCTAATGAGGTATTACTCACGAAGGATCAACAAAGGTGTACAAGGGTGTCCAACTAGGGACTCTAGTTGAATTCCTTGTGTATTCTTCCTAGTGATAGTTTTACCTAATAAAACAATAGAACTTTCATTTTAAATATGCCATAACAAAAACAAAAAAATCAAAAAACGTGTGAGGATGCTAACACAAGAAGAATCTTTGGTATCACGTGCAATGTACTTAATCAACAAAAACAATAAATTATGAGCAAATATTCAAAGAAATATAAACTATAGAACATGAAATAAGAGAGAAAATGACATAAAACCTGCATAATAGAAACCCACGTATTGATAATTCAAGAAAAAATGCAATGTTCATCAATACCTTGAAGGAACAACCTCTAATTGAATAGAGCTTTAATACAATAAGAATACTTCGCAAAACATTACATAGGCTTCTAGGTCCATAAATAGTTTATTAAATTAGCAAAACCTTTAATACTAGCAATCTCATTATTAATGAGTACCTAGTGACTACCTAATGTACCTCATTTAATAAAGATAACCACTTTACATTTGAGTAACTACTCACTACATACCTAATGGGTCTTGTTTATAAAAGATAACCAATTGACATCGAATAACTACCCATTAACTATCTAATGAGTCTTATTAAGAGAAGATGAGCTCATATATTAATTCATCGCTCCCAAATGCCCCAAAGTTAGTAGAGCAAATTTGCTCCAAAAATAAACATCCTAAGAAAATAATAAAATAATAAGCCATGTATACCACATCAATGTTGTGTATATACCACATCACATAAAAACTAGACTAGTATAAAATTACGAAATGAAAAATAAAATTAGTTAGTTTAAATTCTTATACCTATATAATAAATAATAATAATCTATGATAATATCATTAATATATAATAATAATGTTTAATAGTAATAATTTATAGTATATATTACATAATTATAATATTATATTAATTAATAAATATAATATAATATAGTATAAATTTTAAAATTATAGATTTATAATGTAATATAATAGTATTTGATTGATATATAATGATAATATTACAAAATAGTTGAATTAATAAGATTACAAAATAAATGAATTAATAAATATAATTAATATGAATGTAACCCATTTTTTATATAATATATTGAATTAATAAGAAAAATGTGTAAAAGTGCATTTTAGTGCAAAAGTTGCTTTGAGAAAATATAAATAAGTATTATAATATAAATAATGGAAATATAACAAATAAACATTGATAAATATTATAATTAAAAAGCTCTGAAGGTTAGTTCAATTGGTTAAGTTCTCATTACTAAAGCACCTCGCTAATGAAAGGTCACAGGGTGAATTCTCCTCAACGTCCTTGAGGTTGGACTCTACCAATAAGCCAGCGGGAAGTGATCCCTTCAGCCCTTGATGTTGGACTCTACTAATAAGCCAATGGGAAGTGATCCCTTCAGTTGGATCTGCCAAGATATTTCCTATATATATATATGGAGTATTTCAAAGGTGATGAACATATTTTGAGATGATCTCACCAAAAACTTAACTAAGTTGAGGTGTACATATGATTAAATATTCTCGGAGAGAGACATGACACATAATCATCATTGACTTTTAAATGTCTAACACAAAAATTATCATTAAATTCTTTGAAGTTCAATTGGTCATTGAATTTCCAACTTACCAAGCACAATTTTTCTTAATAAGGCCCATTTTAACCTCAAATTTGCTCTAGTGAGGAAGGTTAAAATAAAGCTCCCATAATAACATGCTTCAATCAACTCAAAAGCCTTCCCTAAACTTTCATTATCAAACACATCCCACTCCTTTTTATCACTCCTCTATTTATCAATGCTCCATTGTAGTGGCTCCTCAATCCATCTCCTTTATGACTCTTCAAGTCCTAATGCATAAATGCTCCATTCTAGTGGCTCCTCAATCCATCTCCTTTATGACTCTTCAAGTCCTAATGCATAATTCCTTCACTGCTTGCAACTCATGTCCATGCCTCACAGCTCTCTATAATCCTTCTTCCTTGCCATTAAGTCTTCTTCCTCCACTGCAATCCGTCATTACAATGGTCCATACTATTTTAGCCATGGATCTCTCAACTTCGGATATTTTGTCCCACTTCATGCCTTTTAAATGCTTTCTCCCATGTCTACACCTTATTTGTTGCAGTCTTCTATGATCTTATCTTCATCCTGGTCTTCTTGGACCTTGTGAATGTTGAAATTTGCACTCACCTTCTTGTCACCTACCTTCACCTCACATCATTTCCTCACTTTCCTTGCAAACCTCATCAAAATTTTGTTGTTGGTCTAATCATCCCTCGTCCATGTATCTTCCATGTATCTTCCTCCGATGTCTTTCTTATCAAAACCTTCCCAATATAACCCTCGTTTGGTGACCTTCCTTCAAGGTTTTACCTTATTCATATCTCACCAGCTTCAATGTCTCCTACAATCAAAATTATATCTGTCAAAGCTTCACCACATGGTATTCTCATGCCCCTTCCTGTCTTTCTATGTCGAATATCATTCGAGAATGTACCCTTTCAATTCTAGCTGCCCATGTTTGTCCCACTTCATGCCTTTTCAATGCAATCTCCCATGTGTACACCTTATTTGTTGCAGTCTTCTATGGTCTGTATCTTTATCCTCATCTTCTTGGACCTTTCAATTTTGACATCTGCACTCACCTTGTTGTCAACTACCTTTACCTCACATCATTTACTCACTTTCCATACAAACCTCATCAAAATTTTGTTGTTCGTATAATCATCCCTCGTCCATGCATCTTCCTCCGATGTCTTTCTTATCAAAACCTTCCCAATGTAACCCTCATTTGTGACCTTCCTTCAAGGCTTTACCTTATTCATATCTCAACACCTTCGATATCTCCTACAATCACATATATCTGTCAAAGCTTCACCACATGGTATTCTCATGCCCTTCCTGTCCCTCCATATTGAATATCATTTGAGAATGTGCCCTCTTGATTGTAGCTGCCCATGATCAAACGTCTTGACTTTGTCAATCACATTTTCATCCCTTCAATCTTTGTTAACACCACATAGTTCAGTGGCTTCTCCTCACCACCTCTGTTATGTAAACATGGAAAGTCTCCATCCTTGGATATCATTCTCCTTCGCACTATCCTTTGTCTCGTGAACCTCCAACCATCCTTCGATTTTATCGAAGGGTAGTTATAATATCGTGCTTTTAATTCCTTAACATGGTCCCTTCTTGCATGTCATTTGATGTATGTAATAATCTCCTTTACTAACATCCTCATTAGAGTTTCCCATGTTTAACCTATATCTCAAATTTCTATGTCTATCCACTCGAGAGCCTCTTTCTCATCAATTCTCATATACTAATGTGACCCCTGACTAGTTTTGGTCAGTTCTAATATGCCTTTGGACTCCACGTCCACCAATACACTTCACGACTCCTTGGCTGCCTTTTGCTTGCATTCTCTCTCTGTGCTCATCATGCTATGCTCTATTTGGGTCTCTTTATCTTATGTGTGACGCACCTGCATCACTACTAACAGCAAATCATTCCTATTTTATAGCCCAGATAACACACATTTTATAATTCAAACACAATCTTCAATGCTTAGTGGCCTATACTCTATCTTTGGCATGCAATCATAGAATATTTGCAAAGAAGCAAATTGTCAAATTCAACTCCCCTGTAATATATACAACCTTGGACATAATTACTCATAGTTGTTCATCTTGAATAGGAAATATTGACTCTCTTATTCAAAGGTGGCAAGTACCTAACGGAATTTGAACAATGATGTGCTAAGTTTGCAATATCATCTTGCTCTAACAAATATAGAAATTAAAGGAAAAAATAAAATGCAGAATATAAGGACTGTTTGAAATAAGAAATTTATTGATGCTCATATTTAGCATAGTTGATATGTGGACATTGACAGAACAAACAAAGGTCTCTTTGCATTTGCTAGAATTTGTGTGAGATGGACCTTAGTAAAGGCCTACCTGATCGTATCCACATAAAACATGAAAACTTTCAGTGGACGCAAGTTTTAGATTATGAGAAGATGGCATTTAGATGTCGGATCTGCTTTCAAACAAGACACATGCCCACAGGCCAAAAAGATCCCAAAAATGAAAAGGCAGGCTCATAGGCCAAAGGGATGGCAGGTACCTAACAGCTTTGAGGATGAAGAAGAAGATACTACGGAAAATACTCCAAATAGGGAGGCTCAGACACAACATGGCAGCCAAGAAGACGTAGGAGCTGGAAACCAGTCATGAAAACAAAAAACCAGAGCAACAGAAAGAGGAAACACTCATGAAAAGGGAGCGAGGAGTATAAAGAGAACCCGTGTATTTGAGGGTTTGGATTCAAACAAAGAAGTCCCTTTGCAGGAAGGTGGAAATCAATTGACAATAGTAACAGACAAAGAAGTCCCTTTGCAGGGAGCTGGAAATCAATTGGCAATACTAACAACTTATCACAATCATGAGGTTTGGAAAAAGGTCCAGAAGAGGAAAGGCAAAAAAGGGGAAGTTAAGTGATTATTATCACACTTAGCCCCTGTCAAAATTATGTATTTTACAGTTTATTTCCTTTTTTATTTGTGCATCAGCCGAAAGGTTGACATGATCAAATGCCTAAAGACATCTGCAGAATGTAATTTTGTGCCTGTTTACAGGTTGACTAAAATTATGAATTTTTCTTCAGAAATTAAAAAACAAAAGATAGTTGATATCTTGCACGAACAACTTTATAAGATGTAATTGAGCATTTTTACTTCAACATGAAGCAGCAACAAGTCCAAGAGGACTCCATTTCCATTTTATATTTATCTTGTTTATAAACAATGCAAAAGAGGAAATGCATTCACATCATACATCTAATTTTTAGGAAATCAATAATCTTCACTGTTTAATAAAAGAAAATACATCCACATATTTTACTGTTCCCTGTGGTTAGCTGTTAACTGCAATTTTGCAACCAATTTATGGTTGAATTGGACTCAACATGTAGGTGACCAGTTGCCTACTCATATTGAGCTTAAGCTTGCAGTGTTCTGTTTGCCTGCTTGCATTCCACTTATAGAATCTTGTCTGTTCTAGTGCATCAGTTAGGCTAATTTTGCAGATTTTCCAATGTAATCTTGACTTGCCGGAGGGCTCCTTTTAATGAACATGTTAGGCATCTTTTTCCCTCTGGCTTACAAGTGATGGTGGTTCATTACAGCACCATTGGGATAATTTTCCAAGTTGCCTTCAACCCCCGAGGTGCATGATTTCCATTGGATGGCAACAGTGCTTGATAGCTGCATGATTGCATCTGCATTTCAGTGACAAGTCTTGAACTTTTCCTTGTAGCTTAACATAGAATGTTCAATGTCCTCACTGAACATGCAATATTATTATGAATGGAGTCTAGAACGTAGTGTTATATTGATGTTGATAGGTTTCTCGTCACATCAGAATTTGCAGGTTGATCAATTAAGTAACAAAAAGAATGAATAAATTGAATCTGAATTTCTGCATTTCCACCGTCAACTAGGCCAAAGGGATTTTTTCCTCCACACTTTTAAAGAATCTGTTGTATGAACAAATATTAAACCATGGAAATTGTGTGCCATGGCCAATCCGATCCAATCAAAAGGCAAGCAAAGTCTATAGTGCAAACCCATATCTCTATGTCATGTTTGAAAGACTTCTGTTGCATCTTCTGCAACAGTAAGAATCATCAGAGTCCTCCCAAAAAATGTTTACACAATTTTACATGTCGCTACCTTAGCTGTTTTTTTGTAAGAATCTCCTCCTCCACCAAACGTTGGGTCTCTTTCAAATGGTCAGTGAACTTTTCGACAATGTTTTTTGTGATCCTCTTTTGAGATGTGGTGCTCTTAAGCCATGCAATGCCCACAAATACTCTGACATTACATGCTTCTGATGCAGAGACTAGATTCTCAAGTTCTCTCCTTACCTGGAGCTATACAAACATTCAAAAAATAAGTCACATTTCCTTGCAAATTGAAGATACTATGCAAATTGGTAAAATAAAGAAAATGAAACAAAAAATCCACTTTCTATTCAAAATATCCATGTACAATAAATTGTAATGGGTATAATCAAAGAGATGAGGAAGCACCTGAAAATGGTCTCCAAAAGGCACACCATGAAGGGTAAGAACTTCGTCAATAATCCATCCATTTCCATTATCAAGCTTTGACTTTTGCTGGATACTTGTGATCTCTACACCAAACCCGGAAACATTTCTATTGAACTTGTACCAGATCTGTCTTTGGTATACTTTTTGTTTGTAAATTTCCCATGTTGTGGTTCTGTAGTTCAGACAACCAGATTTCTCCATTATCTCTTTGTCTAAGCGACCCCCATCATATAACTCCATGAGTGACTCAACCTGTCATTAGGAATTGCAAAAACGATATTAGTAGGCATGTCTTTCTGAGCAACAAGTAATACTAAATTAGTAAGAGCCACTTTCCACAGCCTATTGAGTTTCATTGTTTATTATATCAGAGTAGCATGATCTTACCAAAACAAGCCATCAACACAACAGTTTGAACTTTGTCCCAAACAGCCTAAATATCAGAACGATAACTTCACAGGAATGCAGAACAGGGAAATGCCTCATGAATTGAGATACTTACGCTGAATGGTAATGTTTGTGAATGGACCTTGGTCATGCTCGCTTCCTCGACACCCAAAAAATATCCAGAATCTTCATTTTGGAGATCCCCTGAATCTGTCGGTTCTTCATCCTCTACTATTTGCATCTTCTGCTCAAGACTCAGTGCCCTATTCCTCCATAGTGCCATGATTGTCCTGTTTGACATATAAATTGTAGTTTCTCAGGAATCAGACAAGAAAGATATTTCAAGCTTTGTTCAAAATACCAAATTAGCTTGTCTCAAATTCATGCACATCCACTCTTTATTTTCAATTTGCTTTATTGGAATTCATGCAAATCAATCCTCTTTCGTTGATCCAATATTACTTCTGCCATTTTTACAAGTGACAGAGGACAATGTATGGTTGCTACGATGAGAAAAGAACTCAATGTGTACCTGCATGCAACATTGTAGGAAACAAAGGACTGAAAATGGAACTTGAGTCTTCCTTTGTCATCTGTGTACTTTGCACCATGGCTAGCATCAAGGCCTCTGCCTCTGCGAAGGAAGATGACCAGAGATGGACTACCCATTGATGCTAAGGAAGGAGGCAACTCCACTATTTCCTCTATATCTTCCCACAGGAAGGAAAATTTGGTTTTATGTCCAAAGAGATTTGCATAGAAACCTAGCATCCTTGCAGATAAGAATAAGCGACCCTGCAAAACATAAATTCACTTGAGACCCATGTTCTGGTCTGTTATTTGCAACAACTCATGCAAATGTATCTAAGTGAGGCATAGATACCTGAAGAGGCATTTTACGTTTCAAGTAGCAAGAAAAATCATTAATCAGAAACTCCTCACTTGGAAGTGAAAATAGCTTCTGGAATGTTGAATTTGTCTGAGGTGAGCGCCGGGCAATCTGCATAGAATTCTTTCTCATTCTCATGATGTCCAAAGTCCAGACAAATAGAGCAATCCATTGAACTATACGTATGCCAAGGAAAAGACAAGTATCTACTTGAGATTTAATATCGAAAGATGAATACCTTTTTTCCAACTTCCTTTTCCATCTTTGTTATGTACTGAGTAACCACATCAGGACCCTTTGTATTTGTCAGAAATATCCTAAGGTGCAGCTTCGATTGGCAAGCTTGTGCCAGTCTTCCTTGAAGTGGGATCCACAAATCAGCCAGTTCCTGTGAAGTAAATTTCAGAAAATTGATCTCAGCATACCCTAGAGATGTAGCCTCAGCAAAAGGCCCTTCAAAGTCAAAGACTTCTACATCCATCACAGAAGGAGGCTCTTCTGTCGCATCATATTCGAATATTTCTGCAGAATTATTTGGAGAATGAAAGTCAGAATGGAAATCATGAACAGAAGCATGGAGAAGCATAGAATCTCAAGCACAAAATATCTGGATAGTTTTATGACATTTTACCATGCCATTGAGGATCCAGTGTCTGCAGTTTGATTGAACTTGTTCGGGGTTTCCCATTACAAGTAAATACCACATATGGATCTGAATAACCAGTAGCATCTACAACAGAGAAATTCTTTCCTTCAATTAGGGCAACTGTCAGTAGCCATCCATCTCCCTGTGCTTTAATTCCATGATCACCAGCTGTAATCAAGCCATGAATAAGTCTGAGAAACCAAAATGTTTTTTAACAATTGCCAATCTTACTTTTATCTAAATAAGAGCTCTAGGAACTGAAACGGCTCAGAGCACGAATGACATTGTCTTACCCTTTTGGAACCGTGCATGCATGAAATGTGAAATCATCTTGAAAATACGCTCCACTTGGAGAACAAGTAACCCACATGTAATAACTTCTCCCAAAGAATCAGGTAAATCTAGCCCACCAAATTCCAAGCCCTGCATCACACTGGGATTGGCCAGGAAGATGTGCAAAAGGACATATGCCAATGAAAATAAGGTAGACACCAAGGTAAAAACCCCAATATAACTAATAATAAGCTTCCATTCCGATTGGGGATCCACCTGCAAATCTAATCTTGGCTGTTCTTGCTCAGAGGCCAAGGATGAAACATCTAGTGGTGTAGCATACTGAGAGAGCAACTTCGAAAACTGTTGATAGCTGTCCTTCAGTCCTTGTCTCGCACCACCTTCAATCATGCTTTTCATCATTGTACTTTGAATAAAATTCATTCTCCAGGAAACAGAAAGATGGGAGGATTCCTCTTCGGTTGGTACTTCTGGCCCTGGTGTGATGCAGAAAAGCAATTCACACCTAAATGAACTTCCATATGGAACATCTGGTGTACTTACACTTGCTAATACTGCAAAAACCTTCCCATCTGCTATGAGATAAGTTTGTTCTTCTGTAGCTTTGACGGACTTCACCAGTTTAGTTGCAGCTTTGGTGTATGTGACCACTCTTTTCATGGGTTCCCCCGCTGCTTTTCTCCAAGGTCCTTCAACAAGGTCAGTTGTCCCCTCTAGTTGTGCTAACTCACGCTTGAAATCACTGTTGGGCCCAAAGAGAATGGCATTTAGATTTCTAGGACTAGTAGCATAGGTTTGGTCTAAAAGAATTCCTCCTGGCAGAGGGCTAGGAATTTCCTGTTCACCTGAATCTGTGCTATCAAAACCTTCTTCAAAAAACCCATCTGACTGTTCTTCCTCTGAATTGTCTTCACAATCATGGAAATTTTCTGACGATTCTGACTCAGCCCATTCAATCTGGTTGGTAGTTTCCGTAGTTTTGTTCGTAGTTTCTATAATTTTGTTGGTAGTTTCTGTATTTTTGTTCGTGAATATTGCAAAGAATCTGCCTGCAAGGGATGGTATATTCATTTTATCTTCTTGTACGGATGATGCTTCTTCTGACGCTCCAGACCCAAAGGAGGACAGTGAACTGTTGGAAATTCTTGCCGGTGTTTCCACTGGTTCCGTTGATTCCCTTGCGCTAAGGCTTTCTGCATTAACATATTTGGTCAACCCAGACTCTTGATGAAGAAATCTGTTGTAATTCTCTCTACCATATAGAGATACAGTGAGAAGAATCTCCCCTGAATCACAAACATCACTGGGTGTTAGTTTTTGAGCCCTGGTAATGAATATCTGACTAGGTAATCAAATGCATTCTTGAGCCTGCCCCTTACAATCAACTCTATTCCAAACTGCAACTAAAAGAGAAAAATTAGGGGGGCAGAGAAGAATGGATTCAAAAAAACCCTTTCAAGTTCAGGAGTCAAATCAAATCATGGGTGAATGATAGCCTCAGTCAAATTGTTGCAAGTGCAAATTATCTTAGTTTTTTTCTTAAAGGGGTATAGAACGCATGGACAGGAAAACCTAGAAATTCTGCCATCCCTAATTCAGTAGCCGATCAATCGAATTGCCACAAAAATGGGCCAGTTTTTATATAAAACACAGAGGAAAGAAAGCAAGGATGTATACAATTAAAGATATGTTGTAATACCTAGGGATGCCCAGTAACCCCCACCAGTTAAATTGCTGTAAATATACCTAAATAAAGAATGTGATAAAATATGGGCTTTAAGGGCTAAGAACCACTCAAAAAACAGGACTTACCACACGATTTGGCCTTGGACCTGCTGCCTCGGGGTTGCAGGGGAAACCAAGTGAGCGGCATGGTATGTTTCTCAGAATCGAGCACCTTGGAAACAGGCACCTTCACCTGCCCTAGGAAATCATCAACTATGAACTTATCCTCATCCCACAAAGAAATATGCAATTCCTCGCTGAGATCATCAACTTTGAAGGTGAATTCCTCGTTCCATGAGGGATTGAGAGTCTTCCTTATCACTCTAGTCCGGGCTTTTGATTTCCCTAGCTGTAATTTCACATAAGGATCACTCAATCCATTGTAGTCCTTGGCCGGCAACCCCTTGGCTTCCTGGACATACACATATAGCTTCATCTCTGAATCCTCAAATTCGAATCCTTTAAAGCAAACGACCAGACATGCACTACTCCCCTGATCAAACCTAATGCTTCTGGGGCTTGTTGAAGTTTATCCCGGATCATCAATCTTGATGAAAAACCCTGAACTTACTGATGCGCAAATCAAGCTACAGCGCAAGCTGGATGTCTTTGACACTTGGTTTCTCTCCCAGCAATTATGAATCCTGGATGATATTGTACAAACAGCGAATCCCCAAATTGATATACTGCCCAAAGATGACAATTTTGATACAAAAACAGCTACAGATGACAAGGCCGGCAGAAAATAACATAAACTTGAAAAAATCGCAGAACACTACAACACTTTTTCAATCAGAAACAAAGGCGAAATTGAGGGCAAGGCATTGCAGAGAGCCAGATGGAAATGAAAATGAAACTATTAATTGAAACCGAGGTGTTTTATGGTCCGGGGCAGGAAGAGGGATCGAGGGATCGAGGTTTTGCAAATCCAGGAAAAAGCGGTGTGGATAATGGTGTGCTCTCCTGTGATTTGATACGAATAATCGACAGTCAACCCAAATTGGTGGGGAGGGAAAGTGGGTGTCCACCCCTTGCCGGCCGGCTGTCCCACTACTCTTACTCTTTCAGATCAAACATATCATAACCCTGCTCAAACACCATCCAGCCCCAGTTTATGCGAGGTAAATGACAATTTCCAAAACCTTTCCCTGCGATTTCCTCGGTGACTTTGAATGCATTTACTGATCCACCTAGATGAGGGAAAGAACATTCGTTCAGAGGTGCTGGGTTGAGAAGTCCACCAGCGCCATATTTGTTCCCATGACTTCTTCTATGAACTTCCATTCAATCTACAAGTTTAAGCCTTTTTAGCAAAAAAAAAAAAAAAAAAAAAAAATATATATATATATATATATATATATATATATATTTTATTCCAACGCGATTGGGACAAGCATTGGATTCCCTTAGCTCTGCTCGGCTTCTTTGGATATCATTAGTTCAAACTCACTCATCATTGTTATTTTAGTGAAATTTTAAAAAAAATAATGTTAATATATTATTTATATAAATATTAATAAAATAAATTATAATTATAATAATATTTTTTATTTTAAATATTGGAAAAAAACTTTTTTAATTCGAATTTGAAAAATATATATATTTATATAAATGAAATTGTAATATTATATAATTAAATTAATAATAATAAATTAATTTTAATATTACAAATAAATAAAAAACAATACAATTTTTATAAATTAATTCATTTAATTATTAAAAATTATAAAAGTGTATTTAATTATTAAAATTTATAAAATGTATGTATCTCTTTAAAAAATAAATAAATCTATTATATATTAAAAATAAAAAGTAATACAGTCTAATAAAAATATAATAATAAAAAATAAAAACTAGATTTAAATAAAAACTAGATTTTCAAAATTTTAAATTGATTCATTCTATATATATATTTAAATGGATAGCATTTTATTATAATGACTAGAAATAGGTTAGGTCTCTTAGAAAATTCAGAGTTGTTTTATCTGCATTTTTTCTCTCATTATATTGAGTATGGACCTTCTTGCTACCAAAGCCTTGACTCCCCAGAAATCTTGAACCCAATAGCTTGTCCTCTCCACGGTGAGTAATGACTCACCGGTGTTATCGAGGTGTAGTGAGAGGGGGATGGTCGCTCCCTGAAATTTTGAACCAATAGTCGGGCATCTCTACATTGAGTGATAAGGACTTCACTTAGTTGTTAGAGTTTTATTGGGAAACTATAGCTATATATTCTCTAAAAAACTTATGCATATTCTCTTCAATGATATTGCATAAATGGAGATTAAAACAAACACAATCAGCTACTGCCAGTCTCGGCATCATCACCTGCAGGCTCGCCCACAAACTTGTTCAGTTCCTCTGTTTCAATCTCTTCTTCTTCATGAACCCTTGCAGCAGTAGCAGCAGCATCCTTGTCTTCCTCTAGAGCCCTCGCCGCAGCCTCCTCAACATTATGAGCATTGATGGCTTATGAATTTCCAACCCTAAACACTTCCTTTAAAGCTCCAACAATAATTGTCTCCACCTTGATTTCAATATTATCAACCTTCTGTTGGACACTCAAAACATCCATGCGCAGGCCTTCCATGGTTTTTTTCATTAGTTCCCAATCTTTACCCAGCCCAGATAATTGGGCATAAATGACCACCATGTTTTTGTTCAATTCTTTGACAATTTCCTTAACCACTTGTTTGCAATAGCCCTCCACCAGGCTCTCAACTCTTACATGCCTCGCGCCATGGCCAGACCCCAAGCTTCTAGGACCAGATCCTCCCCCACTGTCATTTCTCGCAGATGACATTTTTGCAGCAAGATGCTTCTACACAATGAAGATCTTGTGGTTAACTGACCGGAGCCAACTGAGGTATATAACGACCTGATCCATCCCGACATTCCTCCCAAGCCTGTCTTTCATAAATGTGAAACAGTGCAGAGTCTTGTCAATTCCTATTCCTTCCATGTTTTCCATCGTCTGAAACCATAATCGAGCAGTGATGGTTCCTTCATCCCCAAGGGAATCATTTATATTGCAAATTCCAGCAAGAAAATGATGCCTCATCACCCACCTGTCCACATACATGAATTGCCATCTGACGATGCCACAGTTGTGAATTAACTCACCACCTATTGACCCTGTATCCAAGATACAACGAAGGTACCTCGAGGGACTATCCTTCTTAACTACCATCACATTAAGACGCCTTGGAGAGTTGGCCTCCTTAACTGCTTCCTTAATGCTCTGACGACCCGTACCCCCAGTATACAGCGTCGTCCAGAAGCCTTCGATCAAGGGATGGGACATGATGTAATATGATGGTTTATGCAAATTCGATTGATTCCTAATATAACTCCTGCATTAGCCTGACTGTCCGCCAGATGGTTGTTGGCGCATAGCACGTGGAACAAGTGAACTTTCTCAAAAAAAATTAACATGTATGTGATCCTTACCATGATTGAGGAAGTTTCTTCTTCTAGGGGAGTGGCATTCTCTAGAAGCTTAATACATTTTTGGATGATTAGCTTGGAATCACCCACTATATTCAAAGTTTTGAAACCTTTATCTAAGCATATTTTCACTCCTTGCCAAAGTGCAAGAGCCTCGAACTGATTGTTGGTTGAAACACCAAGTCCCCGTGTGTTTTTTACTTATGTCTTTTCTTTGAGGTTGATTATTACCCCTCCTGCTACAACCTCTGTGGATTTCTGAATATATTATTAAGATGCTTCTTATTATAAATTAAAAAATAAAAATAAAAAAGCTCAACATTTTTTTTTTGGTAAAATAATACCAATACACTATCTTATAAAAACATAATAATAACAACATTATATGAGTATATAGCAACATTATATTATTTTTATATTTATATTTAAATACGTGTTCTCTTGGGTAACTCAATTGACAATGCCCGTGGAAATGAAGTCTCACCGAACTGGAAGTCTTGGGTTCAAATCTTGTGTTATCCCACCGATACGGGTGAGAAGTTGGACATGATAAAGATGTAGTCCTACCAAGCTTACAATATATCTATATATATATTAAGTATAAAATACTTACATTCATAATGTATAATTTCAAACTACAACTTTGACATTATCCATGTTAAAGGTCAAATCCAAAACTATAATATTTTTATAATGTTTTTTTGTATGCTTGGCAAGACTACATCTTCGACATGTCTAATATATCACTCCGATGAGGGCAGGGAATTGAACTAATGACTTCACGCCAAGGAGAGTTTTAACAAAGCACTTGATCATCGTCTATCTAAGGCCCCATGGACAATATTTTTATAATGTTAGACCTTAGACTTTTATGATTCATATTGTAAATAATAATGTCTTTCGGATTAATCATATCATTAGGATTTGGTCGAGGTTTTGAACCAACTAATGTGGTTCTTTGAACCACATTAGTTGGTTGGAAATGTTGACCAAATCCTAATGATGTGATTAATCAAAAAGACATTATTATTTTTATAATGCATTTGTATTATCTTGTCTATGTACTTATTTAATACTAGTTTAGATTTATCGGATCTATCAAGCATTAAGAGACAACAAATCTCTATTCACTCTAAAAGAAGTTTGCATTTCAAGAGATATGATCCTTCGCATTCCTTGGTAAATTAAGAGTTAAAATGGATCAAATTGGTTTAATTATAGATTATTAATTTTCAAGTTGATTTTATTATTAATTATTAATTATAAATATAACTATTAATTTTATGATTTTTACTTCTTTTTTTATGTAGTTTGACTGAGTCAAAATGTTTTATTGATAATTATAATTTAATGATTAAGATCTTCCGGAAAATCATAGGTTCATCATCAAGACCAGGATGAGGAGCAAGATCAACGAATTGCTAAAATATATCTCAGAGATGCAACGGTTATTATCCAATGTTCAAAGGACCAATTACTATGAAGGAACGTTAAGGGATAAAAATTAATATATTCAATAGTTATTTTTGACTTTTTATTTGAAATTAATTTATTACATATTATTTTATAATTTATTCCAACTAATTTAAAAAAATTTAAATTAATATTTTATAATATTATTATTTTAATGGTATCTTACCCTTTCTTGATGTTCTTATCTCTAAAAAAATGATGGTTCTTTCTCCCACCAAGTATTTTGTAAGAATACCCATAGTGACTAGTATCTTCATGCTAAATCTCATCATTTTCTAGCCCAGAAACTAGGTGTTCTCAGCACTCTAGCTGCTGGGGCTCTAAGGGCTTCTGATGAAGAATATCTGATAGATGAGAAAACCCATATATTAAATGTCTTCAAGAAGAATGAGTATAATAAGTTCCAAGGTTTCTGAGCCTTTTTAAAAGCTAGTTGGGGACCAAGAACTAAGAAAGAAGTTAAGATAGCCTCTAGTGTCCAGCTTCCATTTATCCAAGGGACAACTGACAAGATTGCTAGGATTCTAAGGAAGCAATCGATTGGCTCCACCTTTAGACATTTGAAAACCATTCGTAGTGCTTTAAGATCTATCAAAGACCCTACTGATCCCAAATGCATGAAAGGAGTTTATTTAATTCCTTGTTCTTGTGGAACCCCCTACATTGGAGAGACGGGGAGTTCCATTTCATAAAGGATTCAGGAGCACGCAGTGGACCTTAGGCATTGTAGGACCCACTCCTCTGCTGTAGCAAAACATCTTGAATTAAGGAGGCACCATATTTGCTTAGAGGATTCTAAGGTCCTCGCGAGGGTTGACTATTTCCATCATCGGAAGTTAAGAGAAGTCATTGAAATTGAAAAGAGGAATAAGACTCTTAATAGGGATGATGGATGGAAGTTAAGCAGTTCGTGGGTCCCTTCTCTTTGTTCTTAACCCCTTGTTTTCCTTCCTCTGTATTGGTTGGTGGTGTCATGTTCTTTGGCTTTTAATTATAATGTTTTATTTTATTTTATTAATGATTTTTTTAGACTTATATGATTTACATAATAGTGATAATAAAAATAAAAGATAAAATGTTTTTGATTCAAACATATACATATAGGTGAATGGTGATATTATTACTATTATTAATATATTATTATATTTTATTTATTAACTTTTTATTAATAATACTTTGTATTGATTTCCTATTTTCTTAGATTATTATTTTTAAATCAACTAAAATTAATATAGTTTATTTGTTAAAATTGGCAACTAGGTACAAACTCCATGTTGGTCTACTTATTCATGGCCGCTAATATTTTTCTTGGATTCCTCTCGTCGAGAGGTGTAGGATTGATCTAAAGATCATCCGATTTCGACATGTAGTCATGGAGATATGAATTTATTTGTGTTATGGGGCAATTCGTAAAGGTTGGCCAGCAACCAAATTTCCCCCACTTGTGCTCAACATTTTAGTATAAAAAGAGGTGGCTTACTAGTCATTTGAACACACACTCTTATTGTGATCTCTTCCTCTCCACTTGTCCTTGGGTTTTGGTGGGAGGAGAGATCCTAAGAGACAACACTGCCCTAATGAAGAGATGCCCTAGATCTGAATGTTGCCATGGGTAAGAAGGATCTACATAGCCCTAAAGAAGATGCCCTAGCTCCTAACGTTGGCAAGGAAATAAAGCCCTAACACTACCTAATGAAGACACTACCTAAATGCAGTCATGGAACAAGGGTGCTAATGTTGTCATGCCATAAACGCAGAGAGACCTAAACTCTGTCCTAGAAGAATCTATGTTGCAGCCTATCGTTGTCATGGATGACCCTATGAAGATGACCTTAATACAGTCTCCTAGCCACAGCACTTAAGGAAGTGGCGTATCCCTATCCTAAAGAGAGGTCTACACGTTGGTCTAAAAGAGACCTAGCCACAGGTCTATGTAGCACTCTATATGTTGGCCTTATTACGCAGCAAGAAGGGACACTTACCTTAGCCCTAATACGTTGTCCTAGGTCGCATTCATTAAGGGTTTGAATGCAACAAGGGGAGGCCTCTTAGCAAGCCCTAACCACAGTCTTATGTGTCACATTGGTGCCCTAGACGCAGTCCATGGAGGGAACTTATCCACAATTAAAGAGGATTGTTAGGAGGGTTGTAAGAGGCAGTTTAGGAGGGCTGTTAGAGGCAGTTTAGGAGGGCTATAAGAGGTAGTTAAGGAGGATTATTAGAGGATTTTCATAAGCAATATGTTGGTTGTTGTCCTAGAGAAGCTCTCCGTTGCCTAAATATGAAAGAAGTCTAAACAACCATAGCCTAGCAGCTCTACTACGCTGCAAGCCATAGCAAGCAGCTAAGGTTGATAAGTGTAAATGGTTGCAGCATATTGGATGATGTATGTGCAACATAATGATATATATTACAACAAGCAAGGGTGAGTGTATGTTGGATGCAACATGGTGTTAGAGATATCATGTTTAGTTGCAACAATTATTAGTGCAACATGGTGCAGTATGGTGCAGTATGGTGCAACACAATGGTACAACATGGTGATGATGGGCATGGATATATAGCAGCAACATGATGTATTGCAACAGCTTGTTGATGATGAGTAAAACATGATGATTTGGTACTACTCAGTGATGGGAGCATCATAGTGATGAAGAGCAGCTCAGTGATTGGGTGCAGCATGATGATGAGGTGCAACACAGTGATGGGTGTTGCATGGTGATGGAGTCACCTTGGAGGATCAATTGAAGCAATATGCCTTCACCTGAGTTCAGATCAGCTGCCTCATGCGTCATCTTCTTAGAGAAGATCTCTTCTCTTATTTAGATAATTCAAAATGTCAACTTCTGATGTATATGTAATATCTCTCTCTCTGCTGAACTATTGAAGAACATATAAGAAGAATTGATCAAGGGTTTCCCCACATTGGGGTTTGTCCCTGGCTAGTGCCACATCTTGTGTCCTCTTGTCTCGGCTTGTCTTCTACGATTTATGTTTATGTTCTATCTATATTTTACTATCATGCTAAATGTGATTGCTAATCTAGAATTGATATTTAGCTAATATGGAAAATTGAAGTAAATTTGCTATTAGCATAGAACATGCCTAAAATTAACATGGTATCAGAGTTGAGGTGAAGACAAAGCCCAAGCAAGAGTGAAAGAGAAATCACTGAAGAGAGTTAGAAAGGACAAAAAGGCTCAATGGGTTCCTCATCCCTCTTCAAATTCACCGAGGGTGAAGTCGAAGCAAAGAATATTATCTGAGTGGCACAACGGATGCATCTGATGGCATACCTAAAGATCACTTCAATGGGAAGTCTAGATCTAAGGGTGGAAGGAAAGGCAAATGCCTTGCTTGTAATAAGTTTGTCCATTATGCGAAGGATTGTTTAAATGGTAGGGACACATCACTTGATGATGATAACAGTCATTCCAAGGACATCTTCAATGATCAGAGGAATGACAGGTAATGCAGGTCATCGAGGAAATGGTCGACTCTTCAAAGAGAGCAAGGAACTCTAGGTATGAAGAACCAAATGTTGTTTCTAATAAGCTAAAGAAGTTTTATCTTATATTGGCCCTCTCCACTACTTCTCCTCCAGACTCTGGGAATCTGACTTATTGATAGTAGTGCTTCAAGGCACTTCATCGGATAGAAAGAAGGTCTCCCTAATTTGGTAGAGATGGAAACTATCGTGGAGATTATACTTGGAGTCAATTCCACCTATCCTGGAAAGGGTGTAGGGAATGCTACCCTTCAATTGAATAAGGGTAGCACAATTCATTAACAAGAAGTTCTTTATGTACGTGATCTCAAGAAGAACCTGGTGTCCATTTCAGCAATGGAAATCAAAGGTTTGAAGGTGGCATTCATCAATGGAAAGGTACGTATTTGAAAAAGGAATTTTTCAAGATTCTTTTATTCTTAGGTTCAGGGTTGGAAATTTGTATCAAGTTGCAGGAAGTCCATTGGGGACCATGTCAGTTGACACATCTCTTCTACAACACTGAAGGTCTCCTTATTATGGGGCCCTACTCAATGTGAGTCAGATGGTGACAGGGATGCCTGAATTCAAGAAGAGCATGAAGGTACATGTACCAAAGGAAAATCTTACAAGGGGAGCATTCCCATCATGTAGCAAGTCCACAGGTTTGGAACAACCCGAGATGTTTGAGATTCATGATCAGGAATCTCATGTATGCAGGTTGAAGAAAGCTCTCTATGATTTAGAGCTAACACCTTGGGCTTGATATGAGAGGATTGATAGTTGTCTGATGAAGCTAAGATTCAACAGGAGTGAAGTCGATCCAAACCATTGCTTGAAGGTTGTGGATGATAGACCTCTCATACTAGCACCTTATGAGGACGACTGCACTCTGATAGGTGAAGACCCTCTCATTTACAAAAGTAAGAGGGAGTTGGATTCCAGATTTGGAATGATAAATTGCAAGCCCGTGACTACCTCGATGGAGCTTAACTTTTAGAAGTTATGTGGTAGTGATGCCGAACCTGATTTGGGAAATGCCTCTGAGTTTCATAAACTCATTCTAGCATTGATGTCCTTGGTGAAATCCTGTTCGTTTATATGTTTTGCAGTTAGCATGTTGATCTCATATATGGTTGAGCCTCACTAGATTGGTGCCAAGAATCTTATGAGATATCTTCGGGGCACAATTTCTCATGGATTGAGATACATTGTTGGAAATGTGAAGTTGCATGATTATTCGAATGCTGACTGGGCAGGCAATGTGGAGGATCGCAAGAGCACTTCTAGGTGTTGTTTCTCTTTGGGTTCTGCTATGATATCCTGGATGAGCAGGAAGCAGAATTTGGTTGCTTTGAGCAACATTGAGACCGAATACATAGCTATGAGTATGACCTCATGTGAAGCTGCCTAGTTGAGGAAGCTCTTTAGTGAGTTGTTTGGACACATACCATCGTGATCTTCTGTGACAACCAGAGGGGGATTCGATTGTTGAGGAATCCCATATTCTATGATCGCTCCAAGCATATAGGCATCAGGTACCACTTTATATGGGATATGGTACATCAAGGAGAAATAAGGCTCCATCGCATTGGGACTGATGTGCACGTAGCCGACATTTTGTCGAAGCCCCTGGGAAAGGTCAAAATTGTGACTTTCCATGAACGACTAGGAGTCATGGAGAGACTCTCTCCTAAGGGTCCTGTATGATATGGAAATTGAGCTCTAGGAGCTCCAGGGGCTTAGGGGTACATCTTGGAGCGATGAGCAACCATAGGGTGAGTGGTTCAGCCTTCCCCTAGTGGTTTGCTAAGTAGGCATGGTGAGTGGTTCAACCTTCCCTTGGGATACCCCTGGCGACATGTAGGCAGGATGATTGGTTCATCCTTCGCCTATTGAGACATCCTACCCATGTAGTCTGGGACTCATGGGAAGTACCTCTCATTTGGCCAATGAGAAGGGAAATGAGCATAGGGACCATAGTAGTACCGATGGACGCATCGTGTTACTACCATACTCCCTATGCTAGGATGATATTGATTTGGGATCAATTGGAACTGACTTCGGGTCAGTAAGAGTGATATAACTCACTCTCTTTTGGAACTGATTTCAGATCAGTAAGAGTGGTATGATACACTCTCTTTATTAGGAGCTGATTTCATATAAGTAAGAGTGATATAACTCACTCTCTTTTGGAACTGATTTTGGATCAGTAAGAGTGGTATGATACACTCTCTTTATTTGCAATTGATTTTGGACCAGTAAGAGTGGTATGACACACTCTCTTCATTGGGACTGACTTCGGATCAGTGAGAGTGGTATGAGACGCTCTCTTTTATATGGAACTGACTTCGGGTCAGTAGAGGATGGTATGATACATTCTTGGTCACTTCTTCTTCTTCTTAGCTCAGCAGAGTAGAGAAGAGTTGTGCATGGCACTGATGGAAGAGATAGTACAGTCTGGCAAATGGATTAGCAGATGGAGTTCTCCCTAGTTGAGAGGGGGTGTTAAAATTGGCAACTAGGGCCAAACTCCATGTGGGTCTACTTATTCATGGCAGCTGATATTTTTCTTGGATTCCTCTCGTCAAGAGGTGTAGGATTGATCTAAATATCATCCGATTCCGACATGTAGTCATGGAGATATGAATTTATTTGTGTTATGGGACAATTCGTCAAGGTTGGCCAACAACCAAATTGCCCCCACTTGTGCTCAACGTTTTAGTATAAAAAGAGGTGGCTTGTTAGTCATTTGAACACACACTCTTATTGTGATCTCTTCCTATCCACTTGTCTTTGGGTTTTGGTGCGAGGAGATATCCTAAGGGACAATGCTGCACTAATGAAGAGATGCCCTAGATTTGCAAGTTGCCATGGGTAAGAAGGATCTACACAACCCTAAAGAAGATGCCCTAGCTCCTAACACTGGCAAGGAAATAAAGACCTAACACTGCCTAATGAAGATGCCACCTAAACGCGGTCATGGAACAAGGGTGCTAATGTTGTCATGCCCTAAACGCAGAGAGACCTAAACTCTATCCTAGAAGAATCTAAGTTGCAACCTATCGTTGTCATGGATGACCCTATGAAGATGACCTTAATACAGGCTCCTAGCCGTAGAACTTAAGGAAGTGTCATATCCCTATCCTGAAGAGAGGTATACACGCTGGTCTAAAAGAGACCTGACCACAGGTCTGTGTAGCACTCTATATGCTAGCCTTATTACGCAACAAGAAGGGACACTTACCTTAGCCCTAATACGTTATCCTAGGCCGCATTCATTAAGGGTTTGAATGCAGCAAGGGGAGGCCTCTTAGCAAGCCCTAACCACATTATTATGTGTCACATTGGTGCCCTAGATGCAGTCCATGGAGGGAACTTATCCATAGTTAAAGAGGATTGTTAGGAGGGCTGTAAGAGGCAGTTTAGGAGGGTTGTTAGAGGAAGTTTAGGAGGGTTGTAAGAGGCAGTTAAGGAGGACTATTAAAGGACTGTCATAAGCAATATGTTGGTTGTTGTCCTAGAGAAGCTATCCGCTGCTTGAATATGAAATAAGTCTAAACAACCATAGCCTAGTTTCTCTACTAGGCTGCAAGCCATAGCAAGCAGCTAAGGTTGATAAGTGTAAATGGCTGCAACATATTGGATGTTGTATGTACAGCATAATGATATATATTACAACAAGCATGGATGAGTGTATGTTGGATGCAACATGGTGTTAGATACAGCATGTTTAGTTGCAACAAGGATTAGTGCAACATGGTGCAGTATGGTGCAACACAATGGTACATCATGGTGATGATGGGCATGGATATATAGCAGCAACATGATGCATTGTAGCAGCTTGTTGATGATGAGTACAACATGATGATGTGGTACTACTTAGTGATTGGGTGTATCACAGTGATGAGTGTTGCATGGTGATGAAGTCACCTTGGAGGATCAGTTGAAGCAGTATGCTTTCACTTGAGTTCAGATCATCTTCCTCATGTGCCATCTTCTTAGAGAAGATCTCTGCTCTTATTTAGATAAGTCAAAATTTTGACTTCTGATGTATATGTACTATCTCTCTCTTCGCTAAACTATTGAAGAACACATAAGAAGAATTGATCAAGGGTTTCCCCACATTGGGGTTTGTCCTTCGTTGGCGCCACATCTTGTGTCCTCTTGTCTTGGCTTGTCTTCTGCGATTTATGTTTATGTTCTATCTGCATTTTACTATCATGCTAAATGTGATTGCTAATCTGGAATTGATATTGAGTAATATGGAAAATTGAAGTAAATTTGCTATCAGCATAGAACATGCCTAAAATTAACATTATTTATAGAATAAAAACAATAGAAATTATGATGGTCTTATAATATTATAATTATGAATGACTTATAAAAACGAATTGTAAACAAATTTAAAAATAATAATATTATAAAATTTAAAAAATTGTAAATTAGTTGGAATAAATTATAAAATAATATGTAATAAATTAATTTAAAATAAAAAGTCAAAATTAACTATTGAATATATAATTTTTGTAAGCAGAACTTCGGCGAAAATCACATGAGCAAAGACCTTTGTCGACGCGTTTCGAACCAACCAGTGTGGTTCATCGTCAGGACAAGTTGAAGAAACAGATCCAGCTAAGCATGTTAAATAGTCTGAGCAGAGACTCCAACGGCTAATTTTGACCTAGGGACCCAGGTCAAATTAATATTCATTAATTTAATATTATTATTAATTTTATTATCAATACATAAAATATTTTTTTAATGGTTAGTTTTAAAAATTAATTAATTTATATATATATATATATATATATATATATATATATATATATATATATATAAGTTATGATATTAGGTTGTTAATAAATAAAATACTTATAGTGGTTAGTTTCAGATAATATACTTATTTATTTAAATTATTTACTAATTATTGTTAATATAAAACATAAATATATATAATAATATGTTGTTAAGGACTTTTCGATGGTTATATTAAAAAATAATTTATTAATAATAATAATAATATATATATATATATATATATATATATATATATATATATATATATTTCAATTAAAATCATAAAGTTAAGGTTAAAAATATAATAATTTAAATGGTTAGTTAGAAAAGGTAATTTTATCTCTTAAGTTTCTTTCTTATTAATTGTTCCTTTGAACATTGGATAATGACTCTTGCATTTCTGAGATATATTTTAGCAGTCTGTTGATCTTGCTCCTCATCCTAGTCCTGATGATGAACCTAGATTGAGGTTCGAAACACGTTGACCAATAATTCTCCATGTAATTTTCCGGAAGATTTTAATCATTATATCATGAATTACAGAAGCATCCAATCTAAGATAATTATAATTATTAATTATTTTATTTTATTTTTAATATTATATGACCAAGTCAAAATGTATAATAGAACGTTACATTACAACATTTCTACCATGATACACTAGAAAGTGGTTGTGGGTACACAGATTATTTTAAATTATATTATATTTTTTAAAACTTATAAATAGAAATATTATATATTTTGTTTTTATTAATTTATATGTATATAAAAATAAAATAGTTTAATGAGATTTTTTTTGTAATGCTTTTAGTCAATTTTTCTAGATATTTGATTAAAATTTGAAAAAAATAAAATAAATTGTTGAATATATACAATCCAAATGTTTTAGGGATTTTTCAAAGTATTGAATTTATATTTACATTCAAACATTCAATTTAATTTTTTCAAAGTATTGAATTTATATTTACATTCAAACATTCAATTTAAATAATGAAACATTGTTATTTGTTAAAAATAATGTAATGGGATTCCAATCAAAATGATAAAAAAACTATCTTAATAAGCCACATCAATAAAAACATTACATATTATTTTTATATTATGGCATAGGCTAAAATCAATACAATTTCAAGTGAAATTGTAATTTCTTATTGTTTAAAAAACATTTTTAAATGCATTAATAAATTTCACCCCAAATCACTGTGAGAACACTCAAACTTTGTAAATTAAACCAATAAAACATATAATCCTTAAAAATACCTTACACACAATTAACTTAAAAAAAAGGTCATTTTACCAATAAATTAAACTACACATCTATATAATTTATATTAACTTATGAAAAAACATTATTTATATTAACTTATAAAAAGACTATTATTATTTGCAATGTAATCCTAACCTCTCAATTATAAATGCGTTATTTATATTAACATATGAAAAGACATTATTACTTTCAATGTAATCATGATGAAGCGAAAATCTATATTGGAAAATTATGATGGATTTGAACTTCATCCGCTCAATTGGCATATCATGTAATATAATCAAACTTCAATTGGAGTTTTATATTTAATTCTCGTGGAAGCATTTCTGATTTAAGATAAATATAACTCATTAGTTGTGGAAATATTGTACCTATTATCATAAATGTTCATTAGCTAACCATACTTTGTGTTTTGTTGGTTTATTTTTCATTAAAATATCTTCTTCTTTTTTAATGTTTAAGGGGGTTAGATTCAGTGGTAGAAAGGGAAGAATTTTTTTAGGATGGAGCAAGGTTTAATTTCTATGAGAGCTTTTTTTAGAGTTATGGGACAATCTGAAGCACTGGTTGAACACATGAGTGGATCAAATTCTATCTCGTTATACTTTTTATAAAAGTCAATGAACCTTAGCTCAAGTGGTTCAGTAAACAATTTATTTCTCACTTATGTGGGTTCAACTCTCCGGAGGCATGTTGTCACTTGCTCATAACTAGTCCATTTATGACATATAAAATAGATGCCTTTGGTCGTTTGTGGTATTTATGAAAATATATGTATATGGCCTTGTTGCATTTATGAAATAGGTGTATATGGTGCAATAGTGGCAACATGTTGTAACTAGCCCGTTTGTGGCATTGATGAAATGAGCATTTATAAAGTAGATGTATATGGTCGTTTGTGGCATTAATGAAATAGTTGTATATAGTGTAATTGTGGCAACATGTTGTAATTGGCCCATTTGTGGCATTTTATGAAATAGTTGTTTCTGGTTGTTTGTGGAATTTATGAAATAGTTGTATCTAGTGTAATTGTGGTGACATGTTGTAATTGGCCCACTTTTGGCATTTTATGAAATAGTTGTATCTCGTTGTTTGTGGCATTTATGAAATAATTGTATCTGGTGTAATTGTGGCAATTGATCTTTTGAAGTAATTTCTAACTCAACAATTAAAATAAGAGAATAGATGGAGCAATGTAGAAATTGCATAATATAAAAGGAATTTTGTTTTTCTTTTGTGCGGTGAATTATATTAATTACAAAAACTAGGATTTACATAGAGGATTACAAAATTCAAGTGGGTCTCTCACACAAGAGACTAGACCATATCCAAAAATATACTCTCCTTAAGGAGGAGAAGGACAACTGAAGCACCTAAAGGTCCTCTCCTTAACAGTCGAGCCTGCTTACGCATCCTTATGGTCGAGCACCCTAAAGGGTCCCCTTAAGGAGGAGAAGGACAACTGAAAATTGAAAGAAACAAAATAAACCACACAAAAATTAAGACACTAGCCTAAATGGCCTTGTATGAAAGTAACTAGAAATAGGAGATCAAAAACCATAACCATTTCACAATCAAGATGAGGGGTCTGAATTCGAGCTTGCAATCTAGATGGGTGATTTTGGGTCCTCTATTGTTCTTCTTGTCACTAGAGGAATTCCAAGATGTTGCTTAATCTTCTCCATCCTTTGATCTATATCCCTCAAGTGTTTGTGTAGGTGCTCAAGAGAGTGAAGGATGTCCATGCTAATTTCATGATGATCTAGAAGAGTCCACCCCGATAGAAACTTCATTTTCCAGTAAAGATCCATCCCCTACATCCAATCATCTCAGTTAGTAAGAACCTCTATGTCTAAGAGGGAAATCCTATGATAAGAAGCTTCCCCCTCCACGCGGGTGAGTTCTCCCTATATATGCATTGGTGTGAGCTCTCGGTATCGAGAGGAAAAATCCTCTATCCGATGATGCATGTAGGGATGGCCTCGGTGGGCCCGCTCTTGATAGTAAGCTACTCCCCTTCTAACGCAAGCTCGTTGATGAAACATGGAGGACAAAGAAACCGAATGCATAGGTTCAAACCATGTCCCATACTTTCCAAAGGGTTCAATAAAGGTAGAAGGTGCCAAGTACTACTGAAGCTAGGAGCCAATAGTTGACTATCATAAAAAATGGTTAGGAATAGTTTCATGACATCCAGGAACAAGTGCGGGACAGAAACAATATCTTGTAGCCACTAATAACCCTCCCAACACCAAACCACAGGCTTATGGAGATACCACTAAGAACAACACACTTGTAATATAACAAAGCCAAGAGGGATATACAGAGCTAGAACCGATGACTGGAAAATAAAGGCACAACCATTAACAAAGCTAATTTCTCACAACCACCAATATACCTCCCAACACCAAGCCACGAGCTTACAAAAATACCTTTAAGAACACTATGCTTGCAATATAACAAAGCCAAGATGGATATCTAGAACTAGAACCACTAATTGAAAAAGAAAGGCACAAAAAATAATAGAATAAAGGACCCATGACTAATAGCAAAGGTCACCGAACAAGAAAAAGGGATAGCTTCGCCCAGAGTACCAAAGAAGAGAAGAAAACAAATGTGGATTCCTCCCTTGCCCGCATTCGCCATCAGCAAAAATAACTAAAACAAACCAATACTATATCAACACACAAATTTACTTGTTTCCAAATGAAACTACAAATCTTGGAGGTAAGTATTAATTACTCTTTGATGGGAATTCAACTAGGTGTATAACGCCATTTCTCAATGTGTTCTCTAATGGCTTCTCCATATATGCAACCACTCAGTCTCAGATTCCACCACCTTAACTGGCTCCCTTACTAACCACTATTTACCCCCATATAGTGCAATGACCTCAGTGTATGCTTAGAATTTAATAGTGTGAGAGTATTCGTATCGTCCATGCGCTCCACGGGCATAAACCACTTGAATAGACCACCTTAAGTTATCGATAATCACTTCATCAAATCAAATGTTTGGTTCATTATGGTCGCAAAATCTTACATTTAACCTAATCAACAGTGCACTTCCATGTCCCTCGGTTCATTAGCCAGGTGGGGCGATGGAATCGATCATCACTTCATTAAGGAAAAAGGAAATTTATTTTTATAAGTTTATCTATTACAAGAAATTAATTTATTATTTTATTGTTGCACCGAGAGGCACTCTCCATCCCAGTATGTTAATCCAACCCAATAATGTTATGTATCATTGGCTTGATAATTAAAAAAAATTAATAAAATGAAATGAAATTACTGAAATAAAATGGTTTCAATGAAAAGAAGATATATGTATATATATATGTATATATATATGTATATATATATGTATATATATATACATATATATATATACATATATATATATATATATACATATATATATACATATATATATACATATATATATAAAGATAGAAACCAACATAGATCCTTCTTAACTCTAGAACTATTAAGAACTAAGATGCAAACCTCTTTTTTGAGTGCAAAACTTGAGGAAAGATTACACCTCGAGAGATTTGATCCCTCTTGGCACTTGATAAATCCAAGGCTAAGATGGATCTACGTTGATTTAATACAATTAGGTGGTATTGATTAATTTGAATTAGCTTTGATATATATATATATATATATATATATATATATATATATAAACCAACCTATATCCATCTTAACTCCAAAACTATTAAGTACTGAGAGAGATGCAAACCTCTTTTTTGAGTGCAAAACTTGAGGAAAGATTTACACCTCGAGAGATTTGATCCCTCTTGGCACTTAATAAATCCAAGGCTAAGATGGATCTACACTGATTTAACACAATTATGTGGTATTGATTAATTTTAATTAGCTTTAATTTTGATAATTAAATATATATTAAATAAAAAAATGAATTTTTAATACCAACCAATATGATAAATTAGTTATTGAAGACTGCCAACTTTATTTATCCATGCCTCTTATATAATATAACCATACATTAAGCTTTCAAACCTTAAAATAGATCAAGACTTGTTAATCATCCTATTCATGAGTTCACCAATTTACTACCCAGATGGGGGTGTCTACCTAGCATCCACGCTCTAGTGAATAAAGTAATTGAATTGAGGTGAGTTTTTCCCGTTCTGGCAACACGACAACCAAAACATGGTCAGACATGCGTGCAGTAAAAACGGGTTGGAATTTGGTGGTCCTTGAGGTCGGGAAACGATACCCTTGCATGGGAAGCGCGTGGCAATGTCGACGTCTAATACACCGTGCTATAGGGTAACGTTGAGGGAGATTAAATTCCCTCAACTACAAAGAAAAGGATTTGCATGTCACGAGATCTCAGGCAAGATCATTCCTTCTGTCGGCATAGATATGGAAAACCTCAACATTAGCGGATTGGCTCTCTACTTCGATCACTCTAACAAAGGCTTTATGCTCATTTATGACTTCATCATGTGGTTGTGTCTCAGGTTTGTGAAGCTCAAGTTTGACTGTGACACTTGGGAAGAAATTCATATGATTCAAGGTTTAATCTCCTTCTATGTTATCAGGCTCTACATCCATGCAAAGATATTTATATACCATCGAAAATTTTCATGGTGGCGAAATGTTGTTTGTATGATTTACACTAGAGAGAAACCCAACCAGCCTCTAAAGGCGCCCTTCTAGCTCAAGCAGGGTCACCTCACGACTCTTTCATTGTTTTATGGTAAAGGTTCAGGCATCCATAACCTTCCCTTTCCCCAGTCTTTTCATGTTAAATGTTAATATTGTCTAATTTCGTTCAACCATGTCTTCTGGAAGTGGGTTCACCATCAATGTTTATTGTGTTGTTTTTACACAACACAGGGTTTAGGTTGTCTTTCGAACTTGTGGTGGTCTTATCATTGGACTCTCTGCAAGTGTTAAAGCCATCAGGAGTGTCATTTATATGTCCAGTTCTTATATGTTGGGTGTGGTATTTGGGTTATTTTTCTATATGGTTCTGAAACTGGGTTTACTGATAAAATTGTCACTATTATCTCTCTTCCTCTTTGGGGTTCTCGGGTTGTCCATCTATAGCTTCCTTACCACGGATTTTACATATCTAATAGTGTTCCAAGTCTCTTCATTTGTGACAGAGGCAATAATCCCTCATATAGGTTCCACAAGGAAGTGTTTCACTTTTTAGGTTTTGTTGGTAACTATAATACTTACATTTGCGTCTGAGTCTACATTTTCTTGTCCAAGTACCAAAATCGGGTGGGGTTCCGTCTTGTCATTTTTGTACGCAATTGTTTGCATTGTAGGTACACAATGGCTCTGAGACGTAGACTTCCAATGCGACCAGGTGGTGTATTGACTTTGTCTTCCTCAAGGCATAGGGGAATTTTTGTGTGGGAATCTGTTGCCAATTTATTTGACACTATGCCCCTTGAAGTGAGGAAAGAAATCCTAAATTTAGAAGCAAAGGAATTCAACAACAAAAAATACTTCTTCGATTCAGAGATCGTTGGAAGTTCTATGAAATGGGTACCACACCCTGGTAAATTTAGAAAAAGAAGAATTCACTTCTTACACTCCATCACTCATCATCACCAAATGGAGACACTATTCAACATGGTAATATGATACAAGTAGGTGGAAAACTATAATCTCTTTGTAGGACAGGAGGAAATAAAATGCATACTACAGGATATCAGATACAACCTTGACAAGATCGTGGTCAACTTAACCCATGTGGAGAATTTTATAGTCTTTGATTCATACACTGATTCTAATGCTCCAAATGATTAGGAGGAAGTCATTAATGTTGTGCCTCTCAATGTCATCTGGTCTAACCCAGGAATATCTTGAAAAAATTCTCAAGTTGTGGAATCTCCTAGGTCACCAATCATCATGCTTGATTAGCTTTTGGTTCACATACATATATAGTTACACATTTCCTATAAAGTTATAGTAGCATACTTAGTGTTACGTCCTTAGTTTGTTGTTTTTTTTTTGTATAGAAGTCTCCTATGGATATCTTGCATGTCAAAAATGGAGAAGTTAAGTCAATGGTGGCCTTAACTGACATGTATTTTCCAAAGGTCGCCTTATGATTCCAGAGTTCAGTTTTGCTAGCTAATATTTGACATATATGGATTCAGATAGATGTAATCAATATAAGCCACGAAAGATGGAATTTCGGAAAATCTCTTGTGCTAACAATGCATGTAATTTTTACAGTTATCATTAGAATTTTGTCTATATATTTACAAAAAAAAAAGAGCTCACCAACTTACTCTCTTCTTCATGTGTTTTGAATTATTATATTAGTGAATGATCTATTTACGATATCTTGGTTACTTTGCATACCATAAAAATAATGGATTACAATGATATGAAACTCTTGTTCTTGTTAATGAATCTTTCATTACAAGAATTAATCAAAATATTAGTGATTGGATTAACTAGCGTACAAAGAATCATTACTTCATAAATGGAAAATGGCTTATAGATCAATTTATTCATTCAATAAAGGCTTCCAGGATTAGTAACTCAACCCACAGTTGTTATCGGGCTCCAGAGTGTTTGTCCAACCAAGGCTCCAGGACTAGTAACTCAACCCACAACTATTGTCGGGCTTCTAGGGAATTTTTCCAACCAAGGCTTTGAGGACTAGTAACTCAACCCACCAAGGGCTTCGAGAGTGTTTGTCCAACCAAGGCTTCCAGGACTAATAACTCAACCCAAGTTGTTATAGGGCTTCTAGAGTGTTTGTCCAACCAAGGCTTCCAAGAACTAATAACTCAACCCAAGCTAAGGAAACATGAGAACCAACCAAAACAAAACAAGGAAATAAACCCACAATCTCCATGGTTATCCAAGAAATGGGAAGGTTAGGTAGATCCACTTTCAATCCAAGAAATCCTCCATGCTATTCCTTTTCCTTCTGGCTCCAAAAATCCAAGTATTCCACACCCTTCAAGAGTGCTCCAAGAAAACTCTAAGTATCCAAGAGTATGAGAGAGAGAGAGAATAGAAGAGAGCTCCACCAAAATCTATCAAAAAGCTTACCAACTGATCCTCAGAAGCCTTTTTATGAATGAGGCCTCTATTTTATTCATTTTCCATTATTTTCCTTCATTTTCCTCCTCACATTCAACCTATGATCTTTCACCTCCTCTTTCTCCTATTTTCCATTATTTTCATAAATAAAATGCCAATTAATGCCTCATGTATTTCCAAAACCTTAGTCATTGCCTTTGCCAATTCCCTTAGCCATAATAAAATGAATCAACACCCACTAGGATGTTTCTCCCACCATTCATCTTGCAATACATGTCCCATTGACAGTGGCCTTATATATTTTTTACATGGAATTTTGACCGGGGTTGTTACGGAACCCTCCCCCTTGGGGCAACACCGTCCTCAGTGTTCAATGACACCTATAACCAACAAGATTATTGAAAACAAAGCGTACTTCCATGGATATTTATAACATAGCTCGTTGCAGTACTTACAATGACCATCGCTGAAACATGACAAAGATATCATTTACTGGAGCTTTATAACACAACTCATTATGATATTTACAATAACCACATATACACATACACATTTGTTTCAACCAAAAAATAACCACACTGTCTATGGATATTTATAAATCCATCTCAATACAGTATTTACAATAATACAAACATATGCGCATTTTCTCAATGGAAAATAAAAAGGATACGATGCCCACATCCACAACAAGGGAATCCAGAGGTGCACACCTCCACTCTCGAAGTAATACCAGGATTCACCTCCTTTCCAGGAAGTTCAGAATCCACTACAAAATCAAATCTACATCCAATGTCCAGCACTATAATCCTATGCCACCTGTCCTCTCATTGAACAGTTACCAACTCATTGTTCTAGGGCACACTCCCAATGTGTATCTGATTCCATTTGGTAATGCTAATGACAAAAAAAATCCATACGTGACCTTCCCTTATCTATTATACAATCCCTCAGGAAAACAAACCATCCCCTTTCGTGTAGTCACTCACCTTCCAAGTTCCACTGGCACCCCGTCTCGAGCAGTCCATCCCTTGGCAAGGCTTCCTCCCATCGGAGGATACAAAAACCAGGGCATATACCTGCCTCAAAACCATCATACCAGTCATAGCATGCTCATGGAAGTCAATGGACACTATTGGGTGCCAATGTCCCATAATGGCCTTGCTCCTGAAGTGATTTACCAACATACTGTTGCATGTTCCAATTCCTTTTGCTGACGTAGCTAATTCTTGCAGTTGATTTCAACCACCCAACCGGGCATGTTCATGCATTCTTGTACCAAGCACATAATTTCCATTAGATTCAAAATAAATTGAAATAACTTCAAATCATACCTCATTGGTAGCTACATTTGCAATTGTTTTCACTTCCTGTCGCAACAACTCAAACTAACATCTTTGACCAAATCATCACATATAACATATCACAACAAGTTAGCTTGAAACACAATCATCATAGATCAAAATCATAAATCAAACGTAACCATCATAAACCAGAATCATAGATCACATGTAATCATCATAGACCAAAACCATAAATAACATACATAATTAAACTGAAATAAAATATTGATACTTATCCTTTAGTCGATCCTTAGCTTCTACCTTCTCTTTATTCCGTACGCACTTTGAATTGGTTGCCAGACCCGACAAACACCAAGTTCCTTCTCCTCAACCATGTTCACACACACATAGTGTATATCCCACACCTACAACCACACATGGCATACCACACCATGCAATACATGCATCTACACTTGACATGCAACACATACACCTACACCCAGTGTACAACACAATACGATACATAATCCTACGTCTGGTGTACGACACAAATCAACATGTATACGTACACAATGTACATCACAAGACATAAATTCTACACACAACGTGAAACATCACAAAATTCATTCACATACACCCAATATACAACAAAACTCAAACATCCATACCCGATGTACAACACCACACAATACATATACCCACAAAGAGTACAATACAATGAATACACATGTCACGATACGACGACTACACAATGCACATACATAGTACTGCATGTACACAACACAACATGTACAACATGCACATAATAGTACACGTACACTAGTACCATATGTACCACATGTACACAGTACCACATGTACATCGCAACCACCTGCACAACATGTGCATATCATCACATGTAGACGACACCACCAGAACAACGTGTATACAATGCCACATGTACACTGCATCACCTATACAATGTGTACACAATACGACATGTACATAGTACCACATACATGACATGTACACAATGCCACCTATACACAACGCCACATGCATGACATGTACACATCACCACCCGCACGCAACGCCACTTGTACAACATGAACACAACACCACATGCACACATCACCACTTGTACAATCATGCACACAACACCATATGTACATAGCACCACATGTACAACATGCATGCAACACCACATGTACATAACATTGCATATCTAACATGTACATAGCACCATCTATACACAACACCGCATATCCAACATGTGCAGAGCACCATATGCACACAACACTATATGTACCACCTTGTACATAATCAATGCATAACAACATATACACAGACTATATACATACAACACTGCATGCACACAATATCACAGATGCAACATGTACAACATATACAACATATACAACATATACAACATATGAACAATAATAGTACCACACATCCCAAAACCACACTATCTCTACCAAGCAACCTTGCTTCCAACGTCTTATCCATGCTTTTCCTAGCATGCCACATACCACACTGCTTTCATTTCACTGATGTATCCCTCGAGATACCTGTCCATACAATAGACATAATATAATAATGTAATATCAACTCATAACCACATGATACTGACCTCATAAATCTGTCAGGCTACTCCTCCCAATTGATTCCTTGTAAGACCCGAAACCTCTTCACATCATTCTCCTGCGTAAGCAATCATTCCTCCAAAAGAATGATTCCTAACGACAATGTCAGACAGTGACATACATACATACATATATATACATATAAATATTAGCATTGAGCAATCATGATCCATGATGACACTATCAGAGAAGACATACGTACTTACATACATGTATGCATATATTAACATCAACACAATCATTATTACAACATAATTACCAAATATCATAAGGTCAAGGTTAAGATAACGCCCTTTATGCATGAAACATATGTGCAACATTGAGAACAACATTACCCAACATAGCCAAGGCATCTGACACCTCATATCCATTTACTTCACCTTTCCTGTTATCTTTCTCGTGACTATCCCGCCACTGTCCATTTACATCAATGGACCAAACTAGTCCAACCAACTGTGCTTACCCATGCACAAAGCTTCATCTGAGTCTTACATTACCTGTCGAGTACCACACAACTCTCCCCAATCTTCATCAACTTTCCTCTTTCCCAACTAATTCCCAAAACTCAAAACATAAAAGGCAAGCCAAGAAACAAAAAAGAAGAAAATCATGAAAGCCAATAACAACAATATGACACCATAACCAAAGTGGAAAGGCCTTGAACCAGACATAAAAATACCATAATAAAGCACAAAAAATCACCAAAATACCAAAAGCACAATACTAACAACAGACACCATGACTCAATCCCCATGGTTCTGAGGGAAAACTCAACTTGAGCCTTCTTCGAGATTTCATGGTAATCTCTCTTGCCATGCAACTTCCTGCATCATATTGTCATAAACACATAACTGTCAGTGCATAATTAAACATAACAATACACCAATTACCTTAGTTTGTTGCGCCAAGCACTTTGATTTGTAACTGAACACGTCCATGCCATCTCTCAAGGGGCTCCAATTCCTTTGACGAATCCACCTATAACTAGAGACTAGCTAATATACCTGTCAAGTACATGTTCATAAATATAGCATATATCGTAATAATGTCAGACAAATTCACGGTGAAGAATACTTCTTGCATGCAAAGTACTCATTCATTTGGAATTCGGGTTTCCACACTATTGACGGTGCTGGACCCGCCAACATGTAAGGGGATCTCCCTAGTAAGAAGTCCCAACTAGACCTCAGACTGTTTGGTGTAGGATTCCCAGCAGTGGGTTGTGTAGTATTGCCTTGACCACGGTTTCACATAGAGGCAAGTAAGATGTCCCTGTTGGTAGTAAGGGTGTGACAGTCGCAACAAGCCAAGGAAGGTGTATAAATGGTTCTAACACACGGAGGGTGATGTGAGTGCGCCCCTTGGAAACCTGTGATAGCATGGAGTTAAGAAGGGAACACACGAGCAAAGATGCACCACAACATGTAAGGCAATTTAGCTAGCAATCCAAAGTGATGGTTAAACCAACAACACATTTCAATAAGATTCATACATACATACACAGAAATAACTATGCATGCATGTGTAAGTAAACAAATACATATATCATTTAGAGTAAACAGATAGCTGAAATACAATACAACATATGCATGAAATGTGTTGGTTCTTATATTAATAAGTGTAAGTTCCAATCATACAATACATCCATGTCCAACCACTAGTTCTGACAACGGAATGTTACAGCCACAACCGCCTACTCCTCCAAAGATATGTACTAGCTCTGCGCAGTGGAGAAGCCAAGGCTCATTACAATATTGTCCAAGCTCTCTCTAAGATAGTCCTATCGGAAGCTTGGCTGACCAAAAGCCTTTATAATGAGTTATGAGGTTCTATTTATAGCAAAGGGTGGGGTGACCCTTGACATTCCCCTTTGTGACAGTTCATCTACCCTCATGACTCTTCATCTACTCTATGACTGTTACATCCAACTATCGACACTTGAACTTCCACTTGACAAGACATTACATTACAATTCACATGTGCCTAAGTGAGATAAAATGGCTTGAGCAAGCCATGCAAGACATCACGGACACTTGGTCCGTTATGATGAGACCAACTCTTTAACATGCTTGTGATGGTGAAGGTGGTGAGCTGATGCCAAGCTTGATCATCCGTGATGGTGTGTATGCGCTCCATGGTGACATCTTGTTGAAGTGAACTCTTGCCTCTGTTGCATCTAAGTGCATTGGTATGGCTCCTCCATCCAACTCATCTGCTAGCATGTGCATGGTCTTCTTGGGTGTGGCTGAACCGGAAACCCACTAATGCATAGTGTCTGTGCTAATCTTCTAGTTTGTGATGGTGGTCATGCACATCAACTGTCAACTGCATGTTCAGCTCCAGTAAGACTTGCTTCTTGTCTTTGCCTTGGAGAGTGCGCTGAATGGGTGGGATCGCATGAGTGTACACAATGACATGCATGCTTCTCAATTCCCTTGCATGCGATCAACAACAATGTTCACCATTTCTGCTCCGTGCTAGCTGTTGGGATGTATCTATAACTTATACGGGCACAGTTTCATGCATGAGTGCATGTTGTGCCCCCTGCTATACCTGTTCCCGCTACAAATCATTCTCTCGTCTATGTAGCTCCTGTTCTTCCTTGAGTTGATGCTTCAACACATGCAACTCCTTCTCTTTTATGTTCTCTTCCTTCATGCGATCTTCATGTCGCATTGTCACCTCACAGCCTGAGTCTCCAAAGTTGCTTTCATCACAAGTGGATCTGCTTGATCTTGCAACTTTGTTCTGCCTCTGTGTTGTCAACAACCTTCCTCTTATGTTTGTTGCATCCGGTATGTTGCCTTCAGCTGTTGTTCATGGTGCTTCTTGCCGTGATATTGTTGTCGTCATATCCTGATGTCCTTGTCTACGAACAACTTGATGGGTAGGCAAGTTCATAGACACTTGATCGACTGCATCCCCAAGTGTGCTCTGAATGGTGTCTTTGACTCTGCTCTCTTGGAAACCATTGTACCTATACTGCTGGGAGGCAAATGAACACCTGTGATACCTGGGGACATGGAAACACTCATGGAAAGAAATCTGTCAGTTGAAAACCAAAACGAACTTGAGAACTGACTTGCAACATACCTGTGTGACTGATCATGAAGGTCGCGCAATTTCCGCCGGGAGGTCGAGAGACTGACTTCCAAAATGCGCAAGGCACAATTCAGGTTGTCAGGAGGCCGGTTGACTACTGGAAATGCACAATGCATAGTCCAACCTTGCCTGCTGAGGACTGAAACTACACAATGCGCAATTTCAGTTAGCAGTGACATGCAACTAGCAGACTGCATTGTGTAGTTTCTAGGGCCAGCGGGACACTAACTCCAATAATTGCGCAATGCAGGCCTGGAGGTCAGTGCCTAGCTAGACTTGCGCAATTTCTGGATGGAAGGCAGAGTCTTCGCTTCCAGAAATGCGTAGTGCTAGCTGGGCAAGGCATAGTCCGGGCCAAGGCAGCCTAGTTAGGCTGATGGGTGACTGAAAACATGCGAAGTATGAAAGCATGATGAGATGAGTGTAACCAAGAGTGAAAGTTCATTCATGAAAAAAACAAGTGTAGGATTTGGAAAGTGGGAAAGCATGCATGTGTGTGAAGCGAGTCGCTGCAACGTGACCGTTTGTGCAAAATAGTGTAATGGCATGCGACAAAACTGAGATGTTAACGGAAACTGAAACGGTGCTAGTACAAGCTAATATGTATAAAATGATAGCAAACGCTCACTAAAATCAAGCAAACAACATTCATACGAAGTGAAACACAAAAGGTGCCAGAAACACAGCGCGAGACATGAAAAGCGGGATTACCCCAAAATAGCTGATTTGAATCTGTCGACGACTCCTAAATGCAATGTGGGATGTTAGAGCTGCAAGATCGATGTGAGGAATCAACTTTGTAGCATCTGGTTGATGAGTTTCAATAAAATCAAGGTTGCGACACACATGCCACAAGTCTTGGAAGAGCGACACTTGGTGGGAGGTTTCTGAAATGATCCTTGCATGCAAATTCCAGCTACTAAAAGTATATCCCTGAATCAAGGGATGCCTTTGCATGCTACCTTGGGAGAAGCATCCCATGCATGCAAATCAGTTTTTCTTGGTCCCAGAGGGAACCGATCAAACCAACTGCACATGCAACAGTCTGCTCAGTTGGAAGAAAAAAATGCGCATTTCTGGGAGGGAGTTGGGCTGGCTGCCCAGAGGGATTGCACAATTTCTAGGTGGAGCAGGTGAATGCTACCCATAATTGCGCAATTTTTTGGCTGAGCAGTCCTGATGGGAGGAATTGTGCAATTTTTCTAGTGAACAATGATAGTAGATTTGCACAATTATGGAGCCCAGCAGGTTGCCAGACAAAATTGAACAATTTATGGAGGGAAGGCTGGTTCCCCTCTAGAATTTTACATTTTCTTGAGGGAGATGCTTAGCTTGCAGCTGGACCAAGTCTGGTGAAACAACCTGCGTTATGAAACCATCTCAAGAAAAGATAGAAAAGATAGATCAACGCCTTAGAATTCAGCCTCTTCGAGGGGGCAACCTCCTTTACATTACATAAATGAACAATTCTTGGATGATTCAAATGAAAAAACCTCCTTTCTATATATAGGAGTCTAAGGAGTCACAATATAACCCAACTGACCTAACAATAATAATAGAAAGCCACAAAAATAACAATATAGGGATTCTATGGGGCACAGTAATAACAATATGGGGATAATAGGGGCACAACAATATTAATAAGGGATGCAACTATAATAGTAATGGGGTAATCACTAGTATTATAGGGACCCAACATGCCCCTCTCCTTCAAAAAAGTGTTGTCCTCAACACTTGAGTAGTTCTAGATGTTTCTATATAAAATTATCATCCTCCCATGTGGAATCTTCAGCAAATAAGTTCTTCCACTTGATAAGATACTCCGAAATTGATCGATTTCGTAGCTGTCGAGTTCTTGTTTCTATGACTGCTTCCAGTTCCAATATAATTTTTCCTTCCTCATCAAGTTTTGGCAATATTGTTTGAACTGGGAGCTTGTCGCCCATAACCTTCTTTAAACATGAAACATGGAAAACTGGGTGCAATCGAGAAGCTGCAGGAAGCTCCAATTTGTATGCCATAGTACCAATATTTTGCAACACCTTGTACGGACCATAATACTTTGGTGATAATTTATTATCCTTCTTAGCTTGCTTGATGGACATTTTCTTATATGGTTGTAGCTGTAGGAATACCCAATCACCTACATCAAAACTTCTTTCACTGCGATGTTGATCTGCCTATTGTTTCATTCTATTCTGTGCCAACATGAGGTTATCCTTTAAGAGTTGGAGGACTTGTTGTTGATGTTCGATGTGATGTTCCACTGCTTGAACCTTATAATTTTCTCTTAAATATGATGTGATGGATGGTGGCTGATATCCATAAAGTGCCACAAATGGGGTCATTTTTGTTGCTGTATGGAAGGAAGTGTTATACCACCATTCAGCCAGAGGCAACCATTTGACCCATTGTGTTTATTTATCAGATACAAAGAAACGAAGATATCCTTCCAAACATTTGTTTACTATCTCAGTTTGCCCATCAGTATGAGGATGATAAGATGAGCTATGAGCTAACTGAGTACAAAGACAAGAAAATAATTCTGTCCAAAAATTTCTAGTGAAAATGGGATCTCTGTCATTTACAATAATCTTTGGGTTTCCATGTAGCTTTTGAATTGTTTCCATAAATGCAGTAGAAATTGTACTGGCTTTAAATGGATGTGATAATGCACAAAAGTGTGCATACTTGGTAAGTCTGTCAACTACCACCATGATGACACTCTTTCCCTCAGACTTGGGTAAACCTGTGATAAAATCCATTGAAACCTCCTCCCAACGTTGGCTTGGAATGGATAAAGGTTGTAATAGACCAGGTGTCTTAATTGTTTCAACTTTATTTTGTTGGAAAATCAAACATTCCACCACAAATTTTTGAATATCCGATTTAAGGCCATCCCAAAAAAATTCCTTCTTAACCCTGTGGTAAGTTTTTAAAAATCCTGAGTGCCCTCCTAAGGGAGAAGTGTGCAATTCCATAAGAATCTTTTGTTTTAGTTGGGAATTCTTACAGAGGTATAAGCGATCTTTGTACCATAAAGAATCATTTTTCCAGCTAAATGTATCAGACGTATTGGAATCTTGTTGTAACTTTCGAATAAGTGCCCACACTTCTTCGTCATTCTTCCATTCCTCCCTTGCTTCGTTTATCCAATCTGGTTGGATAATAGAAATGGCGCACAACAATGCTTCCACATCCTCATCCTTTCTTGAGAGTGCATTTGCCACCACATTTTGCTTCCCTTTTTTGTAGATGATTTCAAAGTCATAACCCAACATCTTTGTGACCCACTTTTGTTGCTTTTCATAGGATAATCTTTGTTCTAAGAAGTATTTAAGGCTATCGTGATCCGTTTTTACCTTGAAGTGTCTTCCCATTAGGTAGGGTCGCCATTTCTTAAGTGCATGGATAATTTCCAACATTTCCTTCTCATAAATAGCTTTGTGTAAAAACTTTCCCTTGATTGGATGACTTTCAAAAGCAATGGGTCTTTCATCTTGCATTGAAACAACACCAATTCCATTTCCTGAAGCATCACATTCCATAATAAAGGTTTTTGTGAAGTCCGATGTAGCTAAGACCGGTGCTTGGCACATTGCCTCTTTAAGATGTTCGAAGGCCTTTGTTGCTTCTGGAGTCCATGAAAGTGCATCTTTCTTCAATAATGTTGTTAGAGGTGCTACTATTCTCCCATAATTCTTAACAAACTTGTGATAATACCCTGTCAACCCGATAAATCCTCGTAGATGCTTTATGGATGTGGGGATTTTCCATTCCTTAATGGCTTTAATTTTGCTAGGGTCTACCTTAACTCCTTCATGAGATACAATATGACCTAGATATTCCACCTCTTGTACTCCAAAGAAACATTTGGATATTTTTGCATATAATTGTTTCTCCTCCAATAGTTGTAGCACCCTGTCAACATGTTCAACATGATCCTTCCAAGACTTGCTGTAGATTAGTATATCATCAAAAAATACTAACACAAATTTTCTAAGGAATAGTTTGAAAATGGAATTCATCAAACCCTGAAATGTTGAAGGTGCATTGGTAAGGCCAAAAGGCATGACCACAAATTCATAATGACCCTCATGAGTTCTAAATGTTGTTTTTAGAATGTCTTCAGTCTTCATTCTGATTTGATGATATCCTGAACGAAGATCCAACTTCGTGAAGTAAATTGATCCATGCAATTCATCCAGCAATTCATCAATGACGGGAATGGGAAACTTATCTTTAGTAGTGAGCTTGTTGAGCTCCCTATAATCCGGACACATGCACCATGATCCATCCTTCTTGTGCACTAATACTACTGGAGCAGAGAAAGAATTTTGACTCGGTTGAATTATACCAACCTCTAGCGTTTCTGCAACCATACGTTCAATTTCACTCTTTTGGGCATAGGGATATCTGTACGGCCTGATGTTTGGAGGAACACTTCTTGGAATCAGATGAATAACATGATCATGATCACGAATAGATGGGAGACCTTTGGGAGTCTCAAATACCTTGGAATGATTGTCCAAGACTTTTTGGAGATCTGGAGAAATAGATGATTGCAATGTGGAAACATCTAGCGAACATAATTGTGCAATTACACCCATTTGTTCCTTTTTTAGAAGCTTTGTCATACCGTTAGAGCTGATTATCTTTCCCGGTTTCCCTGCAATACCCCTTAATTCAACTTCCTTTCCTTCCACAAAAAATTTCATGAAAAGTTCTTGAAAATTAAAAGCTATTGTACCCAAGGATTGTAGCCATTGGACTCCTAGTACAACATCAGCACCTCCCATTGGAATGGAAAGCATTGGGCTAGTCAACACATATTCTCCCATCAATAGCTTGATATTATGGCACTTTCTAGAGCAATTTATTGTTCCTCCATTTGCAACCATCACTTGACACTCTGGTGCTGGATATAAGAAGCAATTCAATTCTTTTGCTACCTTACAATGAACGAAATTGTGGGTGCTTCCTGAATCAATCAACATTATTACCTTTTTCTTCTTGATTTGTCCTTCTATCTTGATGGTTTGAGGAGTGGTAATTCCCGCCAATGCATTACAAGATATGGTCGGATTCATTTCTTCTTTATCTAGGCTTTGTTCCTGGAGTATATCCTCTTCTTTTGACCTTTCTTGCTCCTTTTCTTCTTCCTCTTCGCAATCTATGTAGAATAATTTCTTCTCAGCACACTTATGACCTTTAGTGTATTTGCTATCACAACTGTAACAAAGCCCTTTTGCTCTTTTTTCTTCCAATTGTTGTGGTGTCAACCTTATAGGTTGTGGGAGACTAGGGGCAACAACACTTCCATCTTTATAGTTGTGAGTGGTATGCTTCCTGGTTGCCATAATTTTGCTTTCCATTTTTCTTGCTAACCTGAATGCCTTCTCTAATGAATTAGGTTCCCAAAGGCGAACATCATGTTGGATATTATCCTTTAAAGTCCCTATGAACACATCAATCCTATGCTCCTCTGGAATATTTTTGACCCTTATGTTCAATTTTTGGAACTCCTCAATGTGCTCCATTATTGAACCCTTTTGTTTGAGACTTATCAATTGGCTAAAAAAAGTGTTGCTTTTTGTATCCTCATAACGTGCTGTCAATTCTTTTGTAAAAATTGCCCAAGTGATAATTTGTTTACGAGAGCAAAGCCATTGATACCATACAAACTGATTTGGTTCAAAATATAAAGTTGCAATACGTACCTTTTGTGTGTTTTGCACATTATTGAGATCGAAAAATTGCTCCATCTGTAATATCCATGTTGCGGGATCCTTGCCATCAAACTTCCTCATATCGATTTTTGGAATATGGTGGGTGTTCGATCCCACATTAGAGTCTAAGAAATCATGATTAACATTTCTTTTGTTTACATCATGAGTTTCCTTTACTACCTTTTCACCATTAGTAAGTATTTCTTGTAGAAAATTTGTCAAATCTGTCTTCAAATCTGCCATGTCTGTCTTCAAATCTGCCATGTCTCTCTTCAAATCTGTCTTCAAATCATCCATCTTAGCTTCCACACCCTTTATCTTAGATTCCACGCCATTTATCTTAGCTTCTGTTAGCTTTTGTGAGAGTGACATTTGTTGCACTTGTTCTTGTAATTTTGATATATCACATAGCATTTCTTCCTCTTCTTCATGAGTCATGCTAGAGCTTTCAGGTTGCTTACTAGGTGTTTGCATTTTCTTTCCTCGGGGCATCAGTTATCGATAATAATGCTCTACTATGCCCTTTGAATTCCTTCAAAATAAAATTTCAAACCAAGCTTAAGCAAAAATTAAAAAAAATCTACACACCTTTTTTCACTTTGTAGGAGCTCGATATTGCCTCCGATGTATCTATGTACTTTCTGATCATCTAGCTCTGAAATTGTGATCTGTAGTAGCCCTCTGTGTCCTCTTTCCAATGCCACCAGTCTGACCCAAATTGGATTCTCCAAGGAAGAGTTATGCGAAATCTCCCACAGTGACTTGATTATAGACTAGTTCAGTAGAGCGAACTTGTACGACGTGCCACGAGTCACTGTTTCAACCTTTGGCTCTAAAAAATATATACAAGAAATTACAGTCCGTCCTCTTTCTGTAACTTCTTACGAAATTTCAATTCGATGCTCAAAGAGAAAGTTATGACGATTTTCCCCAGGTCACCTGTTTGGAATGTAATTTAGGAGTCTATTTGGAGCAGCGAAACCCTAGAATCCAAAGCTCTGATACCAAATGTTATGAAATCGGCTCAAGAAAAGATAGAAAAGATAGATCAACGCCTTATATTTCAGCCTCTTCGAGGGGGAAACCTCCTTTACATTACATAAATGAACAATTCTTGGATGATTCAAATGATAAAACCTCCTTTCTATATATAGGAGTCTAAGGAGTCACAATATAACCGAGTCGACCTAACAATAATAATAGAAAGCCACAAAAATAACAATAGAGGGATTCTATGGGGCACAGTAATAACAATATGGGGATAATAGGGGCACAACAATATTAATAAGGGATGCAACTACAATAGTAATGGGGTAATCACTAGTATTATAGAGACCCAACAGCCTGTGAGGGAGGATGAAACAAGTTTTTATGGACATGTTGTCATTCTGCAAGAAAATCACTGAATCTTGTGTACTTGACAAGGCAAGACATGCTACTGTGAAAGGTTGGTAGGGAGGCTCCAAAACGATGCTAAGGAAAAATTTTGGAGGGTGGTTGTTGCCGCTACAACACAAACATAACCAAAGGAGTTCTTGCCCAATTCCTTTCTTCTACCTTTTTACTTTGTTGCAATCGAGGCTTAGTTATATAAACACATCAACTATTACCTTGTCATGCTAACACCAAGCATGTTTCTAGCAACTGCTAACACATGTCAACCACATGTTCCAAATATCGAGAAAATAATTTCTATCGATTTGAAATAAACCTTTACCAAGACTAATAATCATGTCATAATCCATAGTTAACTCATAATCATTAGACATAATGCTAAAACTGTCAGCTACTACACTCATGTACATAACCACTGTCTCAACACATGTGTTAGTACAATCATCTTAAAACAAGATCTTTTGAACACATACTCATATTATGAAATTCATTAAACATTCAACCAACTTGCAAACTTACCATGTTAAATAAATCAACTCGACAACATAATCGACACCAAACACTCGAACACTAAATAGATCAAACAATCAAGCACCAAATATAGACATAAGCGAACTCATACCTTAATGTATCTCTAGGGAGGTTATCTTGTCTGGACAATCAATCCAGTTAGCACGATATAACTTCACAACATATCAACTCAAACATAAACAAGATCATGATATCCATAATACTCACTATCTAACATGTTCACATCATACGTTCATAAACATTTTCCGTTCATGCATAACAATCACATATGTATGATCAATCTAGATTAGCACAACACAAGGTCACAATAAGTCGACTCATACCTTAATATCGTAACCATAACCATCTTTATAGGCCAATCTAGGTTAAAACAATACATATAACATCAAGATATTAATGTAATAATCCTAATCATTAAGCTACTGGCATATAGCAACAACAAGTTAACCTATAACATACTCATCAACAAATATAACCTAATCACCAAGCTAACTATCATAAAACATCAATAGCAATGCATACAACTACAACATTCTTGACTATCCAACACATGTGCTTATGGCTATACTAATCAACTATCATCTATCATGTATGTAACCATAACATCAAAAGACATGTACATAAAACTAATGTATATAATCCTAATGCATATAACAATCCTTTACTTACATACTGACATACCAAACATATAATACATGCATGACGATATGCTCTTACCCAAAAGTCCAATGCTGCAACCTCATTATGATGATCTGCATCTCCTGCTCTATCTCAGCCAACACATTAGCATCATAACAACCAATAGCACCACAGTGACCTAAATCACATACCCTGACTTCACAAGGCATGTTTGACCTACTATACATGCATAACTATAACCAAGACCATACACGCATAACAACTGCACACAGACATATAACACATGAGTAAAAAACCATATACACATCATTCTAGCTAGAGTCTAGTCATTAATGCATGACCATATCAACTACACAAACCATGACCTCATGCATGACAACAACAACCAAATCACGTGCACTTGATAACATGTGAACACTGACGTGCATAACAAATGCATATACAACCATACAGTTATGATGACGTACTCTACGAAAATACCTTTAAACTTCACATGGCGACATCACTACAACCATGACAACACTATGAAAATGCAACAAGCACATGGACTACATGCATAAGGAACACATATGCAACCAACATGAATGCATGACCAACACACAACCCAAGGAGAGTACAACCATGCTCTGATACCACTCTGTAATACCATCCTCCCACATCTACTAAAGCAATTGTTCATTCGGGGTAAACATGCGATGAGAGGCCACTATGATAAGACTCAACCTCCTAGGCAACCTTAAGGAAATGGAGTCAATAAAACAAGACCTTACAGACCTCCCTCAGGTGCTTCAAGACCCCCAGGAGCTAATCCACCACTCTAGGTGTCCAACCCCTGAGTTAACCTAATATTTCAATGAACTAAACCCAAATTATCTCCCATGACAAGGCATGCATGCAACTGGAACCCTATAGTCGCTCCCACAATGCCTGCAAGAGAGAGATTGCGGTCTTTTTCAGCTAGTTATGTGCCAGAGACTACGAGATTTAAGTCACTTTTTCAAGGCTAGTCTCCTAACCAATGCCTACAACTTGATGAGACTTTCCAGGACAATAAATGACACCAAGGCAAAGCCTTTAACACATAACTTGATTAAGGGCTTGACCTAACCAAGCCTAACCATGATAGACATTTTGTCAAACACTTAGTAAATATGCAACCTACATGTGTAAATAATAGATCTGAGCATAGGGGTCTCATACTTATTCATGATTCGCCATGAAGCAATGTTTCCTTATCACTTTAACTTCCATTCCATTGATTGTGTCATAGATACATTGTTCATTCATTTACAAGTAAAAACATGATGAGATCCATACACAACTACTGTCATAAAACACATACATAACCAACATAATAGCAATAGAAATACTCATGAAATTATAGCCATATAGACCACATATAATCCATCAAAATGCTCATATAAATACAAAGAGAAATAACCTTTCATTAATGAGGCAAAATCCAAACCCAGGATGGGAATTCCACATTCCACCCGACCGTATAATGGCTGAGCCAAATCTTTCTTCAACCATTCACCCCTATGCCATATTCCAAGGATGAATGTGGGATTTCATAGAACACATCAATCAAAACTCATCTAGGGATTCTAGAGGCCATCCACCTCAACCCATGAAATAGTGGTTCCACCTCACGGTCGAACATCAAAAAAAGTCCGACACGAGAAAGCTTTCCACCTTAGCCAATTTAGAATCATCATTGTTAAGAGAAAAGAGTTGATTTATTAACATTTATTTGGTGCCCTTCAACCCAGAAAATACATTGTAAGTTTACAAGTCTTGCTTATCTTTCAAAATTAGGTGCAATAATGTATCCATCTACTAGTGCAAAGCCAAAGAGTACAAGAAATGGAGTCACTTCTTTCAAAACCCCTTTCAATTTTGCACCAACCACCTCTGAGTCGGAATAGTAAGGTCGTTCCCAGATTTCCTTTGACTCCAGCAAAATAATTTCTCTCCTCACCTCGAGAGGAACAACGTCGAAGAATGTTCCAACTAAGTCATAGGAAAAATGTGTAATTCTCTTAAATCCAACATTGTCGACACTGCCCCTCCTGCTCATCATTCTTTAACGAGGAGGCATCATGATTAGAGCAAGTGAACAACCAAAGAAGAATAAGAACCACGACCTACAAAGCTAGAAAACGGATGAACCACAAACCCTTGAATCCCTAACCATAAGAATGACCAAATCGTCCCCCAATTTCCACACCAAAGGACCAAATTCAAGCAAGTTCTCCCATTTAGGACAACATAATGACATAGAACCCCAAATTTCCCAAAACCAAGCTAAACCATGAAGGATTCTAATACCCAAACTAACAATAAAAGTGAATCGAACAGTTACAACACACAACGTCCTCACCAGAGTGGAACCTCGAAGAATTAAAGAGAAAAGCACTAGCATAGACTATAAAAACCCTAGTACATAAATGCCGAGAATTCTTGGAAGGAAAACCAAATACCACCGACCAAGACCTTTTTGACATACAGAGCGATAAACTTGTGGAATTGAAAGATGCATTATGACAAACCCAAATTAACAATATACAAAACCAATTGCTATTAAAGGGGACGAAGTACCTCAATAAACACTAGCAGATTGACCAGACAAAACAAAATTGATGCGAGCTCGTGAAAGAACCCAATCATGCACAAATGAGATAAAAAACAATGACTAAAAACCAAACCAAGTAAAAAAAACAAAGATAAAACCTTCTCCTTTCCCATAAACACGTACCTCCACTACCTCAATACATTTACTATTCATTTATATCCAAATAACCTATTGTCTGAGCCCCAACGTCCTTCAACAAATCCCAACCATACCATTATGAAGTCCAAACGCTTGTACAATGAACACACCTTACAAAGAGGCCCAACTCTTACCCTCATTAACACCCTATCAAGGAATTCATTTAATCATATTACTATAAATAAAATAATTCAATATGTTTTTAAAATAGAAATTCTTTAATCTTTTTTACTGGAGTAAGGTTAATCTTATAAAATGTATTGTTTAATAGTAAAAGCATTGAAACATCGGGAAAATAATTATCAATTAAACTTTCACTAGTTTAATGGTTGAAACATATTCTTCGGAACAAGAACATTGATTTACGGGTTCAATTTACCAAAGTATATCATTATGTAATTATTTTTAATTATGTTTAGTAAAGAATTTGTGGAGAATTCTTCTTATATTCGCTAAATATAAACTATTAGCCCATCATTTCAGCTTCCCACGTTATATGTTTCTCAATCAAATTTTAAGATGGAGCCTCTCATGTCAATCAAACTTTGTTATGGTTTATGTTTACACTTAAACATGTGTTCCTTGATGATTGCGTCACTCAACACCCCAAGAAAAAGGAATTAAGAAGTTATCTACAAATTGTTTATCAAGTTCCACTACATTAATAAGTTATGTTTTATTGAGAAATATTTTTATGAGTATAAATTTTCTGATTAGAGATACCATTAATATGGAATATTAATGGTAAATTTTCTTATTAGAAAAAGAGAGATATTTGATATTTATATTAATGGTAAATTTTCTTATTAGAAAAAAAAGATATTTGACTTTCCATATTAATGGTAGGGAATAGATTGGGGATAATGTGTGATAATGTTGTTATATTATTAATATAGATTCATTAAAGATGAAGAAGGATTAAGTTTTTCAATTGCCTTTTTTTTAAATATAAAATTTAAGAAAAGATTTTTATTAAGAGAAATTTGATTCATATAATAGTCAGAGGTAATGCGCTTTAAAGAGTGAATCTTATGTGGGCGTTGGGCTAATTCCCTATTTACAACCCTTGACACTTACCACTTACGGTAAAGAGAGTGTTCGCCTTGGCCGGAGGTTGCGAGGCTAGTAATAAAAGTTGTCATGGGTCGGGAAAGGTCCTTATCTTTCTTCCCCTAAACCACTTATCCATTAGGGGAATCTAGGGCGAATCTCTTCCCTACATCTCTAAGTGTTTCTCCCCTACAAAGTGACTTCCCCTCCCCCTATGAGTTCCACGCCTTTGTTGTTTAATAGATCTAAAATCAAGATGGATAATATTATTTATATTCATCTAAATTTCACATTTTATTTATAGAAACATTTTTATATAGATTTGTAGTTTTTTAATGTGATATAAATATTATGAATTTTTATATGTTTATTAATTAAATTTAAATATAAAGTTCTAAAATATAGAAATATTCTTATATGAATTTGTAGTTTTTTAACGTGATATAAATATTATGAATTTTTATATGTTTATTAATTAAATTTAAATATAAAGTTCTAAAATAAGATGGTCGAATGTGAATTATTATTTTAATTTATATAGTCAAATGGATTTTAATTTATAACTACAATTTATATTATATATGTGTTTTATAGCTACGATTTATATTATATATGTATTTGAAAATTTTCTATTTAAAAATATTTTTATTTTTAATTATATGTTTATTAATTAAATTTAATAATTTTTATATGTTTATTAATTATATGTTTTGAAATATCATGGTTATGAGAATATATATTGTTAGGCCAGGAGTAACTCCACGAATGAAATTGTTTTTTGCATTAAGAGAGAATATGAATATATACAGGGAGAGGGAGACTGTTAGGTTTCATCTCTGAATGTCTCACCGCCTTCCAACTTCCTTTATTTTTCTATTTACAATATTTACATAGATTTTCCTAATCCCAAAGATTAGGTGTCAACGTTCACCCCCCCCATAATCGAAAGGGATATTGGCGAGTCCAAGCATCATTCTTAATCTTTCAAACTTTTCTCTCCCAAGCGCTTTGGTGAAGATGTTTTCAATCTTCTCATTTGTGGAATAATGTTGTAGGTGGATTGTCTTGGCCTCAACATGATGTCAAATTAGATGGTATTTTGTATTGATGTGCTTCATTCAATCATGGAATATTGGGTTATTTGCCAACTTTATTGCATTAATGTTATCAATCAAAAGAGGAGTTGAATGCATTTCCACATATTCTGCCAAAGGAGGGTCCTTTGTTGCTTCAGCTGTTGCCACATATTCTGCCTCAGTTGTGGAATCTGCTGGAACTGATTGTTGGCGTGACCTCCAGGAGACAACTCTTGATCCAAGACTCATTACATAACTTGAATTAGATACTCCAGTTTCTTTATCTCCATGAAAATATGAATCAGAGTATCCAATCAAGCTGAAGGCATCCACCTGTGTATACTTGAGTCCAAAGTCTTGAGTTCCCTTCAAGTACTTTAGAACTATTTTTGTTGCAGACAAATGATGCTCACAAGGCTTTTGTATAAACCTAGAGAGAATTCCAACAACAAATGAAATGACCTGTTAATAGTAGTTAGGTAGTTGAGACTTCCTACGAGTTGTCTATACTATGTTGCATCCTCAAATTCTTTTCCTTAAGTGGATGTGAGCTTTAAATTTTGTTCCATTGGAGTAGTCAATGGATTGCACTCAACCATGCCAAACCTGTCCAAGAAATCTCCAATGTACTTCTTCTAAGAGAGGAATATAAACTTTGGATGTTGGGTTACTTCAATACCAAGTAGTAGTGAAACATCCCAACTTTTCCATTTCAAAACCTTTCCTTCGTTCTTTCTTTATGGATCCAATATAGTTCTCATTGTTCCCTGTCATCAAAAGATCATCTCCATGCAACATAAGATACACAAATGTTTTGCCAAATTTCTTGACAAACAAATTTGCATCATCAAGATCATAGTGTTTGAAATTGAGTTTTAGAAGATGCTTAATCAATTTCTCATACCAGGCTCGCGGTACTTGCTTGAGGCCATATAAGGATTTTACAGTCTTGCATAATTTGTGTTCTTGACCCTTCACAACAAATCGTTATGGTTTGGATATAAAAACATTCTCTTTTGGATCTCCATTCAAGAAAGAAATTTTTACATCCATTTGATGAACTTTCCAACCATTTTGAGCTACCAAGGAAAAGAGTGTCCAGATGGTAGCACATTTTTTTGTGGGGGCAAAGATGTCCTCATAATCAACCCCTTCCTTCTGTGCAAAACCTTTTGCCACAAGCCTGTATTTATGCTTATCAAGTGAGCCATCTGCTTTATACGTATTCTTGAAGACCCACTTGCAGCTTATTGGTTTGGTTCCCAATAGAGGATCAACCAAATTCCAAGTGCCATTCTTTATCAAAGCATCATATTCTTTTTGGATTGTTTCTTTCCATTCATCATGAGAAGTGGCTTCTTTGAAGGAATTTGGTTCAAAATCTGTAGACAAAGATAGTTCACAATCATATGAAACATCAATATCAACAGGTGAATTAGGATCGTCTATATCACCTCCATTTTGCTTAACAAAGCTTCTTGTTCCTATCTTTCCAACCTCATAAGGACGAACACTTTCAAGTGTCTTTGTCAGCCATTTTGGAGGACCTTTCTGAGATGGCCTGGGCTGCTCAGTTGAATGAGATGGGGTTGAATCAAGATTTAGCCTCCCAATTCTGTCAATCACATCACTCAAAGTGTCATCTTGATAAGTTGTTGGAGCTTCATGAGGGGGAGAGCATGCTTCAGAAGGAGATTCTACAGATTGATCTAGTATAGGGATCCCCCCTTCAATATGTGGAATCTCATTATCAAACTCTTGAAAAGACTTTACATGTCTGAATCTATCCAAGCGATCAAGCTGTCACTCAACAACATTGTCAGTTTTAGAAGATTCAAGAAAGATAACATCTCTAGATATTATAAACTTCTTATTCACTTCATCATAGAGACAATATGATTTGGAGGTATGTGAGTGCCCCAAGAAGATACATTTTTGACTCCTTGCATCAAATTTGTTTCTTTTTTCCTTAGGTATCAAGGCATAACAGGTGGAACCAAAAAACCTAAGATGCCTCACTAAAGGAATTTGTCCATACCACATTTCATAGGGAGTCTTGTTTTTGATAGGAGGAGATGGACACCTATTCTTTATATACACAACACATTAAACTGCACTAGCCTAAAACACCAGCTTAACATTCTTGAATAACGTCATTGAGCGTACCATATTTAAGATTGTCCTTTTCATTCTTTGAGCTACTTTGTTCTGTTGGGGATTATAAGGCACAATTGTTTGATGTTTGATCCCATATTGGCTAGATAGTTTTCAAATTCATTTGAAGCATATTCTTTTCCATTATCAGTATGAATAAAACCAATATGAGATTGTGCATCATTATCAATCCATGCATGAAAGTTCTTGAATGTTTAAAAAACTTCGAATTTGTTCTTCAATAGATAAACCCAACACATTTTGGTGTAGTCATCAATAAATGACATCATATAATTATTACCATTTACATAAGGAACATGCATTGGGCCACATAAATAAGAATGAATGAGTTCAAGTTTTTTATGTGCTTTGGAATGAAAATCATGAAAAAACTGTTTGTTGTGCTTTCCTAAGATAGAAGCATCACATTGCTTGAGTTTCCTTGGAATAGTTGGCAAATCATTAACACCATTTTCTTCAATAAATGAAGGTTTTCATAGTTCAAATGTCCAAATCTAGCATGCCATAAAAAACTTGATGAAAGTTTACCTTCATCATAGTGAGAACTGTATGAGAAGTTTTGTGCGCAAGCAAAGGTTCCTTACAACTTCAGAAGTCTTTCTTCTTCTATAGTGGTCATGAAAAGTGAGTGACCTGATTCTTTTCTGACCTCAACCTTGCCATAAAATATATGAATGGAGTGTCCTTATTGGCGGATGTGGACCAAAGATAACAAGTTTCTCATCAAATATGGGAGATATAGAACATCATGTATGAGAAAGTCTGGAAGACTAGGTAGTTTGAGCCTGATGGTGCCAAGCCTTGATGGCTTGAGTTTTGACTTGTATGCAAAGTAAACTGCTCCATCAACATTGTCAGTGAATTCGTCAAATAAATCTCTTCTTAAATTCAGGTGGAAAGTTGCTCATGAATCAAGCAACCAAGCATCTTTCCGTGAAGCATGTGAAGCATTGAATAAGTCTCCAGTTACTCCAATGTTGCAATGTGCCACAACATAATGAGCAGACTTAGGTGATTTTCATTTTTATTCATTTATTTCTTGCTTGATTCTGCCCCAAGGAAGCTTACATGTAGAAGCATCATGTCAATTTATATTACACCATATGCAATGAAGATCAAACCTTTCTCCTTGGAAATGTTTGCCCCCCGTACTACTAAAATTCTTCCTTCCTCTTCCTCTTCGACCACCTCTTCCTCTAGAAGAATCTTGTGCATGATTCTTCTCTTTCTGTGCAGGGAAAACAACTTCTTCAGAAGACTAAAGAGTTGTCTTTTTCCCAAAATACTTCTCTCTTTTAGCAAACTTCTTCTCAAGGGCGTTAAAGGAAATACCCTTAAGTTTGTCACTTGCTTGCAATGACTTAAGATAATGTGAATAAGTGGGATATAGTGCCTTGACCTAGTTGTAAGAGGAACATCTATTTCAACACCAGTGGTTTTTATGTCATGAATAATGGATCTTATTTTTGATGCTAAGGCAAGAGGGTCATCATTTTTCAACTCAATATTGAACAACTTAATCATCAATTGAACAACTTCAAGCTCAGAGTGTGAGTCATATAATTCCTTAAACTTATTTAAGGCTTAAAAAGCATTTGAAAATGGAAAAATATGATGACTCACCTCTTCATTTACTGACGCTACAACCAAGGCATAGCCCTTGTTGTTCTTGTTTTCCCAAATGACAAGTTCCTTGCCTGAAGTAGGCTTTCCACGAGCATTGTCTCCTTTTCCTTCACAAATTTCTTTCCAAATTTTATTGAAAATGAGGGTGCGTTTTATCTTCCTGGACCACTCATGGTAGTTCTCTTTGACAGTAAGAACTACTCCCACTATGGAGATGAGTGAATGCATTTCTACAAAACTTTTGTACTAGACCTTAAATGTACAAAATTTTTACACCAATAATCTTCAATTTTTTTCTTCAAAAATTAAATAGTTCAATACATATGAAAACTCCCAAATCGGGGTGCGAGCGGGCAAATATCAGTCATATCATTGTATGATGGACACTCTTTAGATCCCAAGGCAATCCCTCACCACCCTCCACATGCTCGTATCACATGGAGTGGTGGCAGAACATATGGACACATTCAATGTAATTAATGAAGGTGGCAAGGTTTCTTTAATGCGGCATACTCCCAACCTTTTAGGTGTTCAATTTGGTAAGTCCTCTATCTGTGTATGGGTTTGGCATAAGTTTGGAGTCAAGCAACCTGACAACTGTAGCAGAATTCCGTGGAGGTATCTCGCGGGGCTCTAGTTCATTCACAGTGGGTTCAAGTCGTCAGTCTCGGGTATGTGCTTAGTCTTATCACATATTTCTCTGTCATGACTCGTTCTTCCTGTTTGAGGGTTTCATGGGAGAAGGGATATGCAATGCATAAAATGGTCTGGGAGATGTATTCTTTGTAAATGGCTATTGTTGTCTCCGAATTGCTTGAAGGTTGTCTTGTTTTCTATATTCCTGTGTTTGTGCTCTATGGAGTTTGGTTGGATCGTATGGGTATTTTGTTGATTAGGCCGATGAGTCGCTCATGGTCTCTCTAGATCTGTTATTGACACCCCAACCCTGGTTTTTCTTTGGAATTTTGTAGCTACGGCCCTAATGTCCCAAGATCTCCATAAAGCAATGGTTTGGTTTTTAATTATGCCCTCTATTGTTATGATCATTGTTGTAATTATGGTTATGAGCATCAAGACTTCTTCTTTTTAAGGCTCCGGGACCATAATTGGAGCCGCCATTAGGTTTTTCATGGGTTGTGGTTCTCATAATTTATTACCTTGACAGGTCCTCTAAGGTGCGACCGGGTTGACATTATGGGTGTCAATTGTGGGTTTCAATTTGTTTTGTTTGTGTCACTAGCCCATCATCATGGCTCGCGTTACCTCTGGAAGAGGTTGGACCACTCGGGGTTCTCATGGACTCAGAAAGAAAGCCCAAACAGCCACAACCTCCAACAATCCCAACACATCCACTGGTAAATCGTGTGGGCACAAGTCCACCTCTAGGATCATTGATGAAGCAACTACAACATATCACGCAGGATTGGCCTCAATTTGTTTGCTCATAGTTAAATGGGAAGCAGAGTTAAATGAGATAGCGAGACTCCTGGATATTGACTTAGATGAATGGCAGACCCGGGGCATTCTAGGGGCATTCTCAAGGTCATATTTATCAAAATAAGAAGACTGTTCACTTGTATTGGTTGTTGAAGAGCCTCTTGGTTAAAGCCCTGGAACACATTCCTTCAGGATCGACCACGACTGCTTAGGCTTTCCCAGACTATAGAAAATATTTTCAGTAAATAAAATTTCAGTTACAACAGTGAAACGACCGTCTCAGCCGCATCTAGAGGCATATCCCAAGCATTCTGTAATCTGAACTCCTCGGATCAAGTGCAAAGGATTTGACGCCGGTTGATTAAGAAGATGATGAGTAGTTTGACATATCACCTCTATTCTACTTATTAGTGTATGCAACAATTTTTATCTTTTCAGTACTTTCAGTATGTTTACAAATATCTAGATTTTAGGAAGTTTAAGGATAATCATACATTTTTAGCATGGATGGATAGACTTATTATATATATATATATATATATATATATATATATATATATATTTTATGGCTTATCATGCCATTAGGTGGCCAACAGACCTGGTTTTCCTCTGGGCAGGTCAAAGTCACCTAACCATTCAGTATATGGATGTAACCCGCCTGTTTTTTAGATGCTAATGAAAAGAAAGATCCTATCAAGCTTATATATATATATATATATATATATATATATATATATACATAACCAAACACTCCACATGTAAACTTCAACCTTATATTATATGCACATATATTGAACTTAAATTTAATGAGCACATAAAAAATATTCACCATCATCCAATTCCATATAACCCATATAAGGGTTTTGCTTTAAACCTCATATAAACCCACCATTATATATGTATATACCATACATCCCCTTCATAAAAAAAAACTCAACTACCATACGACCCTTTGTGTATGTATATACCATACCATTGATGTAATATTTTCACCATTTAAAAACACCATTCGGTGTTCATAAAAATAGATATAACATAGTCAATTTACCAACACATATAATGACTTCAACAGAAAAACCCAACACACGGTACTCACCGCATAAACCAATGCATGGCATAGTCAATGCAACATCGACAACCGTTGACAAGATTTCGATAGAGATACTCCATGCTCATTGCATCATAAAAAATATCCATATGACCATGCGTAATCGAGCATTCAATGTGCCATTAAAAAGGAACATACATGGTTGCAACACTAACACATCAACGCACAACCTTCACAACTAACCTACAGTCCAAAACTTTTCAACACAACATATAAACGACCATACATAGTAGTCATGCCATCAACGCACATACCATTTTCAAACGTAGATATTTCACTGCACCATATTTACAATCGTTCTTATGTAGCCATTACATGGTATTTCTAATAGTGTTAGGAGCCATGGTTTTTGAAAAAATGCAGAGGACCAATGCACCAAAATTAGGGATAGTATGTAGTAAAGAGTGGCAGGAGTTACAACACAAAGGGATTAATTTTGGGCATGTACTCTAATACTATGTTAGGCCAGGAGTAACTCCACAAATGAAATTGTTTTTTTTCATTAAGAGAATATGAATATATACAAGGAGAGGGAGAGTATTGAGTTTCATCTCCCAATGTCTCTTCATCTTCCAACTTCCTTTATTTTGTTATTTATAATATTTACATAGATTTTCCTAATCTCAAAGACTAATTGTCAACACGCACACACACATATCTATATCTATATATGATTTTTTCATTAAAAAAATTGTTTTTAATTTTAATTAATAAAAGTAAAACTAAGATATAACAAACCGAATTGAGTCAATTTATTATATTTGTTACTTTTTATTTTTATTATTTTTTAAATTGAATCGACATTATTTTTTATCATGATTATTTCTTGTTATTGTGAAATTCAAGTTCAAGTTATAGAAATAGGCAGTGAATTGGTTAAACTTAGTTGGGCATCAAGTTCTTATTAAAGTGGTATTATCAATTTTTCCACTTTACGAGTTCACAACTCTCCTAGTGCTAGTTGGGACTCTTTGTGAATGTAACAACCCTGGTGAAATTTCATGAAATAAAGGTTAATGAAGGCAAAAATAATAACCACGGTTGATGGGACACTTATTCCAAGCTGAATGTTGGGCAAGGAATCCTAGTGTGGGTGTTCATTTGGTTTATTATGTCTAAGGAAATTGGAAAAGACAAAGGCTTTGGAAAGGAAAAATAACATTTTTGGCACATTTATTTATGAAAATAATGAAAATTATGAGAAAAGGAAGGTGAAAGGTCACAGGTTGCATGTGAGGAGGAAAATGAAGGAAAATAATGGAAAAATGAAGAAAATAGAGGCCTAATTGATAAGAAAGCTTCTGAGGATTAGTTGGTACCTTTTGTCAGTTCAGTTTTGGAGCTCTCTCATTATTCTCTATCTCTCTCTCACTCTTGGACACTTAGAGTTTTCTTGGACCATTTTGGCATTGGATCAAGAAAGGAAAAGAAGGCAAGAGGAAGGAAGGAGCAAGCAAGGGAGAGCAGGATCAAGCAACTACAACAACATTCTTTGCAGTTATCTATTTGCATGTGTATCTCCTGGCTAGATCTGGCACACATGGTATTGAATGCGGTTCTTTTGTTGTTATGGCATGGGTTTTGCGAGGTGTGATAGTGTTTTTAGCCTAGCCTTTCCATTTCCGGATAACCATGGTGTGATGGGGTTCTCATGTTTTGGTTGATTTGGATTTCCAGATGGATTCAAAGTTGAGTGAGGTGGATCTCTGAATGATAGAAAACATGGCTTAGTAACCCCTGAACTGAAATGTGGGTTGTGGTAAATCCAGATTTTGTGTTGCCTCGATGGGCCTAGGAATCCTTGCCGATGATTGGCGGTAAATCCAATAAGTGGATTGCTCTCCATTGGGCCTAGTAATCCTGGGTTGGCATATGAAGTAAAGCTTGGGGAGTGGGTCTCAATTTAGGGCCTAGTGATCCAGTGTGGATTGTGGTAAAGCCTGATAGACTAGGAAACAAGAAAATTCCTCACAATGTAGGTGGAGAAATTTGGTGGCATCCATGCTTGTTTGGCCTAGTGATTGGGTAGATATGATGTTATTATTACATGTTCATTGTGTTAGCCTAGTGATCTAGGATGGATTACGATAAAGCCTGGTTTCTATTTATGAGTGAGGTGGTTTAGCCTCAGAATGCCCTGGTTGGTTCTTTTGGTTTAAGTCCCACATTCATGCTTGGAATATGGCACGAGGGTGAATGACTGAAGAGAGATTTGGCTCAACCATTCTATGTTTGGGTGGAACGTGGTAGTCCCATCTCGGGTTTGGATTTTGCATCATCAATATGAGGTTATTTCCCCTTGTAATTCTATGAGTATTATATTGGTTTATTTGTGGATCATATGGTTGGTATTTTTGTTGCTATTATATTGGTTATGTATATGCTTTATGACAGTGGCTATGTATGGCTCTCATCATATTTTTACTTGTAAATGAATGAAAAATGTATCTATGACCTAATAGAAGATAGTGCATCAAATGATATAAGGGAACAATGCTTCTTAGAGATTTTAAGATAATAATGAGATCCCTATGCTTAAATTTATTGTTTACACCTGTAGATTACATATTTGTGATATGTTTGACGAAATGCCTGTCATGGCTAGTAGGGGTCTGGTTAAGGGCTTGTTCAAGTATTTGAATTTGAGTCATTGTTTCCATGCTATCTTTCTGTTCTGAAGGTGTCATTCAATTTTGGGTAGTGACCTGGTCTATGGGCCTGAAAAAGTGGCTCAAATTTGTTGGGTCCCTATAATACTAGTGATTACCCCATTACTATTGTAGTTATACCCCTTATTAATATTGTTGTGCCCCTATTGCCCCCATATTGTTATTACTGTGCCCCATAGAATCCCTCTATTGTTATTTTTGTGGCTTTATATTATTATTGTTAGGTCGGCTGGATTATATTGTGACTCCTTAGACTCCTATATATAGAAAGGAGGTTTTTTCATTTGAATCATCCAAGAATTGTTCATTTATGTAATGTAAAGGAGGTTTCCCCTCGAAGAGGCTGAATTCTAAGGCGTTGATCTATCTTTTCTATCTTTTCTTGAGCTGGTTTCATAACCTTGTGGTATCAGAGCTTTGGATTCTAGGGTTTCGCTGCTCCAAACAGGTCATCGTGGCATTTTCGCTATAACTTTTTTTCTGCGACGTTTCAGAAGTTGCAAAAAAAACCCATTTGAGAAGAAATCACGTTGAACATTGGTTCCGAATTTCAGAGATTTTTGCGCTATATTTGCGGAGATATGATCTAAGGAAGTTGGTCTTTTTGCAGACTCCTGAATTACATTCCAAACAGGTGACCTGGGGAAAATCGTCATAACTTTCTCTCTGGGGATCGGATTGAAATTTCGTAAGAAGGTTTAGAAATGGGACAGACTCTAGTTTCTTGTATGAATTTTTCAGATCCAAAGGTAAAAAACGTGATGCGTGCCGCGTCATACAAGTTCGCTCTATTGAACTAGTCTATAATCAAGTCACTGTGGGAGATTTCGCATAACTCTTGCGTGGAGAATCCAATTTGGGTCAGACTTGTGGCATTAGAAAGAGAACACAAAGAGCTACTGTAGATCACAAATTCAGAACTAGATGATCGAAAAGTACAAAGATACATCAGAGGCAATATCAAGCTCCTACAAAGTGAAAAAAGGTGTGTAGAGTTTCTTAAATTTTTGCTTAAGATCGGTTTGAAAATTATTTTGAAGGAATTATTATCGGTAACTGATGCCCCGAGGAAAGAAAATGAAAACACCTAGTAAGGAACCTGAAAGCTCTAGCATGACTCATGAATAAGAGGAAGAAATGCTACATGATATATCAAAATTACAAGAACAAGTGCAACAAATGTCACGCTCACAAAAGCTAACAGAAGCTAAGATAAATGGCATGGAATCTAAGATAAAGGGCGTGGAAGCTAAGATGGATGATTGGAAGACAGATTTGAAGACTGACATGGAAGAATTGAAGATAGATTTGAACACAAACTTGAAGACAGGCATGATAGATATGAATACAGATTTGACAAATTTTCTACAAGAAATACTTACTAATGGTGAAAAGGTAGTAAAGGAAACTCATGATGCGAACAAAAGAAATGTTAATCATGATATCCTAGACTCTAATGTTGGATCGAAGACCCACCATATTCCAAAAATCGATATGAGGAAGTTTGATGGTAAGGATCCCGCAACATGGATATTACAGATGGAGCAATTTTTCGATCTCAATAATGTGAAAAACACACAAAAGGTACGTATGGCAACTTTATATTTGGAACCAAATCAGTTTGTATGATATCAATGGCTTTGCTCTCGTAAACAATTTATCACTTGGGAAATTTTTACGGAAGAATTGATAGCACATTATGAGGATACAAAAAGCAACACTTTTTTTAGCCAATTAATAAGTCTCAAACAAAAGGGTTCAATAATGGAGCACATTGAGGAGTTCCAAAAATTGAACATAAGGGTAAAAGATATTCCAGAGGAGCATAGGATTGATGTGTTCATAGGGTCTTTAAAGGATAATATCCAACATGATGTTCGCCTTTGGGAACCTGATTCATTAGAGAAGGCATTCAGGTTAGCAAGAAAAATGGAAAGCAAAATTATGGCAACCAGGAAGCATACCACTCACAACTATAAAGACGGAAGTGTTGTTGCCCCTAGTCTTCCACAACCTATAAGGTTGACATCACAACAATTGGAAGAAAAAAGAGCAAAAGGGCTTTGTTACAGTTGTGATAGCAAATACACTAAAGGTCATAAGTGTGCTGAGAAGAAATTATTCTACATAGATTGTGAAGAGGAAGAAGAAAAGGAGCAAGAAAGGTCAAAGGAAGAGGATGTACTCTAGGAACAAAGCCTAGATGAAGAACAAATAAATCCAACCATATCTTGTAATGCATTGGCGGGAATTACCACTCCTCAAACCATCAAGATAGAAGGACAAATCAAGAAGAAAAAGGTAATAGTGTTGATTGATTCAGGAAGCACCCACAATTTTATTCATTGTAGGGTAGCAAAAGAATTGAATTGCTTCCTATATCCAGCACCAAAGTGTCAAGTGATGATTGCAAATGGAGGAACAATAAATTGCTCTGGAAAGTGCCATAATATCAAGCTATCCATGGGAGAATATGTATTGACTAGCCCCATGCTTTCCATTCCAATGGGAGGTGCTGATGTTGTACTAGGAGTCCAATGGCTACAATCCTTGGGTACAATAGCTTTAATTTTCAAGAACTTTTCATCAAATTTTCAGCGGAAGGAAAGGAAGTTGAATTAAGGGGTATTGCAGGGAAACCATGAAAGATAATCAACTCTAATGGTATGACAAAGCTTCTGAAAAAGGAGCAAAGAGGTGTAATTGCACAATTATGTTTGCTAGATGTTTCCACATCGAAATCATCTATTTCTCCAGATCTCCAAAAAGTCCTGGACAATCATTCCAAGGTATTTGAGACTCCCAAAGGTCTCCCACCTATGCGTGATCATGATCATGTTATTCATCTAATTCCAGGAAGTGTTCCTCCAAACATCAGGCCGTACAGATATCCCTATGTCCAAAAGAGTGAAATTGAACGTATGGTTGCAGAAATGCTAGAGGCTGGTATAATTCAACCGAGTCAAAGTTCTTTCTCTGCTCCAGTAGTATTGGTGCACAAGAAGGATGGATCATGGCGCATGTGTTCGGATTATAGGGAGCTCAACAAGCTCACTATTAAAGATAAGTTCCCCATTCCTGTCATTGATGAATTACTGGATGAATTGCATGGATCAATTTTTCGTTCAGGATATCATCAAATCAGAATGAAGATTGAAGACATTCCGAAAACAACATTTTGAACTCATGAGGGTCATTATGAATTTTTGGTCATGCCTTTTGGCCTTACCAATGCACCTTCAACATTTCAAGGTTTGATGAATTCAATTTTCAAACCATTCCTTATAAAATTTGTGTTAGTATTTTTTGATGATATACTAATCTACAACAAGTCTTGGAAGGATCATGTTGAACATGTTGACAGGGTGCTACAACTATTGGAGGAGAAACAATTATATGCAAAAAGATCCAAATGTTTCTTTGGAGTCCAGGAGGTGGAATATTTGGGTCATATTGTATCTCATGAAGGAGTTAAGGTAGACCATAACAAAATTAAAGCCATTAAGGAATGGAAAATCCCCACATCCATAAAGCATCTGGGAGGATTTCTTGGGTTGACAAGGTATTATCGCAAGTTTGTTAAGAATTATGGGAGAATAGCAGCACCTCTAACAACATTATTGAAGAAAGATGCATTTTCATGGACTCCGGAAGCAACGAAGGCCTTTGAACATATTAAAGAGGCAATGTGCCAAGCACCGGTCTTAGATACACCAGACATCACAAAAACCTTTATTGTGGAATGTGATGCTTCAGGAAATGGAATTGGCGCTGTTCTAATGCAAGATGAAAGACCCATTGCTTTTGAAAGTCATCCAATCAAGGGAAAGTTTTTAAGCAAAGCTATTTATGAGAAGGAAATGTTGGCAATACTCCATGCACTTAAGAAATGGCGACCCTACCTAATGGGAAGACACTTCAAGGTAAAAAGGGATCATGATAGCCTTAAATACTTTTTAGAACAAAGATTATCCTCTGAAGAGCAACAAAAGTGGGTCACAAAGATGTTGGGTTATGACTTTGAAATCATCTACAAAAAAGGGAAGCAAAATGTGGTGGCAGATGCACTCTCAAGAAAGGATGAGGATGTGGAAGCATTGTTGTGCGCCATTTCTATTATCCAACCAGATTGGATAAACGAAGCAAGGGAGGAATGGAAGAATGACGAAGAAGTGTGGGCACTTATTCAAAAGCTACAACAAGATTCCAGTACGACTGATACATTTAGCTGGCAAAATGATTCGTTATGGTACAAAGATCGCTTATACCTCTATAAGAATTCCCAGCTAAAACAAAAGATTCTTATGGAATTGCACACTTCTCCCATTGGAGGGCACTCAGGATTTCTAAAAACTTACCACAGGGTTAAGAAGGAGTTTTTTTGGGATGGACTTAAATCAGATATTCAAAAGTTTGTGGCGGAATGTTTGGTTTTCCAACAAAATAAAGTGGAAACAATTAAGACACCAAGTCTATTACAACCTTTATCCATTCCAAGCCAACGTTGGGAGGAGGTCTCAATGGATTTTATCATAGGTTTACCCAAGTTTGAGGGAAAGAGTGTCATCATGGTGGTAGTTGACAGACTTGCCAAGTATGCACACTTTTGTGCATTATCACATCCATTTAAAGCCAGTACAGTTTCTACTGCATTTATGGAAACAATTCAAAAGCTACATGGAAACCCAAAGATTATTGTAAGTGACAGAGATCCCATTTTCACTGGAAATTTTTGGACAGAATTATTTTCTTGTCTTGGTACTCAGTTAGCTCATAGCTCATCTTATCATCCTCAATCTGATGGGCAAACTGAGATAGTAAACAAATGTTTGGAAGGATATCTTCGTTGCTTTGTATCTGATAAACAGACACAATGGGTCAAATGGTTGCCTCTGGCTGAATGGTGGTATAACACTTTCTTCCATACAGCAACAAAAATGACCCCATTTATGACACTTTATGGGTATCAACCACCATCCATCACATCATATTTAAGAGAAAATTCTAAGGTTCAGGCAGTGGAACATCCACATCAAACATCAACAACAAGTCCTCCAACTCTTAAAGGATAACCTCGTGTTGGCACAGAATAGAATGAAACAACAGGCAGATCAACATCGCAGTGAAATAAGTTTTGATGTAGGTGATTGGGTATTCCTACGGCTACAACCATATAAGCAAATGTCCCTCAAGCAAGCTAAGAAGGATAATAAATTATCACCAAAGTATTATGTTCCGTACAAGGTGTTGCAAAAGATTGGTACTATGGCATACAAATTGGAGCTTCCTGTAGCTTCTCGATTGCACCTAGTTTTCCATGTTTCATGTTTAAAGAAGGTTATAGGCGACAAGCTCTCAATTCAAACAATATTGCCAGAACTTGACGAGGAAGGAAAAAATATATTGGAACCGGAAGCAGTCATAGAAACAAGAACTCGACAGCTATGAAATCGATCAATTTCAGAGTATCTTATCAAGTGGAAGAACTTATCCACTGAAGATTCCACATGGGAGGATGAGAATTTTGTGCAGAAGTATCGAGAACTACTCAAGCGTTGAGGACAACACTTTTTTGAAGGCGAGGGGCATGTTGGGTCCCTATAATACTAGTGATTACCCCATTACTATTGTAGTTATACCCCTTATTAATATTGTTGTGCCCCTATTGCCCCCGTATTGTTATTACTGTGCCCCATAGAATCCCTATATTGTTATTTTTGTGGCTTTATATTATTATCGTTAGGTCGGCTGGATTATATTGTGACTCCTTAGACTCCTATATATAGAAAGGAGGTTTTGTCATTTGAATCATCCAAGAATTGTTCATTTATGTAATGTAAAGGAGGTTGCCCCCTCGAAGAGGTTGAATTCTAAGGCGTTGATCTATCTTTTCTATCTTTTCTTGAGCTGGTTTCATAACAAAATCTCAGGGACGTGGGCACAACATTGAGAAAAATAGCCCTTGGATGCTGTTAGGTCCATATGATGGGAGCATCTAGGGGTTAAGTTGTCTAAAATCTCAGTGGGACCCAGGGCCTAGCTACTTGAGTGGTTGGGATGGTTCTTGAGAGTCATGTAGATGATGTGGAAGTTCTATATGTTGTGTTTCCATCAATTCCACTTCCTTAAGGTCACATATGATCTAGATTTAAGCAGGAACGCAATAGATTACAGAGATAACCATAAATACAGAGATGCGATAACCATAAAAACAGAGATGCAGTGGAAATATTACTTCATTTCATTAATGGAGAATACTGAAATATGCTTACAAATAGAAATAACCCAGCTAGGGCGATGGTAGCTTATCTTTGAGAAGAGATGTGTCGGCTACATGCCTCTGAACTGTTTCGAACTGTGTTTACAATGAGGCTCGAAGGCCTATTTATTGTTGAGAAACAATGGAAAACCCTTAACATTCCAAAACCTAACCCTAGAAGATGAAACGCCAAACTATGGGCCCCGTTTGGGTAAATTGGTACATCAACTTCCCGGGGTCGTAACTTTGGCATACGATCTCCGTTTGACGCGCATGATAGCCCGTTGGAAAGATCTCTCCGAGGACTACGACGAAAAAGACGAAATTTTATTTAAAAACTCGTGGAGGTAGATTTCCCAAAAAAACGTCGTTTAGGGCCTCAAAACGGCTCCGGAAGTTTAGGACCCGAAAAACTGCTAAAAATAGTAAAGTGAGCTATAATTAAGGAAACTGAAAAACTGAAAGAGACAGTTGTGGGGGTCCAAATGGGATAGGTGGGTGGCCACCAACATCCACCTGGATCATTCCTCCCCCCTTAGGAAGCAATGGTCCCCATTGCGTTGAGTTCCTCCTTGTGATGAGGAAGCTTCTGCTGAGCTGGGTCTCTAGTGAGCTGTTCTGCAATCTCTGATGTGTCCAGAAATGGTGGGAAGCATGGTTGGCGATGGTCCACATTGAACAATTGGTGCAAGCGAAGGAATGGAGGAATGCTGTGCTTCAAAGCATTGTTGCGCACAGCCTTGTTACTGGTGTAAGGACCATGTCGAAGCGGTTTGAGTTTCTGATGGGTTCTGGTAAGGCGTTCTCTCTGCAGTTGTAACGAAACTTTTTCGCCCACCTGAAACTTGTGTGGTACCCCTCTGGGTAAGGAGAAGTTGTTCCTATTTTCTATCATGACTGTATCCCTATGTTGCTGCTGCTGCGTGGAGGAACCCTTTGCGGGGGTCATGGATGTAGCAACGATCTTCCCCTTACTTTCGGAGCGAACCAGACAGAAAATAAATTTCCTAGTCTGTGAGATGAGCTTGCTGCCTTTCTTAGTAGTGATCAAAGAGGTGGTGGTAGGTGGAGCTACCTCTGGTATCCTGTATAATGAATTATCCAAAGAAATAATGACAGCGTGAGGCCTTGACTCATACACAGCATGTCGCCTCCACAAGTATGGCTGGCCTAATAGTACATCACAAACATCCGGAGGTGTAACATCACACAATACCTCATCTGTGAAGGGCTTGATGCTGTAGGGAAGGCGGCACTGCTGGTGAACTTTGAGATCTCGTCCTTCGTGAAGCCACCCGATACTATACGGTTGTGGGTGTGGCATAGTTGGTAGGCCCAACCGCTTCACGACCTCTGTTGAAATGAGGTTCTTTTGGCTGCCACTATTGACAATGAATTGCAGCGGCGAACCCTTCACCCACATCTGTGAGTGGAAAAGACGTTCCCCCTCCTCTGGCTCTTCGGGCTCATTCTTCTGGATCTTGGCAGTGGTAATAGTGGCACTAGGATCCGCATCAATGATTTGCTTCCCTTTGCCATCCCCCTTGTCGGGTTCTGGCTCAGAGTCAGAACATGCATCTGATTCGGAAGCCTTCAACTCGGCCACCAACGACTGCTTGGTCCGACACTCACTTGTGTTATGAGTGGGACTCTTGTGGAACTCACACCACTTTCCTGTGTCCTTCTTCGGCTTTGTGGTGTTGTTCTTTTCTTGCAGCTTAGAGGGGTTGTCTTGGGTCACCCTGCCTTGGCTTTGTCCTTTGGGCTTCGGATTTGCAGATCCAAAGTCTCGCTTCTTCTGTTTGAACTTTTGCTCGATTTTGACAACGTATCGGTATGCTGTGCCGAGTGAGGAGATGTTCAAGAACTCCATATCTTCCTCGATGTATCTGTGTAGGCAGCCACGGTATTTGAGTACCAGATGCAGCTCAGAATCTTTGATACCCAACTGTGTGCGAAAGGTATGAAAAATATTTGTGAACTCTGGTACATCTTGGTCTCATCCCTGCCGCAGTGTGGTCCATTTGATGTATTTGTCCTCATAGCTTTTGACAGGGTAGTACTGCTCCTTGATGGCATCCCGGAAGTCATTCCAAGTGGGGGCGGCTGAAAATAGTGAGCCTGTACTTTCATCCTTCTGCTCGCAGTATGTTTCCCACCAGTCCTTGACGTGGGGGGCTGCTTTGAGAAGAGCGAAAACAATCTTTTCCCGACTTGAAAATTCATGAACAGAAAAATACCCATCTAGCAGATTTAACCATTTATCTACGACATCTGCGTCTATTTGACCCTCGAAGATGGGGATTTCAAAATTAACTTGTACCTTAAACAGTGTGGTGTTTCCAGAGTAGCTGCTGGAAGCCGATGCGTCGCCTCTGGGTAGCCGCTGAAGGATCTGCGCAAAGCTATCTATCATCGCGTTCCTTTGCCGCTCAAGGGCTGCTTCGAGCAAGATTCTAATAGGATCTCCTGCCCCCTTGTCTTTCTTCTCATCCACCATGGGAGGTCGTCGAGATTTGCGAGGCTGGTCTTGCAAAGGTTCGACCAATTCAAGCCCTAACTCCTTATATCCCGACCTCGTTGGGGACATGCAAAGAAAAACAGAGAAAAAGCAGACCGCTCTGATACCACTGATCCGGATTTAAGCAGGAACGCAATAGATTACAGAGATAACCATAAATATAGAGATACTATAACCATAAAAACAGAGATGCAGCGGAAATAATACTTCATTTCATTAATGGAGAATACTGAAATATGCTTACAAATAGAAATAACCCAGCTAGGGCGATGGCAGCTTATCTCTGAGAAGAGATGTGTCGGCTACATACCTCTGAACTGTTTCGAACTGTGTTTACAATGAGGCTCAAAGGCCTATTTATTATTGAGAAACAATGGAAAACCTTTAACATTCCAAAACCTAACCCTAGAAGATGAAACGCCAAACTATGGGCCCCGTTTGGGTAAATTGGTACATCAACTTCCCGAGGTCATAACTTTGGCATACGATCTCCGTTTGACGCGCATGATAGCCTGTTGGAAAGATCTCTCCGAGGAATACGATAGAAAAGATGATTTTTTATCTAAAAAATTGCGGGGGTAGATTTCCCAAAAAACGTCGTTTACGGCCTCAAAACGGCTCCGGAAGTTTAGGACCCGAAAAACTGCTAAAAATAGTAAACTCCGCTATAATTAAGGAAACTGAAAAATTGAAAGAGATAGTTGTGGGGGTCCAAATGGGATAGGTGGGTGGCCACGAACATACACCTGGATCAACATAAGAGGTTGAATCCAATCATAGTAGCCTCTTATCACATGTTTGCCCCGGTTGGTCGGTTAATTGGGTAGATGTGGGAGGAGGGTGTTACAATGAACTACTTAAAATTATCATGAAATTTTAATGGGAGGGTGGTAAGTAGAGCCATAAACAATTTTATCTCATCATATGGGTTGTGGTAAAATCCCCAAAATCTCATTGTGGAATGGGGATTCGAGATCACTCCCTTATGAGTATTGCATTAGGCGCCAAGTTGTTGTGCATATACATTTCAAATCATTCTTCCTAGTGGAAAGAAGTTATGTAGTGCAAATGATTTCAACAAAGTTGTGATTTCAGCATCAAATCTGCCCTAGCTCCAAAAGGAGGCTTGTCCATTTGGAAGCTCTTCTATTCATCTATGGATCTAATTAAAGTGCATCTTTCCAGATATCTAGGGAATGGGAAGTCAACAAATCTATGGTTAGATTGAATCCTTAATAAGAAGTCTTTTGAAAGTCATGAAGAGCTAATCCCCTTGAGATATTCGTTGATCTCTAAAAGAAAATCCATGCTATTAGATATTTAAAAATGGGATAACTCTATCTCATGGATTTGTTATAACATAGGTTCTATTCCACACCATCTCTCAGCTTGAATTAGCTCGTTGATGTTATTGTTGGCTGTCTATGCCCCTAGGAATTAGTCCTTTATTTCTCTCTAGGTATGGTGGAAATTGGAATTAAAAGTTTTAGAAGGCTACTTTGCTTTATTGTTTCAAGAAGGACTTACACCAAAGTATCATGTTTGGTCACGTGTTTGGACTACCTACTATCCATTGAAAACTAACTCCTATTGGTTGTTAACGCGTGGTAAAATCTTGACAGCAGAGAATCTTTGGAAAAGAGGAACGATTGGTCCTTCACATTGTCCTTTATACATGAGAGAGGAAGAAAGAATTTCTCATTTATTTCTTCGTGTTTCCTTTGTTCATGAAGTTTGGGATTTCTCCCTTTCTCCTCTCTTCTTTAGAATTTAATGACCTAACCAACCTGCCTCCCTCTTCTCTTCTTGGGAAGGTTGCTACCTTGGAAAATTCAAAAGGAAAAATCTCTTTCAAGCAAATTTGGTCGATGCTCCCAAACTTTCTCTATTGGAAGGTTTGGATAGCTCAGAATGACAACATTTTCAATGAGAAGAGGTATCACCCTCACTTTGTAGCCTTAAGAGCTTTATTGATATGTGTTGAATATTGGAATAATTTTTCCCTCCCTAAAGATATGGGAAATGTAGATTCCCAAGAAAATGAATGGCTTTCTAACCCCCTTCTTAGTTTTCCAAGGAGTAAGAAAACTCACTCAAGACTAGATCAAGATGAAATGAAGAAATTGAGGAAATATTAGACATCATTTTTGCTATTTTTGATGGTGCTTCAAAGCATAATCCGAGGGTGGCAGAAGCGGGTGGAGTTATTCTCAACCAAAAAATTGAAATTGAGTATAATTGGGGGTTAGAAAATTGCACAAATAATGCTACAAAGGCATATAGATTACTTCAAGGGATGTTTCTAGCCAAAAAAGAAAACATCAAAGATTTAGTGGTGTTGGGAGATTCACAACTGTTTATTCATCACCTTGTTCATGGATCTGTTGATGATGTTGGATGTTGCCAACATTGTAAAGAGATCTCCCTGATGTGAAGTCCCAATTATACCTCACACCATTTTGGGTAGGAGTCCCATTCGGTCATAAGTCTAGCCACCATTGGAAATGTTTCAAAGGTGTGCCTTGGTTACGATTACACATAAGAGAATGCAACACATATTTGGGGCAACAAGTAGGTGGGCTTTGTGAGACACCTAATGTAAGGTGCACGAGGGAACATCCATGACTGATAAAAGGAAAATGATCCTTTGATTAGAAAAGTAGTAGTACTATCCTAAAGGGGGACTTGAGAAGGAAGAGAAAGACTTGTTGGTGACCTACAAATTAGTCCACATAATAACCAATAATCATTAAAGCATAACAACACCTATTCAGACACAACCATAACTAAGCAATGAATTAGTTCATTCACTTGGTATGTAATTAAAGCAACATATATCATAAACATAGCAAGAATAGTCCTACTTTATCTACGATACATGTATGAATAAGTGTCTGCTCATAGAGATTCTGATTAAGAGTGAAAGATCCCAAGTACACTGTTACATGAATGAAACACTATATCTAGTAGTGGAATGTGAAGCCACAACTTGCTTCTCCAAAGAATGATCTATCTCCTATGCACTATAAGAGAAACCAAGGCAAGAATCCAATAATCCAAGCCCTTCACTTGAATTATGATGAGCTATTTATAACAAATAACAATGACCTTTGAGCTTCCTCATGAATCTTTAACTCCTATGACTTATCATATTCTATACATGACTTATTACATTCCATGTGTGTTTATTCACATTCCGCATGTGTGTCTTGGACTTCATTACATATACTTTATTACAAAAGACAAATTACATATAAGACAATGGCTATATAAGACCAAATTGATAATGGGACAAAGTCTCATCAAATTGAAAAATCATTTGCTTCCTCATGGAGCTCATTTGTAATGTATGTGTGCCATGATATGAACTCCATTGAGATGGCTTTGACTCAAATTGGAAATTCCTCCACATAACACATATTCACCTCTAGTGCCTCCGTCAATATAGACTTGGAGCTTGACTGTACATTATTCCATAGCCATGAAAGTTTTATATGAGCCTTGACTGGTGTGATGGCATATTAAAGAATAATGTCTTTGGTGACCTCCAAGCATTCTTGTTTTGTTGCATTCTTGATCTGTTCAATGTATTTCTTGATCTCTGGGAAGATGATTTCTTTTCCTCTAATCACTTCAAGTGTTCCTATTGAAGGCATCCCATGTTTTTGTGCTAGAGACTTGAAACCATTATGTAGTCGATTATAAGTAGAAATAGTACTAATCGATTGTTCTCTAAGACACTATTGACAATGCTAGACCCACCAACATGTAAGGGGAGCTCCCCGATAAGAAGTCCCAACTAGACCTCAGATCGTTTAGAGTAGGAGTCCCAAGATATCCTTGTCAGAAGCAAGTGTGTGACCTTGCAGCAAGTCAAGGGAGATGCATGGGGAGGTTCTAACACACGATGGGGGAAAATAAGTGTATCCATTAGAAGCCTGAAATAGTACGCAACTTGAAAGGAACACACGAGATGAATGACATCACAAACTAGAAAGCAGAATAGTCGATAATCCAAAGTGATGAGTTAAACCAACAATACGCTTCAATAAGATTCACACATTCACATACGGAATAGTCCATACATCAATGTGTAAGTAAAACTACATACATTGCTAAAGTAACCATAATAGTCGAACTACAATAACAACATATTCATGAAATGTGTTGGCTCTATTATATTATATAAAGTGAAAGTTCCATCCATACGTACAACCATGACAACCACTAGCCCGAATAGTGGAACATTATAGTCAACACTGCCTGATCCTCCAAAGAAATGTGCTCACTTTGCACTTTGGAGAAGCCAAAGCTCGTCACAATACTCTCCAAACCCTCTCTAATAAATGCCTGTCAAAAGCTTAGCTCCAAAAAGCCTATTCTATGAGTTATGATGTTCTATTTATAACAAAGGGTGGGGTGACCCTTGGCATTCCCCTTTGTGACTCTTGGACTACCCTAATGACTCTTTACATCACATATGGTTGTTTGTATTCCACTAATGACACTTGGAATTTCACTTTACATCATGTTTACAAAAATGATACATTTTCCACATATACCCATGTGGGACAAAATTGGCTTGAGCCAGCCAGACAAGACAACACTAAGACTCAGATAGCGATAGAAACACCAGTTCATCAACCTTATCTTTGTGATCCTCGGTGAGGAACTGATGCCATGCTTGATAATGCGCAATGGTGTCTGTGTACTCTTTGATGAAGTCCTTTTGGAAACTAACTCTTGCCTCCATTTCTTTCGGGTATATTGATTTGGAACCTCAGTCCAACTCATCTTCTAACATCTGCAAATTAGTCCTGAGCAAGGCCGGACCGTTGAAGTACATTCACATGTTATCTGCACTGACTTGCAAATCTGCGCTGGTGGCCGTGAGCATCAACTGATCAAAGTACACTTTGAGCTCTAGTTTGACTTGGTTCTTCTCTTTGGCCTTGGTGAGCGTACCAATCGACATGGTGCCATACTTCCTCACCATGACATCCAAACTCCTGTACAACCATGCATACGAAGCCTAAATACTATTGATGAGCAATGGGAGTTCCTCATAGTTCTAGATCTGACTCTGTATATGTTCTTTGTCCAACTGCACCTGTGGCTTCATCATTTTGTGTAATTGTAGTGAGGCTTCCTTGTACCTCATTGTCTATGTATGTACATAATTGATTGCGGCATGTATGTCTATTAGTGTTAGTGCTATCTTGGTGTAGCACTACTCATGACCATGTAGGTGGACAAATTCCTTATGCATGATGATGAACTTGTCATAAAGTATCCACATGACTATCTCAAGAGCCAATACTTCAACAAATATGGCCATCTTCATCTATGCTTTGGCATATCTTGTTGATTGCTCCTCTCTCTTCTTGGCTGTTTGCAACTCCTCGGCCATGTGCTTGTTTTCTGCTATCAAGAACATAACACTCGACTTGGTGGCTTCAAAATAACCCTCTGTAGCTTCGGCCAAGGCGTCTAGATGTCTTCGTAAATATGACACAATCACGCATTCCTCCAAGTGTGCAGGTGATGCACGCTCTACGTGCTTGTACAACTCTATGATTTGAATCATCAAATGCTATGGTGTACATCTTTGTTCCTGGATGGTCCTCAAGGAGAATGGTATCCCCTTATTCACTCGACACTTTCTCTGCTGTCGGAGTTGGTGAAGCCTATGGAGTGACCTCAGTTTCTTTTGGCATGAGGTTAGTATCTTGATCCTGTTTTGGCTGCTCCATTTCCATGTCCATCTGTACTACTATCTGTTCATTCTACAGAGAAAGTTCCTATTCCTAGGGCTGCTCATCCCGTTCCTCATCTGCTGTGGGTTCAGAGTCTTCAACCTGTATTAGTGTGATTTGCACTATCAATGTGCCTTACACTTCCTCATGTTCCTGTTCCTGTTCATGCTCGTGCTGTACTTCCTTCTCTCTTCTGTGTAACTCTTGTTCTTCCCTGAGCTTCTGCTAGACTTCCTGCAACAACTTCTTAGTATCTTCCAGCGTTTACTTCTCTTCTTTATTTGTGATATCCCCCTATCATGTTGTTGCCTTTTGACATCTATCTCCAAAGCTACCTTTTCCACAAGTGGGTCTTCCTTAAACTTGTAGCTTTGCTCCATCTCTGTGCATTCAAAAATCTTCCTCTTACCTTTGTTTTACACAGGTTTGTTGCTTGCTATTGTTGTTGTTGCTTCTCCCTATGGTGTTGCTGCCTTGAGTGCTGCTAGCCACTCCAATGCAATGTTGATCAGTTGATTGACCCTAGAGGGGTTGTAACAATATCTCCATGCGTCTTCCTGTGGCCAATGACATGCCCCGTGGATCCAAGGATAGTACACTCTCGCACACTGGTCCCTTCATAAACCATGTGGGTCATACCCGTTGAAACTCCTGGTGCCAAACATAGACTTCTTGAACTCTTCCACTTCGGCATCTGCTTCTTTCAAACTCTCGATTGCGTACAACCCGATTCACACAGGAAGCGTGGGCCATGGTGCCTTCTTATTCATATGCAATCCAGCTGACAACCTTGTCGAGATGTTGTATGCAACCCCCTACATGACCAAATTCTCCATGGAGAACCTCAACAAAACATGCAGAGCTTTCTCCGCACTGTACATCTTGATGAAGGTTACCTCGGGTGAGGTGTACCAATCTACAATGTTCAACAATGCCTTCGTTGCTGCCTGGGACATACAGGGTGGATCTTGTACAAAGGGGCGATGAAATGGTCACATATTCTAGCCATGAACCCTCAGTAGATGCAATATGAGATAAAATTGCAATATACTTTCACAACACTCTTTGAAGGTGTCCATGCCCAACCCATGCCATAAAACTGTTGACAAGCACATATTGCATCGAAAAAGTATGCAGACATGAAGAACTTTGCTTGCTGATCCTTGGGCAGACTCTGAGCATTAGATAGATGCACTTTCAACTAGAGAGCCAACATGGTTGACCAGTTGAATGGTTTTCGTTCACTTGCCAGCTGATCCAACATAGCAACCCAACTCTTCGGGAAGGTTTATGTACTCCCTTAGCCATACAAGTGGCATGCGAAGATGACCAAGAACTGAGATGCATTCCTAAGTGTCTTCGTCCTGTATATCTGGTTGTGTGTCATCCAGAACTTTGATGTCTCCTTTACCCAATGCTTCAATATATCTCTTGTGTTCATGCTGTCATTGGGAGTGTAAAACAGTGCATCCATCCTGCTCACTGGGAATGGAAAATGATATATTTCTTGATAATCCTCTGTCCTAAAGGAATCAAGCCTTGCTCCACTAACATTGCTCATTATCGTTGTCTTAGGATCAATTTTTGAGACAATCCAGTGGATCACATATGCACAAGGGAACATGGGAAACCTGCATGCAACCTTGTATAATCCTGACTTATGGATGTTCACATAGACCTGTCGATCCTACAGATCTTCCTCAAATCTGCTTGAGAAGATGGTGTTGATGTCTTTCCATGTGATCTTTATGTCCTTCTTGATGAACAAGTGTGTGTCTATGTACATGGGCAAGCTCATTGACCCCTGTTCAACTACATCCCCGGTACTGCTTTCAACTATGTCCTTTGATCCATCTCTCTTAGAGGCCATGATATCTGTACTACTGAGAAGCTTCTCAAAAACCCGTTGTACCTCGAGACAGAGAAGACACTCATGGCAAGACAATGTCAGCTAAAAACATCAACCAACTTTGAGAAACATTTTGGCAACACACTGGTGATTATTGGGCAAGATTGTGTCACACTGACTTTGGGAAGCCGGGAGACTATCAACTAGAATTGTGCATTGGGCAACCCCAACTACCAGTGAGGCTGACTGTTGGTTAGATCTGGGCAATGTGCAATCCAGAGAGGTAGACTGCTGACTGAAACTACACAATGCACAAATCAGTTAGGTCGGGTTGTTGGCCGGAACTGTGCATTGAGTAGTTCTAGTGGGAAGGACTAGGCACTACCTCCCAGGATTGTGCAGAGCACGCAGCCTTTGTGCAATTCTCGGAGGCAAGGTAGAGTCTTGACAGTCAGGAATGCACAAAAATTGTTGGGAGACATAGGATCTAGACCAAGACAGCCCGAATTAGCCTAATGGCAACCTGAAAAAATGAAAGAGTGAATGTGTGTGTGAAGCTAGTGTAGATATGAGTGAAATTAACATGCATGTAATTCACGCGAGTGCAAAAATCACTCAAACGACAAAACCAAGAAGCTCATGAAGCGAGTCACCGAAATGACGACTGTGAGTGCAGAAACAATATTATGCGTGCGACACTAAGGAAAGGTAATGCAAAACTTGAAACAACACTTCTATAAGATAAAATACATTGAAGTGCCATCGGTAATTCAGTAAAACCAAGGAAACAACACTCATACAAGCTGAAAACTAAAAAGTGACAGAAAAAGCGGCAAGAGGCATGAAAAGAGAAACTTACCTAGAAAAGTTTCACCGATTATGTCGAAGGTTCTTTGATGCCATGGGAATGCCAGAGCTCCAATATCAAATGTGAAGAATGAGCTCTAAGGTGTCGTTTAAGTATATTTGGAAAAATTAGGGTTTATGATGTGCATGCCACAAATCTAGGAAAAAGTGACACTTGGCGGGAAGTTTCTAAAAATGGTTTTGTATGTAACTCTTGTTGTTAAAAATAGATCCCTAAAATCAAGGGATGATTTTTCTCTTTTTTTCTTTTCTATTTTTCGAGAAAAGCTGCCCGACATGCAAGGAAGGATTGTGCAATTCTGGAGGGAACCAAACAACCTGCTGGCACATGTGACGGATAGTCAGTGAGGGAAATCTTCTACGTTGTTTCTAGACTGAGGGGCCTTGATTGACTGGCTAGCTCTATGAAATTTTCCATAGCAATGATTCTAGGCTGCTCTGCGCATTTATGGATGGTAGTGCAGCTAGGCTAGTTTCTACGCAATTCTCGATGGTAGTACAACTGGCTGAAACTGTGCAATTTTCTAGAGCATTGCCGGCTGGCCTGCTCTGCGCAATTTCCAGAGCTAGGTTGCCTAGCCTGCTCTGTACAATTTCTGAGTGCAGGGAAATTGTTGGGCTGCTCTATGCATTTCTAGAGGGGAAGACAAGTTTCCCTCCATATTTGCACATTTTTTCTCGACAGCTGGTTGACTAGGTGTGAACCAAGTGCTGGGTGTGCTTGTGGTTGACAGATGGGACAAGTGAGTTGAACACAAGCTGTGAAACGACATATGATCTCCAATAAACATAAGTACCTAATCAATTCAGGATAACTACGATGATTTCGAGGAGGGAGGCTCTGAAACGAAGTGAAGGAAATTTTTTGGAGGGTGGTTGTAGAAGCTACAACATTGGCGACACACTGGTAGAACTCCAGTTCTCTGTATGGACCTTGTTCATGAAAAGTGAGTCTAACTCCTCCGGAATTATTATTCGATTCTTCAGTTATCATGGCTTCAACATTAAGCTTGAGTGAAAGATATAGTCCCTTACAATTATCTTGATCGGTTAGCACACATTCCAAGACAAGTCAAGTCAGTCGTTTTGATTGGGGATGAGGGGTATATTGGTACACAAGTAATAAAGATGTCAGAGTCTTATTTTCATCTCTGGTGTTGCTCCGCTACCAGCAGGCCTGGACAGCACCCTGGCAGAGTCACGTAGGAACACAGGCATCACTTCGCTGCCAACAGGCCTAGAAAATACCCAGACGAAGTTACTTGCATCACCTCTCGGCACATGAATCCTTTCTCTTCTTTCACCTTATTTATTTTTATTCTCAAAGAACTGTGCATAAGCACTTATTTATTTTAGAGGCGGAAGAGGGATCCCGACTTATTGAGAGCAGAAGAGGTTGTCCCTTTAGAGAAGTATTTTATGTATACCTCTGACACTACTTGTTAAGGTTTCCCCCCTCACCTTACTCTACTTGACTGAGTTGACAAGGGTTAACCCAAAAGAACTGATTAGAGTAGGTGGTACTAGTTAAAGTGCAAGCGTTGTGTTTTCACCAAGACTCACTCTAAACAGAACATATTTTCCATCAGGGTATCATCGATTGAAGACAACAAGTTCTTTCATAAAGGGGGAGGACAAAAAATAACCAAGTGTTGATAGCAGTACAAGTCCTCTTGTACTTTACCTTGCTTGTCTCGAGAGCCACACATGGTTTCATGCGAAACTAAACCTATGGGTGAAAAACAAGCAAACGAATAGAAAGAAAAGGGCAGAAGTAAATGAAAGCGAAGAAAGAAAACAAAGTAAGAAAACAAGAAACACAAACAAAGAAAACAAAGCAAGCATTCAAACCAACCAAAACAAGAAAGCAAACACTATTCCTACTCCTAAGCTAAACAGTTCATGGCCCAACCCACGTGAAGTGATATTTCCAATGCAACCATCGACACATTGGTTGACCCATGTTGGTGAAGGTGTGGTTTACGAGAACGATAAATGTGTAAACCAACAAACATGAAAGATATAATAGGGAAGACCAACATGCTTTGAGTTTAAAAATATCCACAAAAAAGAAAAGGATAAAAGCTCAAGACAAGCATTCTACGGATGTATCATGGTCATGCTTCACATTGTGTGCAGACGAAAAACATGTACACTCTTTTGATCGTGAAAAATGAGAAAACATGAGAAAGAAAGACAACTTGCACTTAGAAAGAGTGCTATTTTTGTATGATTCCTCCAATGCATGAGCGATGGGATAATGTGGTTCAGGTGGAGGATGTGAATTCTATAAAGTAGATTGATTTTCAATGCAAATAGGTGAGTGATGAGGAGCCTTGGTTGTTTCAACAGATTTTTGATCTGGAGTGGAACCAACCTCAAGATAGCGGGGACCTGACATAACCATTAGCTTGGGTAGAAGTGCCTCGACAACTTGTGGGGTTTCCACTTCATCAAAAGGTAGATCATCAAAGACGAGTGGCTTATAAATATCGAAAACGAATGCATCAACATCATGATTGAATGAAGCAGAAAATAGATCACGACAACCATGATCAGAAAATTTGATATGTTCATCGACGTCCTCATGATTTGATGAATCATACGAAGAATGTTCACCCTCTGCATTTTCGAAAAAGGTGTATGAAATATTGAGTGGATTTCCGAACACATATGTGTCCTCTCCGCTATGTAATGAAAGACTAACATCTGGTGTATTCTGTGAATGAGCAGAAGTAGATGCATCTGGGAATGTATTTTCACATGGGAAATCAACATGGCAGAATCACCAAAGATGTCAGGAAAAAGAAGATGAGGTGCAGTCAGAAGGAGGTCATCCTTCACCGCAGGTTCTTATTTAGATTCCCACACATACTCATCATAAATGACAGCACAGGTTGGCTGCTCAACACCAACTCTGTCGACAACTTGATCCTCATGAACAACAAGTGTGGAGTACAGAATGAGAGAACACAACACAGTTGAGTCCAAAGGATCAATAGAATGCGGGGATGGAGGTTGAGGAAATAAGTCCACGTGACAATCAACAATCTTGTTAGCCAAATCTACATAGAGATCAAGAGAAGGTGGGGTGGGAAGATGTGACAGTTCAACAGATAGATGCGCACCTTCTCCCACCTCACATTGTAGGTCCATAGCTATTTGATGAGATGCGGACAGACAATCACTTGTGACAGTGACCATGTCCGCCTTGGGTCCAACAACTCTAACACCGAGGTATGCTAGGGTCGGTTTGAATGATTCTAAGATATGCGGATTCTCAGATATGTGAAGAAGATACTAAAATATTTCATTGAGAAATTCCCAATCAATTTCATCCTCTGGGAATTGAAATGCGAGATTACGAAAGTGATACCAGAATTGCACCACGGATTCATCAGGAGCTTTCCGTAATTGGAGAATTTTTTTATTAAGTGCTTGATAGTCAAAGTTATGGAAAGCATGACATAACTCTAAAACAAGGTGACCAAATGAGTGAATATATTTTTTGGGTAGTGTGTTAAGCCATTGCAATGGGTGCCCACGAAGCGTGAATGCGAACAACGTGTAGATCACATAATCCTCACGGGATTCAATGTTTTCACATAGATTCAAAATGCAAGACTATGCCTCTCCCAAGCTGTTCAACCTTCACCTTCATATGTGTTACGTGAAAAGAGATTCTAGAACTCATCTCCATGATAGTCTTAGGATGAAGAGTAACATAAGACATGATAGATGCGTGAATATTCAAAACAGATTTCGAGGGCTTAGCTTGTCATCTGGCCCTCCTTCTAGTGCCATAAATGTTGATGGTGTTGGACCCACCAACATGTAAGGGGATCTCCTCGGTAAGAAGTCCCAACTAGACTTCAGACCATTTGGAGTAGGAGTCCCAGCAGTGGGTAGTAAAGCTATGCCTTGACTGCGATAGCGCATAGGGGTAAGCAAGATATTGTTGTCGGAAGCAAGTGTGTTACCTTACAACGAGTGAAGAGAGATGCATGGGGAGGTTCGAACACATGAAGGGGGAAAAGAAGTGTATCCCTTAGAAGCCTGTAATAGTATGCAACCTGAAAGGAACACACGAACTGAATGACATCACAAATTGGAAAGCATAATAGTCGAAAATCCAAAGTGATGAGCTAAACCAAAAACAAGCTTCATTAACATTCATATAAACACATACGAAATAGTCCATACATCAGTGCGTAAGTAAAAATACATACATTTCTAAAGTAACCAGAATAGTCGAACTACAATAACAACATATGCATGAAACACGTTGGCTCTGTTATATTATATAAAGTGAAAGTTCCATCCATACATATAACCATGATAGTCACTAGCCCCAATAGTGGAATGTTACAGTCATCATCTCCTGCTCCTCCAAAGAGATGTGCTTGCTCTACACTGTGGAGAAGCTAAGGTTCGTCACAATAGTCTCCAAGCCCTCTCTAAGCAATGCCTAGCAAAATCTTGGCTCCCAAAAGCCTCTTCTATGAGTTATGAGGTTCTGTTTATAACAAAGGGTGGGGTGACCCTTGACATTCCCCTTTGTGACACTTGGAATACCCTCATGATTGTTTACATTACATATGGCTGTTTGTATTCCACTAATGACACTTGGAATTTCACTTTACATCATATTTACAAAAATGATACATTTTCCACATATACCCATGTGGGACAAAATTGGCTTGAGTTAGCCAGACAAGACAACACTAAGACTCAGATGGCTGTGGAAATACCATCTCATCAACCTTCTCTCTATGATCCTCGATGATGAACTGATGCCATGTTTGATAATGTGTAATGGTGTCTGTGTACTCTTTGATGAATTCCTTCTAGAAATGAACTCTCTCCTCCATTACTTTTGGGTATACTAATTTGGAACCTCGGTCTAACTCATCCTGTAACATGCGCAGCTTAGTCCCAAGCAAGGCCAGATTGGCGATGTACATCCACATGTTATCTGCGTTGACTTGCAAATCTGCGCTAGTGGCCATGAGCATCAACTGATCAAAGTACCCATCTAGTTCCAGTCTGGCTTGGTTCTTCTCTTTGGCCTTGGTGCGCATACCAATCGATAGGGTTCCATACTTTCTCACCACGACATCTAAACTCATGTATAATCGTGCATACGAAGCTTCAATACTAGTGATTAGTGGTGGGAGTTTCTCATAGTTCTAGATCTGACTCTGGATACGTGCTTTGTCCAACTATACCTGTGGCTTCATCATCTTGTGTAAGTGAAGTGGAGCTCCCTTGTACCTCATTGACCATGTATGTACATGATCGACTGCGGCATGTATGTCTACGAGTGTTCATGCTATCTTGGTGCAGTGCTGCTGATGACCATGTAGGTGGACAACTGCCTTGTGCACGGTGACGAACCTATCATACAGTCTCTGCATGAATGTCTCAAGAGATGATACTTCAACAAATATGGCCATCTTCATCTTTGCTTTGGTGGATCCTATTGATTGTTCCTGTCTCTTCTTGGATTCCTGCAACTCCTTAGCCATGCACTCATTTTCTGTTATCAAGAACTTAAGACTCGAGATGGTGGCTTCAACATAAGCCTTTGTAGCATCGGCCAAGGCAGTTGGATGTCCTTGTACATCTGACACAATCACCCGTTCCTCCAAGTGTGCTAGTGATGCATGCTCATTTAGGGTGCATGCTCTACATGCTTGTACAACTCTATGCTGCGACTCATCAAAGGTTATGTTTTACATCTCTGTTCCTAGATGGTCCTCAAGGAGAATGGTATCCCCTTATTCACTCGGGAGTTTCTATGCTATTGGAGATAATGAATCCTGTGGAGTGGCCTCGATTGCTTTTGGCATGAGATCAATATCCTCATCCTGCTTTGGCTACTCCATTTCCATGTCCATCTGTTCTACTATCTTCTTATACTGTAGAGTAAGTTCCTGTTCCTGCGGCTGCTCACCCTGTTCCTCATCTGCTATGGGTTCAAAGTGTTCAACATGTATTGGTGCAATTCGTGCTATCTATATGACTTGCAATTCCTCATGTTCTTTTTCATGCTCATGCTACACTTCCTTCTCTCTTTTGCGCAACTCTTGTTCTTCCTTGAGCTTCTATTGGACTTCCTACAACATCTTCTCAGTATCTTCTAGCCTTTTCTTCTCTCTCTTTCTTTGTGCTATAATCCTGTCACGTTGTTGCCTTTTCACATCTATCTCCAAGGCCACCTTTTCCACAAGTGGGTATTCCTTAAACTTGTAGCTTTTCTCCATCTCCGTGTCTTCGACACTCTTCCACTTCCCTTTGTTTTGCATAGGTTTTTTTCTTGTTGCTGTTGTTGTTGCTGCTACATGTGGTGTTGCTTATAGCCACTCCATTGCAATGCTGACCGGTTCATTGATCCCAGAGGAGTTGTAACAATATATCCATGGGTCTTCCTCTGGCCAATGAAATGCCCCATGGATCCAAGGATAGTACACTCTGGAATAGTGGTCCTTGCATAAACCATGTGGGTCGTACGGGTTTAAACTCCTGGTGTCGAACTTAAACTTCTTGAAGTCTTCCATTTCGACATCTGCTTCTTTCAAACTCCTAATCGTGTACAAACCAATTTGCATAGGAAGCTTGGACTATGGTTCCTTCTTGTTCCTGTGCAATCTAGCTAAAAACCTTGTCGAGATGTGGTATGCAACCTCCTACATGACTGACTTGTCAGTGGTGAACATAGGAAACACATGCAGATATTTCTCCGCGTTGTACATCCTGGTGAAGATTCCCTCGAGTGAGGCGTACCATTATGCAATGTTCAACAATGCCTCCATTGTTGCCTAAGACATTTAGGGTGGATCTTGTTCAAATATCATCATGTATAGAGGGGCGATAAAATGGTTACATATTCTAGCCATGACTCCTTGATAGTTGCATTCTGAGAGAAACTTGCAATATATGTTCACATCACTCTCTGAAGGTGTCCATGCCCAACCCATGCCAGGAAACCATTGACGAACACATATTTATTTGAGCAAGTATGCATACATGAAGAAATTTTCTTATTGATCCTGAGAAGGACTCCGAGCATTAGATAGATGCACTTTCAACTGGAGAGACAACATGTTGGACTAGTTGAATGGTTTTCCTTCACTTGCCAGCTGATCCAACATAGCAACCCAACTTTGTGGGAAGGTTTCTATACTCCCTTGGCCATACAAGTGGCATGCGAAGATGACCAAGAATTGATATGCATTCCCAAGTGTCTTCGTCTTGTATATCTAGTTGGGTGTTGTCCTAAACTTTGCTGGCCCTTTTACCCAACACTTCAAGATATCTCTTCTGTTCATGCTGCCGTTGGGAGTGTAAAATGGTGCATCCATCTTGCTCACTGGGAATGGAAAATGATATATTTCCTGATAATCCTCCATCCTAAAGGAATAAAGCCTTGCTCCATTGACACTTTTCATTATCATTGTCTCAGGATCAATGTGTGAGACAATCCAGTGGATCACATCTACGCAAGGGAACACGGGAAACCTACATGCAACCTTGTATATTCCTGACTTATGGATGTTCACATAGACCTGTTGATCCTCCAGATCTTACTCAAGGCTACTTAATAGGATGGTGTTGATTTATTTCCATGTGATCTTAATGTCCTTCTCGATGAACATGTGTGTTATAGACATTTTTGTGCCTTACAGCTCCAAGCACGAAATGTCCATAAACCAAGGGCTCCTAAGTCCCTAAAAGTGTTGTTCTAACCCCTAAAGGAACAAGGTCAACAAATTACAGCTTCTCCCAGAAGTTCTCCACCAGAAACTACTCAGAATAAGTCAAAACAGGATCATTTCAACTGCTCCACTGGCTAAGTGCGTTGCATAGCACCTAAACACACTAGCTAGGTGCGTTGCAACACACCTAAATGCACTATGAGGGTGCGTTGGGGGAGAAATGACAAATGGCAGTGCCATTCCGCGAGGTGGAGAGACAATGGAAGCTTCCAGAATCTTCTCCTATGACACTTGCCTCACTGAATTCAACCAAGGATGAGTAAGAGGCCTTCAGTCTCCAAGTGGAAGCAAGAACTGACAGAGAGAAGACACTAATCAAATCACAAGCCGACTCATCCTCCTTGCATACATCTATATATGGATCCCTCATCCCAGAGATCCAGAGGCTGGAATTTTGCACATTGTAAGGAATTGCTGTTGGTTTTGAGACAAACATCAGAGTATTGGGTGATTTATGCTTTGTTGGAGGTGAAGAGGGGCTTATTTGCTGGGAGGTTGATGCTGGGTCAGGAACCATCGGTTGTAACTCCTCCTGGATCTTCTTGTTTATCAATAAAAACTATTTGAGTTTTTCCTCCATGCTTTTGTATCATTGATTCTTGTTACATTTGTATGGTTAACTTAAATCTGATCCTAAGTTGTTTATGAATATAGATCCATGTCTTTGTATAGTGTTCTTCTTCTGTTATCTTACAGGTGCTTGGTGAAGCTGGGCAAGTAAGGGAGCAGGTAGCTGGAAGCTGTCAAAGAAGAGAGGGATTGGATCAAAGGATTAGCGCAAGACACAGGTTGGTTCTTTCTATTCCTCTCTGTCTATAGTTCATAAAGGAAATACAAAAGTAGTTTTTCTCTGTTTGTTTCTAAGGCAGCTGTCACACCTTAGTGGGATAGAGCAGTTCTAAATAGACACTTTTCCCGGTAAAAAAATGGCGACTTCGCTGGGGAGATTGTCTAATTAGTTTGTTTGTGTATCTCTTTGTTGTTTGTTTCATAAACTTATAAGTAGCATTCGAACTGCATTTGCCATAACAAATGCAAAGTAGACATCTGCTGCTTCAATCCATTCACTGGATTTGTTTATGATTTGAACAGCTGATTCACAAATGATCTGATTGCCCTTGTGATAGCTCTTAGACCCTCCTTAGATCTACCCCTGATTGTGCATTACTGATTGCTTTTACTCGGGCCAAAAACCAAAGACTGAACTGCAAACCATGACCCAGAACCTGGACAGATTCTCGTTTATGGCCCAACGCAGGTACTGTTAAGAGTTCCTGCATTTCAGCGCACTTCTCGAAAGGGCAACCTGCGCTGCAATCCAGTTTCTCTGTGTTACAGGTGCGCTGATCAGACTAGCCCTGTGCAGCTGAGGTTCTTGTGCTTCATTCTTTCCAGTTTTGTCTCTGAATTTTGTAGCCTGTGATCAGTATATGTCTGTTTAAAACCCCTTTTCCTTGCTGTTATTTCGCCTCCTTTGTACAAAAGAACTGTAGATGTTTTTGTGTGTTTGTTGAGTCGTTTACAGTTTTCCATTGCAAAAGTAGAATAGTCGTACTGTCGTCCTTTGATTTAGATCTGTCGCAAGTGTCGATTTCGATCATAGGAGAAAGTTTGATTACTGTTGATAGTCGATTATACTTTTACTATTGCCTTTGGTCTAAATTTGTGACTTTCTAGTGTCAAAAACGAGTATTTATTTCAAAATCGTAAAGTGTCGTAATCGTCTTTATCTTTTGATTTCGAAAAGAAGCTTGTTTATGTTTGTCGCTTGAAAGCAAATTCAGATTTGTACATCAACTTTCTTTTTAGCATCAATACTAAGAAAGTCGAAAACAAATACATGCATGTGCATTTGCATATTGACAGTCTGTTTGGCTTGATTTAGGAAAGTGCATTTACAGTGTGCTCTTTGCTCTTTGTGAAAAGATTGTGTCTATCTTTTCCTCTAGTAGCTAGGATTTTCATTGCACAAAAGAGATAAAAGTTTGTTTATCATCTTTAGATTGCATTTTAGGAATTACATCTACATCTCGTGGTGAACCCAAAAGGAAAACTTCATAAGAAAGATCAACTTAAAATAAATTCAATGAATCTAACAACGCTTTGGAACTTAACGCACAACATTTAGAGGTCTAGGCTAGAGACGCATTCCGGCGTCGTAAAGCCTGGTAACTGTTGTCCTCACTGATGGTTGGGTGATTCCTCCACTTTGAGACGATAAGTGCCAGTACGGACTTGTGCTCCCACGTACCGTCGAGTATATTTTGGGAGACCCCTATAGGCTTAAATCCTTTATCCGTAGGAAGCCATGTCTGCCGCCCTATCGATTGCAATGCACTGAACACAGCATTCGGGAAGATTGACTGCCGTACCGTAAAAAGTATTCTGCAGTTTTGCGATTGGTTTGGTACTCCCTCTACCTAGATCTCCAGAGCAGTCCCTTTCGTTCCTTTTGAGACTCCTTAACGGAAAAGGTCCATCTGAGCACTTGTCACTTCAGGCTCATTAAAAATCGAAGGAGACTAGAGTTATCTTTTGTTTTTTCTCGACTCTTAAAAACTGAAAAAGCAAGTTGTGTCAAAGCGTATAAAAATTTATTTTAAACGGAATATTCATTACCCTTTCCTACGTTGATCTTGGGTTGAGAAAATGGAGTCTACCAACCAAGGAATTCCCCTTGGAGGAAATCCTAGTCCCTTCTCCTCTTGGGGAGATGTTGGTGCGCCCCATATGGCCACATTGTCGCTTCAAGGGCTGACAATTGGTTTGCCAGTATGGCTCTTCTCAACCTCTGTCGTTCAGAACACCACTATTCCTGAGCAATCGAATCAACAATTAGACGAGTCCAGAGTTGCCCACCAACTTTCTACTTCCTCTAATTCTTCCTCTCCTCCTTCCTCTTCGCTTGATGGGGCTAGTAAAGCCAAAAGTCAAGTTCCTAAGGAGAAGAAGGAAAAGAAGAAGAAAGAGAAGAAGAAGAAGGAGCCAAAGGCGAATGGGGGAAAATGAGTGTCGTCTAACGAAAATCCACACACTGCACCGACCAGGTCTAAATCTCCATGTGTCATTTGCAAAGGAGACCACTTTCACAGAGATTGTCCTTGCATCCCTCGGATATTAAGGGACTGGTCTCCTAGATTGCACAACTCGGTGTCGTCAACCTCTGATGATCATGTTGAAAGCACACCGTCGACTAGTGAAAGTGAAGCCCCAGGACAAAAAGGAAAATATAGATTTCCTTGTAAACTGTGTGAAGGCGATCATGCCGTTCACCGTTGTCCCTTCTTAGACGAAGCTAAAAGAGTTTTGGATGATCGTCCGGTTTCACCGTTACGACTTCCTCCTGGATCTTCTTGTTTATCAATAAAAACTATTTGAGTTTTTCCTCCATGCTTTTGTATCATTGATGCTTGTTACATTTGTATGGTTAACTTAAATCTGATCCTAAGTTGTTTATGAATATAGATCCATGTCTTTGTATAGTGTTCTTCTTCTGTGATCTTACAGGTGCTTGGTGAAGCTGGGCAAGTAAGGGAGCAGGTAGCTGGAAGCTATCAAAGAAGAGAGGGATTGGATCAAAGGATTAGCGCAAGACACAGGTTGGTTCTTTCTACTCCTCTCTGTCTATAGTTCATAAAGGAAATACAAAATTAGTTTTTCTCTGTTTGTTTCTAAGGCAGCTGTCACACCTTAGTGGGATAGAGCAGTTCTAAATAGACACTTTTCCCGGTAACAATGTGTGTGTCTGTGTACATGGGAAAGCTCATTAACCCCTATTCAACTACGTCCTCGGTACTGCTTTCAACTGTGTCCTTTGATCCAACTCTCTTGGAGGCCATGGTATCTATACTATTGAGAAGTTGCTCAAAAACCTTTGGTACCTGGAGACAGAGAAGACACTCATGGTGAGAAAATGTTAGCTAAGAACATCAAACAACTTTGAGAAACATTTAGGAAACAAACTGGTGACTGTTGGGCAAGATTTCACAACACTGACTTCTGGAAGCTAGGAGACTGTCAACTGGAATTGCGTAGTCCTAGCTACCAGTGAGGCTGGTTGCTCATTAGATTTGTGCAATGCACAGTCCTGAGAGGTAGAATACTGACTGAAACTGTGTAATGCGGAGATTAGTTAGGCCAGGTTGCTAGCCGGAACTGTGCATTTCGCAGTTCTAGTGGGCAGGACTGGGCCTACCTGCAAGGATTTCTTAGAGCACAGCCTGGGATAGTGTGGGAAGCCTCTACATAATTCCTGGAGGCAAGGTAGAGCCTTGACTACTAGGAATGCACAGAAATGCCTGGGAGACACAGGATCCGAACCAAGAAAGCCCAGATCTACCCAATGTCAACCTGAAAACATGAAGGAGTGGATGTGTTCACAAAGATGGTGCAGATATGAGTGCAATAAACATGCATGTGATTCAGGAGAGTGCAGAAATCAGTCAAATGACAAAACCAAGAAGATGATGAAGTGAGTTACTGAAATGACGAGTGTGAGTGCAGAAACAGTGTTATGCGTGCGACACTAAGGAAAGGTAATGCAAAACTTGAAACAACATTTCTACAAGCTAAAATACATTGAAAGGCCATCAGTCATTCAATAAAACCAAGTAAAAAACACTCATACAAGTCGAAAACTAAAAAGCGACAGAAAAAGCGGCAAAAGGCATGAAAAGCAAAACTTACCTGGAAAAGATACACCGATTGTGTCGAAGGTTCCTAGATGTCTTGGGAATGCCACAACTCCAAGATTGAATGTGAATAATGAGCTCTGATGCGTCGTTTAAATAGATCTAGAAAAATTAGGGTTTATGACGCGCATGCCACAAATCTAGGAAAAATCAACAATTGGCGGGAAGTTTCTAAAAACGACTTTGCATGTAATGCCTACTACTAAAAATAGATCCCTAAAATCTAGGGATGATTTTTCACTTTTTGCTTTTTTCTTTTTCAGGAAAATTTGCCCGACATGCAAGGAAGGATTGCATAGTTTTGGAGGCAACAAGACAACCTTCTGGCACATGGGAGGGACAATGAGTGAGGGAAAGAATTTGTGTTGTTTATGGACTGAGGGGCCTTGGATGATTGGCCAACTCTGCGCAATTTTCTAGAGAAATGATGTTGGGCTGCTCTGTGCATTTTTGGAGAGCAGTGAAACTGGCTAGTTCTAAGCTATTCTGGAGAACAGTGCCGCTGGCCTGGGCTGTTTTGCACATTTATGGATGTTAGTGCAACTAGGCTAGTTTCCGTACAATTCTGGATGGCAGTACAGCTGGCTAAAACTGTACAATTTTCTAGAGCAGTGCTCGCTGACCTACTCTACACAATTTCCAGAGATAGGCTACCTGGCCTGCTCTGTGCAATTTCTCAGTGCAGGGAAGCTGCTAGGCTACTCTGCACATTTATGGAGGGGAGGACAAGTTTCCCTCCATATTTGTGCAGTGTTTCATGACAACCTTTGACTGGGTGTTAACCAAGTATTGGGAGTGCTTGTGGTTAACCGACAGGACAAGTGAGTTGAACACAAGTTGTGAAACGAAAGATGAACTGTAATAAACACAAGTGCCTGATCAGTGCAGGATAGCTACGATGATTTAATGGAGGGTGGTTGTAGCTGCTACAACATACACATATAGTTCTGATGGTGGAGTCTCAACTAAACTCTATCTATCTCTACAACAATCTTATCTTTTCTTTCCAAATGTTGCGGAGCATCTGGATACTTGGCAGCCCAATTCTGAAGATGGTAGAATGTTCTGTTTGCTACTTTCATGAGCTATACTACTTCTTGTGCTTTCTTCTGAATGCCAATGAGAGGAGCCTCCACCTGTTTTGGAAATATCATCTCATCATATAACCATGACATGGTGTCCTCCATTGGCCTTAGTTCCTTCTGCTTGGCTGACTTCCATTCTGCGATGTTGAAACGCTGTGAAGATAACCATTGATTCTCTATCGCAAGTGCAACATGTTATTTCCTCAATCTCACATTCTCACTCAACAAATATTCAAAGTTATCCTACGATGTTGTGGAAAAAGAAACATTTGCTGCCATGCTTTCCCTGGGATTACTTTTGTTATTGGTATTTATCACCTTTTTTGTAGACACCAAGACTATATATTTGAGGATCCCTCGAGAAGTATGCATGCCTCTGCTGCACAATCCTCTTCTTAAGTTGATCAAACGTGACATTGCATACATCCATGACTTTGTCTGTTGGTGGAGGTGTGATTCCCATTTCTTTGAATGGAAGATGACCACCAGTGAGAGGAGGTTCTTCTAGAGAACATGGTTCATCATCCATGGGTTGGATGGTATCCTCTTCCTCCAACTCTTCCTCTTCTATCTCATGAGTCAACTATTCTTATTCTAGTATTTGTGTTGCTTCTTTCTCTTGAGACTTCCTTTATTGTTCCTCTTCTGTTATTCTCCTTTCTTCCTCTTATTCTCATTGATTCTCAAGCAACTCATCTTCCTCTTCTCCTATTATTTTGTTTCTATCCTCTCTTGTTATGCTTGGATAACTCTCGTGTTCAAAGGACCAGATTTCCATTTCCCTCTACTCTCACCTATCGAATCATACATGGTCCTCTTTCTTAGAGCTACTTTCCTTACTTGAGGGGTTTTCTATTCTACCTCTTGCACCTGCACGTATTGAGATGGTGAATCTTGGGGTGAACTGGACTCCATTGCTGGATGTGTCTTTCTGACTAGATTGTACTAGTTCTTCACCTTATCATCTTCTGTTGTTGACATTGATGAATACCCCGAGTTGAAACTAATCCTTTCACAATGTTGCCTGCACACTCTCCTAGGATCGTATCCATGAAATTATTTAGTTATGAAGTGTAAGTTATATAGGTCTATTATTTCTGTCATCATCTTCTTGTGGCTCTTCAACTCATATAGTTTGATACTCAAAGGGAAAGTGGGCCAAGGGGATTTATTTCTCCTATGAAGAACTCCTGACAATCCCTTGTCCAAATAATTTCTACTTCCTACATGACCACCTTATTGGTCACATATTGCGGCATGAGATGAGGGGATATCTGACAACCAAAAAATCTGATGTATGTACCCTTAGGCACTATAAACCAATTCATTATATCCCGTAGTGACTCCACTTTATCGGTAATGAAAGGAGGATCGATCTCGAATATAATATTGAAAATAATTGCAAAGAAGTGCTCATGCAATCTATCATATCCACCTCTGAAGCTCGATTCTGAAAACACTCTGTAGTGAAGGTAAATTGGGAACTTATATCGAGGGTTCCAGTTCTATTACATTCTTGGTAACCCATATTGTGCACATATTCCATCCAGTAGAAATGAAAAATATAGAATTCTAGGGCCTCATTTTCCCTCAAGGATGATTTTGCCTACCCCACATGACGTTGCAACTCAAATGACAATACAGATTCCCAAATGAAGACTCTTCCATGGGTTACCACCATATTGAGCATATATATCCAATTTTCCTCAAACACCTCATCATTCTTGTGCCCATGCAACCGACAACACATGGAAATCATATACTGATATATGTCTATGGGGATCTTAGTTAGATAAACTACAAATGGGTTTATGGTGAATATTAGCAGGCTCTCGATAGCATGATTTGATAATGTCACTCTTGTCAGGGTCATCCCATCTAATGTAGAAGTCATCATTAGCATATTCTATGGGCCTAAGAGTCTTGAAGCACGTCTACATGTCTTCTCCATAATAAGTGGCAAGCTGACTGCCACTCTCACTGCAAAGCACAAGATGAGATTCATTCATATGTGTAATGATTCACTCAATCACTTCTACGTAAGGGATGAACAGGAATCTACATGCAATCCTGTGCATCTTGGACTTCTTAATGTTGATGTACACTTCCAATTCCTCCAAGGTTTTAGAAAAAAATTCTGCATGGATGTGTTGTATATTCCGCTCCATGTGACCTTAGTAGACTTATCAATGAAGCACTATGTCTTTGCAAAAATGGGAATGGTTGGCTTGGTAACTTTGACATGTTCTTCAGTGCTTTCTTCTGATACTTCTTTGGAGGCCACTTTAAGGGGAGGCATGGCTCCAACAAATGATGAAAGGGAGACAATACTTGTAGTTTGAACACTTGTTTATGGCAACACACTCATAAAGACATGATTAGATTTATGCAACCTAACTAAACATAAATATCTTGTAAATAATGTACAAAAAACCACCAAATATATATGATCTTGAAAATATATCAACAACAGTACAAAATCACATGCATGTATAAGAAAATAAGCATTCAAACTACAAGGCCACACTTTCAAAGCATGAAGGAAGGTCAAGGGTCATTCACGAGATTTTGCAGTGTGTTTGTGCACTCAAGAAAGGGAAGGAAACCATCAAGGGAACATTGGTGCAATACGAAAGGTTGAAGGGGTGAATTTTCAGGCCTTAAGGTATTCATAGTGAGCACATGTGCTCAAGGAGACAGAGAAGGCACATTGGCGCACTCCAAAGGGACGAAGGAACATGTCTTCAAGCCTTTGGCCCTTCCGGGTGTGCTCATGCACTGAAAGGAAAGGAGTGCACGTTGGTGCATTCCAAAGGGATGAAGGAAGATCATTCGAGTCTTCTAGGTGAGCTCATGTGCTCAAGGGAGGGTGCAATTCTTTGTGATGAAGGAGTGCACTCAAGAGGGAAACTTAGTCATTATGGGTGAAATTTTCAAGATTGGTTGGGCTTAGAGTTCCATAAGTGCACGCTTCCTAAGGAAAGCTCAAGAGCAAGTTTGACAATAAGATTTCATGGTAGGAATGAGAAGAAGAAGGATCTGCAAGCTTCTATGGATCCTGTCGCAATCATGGTGGAATATGAAAAGTTGAGGAATGTATAGAGTCTCTACAGGCGATAGGAAAGTAACACTTGCAAAACTAATATTGAACAAAAATGCCAGTAAATAAACTAAAAAACAAAGAAACGCCACTGAGAAAAGAAAGACCGACAGTGAAATCATGAAAGGCAATGAATAGATTTGACATGTAAAACTTACTTGTAATGTAGGTTGATGAAGAGTTTCTTGATCCATAGGTGTTCACATCACTTATATGAGAATGATTATGAAAATGAATGATTAACTGGGTTAATTTAAAAGAGTTTACATGCAAAAATGTTTCATGCATGATCACCACTTGTCGACAAGTGAAAGGATTAGTTAAGGGAAGTTAAGTGGGCTCCTATTTTCTAGGAGTGTGCCCACATGCAAAAAAGAGGCACATGCATGCAACTAGGAAGATCACATGTCTTCAACATGAAGGAGTGCACTCAAGGAGGGTGCACTTTCTCAACATGAAGGAGTGTGCTCAAGGAGGGTGCACTTGCTCAACATGAAGGAGTGTGCTCAAGGAGGGTGCACTTCTTCAACCTGAAGGAGTGCACTCAACTCAAGTGCATGTCTTCACCAACTTGAAGTGTGCTTTTGCTTTAAAGAGAAAATTTCTTTCTTTTATTTTCTTTTTATGATTTTGTGTTCTTTTTTGCGTGTGTACATGGCGTAAAGACTAGCTTCTAAGTCAAGACAAGTATGAGTTCACCTAACCATGGATTAGATAACCTAAGCACTTCTAAGGGTTAGGTGATGACACTTATGAAACATTGAATTAGGAGGATGCGACACTAGGATAAAACACACAAATAACAAATCAAATAACATGATGACACTAGGGGGCTTAAAATAATGATTCATGTAGGCTCCAAAATTGACTTTGGTAAATATTTTGGAGGGTTTTTGCCGTAGCGACAATGCTTGGTGACATAATGGGAACCCCAACTTCTTTGAAATGGTTTCATTTAGGTGAAAAGTCTCAATTCTACAGGAAGTATTGATTCAATTAGTGAGTTACCTTAGCTCTCCACTCTTACCCAGTTAAAAATATAGTTTTCCCAGTTCCATTACTCGGTGTAACACAACATAAAACAAGCCATATCATTATCATGTCGATTTAAGTAAGGGTAATATAGTACAACAAGTTAAAATAATAAGAGTATGAATTTTACATCTTTGGCATTGCTCTGCTACCGGTAGGCCTCGACAATACCCTGACAGGGTTGCTTCAGGAACACAAATGGTTCTTCACTGCCAGCGAGTGTAGACAGTACCCCGGTGAAGTCACTTGCTTCACCTCTCTGCGCATGAAGCCTTTCTCTTCTTTGGAGTCCAATAAAACTGAAAAACAAAGGGAAGGTGAAACACAAAACATGAACGAAATGCATCTAACTATATGCAACCTATCCTACCCTAAACTAAATAGTACATGGTCAAGTCATGTGAAATGGAACTTCCAATGCAGCCATAGAAGATGCTCCTGACCTTTGTGTGGAAGGATGTTATCGTGTGAAATCAAAATAAAACGCAGTGCGGTGAAAAGGAAAAACCACACAAACATACGCACCGACACAAAGAAACATGAAGTACAATCACAACGGTGTAGCACACTCGACTGTTCTATCAAATGAAAGGCTCCAAAACAATAGTTATCACTAGGTCTGTGGCCATACAAGACTCGATGAAGCACATGTAAGTATAGTCCATGCAACATGGGTCCAAACTAAAAATATTCTTCTAAGGAATCTGCAATAGGATCATGTAAGCAACCTTTAGGGAAAATTTGACCAAAAAAAGGGACAAATCCATGAAATTAATAGGCTGACCAAAATCCATGTTGTCATGTGAGTAATATTATTTGATGGATGTTGTAAAAGATTCATTAATACCCTTATCTTTTTCCATATCACAAATTAAATATTTTCTCTAGGTTGGATGTAGTGATGGAAGTTTGATAGTAAAACACTTTCTTCCTTGAGGGTTGAAGAATTTTATATGAAGAAAATGAGCATCCCTCGGGAGAGAGTTAACATCTCAGGTTATGACATTAGTGACAAAACTGGGAAAAAGAATTATATAATTTAGAGAAAATAAAATCATCAGTGTCATGGTTGTTCAAGGGTTCATTTTGATTAACGGGTAAAAGATCGACTGGTGAGATATGAAGATTCAAATATGGTGGATTGATAATATTAGATGACCCACCATCACGGGAAAATGTGAAATAAAAATTAATTCTTCATCAACACATTGATCTTCCAGTTTAGTGACTAGTTAGGATGAAAACACGAAATATCAAAAGGAGGGGGACATGGGACAAAAGGCATATCTGATATTTCCTCAGGATGCTGAAATTCTTCTTGATAGGGAGGACATAATGAATCAGGTTTAAAATATTTTCTTGACATCTAGACTAATAAATGAAACTTATAATTGAAGAACTGTTAGCCCACATCCTCATTAGGAAATTCATAACAAATTTGAAGGAAACGATTAGAAAAATGTTTAAGGGATTAATTTGATCCCATTCTAAGTTAATCAATTTCATTATTAACACATTGATACTCATATTTTTCAGAGGCACAATGAAGCTCATCAACCAATTTCTTAAAATATAAGATAAAAGTAGTGGGTATATAATAGCACCATTGCTTCGTAGGGACATCCAATGTAAGGGTAAACAACCATGTGAGGATTTATTCATAATAAACACCACTTGAAAAAACAAAATTGAACAAACTCAATTATTAATCAAGGACTGTTGTTGTAGGCTTGCCATTGAATTTAAAATGTGACAAGTTATGTAAAAATTTCATGGAGATTAAAAGATCTAAAGCTTCATAAAAGCACACCAGGATTATGATATGGGATGAAACCATTAAACGTAGGAGATTAAAACAGAATTCACAGGCTCAACTTGTCATCTAGCCCTCCTTCTAGAGCCAAAAAGGTTTATAGTACTGGATGTCACCAACATTATAAGATATCTCCCCAATGTGAAGTAATAATTAGACCTCACACTGTTTGGTGTAGGAGTCCCATCCGGTCATATGGCCCGGCTACTATTGGAAAGGTTCAAAGGTATGCTTTGGTTATGATTACGCACAAGAGAATGCAACACCTCTTTGGGGTAGAAATTATGTGAGCTTTGTGATACACCCAATGTAAGGTGCATGAGGGAACATCCATGACTGGTAAAAGGAAAAGGAACCTCCAGTTAAAAAAGTAGTAGAACTATCCTAAAGGGGACCCAGGAAATAAGCAAAAGACTTGTTGATTAAATAAAAATTAATCCACATAATAAGCAACAATCATTAAAGCATAATAACACTTATCCAACCACAACCATAGCTAAAAAAAGAATTAGGTCATTCAATTAGTATGTAATTAAAGCAACATATATCATAAACATAACAAGAATAGTCCTACTATATTTACGATACATGTATGAAGAAATGCCGACTCATAAAGCTTCTGATTAAGAGTGAAATATCCCAAGTACACTATTACATGAATGAAACACTATATCTAATAGTGGAACCCGAAGCCACAACTTGCTTCTCCAAAGAATGATCTATCTCCTATGCACTACAAGAGAAGCCAAGGAAAGACTCCAAGAATCCAAGCCCTTCACATGAGTTATGAGGAGCTATTTATAAAAAAATAATAATGAACTTTGAGCTTCCTCATGACTCTTCAACTCCTATAACTTTTCATATTCTATACATGACTTATTACATTCCATATGTGGCTATTCACATTCCACATGTGTCTCTTGGACTTCATTACATATCATTTATTACAAAAGACAAATTACATATGAGATGGTGGCTATATAAGACAAAATTGATAATGGGACAAAGTCTCATCAAATTGACAAATCATTTGCTTCCTCATGGAGCTCATTTGTAATGTATGTGTGCCATGCTTTGAACTCTATTGAGATGGCTTTGACCTGAACTAGAAAGTCCCCGGCATAATGCATGTTCACCTCCAATGCCTCCATCAATATAGACTTAGAGATTGATTGTACATTATTCCATAGCCATGAAAGTTTCATATGAGACTTGACTGGTGCGATGGCGTATTGAAGAATAATGTCTTTGGTGACCTCCAAGCCTTCCTGTTATGTTGCTTGTGTTGGCATTATGACACAGGTTTGGCACTATGGAATAGGTGTTATCCTTGATGGCAACTCACTCGGCAACTCACTCAGATGACAGTTCAGGCTCACAGACTCACAGAATAAAGGAAAAGGAGGTATACACAGGTTGCCTTTGACCAAGCTGCGTATACACGTGGATTCACACACCAAAAGGTGCGTATGCGTATACACACACTTTCATGCACAGAAAAGCGCGTACAGTTTTGAAAACTTGGTTTTGGTCCTTGGTATTTGGACCTATGGTATTGGTCCATAGTATCTTGTTCGAAGTGTTGAACCCAGGTATTTGGACCCATGTATTGATTTTAAGTGGGTTTGGACCATAGTATTGAGTAAGGCCTAAGACTATAAAAGGGGAAGGAGATCATTAGGCAAAGGCACTCAAGTATTGAATATGTAATGAAGAGCAAGATCTAGAATACTCGTGATTGGGTTATGGTGCATAGCTAGATTTGAATCAAGGAGGAACCTGAGTGCTATAAGAAGGATAAGTTCTATTGATGGGTCAAGATCTTAAGGTTTGAAGATAAGTATCTTTGTGTGATTTTGATCTTTTATATTTGGCGCATGTATTGATCTGTAAATCTGATGATCTGGGTATAACTGATGTCTGAATAGTTGAAAAGGGTAAATTATCTTTTACAGATCTGTACGCAGGTTCAATATAGAAAAGGCGCGTATACATGCTGTTTCTGTAATTCAAAACAACGTATACACAGATTTGCCTGAATATAGCAGCATATGCATGCATGTTATTCATATTAAAGTAGCGTACGTCTCATAAAATATATTTTAGCTACTTTTGTTTATTGCTGTAGTGTTCTGGGTTCATGATTGGTTTCTGGTTACTATTACTGTATTCTGGTTACAAAATTCAGAGAAGTGATTGTTTGATTCAGTTTTTGGTTGGTGAAAAGGAGATTGGTTGATGCAGAAATATTTGATGGATCCAGTCTGAAAATTTATGAAATGTGGTCCCTAGAAGAAAAGAGAAGGTTGTAGCCTTCTGTAGGTCAGCACCTACGTACTAGTACATCAGCTAGTACAAGAGCTAAGGGGGTTGTAGCTCCCTTCCAGGAGAAGCTGGAGAACGAGAGAAGGTTGTAGCCTTCTGCAAGTAGAAGCCTGTGTACTAGTATAAGACTGCATCAGTACAAAATATTGTAAAAAGAAGTTTCTTATTAAAAGAAGATAGAGATGAATTGCAGCAGGTGGTTTTCACCCACATTAGGTTTCCACCTTATATCATATGTTCATGTGTGTGATTTCCTATACTGTTTACTGCACTTGATTACTGTTTTATGGTTCTGATACACAGATTAAGATCAACTAACTAAATTATAAGTCTGTAATATATACGCGGTTTCCTCTAAACACTGTTGCTTATATACGCAGGTTGAATTAACAGAAGTAGCATATATCAATATGTTTATGGAAATGAAAAATGTTAAATTTCTAATACTGATTCACCCCCCCTCTCAGTATTATTTCCAACAATTGGTATCAGAGCAGGTCCTTCAAAAGAAGCTTGATCACTTGAAGGAAGATCTATCATGATGAGCAACTACGAAAAAGAGGCATCCATCAGGCCACCAATCTTTGATGGGAGCAGCTTCGTCTATTGGAAGGTAAGAACCACAACCTATCTTCAATCTCTTGGAACAAAAGTTTGGGATATCGTGGAAGGAGGATACACATTTCCATCAACAAATCCTACATATATGATAGGTAAAAAGTAGTATGAAACAAATGAAAAGGTGGTCAATACTCTATTGGGGAGCCTATCACAATCAGAATTCATCAAGGTTATGTAGTTCAAAACCGCCAAAGAAATATGGGACAAGATAATTCTAATCTATGAAGGAAACAATTAGGTAAAATGTGCAAAACTACAATCTCTCAGAATTGAATATGAAACTCTCAGAATGCACAATGATGAAAGTGTAGCTAATTATTTCTTACGTATAGATGAGATTGTTAATCGCATGAAAAACTTGGGTGAAGAGATAAAAGAAGTTACTTTAGTTGAAAAGGTTCTAAGATCCTTGTCTTCTAAGTTTAAATCAAAAGTTTTTGCCATAGAAGAAAAGCAGGATCTTCAGAGTATTACTATGTCACAGCTACACGGAATCCTAACTGCTTTTGAAATGAGAAAAGGGGGTCCATCAGATATGAGAGAAGCCACATTCAAAGCTTCAAGAAAAGGAGAATACAATGAGTCAGGACATATGTCAGAAGGAGAGGAAGAATCAAATTTTGTCAAGAACCTTGAACGGGGTTCTGGAAGGTTCAGAGGTAAGTTACCTTTCAAATGCTTTGCTTGTGGAAGAGTCGGTCACTATGCAGCCAAAAGTCCTCATAAAGATAAGCTTGATAAAGGTAAGGAACTCGTTAAATGGAATATCAAACAGAGCGTAAGTAAGAAGAGCTATTATACACATGAAGACAGGGATGGATTTTCAAATAGTGATGAAGATGAACATGGTAATGATTATAGACTTTTGATGGCTTTTGAAGATGATGATTTCTTAGATGCTATAGATGAAGATGGTCTCTCTGAAGAAATTTCTAAACTTAAAATCTGTTCAGAAGAAAAGAGTATGATTACAGATACTCTGACATTCCAACTTGCTGAAAGGGAAAAACACAATGAAAAGTTAGAATGTGAAATTGTGGGACTTAGAAAAGATATTGTGAAAACAAAATCTCTTAATCTTAGATTTTCTAAAGGATCTGAAACTTTAGATGAGATTATCAAAGTGCAGCAGTCTCCTCTAATAAAGACAGGTCTTGGATATAATGAAGAAGCATCTCAAGCACAGAAGCCATCCACCTCCAAAAGTTATCTTGATGCAGCAAGGAGAAGTGAATAGGTTGACAATCGTCAGCAAAGGCATAAAGTGGATCACTAGGTAAATCGGGGTCAATTTGCTTCAAGAATGAATGTCAATGGAAACTACAATCACCTGATTAGTAGATTTGATAATCGCAGGGATTTCTTTAATGGCCAATGTTTCTTATGTCATAACTTTGGACACAAAGATGCTCAATGTGTTGCCTACAAGACCATCATGACTAGAGAAGCACAAAATCAGAGGAGTGTGATTGGGATCATGAAGAGGACCTACAATAACTTTTCCGCTCTTGAAAATGAAATAGAATTCTCTATTTGTAACAACTTCGGTCATGAAGATTCTGAATGCAGGAGTAAGTTTTGGCAAACATCTCAGAAGGAGAAAGCTTCATTGGGTCCCAAAACATGGAGAAAGAAATAACCGCAAACAGAAAGATGTGGTAGAGACTTATATGTGGAAGGATAGGAAAATCAATGGTACATCGACAGTGGATGCTCGAAACATATGACAGGTGATAAAGAAAAACTTCAGCCATATAGTGCCTTAGAAAAGGAAAGGAAGGTCTCATTTGGAAATGACACCCCTGCAGTCATAAATGGTAAAGGGTATGTTCTCTTAAAAGAAAAGGTCAAAGCTGAGAATGTTATGTATGTTGATGGCTTAAAGCATAATCTATTGAGTGTTAGTCAAATGTGTGATTAGGGAAATGAGGTAGTATTTTGATCAAATGGATGTATTTTTCATGAGCTTGATAGAGGAGAAATAGTAATCAAAGGCATAAGAACTCCAAATAATTTATACATACTCAAGGGAGGACAACAAAAATGCTATCTAATAAAAAATGATGAACACTGGCTATGGCACAGAAGATTGGGGCATCTAAGCTTCCCTCAGATAAGGAAAGCATGTAAATATCAGGGTGTTCGCGATCTTCCTAACATCAGAATTCCTGATAATACAATATGCAAATCATGTTAGTTTGGTAAGCAAACCAGACCACATTTCCCTGAGAAGGAAGGATCAGCTAGTAAGCCACTTGAACTTGTCCATACTGATTTATGTGGTCCATTAAGAAAAAGGTCACCTCATGGAGAAGAATACTTTATATTGTTCATTGATGACTTTTCCATAATGTGTTGGATAGGACTTCTGAAGCATAAAGATGAAGCTTTCGAAAAGTTCAAAGCCTTCAAATCCTTGGTTGAAAATGAATCAGATCGCAAAATCAAATGCGTCAGGTCTGGTTGAGGAGGAGAATTTACCTCGGATGAATTTTTTGACTTTCGTGAAGAACATGGAATAAGAAGGGAATTCTTTGTTGAACAGAACGGTACAACGGATGGCTCATGCTATGCTTGATGAGTCCGGAACTCCTGCAACCTTCCGGGGTGAAGCTACATTTGCGGCCATTACTATTCTCAACAAAACAAATGTCCAGGTAAACAACACTCAAACTCCTCATGAACTTTGGTATGGTAAGACTCCTACTGTAAAATAATTCAAAGTATTTGGAAGCAAATGTTACATCCAAAGGACTGATGAAAAGCTTGGCAAGTTTGAACCTAGAGCAGATGAAGGCATTCTCCTTGGTTACTCTTCCCGAAGCAAAGGATATAAGTGTTATAATAAAAGACTTGGAAAAATTGTTGAAAGTATTGATGTCGTGGTTGATGAAGCAGGGAACAATCCAAAGCAGGTAAAATCTAAAGATTTTGAAGATGATGAGTACTATCCTTCAACATCAAATCAAACTAATGCTAAAGAAGAAACCTATGAGGCACCAAAAGAACAGATAAGGGTAGAAGAAAAGACTCCATCCAGGTACGTCTAGAAGAATCATCCAGAGACTCAAATTTTGGGGCACAAAGAGGCAGGTGTACAAAAAAGAAGAACTATTACAGAAGCTTCAAGCTATCTAGCATTTCTCTCCTCCATCGAACCACAAAATATAAGTGAAGCATGCAAAGATGAATGCTGGGTCAAGGCCATGAATGAAGAACTTAAGCAGATTGAAAAGAAAAACACTTGGGAATTGGTTCCTAGACCTAATCATAAGAATGTCATAGGGACCAAATGGATATTCAAAAACAAGCTGAATGAAAATGGAGATGTTATTAGAAACAAGGCCAGACTTGTTTGTAAGGGGTATGCTCAACAAGAAGGTATAGACTTTGAAGAAACTTTTGCACCGATTGCTAGACTTGAAGCCATAAGAATGTTCCTTTCTCTTTCTAGCTTTCAGAAGTTCAAAGTATATCAAATGGATGTGAAATCTACCTTTCTAAATGGAGACTTAGAAGAAGAAGTGTATATTGAGCAACCAGATGGATTCATCCTTGGAAATGATCCAAAAATTGTATGCAGACTCAGAAAGGCTCTCTATGGTCTTAAACAGGGTCGAAGGGCTTGGTATTATCGTCTGGAGAAATACCTCCATCAACAAGGTTTTTCAAAAGGATCAGTAGATAGCAATCTATATATAAAAATTGACAATGATAAATTGCTAATACTTGTTGTGTATGTTGATGATATCATCTTTGGTAGCAATGAAAAAGACATGAGTCAAAAATTTACTTTGGTGATGCAGAAAGGAATTGAAATTTCCCTGCTTGGTGAGCTCACATATTTTCTTGGTTTACAAGTCCAACAAAACAAAGACGGTATCTCTCTATCACAAACCAAGTACCTCAAGCAGATCTTGAAGAAATATGGCATGGAAGATTCGAAACTAGTATGTACCCCTATGGTAACAGGATGCAGCCTCAACACAGATGATGAATCAATAGCAGTACATCAACCAACCTATAGATCCATGATTGGTAGTCTGCTCTATCTAATAGGTACCCGACAAGACATCATGCATGTAGTGGGAATAGTTGGAAGATTTTTGGAAAATCCAAAGGAAGCACACCTTCAGGCAGTTAAAAGGATTTTCAAATATCTTCAAGGAACTCAAAACTATGGCTTATGGTATCCTAGAGATACAGATCTCACATTTCATGCATATACAGATGCAGATTGGGCAAGAAGCGTGGATGACAAAAAAAGCACTAGTGGTGGTGCATTCTTTATGGGTTCCAGATTAGTGTCTTGGTTCAGCAAGAAAAAAAGTTCAATTACATTATCTACAGCTGAAGCAGAATATGTGGCTGCTGCATCTTGCTGCACACAACTCCTTTGGATGATGCAAACATTGCAAGACATTCAAATCACTTGTACTCCACCCATCTCCATTCTATGTGATAATACAAGTGCAATCAACATTTCAAAGAATCCTGTCATGCATTCCAAGACCAAGCACATACCTATCAAATATCATTTTCTTCGGGAACAAGTGCTTGAACAAAAAGTCAAATTGGAGTATGTTCCCTCCAAGGAATAGGTTGCTGATATATTCACCAAACCACTGCCTAGAGAGACATTTGAATACCTCAGATAGAAGCTAGGAGTAGTTGATGCATCATCTTGTTGTTGACACTTATCTGTTTCAGAGAACAATGGTTGTATGCGAGTTTCATGAAGTGTATCCCCATACATACGCCGGTTTTTGTGGATATAGTCGCATATATGTTAGTTTGAAGAATATCAGTGGGCCAGACTCAGGATGAAAAGAGTCTGATATGGGTATGATCTTCTGGCACAGGTTCAGGGGGAGCATATACTTCTAATAGTGCATTGTTGGCATTACCTTAGAAGATATTAGTACAATTTCACAGTTATTTTTGATTCAGGTGGAATAGGTGCAGAGGAAGATCATGGTTGTTGGTATGGATGGTGAATGATAGATGCTGCTGATGATAGTTGCTGATGACTATCATACTCTTGTCTTAGATATTTGGTCTCCATGTCATGTATTTATTTTATTATCAAGGTCATGTAACGACCTATTTTGTTTCCCCACTATGCCTGGGATGGATGAGGTAATATTCTTATTTTATCATGTATAAAGTTTTGGTATATCCCCACATGGTTGGGTGGATGAGTCAATTTTGGTATATCCCCACTTGGTTGGGAGATGGATGTATGTATGAGTCTTTGGTGATAGGAAGGTCATTTATGATGTATAGAGTCATGTTATTTCTTGTAGAACATCTTTTTGCAGACCTTGCCTATAGTCAGGGGGAGCATGGACAACACATCAGAGTAGAGATTTCAGCATATACTCAGGGGGAGCATAACCCTTTTACCCTTGATGACAAAGGGAGAGAATGACTTGGGGTTGCCATCAAGTCCAAAGGGGGAGATTGTTGGCATTATGACATAGGTTTGGCACTATGGCACAGTTGTTGTCCTTGATGGCAACTCACTCGGCAACTCACTCAGATGACAGTTCAGGCTCACAGACTCACAGAATAAAGGAAATGGAGGTATACGTAGGTTCCGTTTGACCAAGCCGCGTATACACGCAGATTCACGGACCAAAAGGTGCATATGCATATACACGCACTTTCACGCACAGAAAAGGGCGTAAAATTTTGAAAACTTGGTTTTGGTCCTTGGTATTTGGACCTATGGTATTGGTCCACGGTATCTTGTTCGAAGTGTTGAACCCAGGTATTTGGACCCATGTATTGATTCTAAGTGGTTTTGGACCATAGTATTGAGTAAGGCCTAAGAATATAAAAGGGGAAGGAGATCATTAGGCAAAGGCACTCAAGTATTGAATATCTAATGAAGAGCAAGATCTAGAATACTGGTGATTGGGTTATGGTGCATAGCTGGATCTGAATCAAGGAGGAACCTGAGCGTTAGAAGAAGGATAAGTTCTATTGATGGGTCAAGATCTTAAGGCTTGAAGAGAAGTATCTTTGTGTGATTTTGATCTTTTATATTTGGCGCATGTCTTGATCTGTAAACCTGATGATCTGGGTATAACTGATGTCTGAATAGTTGAAAAGGGTACATTATCTTTTACAGATATGTACACAGGTTCAATATAGAAAAGGCACATATACATGCTGTTTTTGTAACTCAAAACAGCGTATACGTAGGTTTGCCTTAATATAGCAGCGTATGCACGCAGGTTCTTCATATTGAAGTAGCGTACGTCTCATAAAATATGTTTTAGCTACTTCTGTTTATTGCTACAGTGTTCTGGGTTCAGGATTGGTTTCTGGTTACTGTTACTGTATTCTAGTTACAACATTCAGAGAAGTGATTGTTTGATTCAATTTTTGGTTGGTGCAAAGGAGATTGGTTGATGCAGAAATATTTGATGGATCCAGTTTGAAAATTTATGAAACTTGGTCCCTGGAAGAAAAGAGAAGGTTGTAGCTTTCTGTAGGTCAGCACCTACGTACTAGTACATCAGCTAGTAGAAGAGCTAAGGGGGTTGTAGCTCCTTCCAGGAGAAGCTGGAGAATGAGAGAAGGTTGTAGCCTTCTGCAGGTAGAAGCCTCCGTACTGGTATAAGACTGCACCAATACATAAATATTGTAAAAATAAGTTTCTTATTAAAAGAAGATAGAGACGAATTGTAGCAGGTGGTTTTCACCCACATTGGGTTTCCACCTTATATCTTGTGTTCATGTGTGTGATTGCCTGTACTGTTTACTGCACTTGATTACTATTTTATGGTTCTGATACACAGATTAAGATCAGCTAACTAAATTATAAGTCTATAAGATATACGCGGTTTTCTCTAAACACAGTTGCGTATATACGTAGGTTGAATTAATAGAAGTAGCGTATATCAATATGTTTATGGAAATGAAAAATTGTTAAATTTCTAATACTGATTCACCCCCCCCGTCTTAGTATTATTTCCAACAGTTGGTATCAGAGCAGGTCCTTCAGAAGAAGCTTGATCACTTGAAGGAAGATCTATCATCATGAGCAACTACGAAAAAGAGGCATCCATCAGGCCACCAATATTTGATGGGAGCAACTTCGTCTATTGGAAGGTAAGAACCAATGCCTGTGTTCAATCTCTTGGAACAGAAGTTTGGGATATCGTAGAAGGAGGATACACATTTCCATCAGCAACTCCTACAGATACAGTAGGTAAAAAGCAGTATGAAACAAATGCAAAGGCGATCAATAATCTATTGGGGAGCCTATCACAATCAAAATTTGTCAAGGTTATGTAGCTCAAAACCACCAAAGAAATATGGGACAAGATAATTCTAATCTATGAAGGAGACGATTAGGTAAAATGTGCAAAACTACAATCTCTCAGAATTGAATATGAAACTCTCAGAATGCACAATGATGAAAGTGTAGCTAATTATTTCTTACGTATAGATGAGATTGTTAATCGCATGAAAAACTTGGGTGAAGAGATAAAAGAAGTTACTTTGGTTGAAAAGGTTCTAAGATCCTTGTCTTCTAAGTTTCAATCAAAAGTTTTTGCCATAGAAGAAAAGTAGGATCTTCAGAGTATTACTATGTCACAGCTACACGGAATCCTAACTGCTTTTGAAATGAGAAAAGGGGGTCCATCAGATATGAGAGAAGCCACATTCAAAGCTTCAGGAAAAGGAGAATACAATGAATCAGGACATATGTCAGAAGGAGAGGAAGAATCAAATTTTGTCAAGAACCTTGAACGGGGTTCTGGAAGGTTCAGAGGTAAGTTACCTTTCAAATGCTTTGCTTGTGGAAGAGTCGGTCACTATGCAGCCAAAAGTCCTCATAAAGATAAGCTTGATAAAGGTAAGGAACTCGTTAAATGGAATATCAAATAGAGCGTAAGTAATAAGAGCTATTATACACATGAAGAGAGGGATGGATTTTCAAATAGTGATGAAGATGAACATGGTAATGATTATAGACTTTTGATGGCTTTTGAAGATGATGATTTCTTAGATGCTATAGATGAAGATGGTCTCTATGAATAAATTTCTAAACTTAAAATCTATTTAGAAGAAAAGAGTATGACTATAGATACTCTGACATTCCAACTTGCTGAAAGGGAAAAACACAATGAAAAGTTAGAATGTGAAATTGTGGGACTTAGAAAAGATATTGTGAAAACAAAATCTCTTAATCTTAGATTTTCTAAAGGATCTGAAACTTTAGATGAGATTATCAAAGTGCAGCATTCTCCTCTAATAAAGACATGTCTTGGATATACTAAAGAAGCATCTCAAGCACATAAGCCATCCACCTTCAAAAGTTATCTTGATGCAACAAGAAGAAGTGAATAGGTTGACAATCGTCAGAAAAGGCATAAAGCAGATCAATAGGTAAATCGGGGTCAATTTTCTTCAAGAATGAATGTCAATGGAAACTACAATCACCTGATTAGTAGATTTGATAATCGCAGGGATTTCTTTAATGGCCAATGTTTCTTATGTCATAACTTTGGACACAAAGATGCTCAATTTGTTGCCTACAAGACCATCATGACTAGAGAAGCACAAAATCAAAGGAGTGTGATTGGGATCATGAAGAGGACCTACAATAACTTTTCCGCTCTTGAAAATGAAATAGAATGCTCTATTTGTAACAACTTCGGTCATGAAGATTCTGAATGTAGGAGTAAGTTTCGACAAACATCTCAGAAGGAGCAAGCTTCATTGCGTCCCAAAACATGGAGAAAGAAAGAACCACAAACAGAAAAATATATGGAAGGACAGGAAAATCAGTGGTACATCAACAGTGGATGCTCGAAACATATGATAGGTGATAAATAAAAACTTCAGTCATATAGTGCCTTAGAAAAGGAAAGGAAGGTCTCATTTGGAAATGACACCCCTGCAGTCATAAAAGGTAAAGGGTATGTTCTCTTAAAAGAAAAGGTCAAAACTGAGAATGTTATGTATGTTGATGGATTAAAGCATAAGCTATTGAGTGTTAGTCAAATGTGTGATCAGGGAAATGAGGTAGTATTTCGATCAAATGGATGTATTGTTCGTGAGCTTGATAGAGGAGAAACAGTAATCAAAGGCATAAGAACTCCAAATAATTTATACATACTCAAGGGAGGACATCAACAATGCTATCTAAGAAAAAATGATGAACACTGGCTATGGCACAGAAGATTGAGGCATCTAAGCTTCCCTCATATAAGGAAAGCATGCAAATATAAGGCTATTCGTGATCTTCCTAACATCAGAATTCCAGATAATACAATATGAAAATCATGTCAGTTTGGTAAGCAAATCAGAACACATTTCTCTGAGAAGGAAGGATCAGCTAGTAAGCCACTTGAACTTGTCCATACTGATTTATGTGGTCCATCAAGAAAAAAATCACCTCATGGAGAAGAATACTTTATATTGTTCATTGACAACTTTTCCATAATTTGTTGAATAGGACTTCTAAAGCATAAAGACGAAGCTTTCGAAAATTTCAAAGCCTTCAAAGCCTTGGTTGAAAATGAATCATATCGCAAAATCAAATGCCTCATGTCTGATCGAGAAGGGGAATTTTCCTCGGATGAATTTTTCGACTTTTGTGAAGAACATGGAATAAGAAGGGAATTCTCTACTGCAAGGAATCCATAGAAAAATGGAGTGGTAGAAAGGATGAATAGAACGGTTCAATAGATGGCTCATGCTATGCTTGATGACTCTGGAACTCCTGCAACCTTCTGGGGTGAAGCTGCATTTGCGGCCGCTACTATTCTCAACAAAACAAACGTCCGAGTAAACAACACTCAAACTCCTCATGAACTTTGGTATGGTAAGACTCCTACTGTAAAATACTTCAAAGTCTTTGGAAGCAAATGTTACATCAAAAGGACTGATGAAAAGCTTGGAAAGTTTGAACCTAGAGCAGATGAAGGCATTCTCCTTGGTTACTCTTCCCGAAGTAAAGGATATAAGTGTTACAATAAAAGACTTGGAAAAATTGTTGAAAGTATTGATGTGGTGGTTGATGAAGCAGGCAACAATCCAAAGCAGGTAAAATCCGAAGATTTTGAAGATGATGAGGACTATCCTTCAACATCAAATCAGACTAATGCTGAAGAAGAAACCTATGAGGCACCAGAAGAACAGATAAGGGTAGAAGAAAAGACTCCATCCAGGTACGTCCAGAAGAATCATCTAGAGACTCAAATTTTGGGGCAGAAAGAGGCAGGTGTACAAACAAGAAGAACTATTATAGAAGCTTCAAGCTATCTAGCATTGCTCTCCTCTGTCGAACCACGAAATATAAGTGAAGCATGCAAGGATGAATTCTGGGTCATGGCCATGAATGAAGAACTTGAGCAGATTGAAAAGAATAACATTTGGGAATTGGTTCCTAGACGTAATGATAAGAATGTCATAGGGACCAAATGGATATTCAAAAACAAGCTAAATGAAAATGGAGATGTTGTTAGAAACAAGGCTAGAATTTTTTGTAAAGGGTATGCTCAACAAGAAGGTATAAACTTTGAAGAAACTTTTGAATCGGTTGCTAGACTTGAAGCCATAAGAATGTTCCTTGCTCTTTCTAGCTTTCAGAAGTTCAAAGTATATCAAATGGATGTGAAATGTGCCTTTTTAAATGGAGACTCAGAAGAAGAAGTGTATATTGAGCAACCAGATGGATTCATCCTTGGAAATGATCCAAAACTTGTATGCAGACTCAGAAAGGCTCTCTATGGTCTTAAATAGGATCTAAGGGCTTGGTATTATCATATGGACAAATACCTCCATCAACAAGGTTTTTCAAAAGGATCAACAAATAGCAATCTATATATAAAAATTGACAATGATAAATTGCTAATACTTGTTGTGTATGTTGATGTTATCATCTTTGGTAGCAATGAAGAAGCCATGAGTCAAAACTTTGCTTTGGTGATGTAGAAAGAATTTGAAATGTCCCTGCTTGGTAAGCTCACATATTTTCTTGGTTTACAAGTCCAACAAAACAAAGACGGTATCTTTCTATCACAAACCAAGTACCTCAAGCAGATCTTGAAGAAATATGGCATGGATGATTCGAAACCAATATGTACCCCTATGGTAACAGGATGTAGCCTCAGCGCAAATGATGAATCAGCAACAGTACATCAACCAACCTATAGATCCATGATTGGTAGTCTGCTCTCTCTAACAGGTACCCGACCAGACATCATGCATGCAGTGGGAATAGTTGGAAGATTTCAGGCAAATCCAAAGGAAGCACACCTTCAAGCAGTTAAAAGGATTTTAAAATATCTTCAAGGAACTCAAAACTATGGCTTATGGTATCCTAGAGATACATATCTCACACTTCATGCATATACAGATGCAAATTGGGCAGGAAGCGTGGATGACATAAAATGCACTAGTGGTGGTGCATTCTTTATGGGTTCCAGATTAGTGTCTTGGTTTAGCAAGAAAGAAAGTTCAATTACATTATCTACAACTGAAGCAGAATATGTCGCTGCTGCATCTTGCTGCACACAACTCCTTTGGATGATGCAAACGTTGCAAGACATTCAAATCACTTGTACTCCACCCATCTCCATTCTATGTGATAATACAAGTGCAATCAGCATTTCAAAGAATCCTGTCATGCATTCCAAGACCAAGCACATACCTATCAAATATCATTTTCTTCGGGAACAAGTGCTTGAACAAAAAGTCAAATTGGAGTATGTTCCCTCCAAGGAATAGGTTGCTGATATATTCACCAAACCACTGGCCAGAGATACATTTGAATACCTCAGATAGAAGCTGGGAGTAGTTGATGCATCATCTTGTTGTTGAAACTTATCTGTTTCAGAGAACAGTGGTTGTACATGAGTTTCATGAAGTGTATCCGCATACATATGCCGGTTTCTATGGATACAGTCACGTATACGTTAGTTTGAAGAATATCAGTGGGCTAGACTCAGGATGAAAAGAGTCTGATATGGGTCTAATCATCTGGCATAGGTTCAGGGGGAGCATATACTTCTAATAGTGCATTGTTGGCATTACCTTAGAAGATCTTAGTAGAATTTCATAATTGTTTTTGATTTAGGTGGAACAGGTGCAGAGGGAGATCATGGTTGCTGGTCTGGATGGTGATTGACAGATGCTGCTGATGATAGTTGCTGATGACTATCATAGTCTTGTCTTAGATATTTGGTCTCCATGTCATGTATTTCTTTTATTATCAAGGTCATGTAACGACCTATTTTGTTTCCCCACTATGCCTGGGATGGATGATGTAATATTCTTGTTTTATCATGTATAAATTTTTGGTATATCCCCACGTGGTTGGGTGGATGAGTCAATTTTGGTATATCCCCACTTGGTTGGGAGATGGATGTATGTATGAGTCTTTGGTGATAGGAAGGTCATTTATGATGTATAGAGTCATGTTATTTCTTGTAGAACATCTTTTTGCAGACCTTACCTACAGTCAGGGGGAGCATGGACAGCACAGCAGAGTAGAGATTTCAGCATGTACTCAGGGGGAGCATAACCCTTTTTCCCTTGCTGACAAAGGGGGAGAATGACTTGGGGTTGCCATCAAGTCCAAAGGGGGAGATTGTTGGCATTATGACACAAGTTTGGCACTATGGAATAGGTGTTGTCCTTGATGGAAACTCACTTGAAAACTCACTCAGATGACAGTTCAGGCTCACAGACTCACAAAATAAAGGAAAAGGAGGTATACACAGGTTCCCTTTGACCAAGCTGCGTATACATGCGGATTCACAGACCAAAAGGTGCGTATGCATATACACGCACTTTCATGCATAGAAAAGTGTGTACAGTTTTGAAAACTTGGTTTTGGTCCTTGGTATTTGGACCTATGGTATTGGTCCATGGTATCGTGTCCGAAGTGTTGAACCCAGGTATTTGGACCCAAGTATTGATTCTAAGTCGTTTTGGACCATAGTATTGAGTAAGGCCTAAGACTATAAAAGGGGAAGGAGATCGTTAGGCAAAGGAACTCAAGTATTGAATATCTAATGAAGAGCAAGATCTAGAAAACTGGTGATTGGGTAATGGTGCATAGCTGGATCTGAATCAAGGAGGAACCTGAGCACTAGAAGAAGGATAAGTTTTATTGATGAGTCAAGATCTTAAGGCTTGAAGAGAAGTATCTTTGTGTGATTTTGATCTTTTATATTTGGTGCATGTCTTGATCTGTAAATCTGATGATCTGGGTATAACTGATGTCTGAATAGTTGAAAAGGGTAAATTATCTTTTACAGATCTGTACGCAGGTTCAGTATAGAAAAGGCGCGTATACACGCTGTTTCTGTAATTAACAACAATGTATACGTAGGTTTGACTTAATATAGCAGCGTATGCATGCAGGTTCTTCATATTGAAGTAGCGCACGTCTCATAAAATATGTTTTAGCTACTTCTGTTTATTGCTGCAGTGTTCTAGGTTCAGGATTGGTTTCTGGTTACTGTTATTGTATTCTGGTTACAACATTCAAAGAAGTGATTGTTTGATTCAGTTTTTGGTTGGTGCAAAGGAGATTGGTTGATGTAGAAATATTTGATGGATCTAGTCTGAAAATTTATGAAACGTAGTCCCTGGAAGAAAAGAGATGGTTGTAGCCTTCTATAGGTTAGCACCTACGTACTAGTAAATTAGCTAATACAAGAGCTAAGGGGGTTGTAACTCCCTTCCAGGAGAAGCTGGAGAATGAGAGAAGGTTGTAGCCTTCTGCAGGTAGAAGCTTGTATACTAGTATAAGACTGCACCAGTACATAAATATTTTAAAATGAAGTTTCTTACTAAAAGAAGATAGAGACGAATTGCAGCAGGTGGTTTTCACCCACATTGGGTTTCCATCTTATATCTTGTGTTCATGTGTGTGATTTCCTGTACTGTTTATTGCACTTGATTACTGTTTTATGGTTCTGATACACAGATTAAGATCAGCTAACTAAATTATAATTTTGTAAGATATATGCGGTTTTCTCTAAACATAGTTGCGTATATACGCAGGTTGAATTAACAGAAGTAGCGTATATCAATCTGTTTATGGAAATGAAAAATTGTTAAATTTCTAATACTGATTCACACCCCCCCCCCCTCTCAATATTATTTCCAACAACTTGCTTGATCTATTCAATGTATTTCTTGATCTCTTGGAAGATGATTTCTCTTCCTCTGATTATTCAAGTGTTCATATTGAAGGTATTTCATGTTTCTATGCTACAAACTTGAAACCATCATATAGTCAATTATAAGCAACAATAATTCTCTAAGACACATATAGTTCTAGTGGTGATGTCTCAACTGAACTCTATTTATATCTGTGACACTCCTCTCTTTTATTTCCAAATGTTTTGAAGCATTTGAATACTTGGAAGCCCACTCCTGAATATGGTTGACTACTTTGTTTTCTACTTTCATGTGTTTTACCACTTCTTGTGCTTTCTTCTGAATGCCAACGAGAGGATCCACCTACTATTGTAGAAGTATCATCTCATCATATAACCATGCGATGGTTTCCTCCATTGGCCCCAATTCCTCATGCGTGGCTGACTGCCATTCTGTGGTGTTGAAAATATTTGAAGATAATTGTTGATTCTCCGCTGCAAGATGTTCTGCCTATTGCTTCACAGCAACAAGTTCCTTCCTCAATATAGCATGCTCACTCAATAGATATTCAGAGTTGTCCTACCCTGTTGTGGAAAAAGAAACATTTGTCGCTATGATTTCCTTGGGATTACTTATGGTGTTGACATTTATCACCTTTTTTGTAGACACCGAGACTGGATTCTCAGGATTCTTTGGGAAGTATCTATGCCTATGTTGCATTATCCTCTTCTTACGTTGATCAAATGTGAAACTGCATACATCCATGACTCTATCTACCGATGGAGGTGTGGTTCCCATTTCTTCTAATGGAATATGACCACCTGTGAGAGGAGGTTCTTATAGAGAACCGTGTTCATCATCCATGGGTTGGATGGTATCCTCTTCCTCCAACTCTTCCTCTTCTATCTTCGGATTCAACTGTTCTTCTTCTACTCTCTATGTTGCTACTTCCTCATGGGACTACCTTTGTTGTTCCTCTTCTATTCTTCTCCTTTCTTCCTCTTATTCTCGTTTCTTCTCAAGCAACTCATCTTGCTTCCTCTTCTCTTGTTCTTCTGCTTCTATCATCTCCTGTTATGCTTGGATATCTACCTTGTTATAGGGACCAATTTTCCATTTCTTGCTACTCTTGACTGTCGAATCATACTTGATCCTCTCTCTTGGAGCTAATTTCCTTAACTAAGGGGTTTTCTATTCTACCTCCTACACCTACATGTATTGAAATGGTGGATCTTAAGGTGAACTATTTTCCATTACTAGATGTGTCTTTTTGACTGCATTGTATCGGTTCTTCACCTTATCATCTTCTGTTGTGGACATTGATGAATACCCTGAATTGGAACTAATCCTTTCACAATGTTGCTTGCACACTCTCTTAGGATCATATCCATGAAAGTCTTTAGTTGTGAAGTGATAGCAAGCCAACTCTTGTATTTCTACCACCTCCATCTCGTGGCTCTTCAATTCATATAGTTTGACCCCCAGAAGGGAAGGTGGGCTAAGGGGATTTATTTCTCTTGTGAAGAACTCCTAGTAATCCCTTGTCTAACTGATTTTCTACTTCCTACACGACCACTTTATTAGTCACATATCCTGACATGAGATTAGGGGATATATAACAATGAAAACATATGATGTATGTACCCTCAAGCGCTGCAAACCAATCCATGATATCCCGTAGTGAATCCTGCACTTGATCAGTCATGCAAGGAGGATTGATATCAAATATCATATTGAAAATAACAACAAATAAGTGCTGAACCAATATTTCATATGTGCCTTTGAAGCTTGATTCTGACAACACTCTACAGTGAAACTAAACCGAGAATTTGTCCCGAGGGGCCCATTCTAGTACATTCCTGGGGACGCATATTGTGCATAGATTCTATCCAGTAGAAATGCAAACATATAGAATTATGGGGCCAAATTTCCCCTCAAGGATGATTTTTCTTGCCCCACATGATGCTGCAACTCAAATGACAATATACCTGCGCAATTGAAGCCTCTTCCATGGGTTACACTACAAGAAAAAAGGACATTGGTGAGGGGCAAAAAATGACACCATAAGCTCCTTGGTGATGGTAAAAAGAGCCTTCTTCACCAAAAACTGAATGTCACCAAAGGTGGCGTTGCCAAAAGTATAGGTGTTGTAGTGACATTCAAAGTCCGTCACCAATAATGATTTATAGTTACGGATAGCAACCATCACCATTTCATATGAGCAATGGTGATGGACCATAGCCTCCGTCACCAAAAACTGAATGTCACCAAAGGTGGCATCGCCAAAAGTATAGGTGTTGTAGTGACATTCAAAGTCTATCACCAATAATGATTTATAATGAAGGATAATGATCGTCACCATTTCATGAGCAATGGTGACAGACCATAATCTTCATCACCAAAACCTGAACGTCACCAAAGGTGGCGTCACTAAAAGTATAGGTGTTATGGTGACATTCAAGGTCCATCATGAATATTGATTATAATGACGGATAGTAACCGTCACCATTTCACATGAACAACAACGATTTATTGTGATGGATCTTTCATGACCGTCACTATTGGTGCATATATATGGTGATGTTTGTTGACCGTCACTAAAAGCCACATTGCCAGAAGTATAGGTGTTGTGGTGGCATTCAAGTTCCGTCGCGAATAATGATTATAATGACGGACATCAACTGTCACCATTTTATATCAACAACAATGATTTATGGTTACGGACCTTTGAGGGTCATCACTATTGATGTGTATATATGGTGGTGTTCACTGACCGTCACCATTTCATATTTTGGTGAGGGTCAAAAAATGTCACCAAAACTCTTTGGTGATGGTCAAAAGAATCCGTCACCAAAAATTGATCGTCGCCATTCCTTATGGATGTCAGGGCACGATGGAATCGAACCACCAACCTCCTGCTTGTAAAGTAGGTGCTCTTCCATTGAGCTAGCACCCTTTAAAGAATTAGACTTTTAAAAATTAAACCTTGAAACTTCATAAATTGTAAATTCTACAACTTTCAATAAATTAAAGTCTCAGCAATATTTTACTAAACAAGCAAAGCAACATCGACACTGCAGGTCCCTACCTAATGGTTATGGAAATTATGAAAAGTGGGTGGAGGGAAAAATAATTATGTATAAGAGAATCAATATGTTCAGTTGAATATTTGATTAGAAGTGAAACTCTGAAGACACTTATAATCTATAAATTACCTATAACTAGCAAATGCACCAAATATTGCAAAGGAAATGTCATAAGTGGATAGCATGTGGAAGAAGAACATTGATGAAGACATATGCAATATGTTATAGATTGAGTGAAAGAAAAATCCCAATGTTGTTGTTGTTTGGTGTTTAGATATCTGAATGATATCTAAACTGTAGGAATTTACAGGGTAAGTTCCTCAGAAAGAATACCAAAAGGACACCGCTCACAACCAGATCTCAAATCAATACACCAGTATTTTTGACGTGGTTAAAACCCTCAGAGTGCAAGGAGGGAAACAGTCCACGGCCTGTCCCAACGTGGGTACAGACAATTTATTAATCAAAGAATGAAAATTTACATAAGCTTCTCTCATGCACGGATTACCCTAACAATGACCCTCCATGCGCTTTAAATAGAACTCATGGACCAATCGGGTGTCAAGCCACGGATCAAGTGTCGGTAATACCGAGGTGAGAGTGAACCGTCGGATCATTACATATCGTGACCGTCGGATTGTAAGTTACAATATGTACAACGGTAAAGAAACACACTTTACCTAACTCTATACCTAACTCTAAACTAGACCAAGTTGAACTTAACTATATCCTATGTGTCGGAATATCCTAACATCCCCCCTTAAGAACAACTTGGGATAGGATTGAAGGATTTACAAATATGACACAATAGGAGAAGGAAGGAGGCACTAGAGCCTATCCCCCCTTAGTGACAACTTCCTGAACTCCAAGCATATATCGAAGTTTAGTGAACTTCGCCTCTGTGAGAGCCTTTGTGAAGATGTCTGCAACCTGATCATCTGTTGGACAATATTGCACTTCAAGAACATGGTCATGAATGAGCTTTCTGATGAAGTGCATGTGTAGTTCGATGTGTTTGCTGCGCTGATGCTGGACTGGATCTTTGCATAGCTGAATGGCACTTTGATTATCACACCAAAGTGTGGTTGGATGCTGCTGCTCAAAGCCAAACTCTGATAGGATCTGACGAAGCCACAAGGCTTCCTTACTAGCTTCCACGGCACCACGATACTCTGCTTCTGCTGACGAAAGAGAAATGGCAGCCTGTTTCTTACAAGCCCATGTAATAGGTCCTGAACCAAGAGTGAAGACATAACCGGCAGTAGACTTCCGATCATCAGGGTCACCAGCCCAATCAGAATCAGTGAAACCAACTAACAGAGGAGCTGCTTTGGCACTGTAATGAATCCCAAACTGTACTGTACCTCGAACATAACGAAGTATTCTTTTGGCTGCTTTCCAATGACTTTCACGGGGGTTTTGCATAAAACGAGCAACAAGGCCAACAGCAAAGGAAAGATCAGGACGAGTATGGGTTAAGTACAAGAGTTTTCCTACAAGTTGACGGTATAAGGTAGCATCAACTTCAGGAGAAGTACAAGAGACTGAAAGTTTGACTCCAGACTGAAAGGGAGAAGGGGCTGGCTTACAGTCTTCCATGTGAAAATGACGAAGAATATCACAAGCATACTTGGACTGGGAAAGGGAAATACCCTCCTTGGATTGCAAGACTTGAAGACCGAGAAAATAGTGTAAGTGTCCTAAGTCTGTCATTTCAAATTTCTTTTTAAGGATAGACTTCACATGGTTTATAAGGTTGGGATCACTACCAGTAAGGATAAGATCATCAACATAAAGAACAAGGATGATAAGAGAGTCACCCACTTTCTTGGTGTAGACAGTATTGTCAGAATGACACCTAGAAAAGCCAGATTCTAAAAGAAAGCTATCCATTTTGGCATACCAAGCCCGAGGAGCCTGCTTGAGACCATAAAGGGATTTCTTAAGTCAACACACAAGGCTTGAGTCTGTTTGTATGAAGCCAATGGGTTGTTCCATATAGATTTCTTCCTGCAAGTCCCCATGCAAGAAGGCAGATTTAACATCCATTTGATGGACTTCCCATTTTAAAGAGGCAGCAAGGGAAAGAACAAGGCGGATAGAGTTCATTTTGGCAACAGGGGCGAAGGTTTCAGTGTAGTCAATTCCTTCAACCTGTGAAAAGCCCTTAGCAACAAGACGAGCTTTATGTTTATCAATTTTGCCATCTGGTCCATACTTGGTTCTGTAAACCCATTTACATCTTACAAGTTTTCGTCCCGTTGGTAGAGGAACAAGATCCCATGTATCATTTGTCATCAATGACTGATATTCTTCATTCATAGCTGCTTCCCAATGTGGATGGCCTGAAGCTTCTGCAAAAGTGTCAGGATCATGATTTACTGGAGCTTGAGCCAGTAAAGAAGAGGCTCTTTCAAACTGAGAACGTGTACGTCGCTGATCTGTAGGATCACCGGCAAGATCACCTGCTGCATCTCGAGTAGCACGGACCCATCTTGGAAGTTGAGGATCCTGAGAAGGTGGGGGAGGATTGTCATCCTCACTTTCATCATCTGAAGAAGAAATGTTTTCAAAAGTAGAAGAGATAGGAAGAGGTGGCACATCCGCCGGACTAGGCTCGCAGGCCGATTTATGTTCATCAAATTTTACATCTCTTCTAATGATAACATTTTTGGACTTAAATGGAATAAGTCTGTAACCTTTTACATCTTCAGAATATCCAACAAAAGTGCATTTCTCACTCTTAGGTTCTAAAGCTTTATGCTTTTCATCTGGAATATGGGCCCATGCTTCACTTCCAAACACACGAAAGTGACTTACATCTGGTTTAATGGAACTCCAAGCTTCTTTTGGAGTGATATTCTCTAGAACCTTAGTAGGAGTGCGATTGATTATATAATTTGCACAATTAATTGCTTCGGCCCAAAAACTAAGACTGAGTCCTTTAGATTGCAGCATACAATTAGCCATTTCCTTTAAGGTGCGATTTTTTCTTTCAGCTACACCATTTTGTTGTGGAGTGTATGGAACAGTATGTTGCATTTGAATTCCATTTTCAGTGCAAAAGTTGATGAATGTGTTTTTAACATATTCTCCACCATTATCAGTTCGTAGCTTAAGAATTTGATGTCCAGATTGTTTTTCAACAAAGGCTTTGAAGGCCAAAAAAGTGTTAAATACTTCACTCTTGAGTTTTAAGAAGTATACCCAAGTGCGTCTGGAGAAATCATCAATGAAGGTTAAGAAGTACTTGCAACCAGAGAATGAAGCAACAGGAAGAGGACCACATAAATCACTGTGCACAAGCTGTAAAGGGGCTGAGGCGTGCCAAGAGGCACGTTTGTCAAAACTGTCCCGATGATGTTTTCCGAGTACACATCCGGAACAAACACCATCTCTGCAAGATATCATAGGAAGGTCTGTCACCATATTTTCTTTACATAGATGCTGAAGGGAGCGATAGTTTAAGAGACCAAATCGCTCATGCCAAAGTTTGCTCACTTCATCATTATGAGCAACAAATGCTGAGGGAAGATTTGATGACCCAAAGTTGTGAAACTTATACAACCTTGTGGAATCATCAGCAAGACCAGTAGCTAGAATCTGTTTAGGATCTTTTAGATCCTTGATTACAACATCATGAGGTGAAAATTCAACAATTTTGCCTTCACCTGAATGAGTTATCTGATAGACAGATAGAAGGTTGGAGGATAAGGTTGGAATACATAATACATCATTAAACTGACCATTGTCTAGATGAACAGTTCCAGTCCCTACAACACTAAGAGATCTATCATCACCAACATATATATTTTTGGTGTTACAATCTTTTAAAGAAGAAAACATGGCTTGGTTTTTGGCCATGTGATAAGAGGCTCCAGAATCAATGAGCCACTCATGAGAATGAGAAGAAGAAGAAGATACATTTAAAGCATAACCAGACTGAGATGATTGACAACGACATGCAGAAAGTGCCATTCCGGAAGTTGAAGTTGAAGTAGGCTCCACATGGATGTTATGTTTCTTCATTGCGGCTTCCAAGGCTTCCATCTTCTTAAAGCATTTAGATTCTAAGTGGCCATCTCGATTACAAAAGTTACAATGTCTGTCAGTCCTCTTCCATTTGTTTTTATTGGTCTTGTCATTTTGCTGAAATGATCTTTCATCTTGAGGCTGAGTTGGTTTAGGACCATTCCTTTGAGGATAAGACTTCTTAGGATTCTTTGAATTTGGTTGCTGCTGGGCGGCTAACGCTTTCGAGGAAGAGTTTCCAAGATTAAGAAGACCAAGGTGTAAGAGTTTTTCTTGTTCTCTTATTAAGGAATCACAAAAGGAGTCAAAGGAAGGGGGTTTGTAGTCTTTGCCTTGACAAATGAAAGCTTCCCTTGTAGAATGGAAAGTGGAAACAAATACAGAGTAGGCTGGTCCCAACTTAGTAAGGATGGAATAAATAAGGTTACCATCTTCTTTCTTAACTTTAACACCTTCCAAGAGATATCTAAGGGTCTTGAATTTGGACAAGAAATCTTCAATGCAAGAAAAATTATTAGGATCCAAAGTAAGCAACTCATTCTCAAGTTGATGGGCTCTAATTTCATTTTTAATCCCAAAAACTTTAGCAAGTTTTTCTAATTCTTCATGAGGAGTTTCAATTTCTGCAATGTGGAATCTAAGATCAGGAGAAACAGACATTCCTATCAAACCACGTGCTTGATCTTGTCTATTTTCCCATTTTTCGGCCTTGTCTTCATCTTTGGGTTTCTTCTCTTGGTCTGTGGCTATTCTGAAGAGACCTTTACTTCTAAGTAAATCTCCCATGTAGGCTACCCATTGGAAGTAGTTAGTGCTGTCAATAATGACTTGGCATGGACTTTCCATTTTTTGAAAAAAACCTGAAGCTGAAGATGCTGAAAGTAAGTGGTCCAATGGATAGATCTCGAAAAAATAGGCGGTTTTAAAAAAAACGGCTCTGAAAAAGGCTTCCGGATGAAGAAGTTATGGCTTTTTGAAAAAAAATTGTTGACGTTGCCGGCAAAGTGCGCGAATGTGCGGGAATGAAAAAAAAATCCGCCCCCACAAAATGGAGACTTGAACCCAAGACCTCTACTCTCTTAAAAAGTCTTTGAACCAATTGATCTATACAAAATATTTGAGAGAGAGAGAGAGAGAGAGAGAGAGAGAGAGGGGGGGGGGGGGCCTCGATTTGCGTGCTTGCCTTGGGAAGGCTCTTTTCCCCTACAAAACACAAAACACAAAACCCAACACGAATATGCAAAGAAAAACGAACCTTACGGCTCAAAGTTAGCTTTAGCCAAAAAACTAGAATTTTAAAAAAAATCTCAAAGTTAGCTTTTAACCGAAAAACTAAATATTTTTCTCAATGTTTCTGATTTTCCAAGATCACACTAAGGTGCAGGGAAAAGAGCATACGCATGAGAAAAATCCTTTCTTTCTGTTTCTGATTTGCCCAGATCGCACAGAGTCGCAGGGCAAAGAGCATACGCAGAAATGAAAGGTATAGATCCGGGAAAAAAAAAGGCTAAATAAACCGAAACCGAAATAAGCAGAGAGAAAATGACAGTAAACTGCAAAAAAAACACTGTATACCTCCCGATCTGAAAAATGACGCAGCTAGGGCTACCGGAAACCTTTTCGCGTGAAACGAAAGGGGTTCCTCACTGAAACAGATGCTCCGAACGCAACAGAGCAGTCCTCTCGGCCCGAAAGCAGTCAGAAACAGCAGATCTAGGAAACGACAGCCGCATGCAGTTCTACCGACTTCAGATTTGGATCACCAACGGACGCGGCCCTCAAATAGCTCTGATACCATGTAGGAATTTACAGGGTAAGTTCCTCAGAAAGAATACCAAAAGGACACCGCTCACAACCAGATCTCAAATCAATACACCAGTATTTTTGACGTGGTTAAAACCCTCAGAGTGCAAGGAGGGAAACAGTCCACGGCCTGTCCCAACGTGGGTACAGACAATTTATTAATCAAAGAATGAAAATTTACATAAGCTTCTCTCATGCACGGATTACCCTAACAATGACCCTCCATGCGCTTTAAATAGAACTCATGGACCAATCGGGTGTCAAGCCACGGATCAAGTGTCGGTAATACCGAGGTGAGAGTGAACCGTCGGATCACTACATATCGTGACCGTCGGATTGTAAGTTACAATATGTACAACGGTAAAGAAACACACTTTACCTAACTCTATACCTAACTCTAAACTAGACCAAGTTGAACTTAACTATATCCTATGTGTCGGAATATCCTAACATAAACTTTTGTGCAAATGTAACACGGATCTCCGGAAACCATGAACGATATATATATATATATATATGTTGGTTTATGTATATGTTGGTATATACATAAACCAACATATATATATATATACCTTTTCCATAAACCAACATATATATATATAGAGAGTATATATATATATATATATATATATATATATATATATATATATATACCTTTTCCATAAACCAACATGCAATTTGGAATTTCACAAGTCCGCACTCCAAACATGACAGCAACCAACAAATAAAAGAAATTGACTTGGACAGAAAGCAATAGCTTCACCTTCATTCTTGAATTGCTTCTGTTTATTTGAATTTGACTCGTGACATTCTTTATCTGACAAGGAATCAAAATCATCACTAGTATTAAATTCATCCAACACGGACTTTGGATATCCCACTGACATTTTCATTTTTGTTGCCATGCCTGAAAACCATGGAGTTTTCTGTCGATAGTAGAATAAGATGTGTGCCTGCTGCTCAAGAGCACATTCGTTATTAACCATTTTTCCCTGATAGAAACCAAAGAGACAACACAATATCAACGTACACAAAATCCCCTACCGAAATATAATCATAACTTAGCAAAGAAGTCTAAAAGATGTTCTTAATTAATAAACTTTGTATTTGGAAATATTGTTTCTTTAGATTTAGAAAAGACTGTTGTACAAGGCTTCTGTCTATTTATCAAGGAAATTATATCATAGCATATTTCACAGAGTAGTAATCTACAATACCTAAAGTAAAAAGACAAATTTGCTCAAGAAAATAGATTTAGAAAAGAGCTTTGAAAACTATAAGTTTGTCATCAAAGCTTTAATTAATTTAACAACAAACTAGTTGGAGTTTGAAAATCAAAATCATTCATAGGAAACAAATAGGACAATGGCCAAAGTCGCTATTCATACAAATAAAGCTAGAGTCACTATTGCCATTGTAGATCACTGAAATTTGGGCAATGGTTTAACAAATAGAGCTTATTTGCTGGGAAGACTCATCAATACCATCATTTTTTTCCACGGTCTATTGTGTCTCTAGATCCAGATCAGATAGCTTGCCATTCTCAAGTTCTACCTTTCAAGTACTAATTTTTGGCTCACCCTTTAAAACACAATTCTACCACTCCATTTTATTTTGTTTTTTCAAGAGAATTGTCAAGACCTTCCCATCCTCTGTTTTACATCATCAAATACCTTCCATCAATGATATAAATAATAACAGATACACAACAAAGGCCAAAGATGTGCTTGTTGTATACCTATGTTCTAGGACTCATCTGACCTGCAAAGAGATCACCCTGAAAAAATAACATCCATGTGGAATTTAAAAAACTTTTTAAAATCAAGCTCTAAGTAAAGCAATCAAAATATGAACATCCTTTTAATTAATAAAATCTTTGACTTAAGATAAAAGTGGCCTAGAATTGAATGTTATATCAACCATGTCAAGTAACTAACATCGGGTGAGAAATACAAGCTATGCATATTGGATTAGTGAAATAATTGATCTAGTAAAGCTCAAAAACAAATGACTTACAGCTAAGAAACGCAAATAAATGACTTAGAACTAAGACATAAGGTTTCCCTTTCAACCTTGTCGTTAAATAACTCTTCTTTATGTCACTTACCATTAAACTTTTTCTGATACTAGGTGGAAGTGGTATTGTAACATTAACCTCTGATAGCCTGTCTCCACTACTAATTCTCAAGATCTGCTCCATTACTAGTGTTTGGGGCTAGATAAGATACATGCAAAAACCGTCAACATGAAAATGAAATCTAGATCCACAAATTGAAATAGACTGTAGGATACCTGATTCCTGCAACATGATTATCTTACCATGAACAATAAAAAAATAAATAAGAAATGTAATTTTTGTCACATTTTGACAATGAAATCTTTTGCATATTCTATGAACAATTGATGAAAAAAGTCAGCTAAAGCTTGTCAGCATCAGTGTTATAGTAAAACATAAAAGAACCACTCCAACACATATATAATCCTAAACATAAGTATCTATACATATAAGTATTTATTGAGGATATTGTATTTTGTGAAAATATGGAAATCAAATCTTTGAAATAACACAATTTATGGTACCACTGCTTTACGAAGTGCATTTAGTAATTTCTTCAAAGTTCAAAGTTCAAACAATTAACATTTAGCCTAAAAAAGCTCAGATTTGAAAGGAGATAACCCAAAGATGTAGAGTATATATCTCACATTTATATATCCTAATTTCCAGACATTGAAATGACACTTTTTATCATACTATTGTGAATTCAGCCCAAAATGCTAGAAAAAAATATTGATGGTCATTTTGCCAATATAGAAGTTTTATACATGCATTTATTGAAACAGTTAGCTTGCAATCTCAAACATATCTAAGGATGCACACAATACGTTGCATATTTAGAGTTGGTGTGTGAACTCGAGACAACGAAGTCCAACATTTAACAGTTTGCCTACAATATGCACTAGCCGAATAGGTGAACAATAGTATTGTAGGTGTTAGAGTCGGTCTAGTAGCCCTCCATCAGCGATCAAAGCTCTTTACATTTGCATAAGTAGGTGTCTCATCAGTGCCATCTTATTGCATTCCATTAGGCATGCCATAACCCTGATGGAGGAGATGGTGTCTTTATTCCCCTCTTGGCATTGCTGGATCAAGTTGTTTCAGTCATTAAACTTTTTCAAGGTTACTTGTCTTGTCTTGAGGTCAAAATTTCTAGGTCTAGGGTTTAGGTCAAATTTGTCTTCAAGGTCATGTCTCTGAAGGTCAATAAGTGCCCAACAAGCCAGAGGGATGATTTTCAAAGTGTTTCTTCGAAAGATTCTATCTTGTGCAGCTAATTTTCACCTTGGATTTAAAAACCATGTTTTTAAAGCCAAGGTCATTTCTCAAAATTTTGTAAAAATTGTAAAAATTCAAAATGATTCAAAGGACAGCATGTAACCCTGGCTCCCTTGCCAAGATCCCTCAGAGCCTATCCCTGCAAAAAATTATCAAAGAAAAGCATCAAATCAATCAGTTTCAGGACAAAAGGAAACCAAAAAGTCAAGTTTATAAAGTGTCATGGAAAAACATTATAAAGTGGGTTATGATATGAAATTAATTCAAACAAGGCTATAAAAGCCCTAATCTCCCTCTATCAAGCCTCATTATGCATCCAAGTGATAGAACAACTGATTGCAAGAGAGTTTGAGCGAAGTTTGTGAGTTGGGAAGGCGCGCGACCCGTTGAACCAGGCGCGCGACCCGTCAGAGGCGCGCGACCCGTCAGGAGCCCTCCGCCAGTGTTAAGTTATAACGCGCGTGACCCGTCAGTGGCGCGCAACCCGTTGGGTGAGGCGCGCGACCCGTCAGCGCCCTCCTTATCAAACTGCCTGCAAATTCATCCAAGGAACCACCAAAATTGCCAAATTTTGCAAGGTAGGCCCTCCATCATGAAAAATTATTGCTTGCTACAGTTCAAGAAAGTCATGATTGTATTTGTAAAAGTCTCCATTTGCAAGTGAAAAACTCCATTGTGCTTTGGTTTGAAGTTGTAAAAATTGCTAGGGTTTATGATGCTGTTTTGAGGTATCCCATTGTTATCAGTTTTTCCCATCTCCCATTTCATATTCCTTATCATTCTATGTAAATTTCCCTTCCAAATTTGTGAAGAGCCCTAAACCCTACCCCTCTTCCCTAAGAAAGAAAAATCAAGCCCTAACCCTACCTCTCATAATACCCATGTAAACAAATTTATATAATGATGCATATGCAATGATTTTGCAATGATTTTTCCCAAAAATCCCTGTTTTATATATTTATTCCCATTTCCCCTTTAAAGTATCCCTCCGCTAACATTTCCCTCGTGCTCCTTTTCCCCTTGAAACAAAATTTTAATCAGCAGTTTACAAAGCAGAAACAGCAGTACATTTCAGCCACTTTGCTCTTAAAACAATGTCAGAAACCGAAACCAATTATGAGCAAAGTGATGACCATGCATCAGCTTCAGAGTTTGAGATACATAGGAGGCCTCACAAAGGTGGAAGGGGTCTCGCCTTCTTCATCAGCACCACGAGTGTTATCTCCACACCAGGTGGAAGGCGCCTCGTCTCCGACAACAGCACAGGTATCAGAGAGGGGCAAACAGCCCAGGATTGATGAGGGTCCATCAGGTGTTCCAGATATAGAGCTTGTTGATCTTGATGTCAGTTCTCCTAGCCTAGAGTCAAAGGAGATCATTCAGCACCTTAGAGCTGAAAATGATGCATTGCAGAAGAGATTACAAGGGGCACAATGGACAATCTCATATCTAGAACAGCGCAACAAGCAGTTGGAGGATGAGGAAACTCTTGATGAGTTGTGGAGGATTCGTAGTGACCGCAACTTGAATCGAAGAAGACCCGGTGATTTAGTACCCGTTGAGCAAGAGTCTATGCTTATCCGGCTCAATGCTCATTTGGAGAGGTTGTTGGCTAAGGCCAACCAAGATAAGAAATTGCTGAGAAACATGAAGAATCATTATTGGGCACAGATGCACGTGTGCAAGGCAAAGATGAAGGTGCTTCAAAGGCGGTTGGTCAAAGCACAAAAACGAAGAAAAAGGTCCGACCCCCTCCACATCTTGGCTGAGGCTTCCTTGAAGGAGCATGGCACTAAATAGCTCAGCCCCAGCACAAATTCCAAGAAATTTTGAGCATTTTGGGTGATTTTTGGTTTTTAAGGCAAAAAACAGGTTTTTCCGCTTGACGGGTCTCACCCCCCGCGCGACCCTTTCACTTGGCAACTCTATTTTCAAAAAACTCAGCATTTCTGGATTTGGCATGAAAAGTTACACGTGCTCACCCATTTCCAAGATATTTTATGAAGTTTTGGGTCTCCTGAAAGTCAAAAAACAAGCAAAAAATGACTTTCTGCCACATTTTTGACACACAGAATGCAATCTTGGGAGATTGCAATTTTGGAGGGGAAAATGACAACCAAATTCAGAAATTCCAGTTGGGTTGGAAAGTAGACTCATATACCTTTCCAACAAGCCTACTCTTGCCTCATTTGGACACCTGAAAGTGCCCCAAAAGTGCTCTCAAAGGCGCGCGACCCGTCAGGATTTGGCGCGCAACCCGTCAGGCAAATTGCTCAGAATTTCAGCCTACAGCTCAGCAAAACGTAGTTTTGACTGTGTTTGACTTTTTGGAGTTGATTTTTATCCTTATTGTTGTAAATGATGTAAATTTATGACACTTTTACACTTATGTATCTCTTCTGGAAGATTCATTCATGAGATAGGTGAAAATTAAATGAATGAATTGGTTTCCTAGTTTATAGAGGCAAGTTGTTTTGACTGCCTAGTTTTCAGTGCTTAGTTTAGAATTGGTTGAAACAGCTCCTAGGATAGTGAGCTCGACCCCTAGAGGCAGGGAAAGATGTTAGATGATCTATATTATGTACTCTCTTGCTCATTTTCATGGTTGGACTCTTGAGGGAGAAGCTCTTATTGTATTATTCACTGTATCTTTGCAATTTTTGGCAAAGGAAGACCAGGGTTTTGCAGTCCTTTTTGGGATTCTTGTGTTCACATGTATTGATGGTGTGTTTCTCTATGTATTTGTAAGTGTGTTATGTGAATCATTTCCTTACTTTTCCTTCTGTAAATTAGGCAAATGAAGTGTTAAAGTAGAACTCATGACTGTCATGCTCTGCTTTTAAGTTTGCTTAATATCAATGTTTTCAACTGTTTAAGGAGAATTCAAAGTTATTGTTTGCTCTCCTTAACTCCTCATCTGTCATTCTTAATCATCCACCTCAATAAAAGGCATAAATACTGTTTCCTACCTCGCCCCAAAGAACCCCCTGCGAAAACTGTGTCCAATCCCCACACCTAAAATTCCCATTTCCCCAATTTTCCACCAAAAACCCTAAAATCCCAAATCAACCCTTTTGATCAGTTTACTAGCCTAAAATCAGTATTACCCTATTGGTTATCTCACCCATTGAAGATCTTTATCGAGATAGACCGGAGAGAGCCCTCTCCTGCCCCGTAGGGCTAGCTACGAGGCTAAGTGGTTTGATGTTGCCTTGAGGTTTACCTTTCTCAGCCTGAGGTGAAATTTCAAGCGCTAACATATTGGCGACCATACTGGGGAGAACAAATTGTTTGTTGATTGATGTGTTGGTTTCATAAGTCTTAGACGGAGCCTAAAGTTATGCCAGGTAGCCTTCGAAATGCTTTTGCTTTGCATTAGTGGAAGTAGATAAACGCTGCTTCAGTCAATCTCCGTGAGCTTGATCACGTTCCAGGTTTTCCGAATAAAATTCCAAAGGTAGATTGGTCAAGGAATCTGCCTATATTTAATGATGATGGTAAGAAGGATGCTGCTTTACATCTGGTTAGATTTCACATGCATATTCGCAAGTTGAAGGTTGATTTTCCTGAAGATTGCTTGATGAAGATATTCTTGGCCACTCTGGAAGGTAAAGCCCAAACATGGTATGAAAGTTTGCCACCTGCTTGTATTTACTGTTTAAAGGATTTTCATGCCTTGTTCATTGAAAGATATAAGGACTCTTATCCACCATTAAATTTAGTTCAAGACTGTTGCAAGCATGCTTATAGTTTTATTGAAAGCCTTGAGAAATATTATGAAGATGATAATTTTATGGATGTTGAGATCATGGAGGCTCTGTATGAAAATCCGTTTCAGCAGCACACAGAAATCTTAGAGGATACTTGTCAAGATCAGCAGGCTGAAGATTTCCATATGGTTGAAAATGAGGAAAGAGAAAATGTTGTTTCAAATCTGTCCATAGAAGAAGACAGCATGCAGGTAACGCAGGAAAGTAATGTTCCAATCTCAGAAAGTGATGATGATAATTCAGATCGGGAGATAAATTGTGATGAGGCAAAACATGTTGTTCCGGATCTCATAAAAGAGAGTTGTATTGTCGCGGCTGCCTCAAATGAAGAAAATGGAGTAGCAGACCTAAATGCTCTCATCTCACCAACACTAGATCTCCATGAGGAGGTAGTTCATTGCCTCTGTGAAAAACAAGACAAGATCTTCGTTCAAGTAAGTGAAAAGGTTTCTCTGGATGAATCTATGGTAGTTGATAGAAATGTTAGTGTTGGGTTTTACGAAACATTTGAAAATTCTTTTCTCATGATTGATGAATGTAATGAGAATCTGGCTATCATATCATATGAGGATGACTTACCATATATTCAAACTACAAAAGATCAGAGCATTCAGGATTCCATTTCAGATTCTTCCTCATATGTCTCATGTTTTGAAATGTTATTTCAAGAGGAGATCTGCTCATCTACCTGTTCAGAATTTTTTGAGGACTAGGAACATACTCTTTCTGAAGCACATGATGAAGGCAGATCAGAATTTGAAACAAAGGATACCTTGTTCTTTCAGCAGGAAGTGGCAATGTCAAGTCTTCATGTTTTTCATGATCCTCTAGCAGATTTGTTACAGTCAGCAGTGATAGTGTTTATTGCAGTGTTCAGTGATGAAGGAGATCATGGTCAACTATGTTTTTGGATGCTCAGTTATAGGTTTGTACTATTGACCAGAAGATTTGATAATAAGAATCAATCAAGAAGGCATCTGCTTCATTGGTTGCATTGGCATTTTGAAATAGTTTGATGGTATATTGTTTTGTAAGAAACACAGGTGGTTGTCATCATGATTTCAAATCTTGATGGACTGCTGCCCTTCAATAAGCTTTGTAAGTTCTTGTTTTAGTTAAGTCAGTCATGAGTCATTTGTGTTTGGTTTGTTGAGTGAGTTTTTCAAGTTATTTCAGTTTGCCATCGAGTCGGTTTGTGTCAAAGTTAGTTCAAATTCAGTCAATTGTCAAAGTCAATAAAGTTGTCCAAATTTGGGTCACATGTGTAAATAATGACTCCATTGCCCAATGATGATAAAGCACTGGTCTGCTCTCCCAGATGTCTAAGGTTCTTGGTACCTCCAAGGAGCTACCATCCCCATTGGTGCCAATGTTAGAGTCGGTCTAGTAGACCTCCATCAGCGATCAAAGCTCTTTGCATTTGCATAAGTAGGTGTCTCATCGGTGTCATCTTATTGCATTCCATTAGGCATGCCATAACCCTGATGGAGGAGATGGTGTCTTTATTCCCCTCTTGGCACTGCTGGATCAAGTTGTTTCAGTCATTAAACTTTTTCAAGGTTACTTGTCTTGTCTTGAGGTCAAAATTTCTAGGTCTAGGGTTTAGGTCAAATTTGTCTTCAAGGTCATGTCTCTGAAGGTCAATAAGTGCCTAGCAAGCCAGAGGGATGATTTTCAAAGTGTTTCTTCGAAAGATTCTATCTTGTGCAGCTAATTTTCACCTTGGATTTAGAAACCCTGTTTTTAAAGCCAAGGTCATTTCTCAAAATTTTGTAAAAATTGTAAAAATTCAAAATGATTCAAAGGATAGCATGTAACCCTGGCTCCCTTGCCAAGATCCCTCAGAGCCTATCCCTGCAAAAAATTATCAAAGAAAAGCATCAAATCAATCAGTTTCAGGACAAAAGGAAACTAAAAGGTCAAGTTTATAAAGTGTCATGGAAAAACATTATAAAGTGGGTTATGATATGAAATTAATTCAAACAAGGCTATAAAAGCCCTAATCTCCCTCTATCAAGCCTCATTATGCATCCAAGTGATAGAACAACTGATTGCAAGAGAGTTTGAGTGAAGTTTGTGAGTTGGGAAGGCGCGCGACCCGTTGAACCAGGCGCGCGACCCGTCAGAGGCGCGCGACCCATCAGGAGCCCTCCGCCAGTGTTAAGTTATAACGCGCACGACCCGTCAGTGGCGCGCGACCCGTTGGGTGAGGCGCGCGACCCGTCAGCGCCCTCCTTATCAAACTGCCTGCAAATTCATCCAAGGAACCACCAAAATTGCCAAATTTTGCAAGGTAGGCCCTCCATCATGAAAAATTATTGCTTGCTACAGTTCAAGAAAGTCATGATTGTATTTGTAAAAGTCTCCATTTGCAAGTGAAAAACTCCATTGTGCTTTGGTTTGAAGTTGTAAAAATTGCTAGGGTTTATGATGCTGTTTTGAGGTATCCCATTGTTATCAATTTTTCCCATCTCCCATTTCATATTCCTTATCATTCTATGTAAATTTCCCTTCCAAATTTGTGAAGAGCCCTAAACCCTACCCCTCTTCCCTAAGAAAGAAAAATCAAGCCCTAACCCTACCTCTCATAATACCCATGTAAACAAATTTATATAATGATGCATATGCAATGATTTTTCCCAAAAATCCCTGTTTTATATATTTATTCCCATTTTCCCTTTAAAGTATCCCTCCCCTAACATTTCCCTCGTGCTCCTTGTCCCCTTGAAACAAAATTTTAATCAGCAGTTTACAAAGCAGAAACAACAGTACATTTCAGCCACTTTGCTCTTAAAACAATGTCAGAAACCGAAACCAATTATGAGCAAAGTGATGACCATGCATCAACTTCAGAGTTTGAGATACATAGGAGGCCTCACAAAGGTGGAAGGGGTCTCGCCTTCTTCATCAGCACCACGAGTGTTATCTCCACACCAGGTGGAAGGGGCCTCGTCTCCGACAGCAGCACAGGTATCAGAGAGGGGCAAACAGCCCAGGATTGATGAGGGGCCATCAGGTGTTCCAGATATAGAGCTTGTTGATCTTGATGTCAGTTCTCCTAGCCTAGAGTCAAAGGAGATCATTCAGCACCTTAGAGCTGAAAATGATGCATTGCAGAAGAGATTACAAGGGGCACAATGGACAATCTCATATCTAGAACAACGCAACAAGCAGTTGGAGGATGAGCAAACTCTTGATGAGTTGTGGAGGATTCGTAGTGACCGCAACTTGAATCGAAGAAGACCCGGTGATTTAGTACCCGTTGAGTGAGAGTCTATGCTTATCCGGCTCAATGCTCATTTGGAGAGGCTGTTGGCTAAGGCCAACCAAGATAAGAAATTGCTGAGAAACATGAAGAATCATTATTGGGCATAGATGCACGTGTGCAAGGCAAAGATGAAGGTGCTTCAAAGGCGGTTGGTCAAAGCACAAAAACGGAGAAAAAGGTCCGACCCCCTCCACATCTTGGCTGAGGCTTCCTTGAAGGAGAATGGAACTAAATAGCTCAGCCCCAGCACGAATTCCAAGAAATTTTGAGCATTTTGGGTGATTTTTGGTTTTTAAGGCAAAAAACAGGTTTTTCCGCTTGACGGGTCTCACCCCCCGCGCGACCCTTTCACTTGGCAACTCTATTTTCAAAAAACTCAGCATTTCTGGATTTGGCATGAAAATTTACACATGCTCACCCATTGCCAAGAGATTTTATGAAGTTTTGGGCCTCCTGAAAGTCAAAAAACAAGCAAAAAATGACTTTCTGCCACATTTTTGACACACAGAAAGCAGTCTTGGGAGATTGCAATTTTGGAGGGGCAAATGACAACCCAATTCAGAAATTCCAGTTGGGTTGGAAAGTAGACTCACATAGCTTTCCAACAAGACTACTCTTGCCTCATTTGGACACCTGAAAGTGCCCAAAAAGTGCTCTCAAAGGCGCGCGACCCGTCAGGCAAATTGCTCAGAATTTCAGCCTACAGCTCAGCAAAACGCAGTTTTGACTGTGTTTGACTTTTTGGAGTTGATTTTTATCCTTCTTGTTGTAAATGATGTAAATTTATGACACTTTTACACTTATGTATCTCTTCTGGAAGATTCATTCATGAGATAGGTGAAAATTAAATGAATGAATTGGTTTCCTAGTTTATAGAGGCAAGTTATTTTGACTGCCTAGTTTTCAGTGCTTAGTTTAGAATTGGTTGAAACAGCTCCTAGGATAGTGAGCTCGACACCTAGAGGCAGGGAAAGATGTTAGATGATCTATATTATGTACTCTCTTGCTCATTTTCATGGTTGGACTCTTGAGGGAGAAGCTCTTATTGTATTATTCACTGTATCTCTACAATTTTTGGTAAAGGAAGACCAGGGTTTTGCAGTCCTTTTTGGGATTCTTGTGGTCACATGTATTGATGGTGTGTTTCTCTATGTATTTGTAAGTGTGTTATGTGAATCATTTCCTTACTTTTCCTTATGCAAATTAGGCAAATGAAGTGTTAAAGTAGAACTCATGACTGTCATGCTTTGCTTTTAAGTTTGCTTAATATCAATGTTTTCAACTGTTTAAGGAGAATTCAAAGTTATTGTTTGCTCTCCTTAACTCCTCATCTGTCATTCTTAATCATCCACCTCAATCAAAGGCATCAATACTGTTTCCTACCTCGCCCCAAAGAACCCCCTGCGAAAACTGTGTCCAATCCCCGCACCTAAAATTGCCATTTTCCCAATTTTCCACCAAAAACCCTAAAATCCCAAATCAACCCTTTTGATCAGTTTACTAGCCTAAAATCAGTATTACCCTATTGTTTATCTTGCCCATTGAAGATCTTTATCGAGATAGACCGGAGAGAGCCCTCTCCTGCCCCGTAGGGCTAGCTACGAGGCTAAGTGGTTTGATGTTGCCTTGAGGTTTACCTTTCTCAGCCTGAGGTGAAATTTCAAGCGCTAACAGTAGGTATGTGTTATGAATATATGTATTGCAGGCCAATAAGAGTATGGTTGGAACAGTCAAGTCCAACCCTTCCAAGTTTGCCTATAATTTTCATTAGTCTAATAGGTGAACAATAGAACTGTAGGTGTGCATTCTACATCACTTACCTAAATCCAACACATCCAACATAGAAATTTCAAAGAATATGTCCAGAACTGGTAGGTAATTTGCAAAATGATAGAGTTGGCTTGATTGTTTATGGAGAAGACTAGATTCTTACATTGTTCAATGTAAATTCATGACACTTTTCCAAGCTTAGATGGAACAAAAAGGAACCAAGCTAGAAGGTTATTTAAAGAATCCTTACTTAGCCACAGTAAAATGCTAGCCCTTTTTTGTCTAAAAGCATAAATGTAAAAACTTTAAGAAATTCAGTGAAGAGATTGTAGAAATGTTCTTATCAAACCACTAACATAAACAGAGCTACGAAATATTGCTTTATAAAAGAGAAATTCATTGTCAAATTAACAAGAAAGTGATATTTTAGCATAGTTAATGCACTAGTGTTGCTGTTACCATATTTGGCCCAAACAATAAACAGAAAAAAAAAAAAAACCCATTTTTCAATTTAGTAGGAGTATGCTGGCAAATAATCTCACAATAATACCCATCCATTTGACCCACTAAATCACTTTTACACCATTTTGAAGTCCTTCAACAAAGTACTTAAAAGTTGTGAACAACATCATAACAATACTTCTAGCTATAGAACAAGAATTTCAAGCTTGCCTCTATTTTATGATATGGATATTTGTCCTTCAAACAGAGTTATGTGGCACAGAACCACTCCTTAAGAAAAAATGTGGTCGTAAATGCATGTTAAACTCCCTTAGTACAAATATTCTCTTAGTATGGTATAGGATTCTCAGACTAGTGCCAGGTTTAAGGGTGCCAAAGACTTTAGATTTTAACTATGATATGGTGCACGCTTGGATTCAAGACAAAATATTCTTTTGGAGTTTGATGTTGGGAAACCTCCAAATCTGTTCCCAGGAAAACTCAAGTTAAATGAATTTTTTTTTTTTTTTAATTGTGATTCATATGAGGAATCCTGGGGGCGTCACTCATAGCTAGACCCTCTCTCTGATTAGCTGAGCTCCCTCCTGGATCAATATGGGCTCATAGATGTTCCCATGAATAAGAAGAATTCAACTTGGCATAACAGACAGGCTGGAGAAGCTACCCTTGGTAGAAGGCTTGACAGATATCTCATTCAAGAAGACCTTCTCCATACCCTCTCCATCTATAGGCAATGGGTGGGCTCGAGGGGTATTTCAGATCACTCTCCCATCTACTTGGAAGTGGCTGGCTCTTCTAGAAAACCCAGGGCACCTTTCAAATTTAACTCTACTTGGTTAAAGGACCCTGAATATATTAAGCTGGTTACGGATTTCTGGTAAGCCCAGCCCCCTTTCAGGGACCAGAGGAAGGCTGCAGGTTTCTGCAGCAACCTGAAACAGCTTAAGAGATTAACTATTGAATGGAAAAAAAGGAAAAAAGCTAGGGATGACCAATCCCTTGCGGACATCGAAGCCCAGTTGGCCTCCTTAACGAATGATAGTGGGCTTGGTTACTTATCCACCGAAGCTAAGCTACATCTGGTTGATTTGGAGACTCAGAGATCTAAGATCCTCCTTAACTGGGAAGAATCATGGAGACTTAGAAGCAGAGAAATCTGGCTCCAAGCGGGGGATGGTAACACAAAATTCTTTCATAAATTCGCAAATGGAAGAAAAGCCAACAATACAATCTAGCAGATGCCCTCGGACTAGGACTAGATAGCCAACACTCACTCTCAGCTTGCCCTTCTTGGTATCTCTCACTTCAAGCAACTTTTCAAAGCCCCCCATGCCACTTCTATTACTGAAATCATTAACATTGTTGGCCATTTCCCTGGGTTTGTGGAACCGGATGGGATGGAGGACCTTACAAAACCTGTCTCCATGGGGGAATTAGAAAGCACTCTCAAGTGGTTCAAGAAGGACAAAAGTTCGGGACCGGATGGTTGGCCTGTGGAATTCTTTATTGCTTTCTTTGATATCATTGGACTAGACCTACTTGGAGTGGTGGAAGAAATCCAAACTCTATGCCGCATATATGCCCCCATAAACTCCACATTTATTTCCCTCATTCCCAAGACAGACTCCCCTACCTCCTTCAATGACTTTTTCCCTATATCCCTCTGCAACTGTCTCTACAAAATTATTGCAAAGATTATAGCAAATTGCATCAAGTTGATCCTATCTGAACACATATCTTAGGAGCAATTCGCCTTCCTCCAAAATAGACATATTCATGAAGCCATTGGTTCTGCCCAAGAGGCCCTCCACTCCATTAAGCTGAAGAATCTAAAAGGGGTGGTGCTCAAAATCGATCTCTCAAAGGCCTTTGAGAAGGTCAGCTGGTTATATTTAAGGATGATACTCACCCACCTGGGTTTCCCTCCAGAGTTTATCAGATGGATTATGGGATGTATTACATCAGTTTCTTTTGCAATCCTTATAAATGGGTTAGCCTCCCATTCCTTTCAAGCGGAGTGGGGAATCAAGAAGGGTTGCCCCTTATCCCCCTACTATTCCTTCTGGTTATGGAAGGCCTGAGCAGACTGATTACAACTGAGAAGTGAGCTGGGAGACTCCGGGGCCTCAAGATCACTGATCAATGCCTTTTAACTCATCTACTTTTTGTTGATGATATACTCATATTCCTTAATGGGGGAATTCAGGACATCATCACTCTCACAGAGATATTAAAACTTTTCAGTGCTGCTACAGGAATGGAAATAAATAGGGCAAAATCCACTATATCCTTCTCTGATTGCACTCAACAAGAATCTCAACTAGCTCTTCAAAATTTCCACTACCAAATCTTGGCTCTGAAGGATGGTATGAAGTACTTGGGATTCAGGATTAAAGCAGATAGTTACAAGATAGCAGATTGGACCTGGCTGATCTCAAAGGTGGAAAAAAGATTAAATATCTGGAGTCATCGCTTACTATCCAAAGCCAGAAGACTAGTGCTCATAAAAGCAGTGCTAGAAGCAACCCCAGTCTTTTGGATGTCCTTGGCCTGGATCTCCCTAGGGATTTTGCATAAGATCCAACGAGTCTACAACCATTTCCCGTGGAAGGGATAGAAAGAAGGAAAGCCTTTTGCTTGTGTCAAATGGAGTCGGATTACGACTCCCAAAAAATGGGGTGGTTGGGGTCTAAAGTACCTCCCGACTTTCACACAAGCTCTGGCTGCAAAACTAGGCTGGCTCCTCCTAAAGCACAAGAGCCTTTGGTCGGAGGTGGTCATCCACAAATACATTTGGCCTAGCACAGCACTGGACTGGCTAAGACGACCCACATGGAACAGGAAAGGTATATCAGTTATCTGGAGGGCAGTAATCAACACCCTTCCCATCATTAAAAGGGGCCTTATCTGGAGGATTGGGAATGGTGAGTCAGTCCGGATCAGGATTGATCCTTGGATTGGCAGCGGAAATGCCTACCAACTCCCACAAGAACTAATCACACTTCTAAACCACAATGGTGTCCATTTCATCTCACAACTCGGAGACCCTCGTAACTCTACCATCTTCCAGCAAGCATGGCACACAGGAGAGGCATGGAACATCCCAGATCAATGGAAAAGACAGTGGAGATTTTTTCTGCAGACTTTAACAGAATCCCATGTGCGCCTAAGAGAAGAGGAGGATGAATTGATCTAGGGATATACTAAGAATGGGCACTACTCCTCCAAGCAAGGGTATGATATCATACATGCTGAGCACAAGCTAGACAGACTGATGAGCTGGTGGAGCCATCTTTGGAAGTTAAAAGCCCCTCCGCGCACAAAATTACTGATGTGGAACATCATAATGGATAAAACACCTACAAGAGCAAACCTCAGAAAATGGACTTTCCCAGGCCCGACTTGGTGTGTTTTATGCCATGCTAAGGAGGAATCAAATCACCATTTATTCCTCACTTGCCCCACTTCCCAACTACTCTGGTCTCAAATCCGACACACACTAAGTATCAAGCATTCCTGGAGTGGGGTCGATATCCCAAACGCTTGGGAAAGATGGTGGGAAGCTACAACTGAGCTGAGATCTAGGAATCTGCCGCTTCTGGTTAATTGGCACATATGGATGTGCCACAATAACATTATTTTTAGGGACTGGAATATAATCTAGTCTCTGATTCCACCAAAAATTTGTTCGAGCTATGGGGATATCCCAGAAGATGAACAAGTTTTTAGAACTCAGAACATCACACAGGAACTGATTGACAAAGCACACCCCTGGGCATACTTTGATGGGGCCGCACAAGTACAGGGATGTGGAGGAGGCATTATACTTTATCTATCAGACACACATTACTTTCACATTTGCATGGGGTTGGGAGAGGGTACAAATAATTTTGTAGAGCTGCTTACTCTCCGACATCTTTTACATTTTACAATCCTCAAACGGTGCAGACACATACAAATTTTTGGAGATTCCAAAATAGTCATAAACTGGTTCAACAACACAACAACTTGCCATGCATATACTCTCAGAACTATTTTGGATGATATTGTTTTTCTCAAAACACATTTTGATCACATCTCATGCACTCATATTTACAGGGAGCGTAATGAAGGTGCGGACAAGCTATCGAAAGAGGCAACACATCGTCCTTGAGGAGAATGGATGATCACAGAGCACACACCTGAGCAGACCTATCAGTTCTTCCACAGACCATATATGGATCAGGAACTTCGAAGGGCAGACAGACCCTAATATCAAAAGTCTTTATCTGTTTTTTCACAGTTTTTCTATTATGTAATTATCACTTTTTCACAAAAGAACAATGATCACCATTGGTGAATTTATGAATATGTAATTATTTATATATGTACAGCAAACACTAGCACACCCAACAGGGTCTTTTTGTAGAACTTACAGTTCATAACTCCACACAACTGACTACGGTCACAGTACTTCCATATGCCTATGGCATTTACAACATGTAATTTTCAACAAATTAATGGAAATTACGATATTTTCTCCCCGGGAAAAAAAAATAGTTGTGGTTCATATGGATGCACATTAATATATATGTTTTTTTTTCCTAAATTTGAATAATTTATGTATTTTTTGGTGGCCTTTTAGCATAGTTAATGCACTAGTGCTATTGCTACAATATTTGGCCCAAATAATAAACAAAAAAAACCCATTTTCAATTTAGTAGGAGCATGTTGGGAAAATAATCTCACAATAATACCCACCATTGAACATTTTGACCCACTAAATCACTTTTACATCCTTTTGAAGTCCTTCAAGAAAGTACTTAAAAGTTGTGAACAATGTCATAACATACTTCTAGCTATAGAACAAGCATTTCAAGCTTGCCTCTGTTTTATGATATCGATATTTTTCCTTCAAACGGAATGATGTGGCACATAACTACTTTCACCCTTAATAAAAAATGTGGTTGTAAATGCGTTGAACTCTCTTAGCACAAACATTCTCTTAGTATGGTCTAGGATTCTTAGACTAGTGTCAGGTTTAAGGTTGCCAAAGACTTTAGATTTTAACTATGATACGGTGCACGCTTGGCTTCAAGACAACATATTCTTTAGGAATTTCATGTTAGGAAACCTCCAAATCTATTTTCAGGAAACCTCTAGTTAAATGGAATATTTTTTGTGTAATGGTTGTTATTCATATGGATGCAAATTAATGTATATGTTTTTTTCCTAAATTTGAATAATTTATGTATTTTTTGGTCAACCAGTTTTTTTATCTAGTTCCGATTTGATTTGACAGCAAAAAGAACTCAGGAACTTGAGTGGATAGATTAATATCCTCCCCAAGCAAGTTCAATTGTCGCTTGTGATGTGATTGTTGTTCATGAGACAATTGTTGATCCGTACAACATCATGTATATATTCTTGGAATATTATCTAACTATGAATATGGAAGTGTTCAGCTATCTTTTTTAGGACATTGTGTTTATGAAAATATGGAAGTCAAATATTTGAAATAACACAATTTATGGCAGTGGTAAGTTGGAAGTCAAATCTGAAATTTCATATTTTTGGACAGTGGAGAACTCCATATGTGTGTAGGAACTGAAATTCTTGAACACAGTCACAACTCATCATATAATGTTGAAAGTTCTCCAAAACCCTAGATAGAGAAAACCAATAGAAACCTTAGCTCCACCAAAGATATTTCAAAAAGAAAATATTGATTGTTGGAGTATCTTTGGTGGAGCGAGGGTTTCTCTTGGTTTTCCCTATCTAGGCTTTTTGGAAGCATGGAGAATTATATGATAGGTTGTGATTGTGTTCATGGGTTTCATTTCTTCTTTATGTATATGAAGTTTTCGGGTGAATGCTCCAAGAAACACTAGCATCTTAAGACAAATCACAAAGTACAAAGAAGATTGAATGAGAGAGAGAGAGAGAGAGAGAGAGAGAGAGAGAGAAAGTAGCACTATTATTACATCTCTAACCCAAGTATAAAAAGGAATATGCATAAGTGCATGATCAACTATATTAACAACTCACTCCTTCCTCTATTTATATGAGAGGTAAAGGGGCTTTACAATAACAAGTGGACCTAGTCCACTACAAGCAAACTTGCAAGACAAAAGTAGGTCCACCCATGTGAAGCACTCTACTCTAAGTGACATGTGTGAGGCTCAAAGGTGAGAATGATTAATTAGCATGGCCTCCATGGCATGAGAACTACTCCCCAAGGTCCAACAATTCTCCAAAGGTCCAAAGCTCCAATGCATCTCCATGGCCATGTGTCTCATTAAGGACAATGCATATCCAAGGTCATGTGTCACCTTAAGGACTCCCACACCTACATATCCACTCCCTCAACCCAAGAATCCACATGTCAAGTGTAAACCTCCATGCAAGCAACCAAGCAACCCCATGCTATCTAAGGCTCAATAACCTCCTCTGAAATACCCAACTCTACTCCAAGCACATAAACTGCCTTCATGCATCAACAACATGAAGTCACCAAGCTCCATACTTATCCAACACTTCGAGGAAGAATGTCTTTCAAACATCCAAACAAGGTCTAGCAGAAAATAGTAAACCACCTCCAATGTCCAAGTCCATCATGGAAGAGCATGGTCCAACCATACACCATGCACCCCACATCTCACGAAGCACCCCCAAGGCCCAAACATGGTGTAAACATTTTCAAAGTAACCCGAAAAGCTAAAAATTATGTCCCTCTCATCATAAAATCCTTTGTAACTCCATGCATATTCAGTTACAACTTTCACTCATAAGTGTCACTAATCAAAGTTTGCAGCTCCTCTTTTCTACAAAAAGTGGGAAGACTAACTATAAAATTACCATTAGACATTGGAGTAGAGGATTTTTATGAAGGTGGTCTGAAAGAGACCATTTGGGGCAAGGGCAGTATCCATACTGCCTTGGTCCTCAGTTGGCATCCATACCTTGACGAAGTTGTTTGTGATGTGTGCTATTGCATGGATTTTGGAAGAGACTATTTGGGGTAGGCAACATCCATACTGTTGTTGATTTGACCTGAGTTGGCATCCATACCTTCTCAGAAGATGATTCTCACAATTTGAACTCCAAACACAAACATGCTAACATTACAGGTGGATTTTAGTTGACAGAAACAAGGCTCTAACCCAAAGTGCTCCCTCTCATGAGTTAAACAAGCCCTCAAAGACATCATGTGCTGCATTCATCTCCCAAAGGAGACTTAAAAGACTCATGTGTACCTTAGTGATTATTGGATTTGCTTGGCCCACGACCCCTTATCCACAATCTCCTAGCTTTTACAATGCCTCAAATCCACTATAAGGGACATATTTGAGAATAATATACTTAATTTGACTACCAAATGGTAATTTACCTATAATAGTTTTAACTTTTACTTAATAATGAATGAAGGGTGGCCTTTATTGAGTAACTTCAAGCTAAATTTATAAATGACATTTATTTGTATTCTTTTATGAGGAATGTTTCTTCTGTCTTTAACATAGTTAGTTATTTTTCTGTAATCAAAGGGCCATTATATAATGCTATAAAATTTACCTTTGTACATAGCTGCACCAAGTTTGAAGTTACCTAAGTGGGTTTTGTCAATATGGTGGTATGCTAGGTCAGCCTAAGTGGTGCACTACATATGACCCCCACCATGATTCAAGTCTCAGCAATGGCACACACTTATGTTTGTGCTCATGCTTGTGGGTGTGCAACCACACATACCATGGTTCAAGTCTCAGCAATGGCACACACTTATGTTTGTGCTCATGCTTGTGGGTGTGCCACCACACATATTAGCAGTCAGGGCCAAGTGCATGTACTAGGTGTCTTTTGCGGAAAAGATACCCTCCACACACAACCTACTAGCCAAACAAATCCAACATGAATTTCATTGGTTGTAGTCTCTCCCAAGTAGGGCAAGGTGTAGTCAACATATCATGATAACAGGAAGCCAATAAACAAAAAATATGGGTTCACTAAAATAAGTGTAAGTTTTATCTAATTATTCAACAGATTTTCCTTAATAGAGTGGAAAGTTAGAATGCTTGCAATGATTATGAACATGGCACAAAGTCTAGGCTATGTCACAAGGTTCACTGAACTTCAACTGTAAAGTTTAAAATTCAGTGAATTCTACCAAATTAAAAGGGCCAAGTGCATGTACCAGGTGTCTTTTGCAGAAAAGATACCCTCCACACATAGCCTACTAGCCAAACAAATCCAACTTTAATGTCATGGGTTGTAGTCTCTCCCAAGTAGGGCAAGGTGCAGTGGACATATCATGATAACAGGAACCCAATCAACAAAAAATGTGGGTTCACTAAAATAAGTCTAAGTTTTATCAAATTATTCAACAGATTTTCCTAATAGGGTGGCAAATTAGAATGCTTGCAATGATTATGAACATGGCACAAAGTCTAGGCTATGTCACAAGGTTCATTGAACTTCAACCATAAAGTTTAAAATTCAGTGAATTCAACCAAATTCAAAGGGCCAAGTGCATGTACCAGGTGTCTTTTGTGGAAAAGATACCCTCCACACATAGCCTACTAGCCAAACAAATCCAACTTGAATGTCATTGGTTGTAGTCTCTCCCAAGTAGGGAAAGGTGCAGTGGACATATCATGATAACAGGAAGCCAATCAACAAAAAATGTGGGTTCACTAAAATAAGTGTAAGTTTTATCTAATTATTCAACAGATTTTCCTAACAGGGTGGCAAGTTAGAATGCTTGCAATGATTATGAACATGGCACAAAGTCTAGGCTATGTCACAAGGTTCACTGAACTTCAACCATAAAGTTTAAAATTCAGTGAATTCAACCAAATTCAAAGGGCCAAGTGCATGTACTTGGTGTCTTTTGCGGAAAAGATACCCTCCACACACAACCTACTAGACAAAAAAATCCAACTTGAATGCCATTGGTTGTAGTCTCTCCCAAGTAGGGCAAGGTGCAGCCAACATACCATGATAAAAGGAAGCCAATCAACAAAAAATGTGGGTTCACTAAAATAAGTGTAAGCTTTATCTAATTATTCTACAAATTTTCCTAACAGAGTGGCAAGTTAGAATGCTTGCAATGATTATGAACATGGCACAAAGTCTAGGCTATGTCACAAGGTTCATTGAACTTCAACCAAGAAGTTTAGAATTCAATGAATTCAACCAAATTCAAACGTTTGTCCCGTATTCATAGAGATTCATCCCTATATTTGTGCATATTTTTAAAAACCAGAACTAGGTTTTGAACCAGCCTAGCTATCTAATCAAGTTTTGAACCAGAATCGGGTCTAATCAGATTCAATGAACCAGATTTGAAAAAAATTTAGACACTATATTATATTTAAAAAATTGGGAATTATATACTTAATAATTATGAACTATATAATTAAAAATTTGACACATATATATTTAAATTTAATGATGAATTTTATTGGAGATTTTTAATATGACATATTTATATTGAATTTTGTTATTGCTAAATTCAAACATAAACACAAAGCAGGTAACTTGGATTGTGCCACAACTTGCTGATACACTGATATTCACCCTTATCTAGAGAGAAAAGTTTGCTAATACGCTGATATTCACCCTTATCTAGAGAGCAAAGTTTTATAGACAATAATTTCATCCTTTTTGTGTTGATGGAGTAGATTTTTGGATTTGCAATAGCGTGACCTTTTTCTCTTTCCTATGGCATAGGTCTCATTTCAATTAAACCTTGCACCATTTTCTTTTTTCATTGCTTCATTTGCAAAACTGTGAGGGGTTGAGAGTGCTAACAACAGCCATTGAAAAAAACACAAATGCTAAAATCTCCAATGCAAACCACGTGGCACAATCTTCCTTTTTAATTGATTCATTTGAAAAACTATGAGGGGTTGAGAGCACTAACAACAATAGGAATTGAATCTCCGGTGCAAACCCCATGACACCATTTTCTTTTTTCATTGATTCTTTTCGCTAATTTTGAGGGGTCGAGAGCACTAACAACAGTAGGCATTTGAAGAGTAGTAGCACATTGACATTAGCTTTTCAAGGGTAGTGGAATAGTTACAATGAAACAATGAGCATCTGAAAAATGGATTCGACATAGAAGCACTCCCATTTTTTAGTATATATTTAATAGAAACTAGCTTCCTCATATGATAATGAGGCTAACACACCTGGATTTAACTCAACAACATTTATTTCTGTGGAGGGTATCTGTTTTGACAAAGTCACCCAAGGCTTGCACCTACCTCGACCATTGTTGCATGCATTGGAACCTATCTACAAATGTGAGCACAAGCATGAGCATGTCACTTGGTAGGACTTGAAACCTGGTAGGGGCCATGTTAACTTACCTGCTTTCATCCTTACCATGTTAACTGACCCAATTTCATCAACCAGGCAAGCTACTATTGACAAATTTGGTGGTTTTTGTGTGCAAACTTTATTAAAATCTTCCATTTTAGGCCGAAAACCTTCCTTTTTCCTTTATTCTATTACCTATTATTTTTGTTTTTCTTCCACATTTTTGCAATGGCCTCATGTTTGTCAACTGGTGCTTGTATTCATTAGGGGAGAAGGGATGGTGATGAGAATCAACAAAAATGCCCTGTTGATTCCCCTGTATGGAAGAATGTGACAAAGATAGGGAAGGGAAAATTTTTGGTGAAAGTTGCATGTGGAATTGTAGCAAATGCAAGATGAATCATACTAGGTTTTCCATGGTTGTTAAGCCATAGTGATAAACAGGGAAAGTAGGAAACAATGAAAAGGCAGTCCAGATTAGTGCTACCATTGTTATGGGGTTTGCTGGGGAAAATTTGGGTTTATTCTTTCCATAATGGAGCCACTGGTTGATTTGCTAGATCTTGCGATACTAATCTTCCTATGTTGGGCAACATTTATGAGAGCACCGTTATGTTGGAAAGAATTCATTGAGTTCTTGAAGAGCATGACCCTGTTTTAAATGGGACTAAAGGGACATAATCATCAATAGATTGAACAAATGCAACAACTGTCAACATTCTATATCCTACACGTTGAACCAAAGTACAATGATGAAGCATCTTTGAATAAATTTCAAGGTAAGAGGAGGACCCCATAGGAAGAGAGCGAGGTGGCTGATTATTTTAGAATATAATTTTCTAAGGTATGTCCTCATTTGATGGTGCTGTTAGAGCAAAAGAACTTGTTTACTTCATAATAGGTGGTGGTCAACTTGGTAATGGAAATTTGCTCATTGATAGGAGCACTATGAAGTATTAAGCCTCTTTGCATGGTGGTCATGTTATGGTGCCCATACCCTCTATTTGCAAACCCTTGCATATAGGGTTCTTTCACAAGTTTTTAGCTTTCAACAGTAGAGAGAAATTGGAGCACTTATGGGTTTGTCACTTTATCCATTCAGTCTAGAGAAATAGAATTCATTAGCGAAGGCAGAAGATCTTGTGTATATTCACTTCTTGACCTCATCTCTTGATTGAAGGGAGATTGTAATTGAGGTCCTTCAAAGTTGTAGGATGTGAATCTGAAAGATGCAGACTTGGAGTCCCTTGAATGCTTGATGGCTAACCTCTCCTTGGGTTGTTCTTCCAGTGACCCCTTTCATGTTGGGGATGACACATCCATGCCTAGGACTGGGTTGGTTTTAGAAGGTTCTTCATCTTCTCCTGGCCACAGTGCTTGTGCTTCTTATCATTAGTCGGGGAAATTAGCATCTATTCTGTTACAGGATGTGGATGTTGAAGACTATCGGTTTGGTTATTCTTGATTCTCCAGATTTTTGTGCTTCCAGTCTTTCATTTTGGACTTTTGGAACTTTCCAAATAATAAGCTCAGTTTTGTAATTTTTCCATTTATAATTTGACATTGGCATTTTCATCTATTAGTGAATTAATTAGCTGCTTGAATCATGATGTACCTGAAATTCCCAGTTTTGATTTGAAATATCTGATATGTGAAATTAGCACTGATAACTCAGGGTTCCCTCGTGATACATAGAAATATTATGAACTTTTCAATTTTGATTCCACTGTTCAGATTTCACATTCATGATTCACATGGACACCGATACAATTATACAAAATTATTTTTCAAGTTCCGATTTGGATTGGGATTCATCATTCAGTGTTCTTATATCTATACTGATGTAAACAAGTTTTTGAACGGCTCATATTCATGCCTTTAGATGTGCTCAAAATTTTTAGTAAATATACTTAGGAGATTGAATTATCTATTTTGAAAATTCCGTTGTGTACATACTGATTTAAGAAGCCAAAGTTGTTTTTGTACTATCATGCAAAAGAAACCTGCTGGACATAGTTCTTATATTGGGCACAGAGTGTCTACTATCCGTCAATCTTCAGAATTTTGTTCTCCTGCAAAATGTAATTCTTTTTTTTTTTCCACTGGAAAAATCCGTAAATTTCATTAATATGAAAATTTACATATGTAGATGCATGAAGCATATGCCATAGTCAATCTGTTGTATCTGTTCTTTTCCAAAATTTATCAGTTTTGGATTGCTGTAAGTATTTACCTCGCAGGGTATTCAGTATGTTGCTATTTACAATGTGCCTTTTCGGCATCTATCTAGCTGGAAATAAACACAAAATTACAAAAATGGCTGTATATATACTGCTGTCATGTGCATGCACGTTCCTGTTATGCTGTATGGTGACCCGTGGTTGGATATTCCGGGTCTATGTAAGGACGATGGTAAAATTTTTGCTCCTGCTGGTCTTTGATCTCGGAGATCTCCCACATGCCTCTGTCCATCATCGCTGCCTCCTTGGATAATTTATCAGCGTCTTTGTTATGTTCCCTGTAGATGTGTGAAACAGTGATATTGTTAAATGCTGCTTTGAGTTCGAGAACTTCATTCAATATAATGCTGAGTGTGTGTATGTGACATGTGGATGTGCCATTGATCCAGTTAATGATGATCTGAGAATCCCCGAATATGTTGATACTATTGCATTGGTGGCTCAGAGAAAAATGGAGTAAATGACGCAGTGTGATGAGTTCTGCGAAGTTGTTGGTTCCGGCTCCCAGTCCGGCCTTGATTTTATAAAGGTGATGCTCGGATAGATGGATAATTATGCCGCCCCCACAGCTCTGCGAATTTGCAGCTCCGTCGAAAAAAGCCCAAGGGATGCTTTGATCGATGTGAGGAGGAGGGGTGGGATGTCGAGATTTTGGAGGGGGCGGGTCTGGTAGCTCACTCAGGGCGGTGATGATACCAGCCTCCATCAAGGGCCAGTGTATCGGCTTATCTTCAAATATTAACCGGTTTCTGGATTTCCATATAGACCAGTTAACGATGATGGGAAGATTAATATTTTTTGAACCTTTGTTTCTCTTATCCCATTCAGTCCATGCGTTAATGAGGTCTGTTCCATTCCATTCACCCGAGTATTGCGTGAAGTTCTTGAGGTTTTTCCATAGGTTCAACGTCGCCCGACATCTCAGAAAAATGTGTTCTGTAGACTCAGAGTCTTCTCTGCAAAGAAAATGTAATTCTTTTATTGGGTTATTGGTAGTTCTTAGTTTCAGATACATTACATAAGAATTTCCAACATTCCAAGTTCTATCAACTTACTTTCATACAACAAGGCCTGCTCTCTCTTCAGGGCACACAGAGGTGATTCTAGGCTTTTACCATTTTCCTGCTTCTAGAGGTGATTTGAAGCATGCCCTGGGTTCCCAGAATAGTGCCATGTTACAATCATGGATGGTGCAGGTCTTTTAAGCCAAGGCAAATATGGCACTATTAAAGTGTGAAGTCATGGCTGATATTTGAATCTCACTGAATCAAATTAAATGAAGAAAAGAAAAATCTTCATCATTTCAGTTCTATAATTAATCTATAATTAGACATCCTATGACAATTAATGGTACTATTAAAAATTTAAGTAAAAATACTTTAAGAATTTAACATTACCATTGATTGCTGGAATTGCTAGGGTTGAGTTAGGTTTTTTGTTTAGATTTAAGGTTTAGGAGGGGGGGTTGGTTTTATAGCCATGGGGGGTATCTTGGGAGGGAAACAACTTCTGGTTCAATCCATAACAACCTAAAAAACCGCCAGAGCGGATCCCAAACTCCCCCCGCACATGTGAGATATAACTTAGTCACCTAAAAAAGGTTGAGCCAACCATGGTATAGCAACAAATTTGAACACTAGCTAGAATGATGGCCTAGGTTACAAAACTAGAAGAAAATCACGCTAGGTTTAGGACCTGGGTTACTTTAACACAGTGGATACTCCTCTATGGCAGAATTTAGTCAAACATAACCTGTTTGTAGTGTGGATCTTCTTGGAACTTGTGTGCCCTAAAAATGCAAAGTATGCCTTGTCTGTTTCATGGATTGGGCTAATTAAAATAGATGAAATAGTTCTTTTAGTTATTTAAAAGAATTAACTATCAAAGTACCATCCAACTACTGTCTGGTCGCAAATTAGGACACAAGCAACAATAATAACTAGGATCCAAAAGCTGGAAGAAGATAAGGCCAGTTTCAAAACATGGTTTCCTCTGACAGAATAGATACTCCTAAATGGCACTTACTCAGGTAGGGGTAATGTATTTTGTTAGTATGGATCATATATGAAGTTTTAAATCATAGACAGATGTTGGGGCCTCCTCTATTCTATACACAAGGCTATATAAATGGATAAAACAATTATTTTCGTTTTAAAGACAATTCCATAACAAAAGTCCATCCAATCATGTTCTAGTGGCAAGGGTGAACATGCAAACAATGATGAACAAGTTCAAAAAATGGTGGACTTGGTGCATGTGCTAGTGCAATCTTCTATTCAGATTATGTTAAAATTAGCAACTAGGGCCAAACTCCATGGGAGGGAAACAACTTCTGGTTCAGTCCATAACCACCTTAAAAACCATTAGAGTGGATCCCAAACTCCCCCCACACATGTGAGATATAACTTAGTTGCCTAAAAAAGGTCCAGCCAACCATGGTATAGCAACAAATTTGAACACTAGCTACAATGATGGCCTAGGTTCAAATACTAGTAGAAAATCAAGCTAGGTTAAAGACCTAGGTTACTTTAACATAGTGGATACTCCTCTATGGCAGAATTTAGTCAAACGTAACCTGTTTGTAGTGTGGATCTTCTTGGAATTTGTGTGCCCTAAAAAGGCAAAGTATGCCTTGTCTGTTTCATGGATTGGGCTAATTAAAATAGATAAAATAGTTCTTTTAGTTATTTAAAAGAATTAGCTATCAAAGTACCACACAACTATTGTTTGGTTGCAAATTATGACATAAGAAAGAATAATAACTATGGTTCAAAACCTGGAAGAAGATAAAGCCAGTTTCAAAACATTGTTTCCCATGACAGAATAGATACTCCTAAATGGCACCTACTCAGGTAGGGGTAATGTATTTTGTTAGTATGGATCATATATGAAGTTTTAAATCATAGACAGATGTTTGGGCCTCCTCTGTTCTATAGACTGGGCGATATAAAATGGATAAAACAATTATTTTCATTTTAAAGAGAATTCCATAACAAAAGTCCATCCAAGCATGTTCTAGTGGAAAGTGTGAACATGGCAACAATGATGAACATGTTCAAAAACTGGTGGACTCCATGCATGTGCTAGTGCAGTCTTCTATTTGGATTATGTTAAAATTGACAACTAGGGCCAAACTCCATGGGACAGAAGCAGCTTCTGGTTCAATCCATAACCACCTAAAAAACCGCCAGAGCAGATCCCAAACTGCCCCCCACATGTGAGATATAACTTAGTCATCTAAAAAAGGTCCAGAAAACCATGGTATAGCAGCAAATTTGAACACTAGCTACAATGATGGCCTAGGTTCAAATACTAGTAGAAAATCAAGCTAGGTTCAAGACTTGGGTTACTTTAACACTGTGGATAATCCTCTATGGTAGAATTTAGTCAAACGTAACCTGTTTGTAGTGTGGATCTTCTTGGAAGTTGTGTGCCCTAAAATGGCAAAGTATGCCTTGTCTGTTTCATGGATTGGGCTAATTAAAATAGATAAAATAGTTCTTTTAGTTATTTAAAAGAATTAGCTATCAAAGTACCACACAATTATTGTCTGGTCGCAAATTAGGACACTAGGAACAATAGTAACTATGGTTAAAAACCTGGTAGAAGATAAAGCCAGTTTCAAAACATTGTTTCCTGTGACAGAATAGATACTCCTAAATAGCGCTTACTCAGGCAGGGGTAACATATTTTGTTAGTATGGATCATATATGAAGTTTTAAATCATAGACAGATGTTTGGGCCTCCTCTATTCTATAGACTGGGCTATATAAAATGGATAAAACAATTATTTTCATTTTAAAGAGAATTCCATAACAAAAGTCCATCCAAGCATGTTCTAGTGGCAAGTGTGAACATGGCAACAATGATGAACATGTTCAAAAACTGGTGGACTCAGTGCATGTGCTAGTGCAGTCTTTTATTCGGATTATGTTAAAATTGGCAACTAGGGCCAAACTCCATGGGCGGGAAACAATGTCTAGTTCAATCCATAACAACCTAAAAAACTGCCAAAGCAGATACCAAACTCCCCCAACACATGTGAGATATAGCTTAGTCGCCTAAAAAAGGTCCAGCCAACCATGGTATAGCAGCAAATTTGAACACTAGCTACAATGATGGCCTAGGTTCAAATATTAGTAGAAAATCAAGCTAGGTTCAAGACCCGCGTTACTTTAACACAGTGGATACTCCTCTATGGCAGAATTTAGTCAAACATAACCTGTTTGTAGTGTGGATCTTCTTGGAAGTTGCATGCCCTAAAAAGGCAAAGTATGCCTTGTCTGTTTCATGTATTGGGCTAATTAAAATAGATAAAATAGTTCTTTTAGTTATTTAAAATAATTAGCTAAGTACCATCCAACTATTGTCTGGTCGAAAATTAGGACACAAGCAACAATAATAAGTAGGGTTCGAAAGCTGGCAGAAGATAAGGCCAGTTACAAAACATGGTTTCCTGTGACAGAATAGATACTCCTAAATGGCACTTACTTAGGTAGGGGTAACGTATTTTGTTAGTATGGATCATATATGAAGTTTTAAATCATAGACAGATGATTGGGCCTCCTCTATTCTGTAGACTAGGCTATATAAAATGGATAAAACAATTATTTTCATTTTAAAGAGAATTCCATAACAAAAGTCCATCTAAGCATGTTCTAGTGGCAAGTGTGAACATGGCAACAATGATGAACAGGTTCAAAACCTAGTGGACTCATTGCATGTGCTAGTGCAGTCTTCTATTCGGATTATGTTAAAATTGGAAACTAGGGCCAAACTCCATGGGAGGGAAATAACTTCTAGTACAATCCATAACCACCTAAAAAACTGCCAAAGCAAATCCCAAACTTCCCCCACACATGTGAGATATAACTTAGTCACCTAAAAAAGGTCTAGCCAACCATGGTATAGTAGAAAATTTGAGCACTAGCTACAATGATGGCCTAGGTTCAAATACTAGTAGAAAATCAAGCTAGGTCCAAGAGCTGGGTTACTTTAATACAGTGGATACTCCTCTATGACAAAATATAGTCAAATGTAACCTGTTTGTAGTGTGGATCTTCTTGGAAGTTGTGTGCCCTAAAAAGGCAAAGTATGCCTTGTATGTTTCATGGATTGGGCTAATTAAAATAGATAAAATAGTTCTTTTAGTTATTTAAAAGAATTAGCTATCAAAGTACCACCCAACTATTGTCTGATAGCAAATTAGGACACAAGCAACAATAATAAATATGGTTCAAAAGTTGGCAGAAGATAAGGCCAATTTCAAAACATGGTTTACTGTGACAGAATAGATGCTCCTAAATGGCACTTACTCAGGTAGGGGTAATGTATTTTGTTAGTATGGATCATATATGAAGTTTTAAATCATAGACATATGTTTGGGCCTCCTCTATTCTGTACAATGGGATATATAAAATGGATAAAACAATTATTTTCATTTTAAAGAGAATTCAATAACAAAATTCCATCCAAGCATGTTCTAGTGGCAAGTGTGAACATGGCAACAAAGAAGAACGGGTTCAAAAACTGGTGGACTCAGTGCATGTGCTAGTGCAATCTTTTATTCAGATTATGTTAAAATTGGCAACTAGAGCCAAACTCCATGTGGGTCATCTTATTTATGGTAGCATATATTTTTCTTGGACTCCTCTCATCGAGAGGTGTAGGATTGATCTAAATATCATCCAATTCTGATAAGTATTCATGGAGATATGAATTTATTTGTGTTATGGGACAATTCGTCAAGGTCGGCCAGCAACTAAACTACCCCCACTTGTGCTCCACGTTTTGGTATAAATACAAGTGCTTTGCAAGTCATTTTACACACAACTCTCTTGAGATTTCTTCTTCTCCACTTGTTTTGGGTTTTAGTGGAAAGAAGAATCTCTAAGGGATAAACGCTGTCCTAGAGGATGCTCTAAACACCATCCTAGATGATGCCCTAGCAGCTCTATGCATGACCTAGATTTGGGACACAGTCAGCCCTAACCCAATATGCTATCAAGGAAGACGCAGTCATATTGTGAAGAAGACGTCCATAATCCTCTATGTTGTCAAGGAAGATAGCCCTAATCTAATATGCTGTCCTAAGGGTGACTCTAACCACAGTTATGGAGATGCCCTAAATACACAACCATGGAAATGAAGGCAGAAACCCTAGCCACAAGTCTAAGGAGAAGAGATGCCATAAACTTAGTTGCTATGCTGCCTAATGGAGATGGCACCTAAATGTTGTCTTAGAAGAAGTGCTCTACACATGGAATGCCCTTGCTGTCATGAAAGGAAAAGCCCTCATCCTATACGCAGTCATGAAAGGAATACCCTTGCTGTCATGGAAGGAATGCCCTCACACGTTGAGATAAAGAAGCCACACCTTCAACTATCCTTAACATTGCTTTAAATAATGATGCTCTATCTAATGTTTGGATTATGATAGATCCGAGTATTATGATGAATGTTATAACTTTATAGACAACAATGAGTACATGATGTATAGTGTAGCATAGTGCACATAGGAGAAGCAATGAGTACATGATGTACAGTGCAACATAGTGCACATAGGAGCAACAATGAGTACATATTGTATAGTGCAGAATAGTTCACATAGGTACATGATCTATAGTGCAACATAGTGCACATAGGAGCAACAACGGGTACATGGTGTACAGTGCAGCATAGTGCACATAGGAGTAGCAATGGGTACATGGTGTACATTGCAACATAGTGCACACAGTAGTAATGATGGTGCAGCATGGTGTAGTTCAGTGTTGTTGGACATTGGTGCAGAAATGGGACATCATGGTAATGATGGGCATATAGCAGCAGCGAGAATGCATACTGCAGCAGGATGATGAGGTATTGCAGCATGCATTTGGGTGCCGCATAGTGCAATGAAGAGTTCAACATAGTGCAACATGAGGAGATGCAGTACAGTGATGGGTATAGTCATGATTAGTGAAGCATGATGAAATGCAGCATAGTGATGATAGGTGCAGCACAATGAGGTGCAACATGATGATGAGGTGCAGCACAATGATAGGTGCAGCATGGCGATGGAGTCACCTTGGAGAATTAGTTGAAGCATCATGTCTTCAACTGAATTCAACTACCTCATGTATCATCTTCTTAGAAATGATCTATGCTCCTATTTAGATAAGTCAAAGTGTTGACTTTTGTTGTATATGTACTATCTCTCTCTCTCTTTGCTGAACTATTGAAGAACATATAAGAAGAATTGATCAAGGGTTTCCCCACATTGGGGTTTGTCCTTGGCTAGCGCCACATATTCTGTCCTCTTGTCTTGGCTTGTATTCTGCGATTTATGTTTATATTCTGTCTGCAATTTACTATTATGTTGATGTGATTGCTCATTTGGAAAAGATATTGAGCTAACTATGAAAATATAAATAAATTTCTCTAAGTATAGAACATACCTAAAATCAACATGGTATTGGAGTTGAAGTGAAGACAAAGCCCAAGCAAGAGTGAAAGAGAAATCACCAAAGACAGTTGGGAAAGGACAAAAGGATCAAATGGACTCCTCATCCCTCTTCAAATTCACCGAGGGTGAAGTCGAAGCAGAGAATATTAACAGAATGGCACAGTGAAAGCATCTGATGGGCTACCTAAAGATCACTTCAATGGGAAGTCTAGATCTAAGGGTGGAAGGAAAGGCAAATGCCTTGCTTACAATAAGTTCGGCCATTATACGAAGGAGTGTTCGAATGATAGGGACACATCACTTCATGATGGTAACAATCATTCCAAGGACATCTTTAATGATTAGAGGAATGATAGGTAATGTAGGTCATCAAGGAAATGGCCGACTCTTCAAGGAAAGAAAGGAACTCCAGGTATGATGAATCAAATGTTATTTTTGGTAAGATAAAGAAGTATTATCTTATATTGGCCCTCTCCTATAGAATCTTTGGAAATCTAGCTTATTGATTATAGTGCATCAAGACACTTCATCGAATAGAAAGATTCTCTCTCTAATTTGGTAGAGATGGAAACAATCGTGGGATTATACTTGGAGTCAATGCCACCTATCCCAAAAAGGGTGTAGGGAATGTTATCCCTCAATTGAATGAGGATAAATTGATTCATTTAAAAGAATCTCTTTTATGTACCTGATCGCAAGAAGAACCTGGTGTCCATTTCGGCAATGGAAGTCAAAGGTTTCAAAGTGGCATTCATCGATGGAAAGGTACATGCTTGAAAATGGAATTTTCAAATATGTTTTTTATTCAGGGTTGGAAATTTGTATCAAGTTGCAGGAAGTCCATTGGGGACCATGACAGTTGACACATATCATCTATAGCACCGAAGGTATGCTTATTATGGGGCCCTACCCGATGTGAGTCAGATGGTGACAGGGATGCCTAAATTCAAGAAAAGCATGAAGGTACATGTTCGAGATGTACTGAAGGAAAATCTTACAAGGGGACAATTCCCCTCATGTAGCAGGTCCACAGATTTGGAACAACCCGAGGGGTTTGAGATTCATGATTGGGAATCTCATGTATGTAGGTGGAAGAAAGCCCTCTATGGCTTGAAGCAAAACACCCTGGGCTTGAATGGAGAAGATTGATAGCTGTTTGATGAAGCTGAGATTCACTAGGAGTGAAGCTGATCCAAACCATTGCTTGAAGGTTATGGATGATAGACCTCTCATACTGGCACCTTCTAAGGACGACCTCTTTTTGACAGGTGCAGACCCTCTCATTTGCAAAAGTAAGAGGGAGTTGGATTCCGGATTTGGAATGGTGAACTGCAAGCCCATGACTACCTCAATGGATCTTAACTTTTAGAAGTTATGTGGTAAGGATGTCAGACCTGATTTGGGAAATGCCTCTGAGTTTCATAAACTCATTCTAGCATTGATGTTCTTGGTGAACTCCTGTCCGAATATATGTTTTGCAGTTAGCATGTTGAGCTCATATATGGTTGAGACTCACTAGATTGGTGACAAGAATCTTCTAAGATATCATCGGGGTACAATCTCTCATGGATTGAGATAAACTACCAAAAACGTGAAGCTACATGATTATTCGAATGCTGACTGGGCAGGTAGTGTGGAGGATCGTAAGAGCACTTCTGAGTGTTGGTTCTCTTTGGGTTCTGCTACGATATCCCAGATGGGCAGGAAGCAGAAGACGGCTGCTTTGAGCACCGCTGAGGCTGGATACATAGCTACGAGTATGACCTCATGTGAAGCTACCTAGTTTTGGAAGCAGTTTAGTGAATTGTTTGGATACATGTTGTATACCACCGTGATCTTCTGTGACATCTAGAGGGGGATTTGATTGTTGAAGAATCCTGTATTCTATGATCGCTCCAGGCATATAGACATTAGGTACCACTTTATCTAGGATATGGTGCATTGATGAGAAAGAAGGCTCGATTGATGTGCAGGTCACCGACATTCTATTGAAGCCCCTAGGAAAGGTTAAATTTGTGACTTTCCGAGAACGATTAGGAGTCATGGAGAGACTCTCTCCTAAGGGTTCTAAATGATATGGACATTGAGCTCTGGGAGCTCCTAAGGGCTTGGGGTACTTCTTAGAGTGACAAGTGACCATAGGGTGACTCACCCTCCCCTAGTGGTGTGCTGTGTATAGGGTGAATGGGTCATCCTTCCCCTGTCATACCCAGTGGCAACTTGTGGGTTGGATGAGTGGTTCTCCTACAGAGGCATCCTACCCATGCAGTTTGGGACTCATGGGAAGTACCTCTCATTTGGCCAATGAGCAGGGAAATGAGGATAGGGACCACATAGTAGTACTGATGGATGCATCGTGTATCTACCATACTCCCTATGCTAGGATGACCAACATTGATCTGGGATCAATTGGAACTAACTTCGGGTTAGTAAGAGTGATATAGCTCACTCTACCTTGGAACTGATCTGGGATCAATATAAGTGGTTTGAGACACTCTCTCTTGATATTGATCTAGGATCAATGAAACTGCCTTCAGGTCAGTATGAGTGGTTTGAGACACTTTCTTTTCATATTGATCTGGGATCAATGAAACTGACTTTGGGTCAGTAAGAGTGATATAACTCACTCTCTTTTGGAATTGATTTGGGATCAGTAAGATTCGTATGACACAATCTCTTCATATGGGACTGATTTCAGGTTAGTAGAGAATGGTATGAGACATTCTCAATCAATTCTTCTTCTTCATGGTTCAACAGAGCAGAGCAGTGCAGTGCAGGGCACTAATGGAAAAGATAGTACAGTCTAGAAGATGGACCAACGGATGGAGTTCTCCCTAGTTGAGAAGGAGTGTTAAAATTGGCAACTAGGGCCAAACTCCATGTGGGTCATCTTATTTATGGAAGCTGATATTTTTCTTGGATTCCTCTCATCAGGAGGTGAAGGATTGATCTAAAGATCATCTGATTCTGATAAGTATTCATGGAGATATGAATTTATTTGTGTTATGGGATAGTTTGTCAAGGTCGGCCAACAACTAAACTGCCCCCACTTGTGCTCCAAGATTTGGTATAAATACAAGTGCTTTGCAAGTCATTTGTACAAACAACTCTCTTGAGATTTCTTCTTCTCCACTTGTTTTTGGTTTTAGTGGAAAGAAGAATCTCTAAGGGATAAACAATGTCCTAGAGTATGCTCTAAAAGTAGTCCTAGATAATGCCCTAGTAGCTCTATGCATGACCTAGATCTAGGACGCAGTCAACCCTAACATAATACGATGTTAAGGAAGACACAGTCATATTGTGAAGAAGAAAGCCCTAATCCTCTATGCTGTCAAGGAAGACAACCCTCATCTAATACGTTGTCCTAAGGGTGACCCTAACCGCAGTTATGGAGATGCCCTAAATATGTAGCCATGGAAATGAAGGCAGAAACCCTAGCTGCAAGTCTAAGGAGAAGAGATGCCCTAACCTAGTTGCTACGTTGCCTAATGGAGATGGCACCTAAACATTGTCTTAGAAGAAGTGCTCTACACATGGAATACCTTTACTGTCATGAAAGGAAAAGCCCTTATTCTATACGCAGTCATGAAAGGAATACCCTTGCTGTCATGGAAGGAATGCTCTCACACGATGAGATAAATAAGCCACACCTTCAACTATCCTTAACATTGTTCTAAATAAGGATGCTCTATCTACTATTTGGATTATGATAGATCCAAGTCTTATGATGAATGCTGTAACATTATCGACAATAATGAGTACATTATGTACAGTGCAGCATAGTGCACATAGGAGCAACAATGAGTACATGTTGTATAGTGCAGCATAGTGCACAAATGTACATGATGTACAGTGAAGCATAGTACACATAGGAGCAGTAATGGGTACATGATGTATAGTGCAGCATGGTGCGCATAGTAGTAATGATGGTGCAGCATGGTGTAGATCAGTGTTGTTGGACATTGGTGCAACAATGGGACAACATGGTAATGATGGGCATATAGCAGCAGCGAGAATGCATACAACAATAGGATGATGAGGTATTGTAGTATGCATTTGGGTGCAGCATAGTGCAATGAAGAGCTCATCATAGTGCAGCATGAAGAGATGCAGTACAGTGATGGGTATAGTCATGATTAGTGAAGCATGAAGAAATGCAACATAGTGATGATAGGTGCAGCATGGTGTAGCACAGTGAGGTGCAACATGATGATGAGGTGCAACATGGTGATGGAGTCACCTTGGAGAATCAGTTGAAGCAACATTTCTTCAACTGGATTCAACTACCTCATGTATCATCTTCTTAGAGATGATCTATGCTCCTATTTAGATAAGTCAAAGTGTTGACTTCTGTTGTATATGTACTATCTCTCTCTATCTTTGTTGAACTATTGAAGAACATATAAGAAGAATTGATCAAGGTTTTCCCCACATTGGGGTTTGTCCCTTGCCGGCGCCACATCTTGTGTCCTCTTGTCTTGGCTTGTCTTATGTGATTTATGTTTATGTTCTGTCTACAATTTACTATTATGTTGATGTGATTGTTTATTTGAAAAGATATTGAGCTAACTATGAAAATTTATATAAATTGCTCTAATCATAGAACATACCTAAAATCAATAGAGTATTTTAGATTCAAGTACGTGGACTATTGGGTATTCAAGTCCCAGGTGACTTTAATAGAATAGATACACTCAAAAGCAGCCACACATCAAAACAATCATGTTTGATCAAAGAGGGATTGTTGTAGCGTGAAAAAGAAGGCACTGCTATTGCCCCCCACCAGGTTTCCCATTTGAATGTGGATGATTGTACTCTCTTCCAAATGGTAAGGCTAACTAACCACATCATAGAAAGTGACAACCACCCTCCAACATAAAGTGGGTTTAACATATGTTTTATCCAGTTACTTAATAATGCCACAATGGTTGCAATGATGATGAAGTTAAAAAGCCCGGGGGGCTCACTACCCATATTAACCGTCTTCTATGCACAGATAAGGCAAGGATTAGGTCTTGGGTTACTTTGACAGAATAGATACTACTTTATAGCAACCCTTAGCCAAAGGTGACCTCTTTGTAGTGTGGTTCATCTATGAAGTTTATCATCATCTAGTAGCATGTTTGAACACTTGCAAAAGCTTGTTGGCTCACTACCTGTGCTAGTGCAGTCTTCTATTCAGATAATTTTAGGTCCAAGTCCTGGGGTATTTGAGTCCTAAGTGACTTTAAAAGAACAAATAGAAGGAACTGCTACTCATAATTGGCTTGTTTCATCAATGGGGGATTTCTTGGATGGTAAAAGTGAGGCACTGTTACTACCCTAACAAATTGTCTAACACAGTACAAAGCCCAGGGGTTCATTACGCATGCCAACATGGCCTTTTGTGTAGATAAAGCATGGTTCAAGTCCTGGATTACTTTAACAAAATAGATACGCCTCAACAACGTCCCTTAATCAAATGTAACTTGTTTGTCATGTAAATAATCTATGTAATTTTGTGCACTAAACAGGTAAGCATGACTTCTCTATTTCATAAACTAAGTCTTAGTTATTTAACATAATTCCCTAACAAAGGGTCCATCCAACCATTGTCTAGTGGTACGTTTGAACACCAACAACAATGATTGGCTGGGATAAAAACTATTAGTCTCACTAACTGTGCTAGCACAATCTTTCATTCAAATGTTTTTAGGTTCAAAGCCCAGTGTGACTTTGATATAAGAGGTACCCTCAAGAGCAGCTGCTAGTTAAAGCAGCTTGTTGGGTCAGTGAAAACAGGGTATTTTTATTACCCCCACCGAGGCTCAAGTCATCCTGCAACATTTTTTCTCACTGACAGCCGTGTTTCTGGTTCGCTGCCTAGGATTGCTTCCGCTTCTCTATCTAAGTTTTTGTTGGGGGTTAGGTACAATTTTTTGGTAAAAATGTAGGAATAGATAGCCTCTCAGCTGAAGGATTGGAATACCTTAATCTGACAACATGAATTTGTACTCTCCTAGACTGGGGTAAATCGAAATAGTAAGATAAAACACTACCCAAAGAAATACCCCATTTGTAATACAGATCCCATATGAAATTTTATAGTCTAAACAATAATTTAGCCTCTTTTATATCAAATTGCATTGATTAAAATGCAAAGAATATTTTATGGTTATTTAACATTAGAATGGAATTGGGTAGAATACCTGATGTGGCGTTGTCCGATGAGAACAACTGCATGATGGATGGAGTTGGCCATGCCCAATTTGAAGATGAGTTTGAAGGCGGTGCTAGATGAAGTTCTCAGTGGTGAGATCTACGGCGTAATGGAGGTTGCTTTGAGTCTCGTCCAGAAGTCCATACCTATTCATACACCGTAGCAGGGCTTCTCCTTTGAATATCTAGAGAGGGGTTTTCTCGTCCAGTGTCAGAATCATACGTGCAACATTTCATATGCAGCTCAGCGTGTATTGAACCCTCTAGAGTTTTCTCTTGTTTCTCTACCCTTATTCTCCCACCAATTTCAGCTCTGTGTCCAGCTGATCCTTCTCGTAGGGCGCCAGAGCTTCTTGAACGTCTTCCCATCTGAAAACATTTGAACAACCATACAAAAAGTTAGTGTCCAGATTTACCTCAGGTTGAAAAGGTAGGATCCAGGGCCAACATCAAACCACGCTCAGCCTGGTAGCTAGCCCTACCAGGTTAGGAGACGGCTCTCTCCGGGTCAATCTCAGCAAATAATGATCGATGGGGGCTTGAGATGACTGATAGAAATACTGATCTTAGGCTAGGTATATGTGTAAGAGAATTTGATTTGATAAAATGGAGTTTTGTTGGCTCAGAGGGAAAGGCACATTTTGGGGTGCGGGGATTGAGGCTCAGTTCTGCAGAGATCTCAATGGGGCAAGGTAGGCAATCGTTTTGGCACTTAAATTTGAGTGAGATGGAAGGAATAGATAGGTGAGGTGTTGAAGAGGGCAAGGGAAATCATGAATCCTCCCCAAACAGCTGAAAACATCAAATAACTAAAGCAAACTTCAAGTATAGCACTGCACTTTCAATGACTTCTACTTACACTCTTGTTTGTTTAGTTCAAAAGAAATAAGATAGATAATGGCATGAAATCACATAAAAAAAATCACAATTACAAAGAGAAGCACTGTACCAAGACAAATTTCCACATGAATCCCAAAGAGTACTGCAAATCCTGGTCTCAATTCCTTAGCCAAAATGAAAATATGAGTGTACAATGAAGCTAAATGCTTTCTCAAGAGTCCAACCATGCTAATGATTGAAAAATAACATAATATAGACAAACATAGCTCATCCTTGCCTCTAGGGGTCGAGCTGACATGTTTAGGAGCTGATCCAACTGATTATAAACTAAGAACTAGAAACTAGGCAACATAACAACATGCCTCTAGAAACAAGGGAACTGATTCATTCAGTTTCAAACAACCTCTAAACTGATGAATCTACCTCTACAAGTGAAAATATAACATATTTACATCATAATCCATCAATTTTCATCAAATTACATCATAAATTTTCCATTAGGAAAGTGAAAAAGTCAAACTAGGCAAAGCTGGGCGAAAAACAGAGCAAAACTTGGTCAAATTTGCAATTTTTCCTCTATGCGCCGCCCCTGATTCTCTATGCGTAGCGTCTGTTTGGACCCACTTTTGGAGGCCTTCCCGATGTCCAAATGAGCTCCAGGTGTGCTTTTTGGAAGGGTCTGCCTATCTACTTTCTAACCCAAGTGGAATTTTTCAATTTGGCCTCCATTTTCCCCTCCATAGTCCATTCTCCCAACACTGCTTCTTGTGTGTCAAAATAGGGGCAGTGAGGTCATTTTTTGAGTGTTTTTGACCTTTTTGAGGGGTCAAAACTTGCCCAAATTTCTTGGCCATAGGTAGGCAAGTGTAATTTTTCATGAAAAATCTAAAAATGTTGAGTTTTTGTGATTTGGAGGCCCTTAGCAAAAGCGAGCGCCATGTGGTGCGACGCATAGGGCAGAAAAACCTGTTTTTGTGCCACAAAATTTCCAAAATGCAAAAATTGCTCCAGATTTCTTGAAATTTGGGCTGAATCTTCTCTATCAAGTGTTGTGATGGGCCAAGGAAGCCTTGGCCAAGATCTGAAGTCCTTCATCTCTTTTTGCCTCCTTGATGATCTCTTTAACTTTGCTTTCAAATTCCTAATTCTCGCTTGGCACACCAAGTTCCGGGACAAGTAACGATATGATAGGTTTCTAAGCATATTATTTTCATTGATTGCCTTCTCCAGCTTCCTCTCCAAGTGGACATTTACTCTTTCAATCCATGACTCCCTATCGGCATTGATCTCTTGCTCCAATGAAGTGAACTCCACCCTCCTCCTTTGGGCAGCTTGGCGATTTTGCCGAATGTTTTGCAACTCCATAACCACTTGTTGATCCTCAAGCTGCTTATTCCTATGCTCCAAGTACTGTATAGTCCATTGGGCTCTATCCATGTTGGTGGACAAGCCATCAATGTCCGCCTACTGCTCTTTAATGATCTCTCTAAGATTTGCGCTTTGCGGGCCCATATCGGTATCATCACCCTCAATGAGGATGAAATCAGTCTCCCACTCACTTGATGGTCCTTCCTCCTATAGTGGCCTCTTGCCTTGGTCCTAAACCTGCTGTGCTGATGATGGAAGCGAGGCCCCTTCCACCCCGGGTGGAGATAACACTCGCTTTACTGCTACAAACAATCGTCTAGTGCCCCTCTGATAGGTGATGAACACCGGCACACTAGCAGTCTCATGGCCCTCATGCTGATAAGAAGGTCCACTTGTCTCATGCCCAGCCTCTAAAGGTCCCTGTTGAGCTCTGGAAAACTCATGAGAGATGAAGTCATCCCAAGTGATGCCTTGTAATCCAAGCTGATGAACGACCACAATTTTGATGAGAGCAAAATGATAAATACTGTTGAACTGCTGCCTTGTAATCCAAGCTGATGAACGACCACAATTTTGATGAGAGAAAAATGATAAATACTATTGAACTGCTGTTGAGGGGTCTTGTGCTACACAAGAGTGGTCATCTTCTCTATGTTTCGACATATGAAGTAAGGAATTTTCATCATGCGTACCCAGGTAAAATCCATCAGTAGCCCGATGTGATAAGCATACAAGTGGGAGAACCAACCCTCACAGCTGAAATACTTCATGATGAGTTTCATTAAAGGAGCATATTCATCCTTGAGGTACCGAAAAGGAAATTCTCTCTTGAGCTGTCTCAAAAATCCGGGCTTGATATATGGTTCATAGTGCTACCGGTCAATTTTTCTGCCTCTTGTTCCATGGCTCTCCAATGTTAGGTATGCCGGTTGCTAATGAAATGGATTTTGGTGTTAATGTGAAAGTGACACCAGCAAGAGTGGCTTGATCATCATGCAAATGCAACACAAATAAGCAGCCCAACTCATGATGGAACTGAATAGTAGCAACCTTCTCACAAAACTCATAACATGACTGATGCTGGAAACAAAAGATGACAAGAGGGCAGGCCTATAACTCAGCAATAGTGGTTGGTTCTTCTCTAATGTGTTTGCCACCTCTATGAGGCCTCCTGGGTGCATGTCCCTCTGTGGGTGAGTCACTTTGGGTCTCCTTCATAATCATATGAGGGATCAGATGCCATGTCTGCTGGTAGATAAACTGCCTTGGAGAAGTAGGTGCTGATATGTCAAACTGTCTTGAACTACTTTTGGTGATGTGTTTAACCTCTGCCACCAAGGGAAAATAGTGAAATAAAGGAATGTAAGGGGGGGAAAATAGTGGAGAATTTAGGGACTGTTAGGGAAATATGGGATGTTTTAGGAGTTTTTGTATAGGATTAGGGTTTGGGGTTTCACATTTGAGAATTTGGAAAAGGGATCTTGGGATAGGGGATTAGTGGATTTAGGGGGTGGGGGAACTTAGGGAATAAAAGAATCAATGGAAAAAAGGGATAAGGGAGTGAACTTGGTGGCAAAACAATCATCAAAACCCTAGGCATCAATTTTTGTTTGAGGAATTTCAAATGGTAGGGTTTGATTTCTTTAAGAAATCACCATGAAACAAGCACCATGAAGCAAGCACCCAACTTGGATAGAAAATGGTAATGGAGGCTCTACGTAATAAATCCGTGCGTTTTTGGGCGATTTGAGCGAGTTCTGGAAATTTTCGGGCTCTTTGGCTTTGTGCGCCGTGCATCTAGGCCAATGCGCTGCGCCCGTGTTGTTTTACACTGCAAAATGAGGCCCAATGCGCCGCGCCTCCTGCGCAATGAACCGCGCTGGTTGATTTTCACCTAAAATTGTCACTTACTCACCCAAATCATTTGGCCTTGCTTCTCTTTGCTCTTGGAGTACAAATGAACTTAAAACACTTGGATAAATGATTTATACATGGAGCTTTTAAAATTTAATTTTGCCAAACCCACTTTCATAATGTTTTGCAAATGACTTTATTTCAAACTCTATTTTTTTGGACTTTTTCACTTCTTTTGGATTTGTGATGAAATAAATGACCTGAGCTTTTCTTGTTTTGAAGGTGTTGGAGCTTCTGGGCTAAGGAAAGAAACCAGGATTATAGATGAAGAAATTTTCAATGAGGAAAACAAAATTTTCATGATTTTGTACAATAAAAGCTAAATACTCTGTTTTTTCCTCAAAATAGAGTTTTGAGGAAAAACACATTTTCAAACACTTGGTGATGAAATTTATTGATGCTGAAACCTCCTCATGGCCTACTGGTAATTATTGGACACTTTGACACATTTTTTGATGAAACCCTAATGAAACCCTAGACCTAATTGACCATGAAACCCTAAAGACAACCTTTGCAATTTTCAAGATAAAAAGAAGACTGTATACACTTTTTTGATGAACAAACATGAGCCAGCAGGTAGATAACATGAGGGAAACTATAGGAATGCCACTACCGTCAGATGATCTATGTGCCTAATGGAATGCAAATGACTGGGCGGGACACCTAATATGAAATGCAACAAGAGGATTTGATCTCTGACGGAGGGATGAAAATACCGATTCTAACATTGGCTCCAATGGGGATGGTAGCTCCTTGGAGGTGCCAAGAAATACAGATCACTGGGAAAGTAGGTAGTGCCTTCATCCATTGGGCTATGGAGTCAATAAATTTGACAAAAAAAACTGGAATCTTGACTTAAAGACTCAATTTCAGGACTGAACTTGACTCAAATGGACTCATTTTCAAGACTGAAATTGTCTGAAAAACCTGACTCTAACGAACTAAACCAAAACTGAAATCAAACCTCAGCTTTATAGCCTTCACATCGGGCCCCAAACTGAAGAATTGAAACAACACATTCTTGCAATGGAATGTAAACAAACCGGTATATACAATGATGAATAGGACAACAGAAAACAATTCACATAATATACTATTTGAGGAGCCGACCATTGACCGGTCCACCAGGATAGTCTTCGCCATTCAGCTCTTGCAAAAGGAAAGCATTTTTTCCCCGATGTGTAGCAATCTTGTATGGTCCTTTCCAAAGATTTTCAAATTTTTCGTGCTTACCCTTCTCTTCATTCCTTGCATCCCATTTCAATACTATGTCTCCAATTTCAAACCCGTCCGCCTTTGCTTTCTGGTCATATATCCTCTTAATTATTTCCTGCAGCTTGGAAGTATGTTGAAATACCTCCTCTCTAGTTTACTGTAAATGTATCATTTGATTGATCCTCCGCTGCAAACTATCATCCTCACTGCTAGATTCTTGCAACAATTTTACCACCAGGTCTGCCAAATAGGGCGGGAAGATTGTGTCCACACCGTACACAAGTTCAAAAGGAGACATGCCAATAGATTTCTTTTGACTTACCCTGTTTGCCCAAAGTGCATTGACCAGCTTTTTGTGCCAACTCTTCTTGTTAGTTTCCAGTAGCTTTTTGATGATGTTGACGAGAGATTTGTTTGAGGATTCCACCAAACCATTACCTTGTGGGTAATAGGCAGTCGAATTCCCCAAAGTGATTTGATACTTATGACAAAATTCAATCATTCTTTTCGATTTAAAGGCTGCTGCATTGTCAGTGATCAACTTATTTGGACATCCGAAACGAGACAAAATATTTTTTTCAAGAAATGAGATAATTACCGAATCGGTGGCCTGCCTTGTAGGAATTGCCTCTATCCATTTGGTGAAATAATCCATTACTGTGAGGATCCATTTATGTTGTGCTAAAGAAGAAGGATGAATCTCACCAATAAAATCCAAGCCCCACTGCTGAAATGGAGTGCTTACTTCAATGGGCTTGAGTGGTAAAGGCTGCAACTTCCGCTTACCTTGAAAAATTTGACATTCGTGACAGCTGGCCACTGTTTTGTACACATCAGCAAATAGACTTGGCCAATAATACCCTGCTCTCAAGATTTTATTGGCTATTTTCTTCTAGAAAAGATGGCCTTCGCAATCTCCCTTGTGAAAATATTCCATCACTTGTTTTGCCTCTTCTTCTACTAAACAATTCAGCAGAACACCACTGGGATCTTTCCAATAAAGTGCACCATTCATGATACAAAATCTTGCAGCTTTCAATTTTAGTGTTCTACTTTTGTTCTTGGCCATTCCGGGAGGTGATGACAAATTTTGAAGTACATAAACAATGTCCGAATACCAAGGAGAAAGGAGGAAAATTTCTGATACCTGAGTGGGCAGATTTTCTTCATCTTCCTCGGACATAGCAAAAATTAGATTAATGTCCAAGGCGTTCATATTTGACTCAACCATTAGTTTTTCCAGCCCCTGTCCTTTAATGAGCTTCGTTGGTTTGATTTCTACATCATATTCTAGCAAGGCAACAATCCATTTTCCTCTTCTTCCCTTTGGATCTGTTTACACTAGAACATCCTTAACAACAACATTAGGGACATAAGCAAGGATGTGAGAATGCAAAATATAAACCAGAAAATATTTCAATGCTTTAACCAATGCAAGGGCCTGTTTTTCAATAATATTATACTTCAATGCCACATCCGTTATGGTTCTGCTAAAGAATGCAATTGGTTTCTCGAGCTGGTCTCTCTTCTGCATCAAGACTGCTGCCATAGTATGATTTGAGGCAAAGGAAAACAAAATAAAATCCTGAGTATAGTCCGGGCTTATCAAAACTGGAGCTGAAGAAAGAGCTAATTTCACCAAATTAAAAGACTTAACTGCTTCCTCGATCCACCTTACTGCACTATCCTTTTTCTGCATGCTTGTGATTTCTCTTAAGTGTTCTGCAAGGTTGGGCACAAAGCGACGTAAGAAATTGATCTTACCATTGAAGGATTGGATTTATTTCTTACTTCATGGGAAATCAATCTTTTGAATGGCCTCCACCCAAGCTGGATCGATGCGGATGCCCTCCTTTGAGATAATATGCCCGAGAAGCTTGCCTTCATCCATGGAAAACAAGCTTTTCTTTGGATTGAGCGAGATGCCATACTTCCTACACCGCTGAAAAACAATCCTTAAATGATAGAGGTGTTCTTCATATGTATTAGAGAAAACTGTTAAGTCATCAAGATGAACAACTAGAAAAACATCTTTTTCATTGGAAAATGCTATATCCATCGCCCGCTGAAAGGTTGCACCAGCATTTTTCAATCCAAACGGCATCTTTGCATAATGAAAAGTTCCCCACGGAGTGGTGAACGCTGTTTTGTCACGATCATCCTCATGGACCAAGATTTGGTTATAACCCGAATAACCATCGAGTAGTGACATCCGTGATTCTCCAACTACTCTCTGAAGTATGTGATCCATCTTAGGCAATGGATAATTGTCTTTCAAGGAAACTTTGTTCAGATTTCTAAAATCAATGCATAACTGGATCTCACCTGTTTTCTTGCAGACGGGCACCAAATTTGAAATTCAATCTAAAAATCTGATGGGGACTATGATACCAGATTTATACAACCTATTCACTTCCTTCTCAATTGAGGGCAACAACTTTGGATGTATTCTTCTTAGCTTTTGGCAAAAAGGCTTTTGATTTGGCTTGATCGGGATCACATGCTGAATTATGCTCATGTCATAAGCCTTCAAATCTGAATAATCCCAAGCGAATACATCAGTAAAAGAGGATAACAAACTGATATACTTTGCTTTTACCTGTGGGGGAAATTCTTTTGATAATTTCACCATCTTGGGATTTTCAGCTGATTCGATGTTCACGTCCTCAACTCCTTTTTCGGTTGGCAGCAAGGTCAGTTTTCTAGCCACATCGTCCTGATTGAAGAGCTCCTCTAAAGGTATTAGAACTTTAGGAATGATGTTGTCTTTGAGCTGCAAAACTTCCATCTGATTGAATTCCATATTCTCATCACCATCATCACAATCCATATCAATAGAAATGTCCTTGAATTTACCTTTATTTTGCAGAAATTCATCAATCTCATCATCATCTTGGAACACTTGCCAATACCTTTGATTGTCGGGGACAGCGGGGCGATGTTTCACGTGAATCTCAAACTTATTGTTTGAGTTCATAGGAATCTTCAAATTGCTTGCTGGTGTTGCAAGTGAATTTGCAATGAAATTCTGAGCACGGGGCACACAAGTTATAGTGTAATCAGAAAATACCTTCAAGATATCCAACACTGCATTGCGGTAGGCCCGCATTTGAGGATGCTTAGCTTGGTATTCGCCTTTCACTTGCTTGATAACTAACACAGAGTCGCCATACACTGAAATCCTCTTAGCATTTAATTTTCTAAGAACTTTCAAACCAGAAATCAAAGCTTCATATTCAGCCTCATTGTTTGAATAGTCAAAAGATAGTTTATAAGAGCAGACCCTTACATTGCTTGGCACTTTGTTTGGGGCAAAAACCAGGCTGCGTATCCAAATACCAATTCGAGCACCTTCCCTTCCTACCATGCCATCAAAGTCCATGCTCCATAGGCCTGTTTCATCCTCTTCCAAATTCTGAAATTCTTTTTCTTTTCCTTGCTGTCCATCATTATGTTTCTGCTGTCGAACTGCTGATTGCTCAGTGGTACCATCAAGTATTTTCCGTTCTTGTCTCAAGACTTATCTAAAATTTTCAGTAATCTCGGGAATATCTTTTACTTCCACTATTTCGCTATTTACATCATTAAAAATATCTAAATACAAAACAAATGACTCTAGATCAGTATGTACATAGTTGATTGGATGATTTACCAGTTTCTCCTTGCTAGTGATCATGTACTTCATTTTCTGTTCCCGGTATAGTTTCCTCATCTGACCGAACACGGGAATTGTAGCATAGGAGAAATCAAGTTGCATTGTCCCTTTAATCTTTGCTCCCCAAGATCTGGAAAGAAGCATGCCAAATCTAGGAGGTATATCCGCCACCACCACATCCATCAAAACATTTTTAGCCGAAATCTGATCCAAACTGACCACCAAATCTTTGATAAGCCCAATGCACCTTACTCTATCAGAATCGAAAGAGTAAAGGTCATGGTATTTCCTAGTGATGTCCAATCCCAATTTCTCCATGATGGCTTTCAGCATGAGATTATGAGAGGCTCTGGAATCAAACATAGCATTATGTAATACAAAATCATGCACCCTGAGACTGATATAGAAAGGAGCAACATCACTATCTTGGGACTGACCTTCGAAAGTTGGCCCAAAGATCAGCTCGGGACTGTCATCTTCCACATTTACCATGTTGGATGATGGATCTAAACTCAAAATTTTAGACACCTGACTTTTGTAATTGTTGTTCCTCGTCAACTCAGTCAAAGGAATGGATATTTTCAACTTAGCAATTTCATTTTCCAAATTAAAAACTGAAACTTTTTCTACCTCTTTTGCTGGAACATCTTTCTTTTCCGTTTTCTCCTTTGACACATTTGGTTGATTTGGTCTTTCACTTGCTGATGTCATTTTGCTTGTGCTAGGATCAGCTGTCTCTTTTCCCTTTTTCTACCCATTAGTAGGATCATTCTTTGACGCTGCTTCCTACTTCCTTTTTTGAATTGGATTTATAGGCACATCTCTATTTCAAAGTGAATATTGCCGCTGATGAGTTGACAAAGCATTCATGTATCCTATTTGGTAATCATCGGACTCTTCCTCAAGAACTGTCTCATTTTTCAAAATAAAATTTTCATCCCCTCGTTCAGTTGGATTATCGGAATACTCCTCATCTTCAGTGATGTAAATTGGCATTTCATCGGGCGTAAAGAAATGATTTTCTTCTCCAATCACATTCTCCTCTTCCTCTGATTCCAGACCAAGTACAACATTATGTTGTAGAGGTGTCTGCACTTGCTGCTGCATTGCTTGATCTTGGGCTCACTGCTCTCTTTGTTTAATCCTATATTGGGGCTGCTGTTGGCCAAGGAAGTTAGGATTTCTGATTTGTGGTTCAGACTTGTCAAGTTTCAGTCTATCAAGCATCTATTCTAGCTTTCGAAGCACTTGATCTGATGAGGAAGATTCTTCTTTTATTGTGACTTTCTTTTCAGCTCTTGCTCTCGCTCTCTTGGCCAGCAGATTTGCTTCAACGCTGACCATAATCTTCTACATGTCTTCCAAAGTAGCCGGATCTCTTTATCTTAATTGGTAAGCCATATTAGTGTCAAAACCATCTGGAAACTTAATCAAGGCTAGCCCCATGGATGGCTTTATATGATCTGGGATTTCATTGTAAACTGAATTGAATCTAATACAGTAATCTTGAACAGACTCACCAGCATTCCACTTGATGTGCTCATATTCGGAAAGGACTTGAAGGGTATTTTTCTTCACTTCCCAGCGGTCTAAGATTTGTCTTTGTAGATTGGCCAATGTAGTGATGCTTGCAGTTGGCAAGGACCTGAACCATTTCCTTACTTCACCACAAAATGTTTGTACAAAGAGTCTCATGGTTACATTTTCTGCATCAATCTCATGGAGATCGAAGAAATTCGTCATTCTGTCCACATGTTGCTGAGCTGTGACACCATGATGAGTGCCATCAAACAAAGGAATTTTGCTTTGATAATCGGCGGGCATATCATCCAAATTTTGAGGCAATACAAGAGGTGCAAAACGAGTAGCCATTGCTCTTGGTGGATTTGCAATCAGTCTAGGTGATGTTGGGGGAGTAGGTGGAGCTGATGTATGGGGGGTATGAGGAGGTGTATGCGGACGTGAAAAAACCTTAGCTATTTTAGGAGTAGAAGGAGTAGATGGAGGCGATACTACTCCAGATTTTTGATCTGAAACAGTAGGCTGCACAGGAATAATAGGAATGAAAGGAGGTTTGGTGGGAATTCTTGAACTAGATGCAATTGCGGATGACCCAAGGGTTGTAGAAGCAGTCTCTAAGAAATCAGCAATATTAGAAGCCAAAATTGTAGTTTGGAGTTGGTTCAAAATATAATCATCAATAGATTTATTGGCCCTTTCAATTTCAAGATTTCTAGAAAACTCAGGATTTAAGGCAGTTGAAGCAACAATGCTTTCAGACATGGTTTCAAACAATGACAACTCAAACTGCTCATCAAATTCTAGATCCTCAAGATACTCAAAACCAACAGGACACGATTGAGCTTTGAACATGGGAATAATAGAACTTCCTTGGCAAACGATTCTTGGAATAAGATAGGGATTTTCGTAAACAGGAGGGGGATCAGGATCCGGATTTGGTTTGGTATGTCTTCTGGAAGTGAGTGTGTTATTATTTCCAAGAAATCAAATGGACATTAACAACTTGTCCAGCCTGTCAAATCCTAAACTTATCATCCAAAAGCTTATAATTCTCAGATGTAGTGGGGTGATCTGTAAGTTAGATACTTCGTTTATAAGACTAGACTAGAGATTGACTGAAGTAGGGTTTATCTACTTGCGCTAAAGCAAAGCAAAAGCGTTTCGAAGGCTACCTGGCTAATCTTCAGGCTCCATCTGTAGTTTATAAAATGAAGAATACCAACAAACAAACAATTTAGCTCCCCAGTATGGTTGCCACTATGTTAGTGTCTAGATTTACCTCAGGTTGAAAAAGTAGGATCCAGGGCCAACATCAAACCACACTCAGCCTGGTAGCTAGCCCTACCAGGTCAGGAGAGGGCTCTCTCCGGGTCAATCTCAGCAAATAATGATTGATGGGGGCTTGAGATGACTGATAGAAATACTGATCTTAGGCTAGGTATAAGTGTAAGAGAATTTGATTTGATAAAATGGAGTTTTGTTGGCTCAGAGAGAAAGGCACATTTTGGGGTGTGGGGATTGAGGCTCAGTTCTGCAGAGATCTCAATGGGGCAAGGTAGGCAATCATTTTGGCACTTAAATTTGAGTGAGATGGAAGGAATAGATAGGTGAGGTGTTGAAGAGGGCAAGAGAAATCATGAATCCTCCCCAAACATCTGAAAACATCAAATAAATAAAGCAAACTTCAAGTAGAGCACTGCACTTTTAATGAATTCTACTTACACTCTTTTTTGTTTAGTTCAGAAAAAATAAGATAGATAATGGCATGCAATCACATAAACAAAATCACAATTACAAAGAGAAGCACTGTACCAAGACAAATTTCCACATGAATCCCAAAGAGTGCTGCAAATCCTGGTCTCAATTCCTTAGCCAAAATGAAAATATGAGTGTACAATGAAGCTCAATGCTTTCTCAAGAGTCCAACCATGCTAATGACTGAAAAATAACATAATATAGACAAACATAGTTCATCCTTGCCTCTAGGGGTCTAGCTCACATGTTTAGGAGCTGATCCAACTGATTCTAAACTGAGAACTAGAAACTATGCAACATAACAACATGCCTCTAGAAACAAGGGAACTGATTCATTCAGTTTCAAACAACCTCTAAACTGATGAATCTACCTCTACAAGTGAAAATCTAACATATTTACATCATAATCCATCAATTTTCCTCAAATTACATCATAAATTTGCCATTAGGAAAGTGAGAAAGTCAAACTAGGCGAAGCTCGACGAAAAACAGAGCAAAACTTGGTCAAACTGGCAATTTTTCCTCTATGCGCCGCGCCTGATTCTCTATGCATAGTGTCTGTTTGGACCCACTTTTGGAGGCCTTCTCGATGTCCAAATGAGCTCCAGGTGTGCTTTCTGGAAAGGTCTACCTGTCTACTTTCCAACCCAAGTGAAATTTTTCAATTTGGCCTCCATTTTCCACTCCAAAAGTCCATTCTCCCAACACTGCTTCCTATGTGTCAAAATAGGGGTAGCGAGGTCATTTTTTGAGTGTTTTTGACCTTTTTGAGGGCTCAAAACCTGCCAAAATTTCTTGGCCATAGGTAGGAAAGTGTAATTTTGCATGAAAAATCTAAAAATGCTGAGTTTTTGTTATTTGGAGGCCCTTAGCAAAAGCGAGCGCCACATGGCGCGATGCATAGGGCAGAAAAACCTGTTTTTTGTGCCAAAAAATTTCCAAAATGCAAAAATTGCTCCAAATTTCTTGAAATTTGGGTTGAATCTTCTCTATCAAGTGCTGTGATGGGCCAAGGAAGCCTCGGCCAAGATCTAAAGTCCTTCATCCTCTTTTTGCCTCCTTGATGCTCTCTTTAACTTTGCTTTCAAATTCCTGATTCTTGCTTGGCACACCAAGTTCCGGGACAAGTAATGATATGATAGGTTTCTAAGCATATTCTTTTCATTGATGGACTTCTCCAGCTTCCTCTCCAAGTGGATATTGACTCTTTCAAGCCATGACTCCCTATCAGCATTGATCTCTTGCTCCAATGAAGTGAACTCCACCCTCCTCCTTTGGGCAGCTTGGCGATTTCGCGAATGTTTTGCAACTCCATAACCACCTGCTGATCCTCAAGCTGCTTATTCCTCTGCTCCAAGTACTGTATAGTCCATTGGGATCTATCCAAGTTGGTAGAAAAGGCATCAATGTCCGCCTGCTACTCTTTAATGATCTCTCTAAGATTTTCACTTTGCGGGCCCATATCGGTATCATCACCCTCAATGAGAATGAAATCAGTCTCCCGCTCACCTGATGGTCCTTCCTCCTATAGTGGCCTCTTGCCTCGGTCCTGAACCTACGGTGCTAATGATGGAAGCGAGGCCCCTTCCACCCCGGGTGGAGATAACACTCACTTTGCTGCTGCAAACAACCGTCTAGTGCCCCTCTGATAGGTGATGAACACCGACACACTAGCGGTCTCATGGCCCTCATGCTGATAAGAAGGTCCACCTATCTCATGCCCAACCTCTAAAGGTCCCTGTTGAGCTCTGAAAAACTCACGAGAGATGAAGTCATCCCAAGTGATGCCCTGTAATCCAAGCTGATGAACGACCACAATTTTGATGAGAGCAAAATGATAAATACTGTTGAACTACTGCTGAGGGGTCTTGTGCTGCACAAGAGTGGTCATCTTCTCTATGTTTCGGCATATGAAGTAAGGAATGTTCATCATGCATACCCGGGTAAAATGCATTAGCAGCCTGATGTGATAAGCATACAAGTGGGAGAACCGATTCTCACAGCTGAAATACTTCATGATGAGTTTCATTAAAGGAGCATATTCATCCTTGAGATACCGAAAAGGAAATACTCCCTTGAGCTGTCTCAAAAAGCCGGGCTTGATATATGGTTCATAGTGCTGCCGGTCAATTTTTTGCCTCTTGTTCCATGGCTCTCCAATTTTAGGTATGCCGGTTGCTAATGAAATGGATTCTGGTGTTAATGTGAAAGTGACACTAGCAAGAGTGGCTTGATCACCATGCAAATGCAACACAAATAAGCGAGCCAACTCATGATGGAACTGAATAGTAGCAACCTTCTCACAAAACTCATAACATGATTGATGCTGGAAACAAAAGATGGCAAGAGGGTAGGCCTGTAACTCAGCAAGAGTGGTTGGTTCTTCTCTAATGTGTTTGCCACCTCTATGAGGCCTCCTGGATGCATGTCTGCTGGTAGATAAACTGCCTTGGAGAAGTAGGTGCTGATATGTCAAACTGTCTTGAACTACTTTTGGTGATGTGTTTAACCTCTGCCACCAAGGGAAAACAGTGAAATAAAGGACTGTAAGGGGGGGAAATAGTGGAGAATTTAGGGACCGTTAGGGAAATATGTGATGTTTTAGGAGTTTTTGTATAGGATTAGGGTTTGGGGTTTCATATTTGAGAATTTGGAAAAGGGATCTTGGGATAGGGGATTAGTGGATTTAGGGGGTGGGGGAACTTGTGAAATAAGAGAATCAATGGAAAAAAGGGATAAGGGAGTGAACTTGGTGGCAAAACAGTCATCAAAACCCTAGGCAACAATTTTTGTTTGAGGAATTTCAAATGGTAGGGTTTGATTTCTTTAAGAAATCACCATGAAACAAGCACCATGAAGCAAGCACCCAACTTGGATAGAAAACGGTAATGGAGGCTCTACCTGACAAATCCGTGTGTTTTTGGGCGAGTTCTGGAAATTTTCAGCCTCTTTGGCTTTGTGCGCCGCACATCCAACCCAATGCGCCCGCCCTCCATATGCGTCGTGCCCGTGTTGTTTTACATTGCAAAATGAGGCCCAATGTGCCGCGCCTGGTGAGTGCACCACACCTCCTGCCCAATGCGCCGCGTCGGTCGATTTTCACCCAAACTTGTCACTGAATCACCCAAATTGTTTGGCCTTGCTTCTCTTTGTTCTTGGAGTACAAATGAGCTTCAAACACTTGGATAAATGATTTATAAATGGAGCTTTTCAAATTTAATTTTGCCAAGCCCACTTTTATAATGTTTTGCAAATGACTTTATTTCAAACTCTGTTTTTTTGGACTTTTTCACTTCTTTTGGCTTTGTGGTGAACTAAATGACCTGAGCTTTGCTTGTTTTGCAGGTGTTGGAGCTTCTAGGCTAAGGAAAGAAACCAGGATTACAGATGAAGAAATTTACAATGAGGAAAACAAAACTTTCATGATTTTGTACAATAAAAGCTAAATACTCTGTTTTTTCCTCAAAATAGAGTTTTGAGGAAAAACACATTTTCGAACACTTGGTGATGAAATTTATTGATGCTGAAACCTCCTCATGGCCTGCTAGTAATTATCGGACACTTTGACACATTTTTTGATGAAACCCTAATGAAACCCTAGACCTAATTGACCATGAAACCCTAAAGACAACCTTTGCAATTTTCAAGATAAAAAGAAGATTGTATATGCTTTTTTAATGAACAAACATGAGCCAGCAGGTAGATAACATGAGGGAAACCATAGGAATGCCACTACCGTCAAATGATCTATGCACCTAATGGAATGCAAATGACTGGGCGGGACACCTAATATGAAATGCAACAAGAGGATTTGATCTCTGACGGAAGGATGAAAATACCAACTCTAACACAAAATTAAAAAAAAAAAACAAAATCTTATGAAAGGAAAGAAGAACGACGAATGAGGAACAAATATTGTTGAGTATTTACTAATTCTTTATTTCATGAATATGTGTGATTGTTAAGTTTATTCACCTTTTATTTCACGAGTATGTGTGATTGTTAAATTTATTCACTTTGTTTCCATCACTTGTATTCCTATTGTGTTATTACTTTCCAAAGAAAAACAAGCTCTCCTTGAAGGTTAAGGTTAATGATATAATGTGTTTTCTCATTTCATTGTAAGAACACTCTAACCATGAAAAGATTTTCATGTTGTGCACTATGTATTGTTAAATCCAATGATTGAATTATTACTTTGTGAAGGGTTGAATAATACATTATATTGATTGTATTTTCAATATTTACTTATATGTTTTCATTTGAAATATGGTATAACAAACTTACGAAAGTATAGGTAGTATAGGTATCATTGAAGAAAATGAAACAGAGATTTGGTTTATAGACAAATATATGAACATTTAGAAATATCACTAACCAATGAGCGAGATTTTTGTAACATCTTTAATTCTTTTGAGTTATCCTCTATTGCAATAGTGTGTCAAAGTTTTTGATTCTTTTCTCATAGATAAGATAGTTCATTCATGTCCTAGACCTTGCACATATAGTGTTAGTATCTCATGACCTTGACAACCAGCGACGCATATTCCATATCATCCCTCAATTTGAACCTATAACTTTGAAATATTTTCTCTTCCTTGGTGTTAAGACTTTCACAGAGTTTGTAACAAAGCACTATCTATTAAGATTTATGTAAGTGTTGACAATTTCCAGAACTCGATGTTCCCTTTTATAAATTATTTTGAGAAACACACTATGAGGTGGCAAGCTACACCACATAATAGAGTTCCTGCAGTTTATATGCCAAGTTTGAGATGTAAGTACATTGCAAATGCCACCCAATGTAAGAAATACACATTGTGAAAAATTATAAGACCATTAAATCTTCTTCAAATAAGAATGTCTAGCTAACTGTAAGGGAACTTATTGAACTTTATGAGGCTTGATCGAACGTCATTACACCTACAGAAAGCTAGCAGATAGAAATTTTCAAATCTACCCAGTCCCAGCCCTTACTGTATGCCACACCCCTCTTGATATCTAGATTAAGAGGGTCAATAGAGAACATTCAAATTCATATACCACGTCATTAATATAGATTGATTAGGGATGATAAGAAAATTTGTTGTGAAATTAAACTATCTTAAGAATCTAAAACAATAGAGTTGTATTCACAAAAGCCAAAGCAGGGGGAAACCAACCATTCAACAAGCACCAAACTCTAATTGCCATGGGAAAAAAATTAGCCTTGGGAAAAAATTAGCCCTGCGAAGACTACTAAACTTTGAGCTGATTGATGTCCTCTTTCTATAAGAAACCCTGGGTTAGGCTAGTGTTATCATACACCTACTCGAATCTTGGCTTCCTAGGTGGACTTTTCACTCTCTAGATGCAAATGGCCATTCTAGGGGATTGGCCCTGGGGATAAACTCCCGCTCCATTAGAATCTGTAACATCTGGGGGAGCACTGGGCACATCGGGGTAGACATCTACTCTCCCAAACTTGAATCAGAGATCAAGATCATTAACATTTATGGACCCTGCCATAGTCGGGAAGAATACTGGATCTGATTGCTAAACTCTAACATTCTACAATAGGACAATCTTATTCTGGGGGGAGACCTAAATTTTTCCATTGGTTTTGCAGAATCATGGGGTCACAATGCTCAAAGGGACACTCTCTTAGATTTCTTTGAGAACATTATGGAGGATAATAACCTTATCGATATCCCTTCATCCAAAATTCAACCTACTTGGAGGAACAACAGAACCAGAGAGGACAACCTTTCTAGAAGGCTTGATCGGTTCCTCATAAAGGAGTGTTTGTTGAACATGGGACATAGAATTAGATAGTGGGTTGGTTCTAGGGGCATATCTGATCATAGACTGATCTACCTGGAAATAAGTGGAGGAATGAACAGGCCTAGAGCCCCCTTCAAATTTAACTCTGCCTGGCTAAGAGATGCAGACTACACTAGGTTAGTCATTGAATTTTTGAAGGCCCATCCCCCAAAGGCCAGAGGGAACATTACAGAAGGATTCACTCATAACCTGAGGGAACTGAAGTGTCTATCCAAAATATGGGTGCACGAGAAGTGAATGCAAGAGGACCTTATCCTCAAGGCTACTGAAGAGGAGATAGAGGTCTTCGAGAATGAACATGGAGGGATCTACTCCTTCTTAGAACAAAAGGACAAGATTACATCCCTAGTTGCCAAGAGGAGTCAGATACTAAAGGATCAGGAAGAAAGTTGGCGTCTAAGAAGAAGAGCTATATGGCTTATGGAAGGGGACGATAATACAAAATTCTACCACAAATTTGCGAATGGGCACAAGGCCATCAATACCATATGGCAGCTAACAAATGAGCAGGGAGAAACAATGAATACCTTTCCGAGGTTAGTTGCCCTGGCTACATCTCACTTCAAGCATATTTATAAGGCCCCTCAAACTGCTACTCTAGTAGAAGTCATGCGCACAACTCAACTGTTTCCCAGGTTCGTCGATTAGGATGATGCTTTGGAACTAACAAAGGATGTCACACTGGGGGAACTCGAAGCCACTCTAAAATGGTTCAAACGAGACAAAAGCTCGAGCCCAGATGGATGGAATGTGGAATTCTACTTGGCTTTTTTTGATACTCTTGGAGAGGACCTCTTAAAATTTATAGAGGATTGTCGATCTAATGGAAAGATGTATGAGGCCTTCAACTCCACCTTCATAGCTCTCATCCCCAAAATTGACAACCCCACCACCTTCAATGACTTCCGTCCCATCTCCTTGTGCAATTGCATATACAAGATCATTTCCAAGATCATAGCCAATCACCTCCAGCCGATCCTGTCCACCCACATCTCAGCTGAACAATTCACCTTCTTGCAAGACAGACAAATCCATGAGGCTATTGGGACCGCACAAGAAATCCTGCACTCCATCCAGTCGAAGAAAATAAAAGGTATGATTTTAAAAGTAGATCTCTCGAAAGCTTTTGACAGAGTAAACTGGATCTACATTAGAATGCTACTAACTCATCTAGGCTTCCCCTATGAGTTTATAAAATGGATTATGTGTTGCATTACTAACGTAACATTCAGTGTCCTTGTTAATGGGGCGACATTGCCTTTCTTTCATTCCGAGAGAGGTCTCAGGCAAGGGTGCCCATTATCCCCGTTACTCTTTTTACTCATCATGGAGGGGCTCAGCAGACTCATAAAAGAGGAACATCGAAGGGGAAGGATTAGAGGTATCAAGATCACAGACAGGTGCACCCTGACACACTTACTCTTTGTAGACGATGTTCTGCTCTTCCTCAACGGGAGTATTGGTGACTTGACCTTGCTGCAGAATACTTTCTTTGTTTTTCTAGTGGCCACAGGCATGATTGTCAACGATGCAAAGTCCATCATAACGGCCACTGGGTGCTCTCCTCATGAGATACAATATGCCATGATCATATTCCCTTGTACACTTCTACAACTGGATGAGGGAATAAAATATCTGGGTTATAGGTTAAAGCCTCATGGTTACAAAATCACAGACTAGATTTGGCTTATTACCAAGATGGAAAAGTGGCTCAACATATGGTACCACAAATATTTGTCGTGAGTAGGCAGACTGATACTCATCAAAGCGGTTTTGGAGGCCACACCAGTGTATTGGATGTCGCTGGCATGGATACCAAGGGGTATCTTATCCAGAATAAAAAATCTTTGTTGTAGATTCTTGTGGAAAGGAAAGCAATCAGGGAAAATCTTTGCATGGGAAAAATGGGAATCTCTAGCTCTTCCAAAGAAATGGGGGGGATGGGGAATCAAAAGGCTGGAAAATTTCTCTACTGCCTTGGCAGCCAAACTCGGATGGCAGCTAATCACCTCTCATAGTTTTTGAACCAAGGTTACCACCTCTAAATATAATGCACCACTAAGTCTCATGGATTGGCTCCACCAACCACAGTGGAACTCAGTAATCATATCAATCATATGGAAGGTAGTTTTGCAATCAATGTCTCTTATTCGGGATGGACTCACCTGGAGAATACATTCGAGAGCATCAGTAAGAATAGGGGTAGATCCCTGGATCGGATGTGGAAATGCACACAGGCTTCCTGATGAGCTAAAGACCCACCTCAAAGCCATGGGAATCACTCATATCAGTCATATTGTGGACAGAGAACACTCCACATTTGCGCAACAAGCCTGGAGATCTTGGCATGCACTTTAGATTCCACAACCATGGTAGCAATATTGGAAGGAATACACAGATTCTCTCACTGAATCTCACATCAGAATTTTGGAAGGAGAGGATGAGCTAATATGGGCACCTGCAAAGCACGGGAGATATTCACCAAAAGAAGGTTATCTAGTATTAATGGACTCTAAAAAACCACCAATATGTGAATCCTGGTGGAGCAGTATATGGAAGTTAAAAGCGCCACCCAGGACGAGGCTCCTCATGTGGACAATTATGAAGAATAAGATACCCACTGGAGAAAACTTAATAAAAAGATCTTTTCATGGACCCTTTTGGTGTTGTCTATGCAAGATCAGTAGTGAGGATGTTGATCATCTATTCCTCAAGTGCCTGACTACCAAAGATCTATGGGTTACTATTCGATCACACTTGCCCTCTCTCATCCATTGGCGGGGTTCATCAATACTAGAAGCATGGGTCTCTTGGTGGTCTGCTGCCTCCCCGCCAAAGGCCAGAAATATACTTGTTCTCACTTGTTGGGCTATTTGGATTGCCTGCAACCGTTATATTTTTCAAAACTCAGCCCCCCATTGGCCTACTATCTCTGCCCACATCCTATCAGATTACCATATCATTCCCGAGGAAGAAACAATCTCCACTCCCAGACATATTACCCCTGAAAGCATAAATTACACACACCCATGGGCTTACTTTGATGGCTCAACATAGGATATTGGTTGTGGGGGTGGTGCCATTCTACACCTTTCTGAAACTCATTCTTTCAAAATACAAATGGGCCTGGGGAGGGGTACAAACAATTTTGCTGAACTTATCATGACTAAATATACCATACAATATGCTCTGGAAAAACAATGCAGGAACTTACAATTATTTGGGGACTCAAAAATTGTTTGCAATTGGATAAACAAAACTGCAAACTGCAATGAATATTCTCTGAGACACATTATGGATGAGATTCATCAACTCATCAATCTTTTTGAAACTTTTGTTTGTCATCATATATATAGGGAATGAAACTCAGCTACCGACCTCCTATCTAAGGAAGTAGCGCACAGGACTATTGGGACTTGGATGATCCAGGAGTAGAGGGATGGTACCTTCCATCAACACTACCATAGTCCTTATATAGACGTTACAGAATGACTGGCTTTGATGGATCCTGTCTATATTTTGTGTTGTTTATATAATTTTTTTTATGCTTAACGTTATCAGACATACATATGACAGTTAAAATACTCTCTGCATAGAGAATTTTTGAAACCTACAGTGACAGTTCAGTGTCTCCCTGCGTGGAGTACATCATGTTTTGATAATACATACTTGATAGGCTCTATGCCACACATACAACATATGCATTTACATCTACCAAATGTAATTTTATTTGCATAATGAAAATTATGACTTTTCCAAAGGGAAAAAAAAGAAAGATATACATCTTCTCTTTCCATTCATCATTTCTTCAATCGTTTTCTTTACAGTTTATAAACAAAATTCTTTGCATAAAGCTTTGTTTTGATGGAACAATAATTATGTGTTACTTTCTTTCTTGCTTAATGAATTCATGTTTCATGCTCATTAAGACCTTTTCCTTCTTCCAAACACTACACTACACCAAAAAACCCTAAGATCCATCACAAAAGTAATGCTACCTTGCCCCTTTATATCTTTGCTATTGTAACCCTTTGATCCTCTAACCTAGCTCCCTGGTTTTTCTCCCTTATCCAACAACAAAACCCTAAATTTTCCAAAACCCACCTGAGCCTAGCTATCTAGCCTAAAATCCTTTACATTCCAGCCATCTCTTGGTTGTGATTTCACAGAGAGAGCCTTCTCTAGTTTGGTAGGGCTAGTTACCAAACTAAAATCTTGGTTTGTGGTTACCTCTGTCAATCTCCTCATCAGCCTAGGACATTGTGGAGGATAAAAGAATGCATGACAACTAGGGAGTGCCAAGGTGTTCTAGTGAATGTAAGATTCCCAAGTCATGGAAAAGTGTAATGCTAGTTGTGAGGTCATGATTGCCAAGGCATGTTAGGGAATGATAGGGCATGCTAACATGTGCTAGATAGTACAAAGACATGTCAAACAAGCTAAGATGTGCCAAGTGCTGAGGCATGCCAAGATGTACAAGGGTGTAACAATGCATGCCAGGGAGTTTCAAGGCAACAAAATGGAGGAACAAGTTAAACTACAAGGAAATGAGCACATAATAGGGTTAATAAGTCATCAATTTACCTTTTCCATGAGGGACATGCTAGGCACACCAACACTAGGTGCCAATAGGTGCCAAGTGCCAAGTGTCAATGCATTCTAAGTGCTAAATCTTCCTCTGTTTCTTTTCATCTAGTTTCCAATAATTGATCTCAAATAAATTTAATATTAAACCATGCCAAAGCATACCAAGTCATCTCAACGCATGCCAAACATGATAAGACTTTCCAAGTGCCAACACGTGCCAAGTGCCAATGTGTGTTAGGGAGTGTGATGCATGTTATGAAGTGGTAGAGCATATCGAAGAGTGCTAAGGTGTGCTAGAGAGTGCCAATGCATGCTTAAGAGTGTTAGGGAGTACTAGGACAACACAAGGGAGGACTAAGTCAAAATGCATGGAAGTGAATGAATATGAGGGTGTGTCGGGAAGTGTCAATGAGTGCTAGCTTTCATGCCAAGGAGGGAGTGACAAGGTATGCTAAGCACAGGTAAGGCATGCCAGGGAATATTAAGGAATGTTGAGAAGTGCTAGAGTGTTTTAGGTAGTTTCGGGGTGTGCTAACATGTGCCAAATAATGCCAAGGCATGCTAGGTGCTAAGACATGTTAGGGTGTGCAGAGTGCCAAAGTATACCAATATGCATCAAGGAGTTTCAAGGCAACAAAAGGAATAACCAAGCTAAAATGCAAGGAAATGAACACATAAGAGGGTTAATAATTCAGGACTTTTCTTTTTCAAAAGGGGCATTCTAGGCACATTAATAATATGTTCCAATACATGCCAAGTGCCAATGTGTGCCAAGTGCTAATGTTTGTCAATGTAATATTATGCTAAGGTGTTCGAGGGCGTGCTAGGGACTACAGGGCATGCCAACACATGATAGGGGAGTTGATCTAGATTTAAACAGGAACACAACAAATTACAGAGATAACCATAAACATAGAGATGCAGCGGAAATAATACTTCATTTCATTAATGTAAAATACTGGAATATGCTTATAAATAGGAATGGAAATAAACCAGCTAGGGCGATGGTAGCTTATCTCTGAGAAGAAATGTGGCGGCTACATGCCTTTGAACTACCTTACAATGAGGCTCAAGGGCCTTTTTATTATTCAACAATAAGAGCAAACCCTAAACAACCAAAACCCTAACCTAAGGAGATGTAACACCAAGAGTTTATTGGCCCCGCTGGGGTGAGTTGGACAACCAACTTCATGGGGTCGCAACTTGGTCATATTATCTCAGTTTGACACGCATGATAACCCATTGGAAAGATATCTACAAGAAATACGACAGAAAAGATGATTTTTGACAAAAATCGTTGGCAGTGGTATATTTCCAAAAAAAACGTCGTTTAGGGCCTCAAAACGGCTCCGGAAGTTTAGGACCCGAAAAACAACTAAAAATAGTAAATTGTGCTACAATTAAGGAAACTGAAAAATTGAAAGAAGCAATGGTGGGGGTCCAAGTGGAATTGGCGGGTGGCCACCAATATCCATCTGGATCATTCCTCCCCCCTTAGGAAGCAATGGTCCACATTGTGTTGAGTTCCTCCATGAGATGAGGGGACCTCTACTGAACTTGGTCCCTAGTGAGCCACTTGCCCTGGTGAAGGAGTTGGCCTGCTTTGACAACTCGATACAATTGGATAATCTGCTGGCGAGTGTGCTTGATCTATGTGTCCATGATCCAATCAGTTGTAGCTTGTTCCATGCAATCTGGATTTAACTCTGTGGGTGTGAGCTTTTCTGCAATGTCGGATGTGTCTAGTAATGGTGGAAGGTATGGCTGAAGGCGATCCAAATTGAACACTGGGTGCAGGCCAAGGAATGTGGGAATGCTGAGCTCAAATGCATTGTCTCCCACAGCCTTGGTAATGGTGTAAGGACGATATCAGAGTGGTCTGAGTTTTCGATAGACTCCGGTAAGGCATTCCTTTTGCAAATGCAACCAGACTTTGTTGCCCAACTAAAACTTGTGTGGCACCCAATGTTGATCATGTCGCTGCTTGTACTTGGCATTTTATTTCTCCAAAATGTCATGGACCTGCTGGAAAATATGTTGGATGTGCTGTTTCAGACTGGACATGAGCCGAATCTATGTGAGTAGCTGCAAATGGCATGACCACATCAATGGGACATAGTGGCTGGAATCCCAAGCCCACCTTAAAAGGGTTGTGACTAGTCGAGCTGTGGAGAGCCCGGTTGTAGCTGTGATGAACATAGGGGAGGCTCTCTTCCCATGTGCATGGATGCTTTGAGTTGTACATGCACAAAATGTGTACGATCATCTTGTTGACAACCTCTGTCTGGCCATCAGTTTGAGGATGGAAGGCTGTGGACTTAGTGAGTTTGGTGTCCAACATCGACTAGAGACTGGACCAAAATGTACTGAGGAACCTATTGTCCCAATCTGAGATGATAGACTGTGGGATCCCAAAGTGTACCCACACTTGTTCAAAGAAGAGTTTAGCAGTGGCTTCTGCTGTGATATTCTTCTTGCAGGCTGCCATAATGGCCATCTTCGAGAACCTATTGACGACCACAAAAACACAGTCATTTCCATGCTTAGTGGAAGGAAGTCCTGACATGTAACCCATGGAGATGGATTCCTAAGGTCGACTAGGGGTAGGCAGCGGGGTATAGAGGCCTTGCTTCTTGATGGTCGGTTTGGCAATGGCACAGGCAGTGCATGATCTGATGTACTTCCCGACATCCTGTCGAAGATTCGGCCAATAGAAATACTTCTGCAGTACTGCCATTGTTTTCTCAACCCCGAAATTCCTAGCAACCCGATTGTAGTGTGCTTCCCAAATCATCTTGGCACGCTGGCTTGAAGGAACAGAAAGGTGACCCAGGTGGCATAATAGGTCATCCTGGAGGTGAAATGTTGACCCTCCAAGAGTGTCTGGTATGTGTGTCCGAATTCTAAGTTGCTTTTGTAGAGAAGTGGTTAATCAGAAGTCTTGTGACCACAAGAGTTGAGCACGGTGGTTAACGCCACGATCATTGGTCGACTGAGGCAATCTGAAACATTATTGGTGCTGCCCTTCTTATACTTGATATTCAAATGGAATTGTTGCATATATGTGGACCACTTCTGATGGCGATCATTATGCAATTTCCCTTGGGTCTGTATGAACTACAGGGGTTGATGGTTTGTGTGGATGACTGTTTCCTTCCCCAAAATGTAATGCTTCCATTGTCGGCAGGCCTGCAAAATGGAATGCATCTCTTTGTTATAAGTGGGATACTTCTGGACTGTGTCTGAAAGTGTCTCACTGTGATATGCCACTGGATGCCCGCGTTGAGTAAGGACTACCCCAATAGCATAGTCAGAGGCATTTTTCTCGACCTCAAATGGTTGTTGCAAGTCTGGTAATGCGAGCACTGGTGTCGACTAGAGATGATCTTTCAACTCTGTGAATGCCTTCTATTGAGATTCAGACCAAAAGAAATTTTCTTTCGCTCCTCCCTTGGTGACTTGACTCAAGGGCCAAGTGATATGAGAAAATCCCAACACGAACTTGCGATAGAAGTTGGCAAGACCTAGAAAGCTGCGAAAATTTTTCAGAGTGGTTGGAGATGGCCAATCCCAAATGACTTGGATCTTGGTTGGATCCACATGCACCGCCTATTCATTAATAATGTATCCCAGATACTAAACCTGGGTCATGCCAAAAGTACATTTCTCCAAATTGGCACATAACTTGTGTTGCCACAGTGTTTGGAGAACCTGTCGGATGTGGTGGAGGTGTTCTTCCCAACTCTAGCTGAAGATCAAGATGTCATCCAAGTATACCACTACAAATGAGTTGGTGAATGGCCGAAATATGTCATCCATTAGCCTCATGAAAGTTGCAGGAGCATTTGTCAATCCGAAAGGCATAAACAACCATTCAAAAACGCCCTCCTTGACTTTGAAGGCAGTCTTCCACACATCAGAGGATTCAATTGGTACCTGGTGATATCCTGACTTCAAATCGATCTTGCTGAAATATTTTCCCCCCTTCAATTGGTCTAGGAGGTCATCAATCCATGGGATCGGGTACCTATTACGGACAGTGATCTTGTTGAACACCCAATAGTCAATACAGAGTCTCCAAGTCCCATCTTTCTTCTGTACCAACACGATTGGGCTCCCACAGGGCGATGAACTTGGACAGACGTCACCTTTTTGCAGCATCTCCTGAATCTGCCTCTTGATTTCATCGTTCTCCAGAACAGAGCACTGATAGATTGGTCCATTGGGTAGTGGTGCACCTGGGGTCAGATCGATGGAGTGCTTGACCTCACAGTGTAGAGGAACCCCTGTGAGGGAGGTGAAGATGTCCTTTTATTCCTCCACGACCTTGTCCATCTATAGTTGTCGTGCGGAGGGGCCCTGTTTGGAGGTCGTGGCCACCGTCTTCTTCTTTCCTTGAGGGCGTATCATCAGGGAAACAAATTTCTCGATTTTGGAAATGAGCTTACAACATTTTTTTGTAGTAACCAAAGAGATGGCGGTAGGCAGTGCTACCTCTGGTATCCTGTACAACTTATTTCCCAAAGTAACAATAACAACACGGGGACTTGATTCATACATAGCATGTCGCTTCCACAAGTATGGTTGTACTAATAATAAATCACAGACTTCAAGGGAAGCAATGTCACACAATACCTCATCCGTGAAGGGCTTGATGTTTTATGGAAGGTGACACTGCTGGCTCACGTGAAGATCTCGTCCTTAGTGAAGCCACCCGATGGTGTATGGTTGTGGATGTGCTATGGTCGGTAAGCCCAACCGCTTCACGACCTCTGTCGAAATGAGGTTATTTTAGCTTCTATTGCCAGCAATGAATTGTAGTGGGGAGCCCTTTACCCACATATGGGAGTGGAAGAGATGCTCCTCCTCCTCTGGATATTTGGGTTCCTCCTTCTGGATCTTCGTGGTGGCAACGGTGGCATTAGGCTCCGCATCGATAATCTGATTCCCTTTGTCATTCCCCTTGTCGGGTTCTGACTCAGAGTCAGAACATACATATGATTATGAAACCTTTAGCTCGACCACCAGTGATTGCTTGGCCTAACACTCACTTGTGTTGTGAGTGGTGCTCTTATGGAACTCACACCACTTTCCCGTGTCCTTTTTCAGCTTTGAGGCGATGTTCTTTGCTTGCAGCTTTGGTGGGTTGTCTTGGGTTGCCCCGCCTTGGCTTTGTCCTTTGTTCTACAGTTTGGGGGCACCTTTCCCTCGCTTCGGATTCGTAGATCCAAAGTCTCGCTTATTCTGTTTAAACTTTTGCTCGACCTTGACGGCATGTCGGTATGTCGTGCCAAGCGAGGAGATGTTCAGGAATTCTATTTCTTCCTGGATGTACTTGTGTAGGTAGACGTGGTATTTGAGTACCAAATGCTGCTCCATATCCTTGATACCCAACTTTGTGCGAAGGGTATAGAAAATATTGGTAAACTCCATCGTGTCTTGGTCCCTTCCCTGCCGCAGCATGGTCCACTTTATGTATTGATCCTCATAGCTTTCGACAAGGTAGTACTGCACCTTGATGGCATCCCAGAATGAATTCCAAGTGGGTGCGGCTGAAAATAGTGAGCCTATACTTTCATTCTTCGCTCGTAGTAAGTTTCCCACCAATCCTTGACGTGGGGGGATACTTTAAGAAGAGTGAAAATAATCTTTTCTCGACTGGAAAAATCATGAAAAGAAAAATAACCCTCTAGCAAATTTAACCATTTATCGACGACATCTGCTTCTATCTGACCCTCAAATATGGGGATTTCAAAATTAACTTGTACCTTAAATAGTGTGGCGTTTCCAGAGTAGCTGTTAGAAGCCAATGCATTGCCCTTGGGTAGCTATTGAAGGATCTGGGCAAAGTTGTCCATCATCACGTTCCTTTGTCACTCGAAGGCTTCTTCGAGCAAGATTTTGATAGGATCTCCTACTCGCTCGTATTTCTTTTCATTCACCATGGGAGGCCGTTGGGATTTGTGAGGCTGGTCTTGCAAAGGTTCGACTAGTTCAAGCCCTAACTCCTTATATCCCGACTTCGTTGGGGACATGCAAAGAAAAACATAGAAAAAAAGCGGACCGCTCTGATACCACTGATATGGATTTAAACATGAACACAACAAATTACAGAGATAACCATAAACAGAGAGATGCAGGGGAAATAATACTTCATTTCATTAATGTAAAATACGGAAATATGCTTATAAACAGGAATGGAAATAAACCAGCTAGGGCAATGGTATCTTATCTCTGAGAAGAGATGTGGCGGCTACATGCCTTTGAAATTCATTACAAAGAGGCTCAAGGGAATTTTTATTATTGAATAATAAGAGAAAATCCTAAACAACCAAAACCCTAACCCGAGGATATGTAACACCAAGAGTTTATGGGCCCCGTTGGGGTGAGTTGGACAACCAACTTCCCGGGGTCGCAACTTAGTCATATTATCTCCGTTTGACACGCATGATAGCCCGTTGGAAAGATCCCTCCGAGGACTATGATGGAAAAGATGATTTCAGACAAAAAATCGCTAGTGGCGGTATATTTCCAAAAAAACGTTGTTTAGGGCCTCAAAACGGCTCTACAAGTTTAGGACCCGAAAAACTGCTAAAAATAGTAAATTGTGCTACAATTAAGGAAACTGAAAAACTAAAAGAAGCAATGGTGGGGGTGCAAGTGGAATTGGTGGGTGGCTACCAATATCCACCTGGATCGCGAGTGCTATGCTATGCTAGGGCATGCCAACATGTGCTTGGGCATCCTACTCATGGTAAGATGTTCTAGGTACAAATATGTTCCAGGTACAAAGATGTTTCAAGACATGTGAGGTGGAAAGGAATGTTAGTGTACTGTTCCAAAGCATGTTAAGGTGTGCCATGAGTGTTGATGAATGTTAGGTCTCTCTCATTAATATAATTGTCAAAGCTTGATTATGTATTAAATAATATAGTTCCTACACACATTAATGGAACTTTATTTAAAGGAATTTTTCTAGATAATAAACCTAATAGAGATGAATCATGTGTTCACTCATAGGAAAACTATATTCTTATGACTTGAGGGAAATGATACACACTAAATACTTCTTAACAAATTTACTGACTATTATAACCACTATGACTTTGGACACATAATGAAAATGACTCCACAACAATGGTCTTAAATCGTTATCTTTTGACAAAAAATATAGTAATAGGTACATAACATCATCAAAAACTCCTTGGAATGATCAATGATGATGAACATTTTTTTACCGTCACCAAAAGTAACAAAAACTAGCATTGTTGAGGGTCAATAAAAGATCGTCACTAGAAGTGTCACCAAAGAGAGAATTAATGATGGGTCTTTAACTCCCCTCACCAAAAGGGTCACCAAAGAGAGAATTAGCAACGGGCTCTTAACGAACCTCACCAAAAGTGTCATTAAAAATGGCTTTGGTGACAAACCTTAAAGGACCATCACTATATGCACTTACAACAATGATTTTTTTTAAGCCGTCACCATATGCGACATTGGTGACAGACCTCAAAGGTTCATCACATGCATGAAGCGTCATAAAAAACTCATTGGAATGATCAATGATGACAAACATTTATTGACCCTCACCAAAGGTAACCAAAAAGATCTTTGGTGACGGTTAATAAAAGACCGTCACTAGAAGTGTCACCAAAGAGAGAATTAGTGATGGACCTTTAACGACCCTCACCAAAAGTGTCATTGAAAATGGCTTTGGTGACAAACCTTAAAGGACCATCACTATATACATTTACAACAACGCTTTTTTAAATACCGTCACTATTTGTGACATTGGTGACAAACCTTAAAGGTTCGTCACAGGCATGACCCTCACCAATGACCTTTTTCTTGTAGTGTTACCACCATATTGAGCACATATATCTAGTTTTCCTCAAACACCTCAACATTCTTATGACCATGTAACCAAAAAGACATGGTAATCAGATACTGATATACATCTATGAGGATCTTAGTTGGATACACTGCGGATGGGCAATGTCGAATCTTAGTAGGCTCTCGAAACCATGATTTGATAATTCACTAGTGTTGAGGTTGGCCCATATTATATAAAAGTCATCATTAGCATATTATGTGGGCCTAAGCATATTGTAGCATGTTTGCATGTCTTCTCCATAATAAGTGGTGAGCTGATTGCTACTCTCACTGTGAAGCATAAGATGAGAGTCATCCATTTGTGTAATGATTCATTCAATCACTTCTGCGTAGGGTATGACTAGAAATATGTATGCGATCCTATGAATCTTGGACTTCTTAATGTTGATGTACACTTCCAGGTCCTCCAAATTCTCGGAAAAACTTTTCTGCATGAATGTGTTGTATATACCGCTCCATGTGACCTCAGTAGACTTATCAATGAAGCACTGTATGTCTTCATAAATGGGAATGGTTGGCTTGGTAACTTCAATGTGTTCTTTAGTGCTTGCTTATAATAATTCTTTGGAGGCCACTTTACGGGGAGGCATGGCTCCAACGGATGATGAAAGGGAGACAATACTTGTAGCTCAAACACCTATTTGTGGAAGCATACTCATAATGAAAATATTATCTTTATGGAACCTAACTAAGCAACAATATATCGTAAATCATGTAAAAAAATCCATCAAATGTAACTGATCGTGAAAATCTATCAATGACAGTACAAAATCACGTGCATGCATAAGAAAACAAACATGAAAACTAGGAGGGTGCACTTTTAAAGCACGATGGAAGGTCAAGGGTCATTAAGGGCTTTGCAGTGTGCTCGTGCACTCAAGCAAAGGAATGAAACCATCAAGGACGCACCAATGCACTTTGAAAGGTCAAAGGGGTGAATTTTTGGGCATTTAGGCCTTCACAGTGTGCACATGTGCTCAAGAAGACAGAGCAGGTACACTGGCACACTCCGAGGGGACAAAGGAACATGTCTTCAAGCCTTCAGTCCTTCAGGGTGCACTCATGTTCTCATAGGAAAGGAGGGTGCACTAGCGCATGCCAAAGGCACAAAGTAAAATCATTCAAATATTTGAGGTGCACTCATGTGCTCAAGGGAGGAAACATTTCTTCGTGATGAACAAGTGTGCTAAAGAGGGAAACTTGGTCATTTTGGGCGTACTTTTCAATATTGATCGAGCTTCGAGTTCCATAAGTGTGCTACCTAAGGATAGCTCAAGAACAAGTTTGATAACAAGATTTTATGGTAGGAATGAGAAGAAGAAGGATATGCAAGCTTATATGGATCCTGTCACAATCATTGTGGAATATGAAAAGTTGAGGAATGTGCAGATTCTATGCATGTGATAACAAAGTAACACTTGCGAAACCAAGATTGAACAAAAACACTAGTAAATAAACTAAAAAACAAAGAAACACCAGCAATAAAAGTAAGACTGACAATGAAATCATGAAAGGAAATGAATGGATTCGATGTGTGAAACATAATTGTAATGCAGATTGATGAGAGTTTCTTGATCCACAATTGTGCACCCAACTTAGATGAGAACGATTATGCAAATGAATGATTAATTGGGTTAATTTAAAAGAGTTTACATGCAAAACTATTTCTTGCATGATCGACACTTGTCGACGAGAGAAAGGATTAGTTAAGGGAAGTTAAGTGGACTCCTGTTTCTTAGGATTGTGTCCACATGCACCAAAAAGGCACATGCATGCAACTAGGAAGAGTGCATGTCTTCAGCATGAAGGAGTGTGCTCAAGGAGGGTGCATTTTCTTAGCATGAAGAAGTGCACTCAAGGATGGTGCACTTCTTTAGCCTGAAGGAGTGCACTCAAGGAGGGCACACTTCTTCAGCCCAAAGGAGTGCACTTAAGGAGGGAACACTTCTTCAGCCTGAAGGAGTGCGCTCAACTCAAGTGCATGTCTTCACCAACTTGAATTGCAATTTTGCCTTAAAGAGCACTTTTCCTTCTTTTATTTTCCTTTTATGCTTTTGTGTGCTTTTTTTGAGTGTGTGCATGGCATAAAGGCTAGTTTCTAAGTCAAGACAAGTCATGAGTTCACCTAACCATGGACTAGATAACCTAAGCGCTTCTAAGGGTTAGGTGATGACACTTAGGAAACATTGACTTAGGAGGATGTGACACTAGGAGAAAACACACAAATAAAAAATCAAACAACATGATGACACTAGGGGGCTTGAAATGATGGTTCATGTAGGCTCCAAAATTGACTTAGGAATTTTTTTTGGAGGGTTGTTGCCACAAAAATAACATGATATTTGTCTGAGGATTGTAAGTTGTGAAGCATTATTAATCAAATAAGGAATCTAAAACTAACCTTCTCTATTATTAGATTCTTTGATGTGTTGAGAATAAATAATTTTTTTGTGGATGATATTGTCATTAGGGGTGTAAACTTGGATGTCGGAGTCCTAATGAGAAATGGTATTCCTTCCCTCAAAACTATTCCTTAACAATGGATCTAATATGTAGTGTAAATTTTGTAAATATCTATAGGCCTTTTGAAGAATCTACACCTTCAAAGACCCTATGTCTTTTAAGATAGTAAAATGGCTAATAGATACTAAGAATAAAGATTGTATTAAGGTTGCAGGTATAGTTGGCCTTAAAGGATATTAATTGTACTGACCCATTGCACAAGTCATGATCTAGATGTGAAATTTGATTTAATACAATATTCTCAACACGGTTAAGATACATTATTATTCCCCCACATCTGGGTGTCAACAATGATGCATTGATTGATGGACCTTACCAAAGACCACATGAGAAGTCTCAAGTCAGGATTTAACAATTCGTCTAAATGGTGGTCATGAATTTACAATCACCATTGAGGGAGGCCAAATGTCATTACTCCAGCCCATCTAGAACATTCCTTCGGGATTAAACATTGTCTCCATGTCATGCTCTAGATTATTTGTTGTGTTATCCATTCTCTCCTCAATATTCTCCTATATGTTGCTAGATTTGACGAAGGCAACAACACTATAGTGTTAAGAATCACTATAGATGTTTTCACTAGGCATCATAGTTCGAGGTAAGTCAATATGGTTTGTGAATGTGGTATAATAATAATCTAGTGCTCAGAATCACTATAGACCTTTTCACCCGGCGTTATAGTTCCAAGTAAGTCAATATAGTTCATGAACATGGTAGAGCCTATTGTAGAGGTAGAGGGCACGATTGACCTCTTGTTTCTCCCTAGTATGACCAATAATCAAAGCTCTTTGCTTTAGACATCCCTCCCCACATTTGTATTCTTATTGTTGCAATGAGGTAGAGGAACATTTTCATTTAGGAGATAGGCACTAGGCCATAAGAAATATACTAGGACGCCATCTGAGGATTACAAAAAAATTTAGAGCTAAAGCCACTAGCTAAATGACAAAGATTAGCACTAATATCAATACTACTCAACTCTCCCTATGCAACCTCTCATGGGATATCAACATCAATTTCCCTCCCTTTCCTCTTTCTCCAACATCTACCAACGTTGAAGAAAGCTCTACTACAACTGATTCTTCCAGCCAGAAGGCCATTCCTCCCAGCCTTGACCCTTCAATGATGTTGGAAAAGGATAAAATCCTTGTTGAAATTGGTGGATCTTGTTTAAGCAAGAAGTAAGAGCAGAAAATTGACAATCAACCTTAATTCCCCACCAACGATGCCCAATCCACCAAAGGGGAATTCTCCCATCTTGGTGCACGTTCTTATGGCTATGTCATTGAATGGGAGAGACCTCCATGGATACATGAAGGTTATGATGATCCTTTTGCTTACCTAGACATACTGGAGTAGGAGAAAAAATCTAAAGATAAGCAGCATCAACCCCAAGGAACTCCAACACAAGGAAAACAACATGATCGAGTCTCTCATTAAGCTTCTTGGGTCTTTATTCTTTTTCTATTTGTGCAGTTATCTTAGTTTTTTTAGTCCAACGAGATACTACCATTTTTGTATTGAATATGCTCAAAACTATCTCAATTTATTTCATGTTTCCTCCAAGGGACCTTCTGATTTCTTTGTGAAGGGAAGAAAATCCCTCTTTAATGCTTCTCAGACTAGAATTAGCTCCTTGAAAACATCTCACTGTTTGAATACAAGTTCACATTGTTCTCACTAGCTTGTACTCTATATAAAATTACTATATATATATATATATATATATATATAATGCTTCATTATGTGGACACTACAACATATGTTCCATATTGATCCTACATTTAAATGCTTACACTCATTTACAACCACTACAACATCTCCCAAATATTGATGTGTGGAGCACCTCTCAACACAATAATTTTTATATTGATGGGATATCTACAAACTTTTTGACTCTCTTGTTCATATAATAATTTTTATTTTTATTTTTATTTTTAATGAGTAGAGGAATCAAAAACTAGGTTAATCTCAAAATCGTGTGGTAGTTATTTGATATTGGCCGCTACCATTATAGCTAGTAAGTGTAACCAACTCACCCTTGAGAATGGCACATAGGTTTCACAGTGGAGGATTGAACCTTGAACCTCATAATTTATATAACACTTCATGACAATTTTTACCAAATAAGCTACAGTCCTATAAGATCTTGTTAATATACTGATTGAATCATATATATATATCTATCTATATCTATATATCTATATCTATATCTATATCTATATCTATAGATATATAGATATAGATAAATTCCTTTTTTTTCTTTTTGTTATTTTTTTCAAAGGAAATATCCAAGCAGATCCACCCGAAGGGATCCCATCCCATTGACTTATTAGCAAAGCCTAACCCCAAGGGCATCAAGGAGAATTGACCCTGTGACCTCCCATTAGTGAGGTGTTTTAGCGACGGGAACTCGACTAATTGAGCTAACCATTGGGGCTTATAATATGAATATATCTACTTATGTAATATTTATTTTTACATTTTTTTACCACTAAATAAATAAAATATTATTTTACAATAATTCATTTTTTTTTCAAGTTATATAGATATTTAAAAAACAATATATTATATGTCATTGTATGTGAAGATTTAATACCTTTTTGAGATTTGGCTCAATTCACATGGAGGGAGGGCCCTTAATCATGTGATGTCAAGGATAGGCCTTACACTTCGTGAAGCATATTTGAATTCTTATATCAAAGTTATTTGCTTGTTTGACTAGATATTGTTGGGATGGAATTAGATTGATTTCCCACTTAGTTCTTCGATAAGTTGGGTTGCGTTGAGAAATTTTATGATTTACGTGTTAATTGATTTTAGTTGATTGATCATGCAGTGTAAAATTTATTAAATTATGTAAATGATGTTCTTTTACATTAATTACAATTCGCTATTATGATTAAATATGTGTAGTGAGTGGTTGCAGTAGGGGGAGGGATTCTCTTAAATCTTGATGGAAATAAGGAAATATTGTTTGCTTGGGGTCTGGGCCAAAAAAAAAATATTGATGAAATGTATGGGCTTCACTTTGGACTCTAGTTGGAAAAATAACAAGACATCTCTTCAATAGTCATATTATGGAACTCCCTCATCACAATTCAACACCTCCAAATGGGATCTCTTCCAAATAATAACCTCATATTGCTTCTCCTCTGAAGAATTAACGACATCCTCAAATAATTCCATCATAAATCCTATTTTCACATCTTCATAGCTAAAACAAAGAAGCAGATATTCAGGCAAACCTTTCTTGTTGACTAGATGAAAGACAATGTGATGTTAATGGATCTCTAAGCTAGAAGTGATCCCATGATCTCTCCATAGGATTTTCCTAGCCCCACCCCTCTTAATAGAACTGACAAATTAAACCAAAGTGCATGTTATGTTATGGAAAATGATATAGGCTATCCTTCCAAGACCCTATTGCTTCCTCTCTTGGAGAGAAATCTGAAGAACAAAAAGTGGAGATGCACGCAAGTCTTGTCATATGAGGTGGAAGCCTATGGGAAGGCATGTGGTGGGAGAATTTACTTAAGGAACATGATGCAAATAAACTCAATATTCCTTTGCTCCTCCTCATCTATCTTCATACCAGGATGGATGGTAAAAAAGTGGATTAATTTTATGAACTACAAGATGGCGCCACCCTTGAAAGTCTGGGATCCCCTTGATTTGAGAGTTGCATTCATTATGGATGATATCATGCTTATGAGGATGGAATTGGGTTAATATTATACTTATTTGAATCTATATGGTTATTTATCGATCTTGAGCATTCAGTCCTCCAATCCAGGCTGTTGGCTTGTTGGGGCCTGACCCAGGTTTAGAGTTAATTAACGAAACAAATCCCTGTACTACTAGACCTTTCGGCAATAGTCTGCAAAGCATGGACTGAGGTCTCACCCGATGTAGTATGGGAGGGTGCTAGAACCAGGTTTCCGCACCCTTGAGATGTCTGAGAGGTTTGACTGGTCCACTGTTTGTTCCTGCACGCAGGTCACTTCGCGCACTTCCCTGTTCCTCACGGCCTGATACATTGCCTTCACGTAGCCCTAACCAGGGGCTGTGGAGCTCCCGCACTTGCTAGAGCAGCACTCTGTGCTATTACCCGAGATCTTACTTATCTTCTTGTACCAGTTAACTACCTTCGTGTACTTGGATGTCTTACGTTATAATTAGTTATACAAAACATTCATATAATTTTGCACAGTAAATAAATAGTATACTAGAAAATTATATCTAATCATGCATTAAATTAGGAAAATATACACATAAATATAGTAAAATTTCTCTTTATTAATTCTCCCAAGGGTTACAGATTCGACCTGCCTTGCGCACTCAACTGCAGGGGTCCACGCACTCAGCTGCAGACTAATAGGCCTTTGCACACTCATATATAGAGCCTTCTCCTACTCTATGACCCACAGACACACTTTACACTTCGAATCAATTACTCAGACTTCTCTTACTTCTACTACTTCTCTTCTCTATTAGTTATCTTATACACTTAGAGCCTCACTTTATTTATATAATCCCCTGGTCCACGTACCATGGGTAGGTCTATTAAGCCGACATTACATTATAGAACGAGGGCGGACAACCCTGTGACTCTATCATAATTTCGCGCTCCACACCCACAATTCGTGGAGCTTTTACAAAAGACTTGGTCAAAAATTGGGCTTTAAGCCCCAAAACATGTCTTGGGGGGATTCCATGCCCGCAACTCCTACAACTGCGATCTGAGGGCTCCCAACACAATCTGGTTCTCCTGCATGAAATTTTGGAGGGCCTTAGAGGTGACATTACACACTGTCTCGCCAATGTCATGCAGATCACCCTTGGTTAGGGTGATCGGGTCAATAGACAACTTTGATGCCTTGACCTTCTTGCACGGTCTTGTCTGCTCAGTTGGGTGCTGGCACTTCAATTGTGTTGACGTGGTTTGTGGGTCTGTGCCTCCCTCTTCTTCCTCAACTTCCTACCCATGCGAAGGTGACATTTGTCCCTTGCGTGCCTTCGTGGTTGCCTCCTGCGCTGCTGCTACTACTGTGGCCTTTTGCTGTTCAGTTGCTGTCTGTGCAGCATCCTGTGCCACCTGTGCTTATGCTATTGCTGCCTCTTTCCTTCTCTTTCCTGCCAACTATGCAAGGCACAGTTTGGCCTCTTCTTTCTTTCTTTGTGCTGCCGACCTCTCTATCTCCGCAATGTCTGGGGCGCGCCACTCTGGCGGCCATGTCTCCAGGACGTTAAAGATGACATCGTCTGTGGCTACAAAGGGTAGCTTTCTCCATTGTTTGGTTGGGTCCTTACACGCTCTAATGTATATGCTATGGATGTCTGCTTTAAATTCCACAAAACTCTGCAGGTTGTTGTAGACAGTGGGCGACAACTACGGCTTGCGGTTGATCCCCATTCTGAGGTTCATCTCCATGAACACCTAGAATATTTTACTGTCACAAATCCTATTGGCATCCTTTGTGGCCCAGAGTGAAGCATACTATGTAGCCTCCGGTAGATCCCTGTCAATTGTGGGGAATTGACTATCTTCCGGCAATTCCCCTGCCACGAGCACTATGGACAGTAGAAGCCATGCATAGTGGAACGTTTTTCCCTGTTCCTGAGCTTCGCGACAATTCTCCAAAAATTCCTTGCAGAGGAACTTGGACTAGTTAAACTGAACCCCCTCCGCGCACTGGTCAACAAATGCTACCATTGTTGTGGGTACCTCGTCCACGCGGCACTTGTGCATAACCTTGCTAGCCAATATTTGGGTCACCACTCCCATTGCTTTATCATTGATGCTGGATATGGTGTAGCCCCTTTTCTTGTTTGCCAGCTTGTATTTCTTCTTCATGTCCTCTGCGATGGCCAAGTCACTGCTCTTCTCTTCCAAGATGTCTGCGGGGTCCTCTCCTTTACATGGAAGCTGGGAAATTCAGTGAATCAAGTCTGCCATGATGGGGATTCGCTCCTCCAGACACAAACACCCATCATGCACTAGGAAGAGCAACTACCTGACGACGAAAATTGTTATTGGGGCACGGTGGAAATGCATCATCTAGAGAAGGTTAAGTAGCCCGGACTTTTCCACTCCGTGAAACCACTTTTGCGGCTCTAATTTTGTAACCCCTACCACGGTGTTTTGCTTAGGCTTCATGAGGTGCGAGGCCTCATGGTGAGAGAATTTCTCGTGGTTAACAAGGTCCAAATCTTCAAATTTTAAGCTCGGCACTTGTTCGAGGTCTGTTCCCTAAAAAATAATGTTGTCTTGGAGGAGCGGGGTCTGGAGCGAGCTCTTGGTCTCGTCAAGGTCCTTGTGCACTTTAGCCTTCCCTTTCCATGGGGGGACAAAGGCGGGTAGCTTTGTCAGGGGGTGCGCAGGGTCAGTTTCCTCCTCCATGCCTTCATCCTCATCCTCTTTGATAATTAGGTCCTCCAGGTCCTCTTCTTCTTCATCAGTCTCTATGGTTACGACTTTCCCCTTGTCCTCCATTGACAATTTGGTGTGCAACGGGTTCCTTGGGGACACACGCATGGGAACCATCGCTTGTTTGTCCTTCTTGGGTCTTGGCATGCATGGTGATTTTGGGATTTCTGCCACAATCCTGGTGCCTTTCGGAGTATCTCCCACATTCAGGGTCTACGCGGCCTCTTCGGCTGTCATTTTTGTTATTCCATAACTTCCTCAGCTGCTGCCATTGTGTCCGTCCATTAATCTATCACTCATGAACTCAGGGGCTCAATCAACGCTTGACACAAAAAAAACAGGGCTCTGTTCAATAAATCGATTCGTAAATCACCAAATGTTGTTTGCTGGGCAGCCCCTTGTAGTTTATAGCACTTTTTGAATTTTAATTCGACTGTTCCCCCCAAATCCAGCTCATTAATTCTCTCTTGGCAGCATATTTTCCCAAATCTTTCCCATAAATTGCGTCTTAAATGACTGTCACCCACTCCATTTGGTCTCAAGTCGAGCATCCCATTGTGAATAGTGACTTCAATGGTCACTTTCTAGCCAACCCACGCGGTAGCGCAACCCCCCGTGCGTGGTTGCGAACCTGGTGACTCTTTCCTTCTGCGTGCAGCTTCAACATCATGCAGCTCTCGTGCAAAATAATTTATAGTCCCGCGCTTCCTTTCAACTGCCTGGAGTGCTAAGATTGTACTTCCCTCGGCTAGTCAAGTGGTCACACCACATGTGTGAAGTTTCATCCTATCATCCATCATGTTTCCTAAAAAATACCCACCTTTTATTGTTATAGGTGGCATCGCGCACTTTATCATCTGCAATGCGCTACCCTAGTCGATTCGCTTAGTAATGTGCGGTCCAAGCCAAGGCATCAGACTGATCAATTTGTGGCGATAGGCCTCAAACTTGTCATCATGATTGTGCACATCCTGCCTTATCACCCTAGTCTTTTTACCGAGAAAATATTCCTTTATCTCGTCCTCCAGCTTCTTGACTTTTGCATCCACCAGAGCGCTTTTCTTCCTTAATCGTATCCTTTCTTCTTCAAGTTCTTGGAGCCTAGAATTTCCCAGTTGGATTTCTTCTTCCAAGGTTCTGCGAACCATCGTATGTACCAGTGCTATCATGCGTGATCTAAGCTTTCCATGTACTATAGGGCTTATAGCGTTTGCTTTATACTCTAGCCTTAGTGGTGCCTGCGCAGTCAGGTTCTTGTACGCGGTCCTATAAGCCCATAGAACTGCTGGTATGCGCAGTTACCAGTTAGTCCGCTTTGCATTGTGGACCTTGTTCAGTGCTTCATGTACTTTGTTAAAGGCTTTGGCATGGATATCCTTCTGCGCACTTGGTCTTTCCATACTTCGTGGTCCCAACCGTAGGGGTCATTCGCACCATTGCCTTACCCACACCTGCTTATTGATTGTGTCTCCTATAGTGATGACTGTGTGCATTCGTGCAGGTTTTGCACCATATGCATGTATCCACCTAGAGAGGTGGGTGTGTGGGCCGTTTTGTCTGACAATATTGTCTGTTAATCGTATCGGAGGCTTCCCAAACCACATGTGCATCATCCTTCTACATTCACGCTAGTCCTCAAAAAATGCCCTAGGCTTATAATGCACACTTTAGATATAAAAATTTTGGGTTCCGAGACACCGCCTTCCCATAAGGAGGAGGCTGGGAGAGAAAACCTGGTTTCCACCTGAGGACCACTTGCTTTTAGGAGGACTAGTGGTACCCATAAGACATCAGGCAAGGTGGCCTTTCTCCCTAATCTCACCCCAAAAACTTCCGGCCATGGTGTTCTTGGGTTTGACGCCATCTCAGGAATGAAATTGGTTATACTCGTATGCGACTCACTCAATGCAGCTGCAATATTGAGCTTGAAGAAATAATGAGCGCTTAAGTCATTAGGGTGCAAATAATAGTACGCCACACCTTTAAAAAGTGCCTAAACACCCCTATGCCTGGTTTAAGTTTTTGGATTACATGAAAAGTTCATCATCATACTTGGTTTTCTAATTTAAATCCTGCACGTAAGAAGTCTAGGAAGATCCTCTTATGCATTGACTTCAGAAACTTAAACCCTTCTTGGATTAAAAACAACTACCTCATGCCATCATCCGAGCCCATGTTGCACATAGTACTTGAAACAATGGTGTTGTCTTCAATTGAAGGTCTTCTGGAATGCCACCAGGTTCTGGTAGCCCAGATCGATGGAACAACACTGGTCGATGAGAAACTTGGCTCACACACGTATCATTTGCAATCACTTGACGTGAGGATTGATAATCTTCCTGTCAACGGCCAAGTCCTCAAACATTAGTTTCAGTAGGTTGGGCCGCGCCCGTGCCATGTACATAGTCTGACTGCTGCTTGTTGTTTCATTTGGTTTGTTTTGCTTATTATATTTTATTTTGGTTTGTTTTATTCTTCTTACTATTTTTGTTCACGCTCATTTTGTTCATTTGATATATTACTATTCTTGTTTCCAGAAATAAGTCCTGCCAACTACTACGTTCTGGCTTTTGAATAGAGTATGTGGTTGAAACTTGAAGAGACTTGTGACACTGCAACACTTGGCCAGTCTTGTGTCCATTTTCTCTATGCTTGGTTACAACCTTCAGCCGATGAAGTCCTGACGGAAAATACGAACCGTCTATAAGGGAAACTTCGGTTCAAATGTGAACCTGTGTCCACACTAGGAAGCCCCACGCTTGTACTTAGCCTTCTACTCTGTGTGTTCAAGCTAATCCAACTAGTAGAAATAGATAAGGGGAAAATCTAAACGAGCAAACTTATGTCAGAAGTCTTACACATTTCTCTGAAGGAAAAAACTATTATGCTCTCAATAAGTTAGGCTCCCTCTTTTGCCCCAAAAATAAATAAGTGCCTATGCATAGTTCTCTTAAAAAAATACAAAGGCGAAAGAAGAGAAAGGCTTCTAGCATAGTGAGGTGAAGCATGCAACTCCACGGGGGTACTGACCAGGCTTGCTAGTAGTGGAGCAATGTGTGTGTTCCTGTGTGACTCTATCAAGGTACTGTCCAGGCCTGCTGGCAGCAGAGCAACGCCAGAGATGAAAAATTATACTCTGAAAATCTTCAGTTTGCGAACTAAACTACCCTTCCCAGATTTGAAACACTGAGATCTAAGCTGAACTTTGATTTTGTTTCACTGAGTTGGAAAAGGGTGAACATGTATGTCCATGGGGAAAATGGAGAAACTGAAGTAACCTTCACAACGATTCAATACTCTTCGAAAGACCAAGGCCCTATGCTAGCAATGAACTGAAACAAAGAAGCTGGAGTTCTACCAATGGGTCGCCAAGTGTTGTAGCAGCTACGACCACCCTCTAAAATTTTGGCTTGCACCAATTTCAGAGCCTCTCTTGAAGAGTTTCACTTGATGACTGCACACACTCAGGTTCACTCTGTAAGCTCGTGTGGGTATTTACATTCGCCTTGCTTGTTTATTGCATTAAAGTCTCTGCATGTTGATGTCTAAGTCATTATTGGACCGTGTTCTGGTTATGCTCAAACTCTTTGCTGGTATGTGTTTGTTGTGTTTGCCATGAAAGCATCTATCACACTCACACACATAGTCACATTAACTATCGTGCAAGTGTCGTCTTGATCATGAGTGATCAATGATGAGTTTCTCGCTTATCGCTTTCACCATCGGTGAGTCATGTTGAACATGTGTGTCTGGATGGTTTGGTTGTTTTGTCGTCAAGTCATGCGAGTGTGTGTTCGTATGATCACCTATGTATCTTTCGACTATTCACACACTTAGTTATTGTTGCTGAAGTTCTAACTACCAGACTCCTCACTGACAACTGGACCATCACCCTACTTTTGACTCAATCGACTGTCAACCAGAACAATGTAGAAGCACCAAGCTAGTTCTTTCAAGCTGTGCTACCCGCAAGCAACTCAATCAACACTCATGCTAGCCACCTAGACAGTCAGACCTGACAGTCACACCGGGATTGAATCCCCTCAAAAATTGCGCAGAGTCCTTTGACCTTATCCACTCAACTGACTGAGGAAATTATGTAGACAGGACGGAAAGACACCAAGTGCCCATCCTTGTCTCCTTCAGAAAATTGCGCAGTTTTCGTAGTCAGTCATCCGGACAGTCGATCCACTATTCATCTCAGAAATTGCGCAGTTCTCATGAGTAGGAATTCTGTTGCCAAACAATCATATCAGCTTAGAAATTGCGCAGAGATGATCAATAGGCCAACCTCCCGGCCTTAGTGCAGTTTCCCAGCCAACAGCTCCTAGCAGTAAACTGCCTGTTCCCTATAGGAAGTACACAGTTTCTGCTGCTAATGATTGAGCAGCTAACTACCAGTTCCCTATGGGAATTGCATAGTTTTGGATGCGAGTGACCCTAACAACCAATTGGCAGTTCCCTATGGGAATTGCAGAGTACTGGTTGCCAGTCTCCCAGGCAGTTCCCTAGAAAAACTACGCAATCCCTGCCTGTTGACCCTTCATGCAGCCTGACCCATTCCTTTGGAAAATTGCACAAATCTAGCTGTTTAGCCCCTGCTGACTGTTTATTCCAGAAAATGAACAGAGCATGCCTACCTTTCCCTCCTACAGCCCAGACTATCCTTCCCAAAATCTGCGCAATTTTGCCTCCCAGTCGAGCCAGACATTGCAGACAGTCACTGTCAACTCAGATTGTCTATCCCCATCTTCCTATGACTCTTGCATAGTTTTCATCAACAGTTTCCTAGAGCCTTCATCCCACATCACAGCCCTGCTGCCTCTCCCAACCACTTGCATCTAAATGATCATGTGTCATGGTATACTAGGAGGTTTTGAATTTGATGTCACCTCGTCATGAGTGATTATAGGTACAAGTACACCAACAAACATGTCAAGACGACGAACGAGATGAACGAAGCGGGCACATGCAGATGGAAAGTTTCACCAACAGACGAACAAATGAAGCATGCAAAGTGGATGAATGTGACAAACATGCACCTTTGCGAACAAGTGAGCCTGTCAAGCCTTCCAACATGAAAGAAAGGAGAAACCTGTTAAAGCTTCGTCAGGCAAACCAAGGACCATCAATGACTCCGCACACTTCATCATGTGGAGGTGAAGCTATGATACACCATGAAGACATCCATCACTCAACAACACTGTAGCTCGACATGCACTCTAGCAGCAACACGAATGTACCAACATTGTCTTGTCAAGTCATGTCGAGTCAAGTCATGAGTCATGTTGCCCACATATCCACTATGGGCTTGTTGTCAATCAATGTGATGTAACATGGAAGTACAAGAGACCCACTTGTTGAAGAGTCATGTAAGTCAGAAAGTCATGGAAGTCGAACGGTCATGAGGGTAGTCAAACAACCACAAGGGTCAGTTTCACCCTTGGCTATAAATACCCCCCTCATTTGTACATGAAAGGACTTTTCACCTCAGCTCCTCCCACATAGCCAAGAGAGTCTGTAATCTTTTCTTTGAGGAGTAAGTAGTGGCTCCAATGCCCCGCTGATGGGGTTAGTGATGTATGGTGTAACGATGTGTCTTGGAACTTTCACTTAATTCAGAAGCCTGTTAACAGGCCAACACGTTTTCACACATGTATTGTATTTGTTGTAAGACTGATCTTTAACACTTGTAATGCATGTTGCTTTAACCCTTGTTCTACATTTGAACTGATTAATTTGTTGTAATGCATAATCTACTAATGGAAATGTGTTGTATATGTTGTTAATGTTGTCTTGTCTTTGTTGATTGCTCTGTCGGACATTAGACAGACCTTTCTCATGAACCTTGCTGTAACGACCATTGCACTCATTCAGACTATTCCATGAGTGCTGTATGTGTTATCTTACCTTGTATGTTGTGACTGTCTCATCTGAGTGGACTGCTCCATTGGAAGCTGTGTATGTCCTTTTGTGTTGTGTGTTCCTAGCCGAGTTGGGACTAATCCCTTTCAACCTAGAACTAACCTTCACCTTCTTCCCCTCACAGTGAAAGAATCATTGACACAAGTACACTTACACTCACCAGGCACGCGAACCTCGCTTCTCGAAGTCGAAGCAAACCACTCTTCTGTGCTGACAAGCAAGAGTTGAGTCAAATCCTTAAGACAATGACAATCGGGCCATCATACTAGATGGACTCCCACACCAAATGGTGTGAGGTCTAGTTGGGAATTCATACCAAGGTGATGCCCTAAATGTTGGCGGGCCCAACACCATCAACACAGGGGAAAATAATTATCTCCAACCGTTGATATTTTTACTCAACCTAGAAATGAGGCTATTAAAGTGTTTTCAAACATTGAAGCTCTAGCAAAAATGGGTCATCCTTGCCCAACATTCCCAGGTGTGCTACAAATATTTCAATTATGTCCCTAAAGGCCCTATCCTCATAATACCAACTAAGTCTAGGTGCATGCTAGTTAACCTTAATAGACATTAAATCACCATATTTGATTTGATTTGGCACAATTTAAGAGAAAAAGAGAGTAATGGATTTTACCTAAACCATATTGACAAACATAATTACAGCAAATAATACCTTCATTATCTACTTGGGACAATAGGATACTAGTAATTATCTATTCACAATTGCATGCTTGTGGAGAGATGAAGCAAGCAAGCAGTGAGGAACTAGAAAAGAAAGAAAGGAAGCTTATTCTTACATACATGTTTATATTAGGAATTGATATGTTGTTATATTTTCAATATATTGCATGTCATTGGTTGGATTTAGCTTCAACCTTTGGATACATACACATTAAATAAAATATTAACCTCACCTCAAATAGTGGTAAAGCTACAAATATTAGAAATCTTAGTCATGCATCCCAAACCTATCACAATTATAGTTATTAACAACTGAATATTAAGCTTTTGAAACCCAAAATAAATCAAATCCCTTTGATTTCCCAACTGTATATTACTACACAGACACATGAAATCACACTTACATTCCCTCTCATATGATTTGGATTATCTGTAGTATTAAGTACTCCATTATCAATCTCATGGTTAGTTAACATGTCTTGTTAACAAGTTGGGATTGGCTACTTTATAAAAAATTCCTAGATTTCAAAAGAGAAGTGACATAAGAAGAATCAATATTTCATTACAAATATTGATCAAAACCTTAGTAATTGGATCAACCAACACATGAAAAATGAACCCTCCCTTATAATGTTTCATCCAAAAATTCTTTCATTCATTTGATGACATTACCTTAAACAAATTCGTTCAACAAAAAAAAAGAAAAAAAAGAAAACAGAACAAAACAAAACAAAACTAAAAAACTATTCAATTTTTAAGCGAGAATAAGACCAACCTTCTAGGAGGTGTCAATTATGAGTACAAATGTTAAATAATCAAGAATTAAATTCACTATATTTTCCTTTGTTGGAAAAGACTTAAATGATATTGAAAGAACCATGTTTTTATTAAAAGTGTTCATAAAAACCTTAGTAATTAGTTCAACCAACATGTAAAGGATGAGCCTTATATTAAAATGGTTTATCCCACAAATTAATTTTGTTTGTGTGTCTGTTATCCACAAATTATTTGTGTGTGTTGTTGTAACGTAATTTGGTTTTGATAAGTTAGTATATTAGTCAAAAGAAATAATTTTAAAATGATAAGCTTGCATATGGATGCAAAAGAAAGAAGAATAAAGATGTTAGGACAATTTGATATTTTATAGGCATCCATATTAATAAAATGATAGGTGTTCGCTGCCCTAAATAAAGAAGGAATAAGAAAAATAAAATGTTAGGGAATCAAAAAGAAAATAAAGGCTTCAATTTCATATTATTATAAATGCAAAGGCTGTTAGTCCAAATGCTCCACATCAGAAAATGACAAATTATGTTAATATATAATGAATTCCTTAATCAGGATTTATTCTTTGATTATAAACTTTGGAATTTCAATTATATTATAATGCACAAGTTTAATTTGACCCAAATCAATAAACGACAAAAAGTCTTGTTGGTTTTGAATAATGAAGGTGCATGATCTAACAGTTGATCTACTCCTCGCCCAAATCAACGACAAGAAGAGATTTGACACCACCCCCCCAACTCTTTCACATTAACACGACGGGGGGAGGGGGTCTGCAACGCGGTTTCCATGGCGGACTCCCCGACCTTACATGTCACCCTCACATCTCTCCGCACCCCCCCCGCCCCACCAACACCCCCCCCCCCCCCCCCCCCCCCCCCGACACCCCCCCCAAACCCCACCCCCCCCACACACACACAAAACCACAAACAACTCCCTACCCCCCCCGCAAATCACTCGTGGTTTTCTTCGCCAACGGCTCTTTCACCCTGCTAAAAAGCCGTTATCCCTCCACCAATCCTGAGATGACTCCCCACCTATCTGTTGCTTATTCCTCCCTTCCGTTACCTCTTTACATGCTTATCCCCCCGTTCGACATACCCATTGTATCCACCTACTACAGTCCCACTCTATTTTAGGCCGCTACGGTTATTAACAAAACTGGTATTGGCCTCTTATAAATAAAATGAAACTAGCCTCATTGTCACTTTCTTTTGATTATTATCCATTGTTTGCAAGTATACAATGATTGCAAAACTTCTGGTATTTTGTTTAGACTGTCACTTATAACCATATTTCTTCCTGTCTGCCACCATGGCCCCAAAATCAAAATCCAAGAAGCAAACCGTAGAGGAAAGTACTGTCACCTTGACCCAACTTGACTTGACCATATTCCGATTGTTGATTCACTATTCAAAGTTGTAGAGGCCAAGTGCGAGTTTTATTTTTATGAACTACACTTATAGCTTAAACAGAATTATTTGGATGAGCAAGATCCGATTAGGTTTTGGGAGTCCCTGTTACCTTTTTACAGTTTCACAAAGGCATATGAATTCCTAGATCTTATTACCTGGTGTCAAGCTAAGTATGACCCTATGGAAAGGGCATTCATGGCTCAGAATGGAGACATTATGATAACAATTTTTGCTCAAACTATAAATGAAATGCTCTTAGTTCCTTAAATTGACTCCTTGACTCAATTCTCACCAGCAACACTTATGGATCTATACTATAATTCAAATTTCCCACAGACAGCCCAGATATTCGAAATCTTTTTGCCTGAAGATGTAGAATTGCCCAAAAGAAATCCACCTTACTCATCTGCCATGTTTCCTGAAGCCTCTAGACATTACATTTCCCTGCTTTCCTATTTATTAGGATACCTTGATGACCAGTCTGTGGATGAAGTAATCCTTGGTTTATTATATATTTTCAATAAAGACCAACAACCAACATTCATGTATAATTACAACCAATTTTTGGCTGATAATATACATGAACAATTCATGAACTTCACTGTGCAGGGAGTGTTCAATTACAACTCTGTAATTGTCTACATGCTTCTTTTCCAATAGGGTGATCTGTTACCAATCAAAATCACCAAGCAAGATGAACAAGGAGTGAATCAATCAATGATTCACTGGACATAAATGGTCAGGGAAAATTCTACCACCTCATCATTTGCAGAATTTGTGGATGCATTTATACATCTAGTGGTACAACTCCTTAACAACTAGACAAAGCCCAAAATTGGGAATGAAATTAAAAGGATCCTACACCTAAGTGAACAAACCAAGACTGGTGACTAGTATTTATACCAGAACTACACTGAGATAAGAATATATGGTTGTGAGCTTGCACCATACAAGCTGCCTAAATATGTTCCTTTGAGAATATTTTCTCTAGAATATATCAGGCAGATGATTCACATGGATGAGCTACATTTTGTGTCAGGTAAAAGAAAGTCTCAGTTCAAGCTCAAAGCACAGATTGGGTCATTTATTTGCAACACCAGATCAACTAGTGTTGAGGTAGATGCATTATTGAAGAAGATGAATTTCCAGCCTAGTTTCACCTGGTCCTATGATCCTTTTGGCATCATTTCTGCCTTAAGGGTTAGTTTCAAGATGACTCCTTATAACCATACTCCAAGGCCAGAATTGAGAAATTTATGAATCAAGAAACATGGGTTGATGGGACTCTTCAAGAAGCAGATGAGAAGGTTGTGTCTACTCCCACTAACCAGACTCCAGTTGCTCAGAGTAAGCAACAAAAAAGGTTGAGAGAGGAAACTTCATCCACTAAAGATGTTCTGAAAGGATTCATTTTTAGAAAAAGAAACCTAAAGTCAGCTTGATCACATCAACAAAAGAGACTCCACCAGTGATCATTGATCTTGGAGATCCAGAAGTGTCTACATCAGCAGGAGTTAGTACTTCAACCACTCCTCCCACAGTTAGTGCTTCAACTACTCCTCCTACAACTTCACCTTCTAGAGAGCCTCTAGAAATTATTCAGTCAATAGGAACCAACACTTTGGATGATTCAAACATATTTTCAAGGTTCCTAGAAATTAAGCAGAAAAATGAGACTTTAAAGTCCAATGTGTACAATTAGTTCTAGAAGAAAACTTCCACCTCCCAACATAGGCTCCTTTCTGCTTTTGACAGTGAGAAGGGAAGAATGCAAATGGCTTTCTTACAAGCCCATATTCCATTTCCTAAATCACCATCTGATTACAAGAAGATTGTGTTTTCATTTGACACTAGTCAAATCCATCCAATTGACCAGATGGACATGCATAGACAAACTGGTGAGATGCTATTTTCTACTATGACAACCACATCCATGTCTCTTTCTAAACTCAGGACTGCTCTATCAAATGTTCAGTCCCAACTTAAGTTAGAAAAGATCTCCTCTCTAGCTAAAGACAATAGAATAAAATCACTAGAGGATTTTGTGATTAAAGTGGGATATGATCCCAAGGATGTAAAAGCTGCAGAACTACTTCTTAAGAAGAAAGATGCAGACATTGCTGCATTGAAGAAACAGTTGAAGTTTCCTTCAACAGAAGATCCCCTGACCAAGGATATGGCAGAAACTAAACAACAAAAGGAGGATATGCTCAAGCTTATTATTGAGTAGAATATACAATTGAAGAAGATGGAAGAACAGATTGAAGAGCTATTGAAGGAGAAGGAAACAACACAATTTTCCATGGTGCCCATTACAATAGTCCCAATAGTAGTTGCAGGTACAGAGCCTAGTTCCTCATCTACAACCATTGAGTCTACATCAACAACAACTGACCCAACTAGATTAGCACAGGAACTGTCAATCCAAAAGTAGGAAAAACATAAGCTTCTACAGAAATTTCAATATATGGAATTGCATAAAGTGCAAAATGATACTAAGTATCTAGAATAAATGCAAAAGACTCACAAATTAGAGCTTAAAATCCAGAAGTTGGAGAGTGAGTCACTGATGGTAGACACTTTGGCTCATGCCAAGGAGAGTATTTGGACAAAAATCAGTCAATCCATGACAGATGTATGGCCATCCATACAGATTATTTTTGAGCAGTAGGAGCTCATTACTAGGTGCAAAGCAGCGATTGAAGAACAAAAAGCAGCCTTGAAGACCAAGCCAACATAAGCCAAAAATATGATCAAGTTTTTAAATTCAAATATCAAAGAGGAATTAGAAGAAATAAACATCTCAGACAGAACAACCACCATCTTAGAAATCAAAAAGGTATTACAGAAAAGGAATTTTATCAATCAATTGGAAACTAAGTGTCAAAACCTGGAGATTTTTGTCAAGATATTTCATTCCAAATTTAATGTTTTAAATTAGAAAGGATTGCCAAGATTAGTAGGTTTGAATGATAAGTTGATTAGATTAGATGATTATTGCAAGGAGTTATATGCTATTGCAGTAGACAAAGCCAAATTTGTAGGAGTGAAAGGACAGATAACAGGGAGGGATTTTCTAGAAGCCTTGGAATATGATTTAACCATCTTACATGAAATCAAGCACTTGTTTCTCACCAAGCCTAATTTCGAAAGATATATAGAGGCATATGAAACAAATAATGTAAACTTTGAAACGGGAACTATAAACTCAAAACGAGAACTCTGGCCAAAAAACCTCGAAAAAACATCAAAAATAGTGCTAAAAACGAAAAGTGTGTATACTGGAACGATGATTTTATTTTTTAGGGGTCAATTTTGAACATGTTTTAAAAATGGCAGTGACTACAAAATTTACTACAAAATTTTCGTGCAAAATATAGCTTCAAAACGGAAAAGTGACGATACTGGAATGATGATTTTTTTTTTAGGGTCAATTTTCAAACTTAAAAAAAAATGCTAATAAAACCAAATTTTTATGTGCCAAACCAAGTTGTTTATGAGGAAAAAAACACATTATTGTTTTTGGTAGAATATCATTTTTCTTTTCTAAGTATAAATTCAACATGTCCTCAACCATAAGATTAACAACAACAGTGCTATGTTTTTTTTTTTTGTTTCAATCCCACCATCTACTTCATGAGTAACATATTTCAATCTCTTCATGTCAAACACCATCCATTGAATTAATGGTCAGATCAATAATCCAAATCTATTGCACATGACAAGCTCCTACATTCTCTTATATAGAATCTACTTTATATATCAATGTTGTGTCATGAGCTTTCATTTGGCTATTCATTTCACGTTTACTAGTCTCTAAGTGAATTTACCAATTATTAACAAGTGATATAGAGGTAATTACATACTATAATTGGCTCAATTAAACTAGTCAACAGTTAATACTAATATGTACAATAGTTTAAAATCAATTTAACAATTAAAAATTCTTACAATGATAAAACTAGTTTTTTATGTCTGCAAAAATTCAATTCAACAAATATACTATTTGTAGAAAATAAATCTATTACTAGGGCTACAATGTTGCTATATAAATTTACTACAACTACTTTTTATGAAATAATTGCAAGGGTTATTGAAAGAAACAAGGTATAACCACTGGGAAGAAAATAAGGTACATCTAATAAAATACAGTATGAATATGTTTTATAAAATACAATATAGTGGATAAAATAGAGTATAGCTATTTTACAAAAAAAATTAAATAATTTACAAATATAAAAAAATGAAATATTTCCTAAGTTAGAAAATAACAATTTGAATTCATTGAAATATATATGGATAGAAAGAAAACATATTTATATATTTACACAGAAAAATAACTTAAAATTAGCATTACCACTTCTTTAGAGTCACCCTTGCTCTAGAGTAGAATTGGTAATCACAAGCATACACACACTAACCAGCAAGATTAGAAGCAATTACTCTTTGAATTTAAGGAAAAAATGATTAAACACCAAAACAATAAAATCCCTTAAACTTAGTTCTCTTAATTTTTATACAAAAACTACTTAACTATAATAACTTCCTACTAAATTCTAGTGTTTTTTCCCTTAGTGTCTAGGAATATGACCATTTTTAAGTGTTTATACTTAGTACCAAGTAAACAAAACTAATTAAAACTTATTTCCTAGTATGAAGGAAGGCAGCCACTTCTTAGTGAAAAAACATATAAGTATTTATACTTAGTATGAAGTACAAGAAACTAGTTAACTAACTATTGCATCATGTGCTTATTTTAGCCTATAATTAAGCCAATTGGCATGAGTGGAATGACATTAAATTAACTAACTATTGCATCATGTGCTTATTTTAGCCTATAATGAAGTCAAATGGCATGAATGGAATGGCATTAGTGGTCTAAAATAGTGGAATGAAAAATCTTACGCTAACTTACGATTACAAAATTTTGAAATTACTATCAAACAAATTCAAATCTAAAAATGCATTTTGACTTCATACGCACAAGTCTATATATATAGAAGCGAGCGGCTATTGTCTGTTCATCAAATAAAATCGCATAGCAAAATTGTAGTGCTATGGCTCAATTTCTTGCTCTGTTTCCACCAAATTCAGTGATGAATCTTCCATCCCTCAACGCACTGCCAATTACCATGGAAACATGTGGGATGATGACTTCACACTTTCTCTGAACTCGCCCTATGGGGTATACTTTCAATCTCTCTCTCATGGGGCCGATTTGTAGATTTGTCATCCGCTCTTTCCTTTGCTTTTAGTCACATATTTTTAGCTCTTTCTTTTAGATATTTTTTGGGGCTTGTTAGCTATCAGTGCCATGATAAATCCATCTTTGTGATCTATATATTTTAATTCCATTGTACTGAATCAGGCACCTAGATATTATGAACGCGCTGGAAAGCTTATTGATGAGATCAAGCATATGCTTTTGAGCGAAATGGAAGATAACAATTACGATTTAATCAAACGTCTGTAGATAGTAGATACATTGGAATGCCTTGGAATTGATCGACACTTTCAACCTGAAATAGAAATGGCAGCTCTAGATTACATTTACAGGTTAGTCGTTTCCAAAGACGTGAAGAAATTTAGTTTAGCGATTACATATATCTGCACATTGATACTTTGGGGTTGTCTTCTATTCGTTCGTTTAAAGCTGACTGTTTGAGCTGAGTAGATATTGGAACGAAAAGGGTATCGTGGTGGGATCAAGAGATTTTCTCAGCAAAGATCTTAACACTACAGCTTTAGGTTTTCAGGCTCTCCAACTGAATCGTTATAACGTATCAGCAGGTGGTATAAACGCTATTGATTTTATATTGCATGTTAAGGTAGAATATACCCTTTTAATGTGGTCAGAAAGTACCAAGTGAAATAGTTCAAATGGTTAACTTAGTTGAGATGTAGTTATTGTTGTAGCATTAATCTTGTTTATTTCCTGAAAATTTTCATTGATTTGATTCGGTACGTATATTACTTAGTTACCAAGTAGGTGTGTTGGAGTATTTCAAGGATGCAAACGAGAAGTTTTTTGGCAATTACAATGGAGATAATGAAGTGAGAAGCATGCTGTCGTTACTTCGAGCTTCAGAAATTTCATTTCCCAGAGAAAAAGGGATGGAAGAGGCGAAGGCATTCACACGAGAATATCTAAATCAAGTTTTGGCTGGACGCGGGGAAGTCACCGACGTAGATCAAAGCCTTCTGGAAGAGGTAAACAACACACACATTTTTAGGGTACCTGAAATTGAAAAAGGATGATTTCCATTGTTTATAGAGGATTTGACATGATCACTGTTGTTTAGGTCAAGTACGTGTTGGAGTTTCCATGGTATTGCAGTACGCCCAGATGGGAGGCTCATACCATGGAAACCCTGTCAACAAAAGCTAAGAAGAATCAATCCTATACTACTTCCAACTATTGAGAACGAGCTTAAAAAGCTGCTTGGTGATCATACCATAGTACCTTTAAGGTACTCTGACTGGGTAGCCAACTTAGTTCCTGTCAGAAAGTAAAATGGTGAGATTAGGCTATGTATAGATTTCTGAAACCTAAACAAATCATCTTTAAAGGATAACTATCCATTGCCCAAAATGGATCATCTAATTCAAAAAGTTTCAGGTACAAATAACATTTATATGCTAGATGGATTTTCTAATTACAACCAGATCATGGAAAGTCAAGCTGACCAAGACGAAACTTATTTCACCACTCCTTGGGGTACATTTATGTATGCTAGAATGAAATTTGGATTGACAAATGCTGGAGCCACTTTCTAGAGAGCCATGGATCTAGCACTTGTAGGTAAAACATCTGAATTTACTATCATTTATTTAGATGATTTAACTATTTTCTCCGATTCTAATGAAAATCATTTAAAACACTTGAGCAAGGTTTTTGACAGGTGTAGGAAATTTAGCGTATCCATTAATCCGAAGAAATCTTTATTTGCTGTAAAGGAAGGGAAATTACTTGGGCATATAATCTCCAAGGAGGGAGTTATAATTGACCCAAAAAGAGTTTTAGCTATTTAGACCCTATATCTACCAAGGAATAAGAAAGAGATACAAAACTTCCTTGGAAAGATTAATTTTCTCAGAAGGTTCATCCCTAATTATGCAAAGATAGTTAATGATATAACTGATATGCTAAAGAAAAACAATGAGGTGAAATGGACAATTTATGCTAGATATTCTTTTGATCAGATAAAAAATGCTATATCTGAGGCTCCTACATTAGCAAGTCCTGATTATTCTTCACCTTTTGGAATACTTTATTTTGCACCCAAGAAAATCTTAGCTGTTGTACTTTTATAGAAGAACACAAATGGTGATGGCCAACCTATAACCTTTTTTTCCAATTTTATGAGGGATGTTGAACTTAGGTATGATATTATTGAAAAAAATCTTATGCCTTAATCCAAGCCCTCAAAGCCTTTAGAACCTATGTCCTACATTCACACATTACAACTTATGTCCCTAATCATGCTGTTAAAATTGTTTTGACCTAGCCTGATACTGATGGAAGACGAGGGAGATGGATTGCTAAAATCCTTGAATTTGACCTTGAAATTAAGACCAAAAAGCTAGTAAAGGGCTGAGGCTTGGCCAAATTGTTAGCTAAATCCAATTGCAAAGTATTGGGGATAAATATGGTTTCTGAAATTTCACCTGGGGAGAATCCATAAGAACCTTCCTCAATTTTATCTAGGGAGAATCCACAAGAACCTCCTCCTCTTATAAAAGGGGAGAACCCACAAGAACCTCTTTCTTCAGATCAAGCCATTCTTGTTCACTTATATCATAAATATCTACTCTCTGATTGGTACTCTGATATTATGCAGTTTCTTAGGTATTTTCAATGTCTAGTTGATCTTCACTTGAAGCAGTGCAAAGCCATGAAGCTTAAAGAAGTAAAATACTGCATTATCAATGCTAATCTATACTAGAAAGACCATCTTAATATCATTCTTCTTTGTTTAACTAAAAATGAAACAGAGGGAATTATAGATTAGTTCCATGCAGGGTTTTGTGGTGGACACTATGCCTGGAGAGAAACAACCTACAAAATTTTAAAAGCAGGTTTCTACTGGCCCACACTTTTTAAAGAAGTTGGAGCAAGAGTAAGAAGTTGCATACCATGCCAATTATTTGCAGGGAAACAAAAACTGTCAACACTTCCTTTAGTTCTAGTATTGGTTCATGCTCCTTTTCTACAATGGGGGTTGGACTTTATAGGGCAAATTCATCCACAATCAAGTAATCAACACAGATGGATTTTAATTGCTATAGACTATTTTACCAATTGGGTAGAAGCCATACCTATTAAAAATGCAATTGATACTATTGTGATTAAATTCCTTGAAGAAAATATCCTATCAATATTTGGATGTCCTCAACATATTGTTATAGATAATGCAACAACTTTTAGTAGTGTTAAAATGATTGAGTTCTGTCAAAAGTATTCAATCCTATTACACCATTCTACACCATACTATCCACAGGGTAATGGGCTAGCAGAGTCCTCCAACAAGAGCTTAGTTAAGGTCATTAAGAAGACTCTTGAAGACCATAAAAAGAGTTGGGACAACCACCTAATCCATGCAATTTGGGCAAACAAAGTTTCTCCTAAGAGATCAACAGGCAAGTCTCCTTTCCAATTAGTTTATGGCAAGGAAGCAATTTTTCCTACTCATTTAGCTTTACCTGTTATGAGATTCCTTCAGGAATCCTAGGAAGAAAAAGATGATTTCTCAAGGATTAATCAAATTATTGAGTTGAATGAAGTCATGGATGAAATTCAGTATAAGCGAAGGAAATACGAAAATAAGATGAAGGAATTGTTTGATAGAAAGGCTAGAGAAAGAAATTTCAAGAAAGGTGACCTAGTGCTTAGATGGGATACAAGGAGAGAAGATAAAGGCAAGCATGAAAAATTTGACAACCTTTGCTTTGGTCCATTTAGCATTGTAGAAGTCAAAGGGAACAATACATTCATCCTACAGAATTTGGAAGGAGAGTATTCCTCATTTCTAGTCAATGGGAAATACTTGAAACATTACATTCAATATTATTTTTTCATCCATTCATTCATCATATGTAAATATCTGGAGAATTTATTTTATTTTTGAAAAATTTGCAAGTGAGTATCTGCTTTAGAAAAGACTCCATGGCCTGAGAAGAAGGCACTTGGACCTTCTTGTTCTCTGCATCCCACAAGGGGAAGCTTTCGCTAGCTGGAGCCAATGTTGTAACATAATTTGGTTTTGATAAGTTAGTATATTAGTCAAAAGAAATAATTTTAAAATGATAAGCTAGGATATGGATGAAAAAGAAAGAATAATTAAAATTTTAGGACAATTTGGTATTGTATAGGCATCCATATTAATAAAAGGATAGGTGCTAGCTGCCCTAAATAAAGAAGGAAAAATACAAATAAAATGTTAGGGAAGAAAAAAGAAAAGAAAGGCTCCAATTTCATATTATTATACATGCAAAGGCTACTAGTCCAAATGCGCCACATTAGAAAATGTCAAATTGTGTTAATATATAATTAATTCCTTAATTGGGATTAATTCTTTGATTATAAACTTTTTCATTTCAATTATATTATAACGTGCAAGTTTGATTTGACCCAAATCAATAAACAACAAAAAGTATTGTCAGTTTCGAATAATGAAGGTGCATGATCCAACGGTTGATGTAGTCCCCACTTAGATCAACGATGGGGAGAGATTTTGCAACCCCCTCCATTCTTTCACGTTAATGTGACGGGGGGGTGGGGGGTGGTCCGTAAAGCAGTTTCCATGCGGACTCCCCAACCTTATGTGTCACCCTCACATCTCTCCACACCCCCCGCAGAAAACCACAAACAACTCCCTACCCCCCCGCAAACCACTCGTGGTTTTCTTCGCCAACGACTCTTTCACCCCCACTAAAAAACCGTTATCCCTACACCAATCCTGAGATGACACCTCACCTATCCGTTGCTTATTCCTCCCATCCGTTACCTATTTACACACTTATCCCCCCATTCGACATACCCGTTGTATCCATCCATTGCAGTCCCGCTCCCTTGCATTTAAATCCACTACGGTTATTAACAAAACCATTACCCCTTCCTGCATCTTATAAATAAAACAAAACTGGCCTCATTGTCACTTTCTTCTGATTATTCTCCATTGTTTGTAGGTATATAGTGATTGCAGAACTTCTAGTCTTTTGTTCAGACTATCACTTATAACCATATTTCTTCCTGTCTGCCACCATGGCCCCAAAAGAAAAATCCAAGAAGAAAACCATAGAGGAAAGTACTGTCACCCCGACCCAACTTGACCTTGACCATATTCTGATTGTTGATTCACTATTCAAAGTTGCAGAGGCCAAGTGTGAGTTTGATTTTTATGAACTACACTTATGGCTTAAACAAAATTATCTAGACTAGCAAGATCCAATTAGGTTTTGGGAGTCCCTGTTACCTTTTTACAGTTTCCCAAAGACACATGAATTCCTTGATCTTATTACCTGGTGTCAAGCCAAGTATGACCCTGTGAAAAGGGCAGTCATGGCTCAGAATGGAGACATTTTGATAACCATTTCTGCTCAAACTATAAATGAAATGCTCTTAGTTCCTCAAATTGACTCCTTGACTCAATTCTCACCAACAACACTTATGGATCTATACCATAAGTTAAATTTCCCATAGAGAGCCCAAATATTTGAAATATTTTTGCCTGAAGATGCAGAATTGCCCAAAATAAATCCACCTTACTCATTTGCCATGTTTCCTAAAGTCTCTAGACATTGTGTTTCCCTGCTTTCCTATTTATTAGGATACCCTGATGACTAGTCCGTTGATGAAGTAATCCTTGGTTTCTTATCCATTTTCAATAAAGAACAACAACCATCATTCATGTATAATTACAACCAATTTTTGGCTGATAATATACATGAACAATTCATGAAATTCACTGTGCAGGGAGTGTTCAATTACAACTCTGTAATTGTCTACATGCTTATTTTCCAATAGGGTAATTTGTTTATAATCAAACTCAACAAGCAAGATGAACAAGGAGTGAATCAATCAGTGGTTCACTAGACAGAAATGGTCAAGGAAACTTCTACCACCTCATCATTTGTAGAATTTGTGGATGCATTTATACATCCAGTGGTACAACTCCTTAACAGACAGAAAAATCCAAGAATTGGGAATGAAATTAAAAGGATCCTACACCTAAGTGAACAAATCAAGACTGGTGACTGGTATTCATACCAGAACTACATTGAGATAAGAATATATGGTTATGAGTGTTATAGACATTTTTGTGCCTTACAGCTCTAAGCATGAAATGTCCATAAACCAAGGGATCCTAAGTCCCTAAAAGTGTTGTTCTAGCCCCTAAAGGAACAAGGTCAACAAATTACAGCTTCTCCCAGAAGTTCTCCACCAGAAACTGCTCAGAAATAGTCAAATCAGGATCATTTCTGCTGCTCCACTAGTTAGCTGCGTTGCATAGCACCCCAGTACACTAGCTAGGTGCGTTGCAACGCACCTAAATGCACTACCAGGGTGCGCTGAGCGGGAAATGACAAATGGCAGTGTCATTCCGCGAGGTGGACAGACAATGGAAGCTTCCAGAATCTTCCCCAATGACACTTGCCTCACTGAGTTCGACCAAGGATGAGTAAGAGGCTCTCAGTCTCCAAGTGGAAGCAAGAACTGAAAGAGAGAAGCCACTAGTCAAATCATAAGCTGACTCATCCTCTTTGCATACATCTATATATGGATCCCTCATCCCAGATATCCAGAGGCTGGAATTTTGTACATTGTAGAGAATTGCTGTTGGTTTTGAAATAGAGATCAGAGTATTGGGTGATTTATGCTTTGTTGGAGGTGAAGAGGGGATTCCTTTGCTGGGGGGCTGATGCTGGATCAGGAATCATCAGTTGTAACTCCTCCTGGACCTTCTTGTTATATCAATAAAACTATTTGAGTTTCTCCTACATGCTTGTGTATCAATGATGTTTTGTTATATTTGCATGTTTAGCTTAAATCTGATCCTAAGCTATTTATGAATATAAATCCATGTCTTTGTGTAGTTTTCTTCTTCTGTGATCTTGCAGGAACTTGGTGAAGCTGGACAAGTAAGGGAGCAGGTAGCTGGAAGCTGTCAAAGAGGAGAGAGATTGGATCAAAGGACTAGCGCAAGACACAGGTTGGTTCATCCTATTCCTCTTCGTTTATAGTTCATAAAGAAGAATACGAAAGTAGTTTTCTCTGTTTGTTTCTAAGGTACTGTCACACCTTAGTGGGATAAGGGCGTTTTGAGTAGACACTTTTCCCGTTAACAAAATGGCGACTCCGCCGGGGAACGTGTCTAGTTAGTTAGTTTGTGTTTCTCTTGTTGTTTTTTTCATAAACACAGAAGTAGCAATCGAACTGCATTTGCCATTATCAAATGCAAAGTAGACACCTGCTACTTCAATCCATTCACTAGATTTGTTTATGATTTGAACAACTGATTCACAAATGATCTGATTACCCTTTGTGATAGCTCTTAGACCTCCTTTAAATCCACCCTCTGATTGTGCATTACTGATTGCTTTTACTCGGCCAAAAACCATAGATTAAACTGCAAACCGTGACCCAGAACCCGGATAGAAGTCTCGTTTCTGCCCCAGCGCAGGCACAGTGAAGAGATTCTGCATTTCAATGCAGTTCCTGAGAGGGCTACCTGCGCTGCAATTCAGTTTCTCTGTGTAACAGGTGCGCTGATCAGCCTAGCCCTGTGCAGCTGAGGTTCTTTGCTTCATTTTTTCAGTTTTGTCTCTGATTTTTGCAGCCTGTGATCAGTGTGTGTCTGTTTAAAAACCCCTTTTCTTTAAGTATGGGGGATTACGCAGTGCATTATATTAGATATCATTTTTGGGATTCAACTGCGTTAAGTAAGTCATTCAAACGTATGACCATTTCTTTGCCTTAATTCCGCCTCCTTTGTACAAAAAGACTGTAGATGTTCTTTGTGTGTTTGTTACATCATTTACAGTTTTCCATTGAAAGAGTAGAATAGTCATACTGTCGTCCTTGGATTTAGATCTGTCGTAAGTGTCGATTTTGATCTTAGGAGAAAGTTTATTTGCTGTTGACAGTCGATTATGCTTTTACTTTTGCCTTTGGTTTGAATTTGTCACTTTCTAGTGTCGAAACGAGTGTTTATTTCAAAATCATAAAGCGTCGTAATCTTCTCTACCTTTTGATTTCGAAAAGAAACTTGTTTGTGTTGTCACTTGAAAGCAAATTCAGATTTGTACATCAGCTTTCTTTTTAGGCATCAATATTAAGAAAGTGAAAACAAATACATGCATATGTGCATTTGCATATTGATAGTCTGTTTGGCTTGATTTAGGAAAAGTGCATTTACAGTGTGCTCTTTGCTCTTTGAGAAAAGATTGTGTCTTTCTTTTCCCCTTGTAGCTAGGATTTTCATTGCTGAAAAGAGATAAAGGTTTGCTTATCATCTTTAGATTACATTTTAGGAATTACATCTACATCTCGTGGTGATCCCAAAAGGCAAACTTCTAAGAAAGATCAACTTAAAATAAATTGAATGAATCTAACAACGCTTTGGAACTTAACGCACAACATTTAGAGGTCTAGGCTAGAGACGTATTCCGGTGTCGTAAAGCCTGGTAACTGTTCTCCTCACTGATGGTTGGGTGATTCCTCCACTTTGAGATAGATAAGTGCCAGTACAGACTTGTGCTCCCACGTACCGTCGAGTATATATTGGGAGACCCCTATAGGCTTAAAACCTTTTATCCATAGGAAGCCGTGTCGGCCACCCTACTGATCGCAATGCACCGAACACAGCATTCGGGAAGATTGACTACTGTACCGTAAAAAGTATTCTGCAGTTTTGCGATTGGTTTGGTACTCCCTCTACCTAGATCTCTAGAGCAGTCCCTTTCGTTCCTTTTCAGACTCCTTAATGGAAAAGGTCCATCTGAGCACTTGTCACTTCAGGCTCATTAAAAATCGAAGGAGACTAGAGTCATCTTTTGTTTTTTCTCGACTCTTAAAAACTGAAAAAACAAGTTGTGTCAAAGCGTCTTAAAATTTATTTTAAATGGAATATTCATACCCTTTTCCTACGTTGATCTTAGGTTGAGAAAATGGAGTCTACCAACCAAGGAATCCCCCTTGGTGGAAATCCTAGTCCCTTCTCCTCTTGGGGAGATGTTGGCGCACCCCATATGGCCACATTGTCGCTTCCAGGACTGACAATTGGCTTGCCAGTATGGCTCTTCTCAACCAATGTCGTTCAGAACACCACCATTCCTGAACAATCGAATCAACAATTAGACGAGTCCAGAGTTGCCCACCAACCTTCTACTTCCTCTAATTCTTCCTCTCCTCCTTCCTCTTCGCTTGATGGGGCTGGAAAAGCCAAAACTCAAGTTCCTAAGGAGAAGAAGGAGAAGAAGAAGAAAGAGAAGAAGAAGAAGGAGACAAAGGCGAATGGGGGAAAACGAGTGTCGTCTAACGAAAATCCACACACTGCACCGACCAGGCCTAAATCACCATGTGTCATTTGCAAAGGAGACCACTTTCACAGAGATTGTCCTTGCATCCCTCGGATACTAAGGGACTGGTCTCCTCGTTTGCACAATCTGGTGTCATCAACCTCTGATGATCATGTTGAAAGCACACCGTCAACTAGCGAAAGTGAAGCCCCAGGACAAAAAGGGAAAGCTAGATTTCCCTGTAAACTGTGCGAAGGCAATCATGCCGTCCACCGTTGTCCCTTCTTAGACGAAGCGAAAAGAGTTTTGGATGATCGTCCGGTTTCACCGTTACAACTTCCTCCTGGATATAAAAAACTCTTGCCGAGTCCGTCGCTAGTTGAGAATCCAGCTGGCCCGCTCAAGTGGTCAGCTGAAGCGCCTATCATCGAAGATAAACCATCTGAATCCATACCAGATGAAAGTCAAAAGGTCGAGGCGGCAGTTGACCCGGTCTTGCCTTCAGAGGTTTTATCTTTGGATGATACAGTCACTGAAGAGAACAAGGATGACATCGTCCAAATTCTCTTCATCAACACAGACTCCGACGAACATGGGGGCAATCTACCCATTCCCTTACCGCAGGAGGGAAGTTCGTCAGAGCCATACCCGGCCATCTACTCGGTCCCACCTCCAAGCAACCTAGTTGTCTCCTTCGATTGGAATCAACTAGGCAGACCCCGTTTACCAGCAAGCATACCATTCCGAATTATCGTTCAAATATATAGAATGGTCATGCCTGGTACCATCATAGATGAGGGGGCTTCTGTGAGTATCCTTTCCTCTATTGCTTGGAAAGCGCTTGGTTCGCCATCGCTGTTGCCTGAGATGAGAAATCTGACAGGCTTTGATAAAGGAACCAGTCGACCTTTAGGGATCCTTCCCAATGTGCCCATAACATTGAGAGGGAAGACAGTTCAAATGAACGTAATGGTAGTTCAAGGACCCTTGGATTATAACCTACTCCTTGGACGAGACTATATTTATTGCATGGGAGCCATCGTCTCCTCACTCTTTAGAGTAATGTGTTTTCCGCACGAAGGAAGAGTGGTCAAGCTCGTGGACCAGCTTTCATTTCCCGGATCACGCATAGCAAATAGTCATATACCATCCCTAAATGGTCTCTTCACGCAAGAAATGTCTCAATCCCCGGTCCGTCCTCCCGATGAGCGCGAGTAATTCAGAGGGATATGACTGAAACCCAGGGGGCATGCGTACTGGTCTGCTTCGGCAGGAAAACTTCGGGTATAGGGTAGATTTCCGCGGGAGAATATGACTAGTCTGTACCCTGTCCATGATTGGAAGAGGGGTTATTCTAGAACAAGATTCTCTTGTCAAAGTTATGTGAGTTGACAGAATAGAGTCACTCGCCTTTGTTTATCTCGGTAGACATCGCCGAAGAAGTGTTTTGTTTGCACCGCGCATCGAGCAATCTTTGGGTAACCTGTAAGAGGTAGGCCTCTCCCGGTAAAACAAATGTTTTATTGGAATGAAGAAGGGGTAACCTTGAAACCATATTTTATACCTGGGGGCATGAAAACCTTTTGGAGTGCAAGCGAGGGGTGGCTATTTATTTTTTAAATTTTTAGGACCTCTAACCCTTTAAACTCGTAGGATTAGTCGTCACCTAACTTGCATAAAGAAAGGATGTGGGGCAAAAATCTAAAAGTTGCCGTTTTATATGAGACATTCTTATCATATGACTAGATTAATTGAGAAATTTTAGCACATAGTTCAAGCTCATTAAAAAATAAACATAAGACATGAGCAAATGTTTCCACCCGCGTTTAAGCTCGTTAAAAAATGAACTATTCCCCGGCAAATAACCACCGTGAATGAAGCATTTCAGCCATTAAAGCCTTGGTCGTGTTTGCACCGTCACCTCCACTTTTCCATTGGCCGATCATTCACCTCCATTTGATTGTTTACCCATTTTGAGGAACAGCTGCGAAGAGTGATTTCACTAGCCATCCTTGTGACACTGCCGTGATTGGAAAATTCCAAACCTTACTTGGAATCAGCTGCTACCCTTTTTATCACTCGTTCCTCAAAAGACGAGTCTTCTTTAAGCTCTTTTCAACTGACTCATAAAATATGAAAAGATTGCCGAGTTTTGGCCTTCCAGCTCATTAAAGCGACCAGAAGCGCTATCCCTCCTCTAGATTTTAATCTTTTTGGACCTGAGGGATTATTGCACAAAAAGATCAAGCGCTTGTTTTGTTCGGCTCGTTAAAACTATCGAAAATTCATCCCTTCTGTATTGTTTTATACTTTTTCGGACTTAAGGGATTAGATGACGAAAAAGGAATTTCGGAGTTACCTTTACGTACCTTTTCAGACTCTCTAAAAATGAAAAGGACCGAGTTATCTTTGTCGTTAAACTCGTTAAAAAGATTAATAGCGACAAACTTGTCTTTAGACGAGAATGAGTTTCACTATCGCTAGGCTCGTTAAAACATAGCGATTGGTTTGCCCGAAGGGAAAATTATAGAACAAGCATATGTTATCCTCCTCAAGCTTGACAAAAATAAAGAGGTACTGGTCAGCAATTACTGGAGAAAAATTGGGAAGAAACTCAAAGAATCTTTATTGGTAGCAAGTCTCTTTTGAACATGACACTTCCACTCCGTGCCTGAGTTGGGTTGGGTTGTTTCATTCACCGGTCACATCACCATGGTCACGCCATACCATCCACATTTGGGGTAAATTCTACCAATCCATCACATAAGTGTCGCCGACATGTTCAAGAGAAGTCATCCAGAGAAGTCATCCGTGTCCCATCCACTACCATACATTATACTTCATTCTTTCATGACCGCCATCCTGAACCATATATCATCAGATCGTTTTCACCTCCATCAAAATCATTTGCTCCGTTCCGTGTCATTGATGTGGGATTCATCAAGGCCCTCCTTTGACGGATCGCTTCTTGTCGACATCAACTCATTATCCAAGAAGTTGATCTAGGAACACCCCATTCAGTAGTTTGAAGCTTGCATGCCTCAATGGCAAGTTTCTCACTTCCAGCGACAGGTATACATCAATGACCTTCGACCAAAAGATTTTGCGTGGTGTTCGACGCCAAGTCCTTTATTCACACCACGCGAATTGTACTGCAGTACCTTGAGGGTCATCATCATTATCGGTGATTCCTCTCGCGCTTGTTAATAGTTTACATCACTGACTGGTAATCAAGCAATGTCTTTCCATGTTCGACTTCAAAACATTTCTCACATGGATCGACTTGTACTTCGAGTAAAGATCGGACGAGATTGAAGACCCCGGATCTAGTTTCATCCATCCGGGCTGTGATATATATTCAGGAAAATAAAGACATTGAAATGTACAACATTGCAGCACAGATAATCATCCTACCAAAAGGGATGATGGCTCTATCAGAATCATCAGTCTACCATCAGACGATTGTCTGTCCTATGTACATGAAAATGAATTTATAAAGCTGAGCATGGGAATGCCTGCCTTAGCTAGATCATGAAAACAGTATGAAGATAATGTATTGTATTGTATCTTATTACAGGTCTCCTCCCAGCATTGAAAGAACTTCGGATCCTCCTAATAAAGCATTTCACCCGATAAACGGCCTCATACTTTAGGGGGAAACTGTTATAGACATTTTTGTGCCTTACAGCTCTAAGCATGAAATTTCCATAAACCAAGGGATCCTAAGTCCCTAAAAGTGTTATTCCAGCCCCTAAAGGAACAAGGTCAACAAATTACAGCTTCTCCCAGAAGTTCTCCACCAGAAACTGCTAAGAAACATTCAAATCAGGATCAGTTCAGCTGCTCCACTAGCTAGCTACGTTGCATAGCACCCCAGTACACTAGCTAGGTGAGTTGCAACGCACCTAAATGCACTACCAGGGTGCGCTGAGCGGGAAATGACAAATGGCAGTGTCATTCCGCGAGGTGGACAGACAATGGAAGCTTCCAGAATCTTCCCCAATGACACTTGCCTCACTGAGTTCGACCAAGGATGAGTAAGAGGCTCTCAGTCTCCAAGTGGAAGCAAGAACTGACAAAGAGAAGCCACTAGTCAAATCATAAGCTGACTCATCCTCTTTGCATACATCTATATATGGATCCCTCATCCCAGAGATCCAGAGGCTGGAATTTTGTACATTGCAAAGAATTGCTGTTGGTTTTGAAATAGAGATCAGAGTATTGGGTGATTTATGCTTTGTTGGAGGTGAAGAGGGGATTCCTTTGCTGGGGGGCTGATGCTGGATCAGGAATCATCGGTTGTAACTCCTCCTGGACCTTCTTGTTATATCAATAAAACTATTTGAGTTTCTCCTACATGCTTGTGTATCAATGATGTTTTGTTATATTTGCATGTTTAGCTTAAATCTGATCCTAAGATATTTATGAATATAAATCCATGTCTTTGTGTAGTTTTCCTCTTCTGTGATCTTGCAGGAACTTGGTGAAGCTGGACAAGTAAGGGAGCAGGTAGCTGGAAGCTGTCAAAGAGGAGAGAGATTGGATCAAAGGACTAGCGCAAGACACAGGTTGGTTCATCCTATTCCTCTTCGTTTATAGTTCATAAAGAAGAATACGAAAGTAGTTTTCTCTGTTTGTTTCTAAGGTACTGTCACACCTTAGTGGGATAGGGGCGTTCTGAGTAGACACTTTTCCCATTAACAATGATCTTGCACCATACAAGCTGCCTAAATATGTTCCTTTGAGAATATTATCTCTAGATTATATTAGGCAGATGATTCACATGGATGAGCTACATTTTGCGTCAGGTAAAAGAAAGTCTCAATTCAAGCTCAAAGCACAGATTGGGTCATTTATTTGCAACACTAGATCAGATGGTGTTGAGGCAGATGCATTATTGAAGAAGATGAATTTCCAGCCTAGTTTCACCTGGTCTTATGATACTTTTGGCATCATTTATGACTTAAGGGTTAGTTTCAAGATGCCTCCTTATAACCATACTCCAAGGCTAGAAATTGAGAAATTTATGAATCAAGAAACATGGGTTTATGGGACTCTTCAAGACGCAGATGAGCAAGTTGTGTCTACTCCTACTGAACCAACTCTAGTTTCTCGAAGTAAGAAACATAAAAGGCTGAGAGAGGAAACTTCATCCATTGAAAATGTCCTGAAAGGATTCAGTTTTCAACAAAAGTAACCTAAAGTCAGCTTGATCACATCAACAGAAGAGACTCTACCAATGATCATTGATCTTGGAGATCTAGAAGTTTCCACATCAACAGGAGTTAGTAATTCAACCACTCCTCCCATAGTTAGTGCTTCAAATAATCCTCTTGCAACTTGACCTTCTAGAGAGCCTCTAGAAGTTATTCGGTCAACAGGAACTAGCAGTTCAGATGGTTCAAACATATTTTCAAGGTTCCTAGAAATTAAGCAGAAAAATGAGACTTAAAGTCCAATGTGCACAATCATTTCTGGAAGAAAACTTCCACCTCCCAACATAGGCTCCTTTCTACTTTTGATAGTGAGAAGGGAAGAATGCAAATGGATCTATTACAAGCCCAAATTCCAGTTCCTAAATCACCATCTGATTACAAGAAGATTATGTTTTCATTTGACACTAGTCAAATCCATCCAATTGACCAGATGGACATGCATAGACAAACTGGTGAGATGTTGTTTTCTACTATGAAAACCACAACCATGTCTCTTTCTAAACTCAGGACTACTCTATCAAATGTTTAGTCCCAACTTAAGTTAGAAAAGATCTCCTCTCTAGATAAAGACAATAGAATAAAATCACTAGAGGATTTTGTGATTAAAGTGGGATATGATCCCAAGGATGTAAAAGCTGCATAACTACTTCTTAAGAAGAAAGATGCAGACATTGTTGCATTGAAGAAACAGTTGAAGTTTCCTTCAACAGAAGATCCCCTGACCAAGGATATGGCAGAAACTGAATAACAAAAGGAGGATATGCTCAAGATTATTATTGAGCAGAATATATAGTTGAAGAAGATGGAAGAACATATTGAAGAGCTATTGAAGGAGAAGGAAACAACACAACTTTCCATGGTGCCCATTACAATAGTCCCAATAACAATTTTAGGTATAAATCCTAGTTCCTCATCTACAACCATTGAGTCTACATCAACAACAATTGACCCAGCTAGATTAGCACTATTGAGAATAGCAACAAGAAATGATAAAAATAGAAATGCTAAAAATAACATTCACTATATTCCAATTTTAATTTTTCCTTGAATTAAAATTCGAATTTAGTCTCACCAGCTGCTTGGAAAATAATTAATTGATTCATCTTGAGTTAATTAGTTGGAGAAATTCAAGCTAGAAGTCTTTGTGAAGTCATGCAACAGTGATCCCTTAAATTAAGGAAGTTATCCCTTAATTAAGGAGATAAGATTGAATTGTATTTGAGTTGTAATTAGTTAGCTCAGTTAAGTGAGTTAAGTCCAGTTAAATTAGTTCCAAACAGTTTGAGGAACTAATGGTGAGTTCAGTCAGTTAATGCATGCATGCATCAAACTAGTGTACTCCAGATAACTAAGGATTCTCTCATAAATAACTCATGCATGTCAGTTCAGAAAAATACCCAGTTGAGATTAAAGACAGGGACATTGTACTATCAGTTGGAGGAATTTTCCTATAAAGGAAACTCATCGATTCAGAAGGAATAAGGTTCCTTGAGGATTGCGCAGTTCTAACAATGTGTTGGAGCAGTGTGTGAGATCAGTGTTACACTGGGTAATAGCTAGATCACCCAGGGAAAACTGCACAAGGAAATAGGAGGCTTGGAGGGCAAAGGAGAAGTTTTGTGAGAAGCCTTGTTTACCTGTGAGAATTTAGGAGGATTGTACTGAGAGCTGGCTAGCTGTGAGAGCTAAAGATTTGTGTAAGATTGATGTATTTCCACCTTGTATGATAATATAGATAGCAGGGTTTTTAGCTGAGGCTTTCCCCTGAGTATTCTTCTATGTTTCATGTGCATTGATTCTTCTTCTGGTTATATGTGTTCCGCTTGATATTGCACAAATCTTTTAAGCTTCTGCAAGTTTGATAAGTAGAAGTAGATTATAGTATTTTGCTTTGGTATATTGCATTATTGAGTTAATCTATAGTCAGATTTTCTACATAGATCTCAGAGGTAGATTTGTAGAGAATTCGCAGGAATTTCTACAAGCATAGGAACTATTAATCCAGAAGCAGGAAAACCAAAAGCTACTTCAGAAATTTCAAAATCTGGAATTGCATAAAGTGAAAAATGATATTAAGTATCTGGAAGAAATGTAGAAGAATCACAATTAGAGCTTAAAATCCAGAAGTTGGAGAGTGAGTCACTGATGGCAGACACTTTGGTTCATGCCAAGGAGAGTATTTGGACAAAAATCAGTCAATCCATGACAGATGTATGGCCATCCATACAGATTATTTTTGAGTAGTAGGAACTCATTACTAGGTGTAGAGCAATGATTGAAGAACAAAAAGTAGCCTCGAAGACCAAGCCAGTAGAAGCCACAAATATGATCAAGGTATTAAATTCAAAGAGAAAAGAGGAATTAGAAGAAATAAATATCTCAGATAGAACAACCAGCATCTTAGAGATCAAAAAGGTATTACAAAAAAGGAATTTGATCAATCAATTGGAAACTAAGTGTCAAACCCTAGAGATTTCTATCAAGATTAACTCCTTCATAACCTATATTAACTCCTTCATAACCTATATATATATAACTTAAAATATAGCTCTTGGATACATCATGAATATCTCTAGAATATCTATTGTCACATCCCCCGATAATGGACTCACTTGGTAGTCCGAAATGTTGGGTTCACAAAACTTTATAACAGGTCATTCCTCCTCTATTTAAAACTATCCTCACCTGTATGGATTCATTATTTAATAAGATATTTCATTCCAAATTTAATGTTTTAAATCAGAAAGGATTGCGAGGATTATTAGGTTTGAATGATAAGTTGATTAGATTAGATGATTATTGCAAGGAGTTATATTCTATTGTAGTAGACAGAGCCAAATTTGCAAGAGTGAAAGGACAGATAAAAGGAAGGGATTTTCTAGAGGTCTTGGAATATGATTTAACCATCTTACATGAAATCAAGCACTTGTTTCTCACCAAGCCTAATTTTGAAAGATATACAAAGATGGATGAAACATTCAGGAAGCTGGTGAATGTAGAAATTCCAAGTGAACAAAAATGGGATCATTGGTGTGAAACAATTGAATAATTCCTCATTATGACAATAGAACAACTCATTAGTGTTTTCAGGCCAGATCATCAACAAATTCCAAAAGGATAGAGCCACCTCTTCAACAGTTTTTCAGGTTCCTATTATATTGTTCTATTTTTGTAATTTTGTACTATTTTGGTATTCTATTCCAAACAGATTGTAGATCTTTTGTAAAGTTTTGTATAAATAACTCCTTTGAGTTATTATGGGTTGAACCCTTGAACAAGTTATCAAGCAAATTTGTACTAAGCTGGAGCATTTTTGAGATAATAAAAGATTCTGGATTTGCCTCATATGGTCTATCTCTTAGTGAGTTGTATTTCATCTTGTCTATTCATTATGTTTTCTTCATATAAATTAATTCTTTTGCAGTCATCCGATTTAAAATTTAATTGAATATCAGTTTCATTTTGAATCCTCTGTGAAGTTGTAATTTAAATAAGAGACTAATTTACAAAACTATTTGTTATTGTAAATTCCTCTTTGAATATAAATTACACTAGATCTCTGTAATAGTTTGATTATATTTTGTTGATTAAGAAAGCACTGTTTTCTTAATTTATTCTTGTAAATGGTTAAATATTCAGTTTGAATATCAAATCAATTATACCTCTCCATACTCTACTTCTCCATCACATTAAAATCAAACTAACCATGTGCAGTTAAAGAACAACCTTTCATTTTATCAAAAATCTGTCTAAGTTTAAAGCACTTGTTTATAAATAGTTCATTGGTCATCCAATCACTCAAAACAACAAAACATTATAGATGCTTTGGCATAACTAATTGACCTTAGGTTATCTCAAAGTACAACATATGTGTGTGAATTGGGTTTGTCTTTGGTGGTTGGGAAAAATGATTACCTTTGGTAGTTGGGAGCCTTGTTGTGTGTGTGTTTGTGCGTGTCTTTCAACTGACTCTATCTCTAGTGGTTGCTACAAATCATCGTTACTATCCCCACCTAGGTTCAATTATCACAAGTGACAAAATGAGATTTGTTGTGATGGCTTTGAGCCTTGTTGTTGAGTATAACTAGTTCCTTGAGGACAAAAACATATATATTCCTAATATGGGACATAAATATATTTCTTAATGATTGCCTTTGGTGGTTGGGAAAAATGATTACCTTTGGTAGTTGGGAGCCTTGTTGTGTGTGTGTTTGTGCGTGTCTTTCAACTGACTCTATCTCTAGTGGTTGCTACAAATCATCGTTACTATCCCCACCTAGGTTCAATTATCACAAGTGACAAAATGAAATTTGTTGTGATGGCTTTGAGCCTTGTTGTTGAGTATAACTAGTTCCTTGAGGACAAAAACATATATATTCCTAATATGGGACATAAATATATTTCTTAATGACATATATATATATATATATATAGATATATATATATATATATATATATATATATATATATATATATATATATATATATATATATATATATATATATATATATATATATATATATATATATATATATATATATATATATATATATATATATATATATCTATCTATCTATCTATATATATATATATATATATATATATATATATCTAGCGAGAGAGAGAGAGAGAGAGAGAGAGAGAGAGAGAGAGAGAGAGAGAGAGAGTAGTTAAGTAGGTCGATTGGGTTTATATTGGGTGGTTGGGATGATTGATTATATATTCCCCACTTAGGTTCAATTCCTGCAAGTGACATGATGAGATTTGTTGTAACGACTTCGAGCCTTGTTTTTAAGTACAAACAATCCATTGAGGATAAACAACTTCTATTCCTCACACAAAATATAAATATATTTCTCATGCAAAATTATAACACTTAACCAACAAGCTAAATCAAACATTAAAATTTCAAAAATTAAAGTATCACACACACACACACACAAATATGGAATTCTCGCAACCAAGATTGGAGTGCTTAAACAAGCTAAAGCTAAGGGAATAGAACGTGATATAATAAAAATTGAGGGAGTTGCTGTTTTTCCACGACATTGGAGAATCTAGGTTGGTCTTAGAATCTTTGACACTACCAACTAAAATTATACAACAAACTTGTTTGCACATAGGAACGAATCAACAATAAATTCACACATACACAAATATAAAACTTTTTACAATTTTTTAATAACCCAACTTCATTATATTATCAATCTATATTACAACAGTCTAGGGCTCTTGCACTAGGAATCATGGCTCCCATACAATCACTGATACAAGAATTAAAACTAGGGTTTGGTGTCAATAACTATGACAACCAATCTACCCTGAACAAGATACAACCAACTGATTAGCTTATGTAACACACTTCACAACTACCCTTGGTCGTACCCTAAACGGATTTGCTGGTCCTTATGATCCCAATTTGCAACTCTTCCTCTATCAATGGATCCTACTCCTTTAGGTAACTAAACACAACTCTCCAATCTTCCCTCTAGTAGATCATTATTCCATCAACGAATCAACACATAGGGTCTTCTTGCAAGTTGTTCACAACTCTGTTTGTGAACAACTCCTTGAATTCCCATTGCTGCTTCTCAACTCTTAGGGAATTATTCCCTCTATTTCCTTCCTATGCCACTCCAATGAGGAAAACACAGGGCATAGAGGGATGCCCTATATCATTGTAAGAAGTCGTTCTCTTCAACAAATTTGGGTTAGAAAAATTTCTATATTGGCTGCCTTTTTTGGGTTGTCCAAGTATTAATCCCTCAACATAAAACTTCTGCCTCTCCTAGTAGACCTATTATCGTACAAGGTATGAACTTAGTGCACTCTTGAACACCTACTTATTTCCCTCCAAATAACCACAAGATTCCCAAACAATATATCCTAAATTAGGACTCTCATCCACTAGCAACAAATTAACTTGAATACATCAACAACATACCTTTTTATACTTTTTTGGGTCTATGCATCTGCTATAGGATTTCGTCCTGGTTAGGGCTTCTAATCATTAATTCATCCTTACAAATCTACTCCAAAACCCCACTCTATTTGTAGCTTTCTACCCTCTTCAAGCTTCCTTCCTTTGTTGGAATCTAGGGCTGGTTCTAGCCTGCTATTAGGCCTTTCAACCCCTCCAAGCTAGCACTACAACACCCTCATCCCTTCTACAAAATGCATAGGGAATGTGGCCTATTTATTGAGGTTAGAACCTGTTGTGCTATTCAACAACCCCCCATTTGTTAATAGTAGTAATCAATATTACATTAATAAATGGGGACCCTTTAAAAAATCCTTCCAAAAATAAGTTTATCATTTAGGCATTTTCCTTATTAAATTTTGGAATAAAACAAGATATCAATCAAACAAATTTTCAAAAACTAGTAAATGTCTGCCTTTCCTGCATATCGCATGATCAAGCGTGATTGAAAACCTTGCTAATCTACCAAATCTAGTGAAAAGCGATCAAAAGAGGACTCTGCGCTATAACACTTCGAAACTAGTACCTTTGTTATATAACCTTAGTCCTAAGGCATTTCTTATTAAAACTAAGGCCCACATCACATATCGCTATTTTTAGAAGGCGCACCTTAATGAGTTGCCTTAAAATGTGCGAGATGCGAAATTACGATGAAAAAATTTCCCTTATCGCATCTCATTTCAGACATTTAAAAGAACACCGCAAACTTACCATCCGTTTAGATTGCAAAATGCGAATGAGACCTGGACCCACTCCCAAGACACGTCACAAACAAGTATTTAGGTTCACAGCTTAATAAAAGGGGCTTTACACAAGAAAATATTACAAATGAGCTATGTTTTGGAAACAATAGTAAGCGACCCACATCTCACATCTTGTATAAACGATAAGGAAATCATACAAACATAATGCGATAATGCGATCTACAATATTGCTTTGCAAATCACAAAATCAACATTTTCGAAATTTAAACGCTCTCCACCCTAGAAGCTTTCTTCTCGACTTATGATGTGGACATTAATGAGCAATAAAGCTAAGAGATAACGAACCATTAGTGGGAATTTAGTAAAGGTTAATGGCATTTATGTGTGAGAAGCCTACCAACATGATACAATATCTTCTCACTTGCGTTCAAATAAAACTCCTTTCTTATCACCTTTTCAAGTTATCTATATTATTCCATATTACGTTCATTCTTATCTCTCTATATCTGATAGCTGCTGTTTTTCTCCATTTTCAAGAAAAATCCACAGAAGGAGTCTTTGGGAGCAATGGCAAAGAAGGGCAAGGCAAGCACATCTAAGAAATCAGAAATGACTCCATTATTTACAGATACTACATGCAACAGAGAAGGAGGGACCTGTACATGGGAAACCATGTATGATTTATTAGAAGAAGAGGAACCAAGACCTCTGGAAACAAAGGTCACAACTGACAGTCGTGTTTCCTCAGATGCCACCATTTTTGAGACGACATGCTCATTTCTGCATCGCATAGCCGCGCGACCAAACATAATCCCTTATACAGATATGGTGAAATGGATTATTGATAAGGCCGACATCTAAGACAAATAATTTAAGAATAGAAGCCAAGAGGTTATGGGATCTTTTTCGCCAGACAACCTACAACTTATGTACCACCTACTAGAGCCAAAAATGATCTACAAGAAACAATTCCTTGAGAAGTTTGCTAAAGAAAACGAGGACCCAACAGATGTCACTCAGACCTAGTCGAATAATGAGGGAAAGATAAAAAAAGACAAAGTGGGTATGTACTCTACTGCATCTATTTCTCCTCCCCATAGTTTTGCAGCAGCTATGCTATGTAGGATGTTTGGCAAGCCCGATAGCACTAAATTTTCCCTAGAATGACTGCCATTAATAGATGCAGTCGTAAATGCAACTATAATGAATTAGGCCCAAATTTTGTATGATAATTTAGAAAAGGCGATAATCGATTATAGGAGGAAAGGGAGTATCTCTTCGAGGGTTTATCCTCCATTTTTTATGAGTGCATATGTGATGGATGCAAATTTTTTTGGTTCAAAATTTGTTGTCATGGGATGTAAGTGGACTGTGAAAGATCCACTTCCCATTCATATATATCATAAGGACAAGTGGGAGTCTCAGTTTCACCTGCATTTTTACAAAATTTGTCATGGAGTCATGATGCCCGTAGGCTTTCTAAGGAAGCCAAGGTAGATATCCTCCCAGTGGCTAGATGGTTTGGGGAGGAAACATTCACATATATCAGGGTATTTGGGAGCAATGCCTCATCGCATGTCCTCCCGTAATATGTTCTAGACAAATTGATGGCTAGAGAGATAGCCTATCAAACAACGAGTGAGGGTGGACTGAGCAAAGGATTAATGGAAGAAAAAAATGCCATTTGGCCTACATTTCTGTTGCAGTGTGGAGAATTTTCACTGCACGATCTGGGGTATGCATTCAAAGAAGCAGAGATCATGCAATCTCTAAAATCACCTAAATTCCCGGGAAGGCAGTATGACGCAAATGACATTACCAAAGACTTCACTACCATGGTGAAAGTGAAGGTATTTAGCCATGAGGAAGACACATTTGATGACATCTTCCTATAGAAAGAGACATTCACAGAGGTGAAGCACATGGAATCACTACTTTTTGAGCCAGAAGAGATTGAATCCTTTCATGAATACAAAGAAAGGAGATTGTTAAAGGTCGTATTAGACCAATTACTCATTAAGCCAATAAGGGAGCCAAAGCCTAGCGTAAGCCTGGAAGAGAGCTCCAGAGAAACTTCTAAAGATGATTCCGAAGTAGAGCCTCAAGTAAAGTCTACCAGGGAGTCAGAGAAATCAGATCAACAGTCACAAAATCGGGGAAACAAAAGTAAGGAGTCTGAAAAGGATACAACCGAATCTACAGAAAAGACAGCTGAGCAAACCTTAGTTAAAAAACAGGTTGAAATTCACTCCACATCCACCCAATCAAAAAAACCCCCAGAGATTGATTTAGAGAAAGAATGGGAGCATTTTAATAAAAATCTCCATATAGAGGGACAAGCAGCTGAGCCACAGACTCCACAATACAAAGCAACTCAAGAAATTACAGTAGAGAAAACTATAAGTACACAAGAGGTAGAACACATTCCTGCCACTCCTACCTCTAAAATTGTTTTGAGAATTGAGGAGATTCCTCCTTTAGATGTGTTCTGTAGCCCAACCCACAAAGCTGTCATCAAAAGGAAAAGAAAGAAGAGGAAGTTGGATGCTACAACTGGTATTACTCCTGATAATGAACCAATGGATATTGTCTAGAAAGATTCATCCATCGACCCATCTGACAACCTTACAAGACCATCTCAGTTTGCAGGAGCCTATGCTACAACGACTATTGATAAAGCCACAAAGGTACAAATGTTGCTCAGAGAAAAGGAAAATAAAATTTTGCTATTGGAACAACAGTTAGAGCAAGAAAAATTTAACCAACAAGCGGAATTGCAAATAGCCAAGCTCTAGCAAGAATTCGAGCAGATGTAAATAAGACATCAAGCCAGTTTAGCAGAAAAGGAATGGAAGATACAAGCAATAACAGATAAGTATAAGGATAGTCCAAATATTGATTAGTTTATAGTTGAAGCGCTCAGCCTTAACTCCCAGCTAATGCACCAAAAGGAAATTTTATGCTAGAAGGTCTTGCAGTTGAGTCCTTATTGCGAGACTAGTTGAGTCCTTATTGTGAGACTAGTGACAAGTTAATGAGTCGGGTCGTAGACATGAGACTCGAATATGACGAAGTCTTGAAAAGAGTTTCTGACTTCATCACTTGGGAGAATTCAGAGGATGGGAGGAAGGCCGATGTGCTTATACTGGAGGAGTCACATAAAGAAATTTTATTTACAGACTGGGATTCTCGGCCTAGACAAGTAGAAAAGGAAACAACGACCACAACAACAATAGAAACAACATGGTAAATTTTAGTGGAAAATTTAGCCCAAGGGCGAAATTTAAGGGGGTTTTCATTTTAGAGGGGGAATTTTTTATAAAACACCCATTTCATATATTTAGTCCAACTTTTATTTAAAAAATAATTATTCTTTTCATTTTAGCCCAAAAAAGGGGGCGGATAAACTATGAAAAGACACTCATTTGACTTGATTCGCCTGGTTTGGGAGGTTATATTCCATTACAATCGTCGGATTTTCTGCTTTGCAAGGTTATATTTGTTTGCAATCGCCCATTTTTTGGTTTGGGAGCTGGTTTGGGAGGTTGTATTTGGTCCCAATAAATAAAAATATAAATAAAGTGGAGATATGGTAAATAAATAAAACCTCTTTTTATACTTACTCCAAAGGATAAATAAAAATAAAAATAAAGTGGAGGTATGGTAAATAAATAAAACCTCTTTTTATACTTACTTCAAAGGTATGGTAAATAAATAAAAGTATAAATAAATTAGAGGTATGGTAAATAAATAAAACCTCTTTTTATATTTAGCCCATAACCCTCTTTTTATTTAAGAAGGCTCAAAAAAGAGGTTTTGTTTAAGTGAATCCTATGGGCCAAATACCATATTTATAAAAGAGGAATAGTAAATTAATAATAATATAAATAAACGAGAGGTATGGTAAATAAATAAACATTTTTTTTTTAATATTTACTCCATAAGTCACTTTATTTTTACCTCTTTTTATATTTAGCCCATAGCCCTCTTTCTATTTAAGAAGACTCAAAAAAGAGGTTTTATTTAAGTGAATCCTATGGGCCAAATACCATATTTATAAAAGAGGTATGGTAAACTAATAAAAATATAAATAAACAAAAGGTATGGTAAATAAATAAAACATTTTTTTTTTTTTTATATTTACTCCATAAGTCACTTTATATTTACTAACACTCAAAAAATGCGTTATATTTAGGTGAAGCCTATGGACCAAATACCATGGGCCAAATTATTATTAATACCATACAAGAAAACATTATTAACCCTAATATTAGTATTGATAAAAATAAAGATGGCGCATGGTATTGACCCATGGTATTCATGTGGAATGTAGCCTATTTAAAGGGGGGAATTAAATCAACATAGATCCATCTTTACTTTCGATCTACTAAGCTCCGATAGGGATCAAATATCGTGATATGTGAACTAGCATAGAGTGAAAAAATATTTGATCCCTCTCGGGGCTTGGTAGATTAAGAGTAAAAATGGATCTTGTAATTTAATGTCACTTAAACATTTTAAGGTTAAAATAAAAAAATGAAATAAAAATCAATTATTAATTTTATTAATTTTTATAAATTATTAATAGTAATTTTTAAGTTTTAGGTTTATGATAACCCTTAGTATTGAACCATGGTAATAACATGGTATTCATGTGAGCATAGAGTATTTAAAGGGGAAATTCTATCCGCTTAGATCCGTCTTAATTCTCGGTCTACCAAGTGTTGAGACGGATAAATAGATTTCATCCGTCTAAGAGTGGTAGATGTGGAGTTAAGACGGATATAGGTTGGTTTTTATGATAATGAAGATATTTTTATTTTTATTTTTAACACAGTTAGTTACTTTTTATATATTTCAAAAAAGAAAAAAAAAAGGGAAAGGAAGCTAGTTCCTTGTACAATCAGAGGAGGGCAGGTTCAAAAGTAGTGCGCAAATGGGAGCGCAGTCCCCACAACTACTTTTGCCGCCCTGAATCCATAAACTTCAAAACTAAAGTGCTGGTGTCGTGGTTCTGAGTTGTGGGATAACTTTCCAAAAAATGACTTGAACTCCTTAAGCCTTGCGCAGAGACCAAACCCGCACTTAACTTTGGAAAAGGCGGATATAACCAAAAACCATTATCCTCGAAAAGTCGGAATATACACAAACACACGGGAAATAATGATTTTCACTTTTCCGAAGCCATGGCGTGAATTTCAATGCTTACCTTTATTAGGCTCGATCTCCACCATAGAAAATCCTCTGTCAGATCTGACCGATCAAACAACTTGCACGTCACTCCACCACCGTCGATCCACTCGTGATAGATCCAATGGCTGGCAGGGATTTCGGGTGGGAAAATCGCGCGGAGAATACCCGCTTGATAAAGTGGTATTCTCAATCCACCCTCTTGCTATGTGTCCATCAGTGAGTGGAATTAGGTGGTTCCCTCCTGAAACCACTTACTGCTTAAGCTCTGCCTGATACACCACTCCTGCTTAAAATCCCACCTTTTCTCTTTAACTAACTGTCAAGCAAGATAGCGCCCGATGGCCGTAGATCTGTCACCATCGACGGCTGCAATGACATTTCCAAGATCCTCTTCTGTTGCATCTGAAGTCAATCCTTGACCATTGGTCTCTGGGATCTAACTGTACCTGTGCGATGGTTCTTCATCTGTCTCCTCACTCTTACTTTGCAGCATTTCTTCATTTTTTTGTGGTTTCTGGTCCTGATTTATTGGTCATTGTTGAGGAGAGACCTGTTGCTGTTAATTGCTAAACTATCTGGGGTCGCCTGGGAGCCTGCACATGTGCATGTGGATCATGGTATACTTTCTCGATCCTCATACTGGGTGAGGGGGTCAAGGGATACTTTCTTCATAAACTTCATTATTCTCTTTGACAATCCCAACTGGTCTGTCAATTGCTTTGTTGGCATGGCTATCAACGTCCTTATTTTGGTTTCTCAGGACGTGCTTTAAGGTTATATTTCCCAAACTTTCAAAACTTGTTCTGATCCTTTGATAGATTTTGTTGATGACTATGCTTTTGAAGTCCCTTTTGGCATCTAGAGCGGCTATTATGATAGCTGAGTCCCCTATTATTATAGGGTTCTTGATTGCATTTTTGTTTAAAAGCCTTGTGCCTAGGAGGAGGCTATATGCTTCAACCCTATTGTTTGTCATTTCTCCCAGGCTCCATTCATAGGTTATTATTTTGTTTCCATTTGGATCTAGTATAACTCCGCCTGCCCCTGATTTACCTAGGTTATTTTTTCTAGCTTCGTCAAAAAATAGAATGTGTCTCTTCTGTTCTTTTATCCATTCTGCAAATTCTTTAGCCTCCAATCTTAATTTCCATCGCTTGTTTGTGTGAAATTGTTTATTTTTTGCTATAGCTTCTGCTTTTGCTTTGTTATACCAATATTCCTCTTCTTGCTGTAAATTGTTTTGGTCCATTTTTGAGATTCCATTTGTACTTATTATCTTTGCAACTTGGCTCCAAGTTTTTGCTAGGATCTTGCCTAGATTTGGATTTTGTTCTTTGAAAATGCATTTGTTTTGGGCTAACCAAATTTTCCAACACAGGATTGAACGGAGACATTTCCATATCCTATTTATTGTTGCCTTTTTTTTCTTTGTATATGGGTAGCTTTTATCCCAGTTTTTATGAAGAGTTTTCAACTGAATTGCTGGATTTATGTTTATTTCCAAAGGACTTGTTGCCTGATTCCAGCACTCTCTCGCCACCATACAGTTTATGAAGAGGGACTGGATTGTTTCTTCCTCCTTTTGACACATGACACATTTTGAGGGCCCTTGTATTCCTTTTTTTTTTTTTTTAATTTTTAGAGGTAAGAATTTTCCCTTTGAGAAGGGTCCAGGTGAAGACTTTAATTTTGGGCAGACTCTCTAATTTCCAAGCTGCCTTCCATAGACACCAATCGTTTTGATTGTGATGTTTTTGGAGGAGGTTGTACCCCGATTTCACTGTGTAATCCCCTCCATTTGGGTCCCAAACAAAGTCATCCTGCTCTTCTTTGTTGATGGGCACCACCCATGCCAGATGAACTTTTAAAATTTCCCACTTACTTTTTAGTCTTGGTGGAGTAGCCAACTTTTTTCATCTTACCCAGTTATTCTGATCCCAATCCGAAATAGAATAAAGAGTGTTAAAACTTTGCTCTTCCATCCATCTCTGGAGTCCTCTTAAATTTTGTCGTTGATTTAAGGGGTTTTTCCCCATTATTCTATCCTCCCAGATAGAAATTGTTTTTCCATTCCCTGGATTTTTGGATATTTTATCTCTAATAAGAGGAATTATCCTTTTAACCAATTTCCAGATTTGGGTGCATGACCTGTCTGGAATAGTATCAATAAGCAGCTTTGTTCTATGACAATTTAAGTATTTCATTGTTAGAACTTTTTCCCACCAGTGACCGTTCCCATTTATCATTCTCCAGATAATTTTTGTCCCTAGGGCAATGTTCATTAGTCCTGGCAGGCGTATTGCTATACCTCCTTTTTCATAGGGAAGTGTAACTTGCTCCCATCTAACAAGGCTGAATTTTTTATTATCTTGTTTTCCTCCTTGCCAGAGTAAGCTTCTTATTATTAGTTCCATTTTCCTGTGGGCACTTGTCGGAGCCATAATGATTGCATACTGATATATAGGGAAGGCCGAGAGAAGTGCTTTAATCAATGTCACCCTTCCTGCCAGGTTGAGCCACATCACTCCCTAGTTCTGAATTTTTTCCCTCATTCTCTCCACTTGCTTGTTCCAGACTTCTGATTTTACCACTTCCTTTGCTAAGGGCAGCCCAAGATAAGTGAAGTGGCTCCAATTTATTTGTAAATGTATTTCCATTATTTGTGAGATACTGTGCATTGTTTTTGTTGAGGTATTCTAGCAATAAATTCTGCATTTGGAGTTGTTTAAAATTCCTCCAGAAGCTAGGAGAAATTCATCCAAGACTTTTTTGAATCGCCTTGCTATAATGCAGGATGCCCTGCCTATGATAAGGGTATCATCTGCAAAGAGAGAGTGTTTTATATCTTTGACTCCTCTCGATATTTGGATCCCTATTATTTTTTTCTATTTTCTCTAATTTTCCAGCATAGTGCTCAATGATTTAGCCATGATGATGTACAAGAAAGGAGAGAGCGGACAACCTTGCCTCAGCCCTCATGTGCTTTGGAAAAATTTACTGGGCCGTACATTGATAAATGGAGCGATCCATGGATTTGATATACATTCCTAGATAATCTCTATGAAATTTATTGAAAAGCCAAACTTTTTGAGAGCTGCTGCAAGAAAGTTATGGTTAACTCTATCAAAAACATTAGCCATATCTAACTTAACAATCATTCCTCTCTCCTTTCTTTGGATACTGCTATGAATAGCCTCCTGAAAAATTAACACATTATCAATGATTTGCCGTCTTGGGACAAATCCTCCTTGGTTTTCTGAAATTATTTCTGGAAGTAATTTTTTAATTTTGTTTGCTAAAATTTTGGTGAGAATCTTATAAGACGAGTTGCAAAGGTAGATTGGCCTATATCTATGAAAAGTTTTAGGATTGGGTTCTTTGGGAATGAGGGTTAGGAAGGAGGATTTTGTGTTTCCTCCTATCTTTTTTTTTTGGAAAGCACTTTTGAGCATTCTCATTAGATCTTTTTTGATAATTTCCCAATGTTGTCTATAAAAGGCCATTGTAAACCCATTTGGACCTGGTGCCTTATCAGGGTGGAGATTCCACACAGCTTCTCTGACTTCTTCCTCAGTAATTTCTTTGTCTAATTCCCTGTTTTGCTGGTCGCTTATTTTTTTTATATGCTGCAAAATTTCTTCATTAGCTGCCTACTGGTCACTTGTTGAGAGGAGTTCTTTAAAGTGTTTATGGGCTGCATTTTTTATTGCTTCAACTCCTTTTATTTCTTGACCATTTACTTGAATCTGTTCAATCTGGTTTTTTGACCTCCTTATTTTCATTGTATTATGAAAGAAGGCTATATTTTTGTCACTGGATTTTAGCCAGAGGCATCTTGATTTCAGTCTACTTTCCTCTTCTTCTTGCCTATTTTTCTTATATATTTCCAGATATATTTCCTTTTCTTGAATATGATCTTGCTTACTTTATTCCTTATTCTCTTTTTCCTTGCAAAGATTATCCATTTTTTTTGCAATTCGATTTTCCTAGCTTTGTCTCGGAGATCATTTTCTCTTGCCCAATTTTTTAAGTGCATCCTTAGGTTCTTTAGCTTAGTTGCCCAAATATACTGGGGAGATCCCGTGACACTTTTTTTCCAGTTGTCCTTTATTTGTTTTCCAAAATCTTCCTTGCTGTCCCAAATTGAATTATATCTGAAGGGAAGGGGTCCTTGATTTTCCAGCTTTCCCAAGGTTAGCACCACTGGCTTGTGATCTAAAGCTGAGTTGTGAAAAATTTTACTTTTCACAAGAGTATAAGAAGCTGCTATGCTTTCATGAATAAGAATTATGTCCAACCTTTCCTTTATGTTGTTTTTCCCTATTCTTTTGTTGTTCCAAGTGTATTTTCTATTGCTTGGCAGAATGTCTATTAATGTGTGCTCTTCTATTATTCCTTCAAGAGCTTCTCTTGATGGATCGTTTTGGAAGATTCCGCCAAAATTTTCTTCTATATTTCTTATCAGATTTAATTATCCTCCCAATATTAAGTTCCCACTTTGTCTCTCTGCAATTTCTTCTTTAACTGATTTCCAAAATTGTTCTTTCTCTCTATAGTGATTTGGGGAGTACACATTTATAATGCTATACTGTTCTTTTGTATTGAGATTTCTCAACTCTGTTTGAATCCAGTGTCTGTTGATTTTTGGGTCATTAACTCCCATTTTCTTTTATCCCAAATGGTGCTGATTCCTCCTGATGCTCTTGTGGCTTCTAATGCTACTCCTTCATAATTTTTTAGTTTTTGAATAATTTTTTTGATTTTCTTGCTTGTTTAGTTTGGTCTCTTGGATCATATATATGTCTGGTTGTTCCTTGGCTAAAATGTCTCGAGCTGCATTGACTTTAAAGGAGGTACCAAGGCCATGACAATTCCAAGAGACCACTATCATTATTTACTGTTGTGTTGGTGTGGTCCTCTCTTTCCTCTTTGCTGAGTTTTTTCATGACTTCCTGTTTGTTTCCCAAGGAATGAGTCCATTGGCTGTTGCGTTCCTAGGGCCATTTCATTAGCTACTGCCTCATCTCTGATTTCTTTATTGGATTTCCTTCCAATTTATTTATTTATTTTTATTTTTATTTATTTATTTTTTATTTTTTTTATTTTTTTATTTTTTTCTGGTCCCAAGCTTGGGGGATTTCTTTGGCTTTGTTTCTAGTTAGAATGCAGTCCACTGAGGGAGGAGGTGGAGAGGATATAGGGTTGGGGGAGGATATGAGAGCTAATGAGATGGGGTTTGAAGGTGGGGATCTAGGAGAGGGTAGATCAGAGGAGTCTGTTAATGGCTCAAAAGGATTCGGATTTGTGTGATCAGGAGGGGTAACCTTCGCTGGAGGATAAGAGGTTTTTTTGTTTGCTTCTTGGGACTGATAGATGTTTGATAAGGTCTGCTTATTGGTATGTTTTTTCCTTTTCACTTGTTCCCATGTAGCTTCTTTCTCTTCTACATTTTCATGCTCTATTTTTTTAAGACACCTATTTGCAAAATGACCATACTCGTGACATACCTTGCATTTAAATGGTATTTGCTCGTAGTCCAGTTGCTGAATGTGAGTCCACTAGTCGACCTTGATCTTTATTGCCTGTGGGAGGCCTTTTCCTAGATCTACTTCCACACATATTCTTTCGCATGCGTTCATGTTGTCTTTTGGCTCACATCTATCAATATATTTGCCCACTGCATTTCCTATAGCCTTTACAGATTTGTCTCCCCAACAGTGAAGAGGAAGATGTGGGAGCCTAACCCACACAGGCACTTCATTTGGGACATCCATCTCCGGATCAAAGTTTGGCATCCACCTGTTCAAGTATAAACTTCTGGAGTCCATGAAGTAAGGTCCATTTATAAATATCTGGTCTCTGTCCTCCTTTGTTTCAAAGAGAAAGGTGTAGTAACCCCTTCCACAAAATCGTATTGCTATCTTCCCTTGTGTGGTTGCATTCCAGTTTCTTTCCACCCATTTTTGCACTGATTTGGGTGAAGGCCATAGCCCAGTGAACTGTCCAACAAGTCCGTGTTCTGCCAGAGAGATGGCTGATCTTCTGCGAAGTGTTGGAGGGAGAGAAATCTCTGGGATACTTTCAAGTTTCTTTACAAATTTATTGACTGATGGCCTATTCCTTAGAGCTCCATTCTCTACGATCAAAGATGTGAAGGCTTCTGCGTTTTCTTCATTCCTTGGTTGCGAGGAAGGGTTAGGATCTCCCTCCTCAGAGGGATGCATGGTTTGGTTGGCCTCAGCAGTAGGAGGCTGTCGAGAGAGGGATCTACAGGGGCAATGACAGCTAGGTCAGCGCAGGCTCAGGCTGGGTTGTTGCGCGCGCGATCCAGATTGATAATGAAGATATTAAATAGACTTAGGAAATTATATTGTAAAAAACATCTTAAGGCGAATGGTTAAAGCTACATTTAGTCACTTCACAAAATACCAATAACTCCATTAATATTGGTTTTTCTGATTTAACATTTTGTTTTTCAAAACAGTGAAATCTTATTACTCTTTCCGCATCACCCTCGCAGAAGAGAGATAGTCATAGTCACCACTCAGATTTCCCACCATTTTTCAAATGTTCTCAAAATGATATCTTTATGAAAAAGTTAAGGTATTGATGTTGGATTAGTTGTTTGAAAAATATGCCGGTTTGTACAACCTTTCATCTTCTCTGTTATTCTTAGTTTGTCATAATGATCTATAGGGGTTGGGCCACTACACCATATTGTCCTAAAAGGCGGAGATTGTGCACCAAAAAGGAAATTAATCCACATATCTGTAGGGGTTGGGCCACTGCACCATATTGTCCTAAAAGGCGGAGATTGTGCACCAAAAAGGAAATTAATCCACATGTTACAACGCTGTTAAAAAATGCAAGATGTATTAAGGTACTGAATTATGCTAATAAGCAATTTAGATTGGGAGAGACATAATTAAATTTTATTATTTAATTGAAGATTTCAGTTAAAATAATAATAAATCTACATTTATATATTTATATATTGATTGGAAGGCTTTTGACAGCGGTCACTTCTTTCCATTAGGTCCCCTTCAGGCCTTTGGGATACCTACTACTTTCTTATATTATGTAGTTGGGGCTTGCTACTTGTTGGCGTGTTGGGGTAAACAAATTTGATGTGTTTTTTTTGATCTCGCAGTTGGAGTCTATGGAATAAGAAAGAAATTTGATAGCTTGACAAAAGTGGTAGAGAAAATATTAATCTCTCCTACCTTGATAGAATTGGTGGTCAATATCAACGCCTACAAGAACTTTTTTGTGGAATATTATCAAAACTAATAGAAGGATATGAAAGAGTGTACAGTAAGAACCTTAACAAACACGACCACTGTAACTTGCAACATTGTTTGTAGGAAGAGAAAATTATGTTTCTTTTTTCCAAACATGTATGTTAGTATATTACAGTTTAATGAATATGTTTTCCTATTATCATATATGCTTTCATACTTTAACAAAACATTCACCAAGAGTTCACAATGTTTTATTATTCAGTGAAAGATTTGCCAAGATCTTACAAGATAATATAATCTGGTGAGAGATTCACCCAAAAAATTATATATATATATATATATATTATTGATAAAATTGCCTCCCATTTTTCCTATGTATCATGGGGATTCACCCATTTATTATACATATAAATTTAATGCGGTTCTTCAAATTTTCCCTGGCAAACAATGTTATTGAAAACATCAATGAAAATTTACATAGCGCAAACTTGGTGGCAGAGTCTGTACCATGTTTTCTTCCAAATGTCAAACAACTCGAACAACAGTGAAGGTAGGCAACAGGGGAAAAAGAGGAAGCGATTAGGGAAATGACTAGGTTAAACTAGGAAGCGTACTGGAAATATTTAGTTAAACCTTAGAAAATGGTGCCAACACTGACTGATGCCGTATTCACTGGGCAGTTGAAATCTGTGATCGGCCGACCGACACAACTCAAACTAATGATGGACATCTATGATCTCAAAGATCAAACACAAAGGAGTTAGTCACCATGTTTTATTTCTATTTTTGTTTTGTTTTGCACAATCTGAGGAAGATGTTTAGACCTCCTCAACTATTTTTGTAATAATCTAGTCTTAGGATTTATAATTTAGTATTTAAACCCCTCTCATGCATTTAGATAGGGGTCCAGAAATTTTATTAGAAACAATCTTCAAAACATGCACTTCTGTCCCTTTGAGGAAGTTCTAGTGAAATGAATGGAACAAGATTTATTTTCATCTTATCTGGCATATTCTACTGAAATTGCACTTTTGTACTCTTAGATGGTGTTGGATTGATTGGAAATAGGTCGATATTGCTGAAACACATGAGCTGAACTTATTACAAATGGTACTTTTATCTTGTGATTTTGTTTTATTTATGTATTAAGCAATAATTTTTCTTCAAATTGTTTATGTATGAAAGTTTAAATCTTGGTTAGCATTATTGCACTTTTGTATGGTGATGGCCTAAATTTTATGCTGAATATATGAATAATTTCTTATGTGATATATCTTTCATAATCATTTTGGCTAACTATTTATTTGAAACGATTATTGTTAAAACAATTTCACTTCTTATTGCAGTTGAATGATCTTTATTACTAATTGATTTAGGAAATTATTGTAGATCGCATGTTTCAATTTTATTCCCGTGTATAGTCATAGCTAGATAGTGTTTAAATTAGGATATATGCAATGATTATTAGTTTAGATTAGATTACTTTTAGAACATTCCTTCAAACTATCATATATCACCCCATCAACACTATCATAATTTATATTGGGAAACTAGTCCCATTATCCCCAATTTGAGCCACTACACCAAACGAAAAAGGAGCTTCCAACCAAGGTCCGAATTGGGCGGTTTTCCCCCATGTTGTAAGCAACGTTTTTCGAGGCTTCAACATTTTGGTGCTAGAATGAGGGCCTGACTGTGAATGGCAAGTAAATCCAAATTAACAGGCCATTCTAAGAGTAAAACTCCCTCACCATCACTTCCAACTTCTCGATCACATTCCAAATCTCTTAATCCTAAGTGAGAAGTTGTAAAAACAACAACAGAGCCCACTACTGAAATCCCAAAGAAGATAGATCATTTTTCTTCTACTAAAGCCCCTGATGTTCAATCTTTGATTCATAAATTGCAGGGGATTTAGATATCTCAAGAGGAATATGAGTTATCCCAAGATAGTGTTACCTCTCAGTTTAGCCCATCTCAATGGTTAACTAGAGCACAGAGAGAAAAGTTTGGAATCACACCATTCGAATTCCCTCTACCGAGCCGTAAGAAAGCTAAGAAAACACCATCTGAATCTCATAGCGAGTTTCTTTCATCAACATAATCATCATCTTCATTCATTCCATCCATATCATCACAAGACCAATCATCCACCTCACCACTCTAGATTGTGATTCACACAGGTACTGGAACTCCATCTTCCTCTACCCAATCACCTTCAACCACTGCCACATCTTCCTCTTCTCCGATACCAACAATGGCTCAACCTCCTCAAAGGCCATGGACAAATACAAGAGTTGTTAGGATGACTTCACCTTTACATCCGCTGCTAGCCCATCCAGAGAAATGGTTACCCGAGTTCAATCCTGATAGTGGCCTACTGGCTGAGGAACACATAAACATTTTTATGTTGTCCATTAACTTGAACGAAGTAGTAGAAGAAGATGCAGTTGTAAGATTATTTCCATATACTTTGCAAGGAGCAGCAGGATCATGGTACTTCTCATTACCATCAGGTTCTATTAATAGTTGGGATGCTTTTCAAGAGCAATTCTTAACTAAATTTGGAGATGATAGATCCATGAATACCCTAATCAATGATCTCTCCAATTTCAAAGCTGAACCTAAAGAACCAATAAAAGACTTCAACTATTGCTTCAATAAATTTATGAATAAGATACCAACGACATCTAAGCCCAGCGGTGAGGTCCAAAATGAGTGGTATATCTCTCCTCTCCCTTCAAACACAATTATTTTGGTCGATAGAGCTACCAAACCAACTTTGGCAGAAAATATGAAAGAGGCAATAGCTGTAGAAAAACACATTCTAGTAAAGATAAGAAAAATGCATTAGAAGAACAAAAATCCAAGAAAGTGAATTTTAGGGATGAATCCAAGAAGAAACCACCAAAAGATACTTTTGATCTCAAAGGTTTGCAGAAAGTCCTCAAAACCATGTCTAATGAAATGGTTGATATTAGAAAACAGGTAGCAGAGACTTCCTCTAAGAAATATTTTAGACCATTTAAAAGGAATTCCCCTACTGATCCTAAACCTCCAAATGCTATATAAAATGCTGAATCAGATGGAGAGGAAGATGAAGTTTCAACAAATGAAGAAAAAAAATGATGAAAAGGTAGTAGAGTTACAAGGAATGTGGGATTTTATACTTCCCAACGAAGAAATGCAAGAAGCACTACTTGTTTCCATCCAAAGTAAAAATCCTGTTGATTTTCCACAGACAAATCCAAAGCATAAGGCTTCAACACCACCTCCCAAGGACAAAACAACAATTAAGAAATCTTCACCAAAATCCACTCAAACTACTTCTCAATTGAACTCTTCACCTTCAACTAAAACCCTGATAATATCTGATAAAATGGAATATAATATTGTTGATGATATGAAAAAGACTAGGGAAGACATCACCTTTCATGAGATTAGCAAATTGAAACATCAGCAGAAGATACTCCTTAAGGAGCTCAAAGTAGTAACTACTTCACTTCTTCCTATTGCTGTGATCTCACAAGTTGCCCAAGAAATGGGAAGACCCCCTAGCACCTCTTTAAACAAAATTGATCCAGCCGACATAGCTCTGATTGGAGGAAGATATAAATCCCATACTCCTCCATTTCCCCTTACTTTTGAAATTTTTAATAGAAACCTACACAACTGTTTAGTTGATTCAGTAGCTTCATCTAACATTTTACCTACAACAGTTTGTGCAAAGTTGAATGTTCAACCCCAAAAATCTGATATACACATTGTGCAGTTAGATCGATCTCAAGTAGAAGTTGTTGGGGAACTTAATCAAGTAACCATCAAACTTTCATCAAACCCCAAATTATGTCAAGTCATTGACATTTTTGTAGTTGATATTCCTGAGTTCTATGGCTTAATCCTCAGTGGAGACTGGTCAAAAAATCTTCAAGGCTATTTCACGACTGACTGGTCTCACATGTGGCTTCCCTGTAATGGAAAGCCAAACCAAATAAGGGTTGATCGCGAAAAGCATCAAAAGTACATAGTCATAGAGCTAAAAGGAGAAAATGAACCAGTTGTGTATAGCAACAATATCATCGGAAACTACTCAGTAGAATCATTTCTAGGAAATTTTATTTCTTATACTTCACCTTTCTCGGAAAACTCTATTGTATCTCAAGTTGAAAACTTTTCCCAAACAGATAATTCTATGTGTGTAAATTTTGTAGATAAACATGTAGTTATCTCTTTAGTTTGGAAATTATTTTTTGATGGATCTAAATCCAATGATGGAGCAGGAGCAGGATTCATTTTAGTTAGCCCAGAAGGGGAAAAGACTATGTTAGCATGCAGACTTGAATTTGACTACACAAACAACACTATTGAATATGAATCATTAGTTCAAGGTTTGTATAAAGCCATTGGCCTTAATATCAAACATCTCCAATTGTTTGGAGATTCAGAAATTGTGATAAAGTAGGTAAGAAATAATATACACTATTTTTCAAGACATTTGAAACACTATTAGTCATTAGTCCAAGACCTGACTTCCCACTTGACATCGTTTAATATTTCCCCTATTTTGAGACTCCAAAATGCAAACGTTGATCTCTTAGCTAATGTGCCTTGCAAGCTTATTCCACCAGGAGATTATAGTCCTAATTGCTTTTCTATTGAATTGATTTTTAGGCCTTATATTCCCAACAATATCATCAACTGGAGAGTATTTAATAATGATCTAGATATCATAAGATTTTTGACATCAGAAGGCCCTTATGATGACCAGATAGTTGAAGAAGACCAACATGACAACCAACTTAATCAAGAAACAACCAATAATGCTGTACCAAAGTCTGTGGTTAATTTGGAAGATTTATATGAACTCAAGGACAGATTCAAACAATCCACCAATTCAAAACTTCAGAGTTCAACTCTGAGGTTTGAATTGATTAACCTTGGAACTGACCTTAAACCTCAAAATAGTAATCTAGGCCTTGGACTTACGTCAAATGAGAAATCCACCTTTATATGTTTTTCGAAGAAATATAAGAATGTCTTCACATAGAACTATGAAGATCTTAAAACGTATGACACTTCTATTATTCAACATACTATTTCCATGACATATGATGAAAACCCCATTCAGTAGAAATTAAGAAAAATCCATCCTAATTTAGAAAATCAGATTAAATCTGAATTGAACAAACTGCTAAAAGCCAAGATTATTTTCCCTGTCACACACTCCAGGTGGGTCTCCAATATTGTCCCAGTCAGAAAGAAGAATGTCAATATTCGAATATGTATAGACTTCCACAATCTAAATAAAGCATGTCAAAAGGACAATTTTCCATTGCCTCCTATGGAACAGATATTGCAATCAGTTGTAGGCTCAAAACTAATGTATTTCTTGGATGGATTCTCAGGTTATAATCAGATCCTAGTACATCCAGATGACCAGCTAAAAACTACATTTAGGAAAAAATGGGGCACTTACGCTTATTAGAAGATGCCATTTCGACTAATTAATGCTGGTGCTACTTTCCAAAGAGACATGGACACAGAGTTCAAAGGTTTAGTAAAAAATCAGTAGTAATCTACTTAGACGATATAACTGTATATTCCAAAAAGCGCAGTAATCATCTGAGAGATTTAAAACAAATATTTGAGCATTGTCAAAGGTATGGAATTTTTCTTGATCCTAAGAAATCTTTATTCATGTTAAGTGAAGGAAAACTCTTTGGATTCATTGTATCCAAAGTAGGGATTCATGTTGACCCTGATAGAATAAGAGAAATCTATGAAATTCCTTTACCTCATAACAAAAAATCAATGCAACCTTTCCTAGGTCAGATAAATTTTGTTAAAATATTTGTCCCTGACTTCTCACAAATTGTTTTACCTCTTCAATCTATGATAAAGAAAAAATATCTTTTTAAATGGGAACACATAGAACATGAAGCTTTTAATTTGATTAAACAAGCAATCATTAATGCTCCTTCTTTAGCAACTCTGAATTTTTCAAATCATTTCATTCCTTATACTTTCGCTTTTGAGAGATCATATGCAACCATATTGACACAAGTTAATGAAGAAAAAGCCGAAGCCCCAATCTCTTTCTTTAGCTCCAATTTGTAGGGGGTGAATTGAATTACTCAGATGTTGGAAAAAAAGCTTTTGCTATTTTCAAATCAATAAAACACTTCAGGTCTTTTCTCCTCAAAACCAACACCAAAGTAATAGTGCCATTCTCAGCAGTGAGAAATATGTTAATACAAAGGGATGTAGGTGAGAAGAGAGAAAATTGGGTGACAGCTTTGCGAGAATATGACATTGAAATCAGACCAGCAAAAATTGTAAAAGGTCAAGGTTTTTGCAGGATGTTAGCAGCAGTCTAATTTATCAACACTACAGGACTCAAGTGATGAGGTACAAGTCTATGAGGTAAGCCTTAACTACACTGAGTCAAGTTATGCTGATATCATATTTTACTTAAGAAATGGATATGCCCCCATGCAATTAAATTATAAGAAGATAAGGGCCTTGAGGCTAAAAGCTAGACAATATCAAATCGTCAATGATGTGTTGTTTAGAATAAATTATGATTCCGTTTTACTTAGATGTCTTGAAAAATCTGAGGTAGAAAAGGTGTTGTAAGAACTCCATGATGGACTAGTTGGTGGACATTTTGGAGGAGATACCACTACACGTAAAATCCTGCACGCTGGCTATTACTGGCCAACATTATTCAAGGATACACACAATTATGTAAGGAGATGTAAAGTTTGTCATACAACTGCTGGGAGACAGAGAAAACCCACATTACCATTACAACCAGTCATTTGAACAACCATTTGAGCAATGGGGATTGGACATAATAGGTGAGATCGTTCCTCATTCTTCTAAGTAGCATATATATATCCTTACATCAACTAATTACTTCACAAAATGGGTGGAGGCCATTCCACTCAAGGTATCCAATTCTGGAAACATCATTGAATTCATTGATCAATTTATCATTACCAGATTTGGTTTGCCATCTGCCTTGATGTTTGATAATGCATATTATTTTTCAACAATGCTATGACAAAATTTGCTCTTAAAAGAGGTTTTAAGCTTAAATAATATGCTAACTATTATCCACAGGGAAATGGGTTGTCTGAATCTACAAACAAAAATATCATAAGGATTATTAAAAGAACTGTTGATCAAAATCAGAAGAACTAGCATAAGTCTTTAATATTTTCTCTATGGGCAGATAGAATAAATCATAAGGCCTCCATTGGAACTTCTCCTTTTAATTTGGTCTATGGGAAAGAAGCTGTCTTACCTACAAATGTAGCTATTCCCTCTCTAGCCGTAGTTTAGTTCATTGAAGGGACTCCTTCCTCTTCTATGCAAGTTAGGCAGTTACAAATCCTTAAGCTCAAAGAGGAAAGGAAAAAGGCCAGAATCACACACACACATCATCAACAATTAGTCAAAGCTTCCTTTGATTCAAATTCTATAAGTTCAAAATATTTTCAACTCGGAGACCTAGTATTGAAATGGGATAAATCCCACGAGGAAAAAGGTAAGCATACCAAGTTCCAACAAATGTGGCTTGGCCCATTTTAGATTGTGGAACAAATACCATCAACCCTTTTACTGCAGGATTTATCAGGCAAGAGAGAATCTCTACCTGTTAATGGGCATATCTTAAAGAAGTATTTTCCATAGAAGATGATCTCTTCTATTCATTTTATATTATTGCCTTTATTTTATTTTTCTAGAAAGAATAATACAAGTTGAAAAACATTTACTTTTGGCTTTACAAATAATAGTCTCCTTTTTATTTTTGACTTTTCTCCTGTATAAGTAAAGATTATTATGAAAATGAATTTCACACATAAAACATAGGGTTAATTTATGTTGCTCTCAAATTGCTTGTTCTCTACCAAAATTATTTGATCTTTGATAAAACTTAACTTTAGAAAGGAACCTTGCCTCTACATCAGTCAAGAAAAATATCAATAACAAAACAAAGTCTCTCTACAGAAAAGCATCTCTAAACTCTAAAATTGTCATCCCGAAGTTCTTAAAGAGCCAGTGATTCTCCCCATCTATTCAGTTTACATTTTTAGAGTGTAAATCTAAAATATACTTAAACTTAAATGATGAGAGGTTTCATCAAGAGTTGGCTTACCATGATCATAAGGTTATAACTAGCTAACATTACTAATACTGCATATGAAAACAGGGTAATGGCTTGAGATTGTATTGATCAAAAGACAAGGGGTCTCATTAAGAGCCAGCTTGTTTAGTTAAGTTATAATAAAGTGAATGGAATTGTCAATTTTGGTCACCAAAATAAGACATTGTCCTTTAAGGGATAAAAAATGAAATTTCGAAGACAAAGAATTATTTCAGAAAATAAAAGGAAATAAGTATACAAATCTAAGCATACATTTAGAAATTGTATTCTGACCTAGGTGGGCTACTGAATCATTGCTGGTTAAAAGGTAACCCTGTCGAGGCTATAAATGCCTACTAGCAGCAGAGGCTCTACCTATGACAACTGAGTATACCAAAAATTGATCTTTGAAGAGCCTCCCTATTTTTATCTTTAAAACCAAATAATGACTGATGTAGACAAAGTAACTTTATTATGTAAGAGGATAATCAAAAGGATGATAGTTAAGTAGATGTTGTTTAAATATTCAAGCAACAGTATGAATTATCTTATATTTCATGTAATTTTTATTTTGTAAACCATCTTTATTTTGGAAGTTTTTAGAAATTTCAAAAAAATCTTAGAGATAACTGGCTCTTCCAACTGAATCGCCAAATGTTGTGCTATTCAACAACCCCTCATTTGTTAATAGTAGTAGTCAATATTACATTAATAAATGGTGACCCTTTAAAAAATCCTTCCAAAAATAATTTTAGCATTTAGGCATTTTCCTTATTAAATTTTGGAATAAAATAAGATATCAAACAAACACATTTTCAAAAACTAGTAAATGTCTACCTTTCCCACATATCGCATGATCAAGCCTCATTGAAAGCCTTGCTAATCCACCAAATCTAGTGAAAAGTGATCAAAAGAGGACTCCGTTCTATAACACTTCGAAACTAGTACATTTCTTATATAAACTAAGTCCTAAAGCATTTCTTATTAAAACTAAGGCCCGCATCGCATATCGCTATTTTTAGAAGGTGCACCTTAATGAGTTACCTTAAAATGTATGGGATACGAAATTGCGATGACAACATTTCCCTTATCGCATTGAATTTTGGACGTTTAGAAGAAGACCGCAAACTTACCATCCATTGAGATTGTGAAATGCGATTGAGACTCAGACCCACTCCCGAGACATGTCAGAAAAAGTATTTAGGTTCGCAACTTAATAAAAGGGGATTTACACAAGAAAACCTAACAAATGAGCTATGTTTTGGAAACAATAGTAAGCAGCTCACATCTCGCATCTCACAGAAACAATAAGGAAAGCATACAAACATAATGTGACAATGCGATCATGATATTGCTTCGCAAATCGCAAAATCGACATTTTCGCAATTTAAAGTTTCGCCACCCTAGAAGCTTTATTCCTGACTTACGATGCAGACATTAATGAGCAATAAAGATAAGAGATAACAAACTATTAGTGGGCATTTAGTAAAGGTTAATGGCATTTATGTGTGAAAAGCCATCCAACGTGATACGATATCTTCTCACTTGCATTCAAATGAAACTCCTTTCTTATCACCTTTTCAAGTTATATGTATTATTCCATATTACATTCATTCTTATCTCTGTATATCCGATAGCTGCTATTTTTCTCCATTTTTAGGAAAAACCCACAGAAGGAGTCTTTGGGAACAATGGTAAAGAAGGGCAAGGAAATTACGTCTGAGAAATCAGAAATGACTCCTTTATTTACAGATACTACATGCAACAGAGAAGGAGGGACCTCTACGTGGGAAACCATGTACGATTTATTAGAAGAAGAGGAGCCAAGAGATCTGGAAACAAAGGTCACAACTAACGGTCATGTTTCCTCAGATGCCACCATTTTTGAGACGGTATGCTCATTTTTGCATCGCATAGCTGCACGACCAAAGATAATCCCTTATGCAGATATGGTCAAGTGGGTTATTGATCAGGCCAACATCTCAGACAAAGAATTTAAGAATAGAGGCCAAGAGGTTATGGGATCTTTTTCGCTAGACAACCTACGACTTATGTACCACCTACCAGTGCCACAAACGATCTACAAAAAACAATTCCTTGAGCAGTTTTCCAAAGAAAACAAGGACCCAATAGATGTCATCCAGACCTAGTCAAGTAATGAGGGAAAGATAAAAAAAGACAAAGCGGGTATGTACTGTAATACATCTATTTCTCCTCTCCATAGTTTTGCAGCAGCCATGCTATGTAGGATGTTTAGCAAGCCCGATAGTACTAAATTTTCCCCGGAATGGCTGCCATTAATAGGTGCAATCGTAAACGTAACTATAATGAATTGGGCCCAAATTTTGTCTGATAATTTAGCATAGGAAATAATCGATCATAGGAGGAAAATGAGTATCTCTTCGAGGGTTTACCCTCCATTTTTTATGAGTGCCTATGTGATGGATGAATTTTTTTTGGTTCACAATTTCCTGTCATGGGATGGAAGTGGACTGTGAAAGATCCACTTCCCATTCATACATATCATAAGGACATGTGGGAGTCTCAATTTCTCCCGTATTTTTACAAAATTTGTCATGGAGTCATGCTTCCAATCCATAAACATGTTTATAACTGAGATGCCCCTAGGTTTTCTAAGGGAGCCGAGGTAGATATCCTCCCAGTGGCCAGATGGTTTGGGGAGGAAACATTCACATATATCAGGGTATTTGGGAGCATTGCCTCACTGCATGTCCTCCCATACTATGTTCTAGACAAATTGATGGCTAGAGAGATAGCCTATAAAATAGCAAGTGAGGGTGGGTTGAGAAAAGGATTAAAGGAAGAAAAAAGGGCCATTTGGCCTACATTTCTGTTACAGTGTGGAGCATTTTCACTGCATGACCTGGGGAATGAATTCAAAGAAGAAAAGATAACACAATCTCTAAAATTACCTAAATTCCCAGGAAGGGAGTATGACCCAAATGGCACTGCCAAAGACTTCACTACCATGGTAAAAGTGAAGGTATCCAGTCATGAGGAAGATGCATTTGATGACGTCTTCCTATAGAAAGAGAAATTCACAGAGGTGAAGTACATGGCATCACTACTTTTTGACCTAGAAGATCTTGAAGCCTTTCATGAATATAGAGAAAGGAGATTGTTAAAGGTCCCATTAGACCAATTATTGATTGAGCCAATAAGGGAGCCAACTCCCAGAGGAAGCCTAGAAGAGAGCTCCAGAGAAACTTCTAAAGATGATTCCGAAGCAAAGTCCCATGAGAAGTCTACTAAGGAGTTAGAGAAATCATAGCAACAGTAACAAAATGGGGGAAGCAAAAGTAAGGAGTCAGAAAAGGATACAACCAAATCTACATAAAAGACAGTTGAGCAAACCTCAGCTAAAAAATAGGCTGAAATTCACTCCACCTCCACCCATTCAACAAAACCCCTGGTGATTGATTTAGAGAAAGAATGGGAGAATTTTAATAAAAGGCTCCATACAGAGGGACAAGCACCTGAGCCACAGACTCCACAACACAAAGCAACTCAAGAAATTACAGTAGAGAAAACTGGAAGTACTCAAGAGGTAGAACACATTCCTACCACTCCTACCTCTGAATTTTTTTGAGAATTGAGGAGATTCCTCCTTTAGATGTGTTCTATAATTGAACCTACAAAGATATTGTCAGAAGGCAAAGAAAGAAGAGGAAGTTGGATGCTACAATTGCTACTACTCCCGATAATGAACTGATGGATATTGTCTAGAAAGATTCACCCATCAACCCATCTGACAGCCTTACTAGATTGTCTCATTTTGCAGGAGCCTATGCTACAATGACTATTGATAAAGCCACAGACGTACAAATTTTGTTAAGAGAAAAGGAAAATAGAATTATGTTGTTGGAAAAAAAATTAGAGCAAGAAAAATCTAACCAACAAGCGGAATTGCAAATAGCCAAGCTCCAGCAAGAATTCGAGCAGATTCAAATAAGACATCAAGCCAGTTTAGCAAAAAAGGAAGCCCAAATACAAGAAATAAAAAATAAGTATAAGGACAGTCCAAATATTGATCAGTTTATAATTGAATCACTCAGCCTTAACTCCCAGCTAATGCACCAAAAGGAAATTTTATGCCAGAAGGTCTCACAGTTGAGTCCTTATTATGAGACTAGTGACAAGTTAACGAGTCAAGTTGTTGACATGAGACTTGAATATGATGAAGTCTTGAAAAGAGTTTCTCACTTCATCACCTGGAAAAATTTAGAGGATGGGAGGAAGGTTGATTTTCCTATACTGGAGGAGTCACATAAAGAAATTTTATTTACATACTGGGATTATTGTCTTAGACAAGCAGAAAAGGCAACAACGGTCGCAGCAGCAACAACGAACAGTGTTATTGAAAAAATAAATGAAAATTTACAGAGCATAAACCTCGTGGTAGAGTTTGTACCAAGGTTTCTTCCAAATGTCAAATAGCTCAAACAACAGTGGAGGTAGGCAACAGGGGAAAAAGAGGAAGCAATTAGGCAAATGACTAGGTTAAACTAGGAAGCGTACTGACAATATTTAGTTAAACCTTACAGCCAGTGGATGACCCTGCAATGCCTAACCTCTTCCACACAGAAAATGGTGCCAACACTGACCGATGTTGTGTTCACTGGGCAGTTGAAATTTGCGATCAGCTGACCGACACAGCTCAAACTAATGATAGACATCTGTGATCTCAAAGATCAAATGCAAAGGAGTTAGTCACCATGTTTTATTTCTATTTTTGTTTTGTTTTGCACAATTTGAGGAAGGTCGTTTAAACCTCCTCAACTATTTTTGTAATAATCTATTCTTAGGATTTAAAATTTAGTATTTAAACCCCTCTCTTTCATTTAGAGAGGGGTCTAGAAATTTTATCAAAAACAATCTTCAAAACATGCACTTCTGTCCCTTTGAGGAAGTTATGTGAAATGAATGGAACAAGATTTATTTTCATCTTATCTGGCATATTCTACTGAAATTGCACATTTTTACCCTTAGATGGTGTTGGATTGATTGGAAATAGGTTGATATTACTGAAACACATGAGCAGAACTTATTACAAATGGTACTTTTATCTAGTGATTTTGTTTTATGTATGTATTAAGCAATAATTTTTCTTCGAGTTGTTTATGTATGAAAGTTTAAAGCTTGGTTAGAATTATTGCACTTTTGTATGGTGATGACCTAAATTTTATGTTGAATATATGAATAATATCTTATGCAATATATATTTCACAATCGTTTCGGCTAACTATTTATCCGAAATGATTACTGTTAAAACGATTTCACTTCTTATTGCAGTTGAGTGATATTTATTACCAATTTCTTTAGGACATTATTGTAGATCACATGTTTCAATTTTATTCCTGGGTATAGTCATAGCTAGATAGTGTTTAAATTAGGATATATGCATGTGATTATTATTTTAGATTAGATTATTTTTAGCATAAACAGTCCTCTGAGCTATCATATATCACCCCATCAGCACTATCATAATTTATATTGGGAAAATGGTCCCATTATCCCCAGTCAGAGCCACTACACCAAACGGAAAAGGAGCTGCCAACCAAGGTCTGGACCGGGTCATTTTCCCCCATGTTGTAAGCAACGTTTTCCGAGGCTTCAACAGAACCACAAAAAAACTCACATAGATTAGCCCATAATTTCCCTTCAAGTCATGATCAACGATCCTACCAAACTCAACTCCTTGTAGATTATAAATAACCTAATACATGTTTTCTTTCCTTCTTTGCTTGGGCTCCAATGGTTCGCGACCTATTTTAGATGTGCTCCTTATGATTTTATGCACTTGGATGTGTCTAATGAGCCTCCATGTCTCTCCTTTTTATATGTTTCTTGGGTGTAACAAGTAGCGATTGAAAGGGCACCTCTGAGTCTAGGCTGACTTCAAACACTTGTTACAAACCCATTCTATAACAAATAAAAATTCATATCTTCATTTCTACAAGGCCTCTCTTAGTGCTTCTAGCGTCCCCTTGCTCCTTTAAGGGTGCCCTACAATCTCCAAGAGCCATGTGTCCAAATCTATACATGGTTTGACACACACAAGCTTGGGTGCAAAGCTCACATGTTGGGTTCTTATCCCACAAAGTCCTTTTGTGGTGCCAATCCCTTCACAACCTTGAACCCTAGGGTTTGGAGTACCTCCCATGCTATAAATTTCAACCCTCCCTCTCAGCGAGTGAGGTACTTCAAAGACTAGGAAGTAACTCATGATCACTGTCACTATGGGTGACACTACACCAAATTCTAGCACTCACCACTCTAACATACCTTGAAGAATGAAATATGCCCTTCTCAAAAGTGTCACTACCACTGGAATCCTCTTGATTTTTCTTCTCCTGAAATGCTTCCAGGTTATTCCATAATTCCTTCTTTCTAGTTTTAGAAGCACCCTTGCTTCTCACTGACAATGTGCTCTTCTTGGGCTGCACATTCTCCCTTTGAACCTTCAAAACTTCGCTAGAAATTGGCTCCCTATGAACCTCTGGAACCTAGACCTTCTCCTGCTTCTGCTTCTCATGATCTATACGATTTCCTATTAATTGATATAGACCATGCTCTCTAACTCCAATGCCCACTCCATTAGATCTAGAGCCTTTGGTCCTAAGCTTCACTTTCCCATCCTAGAAAATCACGTCAAACCCCTTTTGCTCGACCACTGAGTCAAGAAATATGTTATATCTCAGCTTTGGTACATACAGTTCATCCTAAACATGCATCAAATGACCTAACTCTATTATGAATGGAGGGACACATGATCCTCTGATATCCTTTCAACTCTTGTCACCCACTGCCATGTGCAACTTCGAGTCCCACTCAGCCAGAGCCTTGAATACATCCTACGAACTTGTCATGTGCTTCGCTCACCGCTATCTACATACGAGGCAACCTAATCGATGGTACCCTCATATAAATGAGAGATCAAAGAAAAATCCTCACTCCCAAATCTCCTAGAGAGGTCATCTATCTTTGTATAAGTGGCGACACCTGTAATTGCCTTCCCTTTCTTCTTCTTATCATCACCTTGCTTCTTCTTCAAACACTTTGTCGAATATTCACCATACTAACCATACTCACCACACTTAAAACACTTCAAGTTACTCAAGTCCTTTTTTTCTTGCCCTTCATCCTTGTTGCAAGAGACACATCATCGTCATAAGAATTTTTATTTAGATGAAGATCCTCGTCTCGAAATTCTTCCTGAACGAAGTTATCCCACATCCTATTCCAGTTTGGTAGCTTTTCTCTGGCAACTATCCCTTTGATGGATGTATTCCATTCTGGAGTAAACCCCTTTAAAGAAATCCTCACCATCTCATAATTTGTAATAGTCACCCCAATGGCAGTAAGCTCATCTCAAACCTAAGATAATCTCGTCAGATACAAATTCACCCCTTCATCCTCTGTCATCTTGGTGGCCATCAACTTATCCTGCAATACCAATTGTCGGTTCTTATTCTTATTCTGGAACAAATCTTGAAGATATTTTCACATCTCATGGAAATTGTTCTTCCTTGATAGATGAGGTATCAAAGGATCCTTGACACCATTTAAGATGATCAACTTGGCCCTCGTATCCATCTCTTAGACATTGTTATTAGTCCTTCAACAAAAATGTGACTAACTCACTCTTAAGTTGTACTTGTTGTGCACACTCTGATTCAACGACCCTTCAAAGTAGCTCTAATTCCATGTTTTTTTTCCACAACACTAGAGAATCTAGGTTAGGGTCTTAGAATATCTGACACCACCAACTCAAATTCCACAACAAACTACTTTTCATAGAAGAAAAAACACAACAATAAATCAACACGTGCACAAATATAGAATTTTCTACAATTTTTCAGACCCAACTTCATTATATTATCAATCTATAATACAACAATCTAGGGTTCTCGTATCAAGGATCATCACTGAAACCATTGTCAACCCGGAAAAATCCATGCCAGTGACAACAAATGAAATAAGTGAACAAATTATTGTACCATGCATTTACACCTCAACTAGGAAATCACACATGCAACCTTACCTACAAAATCCTCCTGCTGAAGTTGTTGATCTGACCTTCTCCTTGCTCTCCTTTACTTTTCTTGCTTGTCATTTTCCTTCCTTTGCTTGCTTTCTTTCTTTCTACTATTGGTGATCTTCTCTCTCTAAAAATAATTACAAAGTAAAACTAACAAAAGATGTGAACTGATCCTCAGAAGCCTTTTTATCATTGAGACCTCTATTTTCTTCATTTTTCCTCTCATTTCCCTCTCATGCAAATCTGTGTCTATTCACCTTCCATTTATCCTATTTTCCTCTATTTCATAAATAAAATGCCAATAAATGCCTCTTTTTATTTTCAAATTCCTTTACCAATTTCCTTAGCCATTATGTTACACTAAAAAATGTCACCATGACTATTTGAAGTTAGTATGGCTCCATCCACTCTCATACTATCCTCCTTGGCAAGTCTCATGCCTCTACTCTCCATGTCAAACTTCAAGAAAGAGAGAAAAGTCATTTAAAGTCAATTATCTCTGGTACGCAGTTTCTCTTAGCCTTACCTGCGGGTACGCAACCCAAGTTCACAATACCTGCGTACTTGTACACTCTGTATGTAAAGGGTTGGGTGCGTACTCCTGTAAAGGTCAAAAGGCGCAAGTTTCACTCCAAAAAAGTTACTTGTGGTCATTTCTAGAGTCTTCTAGAAGCATGTTTGACGTGTATGAAGCGCCTCCAGATGGTTCATGTATCCCTACCAAAGAGGAACTTATCCCATCAATAGGGGAGCTATCCCATCCAAAGAGGGGCTTATCCCATTGATGGGTGACCTGAATAACTTCCTCTAGAGCACAATAAATACAGGCATTGGGCCAAAGGGAGGGGAGGTTGAAAGCTGAACATTCCTAAGGGTAGATGCTGCTGGAATTAGGACTTCCTTGTAGAAGCTTGTGAGGAGAGATTACCATCTTTACTTGTTTCCATTGGGAGGTGGGTGAGCTGATCAGAGTAAGGGAGAACTCTTGTGGACCCTGGGAGGAGCTTGCACAACACCAAGGCTCAGGTTGTAATGGTTCCTTTTGTTACCTTTTAATACAAATTAGTCCATTCTTCTCAACAATTTGTTATTAATGAGTTGTTTCATATACTCCTTGGTCTATATGTTAAATATGTTTTATTTTATGTGATATTCAGGTGCTATTTAATCGTTTGATTGTTGGTGAATGCAGGTTTCGAAGGGAAGGAGGAGCTCATCCGGATCAACGAAGCTGGACTACTACAACAACGTTGGATTACAGGAAGGATCTAAACACTTGATTTCTCATATTGTAAAAGCATATTTAGGGAAGGATTGCTCTTATTTGTCTTGTTTGTCATTAGAAAGTCTTAGGCTTTCTAGGAAGGTCGGTTGTGTCCGCACTAACGACTCTTTCCGCGTGACAAAATGGAGACTCCACTGGGGACTCCATGAATGTGTTTGAGATCTTTTTGATTTGACATTTTGGTCTGAGAAAAATTGCTTGTTTTCTGATTTTTGGTTGTCTAGCTGTGTATTTGGGTGGGTTAGCTTAGAGTCAATTTAGTTTTTTATTTTTCTTAGCCTTGCCAGCAGTACGCAGTCTCTGGGTTTGACACAGTGCGTACTTGTACGCACTGCGTCTTTGTGCACAGTGCGTACCCGCGCCTGTGTGAACAGATGACCTGCGTACCCCTGTCAATTTTGAGAAAATTTCAATTTTTGCTTTTTGCTCTTTAGATTTTGCTTTTACTTTGTTTTTACTGCCCAGATCCATCAGTTTACTGTCAAAGATCTTCACCTGAACTTGTCCCGTTAGTGTCGAGGGTTTTGGTGGAATTCATAGGGATTTTTCCTTAGGGTTTGATTTTTAACTGGTCCTGTAGTGACTTTGGCGTTAGAGGTTGTCAAACTTTGGATCCTCCTGGTTTTGTTCAGTCCTCTTAGGACTCGGGCCTGTCATAGAAGTCACCCTAGTGAGAGACCTACCTTTGTGTCTTCTCTTTGCGAATCTCGAAAAGTTTGTTTGTTAAAACCTTGAATTCCATTCTTGAGAAAAAAGAACAAAAAGATTTCGATTTTGTTTTTTGGTTAGTTTATGATTCTGCATGAACTGATCCTTAGTTGCATTTTGACTAAGTAAAACATCCGGGAATCATCTTTGTAAGCTTTTGTCCTCATTATTTTTTGCTTTTAGGTAAATTTCCTTTTAATTTGCTTTTGAGTGAATTTGATTTGATTGTCTTAGATTTGTTAAATTCGATTTGATAAAATAGTTTTACATGCTTTATTAACATAGAAAAAACACAAAAATTCTTTGGAAAAAGTTTGCTTTGGTAGCATTTGTAGACTTTTGGGAGAAAAAGGAAATTTTGTAGAGTAATTAGTGGTCATGAGTGGTATGTTTTGAAAAGATAAAGAGAATTGTTTCTTTGATTGTCTTTACTAAGAAAGTTGTTTTCTATAAAATTTGCATTTTCCAACTCTCTTAGTCAGGAGATTCATTGAAAAGGAAAAGTAGTGTAAATCATCTTAGGTGCATCTTTGTAGTGGTTGCGAGTCGAGTCTACACACCACCAGTTTCATCTCCATCACCTTTTTGTCTTTAATAAAAACCATAAAATTAACGCTTAAAGTAAAATCAACTTAGTAACTTTTATTTACTAGGACTCTGAAACACTAATTTAGATCAGGCTAGTGTCTTGGAGTAGGAGAGTAATTAACTCTCCAAGACAACAAAACCAAACAAGTAGCTTATCTTGCGATAGAATAAATCCAATTGTCTCATTTGTACTCTGGGAAAGCTCCTCTTAAAGGAGAAGCACGAGCTCGTGTCCGAACCAGTGAGGGGATCAATCCTCCCTCGTTGGGAACGACGCCAGACACGCACGTATTACAAACGGTAAACCTCGGATTAACCATTGTCAAGGAGCCAGGGGTCACTTGTCGGTAAACCTTGGATTATTGTCAAGGAACCGGCAAGGGGATTGAGCTTGATACTCTGCCCTTGCGTGCTGTCGGAGTGTAGACTGTTCCCCCAGGTGCATTTGTTGCGGTTGGTAACCTTAGTGACCATTATCTTTAGGATTCTACCGAGGTGACGGTGGAGGGAAGATCCCACTGTACCTGGAGCAGATGTCGGCTAGACTCACTTGGATTTTCCGGGGGGTTCACTTCACTCGAGACGGTTAAAGTGGAGGAACTTGTGCCGGTCTATTCATTAAGTAGGTTGCCGGGGTAACTGTTCCACCCGCCACTTCTGTACTGAATCCGGCGATGTTGGGTTTCATCTCCAACTAGCATTTTCGGTCTGGAAGGCTACTGTTTGTGCTTGGTTTGACGCCCTAGATTCTTTAGGCATATGATTCAAATTTGTTTGGTTCTTTAGAGACTTTAGGTGGTTTGCTTTGAGATTTTACTTTGTTTGCGTGTGCAGTAGTTAAAAGTTTTTAACTGTGGTGGAATTACCGAGACAGTCCCGTAGACTTCGGGGCAAGTCTCCTGAGGTTGTTTCTGTGGCCGAATTGTTGAGAAAATCCCGTAGACTTCGGGGTGAATCTCCTCAAGAGGTCCCAAGTCATTACGAAGGTTTAAAGGTCCTTGTAACTCCTCCTAGCGGCAGTAGAGTAGGTTCACCTGAAGAAGGAGAGTCTTCGTTGGTAGTCCATCAAGATTACCAAAGTCTAGAAACAGGTTATAATCCTGAAGCAGTTGAAGTTTCTGAGCTTGCTGGTAGTTTTTCATCTACTAGTGATATAGGCGAAGAACCTGAAATATCTGAACCTGTTACTCCAACTTCTAGTGTACCAGATTCACCTAGGGTAGAAAGAGTCATCACCGAAAATCTTCCTACTGGTTTGATAGCTATTGAAGAACTTGCCCCAGAGGAAGAATTAGGCATGTCTACCCTTGAAGATCAACCTACTATTGATCTAAGGGAGCGTGAATCTATCTTTTACAGTCCTCCTAGAAGTACTACTTGGTACCTTTCGTTAACCAATTATTTAGACAACTCAGGGGTAGGTTTTTCTCCACCTCGTACTCCTTTTCCACCTGGAGGTATTTATACTCCTGTAAATATGTCTGGTCAGTCGTCCGTGTTTACTCAATCTCCTGAATCTTTCTTACACGACGGTCCTTCTGTTCCCACCGGGTATCAATCACTTTCTGGTACCTTTGCGGGGGCATCTCCTCAACCCATTGATCATGGGTTATTAGCTAGAAACAATGGTAATAAACCGTTGGGTGTAGGGGACATTTACATGATGTCAGGTTCAGTTCCCGTTTCTCAACCTCAAGGTGGTCAATTACCGCCTGGGGGGTAGCCTCAATTAACGCCTGGGGGGCAACCTCAAGGTACACAAATTGTGTCTGGGGGGCAGCCTCAAGGTCATTATGTACCTATGGTATCAACCCTCAATACATACCTCAAGGGTATCAACCCCAAGGGTATCAACCTCAAGGGTATCAACCTCAAGGTCAAGGTCAACCCCAGTATCAGTATTTACCCCAAGGTTATCAACCTTAAGGTCAATACTCAAGTCAAGGTTATCAACCACCTCAAGGTCAGTCATATGTTCAAGGTATGGGAACTATGCCTTTCAGTTATCAATCCTATCCTCAATCCGGTTATGGATCTCAGTATCCTCAACCTGTTACGGGTCAATACCCCGGAATGATAGTGTGGGATCCATCACAGGGTCAACAGGTGTTGCAGCCAAGTATACAGTTGGTACCTCAAACTGGACAACCCGTAGTTTTTGTTTCACCCCAGCAACCGCAACCTGTCCAGTCAAATGTTCAAACTTCTGTAACTTCGGTAGTTACTCAGCCGCCAATTGCACCTAGTACTCCATCTCAAACGGCTGCTGCAACTACCGCAACATCTATCGCACTTACTTCTGGAGTATCAACAGCTCCGGTTTCTACTGTCTCTGCAACCACCCCTCAGACATCTTTACCGTTGTCTGGATCTACGATTCAAACTACGGTCCAGATACCTGTAGGGCAGCCTGGTTTAAGTACTGTTGTAACAAGTCAACCTCAATTTACCCACCAACAGTACCAGGGACAGTACCAATTCGGTCCTGCTGTCCAACAACCGGTTTACCAGTATGAACCGTATCCTGGGTACACTTATCAACAACCTCAACAACCCCAGTACGGTCCGGTTAATCCTGGTTTTCCAGGAGGATATAATATCCCTAATGCGATTCCTGTTCCTAGTTATCCTGGATATCCTCCTCCTGGGACTGGTCTTGTGACCTAGAGTTTTAGAGATCCTAACCGGCAGTTACCGTTTATCGCAACTTTGGATTTACTAGACTTGACGCGTCTAACGAACGATCCAATTCAATATCTTCCGTTCTGGCCACCAATGCCAAATAAGTTGCCCAGTGATATACCCAAGTTCGAAGGTAAGTCTGGAGAGGATCCGTCCAATCACGTGATGACTTACCACCTCTGGTGTGCTTCCAATTCTATCTCGGATGATTCGATCCGCTTACGTCTTTTCCAGCGTACGCTCATTGGTCTCATGGCCAAGTGGTACATTGAGTTACCACGGGCCTCTTTTTACAATTTTAGCCAGTTAGCTACCTCGTTCCTAACTCATTTTCAGTTGTCGGTCAGATACGATAACGACACGGAGCTATTAACTTCATTAAAACAGTCGACCTCCACTTATATTTCCGATCATATTCATGAATTGAGACGTCGAAGACGTTTAGTGAAAGTTTTTATCCCGGACCAAATCTTAGCTGAATGGTTTGTAAAATCATTATTACCGAAGATTACTGAAGATGTAGCTAAGGCCGGAGTAGTTACTAAGGAGCAAGTCATTGCTCAAGCCCAATACCTTGACTTAGTTTACACTCAGTCGGGTACGTTGCACGAGAAGATCCCAGATCTTCCTAAGTCGAATCAAATTGCTGTTGCTCCTTCAGGGTCTCATGCTGCTGATGGCATGATTGGTACGGTAAATACTAAAAGTAAGAAGAAATCCTCAAAGAATTCTTCTCCAATAATAACCTTACCAGACTCCCCGACAGGAGAGTCTTCTCCTGAAATTACTGCTGATATTCACGCTGTAGAGTCATCTACAACTAAATCAAAAAATGGTGGTAAGAAGAAAGGCAAGAAGAAGGATAAAGCAGACAAGGCTCCAAAGGAGAAAAAAGAGAAGTCGGAATCTAACGACGAAAAGCGCAAACCTCGCTATCCTTGTTTAATTTGTGAAGAAGATAATTTCACAAGAGATTGCCCTCATCGGGCAGAGGTTGTGAAAATCGTTAAAGGTTCCCCAACTCTTGCTGTTTTGAAAGATCCATTTCCAAAGCAGGAGAGTAAAATGATAGGTTCTTCCTCGAGTGCCAGTGAAGAACCCATATTGATGATGTCTCATGTACGGATTGCGACTCGATCGCAAGATTATGGTAGTAAGAATCCTGTTGACGGCAAAGAAGCAGAATCTTCTCATTCTAATCCATCAACCTCAGCTCCTGGTTCCGATCCACTATAGATCGAGAAACCTAACCCGGACTTGGTAATTAAACCGCCCGCCAAGGGTATACTTTGAAAGCCTGCTTTCAATCCACATGCGAGAGCAGCTCAGAATTATAACATTGTTGAGGATTTAGCTGTTTCACCCTCAGCAATGTCGGCTTTGGAAGTGCTGCAATCATGCCCAACACAACGAAAATTACTCTTGTCGGCTATAGGAGCTGTTGATATTCAGGACCCGAACCTGATAATCTTTGATCTAGAAAATAGTACACCGCGTCTCCCTCATCAAATGGCTTTCCAGATTCCAGTGATAGTAAAAAACAGGCCTATTCATCAGAGTGTAATTGATGAAGGAGCTTCTACGTGTATTATGTCGATTCAGTGTTGGAGATCGCTTGGTTCTCCTTCACTGAACCAATCCCCGACGATTCTTAAGGCCTTTGATGGCCGTGGGTTCCATCCGTTTGGCATTCTACAGGATTTGCCTATAGGGGTGGAAGGAAAAACCGTTAGTCTGGATGTGGAGGTGGTTGATGCCCCTCTAGACTACAACCTTCTTTTGGGTCGCAGTTGGTCTTACGCTATGACAGCGGTTGTGTCATCGGTCTTCAGAGTTATAAAGTTTCCACATAATGGTAAGATCGTGACGATAGACCAGCTGGCTTACTTTTCATCCGACCCAGCCTCTTCAGAGAGTATCCAGCATGTCGGTAAAACGACTATCCCTTATAGGGATGTTGGTGTAGGATTGGTTAAAGATTCCGGTTTACTGGGAACTTTTCCCTTTCCTTCGATCAATGCAGACCCTTCATTCGCATCCATCCATATGATTACTTCAGACACTATTATTTATGATGATCCTTGGATTGTCCCATCTGAATCTGAAATAGACTCCTTCGGTAATGCAATGCCTTTGAGTCCATATGAAATTGCTTATGAGGCCGTGCAGTCTTTTTCCGACTCCAATTCAACCCAATTCGACCAAATGAATGTGGTCCGTGAGGAATCGCTTTTCACATCAACCTCAGAACAGATAACGTTTCCTGAAGTTGTGTCATCTGATGAACAACTTCGTGAAATCCTAAGTGTAGACGATCTACCATGGGAAGATCTTCATCATAGATCTTCGTTTTTACCTGAGGGTGATGACTTTGAAAATGATTTTTCATCAATTTTTACAGCTGAATATGTCAAGGACGCTCAGAATCCCATGAAAAATCCTGATTCAGAGTTGAATTTGGGAAACATTTCCCAAACTATTGACATTGACATTTCAGTCAAAACCGGAGTTATTGAAAACATTCATATAGGTGCCTCGTGTACAGATAACGAAATTCAAACATACAAGGTCCTATTTCAAGAATTCCGCGACGTGTTTGCCTGGTCATATGAGGAAATGCTAGGAATTGATCCCTCCATTGTTGTTCATGAAATCAAGACCTACCCAGACGCTAAACCCGTTCGGCAACGTCTGCGTCAGATACACCCTAGGAAAGCGGCTGCGATTAAAGCAGAAGTCGAGAAGCTATTGAAAGCAGGTTTCATTTATCCGATCCCGTTAACGGATTGGGTATCGAATATTGTTCCGGTTAACAAGAAACAAGGAACAATAAGAATATGTATCGACTATAGGGATATAAATCGTGCTTGTCCAAAAGACAACTATCCTACACCCTATATCGATCAAATAATTGATGATTGTGCCGGCAGTGAAATATTTTCCTTTATGGACGGTTTTTCCGGTTACAACCAAATCAATATTCTACCTGCCGATCAACCAAAAACGGCTTTCATTTGTCCTTGGGGGACATTTGCTTATTGCAAATTACCTTTCGGACTTAAGAATGCCGGAGCCACTTTCCAACGGGCAATGTCTTACGCGTTTCACGACATCAAGCACATTGTGCAACCGTATCTCGATGATTTGCCTGCTCATTCTTTACATCGAGCTGATCACCTTGTCCACTTACGCGCTATTTTTATGAGGTGTCGGCATTATCGAATTCGGTTGAACCCACACAAATGTGTCTTCTACATAGAAGTGGGACGATTGCTGGGATTTGTTGTTTCAAAATCCGGTATCCGTGTCGATCCCTCGAAGGTCGAAGCCATCATCAAATTGCCTCCTCCTTCGAGTTTGCGCCAACTCCAAAGTTTGCAAGGGAAAGCAAACTTTTTACATCGATTCATTCCTAACTACGCCGAGGTTACAAAGGGTTTCACCCGGTTGTTGAAACAAAACGCTCAATTTTCTTGGGATGAGATAGCTCAGAAATCTTTTGATGCACTTAAGCACGCGTTGACCCATGCACCGTTGCTGCATCCTCCCAACTACAACCAGGATTACTTTTTGTATCTCGCCGCCTCCCACTCCACCATTGGAATGGTCTTAGTTCAGGAAGACGAATTCGGAACGGAACATGTGATATATTATCTTAGTAGGACGTTAAATCCCACTGAGCTAAAATATTTGCATGTGGAGAAATTGGCCCTGGCAGCTGTCCAGGCTGTCCAACGTTTTCGTCATTACATTCTTCTCCGTAAAACTACAGTGATTTCGGATTGTAACCCTATGATCTACATTTTGACAAAACAATTGCTAGGGGGCAAGTACTCCAAATGGATTGTTATCCTGCAGGAGTTCGATTTGGAGTTCGAGAAGTCCAAGTCTAAGAAATCCTTCGTTTTTGTGGAATTGATGTGTGACTTCCCGCGTGCTGACACGGAAACTGTGGCAGAGGAACCCATTGCGGACGAATCTCTGTTTCTTATCAGCACTTTAGATCCTTGGTATGGGGATATAATCGTCTATCTCCAAACCCAATCCTTTCGGCCCGAAGCTTCAAAGTCGGAACGCCGGAAAACTCGATTCCAGTCCCAACAATACAGAATTATTGGAGATACTCTTTATCGTCGTGGGGCGGACTTGGTTTTTCGTCGTTGCTTAACTCATGAAGAGGCAGAAAGGGTTTTGAATGACTGCCATTCTGGAGCATGTGGCGGTCATATGTCTGGGTATGCCACAGCTCAGAAGGTGTTGCGTGCTGGCTATTTCTGGCCGTCCATGTTTAAAGATTGTATCATTGCGGTCCGAAAATGCCACAACTGTCAAGTGTTTGATCGCAAGATGCGTGCACCACTTGCTCCTCTCCACTCTATAATTGCCGTTGGTCCTTTTGCTAAATGGGGTATCGATTTTATTAATTGTAACCCTCACTCGGCCGGGGGGCATGCGTATATCATCCTTGCGGTTGATTATTTTACTAAATGGGTCGAGGTGATGCCTACATTCGAGGCAAGCGGTAAAACAACAGCGATTTTTGTATTCAATCATATTATTGCTAGGTTTGGTGTCCCACAAGCGATCATCACTGACCATGGGCGCCATTTTCGAAACATTATGATGACAGAACTTACAAGCCAGCTTGGTTTACGCCATGATAGTTCTACTCCTTATTATCCTCAAGCAAACGGTTTGGTTGAATCTATCAACAAAGTTCTAGTTATCATGATGCAACGAATCTTTGGTATTCATCGGTTGAATTGGCACAACATGTTATTTTCAGCGCTTTGGGCATATCGAACCTCAGTAAAAACATCAACAGGGTTCACTCCTTTCCAGCTAGTTTATGGTTTGGAAGTAGTGTTGCCCATTGAATGCGAAATCCCATCACTTCAAATGGCTATCGAATTACTCCCAGCTACTTCTGAAGAGGAGAAGCGTTTGTTATACTTAGCTAAATTAGATGAGACTCGACGAGATGCTGCCTTAGCAATCGAGACTCACGCAAAAAGGATGAAAGCTCAGTATGATCGTAACGTGACCCCTCGTAATTTTTCAGAAGGAGACCTAGTGCTATTATATGATCAAGCTAACGATAAATTAGGTGCTGGAAAGTTCGTTCCCATGTGGCATGGGCCTTACATTGTCAAGCGAAAGCTGGCAAAAGGGGCCTATGAGCTGGTAGATTTTGATGGGGACTCTTTGGGTAAGCCCAGAAATGGACTTTACCTAAAGAGGTATTATGCTTAAATGATGGGTATGGAGATTTAGTTAGTTCTAGTTAGGTTAATTTTCTTTCTAGCTGGTATGTTTGCTTAGCTTAGGCTGTGTGCTTAGTTTAAAGAGTGTGTTTTTGTCGTTATTCTGGCTTATCTTGGTTTTACTCTTGATATTGCAGATGTCGATGCCTCTCCAAACATACATTGGATTTGCTGATGGTGCTTGTCGTAGTACACGGAATATCTCTTCCGCAGCTTGGGTTATCTATTCGCCCTCTGACGAGTTAGTTTCTATGCATGGGGTGAGCCTCGGTCAAACAACAAACAACATTGCAGAATACAGTGCAGTGATTGAATTATTATCTGAATCTATTTCATTTGGGATTTGGAGTTTGATAGTGAGGTTAGATTCTGAACTCGTTGTATTACAGCTTAATAGAGTCTATGCCATTAGAAATCCAGTGTTATTAAGATTGTTTTTGAGGGTGCGTCTCTTGGAACGTGAATTTGATTACATTGAATATCAGCATATTCCAAGATCTTTAAATACATTAGCAGATGCAATGGCGTCTCGAATGTTAAATAGACATTTGTAACAATCATAAATGTAAATTTATAAACATTTCATCACACATGTTTAACAAAATAAGCCGGTAATAATGATATATATAGATAGGAGTGTGTCAAAAATATACATCGTCTTCGATCATAGGTTGAAGAACACCTTATGATCAGCAAAAATGATAAGTACAAAAAACCAAAAATGTCATATGTGTCTACAAAAGTGACTAGCCAATCACTGGTGGTGCTCTCTATACGAGACCACTGCCCGCGCTACCCTACACAGGAACCTCCTGAAAGGTCCTGGGACTGCGACCACGTAGCGCTGAAGTCGGATAGGAATTTCATCTATAGTGGTCTCTGGTATATCCGCCGTCAGACGCTCTAGATCCTGTTCCAGCTCGGCTAAGGTCTCTGCGGCTGCATCCTGTGGGGCTGGTGCTGGTACAGCTGGTACTCTCCTCTCAAAAGCCTAGAGGTTGGCTGGACGCCGTGGACCTACATCTGCATTTTGAAAATTTGTGCTGTTAGTTTTGAGACGATATATAAAAAACAAAAAAAAATACATAATTTAAAAACTTGTGAAGAATGAAGTACCTCTGTCGTCCCATTGTTCTCCCTGTGGAAGAACCATGTCCGGATCATTGCGAAAATCCATTCCGGCATACGGAAAATCCTGAATCGCAAAGACCTGGCCCTCCAGCCAGTGAAAGTAACCATCAGGAAACCGAACAACTACTGCTCCCTCGTCAGGATGCCGGGGCATTACCGCAACCCATCTCATCAACTTAGGCTCCCGAGGAGCCCCAACTGGAACTGTAAGATGCTGGGGGATCAGCATTGGAACTCTCTCTAGGGCAAAGCTCACAACTAAAGGCCCGTATCCAAAGGTCTTCAGTTGTCCTCTCTTTGCCCTGGTTAGTTGGCCCTTCATATTGGCCAACACAGCATCGCACCAGTTGAAAATGGTGCCTTGGAAGCAATCTACAGCCATCCGCATTTGGGATCCAGTGGCTATGTGCAAAGCGGCAGCGCCGCAAAGTCTGGTAACTGTAAAGGAAATTACCATAAGTTCAGGTCGGGATATATATTTGATTTCTATCCCCTTCTCCTGGTTTTGATTGTTGCACCACTCTAACCAGAGACTAGCAAGGGATTGGCCACCCGGCCTAGTCCCGAATAGAGAGAGTTGCTCGCCCCTGTTAGGCAAGCCAGTGAGAAAGTATATGTCGGAGGACTCTATCTCGAGCTGGTTTTCTCCGATGTAAAAACATTGATCCTGAATATTCCACCTTTCAACCAGCCACTCTAAGAATGGCACCTGGGCCCTCATGCCTGGTATAGCCCAGTACTTGTACAGACCGCATGCCTTTAACACATCAATAGAAGGTTGATGACCTATTGCGGTCAAATCAACGTCTTCGTGTTCTCTTTCACACCAATCTAGCATGGTGAGTGACCTACACACCAAAAAAAAATGATTAGAATTTATTAAACAAAATTTGGTTGGTTAAAATTGGGGTTTGGGGTTTCAAAATCCGTGTTTCACGGGGTACGCACCCCGCGTTCAGAAAACAGAGCGGCGGTACGTAGCTGTTCTGAAGGCGGGCTGCGTACCCCGACCTTTTTCCCATATACGAAAAAGTCGGGGTACGCAGGTCGCCCATGGGGCACCTGCGTCCCCCGAGAAACGCATTTTAAAACCCTAAACCCTCCAAAAAATCAAACTAAAACTTGAAATGAAATTCTAAACGGATGAAATTGAAGAGGAGGATGTTGTGAAATACCTGAAAGAGACGGCGCTCGATTCTGACGGTCGGATTCTCCGCAAAGTCCACGGGAAGTTTTCTTGTCAAAAGCCCTTTTCTCAACCTCAACAGTAAAATGGTAAAAATGACATGGTAAAAAGTCTTTTTATAGGTTTTTTGGATGAATGAATGCTAAGTTTGTTTATTTTTCACCATGAAAGGACATTTTTCAATGTATTTTTACCCATCTTAAACAGGTATGAGTAATGTGTCGTTTTTGTGCAGGACAAAAGGACTTTAGAGCAAAATCATCATTTTTCACGAACCAAAACATCAAAGTCATCTTTTAAGCTCTTTTCTGACTCCTAAAACATGAAAATATTGCCGAGCGTTTCTTTTACACTCGTTAAAACGGAACTAAAAGACGGTCCCCTTATAGCTCTTTTATGACCGTAAAAACAGGAAAAGATTGCCGGGTTTTTGTCGTTTCAAACTCGATACGGAAATAAAACGACGTGTCCTTGATCGCTTTTTACTTTTCAGGTCAGAAACACTAATCATGAAAGTACTCCTTGGTTGCGAGATCAAGCAGCTCTCTCAGGTATTATTTTATACTTTTTCGGGCTTGGGAGACACAAATTTACGAAAAAGTTCACCTTGGAGTCTTCTTTAGTTTTTTCAGACTCTCTAAAAATGAAAAACGCCGAGTTTCTCCTATACTGGACTCGTTAAAATTTCACAGTATAGGACCTGTTCAATTACAAATAGGAATGGACCACTCCTTCTTAGGGTCCGAATCTAAACTAAGTTGGACTCATCCGAAGGATGAACTTATAATCAAGCATATGTTATCCTCCTCAAGCTTGTAAAAAATAAAGAGGTACTTGCCAGAAATGGTGGGGGAAAAGAGAGAGGAATGAACCGATTTGTTATCCTTTGTTACAGAAGAACCTTATCACCGCTCTTGAACACGACACTTTCCATTCACCTGGGTTGGGAAATCCTTTGCCTTAAAAGTTGATCAAACCATTTTGAAAGTCTTCAACCGTTTCCAGGTATTAACTTTGGGTCAATCGTCACCAAGCCATCTGTCATGTTGTTATGTGTTCAAGAGGTCTCTGCAAATAAACCATTCATATGCAAAATACTTGTCATCGATTTGACCATCCCTGAGTTAGTCCTTACAGCAACATTTCTTCAACTTGAACAATGATTTCGTGTTGTGGGCTTGCCTGCACCGGGTCACTTTCTATCGACATCAGCACATCATCTAGAAATATGACTTAGAAATCGTCAGTACCTTGAAGTCTGCATGCATCAATGGCAGGTTTCTCGCCTTTGACGACAGTTTACATCATTGACTTTCGATCGAAGGATTCCGTGACGTGTTCGACATCAACTCATTCATTCACATTTCATGGATTGTACTGGGTACTTTGAGAACCATTGACATCACTGGTGGTCTCTCTCACACTTGTTAACAGTTTACATCATCGACTGGTAATCAAGTGGTTTCTACCATGCTCGACATCAACTCATTTATTTGCATGGATAGAATCGTACCAATTCGGGAAGTAGAAATGAAGACCCTGGATCTAGTTTCCACCATCCAGGCTGCGAGGAGTTTTGTATTCATTATACAGTAGGCTAATCATAGACAGATGGCTGCGTCCATACTGTGTCTACAAAAGTCTATGATTGTGATGTACTGCAAAATCATTCTTGTATCAGAGCAGTAGTTAGATTTTTAGTTAAAGTTTTCAATCTGAGTATGGGAATGCATACCTCAGCGATGATATCATCTTACATATGTATTTTGTGTTGAATATTTGCAGGTTCTGACCAGGTCCTCCGCAAGATACTCCTTGAAATGATAAAGTACTTCACCCTTCCTAGATCATAAAAACCCTAATCTACTACAGGCTTTGCACTTTAGGGGGCAATCTGTTACACTAAAAAATGTCACCATGACTATTTGCAGTTAGTATGGCTCCATCCACTGTCATACTATCCTCCTTGGCAAGTCTCATGCCTCTACTCTCCATGTCAAACTTCAAGAAAGAGAGAAAAGTCATTTAAAGTCAATTATCTCTGGTACGCAGTTTCTCTTAGCCTTACCTGCGGGTACGCAACCCAAGTTCACAATACCTGCGTACTTGTACGCTCTGTATGTAAAGGGGTGGGTGCGTACTCCTGTAAAGGTCAAAAGGCGAAAGTTTCACTCCAAAAAAGTTACTTGTGGTCATTTCTAGAGTCTTCTAGAAGCATGTTTGACGTGTATGAAGCGCCTCCAGATGGTTCATGTATCCCTACCAAAGAGGAACTTATCCCATCAATAGGGGAGCTATCCCATCCAAAGAGGGGCTTATCCCATTGATGGTGGACCTGAATAACTTCCTCTAGAGCACTATCAATACAGGCATTGGGCCAAAGGGAGGGGAGGTTGAAAGCTGAACATTCCTAAGGGTAGATGCTGCTGGAATAAGGATTACTTGTTTCCATTGGGAGGTGGGTGAGCTGATCAGAGTAAGGAAGAACTCTTGTGGACCCTGGGAGGAGCTTGCACAACACCAAGGCTCAGGTTGTAATGGTTCCTTTTGTTACCTTTTAATACAAATTAGTCCATTCTTCTCAACAATTTGTTATTAATGAGTTGTTTCATATACTCCTTGGTCTATATGTTAAATATGTTTTATTTTATGTGATATTCAGGTGCTATTTAATCGTTTGATTGTTGGTGAATGCAGGTTTCGAAGGGAAGGAGGAGCTCATCCGGATCAACGAAGCTGGACTACTACAACAACGTTGGATTACAGGTAGGATCTAAACACTTGATTTCTCATATTGCAAAAGCATATTTAGGGAAGGATTGCTCTTATTTGTCTTGTTTGTCATTAGAAAGTCTTAGGCTTTCTAGGAAGGTCGGTTGTGTCCGCACTAACGACTCTTTCCGCGTGACACATTAATAAACTAAAAGTGATGCCCACTATAGGGATTTTCCTAACATTCAGCTTGGAATATGTGTCCCATGACCTTGGTCTTATTTTTCCTTTATTCACCTTTATTACATGATTTTTAACCCGGGGTTGTTACAAACCCCTCCTCCTTAGGGTAACACCTTCCTCGGTGTTCTATGACACCTATGACTAGCAAAGAGTTGAAAAAAAAACACACTTCTTATGGATCTTTACAACATACTGCAAACCATGACCAACATGACAAACATGACAATCATACTACTTATTGGAGCTTTATAACACAACTCATTGCAATACTTATAACCATATACATATACAAAAAAATAATTTGCTTGACCCAACAAATAATGAAGGCTACAAAGCCTGCATCTGATCAACCATCTCCCATGTAGCTTCATCAAGCCCGAATTGCTTCCACTACACTTTAATTTTATCGATTTCTCTATTCTAGAGCATGAGGTTTTTCCGTTGCAATATGAACTAAGGCTCTAGCTGGAATTCTCCCTTTGGATCCACCTACAATACAAACCATTCAAACACATGATCAACATCCTGCACATACTTCTTAAGCAATGAAACATGGAAAACATCATGGAATTTCATTGTCGAAGGCAATGAAAGTACGTATTCCATTGTTCCAATCCTTTCAAGGATTTCAAAAGGCCCACAATACTGAGTTTCTAACTTGGCACATGATCCAATCCTCAAGGATCTCCTCTTAGGCTTGATGCGCAAGTAAACATCCTCCCCAACTTGAAATTCCTTAAATACATTGTTATGATTTGCATAACTATTCTGCCTATCCCGTGCTGCCTTTAGATTCATTTTAATAACCCACATTTCCTATTCCATCTCTGCCAACATATCTAGTCCAATCAATACCCTATTCACTAGAGCTCTCTAGCTGATAGGAGTATTACAACTCCGCCCATAAAGTGCCTCAAACAGTCTCATCTTCAAGAACTCCTAATATCCATTGTTATAAGAAAACTCTACCAGTAGAAGATAATCTTCCCACTTTCTTTGTTAATGCATGCCATACATCCTTAATATGTCCTCAAGAATCTTGTTGACTGTCTCTCTCCATCCATCTATCTGTGGATGATAGGTTGTATCGAAAGCCAACTATGTCCCCAAACCTGCAAAAAAATCTTTCAAAAACTTGGAAGTGAACTTGGAATCTTTTTCTAATGCAATCTTCTTGGGAACACCAAGCAATCTCACTATCTACCTGATGAAAATCTGGTCTAACTCACTTGCTGAATTAGTAGACTTAATTGCAATGAAGTGAGCTACCTTACTTAACCTGTCAACCACAACCATAATGGAATCATGATGCCTGGATTTCCTTGGAAAACCTGTAATGAAGTTCATGGAAATGATTTCCCATTTCCAATTTGGAATTAGAATCAATTGTAATAAACGACCTAGATGTTTACACTCTACTTTTACATGTTGATAGTCCAAACATCTTGCAACAAAATCATCCATCTCTTTCTTCAAGTTCGTCCAATGATATAATTTCTTAAATGTTGTTAATGTATTATGATATCCTCAGAGTCCTGAATACAACTTAACATAAAACTCCTTCAAGATAAGCTTCTCAATCTCACTATCATTTGGCACATAAATCTTGTTCTTGAATATGTCCAAGCCATCTACCATGAGGTGATACTCCTAATCCCTAGCACCTTCAGACTGCTGTTGTAACCTATGCCTCAATTGTTGATACCTATCATCATGATGTCTTGCCCGAAAGATCTTCTCCTACAAATCTCTCCCATAAGAAATCAGTGTTGCAATGTGATTCACCTGGACTCTCCTATTAAGAGCATCTGCAACCATGTTCTCCTTTCCCTTGATGTGCTTGATATTGAAGTCAAACTCACTGAGAGAAACGAACCATATAGCTTGTCTGGAATTCATATTAGGTTGGTCAAACAAGTACCTCAATTCACTATAATCATTCATCAGAATAAACCGCTTACCAAGAAGGTAATGTCTCCACATCTTCAAGGCATGAATAATAGCTTCCAACTCCATATCACGAGTCACATAGTTCTGCTTGTGCTCATTCATCTTCCTGGACTCATAGCATACCACTTGTCCCTCTTGCATTAGGACTCCACCAAGTCCCCTCTTGCAAGCATATTTACATACCACAAATCTTTTTCTGGATTTGCAATGTTCAAGACCAGAGCATTTCTAAGTAAGTGCTTCAAATGTTCAAAACTAGTTGCACACTCCTCCGTCCATTCAAACTTATTCGCTTTTCACTGAAAAGATGTAATAGGATAGGAAATTCATGAGAATTTCCTAATGAACCACCTGTAATAATCTACTAATCCCATGAATGATATGACCTCATCCACATTCCTAGGAGCTGCACACTCCATGATAGCTCTGCTTTTTTTAAGTCCACTACTACACCTTCCTTGGAAACAACATGTCCTAAGTAATGAACCTCTTTATGAAATAAATTTCACTTACTAAGATTGGAATACAATTGATGCTCTCTCAAGAATCTTAACATTGTTGCTAGGTGCTCGATATGCTCTTCCTCATTCTTAGAATATATCAATTTGTCATCAATGAATACTATCACAAATTTGTCTAGATAAGGATGCAACACACTTCATAAACACATGAAAGTAGATGGAGCATTAGTACGACCAAAAAAAACTACTACAAACTCATAATTCCCATACCTAGTACATAATGCAGTCTTGTAGATGTCCTCTCCTTTGATATGTACTTGATGATATCCTGATCTCAAGTCAATCTTTGAGAACATTGATTATCCCTACAACTGATCAAACAAGTCATCAATCTACGGAAATGTGTGCCTATTCTTAATCGTCACCTTCATCAACTGCCTGTATTCAATAAAAAACCTAAGAGTACCATCCTTCTTATTTACAAACAACACTAGTGCACCCTAAGGTGACACACTTTGCTTAATGTATCCCTTATCAAGCATTTTATTAAGCTGCAACTTCAATTCCACCAACTCGGGAATGCCTATCCTATATGGTGCCTTAGATGTTGGTGTTGCTCCTGGTACCAACTCAATAGAGAAGTCCACTTCCCTATGAGGTGGTAATTCTAAAATATCTACTAGAAATACATACTGAAACTGCTGTAAAATATGATACCTCTTCAAGAATTCATCATTCTCAACATCCTTCCCCTTGCCACTAGAAACATGCACTGCAAATAATACGCACCCTTTTCTGCAACTGCGCTTTTCTTGCATAGTTGTAACCATTCTCACCAATGTAGGCTTCTTCTTTCCCTATAAGATTCTTTTTTCTCCATCATCATCTAGGCATTCAATAGCGTTGTCATAACAATCTACCTTATTCCTATTAAGATATAAAAAATATATTGTTTGAACCCAAAGGAAGCAATTTAGATGCATTAATTTATACATATCGTTCGACTCAAATGCACAAGATCTCACCCAATGATGAACTCTTTTCTTGGTACCTGTAGCCAACTGCACCAACCAAGACTCTACATGTACTTCTTTACTCAAGCCACACTTATCCACTAGGTCATGATTAACATAACTATAATTAGATCCAGGATCAATCAAAATGGAAATAACTCAATCACAAAGCGTACCTTCCATATCAATAATGGATGCCTGGTGATATACCTACCTGCTATAAAATGCTACAAAAATCCGAGGAATGCTATAACCAACATCCCCAACTGTCTACACCTCCTGAGAACTGTATATATGAGGCTTGTCACCTTGATACAATGAACAGTCCTTCTTGCGACGATCTTTGCCACATACCCAACACTACAATGGTTATCTTCCACTACCCTTATTCTATTGCTCTCCAAGCTGATATCCATGTCCCTTCTCAACTACACTGAAATTCTTGTAAGGAGCAACATTCTCTTTCTCACCTACATCTAGAGCTATTTCTTGCTTTGGATGTCGTTTTCCTGTAGTCTTGTAATTGTCTTTCCAGTCACACTTAGCCTCAATCTTGCACTTTGATTACTCATAACAATGCTTCAACTTCTAGATGACTTCCTCTAATGACCGAGGCTCATCATACTCAATTCAATCCTTGAATGCTAATGGTATTCCACTGATGAATCTTTGAAATTTCATCTTCTCATCCTTAAGATAAGGCATATATCTCAACGACTCTAGGAATATAACCGTGTACTCTTCACCTGTCATAGATCCCATCTTGAACTCATATAACTCCTTATCCTTACCATCGTAGTATCTCTCCAACAAGTACTTATTTTTGAAAAGTCCCTTGAATTCATACCAACTCAACTCGTTTGTCCTTATGCCTTTGACACACTTCATATTCCCACCAAAAGTTTGCTGTTCCCTTGAGACTGAAAATAACTTTCTTGGCTTTCATGTTCTCTATGTAGTCATTCAGCTTGAAGAACTTCTTCATCCCAAGAACCCATGCTTCTACATCCTCCGATTTCTTCAACTCTCCATTGAATGTAGGAGGATTGGCCTTCTTGAACTCATCTAGCAAGTATCCCCTCTCACTCCTCGTGTAAGGATGATATCGATGATGATCATGATCTTTATATGAACTAGAACTAGAATAGAACTCATAACCACTACCTCTCTTATTAGGTGTATCCATCCATCTGCCACCTCTGACTATATCATCCCTGTCTGACCTATGCCCTAATCGAGATATGATACCATATGCCCCATTTATCCTATCGTCCTATCTGTAACTAATCCTTGGTTTTCCCTATTTATGCAAATTTGATAAACTCCGAAGGATCATTGCATTGGCCTTTGCTTGCTTTTCCTGTGCCCTTACAAGTATTTCATGTGACTAAATTATCTTGTCATTATTTGATTTTCAACTCTTGATTTCTACCTTTATACTTTTCAAGGTATCTATGATGTCAAGAGAGTACTCATCTCTTAGATGCTCATCTGATCTATAAGGAGAGTCATGTGAACTATAATCCACCATTATGCTTTTCATCTCTGATATTCTTCCTACAAGCATACCATGTCAGATACACGTATATAAACGTAATCAAGCATACCTTAGTTAATTTCATGGGAGGCTATCTCATCTGCACAAATTAGTCTAGATTAACATGATACATATATATACATTCATATCAACATATCGACATCATGCATGATAACACTAACTTCATGAAATGACCTCATGCATGAAAACCATAACCATGACAATGCATGCATAAAAACATGCATCTACCCCTTCAATCCAAGTGTTTGAACTTGGAAGCTCTGATACCAATCTGCAACAATGCCACCCCACATTTACCATCTCTTACAAGCCCTTTGGGTAAATGTGAAGCAGAGTGCCACTATGACATGACCCAACCTCCAAGCTCTAGTTATGGAAGTGGATCCGACAACTAACAACTCATGACATCCTTCAAGGCTACATGACACGCAGGGATTGAATGACCACCCTAGGCCACCAAACCCTGAGCTAGGGCTCCTTTTGCTTACCTAAGTCCACAAACGCATGCGTGACAAGGCTTGGGTGTGTTTTTAGGTCTCCAACCGCATCCATAACACTATATGAGTGCGATTATAGCCCAAAACATCTAGTTTAGAGGGTGTCGTCCCAAGATCTAAGACACCTTTCTAGGCCATCCCCTAGAGCACTACTCAAAACTGCCTATAACTTCTTAGAATGATAAATGACATAATGGTAAATATTTCATACAAAACTTGAACAATAATTGACCCAAGGCATGCTTAGTCCATAAAATACATAGGTCATGAATGCATATATGTTGGTTTGAGATTTGTCTGAGAATCACCAAGAAGGATTTATTCCCTCTCCACATAGCCGCAAGAACACTTATTAGTCCTGTTGTGGCCACCAATAACCCCCCTCCTTACTTAGTATTAACAATAACACTAGGTAAGTGGGGACCCTTAGTAAAAAATTCAAAAAAAAAAATCTATTAAAAACTCATGTATTATACTCAAGAAAATATCACATCACGTGAAGAAGATAAGACATTTCCTTGTGAGTAGAATGACAAACCGTGAGAGTGCGATGCGAAATCCATCGCATCGCATGCATTAAGAAACGCTCATAAACAAAAACTTTAAGAAATCGCCGATGGCTGATATGCGACATCGCATATCGCAACATCGCAAAAAACAACACATAACTATTTAACAAATTGTAAAATCTGTGACCTTGTGATAACACGATGCTGCGATCGGCGATCTTGCGATCGCGTGAAACAACAATCTGCGATTCTGCGATAAACGTGATCGGTTAACCCTGCTATAACACATCTTGATAAAAATGCGATAACACGATAACACGATGATGCGATGCGAATCGCAAAGATCGTCCATCGCAGATTTTCCCCGGCTCAACATTCAAGAAAAATTGAATACGCGTGTTAATGAAAATTAATGAATGTACGCCAAGTGTTTATGAAAGACAGTTTTGTGTTTTTCGAAGAGTTAGTTCATGTCAGGTGGCATGTTTTGGTACATCCGTAGAGCTCAGAGCTTTCTTGTCAATTTTTATTATCATTACTCTCTCCTTATGTGTGAACTGCAGGAATGAAAAACAGAAACAATATGAAGTAATGTGCAGGGAGCGATTAAGGAAAAAGGATAAAGCTCCAATGCTCGGAAGCAGAGAAGAAATGCCCTCATTGACGGATACCGCATGCAACAGAGCCACAAATTCCAGAGCGTTGCTGAGCTATCCATTACAGATCTATCAGTCAGAGCCATGGTTCAATGAGTAGTTGAACAATGCTAATATCAACAGGCGATTTAACACTCAAGGTTAGAAGCTCACGAAAAGTAGTATGTTTGCAATATTTTAAAGCTTATACTCGGTGAAGAAAACGCACCAGAAAGGCCCGGATCAAAGAACGGAGGCAGTTTTCGATGCGCGATTAGCGCCTAATCATGCATCGCTGAGAAAATTGCTCAAAAAGCAAAGTCCCTAACTGCTTAGTCACTCGTAAGCCCAGAAACAAAAGAAAGCAAAGGCAGAGGCAATCTGAGGGTTAACCAAGTGGAATTTGGGTTATTACTAAGCATACACAGTAAATCGACATAGCCAGAGATGATCCTCAAGTATATCTACTATTTTGCTGGAAAAAATGGTGCCAGCACTTGCCATTTCTGTTTGCTTAGCTCAACTAAAAGCGGAAGACAGTTAGCTGACTCTACCCAGGCAAATATTGAATGCTCGCAACATTAAGGAGCAAATGTAGAAATAGTTAGATATTAGATTTAATTTTTAGAAATAATTTTTCTCAGAAAAAGGGCGGCCATTTAAACCGTATCCTGAATATGTGTAATTAAGTTATTTAGTTAGTAGTATTTAAACCCTTCTCATGCATTTAGAGAAGGGTCCAGAAATTTATCAAAAACTTGTCCTCAGAACATGCACTTTTGCACCCTCAGAGGAGGTTTTGGTGAATGAATGGATCAAGATTTGTTGATGTTTGCAATTGATATCTGCTACTGATGTTGCACTTCTGTACTCTTAGTAGATGTTAGAGCAAGGAGAAATAAATCATTGTTGTTTGAAGCTTATGAGTAGGACCAGTCATAAATGGTACTTTTATCTCTTGACCATTTCTGCTTATATGTTAAAGTGATATACAATTTTTAGTTGTTTATATGTGATGCAGGGAGGCCCTGCAAACCCAGAATCTTCAATGACACACTCACACAGTTAGAATGCATCTGAAAAAAAAACTGTCCAAATAAAATCTCAAGTCCGGCAATTGCATACCCATCATTTCTTCTTAATATATGGTCAAACCCATAAACCCTATAATCATTTTCAACGCATTCTAACCCAGCTTCCAATGGTATTAGGAACCCAATAATACTCCCACTATATGATTATTCCATTAACATTTGGACTCAAGCTTTACATAAGCTTTCACTGCCGCATTTCCCATTTAATATCACAACCTGAAATGGTTTTGCCCAATTAAGAAATTTCCAGCGCTTATAATTATTATATCACTGCAAATTCATTGCCAGATAACACTCTAATTCAGGCTACTTACATACACTTTGATTACCTTCAGGAATTGACACAGATTCCAACTGGACCAACCTTTTCATCTATGTACCGAAACAGAAACTCTTTGAATCGACTTTCTCTTTTTAATAAAAACCCTTTGATCTTTCCGATCCCGATCAATTCAAAAGTGGACATTAAACGACTTTATACCATAGATATCTGTGTATATTTGCGCGCCCAGATTTGGTTGATCGGATCGATTCACAATTAGCTGAATTTTAATAACCACAGGAATTTGGTGTTTCCCACGATTCGATTAGATATCAATCGCTGTTTTTACGGTACTCCAACCTCGAAAAACACTGATATATATCAATTACTGTGATTGACATCACCACCAACTATCGGCAGTTTCCAGAACTCCGATGCGAAATTATTGGAACATAGGAATCAGAGGTCACCGATCCAAATGCGATCCACTTACCATAGTCCCGATCCGATTGATCGGAAATCGCCAATCGCCCACTTCAACACAGTCTTCACTTTTACACTATCTAAAGTTCCGATCCGATTATACAACGCTGAATCAACTCTCGGACCCGATCTAATTTCAATTCAATTTATAATAATTCACCTCCAGTTCAGTGCTATATGTCATGATATGTAATGTTACAAGAACCAATAACGCAGCCAGTAAACCAACATGTCATTCCAGATCCACTTCAAAGGTTCAATCAAAGACGGGTCGAGAACAGGAAGGATTAAAAGAAGGCAACAACATTTCATCCAGATTCATTCTTTCTCCTTTTAATTGCCTCACGAAAATGAACCAATGGAAATCAACATAATTTAACTCAGCAATCCAAGTTTTCAAACAAACTCCACTAATATCTGAAATACATTAAAACAGTACTTCATACAAATTAATTTGACACCACACAGAACCGCATTTATTTCAATCCATTACGCAGATCAATAAGGATATTAAAAAGAAACGGAACAGAGCCTCGCCTTTGCCTGATCATGTCATACAAATAATGGTCTCTATTATTGTAAAACACCGTCCTCACATATACATCGGAGCTTTCGCTCTTGCCAATATCACAAAAACTGATCACTGTTTTTTTTATTACACATCTCACTACTAAATCTGAGCGTAGCGCTTCACACCAAACTTCACACTCACACCATCGCTCCTCTCGCTCTCCTCAAAGCCACACACAAACTCTAATCAATCTAAAAGAATCCTCCCAGCTCATTACAATTTTCCTCTATTTATTATCCACTCGAATAATTCTCCTAAATTATCTAACAGAGTTTCCTATTTTTTTTTCAAGAAAGAACAAAATTCTTCTATTCCGTTGCTTTTCAAGCATACCTAGATTATCATCTCTATCTCAAAATCCAAAATAAGCTAATCTCCTATTTATTACAATAACAAATTATTTGAGGAATCCAACCTCCTCAGTAAATTGATTTTTTTGACCAACAGTAAATAAATTTCACTGGATTTAACCATAACATGTGGACAAATCTCCACATTGCTGGCTGGGTCTGGATGCTCCTGCATCAGACTCCCAAAGTTTAAATTAGCCATGATCTCCCGATCATGCACTTCATGCCTGTGTCCTCCTGGATCCCATACTTGGTTTGATAGTCTGTTCTTGGTTACTGCTGTTGTTGTTTGTCCCTCAAGTCTCTGTTCACTATGTTGTAATGCATCACTATCTGCTGCTGTCCTTTTCACATACCTCACTGCTGTTTTTCTCACTCTAATTTGCAATTCTTCATTCCCTTCACCTGTACCATTTCTTCCAACCAATCTTCCTTTCTTTTTCTGTCCTGCATTTGTTTTACTGGAATGCTGTAGTATGAGTTTCCATAACTCATCCAATTCTTTGTCCATTTCACTTCCCATGTGCTGAATACTATTCTGCTGCAACTGATTGTGTTCTTGAATTAGAACATCATAATCTTTGTGCCAATAATCTTCCATATACATTTCTGAAATGTACCAATGCCTTTTCCCAGGTTCTTCTTCTGGTTTCTCATTCATGACTTCATCATTCCTTGCTTCAAATTCCAGCATACCTTCCATTAATCCGATCTGTTCTTCTTGGTTCAGATATACTTCACATTGCCCTTTTCCTGCATGTAAATCTTCATCAAAATTAATCAACTCAATAAACACAAATGCTTTACCTGGCTTCCTCATCAAAAGATTCGACTTATACAAATCTGCCATCTCATTTGGAAGTTCTCTCAAAAGTTCTGCACAATCTGCAATATTTGTTTTGTCATCCTCCTTATTCTGCATATGACTATGAGTAGTCATCACTTCATCTGTTAATACAATAGTCTTCAATAACTGTTTGTCTTTCCTCAAGTCAATGTGACCTGCAAACACATAACAACCTTCAGTTTTCAAAATACAATACCTTCCATTTTCTTTTGATGCTTCAAGCACCAATCATCCATCATAAATCTCTTGGATTTCAGTGGATCCTTCTTGCTGTGACTTCATATCAATATCAATTTGTTCAAGTTTCCTGAATTTATTCATCAGTTTGCCATTCAACCTCCGTTGCAATAGCTTCCACTTCACCCTTTTCTTCAGTCTCCATCTATATCTTCGGTCTTCACTTATCTTTCTTTGTACTGCCAGATCAATTTCTGGTTCTTCATTCTGCTGCCAGCTTCTATACTTCTGCAATTTAATGCCTTCCTCAAATTCACTCTCATGTAGCTGATCATTCTTTCCAAATTTCTGGTTACTTCCACATTCATCTTGCTGAGTGAATATTTTTGTCTCCTTCATGCTTCTGAGGACATAACTTCCTTGTTGCTCCTGATCTTTCATCTCTCCTTCATATAATCGCTGCTCAATTTCTCTGATTTCAGCATCATATTTATTAATGCTGTCTTCTACACCTTTTCCTCCATTAGGTTCTGTAAGCTTCGTTTCTCCTTTGGGTTCCTTGAGTAATCTTTCCAAGAATTCTATCTCCTTGTGAAATCTCTCTAGCAGTTCATCACAATTTCCATTCTCAGCTTCATTCTTTTCTTGGTAATCTCCCTGAGTTGACCTGTTTCCCACATTATCATATTGCAAACATCTTTCATCAATTCCATTAAACAAATTCATTGGTTTACCTTTTTGTAGTCCCACTATGGAATTGTCTTCAAACTGTTGGTCTATATCAATCTCATCTGACTGTTTCACACCAAACAGGATTTCATCTATGAACTCCTTCTGTTGCAAATGATCAACGCCTTCTTCCTCTAAAAAGGATTCTTCATCATACTTTACCTCAAGAGCTTCATTCTTGGTTGTGATAATTTCAATCGATTGTTCATCATCCTCTGCATATCCTGCAAACATACACAAACTGCAAGAATCAAAATCACAAGGCTTCATTGCCTCATCTACTTCCTTTGTCAACATATCTTCAAATTGTTCTAAACTCTGCCAATAGTCCATGAGATCTACAGTTGACCTCTCATTATCCTCTTCCCCTAAAATTTCACCTTGTTCTGGTCTGCAAATGGAAACTTCCAATTCTACCTCTGCTTCTCTGAGTTTCTTTGATTCCTCTTGAGCACTCAATATCTGCTCAATCTTTCTTAATTCTTCTACTATCTCTGACTTCACTTGATGATTTCTCCTTTCTCATAGCCTTGGCCACTTTACTCTTTTCCTCATGGTCCAAGCACTTTTCTGCAACATCTTCATCAATATTCCAATCTGGAAATCTATCTCAGCTTTCTCTCGGTCAAACTCTTCTTGACTCATCTTCATGCCATTTGCTTTGGCATCTTCCCTTCTGCTGTGGCTTCTTTGTGAACTTCTGCTATGACTATCTGTAGTCATTTTCTGCTCCTCTATTTCCATGAGCTCTTTGCACCTCTGCATCAAGCCTCTGCAACAGTAAGTCCTCCTTACTGCAATCTTACCTCACTAAGCTCTCCTCACTCAGTCTTTTGGTAAGCACGATCCCCTATCTGGAATCTTCTCCTGAGCAACACCTTTGCTCCCTCTAGGCTTCTGCAATCTCTCACTCTCTCTTTCGAAGACACTTCAATTTTCCTCTCTGTCCAATATCTTATTGGATTCTACAGGTTCACTGCCACTTCTGCTTTTAAGAACGCATCTGGTTCTTCTTTCACAGCTTCTCTTGATTTGTATTGTTGCAGTCTTCACTCTTTCTGATGCTGTCACCTGTGTTGTGAATCGATTTCCTCACTGCTGTAATTTGGTACTAAACTTTATTCAGAAAAACAAACATATTCAATTCCAACAGAGCCAAGCTCTGATACCAAAAATTGATGCAGGGAGGCCCTGCAAACCCAGAATCTTCAATGACACACTCACACAGTTAGAATGCATCTGAAAAAAAAAAACTGTCCAAATAAAATCGCAAGTACGGCAATTGCATACCCATCCTTTCTTCTTAATATATGGTCAAACCCATAAACCCTATAATCATTCTCAACACATTCTGACCCAGCTTCCAATGGTATTAGGAACCCAATAATACTCTCACTATATGATTATTCCCTTAACATTTGGACTCAAGCTTTACATAAGCTTTCACTGCCCGCATTTCCCATTTAATATCACAACCAGAAATGGTTTCGCCCATTTAAGAAATTTCTAGCGCTTATAATTATTATATCACTGCAATTTCGTCGCCAGATAACACTCTAATTCAGGCTACTTACATACACTTCAATTACCTTCAGTTTTTGACACAGATTCCAAACTGGACCAACCTTTTCATCTATGTATCAAAACAGAAACTCTTTGAACCGACTTTAAAAAAAAAAAAAAAAAAACCTTTGATCTTTCCGATCCCGATCAATTCAAAAGTGGACATTAAACGACTTTATACCATAGATATCTGTGTATATTTGCGCGCCCAGATTTGGTTGATCGGATCAATTCACAATTGGATGAATTTTAATAACCATAGGAATTTGGTGTTTTCCACGATTCGATTAGATATCAATGGCGGTTTTTAAGGTACTCCAACCTCGAAAAACACTGATATATATCAATTGCGATCCCAATTACTGTGATTGACATCACCACCAACTATCGACAGTTTCTAGAACTCCGATGTGAAATTATTGGAACATAGGAATCAAAGGTCACTGATCCAAATGCGATCCACTTATCATAGTCCCGATCCGATTGATCGGAAATCACCAATCGCCCACTTCAACATAGTCTTCACTTTTGCACTATCTAAAGTTCCGATCCGATTATAGAACGCTGAATCAGCTCTCGGACCCGATCTAATTTCAATTCAATTTATAATAATTCACCTCCAGTTCAGTGCTATATGTCATGATATGTAATGTTACAAGAACCAATAACGCAGCCAGTAAACCAACATGTCATTCCAGATCCACTTCAAAGGTTCAATCAAAGACGGGTCGAGAACAGGAAGGATTAAAAGAAGGCAACAACATTTCATCTAGATTCATTCTTTCTCCTTTTAATTGCCTCATGAAAATGAACCAATGGGAATCAACTTAATTTAACTCAACAATCCAAGTTTTCAAACAAACTCCACTAATATCTGAAATACATTAAAACAATACTTCATACAAATTAATTTGAGACCACACAGAACCGCATTTATTTCAATCCATTACGCAGATCAATAAGGATATTCAAAAAGAAATGGAACAGAGCCTCGCCTTTGCCTGATCAGGTCATACAAATAATGGTCTCTATTATTGTAAAACACCGTCCTCACATATACATCGGAGCTTTCACTCTTGCCAATATCACAAAAACTGATCACTGTTTTTTTTTTTTATTACACATCTCACTACCAAAATCTGAGCGTAGCGCTTCACACCAAACTTCACACTCACACCATCGCCCCTCTCGCTCTCCTCAAAGCCACACACAAACTCTAATCAATCTAAAAGAATCCTCCCAGCTCATTACAATTTTCCTCTATTTTATTATCCACTTGAATAATTCTCCTAAATTATCTAACAGAGTTTCCTATTTTTTTTTTTCAAGAAAGAACAAAATTCTTCTATTCCGTTGCTTTTCAAGCACACCTAGATTATCAGCTCTATCTCAAAATCCAAAATAAGCTAATCTCCAATTTATTACAATAACAAATTATTTGAGGAATCCAACCTCAGTAAATTGATTTTTTTGACCAACAGTAAATAAATTTCACTGGATTTAACCACAACATGTGGACAAATCTCCACATTGCTGGCTGGGTTTGGATGCTCCTGCATCAATATGTTATTGCATGAATGCTTGAGTTACCATTTGGCACATTTGTATGGTGGTAGCTATTTATTTATGTTTAATGTATGAATAGCTTATTATGCGATATGCTGTTCATAACTGTTTTGCCTAACTTTTTATGCAAAATAGTTCATCTTAATTGATTTCCTTTCTTATAATCATTGAATGATCTTTATTACCAGTTGTTTTATGAAATCTCTTTAGATCGCATAATAGAAGAGTTACATCCCGGGTTAGCATAGATTAGATGCGCTGTTATATATTAGATTACCATAGTATAGAATTAGATTAAAGTTTGAATTAGAATAGCTTAGATAGTTACTGTTAGATCAACAACATCCAATTCTACACACACACACCCATAGATTGGGAAACTGGTCCCATTATCCCCAGTCAGACCCGCTATACCAAATGGATAAGGAGCTGCCAACCAAGGTCCGGACCGGGCGGGTATCCCCCTTGTTGTCGACCCGATTTTCGGGGCTTCAACAAGTCCATACATTCATCAACCATCAATAACTAAAAAACTCATGACAAGAGCCATAGATGGTAGACATCATAAATCATGCTTATAACCAACAAAAAATGAGAATATTGTCCATGATAGAACAACTATCAAGGCAACATAATAACAAGCACAAGTAATCATGATTCACAATAGAGAAATAACGATTATTAACATATGCAAAACCCAACCAAGTCAATGAATTCCGTGTACCACTTGAACATAGATTGAGTTGAACTAAATATTTCTTTTAGTGAATCACCCCTGTGCCATATTCCAAGCATGAATGTGGGATCTCATGGGATAAAACCAAGACATAAACAAACAAGGGGATCTAGAGATTAAACCATCTCCACCCTCAACTACCATGATCTGGCCAAAAACTGTTAAGATATCACAAAAGCAAAACAAGCTTGGATAACTCAGAATTCTTTCACCATCCCTTAAGAAATTTTCCTATCTCCACCCACGTATCGAGGGATTACTAGAGAAAACCAACTCCACCCCCAACCCTTGGGAATTTTCCTGAGACCACCTCACCCAGATCCAAAACCTTTTGATAATCCAAAGCTCAACCAAAAATGAATCCCATCACACCATGGCTATCCAGGAAACGTAAAGGCAAGGTTGAAAGCATTGTCAACCCGAAATAGCAACCAAATGAAAAAATGAAAAAATGCATGTACCATGCATTCACACCTCAGATAGGAAATCACACATGCAACTTGTTACCTGCAAAATCCTCCTGTTGGAGCTGTTGATCCAAACTTGTCCTCTCTCTCCTTTGGTTGTTGATCCAACCTTGTCCTCGCTCTCCTTACTTGTACTTTTACTTCATTTACTTTATTTCTCCTCTTGGTGCTCTTATCTCTCTGAAACTCATTCTAAAGCCAAACTGACAAAAATCTAAACCAACAAAAGATGTGAATTGATTTTCTAAATCCTTTTTATAATTGATGTCTCCCTTTTCTTCATTTTCCTTCTAATTTCCTTAGCATGAAAATATGTGTCTCTTCACCTTCCTTTTCTCCTATTTTCCCTTGTTTCATAAATAAAATTCCAATTGATGCCTCTTTTCTTTTGTCGATGTCTTTGCCAATTTCCTTAGCCGTTAATGAACCGAAAGTGTTGCCCACTATAGTGCTTTGCTCAAAATTCAATTTGGAATACATGTTCCATGACCTTGGTCTTATTTTTCCTTTATTATCCTTCACTAATGATCTTTTAACCTGAGGCTGTTACACTTATACAACTCTTCATAATTTGTGGGACTTCCTAGAGAGCCATGGCATTTTGACAATGGGTTTATTTATATTGGTTGGAGACCTTAAACTCACATTGGATGCTAGCAAGATCTAGGGATACAGGCGTAAAATGGATTGACATGCCATTTTCTTCAAAGACCTATTTGGGAGAAATCACTTGGTTGACATACTACCGGTGCCAATGAGGCCAACTTGGTGGAATAGAAGGTCATATCTAGATGGTATTATGAATCAATTAGATCACTTTTTTATTCATGAAGACTTGGTGGACTATATGGGCACATTTAGATCTTGGGTCATCCCCTTCAGATTGTTGGACCATGAACTGATCATCCTACACTGGAAGGGGGATGGGAAATGTCAAGGAATCCCATTCAAGTTTAATCACCATTGGATCTCTAATATGGATTTTGAGACTTTGGTTCAAACTTTTTGGTCTGTGGACCTTGATAGAATGGTATCTTCTCATTTGGTATCTATTGGTGACAAGCTCAGAGAGATGAAGAGGATAGTTAGCCATTGGTTTAGGGTTTAGAAGAGAAAACACATTGTGGAACTATAGGAAATTGATCACAAATTATATGTTTTGGTTTATCCTATGCATAAAGAATTTTTCTGCATTGCATGGGATTTACAGGTTACTTCTCTTGAGAATCGGAAAAGAGATATACTCAAGTTCTAGGAGGAAGAATGGAGGCTAAAAATTCATTCCATATGGATCAAAGGGGGCAATAAGAATAAAACATTATTCCAAAATTATGCCTCCCGTAGGAGATGTGAAAAACACTATATGGGAATTGTGAGATTCATGAGGTAATATCATTAACACTCTGAAGGACATACAGACAGAGGTTGTTCAATATTACAATGCACAATATCGCACTAGGGTTGGGGTGGAATTTGAGAGGTAGATGGAAGTCATTAACACATATCCCTGTATGTTTGATGAGGTATAAAATATGTCTCTATTTTGAGAGATCACTCTTGATGAGTTGGTGGTGACAATGAAATCATATGCCCAGGACAAGCACCCAAGACCCAATTGTTGGACGATACAAATATTTATACATTTCTCAAACATTATCGGGGTTGAAGTTATTGATGGTTGTTGAAGAATCTTGTATGACAAGTCAAATTCCCAGATCCACTAATTCTACTTTTATTACATTGATATCGAAGGTTTCACATGCTAACACATTGAAGTACTTCCACCTTATCTCCTTATGCAACATTGTGTACAAGATGATATCAAAGATTATTGCCAATTGATTTAAAATCATGTTATCAAAATTCATTGGGCCATAGCAATTTGGCTTTCTACAAAACCATAAAATACAAGATGTTGTGGCTATAGCTTAAGATACAATACACTCCATCAAACAGATGAAGATCAAGGACATTATTCTCAAATTAGATATTCACAAGGCCTTCGACTATGTGGATAGGATGTTCTTGAGGCTGACTCTCCATATGATTGGCCTCTCTATCTAGGCTATATCTTGGGTCATGGCCTGTGTAACATTTGCAAACTTTGTGGTATTGATAAATGGTCTACCCACACATTTCTTCAGTGCATCTAGGGGGCTCCAATAAGGTTGTGTTTTTCTCCACTTCTTTTCCTTCTTGTTATTGATGGAATGCGTAGATTAATTTCAAATGCACATATCTGTGGAGCTATCTCATGGGTGTGGATCTCTCAGAATATAACGGTTATACATCTCATTTTTGTGGATGATGTATTTATATTTGGTAACCTATCAGTAGTGGAATGGAGACATATGCAATGGATTATTTTCCTATTTGGGGATGCTACTGGACTTTTCATGAATAATTTAAAGTACCTATTGATCTCTTCATCCCCTGACGATGTTATTGTGTTGGATATTGTTGGTTATTTTTATGGAGTGTGTTTCTTTAGGGACAAGGTTTAAATACCTTGGGTATACCCTCAAACCAAACATGTATGGGATAAGAGACTTGTAATCGCTAATTGAGAAATCCAACATCGACTGACTACTTGGCCTAATAAATGGATCTCTATTGGGGGTTGATTAATAATGTTCATAATGTATTACAAGACATATCTATCTACTGGTTACATTTATATTACCTTCCTAAGAATTTCATACACACAATCAATGCCATCATCTCCAAATTTATTTGGGTTGGCACTTCTGAACAACAAAAGTTTCATTTGGTCCATCTGGAAGCGATTATGTGACAGAAGGATGAGGGTGGATGGGGCATTAAGTATCTAAAAATATTAAATTGGGCATTACTTATGAAGAGTTTGTGGAGACAACTTAGTGGAGATGGTACCTCAAAGTGCATCATCAGGAGCAAGTATCTCATGAATCTGACCATGTTGTGGTGGATCAAATAGGGAGCTAACTTGCTGAGTGCCATTTCATATATCTAAAGGAGATTTATGAAAGTTTGTCCTTGGATTTTTAGCAACATCAGATGGAAAATTGGAAATGGGTAATGTAGAAATTTGACTTGATCCAATATGTGGTTTTCAGGGGGATCACTCTCTTCAATTGGAAATTCTCAATTTGATTCACAATCTGGGTATCTACTATGTCAACTAGATTGTTGTCAACAATGACTTGATCCATCCCATCTGGTTGCATGCATCAGATATTGGATTATTCAGTGATCTTGGTACTCATTGGGATAGGTATGTACTTGATCTCTCACTAGCTAGAATTTCTCTTATTGATATCAATGACTCTTTTACATGGGCATGTAATTTGATTTAGTGACAATTATTAGTCAAGGATGCATATTGGTATCTATCTACTTCTCATATTCAACCAATTCCCTATCGTAGGTTCTTGAATTTTTGGTGGTGGAACATTCCTAACAAGCTCATGGTGTTTGGTTGGCTGGAATATAATGACAAGTTATTGACTTGGGGTAATCTTTGCCATAGGGGCTTCATCGTTCTTGGTCTATGGATATTATGTGCACTTTCTTCAGAGGATTCAACACATCTTCTTTTGAAATGTACATTCACCAAATCCATATGGATTGGGGTGATGAATATTTTGGACTTGAAGGTAGATTGAATTGCTTCTTCCATCAGTGGTTGCCTTCAATAGTGGATAATCTACCATAAATATTTTGGGCATATCCATCTATACATCATGTGGGGCACTTGGAAATGTTTTCACGCCTTTAGGTTTCATGATATGTCACTAGATATCAGAAATACTTACATCTATATCGTGACCTTTTATAGGGAAGCATGAGTTGATGGAGATATATCATTAGTGCGGTAGATCCAACCAATATCATCATATGATAACTTTCCTTTAGGGTTTTTTGATGGCATTGGAAATAATGACTTGTGTGGCTACGACACATATATTTCTTTACACCTAGGTACTACATATCATTTCAAGTGGTTTGGTGGAAATGGAATGAATACCATAGCTGAGATATTGGCACTTTGGGGTGTTTTGTATTGTGCACATTGGCTTGATATTGCGGTATTGGAAGTGCTGGGAGATTCATAGTTGGTTGTTGATTGGGCATCCAAGCATACATTCTTCTCTCCTCCATTATTATTAAATTGGATGTAGCGCATTCAAGGAATTCTTACACATTTCCAGTGGGTGATGTTTACTCATGTTCATAGGGAGTTGAACAACATCTCTAATAAGTTGTCTAAGGAAGGTCTCACTTTACCATTCAGGGAGATTCAAAGTTCAAAACACTTTCTAGAGGACTGGCGTAATATCCATCACATTATTTGTCCATGGTAGAATTTTTTGCAGCAAACATTTTTTGTGGCCTGCGTAGTTGGTAGGACTTGGTTGGAATCACTCGGTTTTAGGGAAATTACTCTATGCACTAGGGCCAAGGGACTACAATTTATTGTTTGGTGTTTTCCCAGATTGTGCGGTCAACTTTGATTTTACACATGCCTATCATTTATCCTTTTTCCCTTCTCGCACTTTTAGCATACTGAGCATTTGGATTTGCTCAGTTATTTCTTCGACTTGGTGATGTTGGCTTAACGGATTATGTGAACACAATGACCATTTTTGGTGTTTCCAGTTTTGAATATTCAGTGCACTATAATATTTCTCATATGTTGTATCAGTCATATATAAGAACAGACAATACTATTAGCCAATGATAGTATTTTTCTACCTGGTTAGTGTGGGATCACTAATTATATCGATATCAGTGATGTAGTTGGATAGATCCATGAATTATGTGACCAACTTTTTGCATGGGATCACTGATTATATCGATATTAGTAATGTAGTTGGATAGATCAACGAATTATGTGACCAACTTTTTTAATATAAAACTGTTGGTTTTTTCTAGTTGCATATATATATATATATATATATATATATATATATATATATATATATATATATATATATATATATATATATATATATATATATATATATAGATATAGATATATGTATATGTATATATATATGTGTGTGTGTGTATATATATATATACACACACACACACACATATATATATATATCTATATATATATATATATCTATATATCTATATATATATATATATATATATATATATATATATATGTGTGTGTGTGTGTGTGTGTGTGTGTGTGTGTGTGTTACTTATGAATATAAACATTAAAACATGAAGAATTGAAATTAGCTAGTTAAAGTTTTTTTTTAATCATAACAAGAATTTTGTATTAAGAAAAAATACGCAGCTAAAATACACAAATAATGTACGACATAAATAATAGTATAGGGAAAATTTAGTCAATGATTCTAGAAAACTATCCTTCTCCCAACAAAAGAAGAAGAGGGGGAGAACTAATACTAATTTTTTTGAGACTTGAGCCTATTTCGTTTTGAGAACAAGACTATATTTTTACAATTTCTTGCACAAGATGATATAAATAAAAAAACTTTCTAAGATTTAATCGAAGTTGACCCCCACTAGGACCATAGGATGTACCCAATTTTGGGTATTTCTTACTTTGATATTTTCTTCTTCTTGTTAATGGAGGGGAGGATCATTATTTTCTTTTTAAAACATAAAAATCAGAAAGTGAGAATGAGGAGGGATTGACCTCCTTCTCTTCCTTCCAACTGGCCTCTTCTTCTTTGGTATCTCGAGGAGATATTTTGTTAATATTATTAGAAGAAGTCTCTTCCTTAATGGGTGAATTGATGTTCTCTAAAGACACTTGATTTGGATTTCATTGATCTTCTTCATCTATATCTTCAGCCTTCGAGGACTTAAAATATTCATATCTTTTCTAGAAGGAGGATTATGATGAGATTCATACCTGTTGAAGAAAGTGTAACTAGGTTAGGTCTTCATAAATGTACTTTTTATATTTGTATTTATTCAAGAAAAGAAATATTATTTTTTACATATTTATCAAAGAGTTTCTTGCTCATTGAAGTAGGCCAAGCACATATTTAAGTGCTTCTAGGAAGTCAAAGAGTCAATGTATTTATTGAGGACACTTAAGGGCATGTTAAACTATGTATAAACTTGTATAAGAGTCAAATGAAATATCCCCAAGAAAAGTCAAGTCCTCTCCATGCAATGACATCCTCCTAGCAATAAAAATGATGAAGAAACACCAAGTTGGCCTATAGTCAACAAGTCGGCCTCAAGTCAGCCTAAAGGAGGGATGGTCGTTTATATATAGAGGTTGTCCATTCCCTCATAATGACTAATACTCACCTTTGAAATCATAGAGTAAGATAATTCAAGTAAAAGTGAAGAAGGACGAAGTTCAAGGGGTCTCCAAGTGTAGCGAAGAAATAAGGAAGAAAAGCGAAGTTTTGGGACAGTTTCTAGGGAAACGTATAGTCACACGTGCGATAAAAAGGAGGGCAGTTTGCGGTTATATCAACAAAAAAATCACATTCATATATTCATCTTGGTTTGGGCTTGAAACTTAGGCCTACAAGGCCTCCCACTAGAGTGAAGAATAGACTCTCTCATAGGAAGGAGAAAGGAACCAAATACACTACTAAATCTCCCACACTTGCGAGAATTTAGGGCTGTAGAACTATCGTGTCAAGTCTGTATCTACACATTGAAGAAGGAGCTCGATTGTTTAGGAAGAAGGAAGAAATCATCATTAGTGAAGGGCTTCACTAGAGACCAAGGATAAGTCTCTCTTCTGGGGCAAGTACAACAAGGATTACCAACAATTGTAAGAAGAGAAAAGTGTTGGAAGAAGGAGAATGAAGTTCTAGAAGAAGGACTAAGTGTCGGGGAACAAAGTACATGAAGGAGGAAGGACTTGACTTGTTCTTGGAGGATTTTCTGGTCAAGGGTCTAGGGTTTGGCATTGATCAATAAGAAGCTTCAATAAGAAAAATTTATGAAAGAGTTTTCCTCTCTAAGAGAGAGAGGTTTTAGCCCTGGCAAAGAGCCAATATCTTGTGTTCTTTTTTATTATGTTTTGTTAGCAGTTTGATGAAGTAAACGCACACACTAATAAGAAGAAGAACATCAAGCTAAGATAAATAGGAAAAGTGCTTCACAAATTGTTATCAAGTTTAGAAGAACCTATTATACATAACTTCCATTGATTCTTCAACAATACCTACTAGAATTAGGTTTCTTAGACGAAAGATTCTTGTGCTTCCCTCAAACTATTTTGAAGTCTCCTTGCTCATCATTACTTGAAATAATATATTGTTAAACCATACCAGAGGGAATAAAGGCACCATTTTAAAATGTGCTCTAACTTCCAATAAATGCAGTTAGGCAAATTTCCTTTGGTTTCAATGTATTAGTAAATTTTTATGAAGAACTCTTCTCCATTTGCTTCTTGTACAAACATAATAGATTAAAAGTATAAAATACCTAGTTATACATTTCATTTTCACACCTATAATATGTCCTCCAATGAAATTTTAAGATGTATTTTATGTTGTCTACAAAACTTCATTCTACTTTATGTTTAGCGTAACATCTTAATTTTTGATCTCCAAGGGCAATGCATATTTATAAATATTATGAGTGGTCATGTGACAACTGTTGTCATATGTAAATAATGCACATTGAAAATAAAACAATAAAATATATTAGTAATTGCAAATAGATAAGTAGATCCATTGGGGATATGTTTCCATAAGAGAGGGAGAAAAAGTGGAGTCCAAGGGGAAATTATACATGCCTAATTATCCCATGCTAGTTTTCCAAATCATATTAGTAATGAGCCTTCTATTTCATTTTTTAATTATTTAAAAAACCCAATAACTGAATGCATGTAAGAGGTTTGGTGGAGAGTCACCTCACCTAGTTACTAAGAGGGTAAGGAAAATCAACTTTGGAAATGGTGAGAATCAAATATGCATGGGAGAAAAGGAAATTTAGATGTAGAGAGAGGGTAATATTTACAACTTGGGAGAAAGAGTGGAAGAGAGTTTTGGATGTTGGGAAAAGAAGATAACTATAATGGGTGTTGAAAATAATTAGAGATGGAAAATGCATGGAGTCGGGATATTGAGAAAATTACCCAAGTGCAAGGGAAATTGTTTCTATGATAATTCTTGATACGATTGGAATTCCTAGAGTCCCTAGCTAAGATATTTCTTGGCCAACTTGTGTTGGAGCCCTAGAAGGGGATTGGGACAACTTGAGGCCTTGTGGTGTAGAGAAGGAGGAACACTTCCTTGGTTTGTGAAAGTTGATGGGAATTAGATTTGTTGGTTGGAACTTCTACAAGATTCCTTAACTTGTGAATTAAGTATTGCATTATTTTTTTTGGTGTGCGTGTGTACCAATATGACGATGAGCATTGAGGATAGTGAAAAATGTAAGGGGAGGGAAATGTAACATCCACATTTTTAATCCTTAGAGAAATAATGTATATTTGTAAATATGATGAATGCTTGTGGGCCAATTGATGTAATATATAAACAATGTAAATTGAAAAATGATAAAATAAATTCATCACCAACTACAGATAGATAAGAACAAAGTCATGGGGCTAGGTTTCCATAGGAGAGGGAGAAAAAGGGGGATCCAAGGTGAAATTATACATGAGTAATAATATGAAGCCAACTTTGCAAATCATTTGTAGTAAGGAACACACATTTCCATTTTTTATTATTCAAAAACAAAATAATTGAATGCATGTAAGAGGTTTGGTGGGAAAGTCACCTCACCTAGATATTGAAAGCATGGGTTGAATGCAATAAACTTTGGGAATGGTGAGTCAAACATGCATGGGAGAAAATGAAATTCAAATGGGGAGAGAGGGTAGTTTTTATAACATACGAGAAATAGAGGAAGAAAGTTCTAGGTGTTGGGAAGAGAAGGAAACCATAGTCGGCATTAAACACAGCTTGCTGGAGCTAGAAAATGCATAGACGGTTAGGCTATTAAGCTCGTGAGAATTAGAGAAATTTTGAGGTAAAAATGGGCCTCAAAACAAAAAGTACAAAAAAAATCAACTTTATAAGAACCAATAGGATTTAATATGATAATGTGAACCATGGTGGATGATTCACCATTTTTGGGGTAAAAAGGTAAAAAGATTAAAAAAAAAAATGTACTTTTTCAACTTATCTCCCTACAATTTTACTCAAATTTCGAGCGGGAGCACTCGTTGGATGTGGAATTTAATTTTTTATCCAAGGAGTACCCATGTTGCATACTTTCGATGGAGCCTACTACATGAAAAATGTGAAATACATGAAAAACGTTATTGATGTTGCATACTTTCGATGGACCCTACCACACGAAAAATGTGAAATGTATGAAAAACGTGATTGCAATCATGTTTTTCATGTATTTAACATTTTTAATGTACTAGGGTCCATAGAAAGTATGCAACATGGGTACTCCTTGGATGTAAAATTAAATTTTGCATCCAATGAGTGCTCGCGCTCAAAATTTGAGTAAAATCTTAGGGAGATAAGTTGAAACTACGAGTTGAAAAAATATTTTTTTTTTTCTTTTTTCTCTCCAAAATTTAATGAGGTAATCTAATATTATTTTATTATTTTCACTATTATTTTAAATTATTCCTTAAGAGGCCCATCTTAGACCTCAAATTTTATCTAATGGGATTCTATGTTGAGGAAATTACCCAAGAACAAGTGAAATTGTTGTTGTAAGCATTCCTCTTACAACTGGAATTCATAGAGTCCCCAACTAAGAGATTTCTTGGGAAACCTATGTTGGAGCCTTGAAGGGAAGGGATAGTTTGAGGTACTGCATGGTAGAGAAGGTTATCCATTTACTGGGTTGTGTAGGTGAAGGGGAAATAGAACTAATGGATTGGGATTACTATAGGAATTAGCTTGCTAAAACTCCGATGAAGTATTTGGTTGGGAGTGGATAGTAGCTAGAAATATGAGACATCAATTCTTATGGAATCATAGTGCCAACTCAAGGATGACCTACTACTAGGAGAAATGAAGAAATTTTTTTTATGGTTTGGTGGAACATTTGACGTATGTTGAAAATAACAAAAGGAAATGATAAAAATAGAATCAAGAAATTCCAGTTTAATTTATTCTTGAATTAAGCTGAGAATTAAAATTGAATTCTATTCTCATAGCAACTTGTAGTGAGTTGACTTAGTTAACTTAGGAATTTCGAGTTGGAAATCTTTCTGAAGTCATGTATATGTTCTCCCTATGTTATAAGGGTCCAAGATGAGTTAATTATGAGTTGTAATTAGATAACTCAATTTACTAAGTTAAGTTTAGTTAAATTAGTTCCAAACTGTTTTTGGAATTAATAGAGAATTACCTATCAGTTGGTGTACAAATGGATCCACTACTGCTACTCCAGTTAACTGAAGATTCCCTTATCAGAAACTCATGTATGTCAATTCTGAGAAAGACCTAGTTGAGACTATAGTGCAGGGACAATGTACTATCAGTTGTATGATTTACTGAGTTGTAAATATCATGCATGCAATCAAAGAAGGACCTAATTTTGGATTAGGCAGTAATGGATGAAGGATTTCCCTTTAAATATAGGTTAATTCTCTCAGGAATTGTGCAAAGAATTAGAAGCTTGGAGGCTTGGAAATTTGGATAAGTATTGGCCAAAGGAAGTAATTAGGCAGAGGATAGGAAATACTTGTGCAGGTTAAGCTCAAGGTTGAGTAGAGAATATTATATTCATCCAAATTCTTTGAACAAGGGTGCAAGGAAATAGGGACTTGGAGAGCTAGAGAATTGGCTAAGTGTTGGCCAAGAATTTGCTTGTGAGTTGGAGATTGATTTCACTGAGTGTTGGGATTGTTCTTGAGAGAACAAGCATTGTATTATCATCTTGGATTTCTGATTAATGCAATACAGATAGTGGGGTTTTGAGCTGTGGCTTTCCTTGGATACTTATTGTGTTATGTGCCATTGATTTGTATTCCTTCTTGTTGATTATTGTTTTCATCGATCTACTGGCTTCTGTTGGTTGAAACTAGAATTAGATTCTTGTCTTTTTATTTAGTACATTGCATGAGCTTGTGAATCTATAGGAAATTCTTCATGGTATCAGAGCTAGATTTGCAGAAATTTTCTACATGGTATTGGAGCATGATTTTTTTTTTGGGTCACGAGTTTGCAGAGAAGATATAAAAAAATTTATGAAAATTTTTCATAAACAAATAGAATATCTGGATTCCTTGTGAAAAAAATACCCAATTTAAAAAAAATGGCCGAAGCGAAGTTCGAATGAAGGAAATACCACTGATTTAAAATCAACATTTTTTTTTAGAAAATTCCGTGATGACGAGATAGATGAAACAAATTGGTTTGCTAGCCAAGAACCTGTATGAAATTTAGGTACAATATGCATGTCAAGCCTTGAGGAGAAAGGCAAAGGTTATAGACTTGGTGGTTGAGAGGGAGAGTAAATTACCTCTCAACTTGCAGCCCCAAAAGAAGCAGTCTCAGAAGCAGCTTTAGGAAGCTCTGGAGAAGCCACAACTAGAGAAGATGAGAGGAGACCGAGCGGAGGCATCCATACAAAGACCTCCAGTAGGGGGAAATTGCGAGCCAAGTGGGCAGAGGGAGCACATGCAGCCATACCTCTAGGTGTGAGGTGGGGCAATGTGAAGTGATAGTCCCAAGGGAGCTTACATTGGGTAGGGTCCATTGAGAGGTTTTATCTCATGGATCGTACCATGTTACAGGAGCCCAAAGTACATAGTAGTAGGAGGAATCAGTGGGATTGATGCAATCAGAGATCAAAGTGACAAAGGCTAGAGAAGTAAGATACTAAAGAAGCATAGAGAAGGGTTGACAATAGTGCAGAAAGGCAGAGTCAATAGAAACACAAAGTTTTCAGTCGACAGAGGAAATAATAGTAAGAGACTTTGATGACAGAGGCATCATTCTAATTCAAGTTGAATGTTTTATTTTTTGTTTCTAGAGTTGGTGGAGCAACAACACTAGAGAGAAGTGTTGCATGTAGAACATTCCAAAGGTTCAATATCGGGATCAAGTTGAATTCCTTTCTTGTTGAGAGGGAGTATTGAAAATAGCAACAAGAAATGATAAAAATAGAATCCAGAATTTCCAGTTTAATTTGTCCTTGAATTAAACTAAGAATTAAAATCGAATTCTATTCTCATAACAACTTGTAATAGTTAACTAGAGTGAGTTGACTTAGTTAACTTATGAAATTCAAGTTGGAAAGCTTTATGAAGTCATGTATATGTTCTCCCTATATTATAGGGGTCCAAGATGAGTTAAGTATGAGTTTTAATTAGATAACTCAGTTTACTAAGTTAAGTTAAGTTAAATTATTTCCAAACTATTTATGGAACTAATAGAGAGTTAGCATTCAGTTGGTGCACTAATGCATCCACTAGTGCTACTCTAGTTAACTGAAGATTCCCTCATCAGAAACTCACGCATGTCGATTATGAGAAGGACTTAGTTGAGACGAGAGTGCAGGGACAATGTACTATCAGTTGTATGATTTACTGAGTTGTAAATATCATGCATGCAATTAGAGAAGGACCTAATTTTGGATTGTGTAGTTATGGATGAGGAATTTCCCTTTAAATACAGGCTAATTCTCTCAGGAATTGTGCAAAGAATTAGAAGCTTGGAGGCTTGGAAATTTGGATAAGAATTGGCCAAAGGAAGTGATCAGGTGGAGGATAGGAAATACTTGTGTAGGTTAAGCTCAAGGTTGAGCAAAGCATATTGTATTCATCCAAATTCTTTGACCAAGGGCACAAGGAAATAGGGACTTGGAGAGCTGGAGAATTGGCTAAGTGTTGGCCAAGAGTTTTCTTGTGAGTTGGATATTGATTTCACTGAGTGTTGGGATTGTTCTTGAGAGAACAATCATTGTATTATGATCTTGGATTTCTGATTAATGCAATACAAATAGTGGGGTTTTGAGCTGTGGCTTTCCCTAGATACTTATTGTGTTATGTGCCATTGATTTATCTTCCTCTTATTGATTATTGTTTTTCTTTATCTTTATGTGCTTCCACTGTAAAGAGTAGAGTAGATTCTTGTCTCTTGTTTTAGTAGATTACATGACCTTGTGAATCTAAATGATAATTCTACAACATCTACAACCAATAATGTGATTATTTATAAGATACGTGTTATTATTTATGTTATTATTTATGATTTTAACCAACCTAGATCCATCTTAACCCTAGGTCTATTAAGCACTGAGAGGGATTAAATCTCTTGAGGTGCAAATATTTCCTTTTATTTGATTATCTAGTCGAGATTAATAATCAATAATTATAATTATTAATTTTATTATTATATTTTTAATTATTGAGCAGACGATAACCTAATTGTTGTAGCAGCTACAACCACCCTCCAAAATTTTTCCTTAGCTTCGTTTTGGAGCCTCCCTGCCAACCATCCTTAGGATCATGTCTTGCACTATCAAGTACATGAGCTTCAATGGTTTTCTAGCAGATTTCCAACTTGTGCATGATAGCTTGTTGCATTCCCCTCACAGGCTATTTCTCCAGACTTGGTCCAGTTGCAAGCTGAACAACTCCCTCAAGAAATTGCACAATTCTGGAGGGGAACCAACCTTCCCTCCAGAAATTGTACAATTATGGAGGGGAAACAACCTTCCCTCAAAAAATTGTACAATTCTGGAGGGGAACCAACCTTCCCTCCAGAAATTGCGCAATCCTAACTGGGAGCTTGTTGGGCTCCAAAATTGCACAATTCTGCCTGTCAAGCTTCACTAGAAAAACTGTACAATCTATCCCAGTAGGACTGCTCAGCCCAGAAATTGCATAATTCTGGGCAGCAGTGAGCTGCTCAGCCCAAAAATTGTGTAATCCCTTTAGGCAGCTAGCCCAACTCCCTCCCAGAAATGCGCAAATTTTCTCATCAGTCAAGCAGGCTGTTGCATGTGCCTTCTGGTTGACCGGTTCCCTCTAGGACCGAGAAAAACTGATTTTCATGCATGGACTGCTTCTCCCAAGGAAGCATGCAAAGACATCCCTTAATTCAGGGATATATTTTTAGTAGTTGGAGGTTACACGCAAGGATCATTTCACAAACCTCCTGCCAAGTGTCGCTTTTCCTAGATTTGTGGCATGCGCGTCACAACCTCGATTTTATTTAAACTCATCAATGGACGCTGCAGAGCTCATTCCTCACATCGATCTTGCAACTTTGACATCCCACATTGAATCTAGGAGTCATCGACACATTAAGCTCAGTTGTTTTAGGGTAAGCCCGCTTTTCATGTTTTGCGTTGCGTTTTTATCACTTTTTTTGTTTCGCTTCGTGTGAGTGATGTCTGCTTGATTTTAGTGAGGTTTTTCTGTCATTTGCATGTATGTTAGATTTTATAAGCATCGTTTTAGTTTTTGTTTGCATCTCACTGTTGTCGCATGCATGAAACTATTTTGCACGGATGATCACCGTTGCAGCAACTCACTTCACACACATGCATGCTTTCCCATTTTCTGAATCCTGCACTTGTTGTTTGCATGAATGATCATCCACTCTTGTTTGCACTCATGTCACCATGCATCCAGAATTCTCATGTTTTTAGTCACCCGTTGGCCGGTTTGGGCTGCCTTGGCCCGCACCGTGCCCCGCCCAGCTAGCACTAAACATTTCAGGAAGCGAAGGCTCTACCTTCCCTCCAGAAATTGCGCAAGTTTGGCCCAACACTGACCTCCAGACTTACATTGCGCAATTCTTGGAGGCAGTGTCCTCATGGCCCTAGAAACTACACAATTTAGTTTCCTGGTTTCATGTCACTACTAACTAAAATTATGCATTACATAGTTTCAGTTCCCAGCAAGCCAGGCTAGACTTTACATTGCGCAGTTCCAACAGTTAGTCAGCCTCTTGAAAACCCCATAGTTTTAGTCCCTAGTAGGCTAGGCTAAACTGTACATTGTGCAGTTCCAGTAGTTAGTCAACCTCTTGACAGCCCAGACTGTGTCTTGCACATTTTTGGCAATCAGTCTCCCAACCTCCCAGCAGAAATTGTGTAACTTTCACGAGCAATGACACAGGTATGTTGCAAGTCAGTCCTCAAGTTTGTTTTGGTTTTCGACTAATATATTTCTTGCCATGAGTGTTGCTATGTCTCTAGGCATCACAGGTGTTCATCTATCTCTCAGCAACACAACCTTTAGGAGAGCAGAGTCAAAGGACATCGTTGAGAGCACAACGAGGTTTGCAGCCAAACAAGTGTCTATGAGATCACCTACCTATGAAGACATCAAGTTTTTTGTAGACAAGGACATCAAGATAATATGGCAACAACATTACAATAAGTAACACCATCAGTAGCAACAGAAGGCAACACACCTGCACGTAATGAATGCAAGAGGAAAGTTGTTAACAACACAGAAGCAGAACAAAGTTTCATGCCCAAGAGGATCCACCTATGATGAAATAAACTTTGCATACTGAGGCTATGAGGTGACGACGTGACATGAAGATCACGCTAAGGCGGAGAATGAAACAGAGAAGGTGTTGCATGTGCTAAAGCAGCAACTCAAGGAAGAACAAGAGTTGCATAGACGAGAGAATGAGTTGCAATAGGAACAAGTACAATGGGGGGGCAACATGCACAAATGGATGAAACTATGCTTGTACAGGTTATAGATCCATCCCAACAGCTAGCACGGAGTAGACAAGGTGAGCAGTGTTGTTGATCGCATGCAAGGGAATTCAGCAGCATGCATGTCATTTTGCGCACGCATTCAATTCCACCCATTTGGCACACTCACCGAGGCGAAGACAAGAAGCAAGTCCAACTAGAGATGAACATGTATTTTGACAAGTTGAGGCGCACGACCACCAGCATATGCTTGGAGAGCAGCGTAGACACTATGCATCAACATGTTGTCGGTTAGGTTGCACCTAAGATGACCATGCACATGCTATTAGATGATTTGGATAAAGGAGTTGTATTAGTGCACTCGGATGCAATGAAGGCAAGAGTTCCCTTCCGCAAGATTTCCCCATTGAGAACATGGACACCATCACGAACGACCAAGATTGGCATCATCTCACCACCTTCGACCATCACAAGGATGTCAAAGAGTTGGTCTCACCAGAATGGTCTGAGTGTCAGTGATGTCTTGCATGTGTTTCTCAAGCCATTTTGTCTCACATGGGCACATGTGCATTGTAATGTAACATATTTTCAAGTGGAAGTTCAAGTGTCGATAGTTGAATGTAACAGTCATAAAGTAGTTAAAGAGCCATGAGGATAGATGAAAGGTCTTAAAGGGGAATGTCAAGGGTCACCCCACCCTTTGCTATAAATAGTCCCTCATAACTCATTGTAAAGGCTTTTGGTCAGCCAAGCTTCCGATAGGAGTATCTTAGAGAAATCTTGGACAATATTGTAACGAGCCTTGTCTTCTCCACAATGCAGAGATATTATATCTCTTTATAGGAGTATGTAGTTGTGGCTGTAACATTTCGCTGTCAGAACTAGTGGTTGGAAATAGATGTATTGTACGACTGGAACTTACACTTCTTAATATAACAGTGTCAACACGTTTCATGCATATGTTGTATTGTATTTCAGCTATCTTGAGTACTCTAAATGATATATGTATATGTTTTCTTACACATGCATGTGTAGCTATTTTTGTATATGTATATATGAATCTTTCTGAAATGTGTTTTTGGATTAACCATCACTTTGGATTGCTTGCTAACTTTCCTTCCATGTTGTGATGCATCTTTGCTTATGTGTTCCATTCTTAACTCCGTGCCATTACAGGTTTCCAAGGGGTGCACTCACCTCACTTTCTGTGTGTTAGGACTATTCATGCACCTTCCTTGACTTACTACATATGTCACACCCTTGCTACCAATAGGGACATCTTACTTGCCTCTATGCAAAACCGTGGTCAAGGCAACACCATATGACCCACTGTTGGGACTCCTACACCAAATGGTCTGAGGTCTAATTGGGACTTCTTATTAGGGAGATCCCCTCACATGTTGGCGGGTCCAACACCGTCAACATTTTAGCACTAGAAGGAGGGCTAGATGAAAAGCTGATCCACACATCTATTTTGAATCTCTACATGTCGGGAATGGGATCCCCCAAGGACAGTTTTGGGGCTAAAATCCCATGTTTTGGGTCAAGTTTTGTAATAAATTGTAAAGTCTCCACATTTTGTGGTCGCGGAGCGTGAAGGTGTCATGAGTCATAAAGCATTGTCCGCCCTTGTTTTGTAAAGTAAAGTCAGCTGTAATGATCTACCCATGGTCTGCGGACCATGGGATTGTATAAAAAGAGCTAAGTAAGTAAGCTCTAAGTAGTCAATAAAGAATAAGTTGTAGAAGAAGTCTTGACTAATAAGGAGGGAAGTCTAAGTTTCGGGTTGTAGCGTAGGTAGAAGGTCTGCAACTGAGTGTGCAGAGGCCTAAGATAGAAGTCTGCAGTTGAGTGCGTGGACCCCTGTAGCTGTGTACATAGGGTGGATAGAGTCTATAATCATCTGAAGATATCAATAAAGAGAAGCATGCTACAAATTCTATGTCTTTGTTTCCTGTTAATGCATCTTTTCATATTGTGTATGAATTTAATTTATAATGCTTATGTGATGCGTGAATGTACGTAATTATGTTGGATAATTGAACGCAAGTAAGGATATTTGTTTACATTGTGCTAACTGTGATTGTTAGTAAGAAAAGTAAGACACTTAAGCTATTTTGGGAATCTACATGATACACTTCCCTAGCAGCACAAAAGTACCTAAACCGCAGGTTAGGAGTGCGTGAAGGTCAATCGTACCCATTCACAGAGGTACCGAAGGGTGGAATAACAGGCTAAGTAGACATAGCCCTAGAACTAAATGACTTGCTCAAAAGCAGGAATAGAAGGAATAAACCGACATCACGACCATATCAAGGTGCAAAAACTTTGTTCCAGGATCCCCCCATACTGCTTCGGGTGAGACTTCGGTCCGCGCTCCGTGGGCTAATGCCGCAAGGGCCAATAGTGTATGGATTTGTTTGGCTAACTAAAGCTGAACTTGGGTCAGGCCCCATGCAGCCAAAAAATGGTTCCGCTGTCAGGACCGAGATCTACATAAGAGATGTGTGATGTCATATCACTAGAATCCAAATAAGAAAGAGATTGGAGACTAGTTGGATAGGAAGATCCATGAATTCGCGGTGCAGGATAATAGAAAACCGCGACTGACAAAGGAACAACGGCTGGATAGGTATCTATATACAGAAATCCACAACATCTTTTTCTGTTCCTCTTTTGTTGAGCTATATGAGTGGATCACGAAGCTAGCAGATAGCCAAGGAAGGTGGAGACTTGACGGTCCTATTGTTTGGACCCCAGAGCTAGTACAAAGACTGGAAGCTTCTAAGGATAAGATCACCTGCGTTGTAGATCATTGGAGAAATCACATCATAGGAGGATTTGTGATTGAATTCGCAGTTGATACCTCAGTTAACTACAACGATGTAGAGCGATTCTTTTTCAAAGGTCCGCGATGTAATTACTTAAAGTCTTTGAATACCTGGATTAAAATGTTATTGTGCGAAAAATGGGTTATGCATCTACCTTGATGTTCGAAGCTACACGAAGCGGAAAAATTTACAGGAACGAAGGAAGAAAGTGTCCTGAATATAGTCCATTGATTTCACCTCCATTGGGTGACAAAGAGGGAGTAGCGCAGGCTTATCCGCAAAGTACTATTCAGTTAATAAGACAAGGATTCCCACGACTGCCACCTCAACCCACACCACCCCCAACTTCACCACCATCACCTGCGACTTCACCCATACCACCTGCACCTCCACCACAGTTCAACATCGCAAATTCAATGAAGCTGCCTTTGTTTAAAGGCTTGGGAAATGAGGACCTGGACCAGTTCTGGTTCATCGTAAAAGCTATATAGGAAGCTCAGGGTGTGACAAATGATCACATGAAGAAGGAAACACTAGTTAGTGCGCTACAACATCGCATGCTAACCTAGTACATTAAATACTCTACTGGTAACCCAAACGTTGGAGTGGCAGACATCTAGACCGCACTGAATAAAGAATTCAATAGGCCTAAATCTAAGGCATAGTCGATTATGGGGTTCAAAGAAATCTCGATGAAACTAGGTGAGACACCTTAGGAATTAGATCAGAGGTTGAAGTGTAAAATCTGCGAAGCTAATATGAACTTAATAGATGGACAACATTGCGAGTGGTTTGTGGCTTCAGTCCTGCCACACCTAAGGGTTGCGCTGTCACAACAGAAGATAACGACTCAGGTAGAGGCCTTGGAGATTGTAATGAGAATACACGAAACACCGACATAGGATCTGAATCTGGGGGTTCAACAGATCCATGTGCAGTTATAAAATCTTTGCCTTGAAATGCAAAGTTTGAAGCAGGATAGAACATTTCAACTGAAGGTGCGCGAAGAGGTATGGTGCGTGAAATGAAAGGGTCAGGGGCATGACAAAGACCATTGCTCGGTCTTTGCAAACTACATTGCAGGAGAGGGGCCAATGCTTTTGAGGCTAGAAGGTCAAGCGGGACCAAGCGCAGGGCTTGCGTTGTGGTGTGCTATATGTCAGGTAACATGAAAACATACGATGGATAATTGTCATTTGCTGAAGAAGTTTGTACAAACCCCACAACAACTGTTCTACAACTTCTGTAGGTTGGTAGGGCATGATGAGCGCAACCGTAGAAGTTATGAATGGATGATGGATAAAACACCTGCCTATAGGGTTCAGGCAGAAACGCGACCCCTGAATAGAGCATGGGGATGGCGTGAACAGTTTTTCAGGGGCGTGGACGAGGCTGAGGTGGAGGAGGACCTGGTAGAGGTTAGGGACAACTAATCTGCTACAATTGCGGAGGACCAGGACACTACGCTCGTGATTGCACTAACCCAATGCATCCGTCGTGCAAATATTGCACTCTGTTTGATCATGAAATGGAGGACTGTCCTACACTAATAGCGAGGATACGCGACAAAGGGGCGCTACCACCTCAGTCGACTCAAAACCTGTAGATGATGAGGTCTGAGCCTCATGAAGAGGATCCAAATGTGAATATAGTGCTTTGAAGTGGAATTGCAATAGGGGATGATAAGGGGAAACAACCCGAAGATAGCGCATGTGTTCGCAAAGCTCTGATGAAGGAGGCTGAATTTGATTTGGAGTGCGCATGCGAAACGTTCATGGAAGAAAATAAGAGCTTCAATGAGGCCTCCTCCTTAGGGAGCAAGGATAATCCGGATCAGGAGATGGACCCTTCTATGTTTACAACCTTTGTAGAGATCTGCATGAAGTTGCTGCGCGACAACAAGGCTGTGAAGGAATTACAGGAGCTTACAAATAGATGCGTTGGAAGCACTCCGGGTGAACCATGTGTGGTATGAAAGATTGGCAAGCATAAAAAAAGGACAGGACAAGAGATGAGACTGACCGCGCAGATAGGAGAGTATGAAAAGGATCAGGTTATTTTGGATCTGCGGTCAGAAGCAAACGTCCTACCAAAGCAGACTTGGGATCGGAGGGGAAGACCTGTGCTGCAGTGGTCTCCGATTCAGCTAAGGACAGAAAATCAGCAGAATATCATCCCCATGGGGTGGCTGGAACGAGTAACTATAGATATTGAGGGTGCAAGCACGTTGGCTGACTTTGAGGTAATAGAAATTATGGATGACAACAACACCTACCCTGCGCCCCTTGGCATTGATTGGGCTATTGATATGAACGAGGTAATCAACCTAAAGAAGCGAAAGATGATATTTGAGAAGAAATCACTCTGCATAATAGTACCCCTACATCCTGCTGAAGGATCGCGCTATATTGAACCAGTTCGCGATTATGAGAGTGATGATGATCTGAACTATATTTATAAGATAACAGCATGAGACCAATATTGGGTGAATCCAACAGTGGATGGACGAATTACATGGGGATCGCGAGTGTTCTTACACCTCAGACTCTGATGAAGAATTAGAGCACTGGCAGAATCGGTTACATAAAGTAACCACACTGAGTTGTAACATGATGACCTAGTCGCTATGCTATGTGTTGTTAGAGATACGAAATATGCCCACTTATGATGGTCTGAATGATGTGGATGTATTTTTGGACTCATTTGAAAGGGAGGTACCAGAAAAGCAGTGCTTCTAGGCTTTGGACTAGGCACTGCACACTACGCCCACAAGATGGTGGGGTACGCACAAGGGTAGCTGTGATGACTGGCATGAGTGTAGGAGGATGATGAGAACATGCTTTGGGAAGCCGAAGGTGCGAATGAAATACAAGTATGATAGGAAGGATGATACGTGTGCACACTTGGCCAAGTGGGCCGAGGCTTATGGAGCAAAGCCCCAACCTGAATGGGTGCACTTGTTCTATCACACCTTGGATGTCATACCGATGAACTGGTACTTGGAAATAGATCTCCACCATGGTACAAGTGAATGGGATATTCTGCGTGAGGGATTAATAATGACATTCAGCTTTGAAGACGGGTTTGATTGTATTGATGAGGCACTAAAAGAAGTGAAAGCAACAATCTTTAGGGTACCGCAGAATCCTTTGGACCTGATTCAACTCGATTGGACTACTCAGCTGAGTCACGTTCTGGAATGCTATAACGTGACTGCTGAAGAAGAATATGAGGATCTGCAAAATATTAACATCCCTGAAATAGAAGGTCACCACGAGGTTGAAGAACTGCAGATTGAGAATCCTAATATAACCACACTGTTGAAAATGAAACAGGTAAATATTGGTACGGAGGCAGAACCCAAATTCGCGTAGATTGGAGATTACTAGGATGATGCGACGGTGGATAAGGTCGCTGAATTTCTCCAGGAATACCAAGATTTATTCCCTACCAAGTTAACGGATCTAAAAGGGATAATAGGAGACCTGGGTGTTATGAAGATCACGTTGAAGCCCGACGCGAAACCAGTTAAGCAAATACCTTATCATCTCAATATGAAGTATAAGGAGAAGGTCCGCTTAGAGCTAGACAAGATGCTCACGGTAGACATCATTGAGCCTGTAGAAGAATCTGAATGGGTAAGCCCAATGGTGGTGTAGGAAAAGAAGCAGAAGGATGAAATAAGGATATGCGTAGATCTCAGGAAGTTGAATGATGCTTGTGTACATGATCCTTTCCTGACTCCATTCACTAATGAAGTGTTGGAAAATGTAGGTAGCCAAGAAGCATATTCCTTCACTGATGGGTTCTCTGGGTACCATTAGATCAAAATCGTGCTAGAGGATAGGAGAAAGACAACCTTTGCAACTAAGTGGGGATGTTTTCAGTACACTGTAATGCCTTTTGGATTGAAGAATGCGCCTGCTATTTTTTTGCACATAGTTGTTGCGACATTCAAGGAATTTATTCACAAGTTTTTGGATGTGTACGTCGGTGACTGGACTGTGTTTGGGCTGGTGAAATGCCATGTGGCAAGTTTGTGCCTGATGCTAGATACCTGTCGAAGATACCAAATTGCGCTCAATCTGAAGAAACGCCTATTTTGTGTTCCTTTTGGGACTCTGTTGGGTCATGTGGTTTGTAGAAAAGGACTGATGTTAGATCCCACGAAGATCACGGTGGTACTTAAATTAGAAGAGCCTAGGAGTGTGAAATAATGCATGCCACCTTAGGACATACTAGATATTACAGAAAGTTTATCAAAGGCTATGCCCAAATCACCGTGCCTATGGAGAAGCTATTGAAAAAGGATGTCACATTCTGCTGGAACGAGAACTGTAAGAAAAGCTTAGACTTATTGAAAGAAAAGATGGTCACCGCGCTGATTCTAGTTTTCCCGGATTGGAAGAAGGAGTTTCATGTACATGTCGACACATCATGTATAGCGCTAGGAGCAGTACTGACACAAGCTGGTGGAGGAGACTTGGACCATCCTATAGCGTCCACAAGTCAAAGGTTATCCAAGGCAGAGAAGAACTATTCCACCACCGAGCATGAAGGGTTAGCCATGGTATATGTGCTCTAGAAGTTTAGACACTATTTACTGGGTGGCCATTTTAAGATGTATACAGATCACTCTGCGTTGAAATACCTGGTCAATAAGCCTGTGTTGGAAGGGGAGAATCTGTAGGTGGTTGCTATTGTTCCAGGAGTATGATTTTGAAGTTATTGTGAAGCCTGGATGACTAAACATGGGACCAGACCACCTATCACATATTGAAACAGGGGAAGAGGCTACTAATTTGGAGGAAGGATTGCCTGACGCACACCCATTTGTAGTGCGTATCACGGATGGTCATTTCAAAGATATCATACACTTTATAATGATAGGAACTACCCCAGAAGGTTATACCGTCCAATGGAAGGAGTTAGTGGTGTGCGTGACAAACTTTTCTATCATTACCGGGCATCTGTATAAACTGGTGTCTGATGAAATATTGCGATGAGATATGTACCGGAGTTTGAAAGGAGCAGTATCATCACAGACACTCATGGGGGTGCCGTGGGAGGTCATTATGCAAGGAGACTGACCGCGCATAAGATTCTACGCACAGGGTTATGGCGGCCAACCCTCCCTCAGGATTCAAAAACTTATTGCAAAGCATGTGATGTGTGTCAAAGGACTAGCAAGCCATCGTGGAGGGATGAGCTACCTCTGAATCCACAAATGACGTTACAACCTTTGAAAAATGGGTGACAGATTTTGTGGGACCCATTCAGCCCCAAGGAAAGAAGATGGGAGCAAGGTACATTATCACCATGATGGAGTATTTGACTCGATGGGCAGAGGCACAACCTATGAAGGATTGTATAGGCGTGACTGCTGCAAAGTTTCTCTTTGAGTATGTACTGACACAATTTGGGTGTCCAAATATTTTGATGAGTGATCACGGTACGCACTTTCTGAATGAGACGATCAGCGCATTAAGGGAGGAATTTTAGGTATATCATTAGAAGAGCACACCTTATTACTCGCAGGCTAATGGGACGATGGAAGAATTCAATAAAGTGCTAGAGAATGCACTGACCAAGGTTTGCAACGCTTAGTGAAGTGATTGGGACCTACGCATATCCGCAGTATTATGGGCCTATAAGACGACATGTAAGAAGTTGATTGGAAAAACACCCTTTAGGCTTGTATATGGTGTTGAAGCAGTAATTCCCATGGAATACATTGTGCCTAGTCTGCACATCGCGACACTAACGGGCATGAAAAATCGCGGAGCCTTGGAAGAGAGGCTCACACAGCTGGTTGAGCTTGAGGAAGAAAGACTTCTATCCAGATTTCACCAATAGGTCCAAAAGTAGTGTGAAAAAGCATGGCATGATCGACACATTAAGCTACGCACTTTTAAGGTAAATGACCTGGTTTGTTATATGTCAGCAAGTTTGATAAATTTACGGGGAAATTCAAAATGAACTGGTTAAGGCCCTATGTCATTAAGGAGATTACCGATAGACGAGCGGTTCAACTGTTCAAATTGAATGGAGATCCCTTCCTAGGAAAGGTGAATGGCAGTCGCTTGAAGCCATACACCAGTGGTCCAACCATGTGACTCTATGAAGGTAGCGTAGTCTTAGCACTCCAGGCAGCTGAAAGGAGGTGCGAGACTCTAAACAACATTGCCCGGGTTGGGGAGCTGCGCGATGGGGGGATTGGGCGAAGCAAGGAATTGTCACTAGGTTTGCAACAGCATGAAGGGAGCTGTGCTACCCTGGGAGAAATCATGTAGGTCAGCTAGAAAGTGACTGTTAAAGTCATTGTTCATGATTTGACAGTAGTAATGTGGAAAAATGGAGTGGGTGGCCGACATTTAAGATGAAATTTATCGGTCAGATCCTTGAAAATCTGCCGCCAATCTAGCATTAATGAACCAAATTTTGGGGGAACAGTCGGATTTGAATTCAAAATTCCCTATAAAATCTCATTACATATATAATATATGCATTTTCTGGTGTAATTACTACTATAATTTCAATTTACTTATTGGGTGGGGGGGCTTATGGTCTTTAGGCCTTATGGCACCTTATGGTGGAGCCTGCTTATGCACCCTTATGGTCTTTAGGCCTTACGACACCTAGAAAATAACCTCTCTTTCATTCCCCCAATGAGGTACAGGTGGCTGCCTAGTGAAAAACACTTGGAATTTTAAGAATTGAGTTGTTGATCTCTCAAGGGCACATGAACCGAGACTTCTTTGAGGCTCTGATAGTGAGTTTAGCATTTGAGAACTTGCCAGAGACATCACGAGCATTGTTGATTAGCGTTATGTCGACACCTACCACAACTATGGACACCGAAGTAGTGACAACCGAGGAGGATATGCCGGAAATTTTTATGGAGGTTGAAGAAGTTGCTCAAGAGGTTGCCGATGTATTAGTGGAAGTCCCAAAATCACCAAGGACGTCGAGGCCAAATCCCACCCCAACAAAGGAGAGCGTGAAGGATAAGAAGGGCAAGCAACCTGCAATACTGATGCACGCATTACCGAGAAGAAAACCATCGAAGGACGAGCAAAACACACAGGAAAAGGGCAAAGCCATCAATATGGAGCTGGAGGAGGAAGAAATCAAAGACATCCCGATGGATGATGAGGATGTGGCAATAGACGTGGAGCAAGTTGAAGCCCAGGGTGTTGACACTATCACACGGTTTTCTGAGTACATCCCTCCATGCAAGGGCAAGGCCAAGGTGCCAAAATATATTGACGAGAGTAAGGTCCCCTTGCAAACCCCTCTACTACCGGATGAAATTATTTTTGAAGGACAACGCTTGGGGCGGGTTCCTCCGTTAAAAATTGAAGACTGGGATGTGGCTGACCACGAAAGGTTCCCACACCTGGCAACCGAGCAACTGATGCGCCGCATTCTCGATATAACCACCAGAATGACCACATTGGAGCCATGGAGGTGGCTCAGAGGAGTAGAAAAGGAAGGTCTACTCAACTTGTTATGGATGCCACACTACAACCGCATCCTGATTACAGTCTTGGTCATCAAGTAGTTGCTATGCTTGGTGCATGATGGGTATCTATGGCTGGAGGAGCCAATACCCATCTCTGAAAAATTGATCCACAGGATCACATGGTTTCCTTACACAGGAGAAAATACGGCCATGATATTTGGTGGAAAAGGTGGTGAGCAAGCCCTTGCAGAGACCATGAAGGAGAAGTTTAAGTTGTTGAAGAAGTCGCATGGATATGACTTATCCAGCATCTGTGATCCTTCTTTAAAGGTGGCTACGCATATTTTAGCAGGGAAGGTGATGAGGAAGTGTCATGCCGATGAGGTGCAAATGCCTGTCGTCATGCTAGTAGCCTAGTGTGCTGAAGGAGTTCAATTCAATTGGGCAGACTATCTCCATAGTGAGTTCCTTGTGAATTGCTGCGAGGCACAGGAGCTCAGCAAGACGTTCCACTACATGTGGCTCTTGTTGTTTATTGTGCTGGTAGTATGGGAGCTGCCAAAGGACAGTCAATTCCCTTCGGTCATGCCAAAACTACCAGAAGCAGCAAAGTACGCTTCGCTGTGGGTGACCAAGGATGTGCAATGCATCAAGGATAAAAAAGATCTTTTGATCTTGATGGAGATGAACATCCGCATGTCTATCAATCACAAACCGTGGTTGTCACCTATGGTGTTTGCCAACCTATAGGGCTACGCAAAATTTAAAGCAAATTTTCACCATGTGTCCATCAAGGCACGGAAGGACCCTACACAGACATGGTATGACTTGCCTTACCTGACAATAGATGGCACCATTGATGCAGTACTTGATCAATGGCCAGCAAAATGTTGCACTACAACAGACTTGGTGGTGGGAGGGAGCAAGTCCACCGCGCAGAGAATGAAGGAGGAGGCCAAGCTCAAGATGATGCAACTGGATAAAAAGAGATAGAAGGAGGCCGCTGACAAGGTCCAGGCGGAGCGCGATGATGCTCAATAGACGAAGAAGCAAACAGGTGGAACAGAGCAGGGCTCTGCAAAGGCGTGAGGTCGCCTTCACCCAAGACAGAGGAAGATATGGATGAGCAGGCAGAGTAGCACGATGCGGACCCATAGGCGACATTTGCCCGCATTAAGCATCCAAGGGAGCAAGAGAAAGGAGGGTCTAGGAAGAAATCCAAGGTCACTAAGACATCACTGGACCCAATCACCCTCATCGAGGGTGATTTGCATGACATCGGTGACACGGTAAGAGATGTCACCGCGAAGGTCCTACAATAGTTTGAGCAGCAACAAGAACTGATCTTGGGGGCTATCTAGATAGGTTTGTAGGAGCTGCAAACCTGTGCGTCACAGGCTGGCACGGTGTCCACCAGCCTTGCTATCGGCACTTCAGAAGCTATTGAGATGCTGCGCACGAAGGCCTCCAGCGCGATAGTGCTACGTGATGGAGCACTAACCATGGAGAATGAAGTTGACAGGCCCATTGTTAGCACCCTCAAGGGAGTAGGGTTGAATCTAGTAGTTCTCCCTGGCGAGGCGCTCCAACTATTGCAGGATGAAGTGATTGCAGAGTTAAGGGTCCATGAGCACCACACCCTACAGGTGATTAGCGAGCAACATATTAACAATGAGTAGATGGAACTACAACGAGACTCTGGCATCGCCACCATGACTAAGGCAGCTAACTAGAATAAGTGTATACTTTAGGTTGCGGAGGAGGCATGACAAATGGTCCCAGAGTTGGCCATTCCTAAGTAAGAACCATTCGAGGGGCACGTCTGCAAGCTGGCTACAGGGGTGTGCAACGCTCGTATAGAAATGACGAGGGTTAAGTTGGAGTTGAACCTGCACATCACCAAGTTACAGTTGAAGGCCCAACCTTCAACCCCACTAGAATTAAAGGAGCAACATGCAACCGATGTCATAGAGGAAATAGTGGTGGTTGATAGTGCAGTAGCGGACTGCACAGAACTCTTTGAACAAGCGTTCGAGTTCCTGACGAACTTGCAGGAGGACCCTACTGTACAATGACTGGAGATAGAAGCACGCGAACTGTAGCAGTGCTATGATGAAGTCAAAGGAACAACGCAAATCATTGTGATGACATAGAGACTGGCAAAGCTACAGGAGGCCAAGCAACTAAAAGAACAGGTGGATGCAGTGCTACACAAGGAAGAAGTGCTGAAAGAGAGACTGAAGCCCTGGTTGGATGAGGCTTACACAGTCACAACCTCTATTGAAGGAAAGCTTGTGACTTTGCAAGAAACTCAACAAAAGCTTCAGGTCAACAGTTCAGGAGCAGTGACTAAGCAGATGGTTGAAGACGTGAAGCGGGCGGCCGCACAATGCACTACTAAGGTTGCAGTCATATAGGTCGAGCTGGGAGGTCTTTGCGCTAAGATATCCGCGCCTCCCAAGTGACTCGAGGGAAAGTCACGATGTTTGTGTTGGGGGCCTATTGGGAATGGGATCTCCCAAGGACAGTTTCGGGGCTAAAATCCCATGTTTTGGGTCAAGTTTTGTAATAAAGTGTAAAGTTTCTGCATTTTGTGGTCGCGGAGTGCGAAGGTGTCATGAGTCATAAAGGGTTGTCTGCCCTTATGTTGTAAAGTAAAGTCGGCTGTAAATATCTACCCATGGTCCGGGAACCATGGGATTGTATAAAAATAGCTAAGTAAGTAAGCTCTAAGTAGTCAATAAAGAATAAGTTGTAGAAGGAGTCTTGAGTGATAAGGAGAGAAGTCTAAGTTTCAGGTCGTAGCGTAGGTAGAGGCTCTGTAGCTGAGTGTGCAGAGACCTAGGATAGAAGTCTGCAGCTGAATGCGTGGACACTTGCAGCTGTGTGCGTAAGGCAGATACAGTCTGTAATCATCTGAAGATATCAATAAAGAGAAGCATTCTACAAATTCTGTGTCTTTGTTTCCTGTTGATGCATCTTGTCATATTGTGTATGAATCTCATTTATAATTCTTATGTGATGCGTGAATGTACATAATTACGTTGGATAATTGAATGCAAGTAAGGATATCTGTTTACGCGACGCTAACTGTGATTGTTTAATAATATAAGTAAGAGACTTAAGCTAGTTTGGGAATCTGCACGATACACTGCCCTAGCAGTGTGAAAGTACCTGAATCGCAGGTCAATCGTACCCCTTCGTGGAGGTACTGAAGGGAGGAATAAGGGGCTAAGTAGACAGAGCCCTATAAATTAATGACCCACGTGAAAGTAGGAACAAAAGGAATAAACCGACTTCACGACCATCTTAGGGTGTGGAAACTTGGTTCCAACATCCCCCCATACTGATTCGGATGAGACTTCAATCTGTGCTCCACAAGCTGATGTCGAAAGGGCCAGTAGTGTAGGGATTTGTTTGACTAACTAACGCTGAACCTGGGTCAGGACCCACGCAACCAACACTACATATCTATCATGAATAACTATAGAGTTGCTCTTCCGGAGTGTATGTGTTACGGAAATGATTTCATTATCTCATAAAATCTCTCGAATAACTTGTCACATGAAACATACAATGGTGGAGACTACATAGCCGTGGTTAGGCATGCGATCAACATTGTAGGCTCATGTGAAAGACATGGAATCTTTGAAGAATACATGACATGTGTGTTATTCTTCTACACACTTCGAGGGCACCCAATGCATTAATGTGCCACACTGCGTAAAAAATATATTCATTCTCTTTCTCATCTGGTCGCAAAGATAGATCGTTCTTTCAATCACTTTAACCGTAAACCACTCGACAAAGAAATTCTAAAATTATGAAAAGCACCCGATGAATCCGTTGAATAGTTTTACACACGCTTTTGTAATCTTGCATACCAATTCCCCGAAGATGAAATTTATTGGGGATTTATCGATGGGAGATTTGAGTATATTCTTTACATATCTGAAAATCCATAATTCTTGAAATAATTTGAATCCTACTCAACACGCTTCGATGATGGAGCTATGCAATCACAGGCAGGCACAGTTGCTGTCACAAGTGAGTGTCCGCCTTCACCTCATCAAATAGTTCCACCATCGCAAAGTGACGTGGGAGATTATGCACACACATCTGTTGAAATGTCACATCCTCCCACCCCACGTGCTCTTGATATCTGCGTAGACTTCACTTGCAATCCTATTGGTTGTCACGTGGATTCATTCCCTCAACCTTCGTCCCCGCATTCTGTTGATCCTCCGGATTGTACTGTCTTGTGTTCTTCCATTCTGGACTCTTCACCTATTGTGAACGAGGATCAAATTGTTGATGGAGTTGGTGTTATGCAGCCAACCTGTGCCATCATTCATGATGAGTGCATGCGGGAATCTAAAGAAGAACCTATGGTGAACGATGACTACCTTCTAGTCACGCCTCATCCACTTTATCTTGACATCCCTTGTGATTCTGCCACTACTGATTTCCCCCGTGAAAACTCATTTCCAGATGTTTCTACTTTCAATAATTCATAGGACACGTCAGATCTTAGTCTGTCATTACATTGCAGAGAGGACACATCTTCCTCTGAAAATCGATCCAATTTGTCATCTGTCATTTCTGAAAACAAAGAGGGTGAACATCCTTGCTTCTCATATACCCCTCTGCATGATTCATCAAATCATGAGGATGCCGAAAAACATCCTAAATTTTCTTATCTTGGTTGTCGTGATCTCTCTACTTCTTCATCTGATCATGATGTTGATTTAATCATTGTTAATCTGTCTAAGACACTGGTCTACGATGATCTATCTATCGACAAAGTCGAAACCCCCCAGACTGTCGAGGAACTTCAGCCTACGATGATGGTTATGTTAGGCCCTCGCTGTCTTGAGGTTGGTTTCACTTCGAACAGGAAATTGTTGAAACATGTAAGGCTCCTCATTACTAGCTACTTTGCATTGAAGATCAACCAAACACTTAGATTTCACTTCCTCCACTTGAACTACATGATCCCATTGCTCATGCATTGGAGGAATCTTACACATCAAGCACACTTGTGCAACGTAAGTGGTCTACCTTTCTCACATTTTCTTGCATGTCATAGCTAAGAGAATGCATACACTCAACATCTGCACGCAATGTAGCACAACACCATGGAAAGTCCATAAAGTGCATGTCATGCGCTTTCACTGATTTTTGTTTTATGGATGCTTGTAAAATCAAAGTGTGTTTGGATTCACTATTATATCTTTCTTGTTTTTTGGTTCGCATAACTATCTTGTTCGCGAACTATGCCTTCACCAACATGGGTTGACTAATGTGCCGGTGGCTACATTGGAAATATCACTTCACGTGATCAGGCTCATGTACTGTTAACTTAGGAGTAGGAGTAGTGCTTGGTTTTAAGTTTTTTGCTTGCATGCATGTTTTCTTCTTTCTTTGTGCATTTGGTTGTTTGTTTGCTTACTCTCTTTGCTTTTGCATTTGTTTCTGCTTCTTGCTTATATTTTTGGTTTGTTTTCTTGTTATTATCTGTAGATTAGTTTCGCATGGACCGTTTGCATCTCTTGAAACAACCCGGGTAAAGTACAAGAGGATTTGTACAACTATCAACATTTGGGTATCTATTGCCCACTCTCTTATCTAAGAACTCGTTGTCTTCAGTCCATGATACATTAATGGAAAATACATATTGTTTGAAGTGAACCTTGGTGAAAACGCAACGCTTGCATGCTAACTAGTATCACCTACTCTAGTCGGTTGTTTTTGGGTTAATCCTTGTCAGCTCAGTTAAGTAGAGTAAAGTGAGGGGGAAAACCTTAACAAGCACGTCAGAGGTACACATAAACTACTTCTTTGAAGGAAAAACCTCTTCTTCTCCCAATAAGTTGGGATACCTCTTCTGCCTCTGAAATGAATAAGTGCTATGAACAATTATGAAAATGAAAAATGAAAAAATGAAAAAGTGAAAAATTTCCAAAAAATGAAAAATGAATAAAGCAAAAGAAGAGAAAGGCTTCCTACATAGATAGGTGATGCAAGTAACTTTGTCGAGGTACTAACTAGGCTCGTTGGCATTGGAGTGATTCTTGTGTTCTTGCGTGACTTCATCGGGGTACTGTCCAGGCCTGCTAGAAATGGAGCAACACCGGAGATGAAACTAAAACTTTGATGAATATACTACTTGTGCACCAATATACCCCTCATCCCCAATCAAAACAACTATGTTGGCTTGGCTTGGAATGTGTGTCAACCGACCAAGGGCTTGGCAGATGCTACATCTTACAATCAAGTAAGTGTGGAAACCAAGACGAACAAAGAACTGAGAAATACTTCCAGAGGTGTTAGACTTGCTTTTCATGAACAAGGTCCATTTAGAGAGATGGAGTTCTACTAGTGTGTCGCCAAGTGTTGTAGCAGCTACAACCACCCTCCAAAATTTTTCCTTAGCTTCATTTTGGAGCCTCCCTACCAACCATCCTTAGCATCATGTCTTGCACTGTCAAGTACACGAGCTTCATTGGTTTTCTAGCAGATTCCCAGCCTGTGCATGATAGCTTGTTGCATCCCCCTCACAGGTTCTTTCTATAGACTTGGTCTAGCTGTAGGTTGAACAACTCCCTCAAGAAATTATGCAATTTTGGAGGGGAACCGACCTTCCCTCCAGAAATTACACAATCCTAACTGGAAGCCTGCTAGGCTCCAGAATTGCGCAATTCTGCCTGTCAAGCTTCACTGGAAAAACTGCGCAATCTGTCCTAGTAGGACTGATCAGCCTAGAAATTGTGCAATTTTGGGTAGTAGTCAACTGCTTACCCCAGAAATTGCACAATCCCTCTGGGAAGCCAACCCAACTCCCTCCTAGAAATGCATAAATTTTCCCATCAGTCAAGCAGGTTGTTGCATGTGCCTTCAAGTTGACTGGTTCCCTCCAGGACCGAGAAAAATTGATTTGCATGCATTGATTGCTTCTCCCAAGGCAACATGGAAAGGCATCAAGTGATTCAGGAATCTATTTTTAGTAGACAGAAGTTACATGCAAGGATCATTTCGGAAACCTCTTACAAAGTGTCACTTTTCCTAGATTTATGGCATGCACGTCACAACCTCAATTTTATTGAAACTCATCAACCAGACATCCCAAATTTCATATAGGAGTCGTTGGCACATTTAAATCAACTATTTTGGGGTAAGCTCTCTTTTCATGTCTTGTGTTGCCTTTCTGTCACTTTTTGTGTTTCACTTCGTGTGAGTGTTGTCTGCTTGATTTCAGTGAGCATTTGTTGTCGTTTGCATGTATGTTAGCTTGTATAAGCACCATTTCAGTTTTTGTTTGCATCTCATTGTTGTCACATGCATGACATTGTTTTGCATGGATGGTTTTCGTTGTGGCGACTCGCTTCACACACATGCATGCTTTCCCGTTTTCTGAATCCTGCACTTGTTGTTTGCTCTGAGATCCCACATTTCATATAGGAATCATCGGCACATTCAACTCAGCTAATTTGGGGTAAGCTCCTTTTTCATGTCTTGCATTGCATCTCTGTCGCTTTTTGTGTTTTGCTTCATGTGAGTGTTGTTTGCTTGATTTCAATGAGAATTTGTTGTCATTTTCATGTATGTTATCTTGTATAAGCACCATTTCAGTTTTCGTTTGCATCCCACTACAGTCGGATGCATGACACTATTTTACATGGACAGTCATCGTTGTGGCAACTCACTTCACCCACATGCATGCTTTCCCGTTTTCTGAATCCTGCATTTTTTGTTTGCATGAATGATCATTCACTCTTGTTTTCACTCATCTCACCATGCGTCCAGACTTCTCATGTTTTCAGTTGCCCATCGACCGGTTTGGGTTGCCTTAGCCCGGAACATGCCCCGCCCGGCTAGCACTGCGCATTTTCGGAAGTGAAGGATCTGCCTTCCCTCCAAAAATTGCGCAAGTATGGTATAGCATTGACCTCCAGACTTTCATTGTACAATTATTTGAGGTAGTGTCTTGTTGGCCCCAAAAACTGCACAATGCAGTTTGCTAGTTGCATGTCACTGCTGATTGAAATTGTGCATTGCACAGTTTCAGCCCCTAGTAGACCAAGATGGACTATGCATTGCACATTTCTAACAGTCAGTCAACCTCTTGATAGCCTGGACTGTGCTTTGCACATTTTTTGCAGTCAGTCTCCCAACCTCCCAGTGGAAATTGTGCAACCTTCACGATCAATGACACAGGTATGTTGCAAGTCAGCCCTCAAGTTTGTTTTGGTTTTTGACTGACAGATTTATTTCCATGAGTGTTGCTATGTCTCCATGCATCACAAGTGTTTGTCTGTCTCTCAACAACACAAGTACAATGGCCTTTAGGAGAGCAGAGTCAAAGGACACCGTTGAGAGCACAATGGGGTTTGTAGCCAAGCAAGTGTCTACAAGCTCACCTACCTATGAAGACATCAAGTTTTTTGTAGACAAGGACATCAAGATAATATGGAAACAACATTACAACTAGAAACACCATCAACAACAACAAAAGGTAGCACACCTACATGCAATGGATGCAAGAGGAAGGTTGTTGACAACACATAAGTAGAACAAAGTTGCAAACTCAAGCAAATCCACTTGTGATGAAAGCAACTTTGGAGATTGAGGCTATGAGGTGACAACGCGACATGAAGATCGCATGAAGGTGAGAATGGAATAGAGAAGGAGTTTCATGGCTAAAGCAGCAACTCAAGGAAGAATGGGAGTTGCATAGATGAGAGAATGAGTTGCAGCAGGAACAGGTACAACAAGGGGCGCAACATGCACAAAGGGATGAAACTACACCCATAGAAGTTATAGTTCCATCCCAGCAGCTAGTACGACGCAAAAAGGGTGAGAATTGCTGTTGATCACATGTATGGGAATTCACCAACATGCATTTCATTGTGCGGACACATGCGATCCCACCCGTTTGGCACACTCACTGAGGCGAAGATAAGAAGCAAGTCCAACTGGAGATGAACATGTATTTTGACAAGTTGATGTGCATGGCCACCAACATATGCTTAGAGAGCAGCGTAGACACTATGCATCAACATGTTTCCGATCAAGTCACACCCAGGATGACCATGCACATGCTATCAGACGAGTTGGACAGAGGAGTTGTATTAGTGCACCCAGATGCAACGAAGGCAAGAGTTTGCTTCAACATGATGTCACCATTGAGTGCATGGACACCATCACGGATGACCAAGCTTGGCATCATATCACCACCTTCGATCATCACAAGGATGTTAAAGAGTTGGTCTCAACACAACAGTCTAAGTGTCAGTGATGTCTTGCATGGCTTTCTTAGGTTATTTTGTCTCACATGGGCACATGTGCATTGTAATGTAACGTCTTGTCAATTGGAAGTTCAAGTGTCGATAGTTGAATGTAACAGTAATAGGGTAGTTGAAGAGTCATGAGGATAGATGAAAGGTATCAGAGGGGAATGTCAAGGGTCACCCCACCCTTTGCTATAAATAGTCCCTCGTAACTCATTTTAAAGGCTTTTGGTCAGCCAAACTTCCAATAGGAGTATCTTAGAGAAAGCTTGGACAATATTGTAACGAGCCTTGGCTTATCCACTATGCAGAGCTAGTATATCTCTTTGGAGGAGTAGGGGGTTGTGGCTGTAACATTTCACTGTCAGAACTAGTGGTTGGACATCGATGTATTGTATGACTAGAACTTACACTTCTTAATATAACAAAGCCAACACATTTCATGCATATGTTGTATTGTATTTCAACTATTTTGAGTACTCTAAATGATATATGTATATGTTTGTTTATGCATACATGTGTAGCTATTTCTGTATATGTATGTATGAGTCTTTCTTAAATGTGTTGTTGGATTAACCATCACTTTGGATTGCTAGCGAACTTTCCTTCCATGTTGTGATGCATCTTTGCTTGTGTGTTCCCTTCTTAACTCTATGCTATCACAGGTTTCCAAGGGGTGCACTCACCTCACTTTCCATGTGTTAGGACTGTTCATGCACCTTCCTTGACTTACTGCATATGTCACACCATTATTACCAATAGGGACATCTTACTTGCCTCTATGCGAAACCGCGGTCAAGGCATTACCGTACGACCCATTGCTTGGACTCCTACACAAAACGGTCTGAGGTCTAACTAGGACTTCTTATCGGGGAGATCCATTGACATGTTGGCAAGTCCAGCATCTTCAACAGTAATGTTACATAACATTACATATTATAAAAAAACATTATCTCTTTCATACTGAGTTGGAGAGTGCCTCTCAGTGCAACAATGTGCTTAGTCGTTACATTTTATTATATGTTTTTGCAAGCTATTTATGCTTTAAATAATGTGCATTCATGAATTTAAATTTTATATTTCATAAATGTTTTTTTAATGCTACATGGATTGTCTTTCAATAATATTATAAGATTTTGTTGGATTTACTATTATATATGCTATATATAGTTTTTTTTTATTCTTCCATAATAACATTTTTTATTATAAAAAATGAAATAACTTGAATTATTAATTAAGTTGTTTAAAAAATAATATTATATTATGGATGACTTTTGGAAATATTTCTAAAATTATAATTATTCTTACAAGTAAAAAAATATACTTAATTGGGCCGAGAGGTGCTCTTCGGCCCAATATGGAAGAGATTTTGTAATCTCATGTCCCATCTTGTCCTGTTATGTAAAAAAAAAATTAATAATAAAAAATAACCATACGTTAAAATAAAAATAACATATTTACCCATGGTCTTCATGTGGAATGTAACCTATTTAAAGGGGGAAATACCAACCTAGATCCATCTTAACTACAGATCTACCAAGCGTCAAGATGGATCAAATCTCTTTTCACTCTAAAAGATGTTTTCACATTAAGGGATTTGGTCCCTCTCAACACTTGGTATATCCAGTGTTAAGATGGATCTAGGCTAGTTTCATTATGCTGAGACGTGCTCTCATTAGGGGAATTTTGAGGTCTAAAATGGGCCTCCTAAGGAAAATAATAAAATAAGATTTATGAATCTTTAAAGAGAAAGAAATGAAACTACTTTTTTATTGTATTTTAAGTTATCTCTGTGTAGGTTTACTCAAAGGTCAAGTGTAGACACCTATTGGATGCAAAATAATTCCACATCTAATGAGTACCCACTTTGTATACTTCTAAGTAGATCCAACACATTTTTTTCATGTATTTTCATTTTTTTTCAATGTGGGTCTAATTAGAAGTATGCATATGTTACTTGTTAGATATGGAATTTAATTGCACATACCACAGGTGTCTATGCTTGAAATTTGAGTAAACCTACAAGAATATTAGTTGAAAATATTATTAAAAAAGTAGTTTTCTTCATTACCCTCCAAAATATTCTTCGGTGGGGATGACATCATCATCTTGAATCATATTGGTTTTTTTAAAGTTAATTTTTTTAATATATTTTTTAATTTAAGGCCACTTTTTTACCTTCAATATTCCCCTAATGCGAGCCCAATATGGAAGAGATGTTGTAATGTCTTGCCCTATCTTATTATGTAAACATTTTGACTAGGTCAAATTACATAAAAAAAAATAAAATAAAAAGAATAAAAAAAAATAATGTTACTGAGAGGCTCTCCAACTTAATATGGAAGATATATTGTCATGTCATGCAAACATTAGTTGTTTTTGGATACTGAGTTTTGACAACCCATGATTTTTCCCATGGTCTTCTTAACCCATGTGTAACCACCCCATCCCACATTTACTTTCTTTTACAAGCTCTCCAGGTAAACATAAGTGGATAGTTACTATGACATGACCCAACATCCAAGTTCCAGTAATGGAAGTGGGGTCTATTAACCGAAAACTTACTAAAACCTCTTAAGGGCATAAAATCACCTAGGTGTCAGACCACAACCCCTGGTGCTCAGACGTTGAGCTAAAACTTCTTTTTAATTGAGCTCACTGCTAGCCGCATGCTCTGTTATGAAACCAACTCACAAAAAGATAGAAAAGATAGATCAACGCCTTATAATTTAGCCTCTTCGAGGGGGAAACCTCCTTTACATTACACAAATGAATGATTCTTTCATGATTCAAATGACAAAACCTCCTTTCTATATATAGGAGTCTAAGGAGTCACAATATAACCCAGCCGACCTAACAATAATAATATAAAGGCACAAAAATAACAATAGAGGGATTCTATGGGGCATAGTAATAACAATATGGGGACAATAGGGGCACAAAAATATTAATAAGGGATAAAACTACAATAGTAATGGGGTAATCACTAATATTTTAGGGACCTAACATGCCCCTCTCCTTAAAAAAAATTATTTTTCCTCAACGCTTGAGTAGTTCTGGATGCTTTTGCATAAAATTCTCATCCTCCCATGTGGAATCTTCAGCGGATAAGTTCTTCCACTTGATGAGACACTCTGAAATTGATCGATTTCATAGTTGTCGAGTTCTTGTTTATGTGACTGTTTCCAGTTCCAATATAATTTTTCCTTCCTCATCAAGTTCTGGAAATATTGTTTGAACTGGGAGCTTGTCACCTATAACCTTCTTTAAACATGTAACATGGAAAACTAGGTGCACTCGAGAAGCTGTAGGAAGCTCCAATTTGTAGGCCATAGTACCAATCTTTTGCAACACCTTGTACGAACCATAATAATTTGGTGATAATTTATTATCCTTCTTAGCTTGCTTGAGGGACATTTGTTTATATGGCTGTAGCCGTAGGAATACCCAATCACCTACATCAAAACTTCTTTCACTACAATGTTGATCTACATGTTGTTTCATTCTATTCTGCGCCAGCACGAGGTTATCCTTTAAGAGTTGGAGGACTTGTTGTTGATGCTCGATGTGATGTTCCACTGCTTGAACCTTAGAATTTTCTCTTAAATATGATGTGATGGATGGTGGCTGATATCCATAAAGTGCCATAAATAGGGTCATTTTTTGTTGTTGTATGGAAGGAAGTGTTATACCACCATTTAGCTAAAGGCAACCATTTGACCCATTGTGTTTGTTTATCAGATAGAAAGCAACGAAGATATCCTTCCAAACATATGTTGACTATCTCAGTTTGCCCATCAAATTGAGGATGAGCTAACTGAGTACCAAGACAAGAAAATAATTATGTCCAAAAATTTCTAGTGAAAATGGGATCCCTGTCACTTACAATAATCTTTGGGTTTCGATGTAGCTTTTGAATTGTTTCCATAAATGCAGTAGAAACTGTACTAGCTTTAAATGGATGTGATAATGCACAAAAGTTTGCATACATGGTAAGTCTATCAACTACCACCATGATGACACTCTTTCCTTCAGACTTGGGTAAACCTGTGATAAAATCCATTGAAACCTCCTCCCAATGTTGGTTTGGAATGGATAAAGGTTGTAATAGACCCAGGGTCTTAATTGTTTCAACTTTATTTTGTTGGCAAACCAAACATTCTACCACAAACTTTTGAATATCCAATTTAAGGCCATCCCAAAAAATTCCTTCTTAGCCCTGTGGTAAGCTTTTAACAATCCCGAGTGCCCTCCTAAGGGAGAAGTGTGAAATTCCATAAGAATATTTTGCTTGAGTTTGGAATTTTTACAGAGGTATAAGCGATCTTTGTACCATAACGAATCATTTTTCCAGCTAAATATATCAGATGTACTGGAATCTTGTTGTAACTTTTGAATAAGTGCCCACACTTCTTCATCATTCTTCCATTCCTCCCTTGCTTCGTTTATCTAATTTGGTTGGATAATAGAAATGGCGCACAACAATGCTTCCACATCCTCATCCTTTCTTGAGAGTGCATCTGCCACCACATTTTGCTTCCCTTTTTTGCAGATGATTTCAAAGTCATAACCCAACGTCTTTGTGACCCACTTATGTTGCTCTTCAGAGGATAATCTTTGTTCTAAAAATTATTTAAGGTTATCATGATCAGTTTTTACCTTGAAGTGTCTTCCCATTAAGTAGGGTCGCCATTTCTTAAGTGCATGTAGTATTGCCAACATTTCCCTCTCATAAATAGCTTTGTGTAAAAACTTTCCCTTGATTGGATGACTTTCAAAAGAAAGGGGTCTTTCATCTTGCATTAAAACAACACCAATTCCATTTCTTGAAGCATCACACTCCAAAATAAAGGTTTTTGTGAAGTCCGTTATAGCTAAGATCGGTGCTTGGCACATTACCTCTTTAAGATATTCAAAGGCCTTTGTTGCTTCTGGAGTCCATGAAAATGCATCTTTCTTCAATAATGTTGTTAGAGGTGCTACTGCTCTCCCATAAGTCTTAACAAACTTGCGATAATACCCTGTCAACCCAAGAAATCCTCACAGATGTTTTATGGATGTGGGGATTTTCCATTCCTTAATGGCTTTAATTTTGCTAGGGTCTACCTTAACTCCTTCATGAGATACAATATGACCCAGATATTCCACCTCTTATACTCCAAAGAAACATTTGGATATTTTTGTGTATAATTGTTTCTCCTCCAATAGTTGTAGCACCCTGTCAACATGTTCAACATGATTCTTCCAAGACTTGTTGTAGATTAGTATATCATCAAAAAATACTAACACAAATTTTCTAAGGAAGGGTTTGAAAATGGAATTCATCAAATCTTGAAATGTAGAGGGTGCATTGGTAAGGCCAAAAGGCATGACCAAAAATTCATAATGACCCTCATGAGTTCTAAATGTTGTTTTCAGAATGTCTTCAGTCTTCATTCTGATTTGATGATATCTTGAACGAAGATCCAACTTGGTGAAGTAAATTGATCCATGCAATTCATCCAGTAATTCATCAATGATAGGAATGGGAAACTTATCTTTAATAGTGATCTTGTTGAGCTCCCATTAATCTGGACACATGCGCCATGATCCATCCTTCTTGTGCACCAATACTACTGGAGCAAAGAAAGAACTTTGACTAGGTTGAATTATACCAGCCTCTAGCATTTCTGCAACCATATGTTCAATTTCACTCTTTTGGGCATAGGGATATTTGTATGGCCTGATGTTTGGAGGAACAATTCCTGGAATCAGATGAATAGCATGATCATGATCATGAATAGGTGTGAGACCTTTGGGAGTCTCAAATACCTTGGAATGATTGTCCAAGACTTTTTTGAGATCTGGAGAAATAGATGATTTCGATGTGGAAACATCTAGCGAACATAGTTGTGAAATTACACCTCTTTGTTCCTTTTTAGAAGCTTTTTCATACCATTAGAGTTGATTATCTTTCCTGGTTTCCCTGCAATACCTCTTAATTCAACTTCCTTTCCTTCTGCATAAAATTTCATGAAAAGTTCTTGAATATTAAAAGCTATTGTATCTAAGGATTGTAGCCATTCGACTCCTAGTACAACATCAGCGCCTCCCATTGGAATGGAAAGCATTGGGCTAGTCAATACATATTCTCCCATGGATAGCTTGATATTATGGCACTTTCCAAAGAAATTTATTGCTCCTCCATTTGCAACCATCACTTGACACTCTGGTGCTGGATATGGGAAGTAATTCAATTATTTTGCTACCTTAGAATGAATAAAATTGTGGGTACTTCCTGACTCAATCAACACTATTACCTTTTTCTTATTGATTTGTCCTTCTATCTTGATGGTTTGAGAAATGGTAATTCCATCCAATGCATTACAAGATATGGTCGTATTCATTTCTTCTTTATCTAGGCTTTTTTCCTGGAGTATATCCTCTTCTTTTGACCTTTCTTGCTCCTTTTCTTCTTCCTCTTCACAATCTATGTAGAATAATTTCTTCTCAACACACTTATGACCTTTAGTGTATTTACTATCACAACTGTAAAAAAGCCCTTTTGCTCTTTTTTCTTCCAATTTTTGTGGTGTCAACCATATAGTTTGTGGAAGACTAGGGGCAACAATACTTCCATTTTTATAGTTGTGAGTGGTATGCTTCCTGGTTGCCATAATTTTGCTTTCCATTTTTCTTGCTAACCTGAATGCCTTCTCTAATGAATCAGGTTCCTAGAAGCAAACATCATGTTGGATATTATCATTTAAAGTCCCTATGAACACATCAACCCTATGCTCCTTTGGAATATTTTTTACCCTTATGTTCAATTTTTGGAACTCCTCAATGTGCTCCATTATTGAACCCTTTTGTTTGAGACTTATCAATTGGCTAAAAAAAGTGTTGCTTTTTGTATCCTCATAATGTGCTATCAATTCTTCTGTAAAAATTGCCCAAGTGATAATTTGTTTACGAGAGCAAAGCCATTGATGAAATCTTTAGGGAAAGTATGAAGGGGAGTTAGTTATTAAATCTTGTCTTGCTTGAGTTGCTTCAAGTATAATGTCTGCCTTTGCACTTGTGATGGAGATAAAGATTAACACATTTAGAGACATAATCTATCACATGTATCATTCTGTAACATCATCTACCTACCCTGCCTACTTTGGCCTAGCATTTTTCTTCTTTATTCGGGTGCACTTAGACTGGCAAACCCTTACTAACTTTTCTTTTCTTTGCATAGTAAGCCTACCTAAGTCTACACTTATTACTTCCAAGGGCTCAAATTAAACTGTTGAGTTCCTTTTTATTTATCCTACCTATCTACTTATCTGCCAAGATTAAACAGTTTGGTCAGATTTTATTCTCTAACTCTAAAACGGGAAATTCAAATATGAACTAGCCAAGATTAAGTTGTTTGGCCATTCATCAATTGTGGCATAAATTAACAAGCTGCACACAATGCTTATTACAGAAAATAAAAATTAGTGGCCTTTTGGACTTGCACACTTTCCTGGTCTATTTTTATTTGGGGTTCATTTCTTTCACTTTTTTTGACCATTTTATTCTTTTTTTACCCTTTGATTTTTCTTTTAGGGCATATCCTCTTTACATTTTTTACATTTTTTGATTTTTATTTTTATTTTTTGATAATATGGAAAACCTTTGCAACAAGGAAATGGATGAACATATTACAGAGCTCATCAAGTCAATCATGAAATATGACACCTATTGGTATAGGAGTATGCAGAGGGAGGATGACATCATCTACCCTCTGATGACGTCATCCGCCAAATGAAAAAATCCCGCCAACCTTTGCTTTGTCAAAATAAATGGGAAAAATGATATTTTCTCTATTATACTCTGCATACAGCGCTCCAGGCATAACAACGACCGAGTTCACATTTCCAGTTTCCGACCAACAAAACTACAACATGAGCTCCGCGGCCTGTCAGCCAACCTACTACTGTACGGTTTCCTTATTTAACGCAGTCGGTGTTGCCGCGAAGAGCTCCCAGACCATCTGTTGGTCTATTTTTCCTCAGAAGGCCCGAATTCCAGTTTCCATCTACAAAGAACTAAAAATAGAAACCCCTTTTTCCGCCCCTCGACGCTCTTCACACCTGAGGAAACTTCAGAAGCATGAATTACCAAAGAAAAGTGGTGAGAAGACACGTTAGTAGTTTTGTTTTACTAGAACACGATGGACAAAGGTGAACATGGTAAACAAACAAACTGTATCATATTAGGGTTAAGGAGTATCAGTAAGAACAGGGCAGCGAGCACAGAGTGACTGAAGAAAATAGCTGCCAGCTGAATTATAGAGCCTACCTCCAGCACATTCAACAAAAATAGGACTAGTACAACATCAGTTTATCTTTTCCCTATTTTCAAGGCTAGCTGTTTCTATTTTCTTGTGAGCTATTTTTAGTCATCCTAGATATTATCTCACTCTATTATGAGATATTTGTTTTACAATTTTGAGCATAAATACCCCCTCCATTGGAGTATTGAGGATGGATTCCTAGACTTTGCTGTAATATTGAATTTTTGGAATAAAGAGCTGTTGGAATCAACTGTTGCATGGCTTACTGGATGAAGAATTGAAGCAGAGGACTTGTCATAGAATTCTTGAATCAACCACTGGAACAATGAGTCCTCTATATCTTTGTGTTTTAAAGTTTTCTTAGTTTATTATATCATATGTGTTTCACAATCTGAATGATAAAGAAAAGATTTAATTTCAGAATATGTTTGATTGCACTCTGTTTTTAGTCATTCTTGTTCTCTGTGTTTTCTTCAGAATTAGGGTAAGCAGTGAAATCTTAATTGCTCCTATTTCCTAATTCTTTCATCTTGATTATTTGCTAAAGAATACTTAACTACTCATTATCAGTAATCATCCAATTTCCCTCTTTAAATAGGTTGAAGGATTCTCAAATACCCTTCACCCCATTTGAACCCATGCCATCTATTTCAAGTCTTTATTTGTTCCCTGTTTGACTACCTTGCTCATGAAACCATCCTCTGTTAAGAAACCCAATCCAGAAAGCCATCTTCTTTGACTCCATTAGCTCAATGGACTAAACTACTCTGTTTTACCTCTCTGCTCTATTGAATCTCACCACCCAAACTCAAACAAAACTCTTGAACTTCATAACTAGTCTAATACCTTTGAAAAACAAAGCTAAATCATAAAGAGAGAGCCCTCTCTGGATATAGATTGGCTAGATTCTATATCTAAAAGATTGGTCTGTGGTTATCTCGGCCTCCTTTCCCTTTCTTACAAATTTTGGGAAAACCTGAGTGGTAAAATCGATGGCAACTCCACTGGGGAGCTGAATAATTTGTTTGTTACTACTATTTTATGTATAAGCTACAGACAGAGCTTGAAGTTAGCCAGGTAGCCTTTGAAATGATTTTGCTTTGCAATTGCAGAAGTAAATGAATGCTACTTTAGTCTATCTCCGGTCTAGCTTATAGCTTGGACAGTTGGTTTCAAATACTTGATCAGTTCCTCTTTTCAAATAAGTCTTTAAGAAGGTTCAAAATTCCCACATCTAAAACTTCTTAGAAGAGGCTATTAAAGTTGTATTTTCAAATCTATTTCAAGAAAAAACCAAAAACACACCTAGAAACCTGGCTTCAGAAAGGATTCATTACACCAGATCGAATCTGGATCCAAATCCCCCACCTGTGTTTGAAAATCCTAATCTAATTCCTAGGATTCTTAGAAGACAAGAGAGCCAAGAAAATTCTGCTAGTTCTCTACCTCTATACAGATCAAGATCTTGTCCTGTGAAGTGGATCTACCCTGAGGACAAACCTTTTGATGAGCATTTTGAAAACTCTTTATTTGTGACCTTTTCATAATCTGGGTTAACCCACACAGTTCAAGATCCAATATTCATTGAAAACTTGCAGCTTGAAGTGGTTACTTCACATCTTGACAGATATTTGCAGCACTCCATCCAATCCGATCTTACCTATGAAAGAACACCAAACCTTTCTGTGATTACTATAGCTTCTCCAAGTTCACCATCAGCACCTCAGAATTCCCAACCTCCAACTAACCTTTCCACTTCTCCATCCACAACTCACATTCCCATTGTTATCCCTACTCCTCCAGTTGCTACATCTACTTCCGCAACCATGGAAAACCGATATACTCCCCTACACTTACCTGCCAATCCAAGGGCTATGCCCCAAGACTATCAAAGTAAAATCACTTCTTTTGAAGGTACTGGCACTTACACAGCTCAACAACATACCAATAAAATGACCAACTATTTTGAAATATATGAGGTTGATGCTGATGATGTTAGAATGAAAGTATTTGTTCAAAGATTAACTGGAGATGTTAGAACCTGGTTTATATCCCTCCCTGCAAACAGTATCAATGACCCACAAGCTCTTTATCAGACCTTCTTGAATAGATGGGAAAAGAAGAAAGACCCTCTCCACATTTTATCAGAATATGAAAACCTAAGAAGAGGCACACAAGAAACTGTCCAAGATTACTGTACCAGATTCAATAATGTCTACAATGCTATTCCTCAAAATCTCAAGCCTCCTCCAGATTTGGCCTTGATCAAATTCCCTGATGCATTTGATTCTGATTTTGCATACCAACTTAGGGAAACAGCTCCTCGAAACTTAGAAGAGATGCAGAGTATAGCTGTTAGCGTTGAGGCCAACCTGATTTCTAAATGATCTAGAGCCAGAGCTGAAAGGAGGACACCTTTCAAATAAGAATCTTCTGCCTTTGAATATAAATTAGATGCTATTATTAAAGGAATTGATAGCCTTGGAGATAGAGTAGAAACAATCGAGAGAAAATCCCCTTGGGATGGTCAACCAAGCAATACTAGGATAAATCCAAATTTCTGGAAGAACCAAAATCCTAACACTGGAAAGACAGGGCTTGACCAAAATATTAGGCCCCCATTTCAAGAAAATTATGCTGAATCCTCAACTTCTGATGAACCAACAGAAGAACCTCAAATTAATTTGATGGGACTCAACAATGAACAACAAGTTTTCTTGACCCAAGAGGATCAAGAAGCTCAAATTATTAAACAATTCCAAACTCAGTTAGGTGAATCATTTGACTTTAGGGAGGGATATGATACAACCATTTATGAAGTCCACAAACAATACAATCTAAGGAGCAGAAGAATAGATGTCCCTGAAACCAATAAACAAAAAGATACCAAGCAGCCTAACAAAGGTAAGATCAATACCCCCCTGTACATATTATTTCTAGAACATGTCCTAACCCTAATAACCCAATTGTTGAAGATGTATCAGATAATCAACCAAAGAACAAACAAACTTCCACTTCTCTCCCTTCTAAAGGAAACGTAGAAGAGCCTCTAGAACTTGATTTGGAAACAACTTCAGCGCATAATCCCACTCCTGGAGAGGAGAGAAACGTAGAAAATCCATCTGTCCGAAATACAAGAACTTAGACTGAAAAACCTTTTACTCTTGAGACAGAAGTAGGCAAACTAAAGATAGCTGTTCCATTATCAGAATTATTTAAACATGATGTCTACAGAAGTCAAATCAGCAGATCACTCAAAATTTCTGTGAACGAAGATTCAGTAAACGTTTTTGATGACCAGCCTGAATTGATATTTGGCCCTGGAGTAAATGGAAAAACAATAGATGCAGAAGTTCCTCCCTTCTATGTAAGTTTAAACATACATGATAAAATACTTCATAATGCCATGTTTGACTCTGGTGCTTCTCATAACTTGATGCCTAAATCTGTAATGGAGAGACTAGACCTTGACATCACCAGGCCATATAAAGACCTTTTCTCTTTTGATTCAAGTCAGGTCAGATGTTTAGGTTTAATCAAATACTTATGTGTATCACTAGTCTAATATCCTGCCAAAACCATCTTAATGGACATAGTAGTAGCTGATATTCCACCAAAGTATGGCATGTTATTGTCTAGATCTTGGGTTGCAAAGCTTCAAGGATCTCTATAGTTAGACATGTCTTACGCTACTATTTTAGTGTTTGGTCAACCCAAGAAACTATACAGAGAAACCTTAATGAAGTATGTAGTAAGTAGTCAAGAGAAACTTCAAAATTTCCCTATCTACTCAGTACATCCAGATATGGATTCTTTTATCCTTTACAATTCCGAAATTGATCCCCCACATGAAATAAAAGTTTTAGCAGATGAAACAGAAAAAATTGCAAATGAAAAGTCTAGTGTCTGAATCCAAGAAATTTCTGAAAATCATGAAACATCAGATAAACCAGAAGAAACCAAAAAACTAGATCTCCCTATTAAACAGATCCCTGAAACTCTAGATACTAATTATGAACATGAAATCCTTTGGTACTTAGAATTTGATGGTTCTGTGAACAAATTAGGAGCAGGAGTAGGAGTCTGGGTGCACAATCTTGAAAACAATCATGCTGAAGGCCATGCTTACAGATTAAACTTTAGATGCACTAATAATATGGCTGAATATCAAGCTCTATTGCTAGGTCTTAAACTGGTCAAGAAATTGGGAGCAACTAGAGTGTCAGTCCTAGGAGATTATGATTTAATCATTCAACAGATAAAAAGGAAGTTCTTAACAAATGATCCCAGAATAAGAGAGTATAGAGGAATAGCTATAGAGATCCTCAATACATTTCTACAAACTCAACTTGCCAAAATCCCGAGAAAACATAACTTGCAATCTCATAGCCTGGAAACGTTTGCCAACACCTGTAAATTACCATTTGAACCAAATCATCAATTCACAGCTGAAATTAGACACAGGCCAGCCATACCTGATAATGTAAAGAACTGGCAAGTGTTTGACAGTGATAATAAAATCAACAATTTTTTAACCGTAGAAGAAGAATTTTCTAGCACTAACATAGATGTAGATACAGTTAGTGAGTTTGATCCAAAAAATCAGATAGAAATAGACATTTCAGCAGAAAATGCAACTCAAATTCTTCATCCAACAAAATTTACCAAAAAGGAAATACAAGATCTTAAAGAAATAGACGTTGATGAGATTCTTGAAGGAGAATCTGAAGTTATCAATTTGAAATACAATCATTTGCCCAAAGGATTAACTCCTTTGGAAGATTTCTTTGATTTCAACGATATTCCAAAGAAACCCAAGATGGAACCTCTAAAAGCAGACATTGAATTCTATAACATAGGAACTGAAGAAAAGCCAAAAATGGTAAAATTATCCAAATCTTTTCCCCCTAATCAAAAAGTTAAGTATGTTGAACTAATCAAAGAATTCCAGGATGTTTTTTCCTGGAGCTATGAAGACCTAAAGAATTATGACACCTCTGTAATTCAACATACGATACCCATCAAGGAAAATAAAAAAACCTCTCAAACAAAAGCTCAGAAGAATTAACCCTACTGCTTCCTTTAATTGAAAAAGAAATCAAACAAATGCATGATGCAGGGATAATTACTCCAATCAGATTTTCAGAGTGGGTGTCTAATTTAATGCCTACAAGGAAGAAGACGGGAGAAATCATATTATGTGTTGACTTAAGAAAGATAAACAAGGTTTCTTTGAAAGACAATTACCCTTTACCTAAGATGGATCATATTTTACAAAGGGTAGTAGGTGCTTCTAGGATTTCACTTTTGGATGGGTTTCCAGGTTTTAATCAGATTCTGGTTCATCCTGATGACCAAGAAAAAATGCATTTACAACACCATGGGGTACATTCAAATATGTTAAAATGTCATTCGGACTTAAAAATGCAGGGGAAACCTTTCAACGAGCAATGGACATAGCTTTTGCAAAAGAAATTCATGATTTTTTGGTTATATATCTAGATGACCTGACTGTATTTTCCGAATCAGATCAGCAACATTAAGATCATCTCAAACAAGTGTTTTTAAAATGCAGAAAGTATGGTATTTCGTTTAATCCTAAAAAATCTCAGTTTGGTCTAGAAGAAGGCAAACTGTTAGGCCATATCATCTCCAAAGATGGCATCAGAATTGATCCTGCTAGAATAGAAGCTATTCTGCAAATACCCCACCCCAGAAATGTCAAAGAACTTCAAGCTTTCCTAGGAAATATTAACTTTTTAAGAAGATTCATATCTAATTTGGCTGAATTAAGTAGATTGCTGAACAATATGTTAAAAAAGGATTCAAAGGTTAAATGGAAAGTGGAAGCCAAACAAGCATTTGAAGAAATTAAAATGGCTTTGACCGGAACACTAGTCCTTACAAGTCCAAAGTTTGATAGAGACTTCATAATTTTTCATTTGCATCAGAACACACTATAGCAGCTGTTTTACTGCAAAAAGATGATCAAGGGTGTGAAAAACCCATAGCCTTTTTCAGTAAAGCACTTAGAGATTCCCCTCTAAATTACAAAATCATGGAAAAATAGGCTTTTGCACTGGTGAAAGCTATTAAAGACTTCAGAGTCTATATATTGTACTCCCATGTAATAGCTTATGTACCAAATGTTGTTGTCAAAGACATCCTGACTCAGGATGGAATTGAAGGAAAATGAGGTAAATGGATAGCTAATATATTGGAGTATGATATTGAAATAAAACCTACAAAGCTTATAAAAGGACAGGGATTGGCTAAACTCATGACTGAAAGAAACTTTCAAGCCCTGGATATTAATGAACTGGATAATGAATAGGAGATGACGACTTCACAAATCAACTAGGCCTTCTTAGAATCACCTTGGTATGCTGATATAACTCATGTATTATCAAAACTGCAGGCTCCTCTAGGGTTATCCAGAACAAAGAAAAGGTTTTTAAAGATGAAATCTTCAAAATTTTGTATTTTAGATAATGCTCTCTTTTGGAAATATCATGAAGGTATTCTATTGAATTGTTTAATAAAACAAGAAGCTGACAAGGTTCTCAAAGAATTTCATGCAGGGGACTGCGGTGGACACCTTTACTGGAAATCAACTGTAGACAAAATCCTAAGGGTAGGATTTTACTGGCCAACCTTGTTTGCTGATGTAAAGAAATTTGTCACTGCTTGCCATAAATGTCAAATTTTTGAAGTCAAGAGAAAGCTTTTACCTCTACCCCTTAGACCAATTTCCACTGAAAAGCCCTTTCAACAATGGGGTTTGGACTTCATTGGAGAAATCCATCCTTCCTCTTCTGGCCAACATAAATGGATCCTCACTACCACAGACTATTTCACTAAATGGATAGAAGCCATTCCTTCTAAACAAGCCAACGATACTGTGGTTATAGGATTCTTAGAAACCAACATATTGTCTAGATTTGGCTGTCCTGAAAAGATCATAATCGATAATGACGTTGCCTTCAAGTCCAAGAAAATGATAAATTTCTGTAACAAATACGATATCACTTTAGGCCATTCCACAGCCTATTACCCCCAAGGTAATGGTCTAGATGAGTCTTCCAATAAAACTTGATTAATATTATTAAGAAATTGTTGGAAGAGAACAAGAAAAATTGGCACAAGAAACTTACAAGCGCACTATGGGTAGACAGACTTACTACAAAAAGATCTATTGGAACTAGCCCTTATGAGTTAGTTTATGGCATGGAGGCTGTGTTTCCTTCATCTTTAGGAGTCCCTGTAATGAAATTACTACAGGAAGCTGAGGTGGAAACCAATGACATTCAAAGGAGAATAAGTCAGACCATCCATTTGGAGCAGACCAGAGAAGAAGTGCACCAAAGATCCCAAGTGTTACAAGAAAAACTCAAGAAAATATTTGATAAAAGGACCAAAGCAGAAGACTTCTACCTTGGAGACAAAGTTCTAAGGTGGGATTCTAGGAGAGAAGACAAAGGAAAACATGGGAAGTTTGACTTCTTGTGGAAAGGACCTTTTATTATCCAGGCCTTGCAAGGGAACAATACCTACTTTCTGAAGAGCCTGGATGGTACAGAAACAGAAGAAGGACCAGTGAATGGTCGAATGCTGAAACATTACTTTGATCTAGTTTTTTAATGTATTCTGACTCTAACATGTGCATACTATATCCTTAATAATATCACAATTTGGATTGGATAGTAACTTGGTGCAGTTGAAGCCTAAAGAGAAGGCCCTAAGCTTCACAAGTGTGCTGTCATATATACAATAAAGCAACTAGCAAAAGGAGATTTCAGAGCATAGTCTAAGTTATTCAGAAGGCCATCTGACCTTTTGTTCTTGACTTTCAACCAGGAAAAGACATCCCCAAGTGGAGCCATTGTTATACTCCTATACCAATAGGTGTCATATTTCATGATTGACTTGATGAGCTCTGTAATATGTTCATCCATTTCCTTGTTGCAAAGGTTTTCTATATTATCAAAAAATAAAAAAATGTAAATAGGGTATGCCATAAAAGAAAAATCAAAGGGTAAAAAAAGAATAAAATGGTCAAAAAAGTGAAAGAAATGAACCCCAAATAAAAATAGACCAGGAAAGTGTGCAAGTCCAAAATGCCACTAATTTTTATTTTCTGTAATAAGCATTGTGTGCAGCTTGTTAATTTATGTCACAATTGATGAATGACCAAACAACTTAATCTTGGCTAGTTCATATTTGAATTTCCTGTTTTAGAGATAGAGAATAAAATTTGACCAAACTGTTTAATCTTGGCAGATAAGTAGATAGGTAGAATAAATAAAAAGGAGCTCAACAGTTTAATATGAGCCCTTGGAAGTAATAAGTGTAGACTTAGGTAGGCTTACTATGCAAAGAAAAGAAAAGTTAGTAAGGGTTTGTCAGTCTAAGTGCACCCGAATAAAGAAGAAAAATGATAGGCCAAAGTAGGCAGGGTAGGTAGATGGTGTTGTAGAATGATACTTGTGATAGATTATGTATCTAAATGTGTTAATATTTATCTCTATCACAAGTGCAAAGGCGGACATTATATTTGAAGTAGCTCAAGCAAGACAAGATTCAATAACTAACTCCCCTTCATACTTTCCCTAAAGATTTCACTAATTTCCCCAAAGTATTAAGATATGTTCTTAATATCATTAATAAACCACTCCTTCCCATCCATCTCATTTCATAAAGTCTCATAAGTAAAGCCCTATTTTACTTAGGAAAATGGAAAAAAATTTCTCATATAAATCCATTTTACCATTTTTGTCTAAGTTTTAAATGTAAAATTTTTACATTTTAACTTAGCGTAGGTCCATTACATTTTTTTTTATATATATTAACGTTTAACATACAATATATAACTCCCGGATAAACTTTTACCTATTCCTGTACTATGTAATTACATTAAAAACTCTGACTTTTACGTATCCCCGCCCCGGTTGAAATACGACCGTAGATTCAGTTTAAACAAGGGTTAATGAATTTGTTTGTTTTTTCATTAAAAACCTTCCTGCCGCGTTATATGAAATTAATTAACCATTTGGGTTAATTAACAAAATAGCCTCAATACATTTTAAAAACATAATTTATTATGTCGGCCTCGCATACATAACACCCCGCTGACCAATCACATCACCCCGATGCAATTAAACGTGTTCAAATGCTTCGGGCCTGCAACAGTTAAACTTCCGCCATGTTCCCTACCTGTCCGCCGTCCGATCTCCATCGCCACATCCAACGGTTGACATCCATATCGCGACCCCTCTCACGACCATGCGTTAACTCGCGATTGCCCAATGGTTTTCTGTCGTACCTCTGCCACGCGTCGCCTGTTCAGCACGCTCGCTCACCGTCCGCTCAATACTGCTTAGCCCCAAAAGCGGTAAGATCAAACTGCTTACCGCCTTCTGCTGAATTCATCCACCACGTCATCTGCTCTCTGCTGACATCATCCGCTCTTTGTTGATGTCATCAGCCCTCCGCTGACGTCATCCGCCAAATGAAAAAATCCCGCCAACATTTGTTTTGTTAAAATAAATGGGCAAAATGATATTTTCTCTGTTATACTCTACATACAGCGCTCCGGGCATAACAACGATCGAGTTCACATTTCCAGTTTCCGACCAGCAAAACTACAGCATGGGCTCCGCGGCCTGTCAACCAACCTGCTACTGTATGGTTTCCTTCTTTAACGCAGTCGGCTTTGCCACGAAGAGCTCCCAAACCATCTGTTGGTCTATTTTTCCTCAGAAGGCCCGAATTCCAGTTTCAATCTACAAAGAACTAAAGATAGAAACCCCTTTTTTTGCCCCTCGACGCTCCTCACACCTGAGGAAACTTCAGAAGCATGAATTACCAGAGAAAAGTGGTGAGAAGACACATTAGCAGTTTTGTTTTACCAAAACACGATGGGCAAAGGTGAATAGGGTAAACAAACAAAGTGTATTAGATCAGGTTAAGGAGTATCAGTAAGAATAGGGCAGCCGGCAGAGAGTGATTGAAGAAAACAGCTGCCAGCCGAATTATAGAGCCTGACTCTAGCACATTCAACAAAAACAGGACCAACACAACATCAGTTTATCTTTTCCCTATTTTCAAGGCTAGCTGTTTCTATTTTCTTGTGAGCTATTTTTAGTCATCCTAGATATTATCTCACTCCGTTATGATATATTTTTTTTACAATTTTGAGCATAAATACCCCCTCCATTGGAGTATTGAGGGTGGATTCCTAGACTTTGCTGTGATATTGAATTTTTGGAATAAAGAGTTGTTGGAATCAACTGTTGCATGGCTTACTGGATGAAGAATTGAAGCAGAGGACTTGTCATAGACTTCTTGAATTAACCACTAGAACAATAAGTCCTCTATATCTTTGTGTTTTAAAGTTTTCTTAGTTTATTATATCATCTGTGTTTCAAAATCTGAATGATAAAGAAAAGATTTAATTTCAGAATATGCTTGATTGCACTCTGTTTTCAGTCATTATTGTTCTCTGTGTTTTCTTCAGAATTAGGGTAAGCAGTGAAATCTTAATTGCTCATGTTTCCTAATTCTTTCATGTTGATTATTTGCTAAAGAATACTTAACTACTCCTTATCAGTAATCATCCAATTTCCCTCTTTAAATAGGTTGAAGGATTCTCAACTGCCCTTCACCCCATTTGAGCCCATTCCATCTATTTCAAGTCTTTATTTGTTCCCTGTTTAACTACCTTGCTCTGTGAAACCATCCTCTGTTAAGAAACCCAATCCGGAAAGCCATCTTCTTTGACTCCATTATCCCAATGGACTGAACTACTCTGTTTTACCTCCCTGCTCTATTGAATCTCACCACCCAAACTCAAACAAAACTCTTGAACTTCATAACTAGCCTAATACCTTTGAAAAACAAATCTAAATCATAAAGGGAGATCCCTCTCTGGATACAGATTGGCTAGATTCTGTATCTAAAAGATTGGTCTGTGGTTACCTTAGCCTCCTTTCCCTTTCTTACAACTTTTGGGAAAACCTGAGTGATAATAGATACCATACAAACTGATTTGGTTCCAAATATAAAGTTGCAATATGTACCTTTTGTGTGTTTTGCACATTATTGAGATCTAAAAATTGCTCCATCTGTAATATCCATGTTGCGGGATCCTTGCCATCAAAATTCTTCATATCAATTTTTGGAATATGGTGGGTCTTCGATCCAACTTTAGAGTCTATGAAATCATGATTAATATTTCTTTTGTTCGCATCATGAGTTTCCTTTACTACCCTTTCACCATTAGTATGTATTTCTTGTAGAAAATTTGTCAAATCTATCTTCAAATCGTCAATCTTAGCTTCCACGCCATTCATCTTAGCTTCCACGCCCTTTATCTTAGATTCCATGCCATCCATCTTAGCTTTTGTTAGCTTTTGTGACAGTGAAATTTGTTGCACTTGGTCTTGTAATTTTGATATATCATGTAGCATTTCTTCCTCTTCTTCATGTGTCATGCTAGAGCTTTTAGGTTGCTTACTAGGTGTTTTCATTTTCTTTCCTTGGGCCATCAGTTACCTATAATAATTCTCTACTATGCCCTTTGAATTCCTTCAAAATGATTTTTCAAACCAAGCTTAAGCAAAAATTTAAAAAAAATTCTACACACCTTTTTCACTTTGTAGGAGCTCGATATTGCCTCTGATGTATCTCTATAATTTTGGATCATTCAGTTCTAAAATTGCGACTTGTAGTAGCCCTCTGTGTCCTCTTTCCAATGCCACCAGTCTGATCCCAATTGGATTCTCCAAGGAATATTTATGCAAAATCTCCCACAATGACCTGATTATAGACTAATTCAGTAGAGTGAACTTGTACAATGTGCCACGTGTCCCTGTTTCGACCTTTAGTTCTGAAAAATATATACAAGAAACAACATTCCATTCTCTTTCTTTAATTTCTTATGAAATTTCAATCCGATGCTCAAAGAGAAAGTTATGACGATTTTCCCCAGGTCACCTATTTGGAATGTAATTCAGAAGTCCGCAAAAAGACCAATTTCCTCAGATCATATCTCTGTAAATATAGCGCGAAAAGCTCTGAAATTTGGACCCAAGCTTTAGTGCGATCTCGTCTTAAATGGATTTTTTTTTTAGCTTCTGAAATATCGCAAAAAAAAATCTATAGCGAAAATTCCACGATGACCTATTTGGAGCAGCGTAACCCTAGAATCCAAAGCTCTAATACCAAATGTTATGAAACCAGCTCACAAAAAGATAGAAAAGATAGATCAACGCCTTAGAATTCAGCCTCTTCGAGGGGGCAACCTCCTTTACATTACACAAATGAATGATTCTTTCATGATTCAAATGAAAAAAACTCCTTTCTATATATAGGAGTCTAAGGAGTCGCAATATAACCTAGCTGACCTAACAATAATAATATAAAGGCACAAAAATAACAATAGAGGGATTCTATGGGACATAGTAATAATAATATGGGGACAATAGGGGCACAACAATATTAATAAGGGATACAACTACAATAGTAATGGGGTAATCACTAGTATTATAGGGACCTAACATGCTCAAGCCTCCCTCCATGCGGTTACAACCAAACTTTCCTAGTTCCATGCATGCGGCCATGAAATTAGTTCCACATTTCCAGGGTTTGCCTATAGGCCACTGCCCAGAACAACTAAAAACTTTCTAGAATCAAGTTTAAGGTGATGACAAGTATATATGATAAGTGATAAAGCATTTTTCCAAACACATGGTGAACATATTAACTGTAGAAGTTTCCTGTAGATTCACAAGCTCATGTAATCTACTAAAACATGAGACAAGAATATACTTCTACTCTTTACAGCGGAAGCACATAAATATCGAGAAAACAATAATCGACAAGAGGAATAAAATCTAGGGCACATAACACAAGAAATATCTAAGGAAAGCCACAAATCAAAACCCCGCTACTATATTGTATTAATCCAGAAAATCAAGATGAAATTACAATACTTTTTCTCTCAAGAATAATCCTAGCACTCAGCAAATTCAATCTCCAACTCATAAGCAAGCTCAAGGCCAAATCTTAGCCTCTCCTGCTTCTATCCGAGCCCCTATTTCCTTGTACCCCTTGGTCAAAGAATTTGGATGAATATAATATGATCTACTCAACCTTGAGGTTAACCTGCATAAGTATTTCCTATCCTCCACCTGATGACTTCCTTTGGCCAATACTTAGCCAAATTTCCAAGCCTCCAAGTTTATCTTTGCACATTTCCCAATAGAATTAGCCCATATTTAAAGGGAAATTCATCATCCATAACTACACAATCCATTCTAGGTTTAGTTCCTGATTGCATGCACCATCTGTACAACTCAGAAAATTATACAACAAATAGTACATTGTCCTTGCACTCTAGTATCGACTGGGTCTTGCTTAGAATCGACATGCATGAGTTTCTGATGAGTAAATATTCAGTTAACTAGAGTAGCACTAGTGGAGTTCATTAGTGACACCACTAACTGTTAACTCACTATTAGTTCCTCAAACAATTTGGAAGTAATTTAACTGGACTTAACTCAGTAAACTAAGTTAACTAATTACAAACTCATACTTAACTCATCCTAGAGCCCTATAATATAGGGAGAACATATACATGACTTCAGAAAGACTTCCAACTTGGAATTCCTAAGTTAACTAAGTCAACTTACTCTAGTTAACTATTAGAAGTTGCTATGAGAAAAGAATTCAATTTTAATTCTCAGTTTAATTCAAGGACAAATTAAACTGGAATTTCTGGATTCTATTTTTATCATTTCTTGTTTCTATTTTCAATGCTCCCTCTCAACAAGAAAGGAATTCAACTTGATCCTGATCCTGAACCTTTGGAATGTTCTTCATGCAACACTTCTCTCTAGTGTTGTTGCTCTAGCAACTCTAGAAACAAAAAAACATCAAACCTGAATCAAAATGATGCCTCTGTCATCAAAGTCTATGACTACTATTACCTATGTCGACTAAAAAAAGTCTGCACTTCTATTGACTCTACCTTTATGCACTGTTGTCAACTCCCTCTACGCTTCTTCAATATTCGAATGCTCTAGCCTCTATCAATTTGATCTCTGACTGCATCAATCCCACTGATTCCTCCCGCTACTATATATTTTGGGCTCCTGTAACAAGGTATGATCCATGAGATAAAACCACTCAATGGACCCTATCTAATTTCAGCCCTCTTGGGACTATCACTTCAAATTGTCCCACCTCACACCTGGAGGTATGGATGCATGTGATCCCTCAGCCCACTTGGCTCGAAAGTTCCACTTACTGGAGGTCCCTACATGACTGGATGCCTCCAATAGGTCTTCTCTCAACTTCTCCAATTGTGGTTTCTCCACAATTGTCTGAGACTGCTTCTGAGACTACTTCTTCTCTGCTTGAGTTGATATCACCACTTGGTCTCCTCTCAACTTACGTAGTCGTGGCTACTCCACAACTTCCTAAAGGTGCTTTAGAGGCTTCTTTTGGGGCTGCATGTTGAGAGGTAATTTACTCTCCCTCTCAACCAACAAGTATCTAACATTTTCTTTTCTCCTCAAGGCTTTTCATGAATCTTGAACCTCAAGATCATACAATATCTTGACTAGCACACCAATCTGTTTCATCTGTCCCACCATCACGAAAAAGAGTTGATTTTAAATCAACGATATCTCCCTCATCCAAACTTCGATTCAACCAATTTTTATTATTATTGAATTTGGGTATTTTTTTCGCAAAGAATAAAAATCTGCTATTTGTTTATGAAAATTTTGCACAAAATTTTTCAGATCTTCTCTGCAAACTCTCGGCCCAAAAAAAATCTTGCTCTGATACTATGTAGAATTTTCCTGTAGATTCACAAGCTCATGTAATCTACTGAAACAAGAGACAAGAATCTACTTCTACTCTTTATAGTAGAAACACATAAATATCGACAAGAGGAATAACATCAAGGGCACATAACACAATAAATCTTCGGAGAAAACCATAGCTCAAAACCCCAGTACTATATTGTATTAATCCAAAAAATCAAGATGAAATTACAATGTTTGTAATCTCAAGAACAATCCCAACACTTAGCAAATTCAATATCCAACTCATAAGAAAGCTCAAGGCCAAAGATTAGCCTCTTCTACTACTCTCCAAGCCCCTTTTTCCTTGCGCCCCTTGGTCAAAGAATTAGAAGCTTGGAGTCTTGGAAATTTGGCTAAATATTGGCCAAAGGAAGTCATCACGTGGAGGATAGGAAATACTTATGCAGTTTAAGCTCAAGGTTGAGCAGATCATATTTTATTCATCCGGGAAATTCCTCATCCATAATTACACAATCCCTTCTAGGTTCAGTTCTTGATTTCATGCACCATCTATACAACTTAGAAAATTATACAACAAATAGTACACTGTCCCTGCACTCTAGTCTCAACTGGGTCTTTTTCAGAATTGACATGCATGAGTTTCTGATGAGTAAATATTCAGTTAACTAGAGTAGCACTGGTGGAGTTCATTAGTGAAACCACTGACTATTAACTCACTATTAGTTCCTCAAATGGTTTGGAATTAATTTAACTGGACTTAACTCAATAAACTGAGTTAACTAATTACAACTCACACTTAACTCATCCTGGACCCCTATAATATAGGGAGAACATATACATGACTTCAGAAAGACTTCCAACTCGAAATTCCTAAGTTAACTACGTCAACTCACTCTAGTTAACTATTACAAGTTGCTATGAGAAAAGAATTCGATTTTAATTCTTAGTTTAATTCAAGGACAAATTAAACTAGAATTTCTAGATTATATTTTTATCATTTCTTGTTGCTATTTTCAACAATAATTATAGTTCATAAATACATATTTGTTCAATGTCTCATTAACTTCATCAAGGAATCATCCATAAGGCTCAATGCCCTCTCAAACTGGCCACAACAACACTAGTTAGCCCATGCATTCACATAACCATTCAATAACTTATCAAATCATGAACAAGATCCATAACCAGGCCACATCATTTAACCAGGCATATAACTAGCACATAACCAAAATTAATCCATCACAAATTAGTTATAAAATCAAGACAATAATTGTTGATACCTAATCTTTTGGATCAGGAGAATTATGTAAATATTGTAAATAAAAAAAATAAGGAAAGTGAAGAGACACTGGAATTTGAATTCCAAGAACCTCCCTTCAATGTATTTATCAATGATCTCTTAATGTAAATGCACAATCAAATTTATGGAGTTACTCCTAGCCTAACATGGTATTAGAGCCAGCTCCCAAAATTGGATTTTTATTGTACGTCTTGTCATTGTCTTCATTTTCCCTACCATTATTCTTTGTTCCTCTGCTAAATTTGAAGTGTAGACCTGTGTATCCATTTTTCTTGGCCTGTGTTAATGGATGTGTTGAATTTTTTGTCACTCCTGTGCATTGAGATCCTAAAAAAAACAGTTCATATTTTAATGATTGTATCATAGTATATGCATTAAGTTGAAGTCTTGGAATGGTGTTCATTTGTATGCGTTGAAACGAGTTGCAGTTTATCTCTATGCGTTGAATGTTGAGACTGTGAAGGCGTTTGACTGGTATGTGTTATGGTATGCATTGATTGTTATATAGTATGTGTTGGAAAATTAACTATACATTAGCCATTTTTGAAGGACGGGGTATACGTTGAACAATTTTTCAAGGACTGTGTTGAATATTTTTCGAAAACCGTGTGTTGAATGACATATATGTGTATGAAAGTTTGTCTGGTATGTTGTGTTAATATTTTTTTGAAGGGTTGTGTTGAAAACCATGAATCATAGTTTTAGTTATTTCCATATGATATGTGTGTTGCTGTGGCTCCATATATGGTTCTCCCATGATTGTCATATTTCAAGTGATTATATAATGGAATTTTAAAGGGGCCAAAGCATATGAAGTGTTATGTAATGGCATTATCATATTTCAAGTAATTATATAATGGATTTTTAAAGGGGATGAAGCATATGAAGTGTTATGTGATGGCATAAGAAATTCATTGAACCTTTTTTTAATGGTCATATATGGTATATAAGAAATTCATTGAACTCTTTTTATATGAAATTACCATATGGTATATGGAAGGTATAAATTATATTTTATAAGTGGAAGTTTATAAATTCACATTAAACTATTGATGTTGTATAGTGAAGACTGAAGTTGGTAGTGAGGTTTTTAAGTCAGCCTTGTAAGAAGGCAAAAGTAAAGCTGCAAATATTTTGAAAATCAAAAGCACATAGTTCTTTTTTATGATGCATTCACTAATCTATATTGTAGGAGTAGTTCTCTCTAGCAAAGAGAACTATCATGAGCGGTCCCAGAAGATAAAACACACTTTGATTTTCAATGAATTGTGGAAAGGGGTTTGTGAAGGAGAGGGAGACAACACACCTAAAAATCCTACTTCAGATAAGGAGCTTTCCATCCAGGTAAACAAAAATAAATAGGCTTATGCCTTGATTGCTAATCCAGGTGGATATTGGTGGCCAATCGCCTATTCCACTTGGACCCCCAACACTGTCTCTTACATTTTTTTGGTTTCCTTAATTGTAGCAAAATTTACTATTTTTGGTAGTTTTCCAGGTCCTGAACTTCTGGAGCCATTTTGAGGCCCTAAACGATGTTTTTAGGGAAAATGGAGAGACAATAAATGTCCCATACTAGATCACTTATTTATTTTTTCGGCATCCTCTTTGAGATATTTGAAACGAGGTATTATGATAGCCAATCGGAGATCATATGCCAAAGTTACGACCCCAATAAGTTGATGTACCAATTTATCCACACAGGGTGCATAGTTTTGGCGCTTCATCTCCTAGGGTTAGGTTTTTATATGTTTAGGGGTTTCCATTGTTTCTCAATAATAAATAGGCCTTTGAGCCTCATTGTAACATAGTTCAGAGGCATGTAGCTACCACATCTCTTCTCAGAGATAGGCTACCATCACCCAAGCTAGTTTATTTCCATTATGTTTGTAAGCATATTTCAATATTCTGGTATTGATGAAATGAAGTGTTCATTATGATGCATTTTTGTATTTATAGTTATATGTGTATTTGTTACATTTTTGTTTAAGTTCGGATCAGTGGTATCAGAGCAGTCTGCTCTTTCTTTGTTTTTCTTTGCATGTCCCCAACGATGTCAGGGTATAAGGAGTTAGGGATCGATATGGTTGAACCTTTGCAAGACCAACCTTGCAAACCCCGATGGCCTCCCATGGAGGAAGAAAAGAAAGACGAGGGGGGCAGGACATGCTTTCAAAATATTGCTTGAGGAATCCCTCGAGTGACAGAGGAACGCAGTGATGGATTACTTTGCTCAGATCCTTCGACAACTACCCACATGCGACACATATTCATCCAACAGCCACTTTGGAGGCGCAAATCCTTTTAAGGTACAAGTTAACTTCAATATTCTCGTATTTGAGGGCCAGATAAAAGTAGACGCCATAGATAAATGGTTGAATTTGTTGAAAGGATATTTTTTAGTTCATTACTTTTCCAATCAGGAAAATATTACTTTTGCAGTTCTCAAAGCCACCCCACACATGAAGGACTGGTAGGAAACCTAATGTGAACAAAAGGATGAGAGGGAATCCTCAATGTTTTCACCGCACCCACTTGGGATTATTTCTGAGACACCATCAAGGAACAATATTACCCTGTCAGGAGCTATGAAGATAAATACATAAAGTGTACCATGCTATGATAGGGAAGGGACCAAGATGTGCTAGAGTTCAAAAATGTTTTCCATACCCTCCGCATGAAGTTGGGTATCAAGGATTCTAAGTGGAATCTGATACTCATGTACCGAGGCTTTATACACAAGTACATCTAGGATGAGATGCAGTTCCTGAACATCTCCTCTCTCATCACGACTTACCAATACGTTGTCAAGATTGAGCATAAGTTGAAACAGAAGAAGCAAGAATTTGGATCTGTGAATCTTGAGAAAGGAAAAGGCACCCCCAAACCACAAAGAAAAGGCCAAATCCAAGGCAGGGAAACCCAGGACAACCCTCCAAAACCACAAGAAAATAAAAACACCACAAAGACAAAGAAGGACATGGGAAAATGGTGTGAGTTCCATAAGAGCTCCACTCATAACACAAGTGAGTGTTGATCCAAGCAGTCACTAGTGGTCGAGATGAAGGCTTCCAAATCAGATGCATGTTCTGACTCTGAGTCAGAACCCTACAAGGGGAATGATAAAGGGAAGCAGATCACTGATGTGCCACCGTGGCCACCACTAAGATGCAGAAGAATGAGTTTGAAGATCTAGAGGAGGGGGAATGCCTCTTCCACTCATAGATATAGGTGAAAGGTTCTCCGCTGCAGTTCATTGTCGACAACGAGAACCAAAATAACCTCATTTCAGAAGAGGTCATGAAACAGTTGGGCCTATCGATGACAACACATCCACTCATATACCATCAGCTAGATTCACCAAGGACGAGATCTCCGCGTCAGCCAGTAGTGTTGCCTTCCCTACAGCATCAAGCACTTCATGGATGAGGTACTGTGTGATGTTTCTCCTATTGAAGTTTGTGATGTATTATTAGGAAAGCCAAACTTGTGGAAGTGACATGTTGTATATGATTCTAGACCTTGCTATATGATTATTACTTTGGGCAATAAGTTGTACAAGATACCAGAGGTAGCCCCGCCTACTACCATATCTTTGATCACTGAAAGAAATGTAGTGAGATCATTTCTTAGACTAGGAAATTTGTTTTCCTTATGATTGGCCCTCGAGGCAAGAATAAGGTTGTGGCCACGACTTCTATACAAGGATCCTCCACATAATGATAGCATATGGACAAGGTCATGGAGGAGTACAGGGAGATTTTCACCTCACCTACAGGGGTACCTTTGCACTGTCAGGTCAAGCACTCCATCGATCTGACCCTGGGCACGCCGCTACCCAATGGACTAATCTATCGATGCTCTGTTCTAGAGAACGATGAGATCAAGAGGTAGATTCAAGAGCTGTTGCAGAAAGGGCACATTAGGCCAAGCTCATCACCCTGTGGCAACGTGATTGTATTGGTACAGAAGAAGGATGGGACCTGAAGACTTTGTATTGACTATTGGGTGTTGAACAAGATCACTATCTGGAATAGGTACTCAATCCCACAATTGATGACCTTCTGGACTAGCTCAAGGGGGCCAAATATTTCAGAAAGATTGACATGAAGTTCGGTTATCACCAGGTGCCTATCAAACCCTCCGATGTGTGGAAGACTACCTTCAAATCCAAGGAGGGCCTTTTGAATGGTTGGTCATGCCTTTAGGGTTGACGAATGCCCTGCAACCTTCATGCGATTGATGGATGACATCTTGCGACCCTTCACCAATGCCTTTGTGGTGGTATATTTAGATGACATATTGATCTTCATACAAATCTAGGAAGAGAACCTCCGCCATATTCGATAGGTCCTTCAAACCCTCCGATAACACAAAATGTGTGCCAATTTGGAGAAATGCACTTTTGGCATGACGTAGGTTCAATATTTGGGGTACATCATTGATGATAAGGATGTGCATGTGGACCCATCGAAGATACAAGTCATTCGAGATTGACCATCCCCAACCACTCTAACAGAGCTCCGTAGCTTTCTGGGTCTTACCAATTTATACTGTAGGTTCATGTTGAGATTCTCTCATATCACTTGGCCTTTAAGTCAAGTCAGGAAGGGCAAAGCGAAAGCAAAGTTTTTTTGGTCCGAAAACCAATAGAAGGAATTTTCCAAGTTGAAGCATCGCCTCTGCTCTACATTAGTGCTCACATTACCAAACCTGTAGCAACCATTTGAGATTGAGACAACCACCTCCAACTATGTTATTGGTGCATTTCTTACTCAGCAGGGGCATCTAGTGGCTTACCTTAGTCAGACGCATTCAAAAATAGTCTAAAAGTATCCCAATTATGACAAAGAAATGTATTCCATTGTGTAGGCCCATCGTCAATGGAAGCATTACATTCTAGGGAAGGAAACGATCATCCACATAGACCACCAACCCCTGCAGTTCATATAGACACAAAGGAAGTTGCAAAATGGTAGCCATCAGACATGGTCCACATACCTGCAAAAATTCCAATTGAACATTAAGTACAAGAAGGGAAACACTAATAATGTTGCAGACTTCCTTAGCCAACCACTAGTCATGGCATTGATCACTGTGCTTGACTCATATGGGCACGTGACTTCGGGTTGGTCACAAATTTATGAGAGATATCTAGAATTAAACAACACATATTAGACACCTTGGAAGGTAAGAAAGTTCAAAATTTTCACCTCAAGGATGCATTGTTATGCCACCTAGGACATATATGTGTTACTTCAAGCGAGCGTGCCAAGAGGATTTGGGAGGCGCACTATAGTCGGATCAGTGGACATTTCAAAGTAGAGAAAATAGTGGTAGTACTACAAAAGTATTTTTATTGGCTGAACCTTCATCAGGATGTTGGGAGGTACATTAAATCCTACATTGCTTGTGCCATTGCCCAACCAACCATCAAGAAGAAATGCCTATATACTCCTCTGTCTACTCCTAGTTGACCTTGGAACTCCATCTCCAAGGATTACATGTTAGGCCTTCCTTCTACTAAGCATGACAATGACTGCCTTTTCATGCTCAGCGACAGATTCTCTAAGATGGCCATTATGGTAGCCTACAAGAAGAGTATCACAATAGAGGCCACTGTTAAGCTCTTGTTTGAGCGAGTGTGGGTACACTTTGGGATCCCACATCCCATTGTCCATGATCGGGAAAAAAAATTGCTAAGTGCATTTTGGTCAAGTCTCTCGTCAATGTTGGATACCAAACTCACTAAGTCCACGAGTTTCCATCCCCATCCTGATGGCCAAACAAAAGTCGTCAACAGGATGATCATACACATTTTGTGGATGTACAACTCGAAGCATCCATGCACATGGGATGAAAGCCTCCCCTATGTCTAGCACGACTAAAATAGAGCTCTCCACAGCTCCACGGGCCACAACCCCTTTCAGGTAGGGCTGGGACTTCAACCATTATTTCCCATTGATGTGGCCATACCATTTTCATATAGTCAGGCATATTTGGCTCATGTCCAGTCTGAAGCTGACAGGACTAACAACTTCATTGAGTGCATTCAACACATCCACCAGTAGGTCCATGATATATTGGACATAGCCGATACTAAGTATAAGAAACACCATGATCATCATCAGGTGTCGCACTAATTCCAAGTGGGTGACAAGGTTTGGCTACATTTACAGAAGGAGCACCTCGCTGGACCCCACCATGAGCTTCACCCACTCTGATATGGGCCATACACCATCACCAAGGTTGTAGCGGACAATGCCTTCGAGCTTAGCATTCCACCATTACTTGGTCTGCACCCAATGTTCCATATAGACTACCTTCATCCACACTTTCCACCATTGTTGGACATATCCGACGTTGCAGAAAAACTCACGCTAACAGAGCTAAACCCAAACTACATGGAACATGCCACAAACTAATCATATCACGAAAACATAGATCAAGAACACTTGCCAGTAGAAGATCCTATATTGGGTTGTCAAAGATGGCAAACTCCTTCACCAAGGCAAGTGGCTCACCAGGGACCAATTTTAGCAGAAGTTTCCCCATCTCATGGAGGCAATCAACGCATTGGGGACCATTGCTTTCTAAGGGGGGAGGAATGATCTAGGTGGATATTTGTGGCCACCTTCCTATTTCACTTGGACCCCCAACATTGTCTCTTCTAATTTTTTGTTTTCCTTAACTATAGCACAATTTACTATTTTTGGCAGTTTTCCAGGTCCTCAACTTCCAAAGTCGTTTTGAGGCCTTAAACAACAATTATAGGGAAAATAAGGAGACCAAAAACTTCACAAATTGGCTTACCTATTTGTTTTTAGCCTTCTCTTTGAGATATTCAAAAAGAGGTATTATGATAACCAAACAGAGATTGTATGCCAAAGTTATGACCCCAGGAAGGTGATGTACCAATTTACCCAAATGGGGCCCACAGTTTTGGCGCTTCATCTCCTAGGGTTAGGTTTTTGGATGTTTAGGGTTTTCCATTGTTTCTCAATAATAAATAGGCCTTTGAGCCTCATTGTAACACAATTCATGGGCATGTAGCTGCCACATCTCTTCTCAGAGATAAGCTACGATCACCCGAGCCAGTTTATTTCCATTTTGTTTGTAAACATATTTCAATATTCTGATATTAATGAAATGAAGTGTTAATTCTGTTGCATTTCGATATTTATGGTTATATGTGTAATTTGTTGTGTTCCTGTTTAAGTTCAGATCATTTATAGTTTCAGTAAAAGAGAAGAATCATGCACAATATTCTTCTAGAGGAAGAGATGGTTGAAGACGAAGAGGAAGGAAGAATTTTAGAGGTAGGGGGGCAGACATTTCCAAGGAGAAAGGTATGATATTAATTGCATATGATGCAATAGAGATGGATATGATGCTTCCACTTGTAAGTTTCCTTGGGATAGAATTTAGTAGGAAATAAATGAAGAAAAGGGTAAAACATCTTATAAAGGGAAAGGAAAAGCACCTAAGTCTGCTCATCATGTTGTGGCAAATTGCAACATTGGAGTAATTGAAGAATTATTGAATGATTCACTTGCTTCATGGAAATATTATTGGTTTCTTGATTCAGGAGCAACTTACCACATGAATTTCAGAAGAGATTTCTTTGAAGAATTCACTGGCAATGTTAATGGAGCATAATTTATAGATAAGTCAAAAATCAAGCCACCAAGGCTTGGTACCATCAGGCTGAAATTGCCTGGTCTTCCAGACTTTCTTCTACATGATGTTCTGTATCTACCAAAGTTGAGGAAAAAATTGTTATCTTTGGTCCACATCTTCCGGCAAGGACACTCCATTAATATATTTGATGCCAAGGTTGAGGTCAGAAAAGCATCAGATCACTCACTTTCCATGACTGGGATAGAAGAAGAAAGACTTTTGAAGCTGCAAGGAACCTCTGCTCGTGCACAAAAATTTCCATACAGTTCCCACTATGATGAAGGTACACTTCCATCAAGTGTTTTATGGCATGCTATATTTGGACATTTGAACTATTATATCCTTCATTTGTTGAAGAAAAATGGTGTTACTGGTTTTCCAACTATTCGTAGGAAACTTAAGCAATGTGATGCTTGTATCTTAGGAAAGCATAACAAACAATCTTTTCATGATTCTCATTCAAGATCAAATAGAAAACTTGAACTCATTCATTTTGATTTATGTGTCCCAATGCCTTTTCCTTCTGCAAATGGTAATAAATATATGATGACATTTATTGATGAATACACCAGAATGTTTTGGGTTTATTTATTGAAGAACAAATATGAAGCTTTTGAAACATTCAAGAACTTTCATGCATGGATTGAAAATGATTCACAATCAAATATTGGATCTATTTGTACTAATAATGGAAAATAATATACATAAAATGAATTTGAAAACTATCTTTTCCAACATGGGATCAAACATCAAACAATTGTGCCTTATAATCCACAACAGAATTGAGTAGATAAAAGAATGAGCAGGACAACCTTAAATATGGTATGTTTGATGATATTTTTCAAGAATGTTAAGTTGACGTTTGGGTTGATGCGGTTCTATGTGTTGTGTATATAAAGAATAGGTGTCCATCTCATGCTATCAAAAACAAGATTCCCTATGAAATGTGGTATGGCCACATTCCTTCAGTGAGGCATCTTAGGGTTTTTGGTTCCACCTGTTATGCCTTGATACCTAAGGAACAAAGAAACAAACTTTGTGCAAGGAGTCACAAATGTATCTTCTTCGAGTACTCAAATACATCCAAAGCATATCGTCTCTATGATGAAGTGAATAAGAAGTTTATAATATCTAGAGATGTGATCTTTCTTGAATCTTCTAAGTCTAACAATGTTGTTGAGTGACAACTTGATCACTTAGATAGATTCAGACATGCAAATTATTTTCAAGAGTTTGATAATGAGATTCCACATCTTGAAGGGGGGATCCCTATATTGGATCAATCTATGGAATCTTCTTCTGAAGAAACTTCTCCCTCACATGAAGCTCCAACCACTGATGACCCTTTGAGTGATGTGATTGACAAAATTGGGAGACTAAATCTTGATTCAGCCCCATCTCAGACAACTAAGCAACCTAGACCATCTCATCAAGGTCCTCCAAAATGGTTGGCGATGACACTTGAAAGTTCTCGTCCTAATCAGGTTGGAAATACAGGAAGAAGAAGCTCAACCAGACAGAATGGAGGTGATGTAGACAATCCTAGTTCACCTGTTGATATGGATGTTTCTTGTCGTTGTGAGCTAGATTTTTCTACAAATTTTGAGCCAACTTCCTCCAAATAATCCACTTCTCATGATGAATGGAAGGAAGTGTTGCAAAAATAATATGATGCTTTGATAAAGAATGGCACCTAGAATTTGGTTGATTCTCCATTGGCAACCAAACCAATAGGCTACAAGTGGGTCTTCATAAACAAGTACAAAGCAAATGTCTCACTTGACAAGCACAAGGTTAGGCTTGTGGAAAAAGATTTTGCACAAAAGGAAAGCGGTTAACTATGAGGAGACCTTTTCCCCCACAACACAATGGGATACCATCCCGACACTCTTTTCCCTAGAATCTCAGAACAGTTGGAAAGTCCATCAAATGAATGTAAAAACTGATTTATTGAATGGAGATTTGAAAGAAAATGTTTTTATGTGCCAACCATAAGGATTTGTTTTGAATGTTCATGAACAAAAAGTATGCAAGCTTGTGAAATCCTTGTATGGCCTCAAGCAAGCACCTCTAGCATGGTACGAGAAATTAACTGAGCATCTTCTAAAACACAATTTCAAACATTATGATCTTGATGATGCAACTTTGTTTTCAAGAAAGTTGGAAAAACAATTTATATATGTTGGTGTAAGTAGATGATCTTTTGATGATAGTGAACAATGAGAACTACATTTCATCCATAAAGAAAGAATGGGGGAAAAGTTTTCAAATGACATATTTGGGCTATTTTCACTACTATCTTGGTATTAAAGTAACTCAACATCCAAAGTCTATGTTCCTCTCTCAAAAGAAGTACATTGGAGATCTGTTGAATAGGTTTGGCGTGGCTAAGTGCAATCCTCTGACTACTCCAATGGAACAAAACTTAAAGCTCACATCCACTTTCAATCCAGGAAAATCCCATGCCAATGACAACAAAGCAACCAAATAACCACATGCATGTACCATGCATCCAAATCTTAGTATTGAAATAACACATGCAAACTGTTACCTACAATGTCCTCTTGTTTTCTCTTATTTTCCAACATTTTACTTGTATTCCCTTTCTTTGCTTTGCTTGCTTGCTTTTCCAAGTGCTTCCTCTCTCTTCTCTTAGAGCCTTATTTCTAAAGGTGATTAATACTAGAACTGACAAAAAATTGTGCATTTTTTCTTTGATGCCTTTTTATCATTGACGTCTAGTATCTTCATTTCATTTTTCTCTTTTCTTTCATTCTCCTTTAATTTCTCTCTAATTTCCCTTGCATGCATATTTGTGTCTCTTAATCTCTCGTTTCTCATATTTTTGTTTATTTCTCATATTAAATTGTCATTTATGGCCTCTTGCCTTTTCCAATTTCCATAGACATTAATTAACCACAAGTGATGCCCACTATTGTGTTTTTCCCTCTATTATCACTCCTCCGGATCTCCAAGGCTGAGGAAGAGTCTAACTAAGGTAACCACAGACCAATCTTTTAGCTTGGTAGCTAGCCCTACCAAGCCAGAAAGGGCTCTCTCCAAAGGATCATATCCAGGAGGGTTGGATCGATTAGGGTTTTAGGCTAGATGTAAAGTGTAGGGGGTTGTTTGATTTTGTTTTGGTTGGGTAGTCACAAGGATGAGTGATTTAGGTCAGAGGGACTAGGTTAGAGCAAATGAGATATGATTGCAGACATTCAAAGGGGAAAGGTAGGTATGAAACTTAATATTTAAAAGGTGATTTGATGAGATGGTTTAAGACTGATGAGGAGTTAGGAAGAGCATAAGAGATGTATTCTTTCTAAACTGAGGAAAAATGGACAAATTATGATAAATTACCCAAAACAGAGCATGAACAAACCTGTATTCTACCTATCAACTTGTTAATTACCATATAACATAAATGGAATGGTTTATGAACTGATAAAACATTCATACAAATGATCACAAAGAAGAAACAATGCTGAAAATTCATACCACATGTATCCCAGAAAAATCGCTGTAACTCATCTATTGAAAATTGCCAAAATATGATATAATAGTCTCTGATCACTAGTATAGCATCCCTACTAAATCCAACCTGTAAAAGGACTGATAAAATACATAATATAGGCCAACAACCAAATTATCCTAGGCTCAGGGGTCAAATCCATGAGTGGAAGAGCAATTGCAAGAAAGGCTAAACTGATAGCTGGAGTGTAGGGTGGTCAAAGTGACTCATCCCTCACTCTAGCAAACTAATTCGTTACATGCCACATAGGCCATCTAATTGATGTATCTACCCTAGGTAAAAGTAAAAACATGATAATTGCATCATCTAGATCAATTACATAGGTAAAACTTGAATTTCCCATAGATAAAAACCAACCTGGGATGAAACAGTGAAAATTGTGGAAAATTGTCAAACGAGTAGTGACCCTGGTGAAACGTGCAGTGTCCTCTTCAAGTTGACTTTTGACCGCCTTCCTGATGTCCAAATCTAGCCTAGGATAGGTCATTAGAAATCTTATCCTATCTAGTCTCCAAAAATTCCCTTGGTTTTCAAGACGAGCTTCATTTCCACCTCCAAAATTTCAATATCCCAAGACTTCTCAAACGCGCAGCGACCAAGCCAGAAAAGATGCAGAAAGGTGATTTTTTGGAAGTTTTTGACCCTTTTGGTTGACTAGTTTTGCTCCAAATTCTTAGAAAAATTTCAGGGTGCGTGTCCTCATCATTCTGAATCCAAAAACTCTTACCATTTTCTCATTGGATGCCCAAAACAAAAGCGCAATGTCCTAGGTGCTGCGCGTTTGACCATGCTAACTGTGCAAAAATTTCTTCAAAAAACACAGCAAAACATATCTTGCCAAAATTGTTCAAAAATGGCCAAAATTGGTGCGCTGATAGCTGGCTATATGTTTAAGGCATGGATTGATGCCTCAGAAAGGATATCCAACCTCTTTTTCTCCTCTTTCTTGGTCAAAGCCTCACTTTTTGCATGAGCTCTTTTGAGCTTGGCTCTTGCAATTTTGTCTCTCATAGCATAATGCTTTGCCATCCTTCTTTGAATATCATTGTCCTTCTTAGCCTTTCCTAGGAGGTTCTCCAGACGACCATTTACCTTCTCAAGCCAATATTCTCGGTTTTCATTTACCATCTTGGAAAATTGCTCATTCAAGGTGAGCTGATTTGCCATTTCTTCCTCCCTTTTCCTTTCCTGCTCCAGGGCTCTTTTTAGGCCTCTAGTCCTTAGCCTTCTTCTTGGAACCTGTTCATCAAGTGTCTCACCATACTGCCCATATGCCTCATCAAGTAAGGCATTTTCCTTTTCAGTCTCTCTCTTTGCCTTTCCGAGCTGAATCTCCATAAGCTCATTTTTGACCTCAAAATACCTATTTCCTGCTCATTGTAGGAAATTATCTATGGCCCTTTGCAAGTTGACCTTGAGCTCTCCTATGAGTGCATTCTTCTCCTTGATGAAAATAGCTATGTTTTTACTATCATCATGTTCATCTGATTCAAATAACTGAAAATCATGCTCTATCTCATGGAGGTCTTCCTCCTGTTGCTGGACCTTTGCGTCTACAACTTTTTCCTTACCCTTATGTACCTATTTTTTTGATGAAGAAGGCAAGGCCCCTCAAAAATTTAGTGGGGCAAACACTTTCCTATGCCCTCTCTAATAGGTATGTGCCAAGGTACCTAAACCAGCCCTTTTGGGTTTGCTGCTCTCACCATGCTCAATATGCTCATGCTCAGTTCCTTTATCTCTGCCAAGTGAATGAATAGGCTAATGAAATGGTGATGATGGAGGTGATTGTGTGGCCTACTCATGATATGAATATGAATGATGTATAGACTGAGGTGGAGGAATGGAGGTGGGTGGATGAGAGGTTGAAGGTGCCTCTTGGCCATGCTGAATAGTTGGGACTGTGAAAACCTCATTGGATATGAAAGTGTCCCATGCAATGTTAAGCTAATCAAGGTAGTATAGGACTATCATTTTGATGAGAGAATGGTGAAATATGCTCTACAGTTGATGATCATGATCTTTCATTCGGGAAATGTGTGACATCTTGTCGATATCCTGGTAAAGATAGTAGAGCAGATTCAACATTCTGACTCTTGTAAAATGCATGAGTAACTGAATATGATAGGAATAGAGCCTAGAAAACTTTCCCTCACATGTGAAGTACTTCATGATGATTTTCATCATAGGAACATATCTATCTAGGAGGTAAGAGAAAGGAAAATTCCTCCTTTCATTCTTATGGTTGGGTTTAAGGTATGGCTCATAGTAGCAATAATCCAAATCTGCCTATTTAAACCACATTTCCTCAACATCTGGGATCCAGTAGCAGCTGATATGATAGCAGAAGATATGGTAAAGGTGACATCGGAAAAGGTTGCTTTATTTTCATGGAGGCTGATAAGGAACTATCTGGTCAATTTAGAATGATGCTGTGTCCTTTCCACCTTCTCACAAAACTCAAAACAACCCATATGTTTAAATCTTGTGACAGTGATGGGAGATGACATGAGCTCTTTAGTGTTGGTTGGTTCAAATCTAATGATTTTCCCTCCTTTTATATATTTCCTCCTCTATTGTTTTTCTCCATCACTCTGACTTGTGTGTTCTTCTTTCGCTATGATTTGTTGCTTTTAAAACCCTAGGGGAATGATAGAATGGACTGTGGGTATTGGAAATATGGAACGATGTGAGGAGAGATGATGAGGAGGAGATGGGAATATGTGGAATGAGGGAGACGATAGGGAATAGTTATTAAGAGAGGGAGGAATAGTGATGAAAACTAGGAAATGTGATTTTGAGATGGTGGGAATGTATGGCTAGGGTTTTCTCTTAGGAAAAAAAACAAACAATTTAAACCCTATGTAGGCAAACAAAGGATGGAAGGAGTGAGTAATTCTTCCACCAACATGATTTGCTAGGGTGAATGATGATTAACTTGGAAACTTGGTGGCGATGGAGGGTTTTTAGAACGTTTGACTCCTTCCAGATGAACGCGCAGCGACCTGGGCAAAGGCATAGCGACTTATGTTGGAAATAACACTGAGAGGGGGGTGAATCAGTATTATCAAATCAATAATTTTATTTTTCAAACAGATTTATATACGCTACTTCAGTGAAGTGAACTAGCGTGTACACGCAAGTGTGATTAGAGAAACCAATGTATATCTAGAGAACTTGTGATTTAGACAATTTATCATGTGTTGATATTAAACCAGTACATCAGTAACTTATTAGACAATGCAGTAAAAGCAGAATAAAGCATCACACATAAGCAACACACATGAACACCAAGATTTAAGGTGGAAAACCAATGTGGGTGAAAACCACCTACTGTTGTCGTCTCTGTCTTCTTTTAATAACAAGAAAATTTGTTTACAATCTTGTACTGGTGCAGACTCATACCAGTATGCAGGCTTCTACATGCAGAAGGTTACAACCTTCTCTCGTTCCCCAACTTCTACTGGAAGGGAGCTACAACCTCCTAGCTCTTGTACTAGCCAATATGTTTACTAGTACATAGCTGCCAACCTACAGAAAACTCCACTCTTTCACCAGGGACCACGTTTCATGAATTTTCAAAGTGGATGCTCCTGACACATATCAAGACATATGAAGACCTTGACTCATCAATAACCCATCAGAAATTTAGAAACTCAAACTTCATCAACCAACCTATAGTTAATCTGAAACAATCAGATCACTATCACTAGAACACTATGCTAAACCTAGAAACCTACATCATCATTCAGAACCAGCTGTAACATGAGAAACCATGCATCAGACTGTATATGCTACTTGGCTAAACCCAAATTGTGTGTATACACTACTTCCATTAATCATACCTGTGTATACCTCCAAAGCTACTGCAAACATAAACTTTTTAATCAAGTATGTACCAACCAGCAATATATTGAACATCTACAGAGCTTTACATAGGCAGCAACAGAGATCACTTCTTCTCACTTATACAATCAATCTATCAAATATCAAACTCCTTATTCATTCAGTTTTACATTCAGATCTAAGAAGACTTCACTGAATGACAGTAGTAAAACAACAACATTGATCTAATAGATCAATCATCCTTGAACATCAAGCTTTTCTTTTTCATACACTACTTGGAAGAGATGAACTAGCATGTATACGCACCTTCACCAAAGCGAACCAGCATTGTTGGGCATGGGATCCCCATCAGTAGGTTTTGAGGCTAAAAGCCCAAGTTTTGGTCAAGGTGTAGAACTCCGCAAAGTACAGACGTGGAGCACGAATTGGATAATCAAGTCATAGGGTTGTCCACCCTAAGAATTGTAATTTAATGTAAATTTGTGTCGGCCTACCCATGGTCCACGGACCATGGGATTTTATATATAAAGAGAGGCTCTAAATTGTAAAGTCATCTAAGCTAAGTAGAGATATAGAATAGCGAAGGCATGGTAAGAGCATAGAGTGAAAGTTGAAGTGTATTTTGTCGTAGTAGTAGGAAGAGGCTCTGCAGCTGAGTGCGCAGAGGCCTAGTAGAGTCCGCAACTGAGTGCACAAGGCGTAGTCAGGTTTGTACTTGGGATGGAAAGCTAATAAAGAGAAGTTTATTTTTTCCATCTATTCTTGAATATGTATTTTGATGTTATGCATTACTTTTACTCTGTTATTTACTGTGCGCAATTGATAAATACATGTGTGAATTCTTATATGTGAATTTAATTTAAGTAATCAGCTATCGAAAGGCTAATTAAGGAAGACTTGGGTAAATAACATAGTTCGCGCTATGGCTAGAACTGCACGAAGGCAGTATCACATGGCGCGGGGTGCCAATAGGCGTGCATAGCATAGTAAGTGCGAAGGTTGGACAGCGTACCAATCACCACATATCAGACATCCCCAGGGTGCAGAAACCTGGTTCTAGAAACCTCCCATACTACTTTGGGTGAGACCTTAGTCCGTGCTCCACGGACTTTTGCCGAAAGGGCTAGTAGTACCAGGGTCAGGCCCCACTAAGCCAACAAATGGTTCCGTTGCTGGGACTAGGATCTTCATAAGGGATGTCTGATGTCATGACACTCAAACCCAACAAAGAAGGAAATTAAAGAGTAGTTGGACAAGAATATTCATGAGTTAGTGACACAGGAAAATAGGAATCCACAAGTATCTAAGGAACAGTGGTTGGATTGCTACTTGTACACTGAAATCCATGAGATTTTCTTTGCATCTTTTCCGTCGAAGCCGTATGAGTGGATCGCGAAGTCAGCAAACAACCAAGGAATGTGTAGGCTCGATAAATCGCTAGTGTGGACTCTAGAACTAGTGCACAGACTATAAGTCTCGGAAGATAAGATCGCACGAGCTGTGGACTATTGGCTCAACCGGATAATTAGGGGATTTATCACTGAGTTTGTGGTAGACACAACCATCAGTTACAATGAGGCAGAGTTACATTTTCTCAAGGGACCGCGAGGTAAGTATATTAAATCTTTGAACACCTGGATTAATATGTTGTTATGTGAAAAGTGGGTTATGCGAATAAATTAATGTTTGGGACTATGCAGAGTGGAAATATCTACAGAAACAGAAGTAGCGAAGAATTAGAAAACAATCCCTTAATTTCACCCTCACGGGAGAGCAAGGACGAACTCACGAAGGTTTCTCCAAGAAGCGCGGTCAGTTTGATAAGGCAACAGATTCTGTGGTTACCACCTCCACCCACACTGCCACCTGCTTCACCTCCCTCTCCTCCATCTCCACCCACTCCACCTCCACCACCTCCATAGTTCAGTCTGGTGAGTGCAATTAAACTACCAGTTTTCAGAGGAGTAGAGAATGAGGATTCAGACCAATTCTAGTTCGCGGTAAGAGCAATATGGGAAGCACAGGGCGTCACGGACAACAATATTAAGAAGGTTACATTGGTGAGTGCACTGCAAGATCTCTCATTGACATGGTATATCAAGCACTCTAATGACCACCAAAATGCAGGGATAGCAAAAATCCAGAATGCACTGAATAGGGAATTTAGTAGACCAAAGTCAGAAATGATATCAATCATTGAGTTTAATGAGATCACGATTCTCCCGAGTGAGCCTCCCTGGGATCTGGATCAACGACTGAAGAGTACGATCCGCGAAGCCAATATGACATTGACAGATGCACAACATCGCATATGGTTTGTAGCATCTCTGGCACCGCACTTGAGGATAGCGTTGTCACAACAGAAACTTTCTACCCAAGTTGAAGCATTGGAAATGGCAATGAGATTACATGAGACCCCGATACGAGACCCTGGGTTGGGAGTTCAAAAAATCCACGGGCAACTACAAAATCTGTGTTTTGAAATGCAAAGCTTGAAGTAGGATAGGGCACCACGACTAGAGACACACGAGGAAGTATGGTGCATAAAATGCAAAGGCCAGGGCCATGACAAGGATCACTGTCCAGTGTTCGCGAACTACTTGGCAGGAGGAGGGCCAATGCCATTGAGACCAGAGGCACAGGCAAGACCGAGTGCGGCACCCGCTTTATCGTGCGCGATCTATGAGATAGGAGGGAAACACATAACAAACAATTGCCATTTGTTGCAGAAGTATACACAGACACCCCAACAATTGTTTTGTAATTTTTGCAGGTCAGTATGCCACAATGGGTGCACTTGCCACAGTTACGAGCTAATGATGGATCGGACCCCAGCCTATAGGATGCAGACCGAAACGCAAGCCCTCGACCCATATGCGAGGATGACGCTTGCTGGATTTCAGGGGCGAGGTCGAGGATGAGGTGGAATGGGACTAGGAAGGGGCCGCGAACAATTAATTTATTACAATTGCGGAGGACCAGGGCACTATGCCCACGATTGTACCAACCCAACAAGGATATCCTGTTCGTATTGTGCTCAGCTTGATCATGAAACAATATACTGTCCTACGTTGATCACAAAGATAAGTGAAAAAGGGGTATTCCAGCCTCCCCCGACTTAGAATATACAAATGATGAGATCTGAGCCGCACGAAGAAGACCCGAATGTAAACATGATGCTCAGAAGTGCTGCGACCATGGGAGAGGATGAGGGGAAGTAGCCAGAGGAAAGTACATGGGTTCACAAGGCTCCTACAAAGGAACCCGAGTTTGACTTAGAACATGCAAAGGAGACATTCATGGAAGCTAAGAAGAGCTTCGCGGAGGCCTCCACTTCAGGTAGTAAGGATCAACCAGAGCCAAGAATGGATTCTTCAATGCTCATTACCTTTCTGGAGACGTGCATGAAATTGAAGTGCGACAAAAAATCAGTTAAGGGACACAGGAGCTGATCACCAGGTGTGCGGAGTCAGGAGAACCGCGCATAGTTTGGAAATTAGGGAAGCATGCATTGCGCACTGAAAGGGAGATGAGGTTGACTGCACAGATTGGTGAGTATGAAATGGATCAGGTAATCCTAGATCTGGGTTTGGACGTGAATGTATTACTGAAGAAAACATGGGAACACATGGGTAGGCCCACATTACAGTGGTCCCCTATTCAATTATGAATGGCGAACCAACATAATATTTTTCTAATGGGGAGGTTGCAAGGGGTAACAGTTGATATTGAAGGTGTGAGCGCACAGGCAGATTTTGAAGTAATAGAGATTGCCGATGACAACAATCCCTATCCCGTGTTGTTAGGAATAGACTTGGCCACTGATATGAATGGAGTCATCAATTTGAAGAAGCGCAAAATGATCTTCGAGAAAAATTCACTACGCATAGTAATCCCACTGGACAAAGCTGAAGGAGCGCGCTACACTGAACCATTTCATGACGATGATAGTGACGATGATCTTAATTGTATATACAAGATAACTGTGCAAGATCAGGATTGGGTGAATTCGACTACAAATGGGAGGATCTCGTGGAAGCGTCAAAGCTCCTGTACTTCAGATTCAAACGAGGAAGTAGAGCGATGGAAGAATCAGTTACACGAAGTGACAACGCTGAATTGCGACATGATGATTAGATCACTGCATTGCGTGATGACAGAGGTAAGAAATCTGCTGACATATGATGGATTGACAGAGGTGGGTGAATTCCTGAGAAAATTTGAAACCGCAGTACTGGAATAGCAGCAGTTCAATGCGTTGAAATGGGCACCGCATGCAACACCCGCATGATTGTGGGGTGCGCATCAAGAAAACTTTTAGGACTGGCGCGAATGTAGAAGGATGATGCACTTATGATTTGGAAGCCCCAAGCTTCTAACAAGAGTTGGTTATCGAGGACGAAACAACTTGCGCGCCCACCTGTCTCTATGGGTACAGACATGTGTTGTCATGTGCAGTCCACCCAAGCACACCCCAACTTCAAGATCGAAAATTGGAATAGGACACTGCAATAGGAGAGGCAACACACCACAAACATTCCACGTAGAAGCATTTAATAAGGTATGCGGGATCCTAAATAGAGTTCACCACGCAAGACGAACTGATTGGGACTTGCGTGTACCAGCGGTCCAATGGGCCTATAGGGCAATGTGCAAAAACCGGAGCATGAGATGATTTTGAAGCTGAGGAGCAGGGTCAAGACCATAATTTTGCAAAAAATGAATCCTCGTGCAATAGCTCCCACAGTTGGGACAGTACGCGAGGAGTAGAACAAAGGAATTATGCAGCTATGCGAGGGTGAACTTATGTGGATTCAGGAAGACATTCAGCGAGGGAACCTTAAGCTTCACGAACTCGAAGAGGATCGATTACGACTAAGGAAGAAAAGCATGTTAATAGATGTGGAGATCAAAAAACTGGAAAATGAAATTGTGCAAGCATGTCTCGTCAATAAACTAAGAATGACAAGACCAGATACAGACAGCCATACTATGGCCTTATAATATTGTCGTCGAGCATTTGTGACTCTTCTACTGTGGCTACGACCACACCTTACCAGACAGAGTAACCAGGGGAGCACACCGCATAAGGAGGAATGCACGTCGATGACTATCGCAAGGGTAATTGAGGAGCACCCACGGACTAGGCTGGAAGGTGGATTGAAGTCTAGCACAAGTGGTGCGACAACCTGACTAACCGTCAGAAGCACAGTCTCAGTGCTCCAATCAGTTGAAAGAGAGTGCATGACTATAAAAGACTCTGCGTGGGAGCTGCGCGATAAGAAGGTTGCACACAGGATCAATATGTCACAAGGGTCGCGCCCATGCATAGGGGGCTGTGCTGCCGCGCAGGTAGGCTAGGAGGCGACCGTTAGTGTCACTGTTCATGACAAGATGTCCAATTTAAGACAAAGTGGAGCGAGTGGCAGGCAATTAAGACACGAAGTCAGAACTATATTTGGGACGATCTGCCACCAAGCTAGCATTAATGGGCCAAATGTGGGGGGAACGGTCGAATTTGAATTCCAAAAGGCCTATAGATCACAGGTGGCTATCTAGCGAACAACCCTTGGCATTTTAAGAATTCAATTGTTGTGCTATCAAGTGGGTATGGACCTTATGAACTTGGAAGCTTTGAGAGAAAGTTCAGTGTTTGAGACATTACCGAAGGAGACGCATGACCTCCTGAATAGAATGATTTCGATAATCAAGGAAGTCGTGCAAAGACCTACCCTGTAGGTGGGGGCTGTACCGAAAATTCCAAAATCACCCCAGATGCCAAGGCCCAAGACGAATCCACAGGCGGCGAGACCCATCTGCATGTCCCCGCGAAATCCGCAGTTTGGAAAAATTTCTATGGAAGACAAGGGAAAGATTGTTAATCTTGAGACAGATGATGAGGAAGAGGACCTCCAGGATTTCATAGAGGAGATAGAGGAAAATGAAGAAATGGAAGAAGACATCCAGCTAGTGTGCACTGCAACAAAACTGCCCAAGTATGTCCCTCCATGGAAAGGGAAAGAAAAAGTACCCAAGGATTTGGATGCCACTAAGAGCGCACTCCAAACCTCGCTCCTTCCAGATGGAATTTTATTTGAAGGTTTGGTTCTGGACCGCCTGCCCACGATGAAATTTGAAGATTGGGACCTTGCGGACAGTGAAAAGTTCCCACATTTGGAGACTAGAAAACTCATGAAGTAGAGCAAGGAGGGGTCTGTTACAATGCTAGAACCATAGAAATGGTTGTGCAGTGTGGAGAAGGCCAGGCTACTCCACCTACTATGGATTCCACATTTTCACCATGCACCAATTATGATCTTTGTCATCAGGAAGCTACTTTTCTTGGTGCACAATGGGTATCTATTGCTGGAGGAGCCCATTCCCATCATGGCAGAACTGATTCACAGGATTTCTCAACTTCCCTATGAGGGAAGGGACCCTGTAGAAAAACCTGGAAAAAGTGAAGATTTGGTGCTTGCAGAGACCATGACAAAGAAATAGAAGTTGGAAAAGAAGCAGAGAGGCTATGTAATTAGTAGCATTCCAGACAAAAGGGTACGCATAGCCACCCATCTGCTGGCCGGGAAGGTGATGAGAAAATGTCCTGGCAATGAGGTACCAGCGATGGTCGTCGCGCTAGCCGAACAATGTGCGGAGGGGGTCTAATTAAACTGGGTCGCCTTCCTTTGTGAATAATTCCTCACCAACTGCAAAGAAGTTCAGGAGCAGGGAAAGACCTTCCACTACGCGTGGTTTCTCTTGTCCATATTATTGGTGACTAGGGAATTGCCTAAGGACAATCAGTTCCCTCCTATTGAACAGGATTTTCCAGAGGCAGCAAAATACACGTTGCTCTGGGTGACGAAGGACACCAAAAGGATCCGCGAGACCAAGATTTTCTGGGTGCTCATGGAGGCGAGCGTCCGGATGTGGATCAACAAGAGGCCACGTCTATCCCCCACAGTGTATGACATTCTACGAAGCTTTGAAGACTTCAAGGCAGATATGCACAACGTCTACATTAAGGCGCGTAAGGATTTGGCATAGAATAGGACCAAACTGTCGTTCATCGTGTTTTATGATGCCATTTTCGTTGTGCTCGATGTTAGTGTCAGTGTCTTCATCCCTCTGTCAGAGATCAAATTCTCTTGTTGCATTGCATCTTAGGTGACTCGCTTAGTCAGCTACATTCCATTAGGAGCATGGATCATCTGACGGTAGTGGCTTGCTGTACATTTACCCTCATGTCCTTTACCTACTGACCCATGTTTATTCATCAAGATCATCTGCAGTCACTTTTGTCATTAAAATTTCAAGAGTCATTCTTTTAGGGTTTCACTATCATTAGGTCTAGGGTTTCATCAAATAGGTTTTCAAAATGTCCAATAACAGTCAGCAGGTACATGAGGAGGTTCTAGTACCAATAAATTTCATAAAAAATTGCTCAGAGATGTGTTTTTCCTCAAAACTCTGTTTTGAGGAAAAACAGAGTATTTTAGATTTTATTGTATTAATTCATGTATTTTCAGTTCTCTTGTATGTAAAGCAGTTCAGAGGCAACCCTGGTCTCCTTCCCAAGCCTCAGTAGCTCCAATCCCCTGCAAAGAAGACAAAGCACAAGTCATTCGGTTCATCACAAGCGCAAATAAAGTCAAAAGCTCAAAAACAGAGTTAAAAAATAAAGTCATATTCCAAACTTTGTAAAAGTGGGCTTTTATGAATCAAATATTTAAAGATCCTTGTATATAAATTATGTTTTCAATTCAAAATCTCATTTCATCCAACAAGAAGAATTGAAGCAAGGCAAGGCCGTGTTTGAGTCAAGGGAGAACATTGGTGAGAAAACCGTCTGAAGTCTGAGGCACGATGCACTGAGCAAGTGGCACAGCGCATAGGAAAAATTTTGCCAGTTTGACCAAGTATACTCTGTTTTTCGCCTAGCTTTTGCCAGTTTGACTTTTTCACCTTCTTAATGTCAAATTTTTGATGTAATTTAATGTACATTGATGGATCATGATGTAAATATGTCAAAATTTTACTTATGGAGGTAGATTCATCTATTAAAAGGTTGTTTGAAACTGAATGAATCAGTTCCCTTGTTTCTAGAGGCATGTTGTTCCATTGCCTAATTTCTAGTTCTCAATTTAGAATTAGTTGTAACAGCTCCTAAACATGTGAGCTAGACCCCTAGAGGCTAGGATGAGCTATGGTTTGTCTATATCTTATGTTTTTTTAGTCATTAGCATGGTTGGACTCTTGAGAAAGCAAGGAGATTCATTGTACACCCATATCAACATTTTGGCTAAGGAAGTGAGACCAGGGTTTGTAGCACTCTTTGGGATCCTTGTGGCATTTTGTTTTGGTACAGTGCTTTTCTTTGTAATTGTGAATTTACTTATGTGTTATGTATGACATTATCTATCTTGTTTCTTCCTAACTAAATCAAACAAGAGTGAAAGTAGAATCCATTGAAATTGCAGTGCTCTACTTGAGGTTTTCTTTAGTTTCTTGATGTTTTCAGCTGTTTGGAGAGGATCCATGGCTCCTCTTGCCCTCTTCAACTCCTCACCTATCTAATCCCTCCATCTCATTTGATTTGAAGTGCCAAAATCAGTTGCCTACCTTGCCCCATTGAGATCTCTGCAAGACTGAGCCTCATTCCCTGCACCCAAGATCTGCCTTTTCATTAGAGCCAACAAAACATCATTTTATTCAATCAAACTCTTTGCACTTATACCTAGCCTAAGATCAGTAGTTATATCAGTCATCTCAAGCATTTAGAGATTATATTTTGCTGAGATTGACCAGGAGAGATCCCTCTCCCAACCTAGTAGGGCTAGCTACCAAGTTAAGCGTGGTTTGATGTTGGCCCTGGATCCTACCTTTCTCAGCCTAAGGTAGATTTAGGCTCTAACACTCGACTCATGGCCACCCGAGTGGCGCACCCTAGATCTAGCAGCATGAATAAGATTTCAGTACAAAAACAGAGTGATGCCACGAAGCTACTGGCTCAGCAGAAGCACAACGAGCAGTTGGTTGAGGAGGTCAGGGCTTTCCGCGAGGCAGCGAAGGCCACCGCAGAGAAGACCAAGGCCACCGAAAAATCAACAGCACCGGTGACAGGGGCCACCACGACGCAGGTGGAAGGAGGTCCGAACCTGACCACGGGATAGGGGACAGAGGACACGGCAGAAGGTGCGGACCCTAGCACGACATCTACACAATTGAAACGGTCGTGCGGTATGGAACGAATAGGCCCATGGAAGAAGACCAAGGCTTCCAAACTGGATGGTGAACCCATTACACTCATAGAGGGTGACCTATATGACACTGGCGACACAATTCACTAGGTCACTAGGGAAGCGCTCCAAGAAGCAATGATGGAGCAGCATATTGTGCTGGGGGTCCTCAGGGAGTAGCTCCAAGAACTTTAGGTGCAGCCCCCATAGGAGGGAACAGTAGCCGCCTACTGTGCCGCAAGTACATTAGCAACCGAGCAATTGCTACGAGCCAAAATGGCTAACACCGTCGCACTGCCGGAAGGAGCACTGGCAATAGACAACACGGAGGATAGAGCCGCAGTGGGTTAGATCAAGGGACTTGGCCCAAACTGGCTGCCCTGTCGTGGGATATATTATACTAGCTACAGGACAGAGAAATAATAGAACTTTGTGCTAGGGAAGGATGCGCCATACAAGTGCTCAGTGAACAGTGAATCAACATTGAACAGCTTAGTCTACAACGTGATGAAGTACTGGCACATAATCAACAGCTGGAGCAGATAGTAGAAGAAGCATGTTGTTGTGCTCCAGAGTTAGAAATTGCAACAGACCTACTAGTTGGAGTGCGAATTCATAGAATGGCCAGTGGATTCCATGAGGCAAAGGAGGAAGCAACGGGGATACATTTGGACCTCAACCTTCATATTTCCAAACTGTGATTAAAGGCGCAGTCATCCACGCCCCCAGAAGTTAGGGAACATCGTGCTAACACTATCCAAAAGGGGCTGGAGGAAATAGAACAGGTAGTGCAGGACTTTACTATGATGTTGGAAGAATCCCTCATAGTCCTCACTTCCTTACAGGAGGACCCCACCATACAGCGCCTGGAAATAGAAGTGCGGGAGCTCCAAGTGCAGTATGACATTGTGTGTAGAACGACATAGATAGTTGTCCTGACCCAGCGATTGGTGAAGCTACAACAAGTGAAGGCGTTGAAGGAACAAGTGGATGTCGCACGATAGAAAGAGGTAGTACTTAAAGCATAAGTCCAACCATGGATTGATGAGGCCTTCCGCATCACTACCGATATCGAAGGAAAGCTCGCACAAATGAAGGTGATGCATGCCTTAAGACATGGATCTACTCCTGACAGTGAGCATTCGGTAGAAAGAGTAGAGAAGATCCAGCAGATGACAGAACAGTGCACTGTGGACCTTCGCATAACACAAGCACAGTTGGAGGGGCTCCATGCAAAGATCGCCGCACTCGCAGAGTGACTCGGGATGAGTCATGATGATTGTGTTGGGGGCCTGTTGGGCATGGGATCCCCCGCAGCAGGTTTTGGGGCTCAAAGCCCAAGTTTTGGTCAAAGATGGTGTAGAACTTCGTGAAGTACGAGCGCAGAGTGTGAATTGGATAATGAAGTCATAGGGTTGTCCACCTTAGGAATTGTAATTTAATGTAAAGTTGTGTCGGCCCACCCATGGTCTGTGGACCATGGGATTGTATATATAGAGCGAGGCTCTAAATTGTAAAGTCGGCTAAGCTAAGTAGAGATATAGAATAGCAAAGGCATGGTAAGAGCGTAGAGTGAAATTTGAAGAGTATTGGGTCATAGTAGTAGGAAGTGGCTCTACAGCTGAGTGTGTAGAGGCCTAGTAGAGTCTGCAGTTGAGTACGCGAACCCCTACAGCTGAGTGCGCAGGGCGGAGTTGGGTTTGTACTTGGGATTGAAAGCTAATAAAGAGAATTTTATTCTATTCATCTATTCTTGAATCCATATTTTGATGTTATGCATTACTTTTACTCTGTTATTTACTACGTGCAATTGATAAATGCATGTATGAATGCTTAGATGTGAATTTAATTTAAGTAATCAACTATCAAAAGGCTAATTAAGGAAGACTTTGGTAAATAACAAGAAGCTAAGAAGAGCTTCACGGAGGCCTCCACTTCAGGTAGTAAGGATCAACCAGAGCTAGGAATGGATCCTTCAATGCTCATTACCTTTCTGGAGACGTGCATGAAATTGAAGTGCGACAAAAAATCAGTTAAGGGACACAGGAGCTGATCACCAGGTGTGCGGAGTCAGGAGAACCGCGCATAGTTTGGAAATTAGGGAAGCATACATTGCGCACTGAAAGGGAGATGAAGTTGACTGTACAGATTGGTGAGTATGAAATGGATCAGGTAATCCTAGATCTGGGTTTGGACGTGAATGTATTACTGAAGAAAACATGGGAACGCTTGGGTAGGCCCACATTACAGTGGTCCCCTATTCAATTATGAATGGCGAACCAACATAATATTTTTCTAATGGGGAGGTTGCAAGGGGTAACAGTTGATATTGAAGGTGTGAGCGCACAGGCAGATTTTGAAGTAATAGAGATTGCCGATGACAACAATCCCTATCCCGTGTTGTTAGGAATAGACTTGGCCACTGATATGAATGGAGTCATCAATTTGAAGAAGCGCAAAATGATCTTCGAGAAAAATTCACTACGCGTAGTAATCCCACTGGACAAAGCTGAAGGAGCGCGCTACACTGAACCAGTTCATGACGATGATAGTGACGATGATCTTAATTGTATATACAAGATAACTGCGCAAGATCAGGATTGGGTGAATCCGACTACAAATGGGAGGATCTCGTGGAAGCGTCAAAGCTCCTGTACTTCAGATTCAAACGAGGAAGTAGAGCGATGGAAGAATCAGTTACACGAAGTGACAACGCTGAATTGCAACATGATGATTAGATCACTGCATTGCGTGATGACAGAGGTAAGAAATCTGCTGACATATGATGGATTGACAGAGGTGGGTGAATTCCTGAGAAAATTTGAAACCGCAGTACTGGAATAGCAGCAGTTCAATGCGTTGAAATGGGCACCGCATGCAACACCCGCATGATTGTGGGGTGCGCATCAAGAAAACTTTTAGGACTGGCGCGAATGTAGAAGGATGATGCACTTATGATTTGGAAGCCCCAAGCTTCGAACAAGAGTTGGTTATCGAGGACGAAACAACTTGCGCGCCCACCTGTCTCTATGGGTACAGACATGTGTTGTTCATGTGCAGTCCACCCAAGCACACCCCAACTTCAAGATCGAAAATTGGAATAGGACACTGCAATAGGAGAGGTAACACACCACAAATATTCCACGTAGAAGCATTTAATAAGGTATGCGGGATCCTAAATAGAGTTCACCACGCAAGACGAACTGATTGGGACTTGCGTGTACCAGCGGTCCAATGGGCCTATAGGGCAATGTGCAAAAACCGGAGCACAAGATGATTTTGAAGCTGAGGAGCAGGGTCAAGACCATAATTTTGGAAAAAATGAATCCTCGTGCAATAGCTCCCACAGTTGGGACAGTACGCAAGGACTAGAACAAAGGAATTATGCAGCTATGCGCTTATGTGGATTCAGGAAGCCATTCAGCGAGGGAACCTTAAGCTTCGCGAACTCGAAGAGGATCGATTACGACTACGGAAGAAAAGCATGTTAATAGATGTGGAGATCAAAAAACTGGAAAATGAAATTGTGCAAGCATGTCTCGTCAATAAACTAAGAATGACAAGACCAGATATAGACAGCCATACTATGGCCTTATAATATTGTCGTCGAGCATTTGTGACTCTTCTACTGTGGCTACGACCACACCTTACCAGACAGAGTAACCAGGGGAGCACACCGCATAAGGAGGAATGCACGTCGATGACTATCGCAAGGGTAATTGAGGAGCACCCACGGACTAGGCTGGAAGGTGGATTGAAGTCTAGCACAAGTGGTGCGACCACCTGACTAACCGTCAAAATCACAGTCTCAGTACTCCAATCAGTTGAAAGAGAGTGCATGACTATAAAAGACTCTGCGTGGGAGCTGCGCGATAAGAAGGTTGCGCACAGGATCAATATGTCACAAGGGTCGCGCCCATGCATAGGGGGCTGTGCTGCCACGCAGGTAGGCTAGGAGGTGACCGTTAGTGTCACTGTTCATGACAAGATGTCCAATTTAAGACAAAGTGGAGCGAGTGGCAGGCAATTAAGACACGAAGTCAGAACTATATTTGGGACAATCTGCCACCAAGCTAGCATTAATGGGCCAAATGTGGGGGGAACGGTCGAATTTGAATTCCAAAAGGCCTATAGATCACAGGTGGCTATCTAGCGAACAACCCTTGGCATTTTAAGAATTCAATTGTTGTGCTATCAAGTGGGTATGGACCTTATGAACTTGGAAGCTTTGAGAGAAAGCTCAGTGTTTGAGACATTACCGAAGGAGACGCATGACCTCCTGAATAGAATGATTTCGATAATCAAGGAAGTCGTGCAAAGACCTACGCTGTAGGTGGGGGCTGTACCGAAAATACCAAAATCACCCCAGATGCCAAGGCCCAAGACGAATCCACAGGCGGCGAGACCCATCTGCATGTCCCCGCGAAATCCGCAGTTTGGAAAAATTTCTATGGAAGACAAGGGAAAGATTGTTAATCTTGAGACAGATGTTGAGGAAGAGGACCTCCAGGATTTCATAGAGGAGATAGAGGCAAATGAAGAAATGGAAGAAGACATCCAGCTAGTGTGCACTGCAACAAAACTGCCCAAGTATGTCCCTCCATGGAAAGGGAAAGAAAAAGTACCCAAGGATTTGGATGCCACTAAGAGCGCACTCCAAACCTCGCTCCTTCCAGATGGAATTTTATTTGAAGGTTTGGTTCTGGACCGCCTGCCCACGATGAAATTTGAAGATTGGGACCTTGCGGACAGTGAAAAGTTCCCACATTTGGAGACTAGAAAACTCATGAAGTAGAGCAAGGAGGGGTCTGTTACAATGCTAGAACCACAGAAATGGTTGTGCAGTGTGGAGAAGGCCAGGCTACTCCACCTACTATGGATTCCACATTTTCACCATGCACCAATTATGATCTTTGTCATCGGGAAGCTACTTTTCTTGGTGCACAATGGGTATCTATTGCTGGAGGAGCACATTCCCATCATGGCAAAATTGATTCACAGGATTTCTCGACTTCCCTATGAGGGAAGGGACCCTGTAGAAAAACCTGGAAAAAGTGGAGATTTGGCGCTTGCAGAGACCATCACAAAGAAATAGAAGTTGGAAAAGAAGCAGAGAGGCTATGTAATTAGTAGCATTCCAGACAAAAGGGTACGCATAGCCACCCATCTGCTGGCCGGGAAGGTGATGAGAAAATGTCCTGGCAATGAGGTACCAGAGATGGTCGTCGCGCTAGCCGAACAATGTGCGGAGGGGGTCCAATTAAACTGGGTCGCCTTCCGTTGTGAATAATTCCTCACCAACTGCAAAGAAGTTCAGGAGCAGGGAAAGACCTTCCACTACGCGTGGTTTCTCTTGTCCATATTATTGGTGACTAGGGAATTGCCTAAGGACAATCAGTTCCCTCCTATTGAACAGGATTTTCCAGAGGCAGCAAAATACACGTTGCTCTGGGTGACGAAGGACACCAAAAGGATCCGCGAGACCAAGATTTTCTGGGTTCTCATGGAGGCGAGCGTCCGGATGTGGATCAACAAGAGGCCACGTCTATCCCCCACAGTGTATGACATTCTACGAAGCTTTGAAGACTTCAAGGCAGATATGCACAACGTCTACATTAAGGCGCATAAGGATTTGGCATAGAATAGGACCAAATTGTCATTCATCGTGTTTTATGATGCCATTTTCGTTGTGCTCGATGTTAGTGTCAGTATCTTCATCCCTCTGTCAGAGATCAAATTCTCTTGTTGCATTGCATCTTAGGTGACTCGCTTAGTCAGCTACATTCCAATAGGAGCATGGATCATCTGACGGTAGTGGCTTGCTATACATTTACCCTCATGTCCTTTACCTACTCACCCACGTTTATTCATCAAGATCATCTGCAGTCACTTTTGTCATTAAAATTTCAAGAGTCATTCTTTTAGGGTTTCACTATCATTAGGTCTAGGGTTTCAACAAATAGGTTTTCAAAATGTCCAATAACAGTCAGCAGGTACATGAGGAGGTTCTAGTACTAATAAATTTCATAAAAAATTGCTCAGAGATGTGTTTTTCCTCAAAACTCTGTTTTGAGGAAAAACAGAGTATTTTAGATTTTATTTTATTAATTCATGTATTTTCAGTTCTATTGTACGTAAAGCAGTTCAGAGGCAACCCTGGTTTCCTTCCCAAGCCTCAGTAGCTCCAATCCCCTGCAAAGAAGACAAAGCACAAGTCATTCGGTTCATCACAAGCGCAAATAAAGTCAAAAGCTCAAAAACAGAGTTAAAAAATAAAGTCATATTCCAAACTTTGTAAAAGTGGGTTTTTATGAATCAAATATTTAAAGCTCCTTGTATATAAATTATGTTTTCAATTCAAAATCTCATTTCATCCAACAAGAAGAATTGAAGCAAGGCAAGGCCGTGTTTGAGTCAAGGGAGAACATTGGTGAGGAAACCGTCTGAAGTCTGAGGCACGATGCACTGAGCAAGTGGCGCAGCGCATAGGAAAAATTTTGCCAGTTTGACCAAGTATACTCTGTTTTTCGCCTAGCTTTTGCCAGTTTGACTTTTTCACCTTCTTAATGTCAAATTTTTGATGTAATTTAATGTACATTGATGGATCATGATGTAAATATGTCAAAATTTTACTTATGGAGGTAGATTTATCTATTAAAAATTTGTTTGAAACTGAATGAATCAGTTCCCTTGTTTCTAGAGGCATGCTGTTCCACTGCCTAATTTCTAGTTCTCAATTTAGAATTAGTTGGAACAGCTCCTAAACATGTGAGCTCGACCCCTAGAGGCTAGGATGAGCTATGGTTTGTCTATATCTTATGTTTTTTCAGTCATTAGCATGGTTGGACTCTTGAGAAAGCAAGGAGATTCATTGTACACCCATATCAACATTTTGGCTAAGGAAGTGAGACCAGGGTTTGTAGCACTCTTTGGGATCCTTGTGGCATTTTTTTTGGTACAATGCTTTTCTTTGTAATTGTGAATTTACTTATGTGTGATGTATGACATTATCTATCTTGTTTCTTCCTAACTAAATCAAACAAGAGTGAAAGTAGAATCCATTGAAATTGCAGTGCTCTACTTGAGGTTTTCTTTAGTTTCTTGATGTTTTCAGCTGTTTGGAGAGGATCCATGGCTCCTCTTGCCCTCTTCAACTCCTCACCTATCTAATCCCTCCATCTCATTTTATTTGAAGTGCCAAAATCAGTTGCCTACCTTGCCCCATTGAGATCTCTGCAAGACTAAGCCTCATTCCCTGCACCCAAGATCTTCCTTTTGATTAGAGCCAACAAAACATCATTTTATTCAATCAAGCTCTTTGCACTTATAACTAGCCTAAGATCAGTAGTTATATCAGTCATCTCAAGCATTTATAGATTATATTTTGCTGAGATTGACCAGGAGAGATCCCTCTCCCAACCTAGTAGGGCTAGCTACCAAGTTAAGCGTGTTTTGATGTTGGCCCTGGATCCTACCTTTCTTAGCCTAAGGTAGATTTAGGCTCTAACAATCGACTCATGGCCACCCGAGTGGCGCGCCCTGGATCTAGCAGCATGAATAAGATTTCAGTACAAAAACAGAGTGATGCCACGAAGCTACTGGCTCAGCAGAAGCACAACGAGCAGTTGGTTGAGGAGGTTAGGGCTTTCCGTGAGGCAGCGAAGGCCACCGCAGAGAAGACCAAGGCCACCGAAAAATCAACAGCACCGGTGACAGGGGCCACCACGACGCAGGTGGAAGGAGGTCCGAACCTGACCACGGGATAGGGGACAGAGGACACGGCAGAAGGTGCGGACCCTAGCACGACATCTACACAATTGAAACGGTCGTGCGGTATGGAACGAATAGGCCCACGGAAGAAGACCAAGGCTTCCAAACTGGATGGTGAACCCATTACACTCATAGAGGGTGACCTATATGACACTGGCGACACAATTCACTAGGTCACTAGGGAAGCGCTCCAAGAAGCAATGATGGAGCAGCATATTGTGTTGGGGGTCCTCAGGGAGTAGCTCCAAGAACTTTAGGTGCAGCCCCCATAGGAGGGAACAGTAGCCGCCTACTGTGCCGCAAGTACATTAGCAACCGAGCAATTGCTGCGAGCCAAAATGGCTAACACTGTCGCACTGTCGGAAGGAGCACTGGCAATAGACAACACGGAGGATAGAGCCGCAGTGGGTTAGATCAAGGGACTTGGCCCAAACTGGCTGCCCTGCCGTGGGATATATTATACTAGCTACAGGATAGAGAAATAATAGAACTTTGTGCTAGGGAAGGATGCGCCATACAAGTGCTCAGTGAACAGTGAATCAACATTGAACAGCTTAGTCTACAACGTGATGAAGTGCTGGCACATAATCAACAGCTGGAGCAGATAGTAGAAGAAGCATGTCGTTGTGCTCCAGAGTTAGAAATTGCAACAGACCTACTAGTTGGAGTGCGAATTCATAGATTGGCTAGTGGATTCCATGAGGCAAAGGAGGAAGCAACGGGGATACATTTGGACCTCAACCTTCATATTTCCAAACTGTGATTAAAGGCGCAGTCATCCACGCCCCCATAAGTTAGGGAACATCGTGCTAACACTATCCAAAAGGGGCTGGAGGAAATAGAACAGGTAGTGCAGGACTTTACTATGATGTTGGAAGAATCCCTCATAGTCCTCACTTCCTTACAGGAGGACCCCACCATACAGCACCTGGAAATAGAAGTGCGGGAGCTGCAAGTGCAGTATGACATTGTGTGTAGAACGACATAGATAGTTGTCCTGACCCAGCGATTGGTGAAGCTACAACAAGTGAAGGCGTGGAAGGAACAAGTGGATGTCGCACGATAGAAAGAGGCAGTACTTAAAGCATGCGTCCAACCATGGATTGATGAGGCCTTCCGCATCACTGCCGATATCGAAGGAAAGCTCGCACAAATGAAGGTGATGCATGCCTTAAGACATGGATCTACTCCTGACAGTGAGCATTCGGTAGAAAGAATAGAGAAGATCCAGCAAATGACAGAACAGTGCACTGTGGACCTTCGCATAACACAAGCACAGTTGGAGGGGCTCCATGCAAAGATCGCCGCACTAGCAGATTGACTCGGGATGAGTCATGATGATTGTGTTGGGGGCCTGTTGGGCATGGGATCCCCCGCAGCAGGTTTTGGGGCTCAAAGCCCAAGTTTTGGTCAAAGATGGTGTAGAACTCCGTGAAGTACGAGCGCAGAGTGTGAATTGGATAATGAAGTCATAGGGTTGTCCACCTTAGGAATTGTAATTTAATGTAAAGTTGTGTCGGCCCACCCATGGTCTGTGGACCATGGGATTGTATATATAGAGCAAGGCTCTAAATTGTAAAGTCGGCTAAGCTAAGTAGAGATATAGAATAGCAAAGGCATGGTAAGAGCGTAGAGTGAAATTTGAAGAGTATTGGGTCATAGTAGTAGGAAGTGGCTCTACAGCTGAGTGCGTAGAGGCCTAGTAGAGTCTGCAGTTGAGTACGCGAACCCCTACAGCTGAGTGCGCAGGGCGGAGTTGGGTTTGTACTTGGGATTGAAAGCTAATAAAGAGAATTTTATTCTATTCATCTATTCTTGAATCCATATTTTGATGTTATGCATTACTTTTACTCTGTTATTTACTACGTGCAATTGATAAATGCATGTATGAATGCTTATATGTGAATTTAATTTAAGTAATCAGCTATCAAAAGGCTAATTAAGGAAGACTTTGGTAAATAACAGGGTGCCCGCAGGTGTGCGTAGCACAGTAAGTGTGAAGGTTGGACCACGTACCAATCACCACATATCAGACATCCCCAGGGTACAAAACCGGGTTCTAGCACCCTCCCATACTACTTTGGGTGGGACCTTAGTCCGCGCTCCGCGCACTGTTGCCGAAAGGGCTAGTAGAACTGGGATTTTCTTGGCTAACTCACTTCCGAACCTAGGTCAGGCCCCGCTATGCCAAAAAGCGTATAGATCTACAAATACTTAACTATAACTTAATTGTAATTCCATACTTCAAACATACCCAGATCATCGCATATAAAGGATAAAACGTGTGTTAGCAATCAAATCTAGCCTGTCCATTATTAGATCACATAATGATCTCGATCCATCATTAGATCTCATCCATCATCAAACACTTAGGTGCATACTTAGTTTAGATCAAGAAAATCATAAAAAACCCATAACATGCATATTTTCTTTTGATCTAACACTTCATAAGATATTCATTACTTGTGCACTTAGCCCTTTGATCTTCTCCTCCTTATTTACTTAGATCCTTTGTTAATACTTTGGACCAAAACCACTTAGGACCAATACCTTAGACCAAATACCTAGGGTCAATACCTTGGACCAAATACCTCGGACCAAATACCTTGGAGCAAAATACCTTGGACCAAATACCTCGGACCAAAATCTTGGTTTTCCAACATGTACGCGCTTTTCCTCTTGTGGGATTGCGTGTATACGTATACGCTCTTTTGTTCTATGGACCAGCGTGTATACACTGCTTTGTCTAATTAGACTTGCGTATACTTCTTAAACTACTTTACATCAACCTTTTCCTTTACCTTCTTTATTTAGATCAGTAGACCTTAGTTCCATCTTCCTGTTCTTTTGTACCATTGCCCTATAACCTCTGAATATACCCGTTGTACTGTGAGTTGCCTTTTATCAAAAATAAATTGACCTGTGAGTGAGTTTCCATCAAGGACAACACTTGTATCATAAAGCCAACAATCTCCCCCTTTGGACTTGATGACAACCATGATGGTGTTGATTTCTAAAAGCTATAGAAACTGTTAGAGATAACAAGCAACACCAAAATTCTCTCCCCATTTGACATCAAGGGAAAAAGGGAAAAATAGGATACTCTTCATATCTGAACAGCTGAATATGATCATGCTCCCCCTAGGCACATGCTGAATTCTCTTATTAAACTCCCTCTTTGTGCATGTTCTGATATCATTGTACATGTTGTGATGCACTAACCGTCCATGCTCCCCCTGAGCACATGTAGAGTCTGCAAAAATATTTTCCAAAAGAATAACATGACTCTATAACTCAACTATGTGAGTTTGACCTTCCTATCACCAATGACTCATACATACATCAATCTCCCAATCAAGTGGGGAGATACCAAATTTGATTCATCCACCCAACCAAGTGGGGTTATACCAATTGTTTATACATGAAAGAAATACAATAAATATTACATCATCCATCCCATGCAAAGGAAGATACAAATTACATCATTTTTCCAATATGACTCATTCAAATGTATGAGAAGTCATATCACACCCTAGACTTTTACATGACTTAAGCAACAAATGGTATAAATATCTGAAGCCATAGCTGGACTCAACAACCACAATGCCAACAATGTAGAATGTGTGTGAAGGCTAATGCTCCCCCTCAACCTATGCCACCCACTGTTTTTCCTATCAGAAAAACATATACGCTTCTTCAACCACAGAAACCCGTGTGTATACGCAACTATACTTCATGAAAACCGCGTATAATAACCTTCCTTTGAAAAATTGGATTTAACAGCATGATGATGCAACAACTACTCCCAGATTTTGTCTGAGATATTCAAATGTTTCTCTGGGCAGTGATTTAGTGAACATATCAACAACCTATTCTTTGGAGGGGACATACTCCAATTTGACCTTTTGTTCAAGCATTTGTTCTCGTAGAAAATGGTACTTGATGGGTATGTGCTTGGTCTTGGAGTGCATGACTAGATTCTTTGAAATACTGATGGCACTTGTATTATCACATAGAATGGATATGGGTGGAGTACATGTGATTTGAATGTCTTACAAAGTTTGCGTCATCCAAAGTAGTTCTATGCAACAAGATGCAACAGCCACATATTCTACTTCAGTTGTAGATAAAGCAATTGAACTTTGATTCTTGCTGAACCAAGACACTAATCGGGAACCCATATAGAATGCACCACCATTAGTGCTTTTTCTATCATCAATACTTCCTACCCAATTTGCATTTGTATATGCATGAAGAGTAAGATCTGCATCTATAGGATACCATAGTCCAAATTCATGAGTTCCTTGAAGATATTTGAAAATTCTTTTGACTGCCTGAAGGTGTGATTCCTTTGGATTTGTTTGGAATCTTCCAACTATTCCTACTACATGCATGATGTCAGGTCGGGTACCTGTTAGATAAAACAGACTACCAATCATGGATCTGTAATTTGGTTGACGTACTGCTGCTGATTCATCATTTGAGCTGAGACTGCATCGTGTTACCATTGGAGTACATGCAGGTTTAGAATCTTCCATTCAGTACTTTTTGAAGATTTGCTTGAGATATTTGGTTTGTGAAAGAAAAATACAATCTTTAGTTTTCTAAACTTGTAGACCAAGAGAATAGGTAAGCTCACCAAACAAGGACATTTCAACTTCTTGCTGCATTACTGAAGCAAAATTCTGACTCATGGATTCTTCATTGCTACCAAAAATGATATCATCAACGTAAACAATAATAATTAGCAATTTATCATTTTCAATATTTGTATATAAATTGCTATCTGCAGAACCTTTTGTAAAACCTTGGTGGTGTAGATATTTGTCAAGGCGGTAATACCAAGCCCTTGGAGCCTGTTTCGGACCATAGAGAGCCTTTTTAAGTCTACATACAACTTTTGCATCATTTCCAAGAATTAATCATTCTGGTTGTTCAATATAAATTTCTTCTTCTAAATCTCCATTAAGGAACGCTGATTTTACATCCATTTGGTATACTTTGAATTTCCAAAAACTGGAAAGAGCAAGAAACATTCTTATGGCTTCAAGTCTGGCAACAGGTGCAAAAGTTTCTTCAAAATCTATACCTTCTTATTGAGCATACCCTTTACAAACAATTCTAGCCTTGTTTCTAATGACTTCTCCATTTTCATTCAGCTTGTTCTTGAATATCCATTTAGTTCCTATAATATTTTTATCATGAAGTCTAGGAACTAATTCCCAAGTGTCATTTTTTTCAATTTTCTCAAGTTCTTCATCCATGGCCTTGACCCAACATTCATCTTTGCATGCTTCATTTACATTTTTAGGTTCGGTGGAGGATAGTAATGCTATATAGCTTGAGGTCCCTGTAATAGTTCTTCTTGTTTGTACACCAACCTCCCTTTCTCCTAAAATTTGAGTTTCTAGATGATTTTTCTGAACATACCTGGATGAAGTCTTTTCTTCTACCATTATATCTTCTTCTGGTGCTTCATTGGTTTCTTCTTCAATATAATTTTGATTTGATGTGGGAAAGTAATCCCCATCTTCCTCATTGTCATAATCTTTTGTTGATTTTATCTGTTTTGGATTTCTGCATGCTTCATCAACTACAACATCAATGCTTTCAACAATTTTCCCAAGTCTTTTATTATAACATTTATATCCTTTACTTCTAGAAGAATAACCAAGAAAAATCCCTTCATCTGCTCTGGGTTCAAACTTACCAAGTTTTTCATCAGTCCTTTTGATAAAACATTTGCTTCCAAAAACTTTAAAGTATTTTACAATAGGATTCTTACCATACCAAAGTTCCGGTGGAGTTTGAGTGCTATTTACCCGAACATTTGCTTTGTTGAGAATAGTCATGACAACAAATGTAGCTTCACCCTAGAAGGTTGCAAGAGTTCTAGATTCATCTAGCATAGATCAAGCCATTTATTGAACTGTTCTGTTCATCCTTTCTACCACACCATTTTGCTGAGGATTTCTTGTGGTGGAGAATTGCCTTTTTATTCCATGTTGCTCACAAAAGTCAAAGAATTCATCCGATATAAATTCCCCTCCTCGATCAGATTTGAGGCATTTGATTTTTCAATCTAATTCATTTTCAACCAAAGATTTGAAGGCTTGGAACTTTTCAAATGCTTCATATTTATGCTTTAGAAGACCTATCCAACACATTTTGGAAAAATCATCAATGAACAAAATAAAGTATTCTCCTCCACGAGGTGACTTTTTCCTTGTTGGTCCACATAAATCAGTATGGATAAGTTCAAGAGGCTTACTAGCTGACCCTTCTTTTTCCATTAAGTGAACTCTGGTTTGCTTACCAATTTGACATGGTTTGCATATTGTATTTTCTAGGATGCTGATATCTGGAAGATCACAAACAACCTTGAGTCTACATGCTTTTCTTATTTGAGAAAAGCTTAGATGTCCTAATCTTCTATGCCACAGCCAGTTTTCATCATTCTTAGATAGCACTATTTTTTTCCTCCTTTGAGTATGTATAAGTTGTTTGGAGTTCTTGTACCTTTGATCATGGTCTCTCCTGTATCAAGCTCACAAACAACACATCCATTTGATCGAAACACCACTTCATTTCCTTGATCACACGTTTGACTGACACTCAACAGGTTATGCTTTAAACCATCTACACACATAACATTTCCATCTTTAACCTTTTCTTTTAAGAAAAAAGAACCTTTACTTTTTATGACAAGTGGAGTGTCATTTCCAAATGAGACATTCTTTTCCTTTTCTAAGGCATTATATGAGTGAAGTTTCTCTTTGTCACCTGTCATATGTTTGGAGCATCCACTGTCGATGTAACACTGATTTTCCTGTCCTTTTGCATATAAGGCTATACCACATCTTTCTGTTTGAGATTCTTTTCTTATCCATATCTTGGGATTTAATGGTGTTTTCTTATTTTTAGGTGTTTGCCGAAATTTGCTCTTGCATTCAAATTCTTCATTACCAAAGTTGTTACAAATTGAGCATTCTATTTCATTTTCAAGAGGAGAAAAGTTATTATAGGAACTTCTCTTGATCCCTGTTACATTCCTTTGATTTTGTGCTTCTCTAGTCATGATGGTTTTGTAAGAAACACATTGAGTAGGTTTTTGCCCAGAATTATGACATGAAAAACATTTCCCATTAAAGAAGTTTCTATGACTATCGAATCTATTTACCTGTTGATTGTAGTTTCTATTGATATTCATCTTTGGAGAAAATTAAGTATGATTTTCCTAAGGTTGGTTGTGGCTTCTATTGATATTCATCCTTGGAACAAATTGAGTATGATTTACCTGGTGATCAGCTTTATGCCTTTGCTAACGATTGTCATATTGTTCACTGGTCTTTGTTGCATCAAGATAGCTTTTGGTGGAGGTTGACGACTTCTGTGATTGAGATGCTTCTTCAATATATCCAAGACTTGTCTTTATTAGAGGAGAATGCTAAAATTTGATAATTTCATTTAAAGTTTCTAATCCTTTAGCAAATCTAAGATTGAGAGATTTTGTTTTCTCAAGATCTTTTCTTAGACCCACAATTTCACATTCTAGTTTTTCATTGTGTTTTTCTTTTTCAGCAAGTTGGTATGTCAAGGTATCTATGATCATATTCTTTTCTTCTAAACATATTTTGAGTTTAGAGATTTCTTCATGAAAGTTTTCCTCTTCTAAAGCATCCCAAAAATCATCATTTTCATAAGCCATGAGAAGTCTATAATCATCACTATTAGATAAACCATCACTATCCTCTTCTAAACTATCCCAAAAATCATCGCTATCATAAGCCATGAGAAGTCTATAATCTTGACCAGTTTCATCTTCATCACTATTAGATAAACCATCACTATCTTCATGAGTATAGTAATTCCTTCTATTCACAACTTGTTTCCTATTCCATTTTGCATATTCCTTTCCTTTTTCATATTTATCTTTATGAGGACATCTAGCAGCATAATGACCGACTCTACCACAATCAAAGCATTTGAAAGGTAGCTTACCTCTAAACCTTCCATAACCCTATCGAAGCTTCTAGAAAACATTTATCTCATCTTCTTCATCTGAAATGTGTCCTAATTCATTGTGTTCTTCCTTTTCTTTTCCTTTTGCTGAAGCTTTAAATGCGGCTTCTCTCATATCTGATGGGCCTCCTTTTCTCATCTCAAAATAAGTTAGGATTACGTGAAGTGTCATAGTGATATTTTTCAGATCCTGTTTTTCTTTTATGGTAGACACTTTTGATTCAAATTTAGTAGACAAGGATCTCAAAATTTTCTCAACTAAGGTAACTTTCTTTATTTCTTCACCCAAATTCTTTATACAATTAACAACCTCATCTATACGTAAGAATTAACTAGCTATATTCTCATCAGTATGCATCTTAAGAGTTTCATACTAAATTCTGAGAGTTTGAAGCTTAACATGTTTTACCTGAGAGTCTCCTTCGTAGCTCTGAATGATTTTGTCCCATATCTTTTTGGTTGATTTGAGCTACATGACTTTGAAAAACTCTGATTATGACAAACTTCCCATTAAAGTATTGACAGCTTTGGCATTCGTTTCATATTTCTTTTTACCTACCATGTTTGTAGGAATTGCTATTGGAAATGTATATCCTCCTTCCATAATTTCCTAGACATCTGTTCCAAGAGATTGTAGATAGGCTATGGTTCTTATTTTACAATAAACAAAGTTTATCCCATTGAAGTTTGGTGGTCTAATGGATCCCATGCTTTCTGATTATTCATCTTGATGGATCTTCCTTTAAGCGATCAAGCTTCTTTTGAAGGACCTTGTTGGTTTGTTGGGGCCTGACCTAGGTTCAGAGGTGATTTAGCCAAACAAATCCCGGTACTACTGGCCCTTTCGGCAACGGTCCGTGGAGCACAGACTGAGGTCTCACCTGAAGTAGTATGGGAGGGTGCTAGAACTAGGTTTCTGCACCTTGGAGATGTCTAATGAGTTCAAGTGGTTTGTGGTTCGATCTTGCACGCACGTTGCTACGCGCACTTACCTGTACCTTTTAGCTCGAGATGTTGCCTTCACACAGCCCTACTCAGGGGCCGAACACTGTTATACCCAAGTCCTTACTAGTATTCCATTGTTAGTTGATTAAATTAGCCTACTTGTATGCATTAAAGTATACTTAGCAATATAAATCATTCATACAGGTACGGGGAGTATTAATAAACAATATATTTTCAATTTATATCAAACATGTAATAACACAAGAACAAATACACATAATTAAGATAAAACTTCTCTTTATTATTTTCTTCCTTAGTTACAGACTCGACTCCACCATGGGCACTCAGCTGCAGGGGTCTGCACACTCAGCTTCAGACTACTAGGCCTTTGCACACTCAGCTGCAGAGCCTTCTCCTACTCTATGACCCAAGACACACTTAGACACTGAGACTCTTGCTCTTCACTTCTACTTCACTATCTATTACTTAGTTCTCTTTTACACTTAGAGCCTCACTCTATTTATACAATCCCATGGTCCGCATACCATGGGTAGGCCAAAATTACATTATAAGACTAGGGCGGACAACCCTGTGACTCTATCATACATTTCACGCTCTGCGCCCGCAATTCATGGAGTCTTTACAAAAATATCGAGTCAAAACTTGGGCTTTGAGCCCCAAAACATGACTTGGTGGGATTCCATGCCCAACAGGCCCCCAACACAAACATCGTGACTCGCCCTCGAGTCACTCGGTCAGTACGGTGATCTTGGCATGGAGTCCCTCCAACTGTTTTTGAACTGTGATGAGGTTCGCAGTGCATTGAGCTGCTGCTTGTTGTATCTACTACATCTGATGTTCTGAGACCTCTGTGTCTAAATAGTTTCCATACATTTGTACCAGTATCTGATGCATATGTTTATAGTCCTGCGCCTTTGTCCGGTTCCTCGGAGCATGAAGTCTGTGCTTCGGTTGGCTAGTCAGATAGTCGGCCCACCCGTGTAGGGCTTCAAGCAGCTACCATTCACTTTGCCTGGGAAGGGTTCTGCATTTAGTTTGACTAGCTGGACCGTGCCTCCGTCTGTGACCTCCTTAACCATGTATGGTCCCAGCCAATGCATTTTGAATTTTCTTGGAAATTTTTCAAACTTACTATCATACAGCAGAACTAAGTCATTTGCCTTGAAGGTGCACAACTTAATATGGCGACCGTGCCAGGCCTTTTAACGTTGCTTTTGTACATGCCGATGAAAACTAGCCAACAACTATTCCTCCTCAAGTTCTTTCAATTGCGCAAGCCTTTCCTCGAGAGCTTCATGGTCTGTCATCCATGTGAGCACTGCTATGCGCAGACTAGGTACGATATATTCCATTGGCATGACAACTTCCACACCATAAACTAACCGAAAAGGTGTTTGTCCCATCAGTTTCTTGCACATTGTTCTGTAAGCCCATAGCACTGCAAGTACGCACAGGTCCCAATTGCTTCGCTGCACATTGCACACTTTAGTCAGCGCAGTCTCTAGTATCTTGTTGAATGCTTCTACAGTCCCATTGGCTTCTGGGTGATACGGTGTACTTTTCTGATGATACACTCGGAACTCTTTTGTGAGCGCGCTAATGGTTTCATTCAGGAAATGTGTTCCATGATCACTCATTAAGATTTTCGGATAGCCAAATCAGGTCAACACATTTTCAAACAAAAACTTCACAGCCATAGCGGTCGTGTAGTCTTTGACTAGTTGTGCTTCCACCTATCGTGTCAGGTACTCCGTCACGGTGATGATGTAGTGTGCGCCCGTCTTTCCCTAAGGTTTGATAGGCCCCACAAAGGCAATTTCCCATTTCTTGAATAGTTGTAGTGTCATTTTTGGATTCAAAGACATCTTGTCCCTCTACGATGGTTTTCTAGTCCTTTGACATATATCGCAGGCCTTATAGTGTGCTTTTGAATCCTGATGAAGGGTTGGCCGCCGCCACAACCCTGAATGAAGAATCTTTTGTGTGGTCACTTGTCCTACATAGTGTCCTCTTGCAGTGCCCCCATGTGCTTCCATGAGGATCTGACTTCATTCAAATTCAAGTACATATCTTCGCAATATCTCATCATTTCCCATTTTGTATAGGTGCCCCACAATGACAGAAAAATCTGTTGCGTGCACCACCAATTCCTTCTTTTGTTGGATGGAGTATTCCTTCAACACAGTCCCTGTTGTTAGAAAGTCGATTATATCTTCGAAGTTAATGTCCGTGACGCGCACAACAAATAGCTGTGTGTCAGGTAATCCTTCCTCCAAACTAGTAGGTTCCTCGCCCATCTCAATACACGACAAGTGATTCGGTCCTACATTTAGGCATCTAGGTTTGACCACAACCTCAAAGTCATATTCTTGGAACAATAAGAGCGGCTACATATGCACCCCCCCAACACAGGCTTACTGACCAACTATTTTAGCGTGGAATGGTCTGTATACATCTTAAAATTTTCTCCTAACAAATAGTGCCAGTATTTTTGGAGCACGTACACCATTGCCAACCCCTCGCACTTGGTTGTGGAATAGTTCTTCTTGGCTTTGGACAGTCTACGACTTGCAAAGACGATAGGATGATCCAAGCCCTCTCCGCCCTCTTCTATGAGCACTGCTCCTAGTGCAATACACGACGCATCAACATGGACATGAAACTCCACATCCCATTTTGGGAAGACCAGGATTGGAGTGGAGGCCAATTTCCCCTTTAGGACATCCAAGCTCTTCATGCAATCATCATTCCAACATAATGTGACATCCTTTTTCAATAGATTTTCCATTGGCGCGATGATTTGGGCATAGCTTTTGATGAACTTCCTGTAGTACCCTGTGTGTCCCAAGGTAGCGCGCAACTGTTTAACACTTCACGGTGCTTCCAAATTTAGAATCACTGCAATCTCTACGGGGTCCACCATCAGTCCCTGTTTGTAGACCACATGTCCCAACTAGTTCCCAAAGGGAACGAGGAATGTGAAATTCTTAAGGTTCAGCGCAATCTAGTGTCGTCGGAAAGTATCCAGCATCAAGCATAAGCTTGCTACGTGGTGCTTAACCAATCCAAAGACAGTCTAATCATCTAGATAGACCTCCAGGAACTTGTGGAGGTATTCCTTGAATGCAGCAACAATGATGTGCAAAAATATGGCTAGCACGTTCTTCAACCCAAATGGCATAATGGTGTATTAAAAGCAGCCCCACTCTATTGTGAAGGTCATCTTGCTCTTGTCTTCCGGCACAATTTTGATCTATTGGTGCCCTAAGAACCCATCCATGAACGAGTATGATTCTTGTCTACCAACATTTTCCAATACTTCATCTGTGAACGGTGTCAGGAATGGGTCGTGTACACAGGCATCATTCAGCGTCCTGAGGTCAACGCATATTCTTATTTCTCCCTTTTTCTTTTTCTCTTGCACTACCATAGGGCTTACCCAGTCAGATTCTTCCACTGGCTCAATAATTCCAACTGCAAGAATTTTGTCTAATTCTATGCAGACCTTTTCCTTATACTTCGGATTCAAACTATAAGGCCTCTACTTGACTGGCTTCATGCCATGTTTTAGGGTGATCTTCATCATCCCTAAGTTGCCAACGATCCCTTTTAAGTCCGTAATCTTGGTCAGTAATAAGTCTTGGTACTCTCAGAGTAACTCAATGACCTTATCCACCGTGGCATCATCCCAATAGTCACCTAGCATTGCATACTTTGGTTCCACCTCCATCCCAAAGTTTACCTGCTTCGCTTTTAGTGGCGCGGTGATGTCAGGATCTTCAATCAATGGTCCTCGAACCTCGCAACAACCTTCAGTTTCTGGAATGTTAATTTTCCATAGATCCTGATTTTCCTCCTCAATATTTACATTGTAACACTCCAGTGTGCAGCTCAGCTGGGTCCCCCATTCCGACTGAAGCACTTCCATTGGCTCTTTGGGTATTTTGAAGATAACTGCTTTTATTGCTTGTATTGCATCATCAACATTATCCCACCAATGATCTTCAAATGTGAAGGTTAACAAGAATCCTTCGCGCAAGATATCCCATTCGCTCGTGCCATGGCAGAGTTCCATCTTAGTATACCAATTCATGGGTATGATATCCAGGGAATGACAGAACATATGCACCTATTCAGGTTTTGGTTCTCCTCCGTAGACCTTAGTCCATTTCGCGAGGTGTGCACGTGGATCATCTCGTCCGTCATACTTTTCTGTTAGCCACATCTGTGGTTTCCCAAATTGTAAGCACATCATCCTTTTGCATCCCAGTCAGTCCTTAAAATTTCACTAGTGCATACCCCACCACCTTGCGGGAGTAGCACGCAATACCCATTTCAAAGCATCGAACCACTACTATTCTAGCACCTCTATTTCAAATTTGTTCAAGAAATCATCCACCTCGCTCAACCCATCATACATAGGCAAATCTCTTACCTCTGTTGTCACGCAGCACAGTGATCTTACCATCATGTTGCAATTGAGTGTGGTTACCTCATGTAACTGATTCTTCCATCGTTCTATTTCCTCATCCGAATCTAATGTGCAGGAGCTTTCGCGCACCCACAAAATCCTTCCATCCATTGTTGGATTCACCTAGTCCCACTCCCACGTTGTTATCTTGTAGATACAGTCACTCTCGTTGTCATGCACTGGCTTTGTGTAGCGCAATCCTTCCGTAGGGTCTAAAGGTACCACTACATGTAGCGATTTTTTCTCAAAAATCATCTTGCACTTCTTTAGATTTATCACTCCATGTTAGTGGCCCAATCTATTCCTAGTAGCACGAGACAATGATTTCTATCATCGATAATCTCTATCACTTCGAAATCTGCAAGCATGCTTGCACCTTCGTTATCTACCGTTATTCCTAGCAATATTCCCATCGATAGGATCTTTTGCTGGTTCACCATTCGCAATTGAATAAGAGACCATTGCAACGCGGGCCCGCCCATGCGCTCCCATGTATGCTTTGGTAGGACATTCGCATCTGATCCTAGATCTAGAATCACTTGATCCATTTCATATTCCTCGATTTGCACAATCAATCTCATCTCCCTTCCTATTCGTGTTGTGTGGTTCCCGAGCTTCCGGACTATGCGCAGTTCTCCTGACCCAGCATACCTAGTGATGAGTTCTTGTGGTCCCTTTATAGCCTTGCTGTCACCAACAGTTTCATGCATGTATCCAAAAGAGTAGTAAGCATTGATGGGTCCATCTCCAGTTCTAATTTGTCTTTACTACATGAAGTGGAGGCCTCCATGAAGCTCTTCTTAGCTTCCATGAATGTCTCCTTCGCGCTCTCCAAATCAAACTCTAGTTCCTTTGTTGGAGCCTTGTGAACCCAAGCACTCCCTTCAGGATGCTTTCCCTTGTCATCTCTTGTTGTGATACTGCTTCGGAGCATGATGTTTACATTTGGGTCCTCTTCACGCGACTCAGACCTCATCATTTGTAGGTTCTAAGTTGGTGGAGGTTGGAGTGTTCCTTTATCACGCAACCTCGCTATCAGTGTGGGGCAGTCCTCTGTCCCATGTTCAAACTAGGTACAATATAAACATGATTCTCTCATCGGATTTGTAAAATCATGGGAATAATGTCCTAGTCCTCCACAATTGTAACAAAACAGTTGTCCACGACCCCTTCCTGGTCCCATTCCACCTTGACCTCGTTCGTGCCCCTGAAATCCAGTGCGTGTCATTCCTGCATTTTGATTGAGGGCTCATGTTTCGGTCTGGACTCTGTAGGAGGATTTTGATCCATCATCAGTTCATAACTTCTATAGGTGCACTAATCATGGGCTATTGATCTACAGAAATTACAGAACAACTACGGTGATGTCTGCGTATACTTCTGTAATAGGTAGCAGTTATCTCTAGCACACTTCCCTCTTATCTGACAAATCACACACCATAATGCAGGCACCGCACTTGGTCCTACTTGTGCCTCTGGTCTTAATGGAATTGGTCCTTCTCCCACTAGGTAGTTCACGAAAACTGGACAATGGTCCTTGTCATGTCCCTGGTCTTTGCACTTTATGCACCATACCTCCTTGCGCGCTTCTGGGTGAGTTGTCTTGTCCTGTTTCAAACTCTACATCTCTAGACACAGGTTTTTCGACTGCGCATGGATCTGTTTGACTCCCAGACTAGGATCCTGTATTGGGGTCTTGTGCAGTCTCATCGCAATCTCCAAGGATTCAACCTGGGTGGATAACTTTTGTTGTGACAGCGCGGTCCTTAGATGCAACGTTAGTGACGCTACAAACCATGCGTGGTGTTGCCCATCTGTCAAGGTCATGTTGGCTTCATGAATCATACCCTTCAATCTCTAATCCAGCTCCTGGGGGGTCTCGCCTGGAAGCATTGTGATTTCCTTAAACTCGATAATCAATTGTGTCTCTGATTTTTGTTTGCTAAATTCCCTGTTTAGCGCGGAATGGATATTCATGATCCTTGCGTTTGGATTGTCATTAGAATTCTTAATGTACCACATCAGTGCACAATCTTGCAATGTGCTTACTAGTGTTGCCTTCTTTATGTTGTCATCCATGACTCCTTGCGCTTCCCATATAGCTCTTACCATGAACCAAAATTTGTCCCGATCTTCGTTCCCTACCTCTTTCAACACCAGCAACTTTATTGCGCTCGCCATATTGAACAGTGGTGGTGGCAGAGGTGGTGTGGGCGGAGATGGGGGTAAAGAGGGTGAAACTGGTGGTGGTGTAGGTGGGGTTGGTATGTGCGAAATTCACTGTCTTATCATACTAATCACACTTCTTGGTGAAACTTTCACGAGCTCTTCCTCGCTTTCTTGCCGAGATGAAATCAAGGGGCTAGTTTCTATCTTTGCACTACCTTTGTTTCTATATATCCTCCCACTTCGTGTAGCCCCAAACATAAATTTATCCACATAACCCGCTTTTAACACAGTAGCATTTTAATTCAAGTGCTCAAAGATTTAACGTACTTACCTCACGGTCCTTTGAGCAAGCATCCTTCCGCTTCGCTGTAGATGACTGAAGTATCTACCACGAACTCGATGATAAACCCTCTTATAATTCGATCGAGCCAATGGTCCACAGAGCGCGTGATCTTATCTTCTGATGCTTCTAGTCTGTGTACCAACTCTGGAGTCCACACAATAGGTTTGTCAAGCCTGCACCTTCCTTGACTATCTGCTAGCTTCGCGATCCACTCGTATAACTCAGAGGGAAAGGATGCAAAGAAAATTTCATGGATTTCTATGTATAAGTAGTGCTCTAACCATCATTCCTTCAATACTTGCAGATTCCTATTTCCCTGCGCCACGAACTCGTGAATCTTTCTATCCAACCGCTCTTCAATTTCTTTCTTTGTTAGATTCTAGTGACACGACATTAGACATCTCTTATGTGGATCCCAGTCCCAGAAATAGAACCATTTGTTGGCTTGTTGGGGCTTGACCCAGGTTCATAAGTGATTTAGCCAAACAAATCCTGATACTACTGGCCCATTAGGCAACAGTCCACGGAGCGCATACTGAGCTCTCACTCAAAGTAGTATGGTAGGGTGCTAGAACCAGGCTTCTGCACCCTGGATATGTCTGATAAGTTCAAGTGGTCTACGGTTCGACCCTACGCACACGTCGCTACGCGCACTTACTCGTACCTCGCAGCCTGAGATGTTGCCTTCGCACAGCCCTACTTGGGGGTTGAACATTGTTATTACCCAAGTCCTTACTAGTATTCCACTGTTAGTTAATTTACTTAGCCCACTTGTATGCGTTAAAGTATACTTAACAATATAAATCATTCATACAGGTGCGTGGAGTAAATAAACAATATATTTTCAATTTATATCAAACATGTAATAACCTAAGAACAGATACACAGAATTAAGATAAAACTTCTCTTTATTATTTTCTTCCTCGGTTACAGACTCGACTCCACCCTGCGCACTCAGCTGCAAGGGTCCGCGCACTCAGCTGTGGACTACTAGGCCTCTGTGCACTTAGCTGTAGAGCCTTCTCCTACTCTACGACCCAAGACACACTTAGACACTTAAACTCTTGCTCTTCGCTTCTACTTCGCTATCTATTACTTAGTTCTCTTTTACACTTAGATCCTCACTTTATTTATACAATCCCATAGTTCGTGGACCATGGGTAGGCCGACATTACATTACAAGACTAGGGCGAACAACCCGGTGACTCTATCACACATTTCGCGCTCCATGCTCGCAATTTTCGGAGTCTTTACAACAATATCGAGTCAAAACTTGGAATTTGAGCCCCAAAACATGCCTTGGGGGAATTCCATGCCCAATAGGTGAACCATTTGTTGGCTTGTTGGGGCCTGACCCAGATACAGAGGTGATTTATCCAAACACATCCTGGTACTACTAGCCCTTTCGGCAACAGTCTGCGGAGCGCTGACTGAGGTCTCACCTGACGTAGTATGGGAGGGTGCTAGAACCAGGTTTCCACACCTTGGAGATGTCTGATGAGTTCAAGTGGTCCGCAGTTCAATCCTGCGCGCACATCGCTACACACGCTTACTCGTACCTCGCAGCCTAAGATGCTACCTTCGCAGCCCTACTCGGGGGCCGAATGTTGTTATTACCCAAGTCCTTACTAGTATTCCATTGTTAGTTGATTAACTTAGCCTGCTTGTATGCGTTAAAGTATACTTAGCAATATAAATCATTCATACATGTCCGCGGAGTAAATAAACAATATATTTTCAATTTATATCAAACATGTAATAACCCAAGAACATATACACAAAATTAAGATAAAACTTCTCTTTTTTATTTTCTTCCTCGGTTACAAACTCGACTCCACCCTGTGCACTCAGCTACAAGGGTCCACGCACTCAGCTGCGGACTACTAGGCCTCTGCGCACTCAGCTACATAGCCTTCTCCTACTCTACGACCCAAGACACACTTAGACACTTAAAATATTGCTCTTCGCTTCTACTTCACTACCTATTACTTAGTTCTCTTTTACACTTAGAGCCTCGCTCTATTTATACAATCCCATGGTCTGCGTACCATGGTAGGCTGACATTACATTACAAGACTAGGGTGCACAACCCTGTGACTCTATCATACATTTTGCGCTCCGCACCCACAATTCATGGAGTCTTTACAACAATATCGGGTCAAAACTTAGGCTTTGAGCCCAAAAACATGCCTTGGGGGGATTCCATGTCCAATAGACCTACTCTGATACCAATTGTTGGAAATAATACTAAGAGGCGGGTGAATCAATATTATCATATCAATAATTTTATTTCTTAAATAGATTTATATACGTTACTTCAGTGAAGTGAACTAGCATGTACACGTAGTTATGATTAGAGAAACCAACGTATATCCAGAGAACTTATGATTTAGACAATTTATCATGTGTTGATCTCAAACCAGTACATCAGTAACTTATTAGACAGTGTAGTACAGTAACTTATTAGACAGTGCAGTAAAAGTATAATAAAGCATCACACATAAGCAACACACATGAACACCGAGATTTAAGGTGGAAACCCAATGTGGGTGAAAACCACCTACTGTTGTCGCCTCTGTCTTCTTTTAATAATAATAAAATTTGTTTACAATATTTTATTGGTGCAGACTCATACCAGTACGTAGGCTTCTACTTGCAGAAGGTTACAACCTTCTCTCGTTCTCTAGCTTCTAATGGAATGGAGCTACAACCCCCTAGCTCTTGTACTAGCCAATATGTTTACTAGCCTACAGAAAACTCCACTCTTTCACCAGGGACCACGTTTCATGAATTTTCAGACTGGATGCTCCTGGCACATATCAAGACATATGTAGACCTTGATGCATTAATAACCCATCAGAAATTTAGAAACTCAAACTCCATCAATCAACATGTAGTTAATCTGAAACAATCAGATCATTGTCACTAGAACACTATGCTAAACCCATAAACCTGCTTCATCATTCAGAACCAGCTGTAATGTCAGAAACCATGCATCGGACTGTATATGCTACTTGGTTGAACCCAAATTGCATTTATACGCTACTTCCATTAATCAAACTTGCGTATACCTCCAAAGTTACTGCAAACATAAAATTTTGAATCAAGTTTGTACCAACCAGCAATATACTGAAAATCTACAGAGCTTTACACAGGTAGAAACATAGATCACTTCTTCTCACTTATACAATCAATCTAACAAATATCAAACTCCTCATTCATTCAGTTTTACATTCATATCTAAGAAGACTTCATTGACAGGCAACAATAAAACAACAATACTAATCTAATAGATCAGTCATCCTTGAACATCAAGATTTTATTTTGCATACACTACTTGGAAGAGTTGAACCAGTGTGTATATGCACCTTCACCAAAGCGAACCAATGTACAGATTTACAAACACTTACCTATAACTTCGTTGTAATTCCATACTTCAGACATACCCAAATCATCACATATAAAGTATAAAACGTGTGTTAGCAATCAGATCTAGCCTATCCATTATTAGATCACATAATGATAAGTCATTATGATCTGGATCCAACATTAGATCTCATCCATCATCAAACACTTAGGTGCGTACTTAGTTCAGATCAAGAAAAGCATTAGAAACCCATAACATGCATATTTTCTTTTGATCTAACACTTCATAAGATATTCATTACTTGTGTACTTAGCCCTTTTATCTTCTCCTCCTTATATACTTAGATCCTTTGTCAATACCTTGGACCAAAACCACTTAGGACCAATACCTTGGACCAAATACCTAGGGTCAATACCTCGGACCAAATACCTTGGACAATATACCTTGGACCAGAATACCTTGGACCAAATACCTCAGACCAAAATCTTGGTTTCCCAAAATGTACGCGCTTTTCCTTTTGTGGGAGTACGTGTATACGTATACGCTCTTTTTTTTTTCTGTGAACCAGTGTGTATATGCTATTTTGACTAAGTGGACTAGCATATACTTCTTAAATTGCTTTACATCAAAATTTTCCTTTACCTTCTTTACTCTAATCAGTAGACCTTAGTTCCATCTTCCTGTTCTCCTGTACCATTGCCCTATAACCTTTGAATATGCCTGTTGTACTGTGAGTTTCCTTTTACCAAAACTGAATTGACCTATGAGTGAGTTGCCATCAAGGACAACACTTGTATAATAAAGCCAACAACCTGTTCAAATGCACAACGACCTCTACAGGATGCAACGTCGTTATAAATTACACTGTAAACTTTGGAAAAAATGTAACGACCTCTATAGGAGTGCAACGACCCTTCTAAACGCATCCTCTTGCTCTGTTTTTCCCAATTTCACCTTAAAATCGCCAATTTTCTTTTTCTAAGGAGTTGTGAGAGTGCTAGAGTGCAAATGAGGCTTTCATGAGTGCCTTGAGAGGCTTTATACTTGAATTGAATTTAATTTATGAGTTTGCATACCCACTTTCTAATGTTCTTTGAAGGAATTTACAGGGTAAGTTCCTCAAACAGAACACCAAAGGACACCGCTCACAAACAGATCACAGATCAATACACCAGTATTTTTGACGTGGTTAAAACCCTCAAAGAGGGAAACAGTCCACGGCCTGAGCCAACACGGCCACTTCAGGCAATTTATTAATAAAAGAATGAAAATTTACATAAGCTTCTCACATGGACGGTTACACTACAAATGAGCCTCCATGCTCTTTAAATAGAGATCATGGACAAATCGGGTGTTAAGCCACGGATCAAGTGTCAGTAATACCGAGGAGAGAATGAACCGTCGGATCACTACATATCGTGACCGTCAGATTGTAAGTTACAAAATGTACATAGTAAAGAAACACACTTTACCTAACTCTATACTAGACCAAGTTATACTTAACTATTTCCTATGTGTTGGAATATCCTAACATCCCCCCTTAAGAACAACTTGGGATAGGAATGAAGGATTACAAATATAACACAATAAGAGAAGGAAGGAGGCACTAGAGCCTATCCCCCCTTAGTGACAACTTCCTAAACTCCAACCATAAATCGAAGTTTAGTAAACTTCGCCTCTGTGAGAGCCTTTGTAAAGATGTTTGCAACTTGATCATCTGTTGAACAATATTGCACTTCAAGAACATGGTCGTGAATGAGATTTCTGATGAAGTGCATGTGCATTTCAATGTGTTTGCTACGCTGATGTTGGACTGGATCTTTGCATAGTTGAATGGCACTTTGATTATCACACAAAAGTGTAGTCGGATGCTGCTGCTGAAATCCAAACTCTGACAGGATCTCACGAAGCCACAAGGCTTCCTTACTAGCTTCTATGGCACCACGATACTCTGCTTCTACTGAAGAAAGAGAAATGGCACCTTATTTCTTGCAAGCCCATGTAATAGGTCCTGAACCAAGAGTGAACACATAACCTGCAGTAGACTTCCGATCATCAGGGTCACCAGCCCAATCAGAATCAGTGAAACCAACCAATAGAGGAGACGCTTCGGCACTGTAATGAATCCCAAACTGAACTGTACCTCGAACATAACGAATTATTCTTTTAGCTGCTTTCCAATGACTTTCATGTGGGTTTTGCATAAACCGAGCAACAAGGCCAACGAAAAAGGAAAGGTCAGGACGAGTATGGGTTAGATACAAAAGTTTTCCTACAAGTTGACGGTATAAGGTAGCATCAACTTCAGGGGAAGTGCAAGTGACTGAAAGTTTGACTCCAGAATGAAAGGGAAAAGGGGCTGGCTTACAGTCTTCCATGTGAAAATGGCGTAGAAGATCACAGGCATACTTGGACTGGGAAAGGGAAATACCTTCCTTGGATTGCAAGACTTGAAGACCAAGAAAATAATGAAAGTGTCCTAAGTCTGTCATTTCAAACTTCTTTTTAAGGCTGGACTTCACATGGTTTATAAGGTTGGGATCACTACCAGTGAGGATAAGATCATCAACATAAAGAACAAGAATGATAAGAGACTTGCCCACTTTCTTGGTGTAGACAGCATTGTCAGAATGACACCTAGAAAAGCCAGATTCTAAAAGAAAGCTATCCATTTTGGCATACCAAGCCCGAGGAGCTTGCTTGAGACCATAAAGGGATTTCTTAAGCCAAAATACAAGGCTGGAGTCTCTTTGTATAAAGCCAATAGGTTGTTCCATATAGATTTCCTCATGCAAGTCCCCATGCAAGAAGGCAGATTTAACATCCATCTGATGGACTTCCCATTTGAAAGAGGCAACAAGGGAAAGAACAAGGCGGACAGAGTTCATTTTGGCAAAAATGGAGAAGGTTTCAATATAGTCAATGCCTTCAACTTGTGAAAAACCCTTAGCAACAAGACGAGCTTTATGTTTATCAACATTCCCATCTAGTCCATACTTGGTTCTGTAAACCCATTTGCATCTAACAAGTTTTCGTCCCTTTGGTAGAGGAACAAGATCCCATGTATCATTTGCCAATAATGAGCGATATTCTTCATTCATAGCTGTGTCCCAATTTGGATGGCCTGAAGCTTCTGCAAAGGTGTCAGGATCATAATTCGCTGAAGCTTGAGCCAGTAAAGAAGAGGCTCTATCGAACTGAGAACGTGTACGTCGCTGATCTGTAGGATCACCAGCAAGATCACCTGCTGCATCCCAAGTAGCACGAACCCATTTTGGAAGCTGAGGAGCTGAAGGAGGATCCTGAGAAGGTGGGGGAGGATTGTCATCCTCGCTTTCATCATCTGAAGAAGAAATATTTTCAAAAGTAGAAGAGATAGGGAGAGGTGGCACATCCGCCGAACTAGGCTCGTAGGCCGATATATTTTCAGCAAACTTTACATCTCTTCTAATGATAACATTTTTGGTCTTAAGTGGAATAATTCTATATCCTTTGAAATCTTCAGAATATCCAACAAAAATACATTTTTCACTCTTAGGTTCTAAAGCTTTATGTTTCTCATCTGGAATATGGGCCCATGCTTCACTTCCAAAAACACGAAAGTGACTTACATTTGGTTTAATTGAGCTCCATGCTTCTTCTGGAGTGATATTCTTTAAAACCTTAGTAGGAGTGCGATTTATTATGTAATTTACACAGTTAATTGCTTCTGCCCCAAAATTAAGACCAATTCCTTTAGATTTAAGCATACAATTAGCCATTTCCTTTAAGGTGTGATTCTTCCTTTCAGCTACACCATTTTGTTGTGGAGTATATGGAACAGTATGTTGCATTTGAATTCCATTCTCAGTGCAAAAGTTGATGAATTTGTTGTTAACATATTCTCCGCCATTATCAGATCTTAGCTGAAGAATTTGATGTCCAGATTGTTTTTCAACAAAGGCCTTAAAGGCCAAGAACATGTTAAATACTTCATTCTTGAGTTTTAAGAAGTATACCCAAGTGCGTCTGGAGAAATCATCAATGAAAGTTAAGAAATACTTGTAGCCAGAGAATGAAACAACTAGAAGTGGACCACATAAATCACTATGCACAAGCTGTAAAGGGGTTGAGGTGTGCCAAGAGGCACGTTTTTCAAAACTATCTCGATGATGTTTTCCAAGTACACATCTAGAACATACACCATCTCTGAAAGATACCATTAGAAGACCTGTCACCATATTTTCTTTACATAGATTCTAAAGGGAGCGACAGTTTAAGTGACCAAATCGCTCATGCCAAAGTTTGCTCACTTCGTCGTTATGAGCAACAAATACTGAGCGAAGATTTGATGACCCAAAGTTGTGAAACTTATACAACCTTGTAGAATCATCAGCAATGCCAGTAGCTAAAATCTGTCTAGGATCTCTTAGGTCCTTAATTACAACATCGTGAGGTGAAAATTCAACAATTTTACCTTCACCTGAATGAGTTATCTAATATACAGATAGAAGGTTGCAGGATAAGGTTGGAACACATAATACATCATTAAATTGACCATTGTCTATATGAACAGTTCCAGTCCCTACAACACTAAGAGATCTATCATCACCAACATATATATTTTTGGTGTTACAATAATTTAAAGAAGAAAACATGGCTTTGTTTTTGGCCATGTGATAAGAAGCTCCAGAATCAATGAGCCACTCATGAGAATGAGAAGAAGAAGATACATTTAGTGCATAGCTAGACCGAGATGCTTGACAACCACATGCAGAAAGTGTTATTCCTGAAGATGAAGTTGAAGTTGAAGAGTGCTCCAAATGGATGTTATGCTTCTTCATTGCTGCTTCCAAGGCTTCCATCTTCTTAAAGCATTTGCATTCTAAGTGGCCATCTCGATTATAAAAGTTGCAATGTCTATCAGTCTTCTTCCCTTTGTTTTTATTTGTCTTATCATTTTGTTGAAATGATTTTTCATTTTGAGGCTGAAATTGCTTAGAACCCTTGTTTGCTTTAGGACCATTCCTTTTAGGATACAACTTCTTAGGATTCTTTGAATTTGGTTGTTGATGGGCGGCTAACGCTTTCTTAGAAGAGTTTCCAAGATTAAGAAGACCAAGGTTTAAGATTTTTTCTTGTTCTCTTATTAAAGAATCACAAAAGGAATCAACGAAAGGGGACTTGTAGGCTTGTCCTTGAGAAATGAAGGCTTCTCTTGTAGAATGGAAGGTGGAAACAAACACAGACTAGGCTGGTCCCAACTTAGTAAGAATGGAATAGATAAGGTTACTATCTTCTTTCTTAACCTTAAAACCTTCCGAGAGAAGTCTAAGGGTCTTGAACTTGGACAAAAAATCTTCAATGCAAGAAAAATTATTGGGGTCCAATGTAAGCAACTCATTTTCAAGTTGATGGGCTTTAAGTTCATTTTTAATTCCAAAAACTTTAGTGATCTGTTTCATTTCTTCCTCAGGAGTATCAAGTTATGCAATATGGAATCTAAGATCTGGAGAAATAGACATCCCTATCAACCCTCGTGCTTGATCTTGCCTATTTTCCCATTTAGCTGCCTTATCTTCATCTTTCGGTTTGGTTTCTTGGCCTGAGGCTATTCTGTAGAGACCTTTACTTCTAAGTAAATCCACAATGTAGGACCACCATTGGAAGTAGTTGGTGCTGTCAAGAATAACTTGGCATGGACTTTCCATTTTAACAGAAACTGAAGCTATATATGCTGAAACTAAGTGTTCCAATGGAAAGATCTAGAAAAATTAGGATGGTTAAAAAAAAACGGCTTTGAAAACAGCTTCCGGATGAAGAAGTTATGGATTTTTTAAGAAAAGTTGATGAAGATGCCGACGAAGTGCGGGAATGTGTGGAAATGGATGATAATGTTAAAAAAAATCCACCCCCTTTCCAAACTTAATCTAATTATCTCAACAAAAAGAAGACTTGAACTCAAGACCTCTACTCTCATAAAGTAGCTTTGGACCAAGTGAGCTAAACTAAAAGTTTAGTAATTTTTGGAAAAGAGGAAGGGTTTTTTTTTTTTAGTCGTTGAAGCTTCGGGCTGCGTGGTTACTTTGAGAAAGCTCTTTTTCCCTACAAAACAAAAAACACAAAACCCAACACGGACATACAAAAAAAACGAACCTTACGGCTTGAAGTTAGCTTTAGCCGTAAACTAAATATTTTCCTCAATGTTTCTGATTTTCCAAGATCACACTAAGGCACAGTGGAAAAGAGCATACACATGAGAAAAATCCTTCCTTTCTGTTTCTGATTTGCCCAGATCGCACAGAGTCGCGGGGCAAAGAGCATACGCAGAAATGGAAGGTGTAGATCCGGTAATTAAAAAAAAGCTAAATAAACTGAAATAAACAGAGAGAAAATAATTGTAAACTGCAAATAAACACTATATACCTCCAGATCTTAAAAATGACGTAGCTAGGGCTACTGGAAACCTTTTCACGTGAAACGAAAGGGGTTCCTCACTGTAACAGATGCTCCAGCTTCAGATTTGGATCACCAATGAACGCGACCCTCAAATAGCTCTGATACCATGTAGGAATTTACAGGGTAAGTTCCTCAGACAGAACACCAAAGGACACCGCTCACAAACAGACCACAGATCAATACACCAGTATTTTTGACATGGTTAAAACCCTCAAAGAGGGAAATAGTCCACGGCCTGAGCCAATGCAGCCACTTCAGGAAATATATTAATAAAAGAATGAAAATTTAGATAAGCTTCTATCATGGACGGTTACACTACAAATGACCCTCCATGCTCTTTAAATAGAGATCATGGACCAATCGGGTGTTAAGGCATGGATCAAGTGTCGGTAATACCGAGGAGAGAATGAACTGTCGGATCACTACATATCGTGACCGTCGGATTGTAAGTTACAAAATGTACATAGTAAAAAAACAAACTTTACCTAACTCTATACTAGACCAAGTTATACTTAACTATTTCCTATGTGTCGGAATATCCTAACATTCTTTGTCATTTCCAAATTCTCATAATAATGCCTCTTTTACTTTCTGACCTTTTTTACTCTTAACAGGTGGATGATGATTTGGCAATCCTGATTTTGACTTTCTGCTTGGGATGCTTTTGGAAATGGACTTGAGTATGCAGCTAAAAGTAACCTATTACATATAATAGACATAAAATTACATAAACAAAAATAAAAATTATTACATGTGTTTGCAGTTCTAATTTACAAACTTGGGACAAAATCCCTTCTTGAAATCAAATTTAGGGCTTTCAATAACTATGGTTACATGCTTTCGAAAGCTTTATTTAACTGAAAAAGACATTATTTGCTTCACTCTCATATTTTGCTGACCTTATGTAGTGAGATGGTGACTTATTGGACCTTGGAAAAATAAACCCTAGGGGACCTAATGGAACCTCAAATGACTAAATTTCATGTGGATTTGACTGATATAAATGGCATGATAAAAATAAATTTATGGATGATGTGTAGTCAACAAGATATGAAACTATGCTAGCAAGTAATCACATTTAGGGAAGAGTGATGTTTTTGGACTAGGACTACCATCAGTGACTAATTTTTTTGCATGACCTAGTGGAATGATAAAAACAATTTTGAGTGGGACCCTTAAAATGATATGAAAAGAGGATTTTTTATCACTGATGGCAGTATGCAAATACTGACTCTAACATCAGCCTTATTGGGGATGGCAGTTTGTTGGAGGTGTCAAGAACACCGTAGACCAAGTGCCTAACAATGTGGGCCAATACGGTCAAAAACTTAAACTGAAATGCATGACTAAGCACTGACAACTCAAATGACACAAACTGACTTGTGACAAACTGAAAACTAACTGAAAAATGACTCAATACTAACTTACTTAACTGACACAAGTATTTACAAATCTTATTAATGGTAGCAGACAATCAAGATTTGAGGGCTTCAAATACTGATGACAACCACCTACCTACTGAAGAAATATGTACAATCATATGAATTGAGCCTTCCAATGTAACCAATCCAGCAGATGGCTACTTACTAAAATTTTGCTCTCACTTTCCCCGAGCAGGAAGAACGATGTACATGTAGGCAACTCACCATAACAATTAAAACCAAGGCTTATGCTAACAAACTAGACAACATTCATCTTCTCCAATGCTTGCAAAAGACTATCGAAGGGATCTTGAAAATCCTGAAGCATTACCTTGTCTTGAGATCCAACAGTAAAAGTACAAGTACTCCCTTCATTCTGATTTGAAAGAACAGTTGGTTGCTGATTGATAGGAAGGCATAGAGAAGTATAATCTTCTGATATTTGAGTGTTGGCTATTCGAGCATGAGAAATGCTGACTCGATTTCTGGCATACTGTCTCTCTCAGGCTCATACTACTCAATTTCATTGTCTAAGTCATTCTTAAACATAAAAAATTCTTCAAGATTATCAAACATGACAACCATATCATCTTCATGAAAGAAAAGAATATATGTTTGCTGATCTATAAATCTAATTTCAAGACCATCCTCATTTTCAAAAGTGAAAGAAGCTTCACTAACAACTTTTTGACTATGTGAACACTTCAAACCTACATTAGCTTAGGTTGTAACATGACTTTTTAGGAGTTGATCTATCTCATCTTCAGACAGAGGAGATAGTACTTTTTGTTTTCTTTTGCTAAAATAGTAATTGTCTTCTTTCCCTCCTAAATTTTGACAAGGATATTGAATATCTTCATTAATTTCAAGCAAAGGAGTATATAAATTTTCATCAGATTCCTGATTCATTTCATGTGATTCCTTTTGACTATCAAGATGCAAAATCCCTTCATCTTCAAGCAAAGAGGAAGCTACTGTATGTTGACTATGATCTTGTGTATCAAAGTGACTGACTTCTTCAGACTGTTGTTGAAGAGATAAATCAGAGAAGGCTTCAATGATTTCTTCATCATCCATACATTCGATATCATCAATACTTTCAAGATATGCAATGAAACCTTCACTATAATCACAACAACTTTGTAAAGAAAGATAAGACTTCACATAATGGTTGGAGAACACATTATGGAAATATTTTAAAGAGCATAAGATTCCTTCAGGTAACCCTTCATACCATACCCTAGCTTTCTTTATCTTCAAGGGCATCCATAAACAACTTCATGAGACAATCCTCAGGAAACTCAACTCTTAGTCTACATACATGTACATGAAACCTTACTAAATGCAAGGTAGCATTATCTTCTTGTTCATTTTTAAATATAGGAAGATTTGTAAACCAGTCAACATGAGGCATAGGATTTGGAAATTCAAGGATCTGATATCGATCCATAGGAGCATACCTGGTATTTCTTCTTGCAACAAAAATCATCTTGACAAAAATGAAGTCACCAAGAAGGTTTTCAAACTACTGGTCCTTGAAAAGTGGATTTGCCATGAAGTGTTGATTTTCTGGATCTTTCAGTCAATGGAGTCGTCAGGTGAATGGTACAACACTCCTATGTGTCCAACTATTGTTCACCATCAACAATTAGATCCAAATCATTGTTTTTCTTTCCTGAGGAAGATAGATCTTTCGTCCCCAGCAATGGCACCAGTATGTTATCACTCCTCCGAATCTCCAAGGCTAAGGAAGACTCCGATTGAGGTAATCACAGACCAATCTTTTAGCTTGGTAGCTAGCCCTACCAAGCCAGAGAGGGCTCTCTCCAAAGGATCACAGCTAGGAGGATTGGATAGATTAGGTTTTTAGGCTATATGTAAGGTGCAGGGGGTTGTTCGATTTGATTTTGGTTGGGTAGTCACAAGGATGAGTGATTTAGGTGAGGGGGACTAAGTCAGTAGAAATGAGATATGATTGTAGGCATTCAAAGGGGTAAGTTAGGTATGAAGCTTAACACTTAAAAGGTGATTTAATGAGATGATTTAAGACTGATGAGGAGTTAGGAAGAGCATAAGAGATGTTTTCTTCCTAAACTGAGGAAAAATGGACAAAGTATGATAACTTACCCAAAACAAAGCATGAGCAAACATGTATTCTTCCTATCAACTTGTAAATTACCATATAACCGAAATGGAATGGTTTATGAACTAATAAAACATTCATACAAATGATCACAAAGTATAAAAAATGCTAAAAATTCATAACACATGTATCCCAGAAAAATAACTGCAACTCATCTATTGAAAATTGCCAAAATCTGATACAATAGTCTCTGATCACTAGTATATCATCCCTACTGAATCCAACCTGTAAAATGACTGAGAAAATACATAATATAGGCCAACAAAAAACTCATCCTAGGCTCAAGGGTCGAATCCATGAATGGATGAGTAGTTGCAAGAAAGGCTAAATTGATAGCTGGAGTGTAGGGTGGTCAAAGTGACTCATCCCTCACTCTAGTAAACTGATTCATTACATGCCACATAAGCCATCTAACTAATGTTTCTACCCTAGGTAAAAGTAAAAACATGATAATTACATAATATAGATCAATTAAATAGGTAAAACTTGAATTTCTCATAGATAAAATTCAACCTGGGATGAAATAGTGAAAATTGTGGAAAATTGTCAAACGTGCAGCAACTCTGGTCAAACGCGCAACGTCCTCTTCAAGTTGACTTTTGACCCCCTTATTGATGTCCAAATCTAGCCCAAGATAGCTCATTGGAAATCTTATCTTGTCTAGTTTCCAAAACTGCCGTGGTTTTCAAAATGGGCTTCATTTACCCCTCCAAAATTGCAATCGCCCAATACTACTCAAATGTGTAGCGACCAGGCCAGAAAAGAGGCAGAAAGGTGATTTTTTGGTAGTTTTTGACCCTTTTGGCTGACCAGTTTTTCTCCAAATTCTTAGAAAAAGTACAAGGTGCATGTCCTCATCATTTTGAATCCAAAAATTCTTACCATTTGCTCATTGGATGTCCCAAACAAAAGCGCAGTGTCCTAGGTGTTGTGCGTTTGACCATGCTGACTGTGAAAAAATTTCTTCAAAAAACACAGCAAAACATATGTCGCCAAAATTGTTCAAAAATAGCCAAAATTGGTGGCCTGATAGCTAGAGATATTTTTGAGGCATGGAGTGATGCCTCGACAAGGATATCCAACCTCTTTTTCTCCTCTTGCTTGGTCAAAGCCTCAATTTTTGCATGAGCTCTTTTGAGCTTGGCTCTTGCAATTTTGTCTCTCATGGCATAGTGCTTTGTCATCCTTCTTTGAATATCATTGTCCTTATTAGCATTTCCGAGGAGGTTCTCCAGATGATCATTTACCTTCTGAATCCAATATTCTCAATTTTCATTTACCATCTTGGAAAATTGCTCATCCAAGGTGAGACAATTTGCCATTTCTTCCTCCCTTTTCCTTTCCTGCTCCAAGGCTCTTTTTAGGCCTTTATTCCTTGGCCTTATTCTTGTCACCTGTTCATCAAGTGGCTCACCATACTACCCATATGCCTCATCAAGTAAGGCCTTTTCCTTTTCAGCCTCTCTTTTTGCCTTTCTGAACTGAATCTCCATGAGCTCATTTTTGACCTCAAACTGCCTATTTTCCTGCTCATAGTAGGAAATTATCCATTTGGCCCTTTGCAAGTTGATGTCGAGCTCTCCTATGAGTGCATTCTTCTCCTTGATGAAAATAGTTGTGTTTTTACTATCATCATGTTCATCTGATTCAAATAACTAAAAATCATGCTCTATCTCATGGAGGTCTTCCTCCTGTTGCTAGACCTTTGTGTCTACAACTTTTTCCTTACCCTTATGTACCTGTTTTTTCGATGAAGAAGGCAAGGCCCCTCCCACATTTAGTGGGGCAAACACTTTCCTATGCCCTCTCTATTAGGTATGTGCCAAGGTACCTAAACCAACCCTTTTGGGCTTGCTGCTCTCACCATGCTCAATATGCTCTTGCTCAGTTCCTTTATCTCTGCTAGGTGAATGAATAGGCTGATGAAATGGTGATGATTGAGGTGATGGTTTGGCCTACTCATGAGATTAATATGAATGATTTATAGACTGAGGTGGAGGAATGGAGGTGGGTGGATGAGAGGTTGAAGGTGCCTCTTGGCCATGCTGAATAGGTGGGACTGTGAAAACCTCATTGGATATGAAAGTGTCCCATGCAATGTTAAGCTGGTCAAGGTGGTATAAGACTATCACTTTGATGAGAGAATGGTGAAATATGCTCTGGATTTGATGATCATGACCTTTCCTTCGGGAAATGTATGACATCTTGTCAATATCCCGGTAAAGATAGTAGGGCAGATTGAGCATTCTGACTCTTGTAAAATGCATGAGTAACCGAATATGATAGGAATAGAGCCTAGAAAACCTGCCCTCACATGTGAAGTACTTCATGATGATTTTCATCATAGGAACATATCTATCTAGGAGGTAAGAGAAAGGAAAAATCCTCCTTCTTTCATTCTTATGGTTGGGTTTAAGATATGGCTCATAGTAGCAATAATCCAAATCTGCTTGTTTAAACCACTTTTCCCCAACATCTGGGATCCCAGTAGCAGCTGATATGATAGCAGAAGATATGGTAAAGGTGACACCAAAAAAGGTTGCTTGATTGTCATGGAGGTTGATAATGAACTGTTTGGTCAATTTAGAATCATTTTGTGTCATTTCCACCTTCTCACAAAACTCAAAGCAGCCCATACTTTTAAAGCTTGTGACAGTGATGTGAGATGCCATGAGCTCTCTAGTGTTGGTTGGTTCAAATCTAATGATTTTCCCTCCTTTTTTATATTTCCTCCTCTGTTGTTTTTCTCCATCACTTTGACTTGTGTGTTCTTCTTTCGCCATGATTTGTTGCTTTTAAAACCCTAGGGGAATGATAAAATGGACTTTTGGTATTGGAAATGTGGAATGATGTGAGGAGAGATGATGAGGAGGAGATGGGGATATGTGGAATGAGGGAGATGATAGGGAATAGTTGTTAAGTGAGGGAGGAATAGTGATGAAAACTAGGAAATGTGATTTTGAGATGGTGGGAATGTATGGCTAGGGTTTGCTCTTAGGAAAAACAACAAACAATTTAAACCCTGTGTAGGAAAACAAAGGAGGGAAGGAGTGAGTAATTCTTCCACCAACCTAATTTGCTAGAGTGAATGATGATTAACTTGGAAACTTGGTGGCGATGGGGGATTTTTAGAACATTTGGCTGCTTCTAGGTGAAAGAGCAGTGACTCGGGCAAAGGCGCAACGACCTGGTCAAACGCGCAACGACCTGGTCAAACGCGCAACGACCTCTATAGGAGCACAACACCATTATAAATTACACTATAAACTATAGAAAACGTACAATGACCTCTACAGGAGCGCAGTGACCAGGCTAAACATGCAACGACCCTAGTGAACGCATCCTCTTGCTCTGTTTTGCCCAATTTCACCTTAAAATCACCAATTTTCTTTTGCTAAGGAGTTGTGAGAGTGCTAGAGTGCAAATGGGGCTTTCATGAGTGCCTTGAGAGGCTTTAAACTTGAATTGACTTGAATTTATGTGTTTGCATACCCACTTTCTAATGTTCTTTGTCATCTCCAAATTCTCATATTAATGCCTTTTTTACTTTCTGACCTTTTTTGCTCTTAACAGGTGGATGATGATTTGGGAATCCTGATTTTGACTTTCTGCTTGGGATGCTTTTGGAAATGGACTTGAGTATGCAGCTAAAAGTAACTTATTACATATAATAGACATAAAATTACATAAACAAAAATAAAAATTATTACATGTGTTTGCAGTTCTAATTTACAAACTTGGGATAATTTCCCTTCTTGAAATCAAATTTAGGGATTTTAGTAACTATGGTTACATGCTTTAGAAAGCTTTATTTAACTGAAAAAGACATTATTTGCTTGACTCTCTTATTTTTCTGACCTTATGTAGTGAGATGGTGACTTATTAGACCTTGGAAAAATAAACCCTAGGTGACCTAATGGAACCTCAAATGAGTAAATTTCAGGTGGATTTGACTAATATAAATGGCATGATAAAAATAACTTTATGGATGATGTACAGTCAACAAGATATGAAACTATGCCAGCAAGTAATCGCATTTAGGGAATCGTGATGTTTTTGGACTAGGACTACCATCAGTGACTAATTTTTTTGCATGACCTAGTGGAATGATAAAGAAAATTCTAAGTGGGACCCTTAAAATGATATGAAAAGAGGATTTTTGATCACTGATGGCAGTATGCAAATATCGACTCTAACACCCTCCATTCAACTTGGAATATGTGTCTTATGACCTTAGTCTTATTCATTTACATAGAAAATCAACTCAAGGTTGTTACAAACCCCTCCCCCTTGGGGGAACACCATCCTCGGTGTTCTATGACACTTACGACCAGAAACACATACTGGATATGGATATTTATAACACAACTCGATGCAGTATTTACTATGACAACCACTAAAAAAATGACAACATGGCAAACATACCGCATATATATATATATATATATATATATATATATATATATATATATATATATATATATATATATATATATATATATATATATATATATATATATATATCTATATATATATATATATATATATATAGATATATATATAGATATATATATATAGATATATATATAGATATATATATATATATATATATATAGATATATATATATATATATATATATATATATATATATATATATATATATATATATATATATATATAGATATAGATATAGATATAGACACACAAACACACACACCAAAAACTCATTTGTGTCAACCAACAAATAAATAAGGATATCTATATATATATATATATATATATATATATATATATATATATATATATATATATATATATATATATATATATATCGCTATATATATAGATATAGATATAGATATAGACACACAAACACACACACCAAAAACTCATTTGTGTCAACCAACAAATAAATAAGGATATAAAGCTCGCATCTGATCAGCCATCTCCCATGTAGCTTCATCAAGCCCAAAGTGCTTCCACTACACTTTAACCTTATCTATTGCTCTATTCCGGGGCATGAGTTATTGATACTGCAATATGCTTTGTGGCTTTGGTTGGAATTATCCCTCTAGTTCCACCTGCAATATAGACCTATCAATAACATGATCAACATCCTGAACATATCTCCTAAGAAATGAAAGATGGAAAACATCATGGAATTTCATTGTTGAAAGAAATGCAAGTTTGTATGCCACTGGTCCAATCCTCTCAATGATCTCAAAAGTCCCACAATATCGAGGTGCCAACTTGGCACATGACCCAATCCTCAAGGAGCTCCTCTTGGGATTGTTGTGCAAGTACACATGCTCCCCAACCCGAAACTCTTTGAATGCTCTATGTTGATCTACATAACTCTTTTTCGTATCTTATGTTTCCTTTAGATTCCTTTTAATAACCTGCATCTCCTATTCCATCTCAACCAACATATCTGGTCCAACCAACACCTTGTTCACTGGATCACTTTAACTGATAGGAGTATTACAACTCTGCCCATAGAAAGCCTCAAATCAAATTATCTTTAAGGATTCATGATGCCCATTGTTATAGGAAAACTCCACCAATGGAAGATAATCCTCCCACTTCCTTTGTGGATGCATGACATACATCCTCAACATGTCCTTAAGAATCATGTTAACCCTCTCTTTTTTTCCATATGTTTGTCGATGGTAAGTTGTATTGAAGGCTAACTCTATCCCAAATCATGCAAACAACTCCTTCCAGAACTTGGAAGTGAACTTAGCATCTCTCCTCGATACAATATTCTTGGGAACTCCATGTAACCTCACTATCTCACTGATGAAGATCTGAGCTACTTCACCAGCTGAATTGGTGGAATTCATTGCAATTAAGTGAGCTACCTTTCTCATATTTTCAGCCACAACGATGATGGAATCATGTTGTCTTGATGTCCTAGGAAAGCCCATATTGAAGTCCATGGAAGTGACCTCCCATTTCCATTTTTTAATCAGAATAGGCTGCAATAGACCAGTTGGATGCTTGCATTCAAATTTCATATGCTGATAGTCCAAACACCTTGGTACAAACTCAACCTCCTCTTTCTTCAAATTTGGCCAACAATAGAACTTCTTAAAAGTTGTCAAAATCTTCTGATATCCTGGGTGGCCTAAATATGGTTTGAAATGAAACTCTCTCAAGATAAGCTTCTTTAACTCGCTATTCTATGACACATAAATCCTTCTCTTGAATCTGACGAAGCCATTTTCTACAAGGTGACACTCCTCATCCCTATCACCTTAACCTTGTTGTTGCAATCTCTAATTCAACTATTGATACCTCTCATCATCTTTCCCTACCTGTAAGATCCACTCCTATAAATCTATTCCATAAGACATCACAACTGAAATATGATTCACTTGCACTCTCCTACTAAGAGCATCTGTAACCTGATTCTCCTTGCCTTTAATTTACTTGATCTCAAAATCAAACTCAATGAGAGTAACCAACCATCCAACAAATACATCAACCCACTGTGGCCACTCATCAAGATGAACCTCCTTCCAAGGAGATAATGTCTCCACATATTTAATGCATGAATGATGGTTTCCAACTCAATATCATGAGTCACATAATTCTACTCGTGCTCATTCAACTTCCTTGATTCATAGAAAACCACTTGTCCTTTCTACACTAAGATTCCACCAAGTCCTTCCTTGCAAGCATATGTAAAAACCACAAAATCCTTATTGGTATTTGCAATCTTCAGAACCGGAGCATTTGTAAGCAACTACTTCAACTGCTCAAAACTAGTTGCACACTCTTCAAGCCATTCAAACTTCTTCCCTTTCCTCTGCAAATATGTGATAAGATAGCCAATCTTAGAGAAGTTCTTGATGAAACCCCTGTAATAACCGACTAGTCCCATGAATTATATGACCTCATCCACATTCCTCGGAGTTGTCCACTCCATGATATCATTAATATATTCTAAATCCACTGTTATCCCTTCCTTGGAAACAACATGTCTCAAGTAATGAATTTGAGTATGAAAAAAATTGTACTTGCTGAGCTTGGTATACAACTAATGCTCTCTCACCAATATCAATACCACTGCCAAGTGTTATGCATGCTCCTCCTCATTCTTTGAATATACCAATATGTAGTCAATAAATACTATCAAAAACTTATTCAGGTAAGGCTGTAACACATTATTCATCAAATGCATACAGGTGGTTGGAGCATTGGTAAGACCAAAAGGAACCACAATGAACTCATAGTTCCCATACCTTGTACAAAATGTAGTATTACAGATGTCTTCTTTTTTTTATGCGTACATGGTGATATCCTTATCTCAGACCAATCTTTGAAAACACTACAACTCCCTTCAGCTAATCAAAAAATTCATCAATCTATAGCAATCAATACTTGTTCTTGATAGTCATCTTGCTCAACTGCCTGTAATCAATGCATAATCTGAGAGTACCATCCTTCTTCCTTACAAACAACATTGGTGCACCCCAAGGTGACTCACTTGGGCTTATGTATCCCTTATCAAGGATTTCATTAAGTTGCAACTTTAGTTCCACCAATTCTGGAGTGCTCATCCTGTACGATGCCTTAGATGTTGGTGTTTCTCCTTGTACCAACTCAATATAAAGTCCACCTCTCTATGAGGTGGAAAATTTGGAATCTCTATAAGAAACACATCCTGAAACTGCTACAAGATAGGATATGTAACAACCCTTGGTTGAAATTTCATGTAATAAAGTTAATAAAGGAAAAATAAGACCAAGGTCATGGGACATGTATTCCAAGTTGAAAGTTTAACAAACCATCCTAGTGGGAATCACTTTTTGTTTATTAGGGTTAAGGGGAAATTAGAAAAGGAAATGGAAAAGGAATTAGAGAGAAAAAAAGGCATTATTGGTATTTTATTTATGAAAATAAAGAAAAATAGGAGAGAAGGGAGGTGAAAGGTCACAGGTTGCATGTGAGGAGGAAATTGAAGCAAAATAGAGGAAATTGAAGAAAATAGAGACCACAATGATAAAAAGGATTCTAGGAATCAGTTCATAGTTTTTTTTAGCCTTTTTCAGTTAAGTTTTGGAATTAGCCTCAATGAGGAGAAGAGAACTAAGAGGATAACGAAAGAAAGCAAGAAGAGGAAGGACAAGGAAATCAAAGGAAGGACAGGGAAAGCAAGGATCGAGCAAGGAAAGGTTGGATCAATCAGCTTTAGCAAGAATGCTTGTAGGTAGTAGGTTGCGTTTAAGATTTCCTAGCTATTTTTTGCATGCATGGTATATGCATGTTGTTTCAAGGAAAACTAGTGTCGATTCGAACTGCTAGTCCCACTAAGATGGGTATCTATCTTAGAAACAAACAATGAAATTTTTTCAAGAGTTCCTTTAAGTATGATAGATGAAAGAGAAGAAAAGGGAACCAACCTAGATCTTACGCTTTGGTCCTAGCTTGATTTCTCCTTTCCTTGATAGAATTTTCCATTTCTCTCCTACTTGTCCCGCTTCAAAGAGTACCTATAGAGTCAAAGTAACAGAAAACTATCAAAGCATCTCTATCTAAAACAGCATAAACAATGTTGAATCAGAAACACATTGACCATACAATTGCATTCATAAACAATAAGATTCACAAATACAAGATTATATGGAGGAAAACTCGAAGAACTTTATTAATAGTAATGTAAGAGAGGATTACAACCCATCTGCGTGATCCAGCATCATCCTCCTAGTTGTAGAAGCCCTCTTCAACTCATGAACAAGCAAATCACCCAACAATGCAATGTCTCTTCTCACCAACAAACCAACAACACTTCCTTACAAATTACAAAATTCCAGCCTCTAGATCTCTTAGATGAGGGATCCATTTATAGATTTCTTGCAAGGGTGTGAATCAGCTCTGGGTTTTTGATTAGTGTCATTCCACTGATAGTTCTTGGTTCCACTTGGAGATTTCATTGATCTCTTACTCATCCCTGGGTGAAATCAGAGAGGGAAGTGTCATAGGAGAAGTTTTTGGAAGATTCCATGATCATCCACCTTGCAAATTGTCTCTGCCATTTGTCTATTCTTGCTCATCGCACCCAACAAAAGGCCATTTCAGTATGTATCACACCTGGACAGTTAGGCAGTCAGTATGCATCGAACCTTGCCCATGGAGCAGTCTGTATGGTCCAGTTTTGGCCAGTTTTGAGTAGTTTTTCAGGTGGAACTTCTGGGAAATGATGTAATCAATTGACCATGATCCTTTAGGGTGTGAAACAACACTTTTAGGGACTTAAGGAGCCCTTATTTTATGGACATATGAGTTTGGGGTTGCAGTGCCCAAATATGTCTATAACACTTGCCCCTAAAGCATGAGGTCGTAAATCTTCTAATGTCGGGTGAAATGCTTTATTCATGAGGATCTGAGGTATTCATACTGGAAGGTGACCTGTATAAGATACAATACAATACATCATCATCATATTATTTTCATGATCTGGCTGAGGCGGGCATTCCCATGCTCAGCTTTATAAATTCATTTTCATGTACATAGGATAAACAATCGTCTGTTGTTGCAGCTTGGTGATTCTTCGCATGAAGAGTCATCTTCCCTGGCTTAAATGACTATTTGTGCAGCTTCTGTGTAAAATTGATGTCTTTATTTTCCTGAATATATCATAGCCTAGATGGATGAAACTAGATCCGGGGTCTTCAAAACTCGTCCAATATTCGTCCGATGTACAAGTCGATCCATGTGAAAAGATGTTCTGAAGTTGAACATGGAAAGACATCGCCTGATTACCAGCCATAGATGTAAGATGTTAACAGGCGTGAGAGGAGTCATCGATAATGATGATGACCCTCAAGGTACTACAGTACAATTCACGTGGTGTGAATATACAAGCCGATGTCGAACACCACGCAAAGTCTTTCGGTCGAAGGTCATTGATGTAAACCTGTCACTGGAAGTGAGAAACTTGCCATTGAGGAATATAAGCTTCAAAGTACTAAAAGGGTTGTTTTTAGGTCAACTTCTTGGATAATGAGCTGATGCTGACAAGAAGTGACCTGTCGTAGGAGGGCCTTGATGTATCCCACATCTACGAAACGAAACGGAGCAAATGATTTTTGTGGAGGTGAAAACGATCTGATGATATGAGGTTCAGGGATGACGGCCATGAAAAATGAAGAGTGGATGTAATGCAGTGGATGAGGCATTTGCTGGATGGTGAATTCTCTGAATGACTTCTCTTGAACATATTGGTGACACTGATATGGACTGGTAGCGTTAACCCCATGGATGGCATGGCGGACCAATGGTGACAATGAATGGAAAAATCCAACCCAACTCAATCACGGTGATGGAGTGAAAGTGTCATGCTCGAGAGCGACTTGCTACCAATAGAGTTCTTCAATTTTTCTTCCCATTTTTCCCCAGTCATTTCTGTCTAGTACCTCTTTATTTTTGACAAGCTTGAGGAGGATAACATATGCTTGGTCTATAATTTTCCCTTCGGGCAAACCTGTCGCTTTGTGTTTAGCAAGCCTAGCGTCAGTGAGACTCGTTCTTGTCTGGGTGGACAATTTTGTCACTATTGTTTTAACAAGTTTAACGAAAAAGATAACTCGGTCCTTTTCATGTTTAGAGAGTTTGAAAAGGGATGAAAAGGAGACTCCAATAGTCCTTTCTCGTGGCATAATCCCTTAAGTCTGAAAAAGTATAAAATAATACGAAAGGGATGACTTTTCGATAGTTTTAACGAGCCGACAAAGACAAGTGCTCGATCTTTTTTTTTTTTTATAATCCCTGAAGTCTAAAAAGATTAAAATATATGAGAGGGATGGCGTTCCCCTTACTTTAACGAGCTATAAAGGCTAATAGCTCGATAGCCTTTTTATTTTTAACGAGTCTAAAAAGAGTTTAATTGAGACTCATTTTTGAGGAACGAGTGGTATTTCTGGGTAGCAGCTGGTTCCAGGTAAGTTTGGAACTTCTCAAAACATGGCAGTGTGAAGAGGGTGGCAATCAGAATCACTCGTCGTAGATGTTCCTCAAAACGGTAAACAATCAAGTGGAAGTGTATGATCGGCCAAATGAATGGAGGTGATGGAAGGAACACAACCAAAGTTCAAAAGGGTTGATAGCAAAGCGAGCACAAAGGTTATTTACCAAAGGCAGGTTTATTTTTAATGAGCTTGAACCTTGTGCCAACATGTGCTCAGTGCAGGTTGATTTTTTAACAAGCTTGATCCTTACGGGAATAGTACTCTTACCAGTATTTTGATAATGTCTCTTGGTAGATTTATTTTTTAATGAGCTTGACCACTTCTATAACATGTGCTCATTACCTTTTTATGCAAGCTAGAAACAACCAAACTACAAGGTTAAAGGGTTGAGAACCTACAAACTAAGAAAATCAAAGGTCGCTTTTCACTTGCATGCAAAGGTTTGCATGCCCCTAGGTCTTTCAGTAAAAGGAGAGTTTCCAGGTTACCAAATGGAAGTCCCTACAGTTAGGCAAGATTGTTTCTGTCGGTAGACAAAAACTCTTCCTTTTCTTTGTCCATCGAAATAGATGAAGGTGATTGCTGTGAGCTTCCAATCACATAACTTACGAAGGTGAATTTTGTAAGCTTCCGTTCATAATCATACAAAGGAAATAATCGTGTCAGACTAATCACATAACCTATACGGGAATGTTATTCGGTCCAAGTATTATGACCTTTCAAGAAAATCTCTCTTTTCCTCTGGGTTCGCCTGTCGAAGCAGACTAGGGTGCATGCCCCCTAATCTTCATCACACTCACCAAACTACTCATGGTAATCACGTGGATGGGATGAAGGTTGAAGAGACATTGTTGATACGAAGAGACCATTTAGGGATGATGGTTGATTTATAGTTGTGTTTGAACCAGGAAATTAAATCTGGTCAATATGTTGCACCAGTCTGCCTTCATGTGGAAAACACATCACTCGAAAGAATGTGGAAACAATAGCTTCCATGCTATATATATAGTCACGTCTAAGGAGTAGATTGTAATCTAGTGGACCTTGGACTACCATCACGTTCAAATGAACGGTTTTCTTTCTCAAAGTTATAGGTAACTTTGGAAGGATCCCTAATGGTTGACTAGTTCCTTTGTTGAAGCCCGACAAATTTTGTTTTTCAGGCAAAAGTGATGGCGAACCAAGCACTCTCCAAGTAGTTGAGGTAAGGATACTCACCGAAGCCCCTTCATCTATGATAGTGCCAGACACGATCATTTTGTAAACTTGTAGTATGATTCGAAATGGTACATTAGATGGAAGGAGAGGCTTTGCTGGTTGATTCCAATCAAAGAAAACGACTAGACTGCTCAGAGGAGGTACCGGATAAATGTCCGGATAAGTCTAATGAACTGGGGGGTCTCTTCCTATTGTAAAGGAATGGGTGGATTGCCTGCAAGTTCATTAGACTCTGTATCGACAAAAATAGTTTGAACTGTCATTCTCATCCTCTTTGGAAACTATATCATCTGAAGGTGGATTTTTTGAAGGCAAGACTGGGTCGACTGCCATCTCCACTAGTTGACTTTGGTCTGGTATGGCCTCAGAAGGTTCAATTTCAATGATAGGTGGTTCAATCGACAATTGAGTTATGTCAATCGGGTTTTCAACTAGCGAAGGACTTGGCAAGAGTTTCTTGTATCCAGGTGGAAGTTGCTGCGGTGAAGCAGGTCAGTTATCCAAAATGCTTTTGGCTTCGTCAAGAAAAGGACAACGGTGAAGAGTATGATCACCTTCACATAACCTACATGGAACTCTGACTTTTCCTTTTGTTCTATTGACTTCATTTTCACTAGTTGATGGTGCGTTGTCAACTTGACTGTCACGGGTTGATGACGCCAAATGGTGCAAACAGGGAGACCATTCTCTCAAGATCCGCGGGATGCAAGGGCAATCTTGATGGTAATGTCTCTCCTTGCAAACTACGCATGGAGTTTTTGGTTTGGAATTTTTAGTGTGCGGATTTTCGCAAGATAATGTTTGGTCATTCCCTTCTTTAGCTGGCTTCTTCTTCTTTCCTTCGCTTTCTTTTTTTCTCAACTACTTGGTTTTTAGTGTCACTAGTTTCACCAAGTGAAGAGGAAGAAGGGGAAGGAGAAACAAACAAAGTAGAAGGTGAAGGGGTAACTTCAATATCATCTAGTTGCTAATTAGATTATTGAGGAATTACGGTGTTTTGAATGACAGAGGTCGAGAAAAGCCATACTGGCAGGCCAATTGTGATTTCGTGTAGCCATATATGGAGAACCAATATCTCCCCAAGAGGAGAAAGGACTAGGATTCCCTCCAAGAGGGATTCCTTGATTGGTAGACTCCATTATCTCAACCTCAGATCAACGAAGGAACAGGGATGTTATTTTAATTAAAATAAATTTTAAAGACACTTTTATGCAACTTGCTTTTTCAATTTTTAAGAGTTGAGAAAAAGCTAAAGGTGACTCTAGTCGCCTTCAATTTTTAATGAGCCTGAAGTGACAAGTGCTCAGATGGATCTTTTCTTTTAAGGAGTTGAAAAGGAACGAAAGTGACTGCTCTGGAAGTCTAGACAAAGGGTTTACCAAACTAATCGTAAAACTGTAAAATACACCTTGGTGATAAATGATAGATAAATTACCAAGGACTTATGTATGGCAGTCAATCTTCCCAAATGCTGTGTTCAGTGCATTACGATCGGTAGGGCGGCAGACACGGCTTCCTAAGGATAAAGGATATCATCCTATTGTGGTCTCCCAATATATACTCAATGGTATGGGGAGCACAAGTCCCTACTGGCACTTGTCATATCAAAGAGGAAGAATCACCCAACCTTAGATTAAAACGATAGTTACCAGGTTTTACGACACTGGAACACGTCTCTAGCCTAGACTTCTAGATCTGTTGCATTAGCTTCCAAAGCATTTTTATGTTCATTGAGGTTTATTTTAAAGTTGATCTTCCTTAGAAGTTTGTCTTTCAAAGTTCACCACGTGATGTAGATGTGAAATTCCTAAATATGCAATCTAAAATGATAAACAGTCGTTTATGTCCTTTTAGTAATGAAATTCCTAGCTACAAAGGAAAGAAGATGATGATTTTCTTTTAGCAGAGAGCATAGGGCACACACTAAATGCACTTTCCTAAATCAAATTTTGCATGCAGTTAAAATGCAGATGCACATGCATGTTTTTGTTTTCCACTTTCTTAATGTGTGAATGCCAAAAATAAAGCTAAGTACAGATCTGAACTATTTTCTTTCATAGCAATGATGCTAACAATTTTCTATTCAAAATGAAAGGAAGACTAAGACGATACTTTTCGATTTCGAATTGAAAACTTTTTTTGACACTTCAAATACTAATAATTTCAAATCAAGTACAATGACAAAAGTACAATCAACTATCTAGAAGAGGAAGACTTTATGACACTCTTCTTTTGATTCAGAATGACAATTACTATGCTTGCATCAAAAACAACAGTTCGATTAGGCTACTTTCGACAAAGGAAGACTATAAATGATTGACAAATACACAAAAAACATTTACAATTCCTAACTGATGGACACTGAAATAATGTGAAGGAAGATGGTTTCAGCAAGAAGGTATTGATCATGAACAACAAAACTACTGAATAAAGCTGAAAACAAGGAGAAAAAAACCAACTTTCAGAAAAGAAATCAGTATCACTCAATCATCGCACCTGCAACACAGGGAAACAAGGATGCATCTCACCTGCAACACACGGGAGGTGCGATGCATCCAGGTTGCACAGATACAGATAGTACGATGGGCCAGGGAGTGAAACTGAGCTTGGTTTTTGCTCAAAAGTTGCAGCTGAGTTCAGTGATTTAGGCTGAGTAATGATGGAAAACAAACACAAAGCATAAGGGTAAGATCTGATGAGGTTCTGAGCTACCACAAGGGCACTTAGAATGCTTTGTAAATCAGATGTTCAGTTCATAAACTAACCCAGAGATTGACTGAAGCAGCATTCATCTACTTCGCAATTTCATAGCAAAGGTGTTTCGAAGGCTAGCTAGCTAACTTCAGGCTCCGTCTGTAGTTTATAAAGCGAACAATAAACAAACAAAACAAACTATTCGTTCCCCAGCGCAGTCGCCATTTTGTTTTAGGGAAAATTAGTGTCGATTAGAACTGCTAGTCCCACTAAGATGGGTAGCTATCTTAGAAACAAACAATGAAAATTTTTGAAGAGTTCCTTTAAGTATGATAGATGGAAGAGAAGAAAAGAGGACCAACCTAGATCTTCCGCTTTGGTCCTAGCTTGATTTCTCCTTTCCTTGATAGAATTTTCCACTCCTCTCCTACTTGTCTCGCTTCAAAGAGTACCTGTAGAGTCAAAGTAATAACAAACTATCAAAGAATATCTATCTAAAACATCATAAACAATGCAGAATAAAAAACACATTGACCATACAATTGCATTCATAAAAAATAAGATTCACAAATACAAGATTATATGGAGGAAAACTCTAATAGTTATGTAAGAGAGGATTACAACCCAACTGTCTGATCCAACATCATCCTCCCAGTTGTATAAGCCCTCTTCATCTCATGAACAAGCAAATCACCCAACAATGCAATGTCTCTTCTCACCAACAAACCAACAACACTTCCTTACAAATTACAAAATTCCAGCCTCTAGATCTCTCAGATGAGGGATCCATTTATAGATGTATTGCAAGGGTGTCAGTCATCTCTGGGTTTTTGATTAGTGTCATTCCACTGATAGTTCTTGGTTCCACTTGGAGATTTCATCGATCTCTTACTCATCCCTGGGTGAATTCAGAGAGGCAAGTGTCACAGGAGAAGTTTCTGGAAGATTCCATGATCATCCACCTTGCAAACTGTCTCTGCCATTTTTCTATTCTCGCTCATCACACCCCATAGAAGGCCATTTCATTATGCATCGCACCTTGCCATGGAGCAGTCTATATGGTCCAGTTTTGGCCAGTTCTGAGTAGTTTTTCAGGTGGAACTTCTGGGAAATGATGTAATCAGTTGACCATGATCCTTTAGGGTATGAAACAACACTTTTAGGGACTTAAGGAGCCCTTATTTTATGGACATATGAGTTTGGGGTTGTAGTGCCCAAATATGTCTATAACAACTGCCCCCTAAAGCATGAGGTCGTAAATCTTCTGATGTCGAGTGAAATGCTTTATTCATGAGGACCCAAGGTATTCATACTGGAAGGTGCCTTGTATAAGATACAATACAATACATCATCATCATATTATTTTCATGATTTGGCTTAGGCGGGCATTCCCATGCTTAGCTTTATAAATTCATTTTCATGTACATAGGACAGACAATCGTCTGTTGTTGCAGACTTGGTGATTCTTCGCATGAAGAGTCATCTTCCCTGGCTTAGATGACTATCTGTGCAACTCCTGTGTACAATTGATGTCTTTATTTTCCTAAATATATCGCAGCCTGGATGGATGAAACTAAATCCAGGGTCTTCAAAACTTGTCCAATCTTTGCCCGATGTACAAGTCGATCCATGTGAAAAGATGTTATGAAGTCGAACATGGAAAGACATCGCCTGATTACCAGCCAATGATGTAAGCTGTTAACAGGCACGAGAGGAGTCACCAATAATGATGATGACCCTCAAGGTACTATAGTACAATTCATGTGGTGTGAATATATGAGCCGATGTTGAACACCATGCAAAGTCTTTTGGTCAAAGGTCATTGATGTAAACCTGTCGCCGGAAGTGAGAAACTTGCCATTGAGGTATGCAAGCTTCAAGGTACTGAAAGGGTTGTTTCTAAGTCAACTTCTTGGATAATGAGCTAATGTCGACAAGAAGTGACCTATCATAGGATGGCCTTGATGTATCCCACATCTACGACACGAAACAAAGGAAATGATTTTTGTGGAGGTGAAAACGATCTGATGATATGAGGTTCAGGAATGACGACCACGAAAAATGAAGAGTGGATGTAATGTAGTGGATGAGGCATTTGATGGATGGTGAATTCTCTGAATGACTTCTCTCGATCATATTGGCAACACTAATATGGACTGGTAGTGTTAACCCCATGGATGGCACGGCGGACCAATGGTGATGGTGAACGGAAAAACCTAACCCAACCCAATCACGGTGATGGAGTGAAAGTGTCATGTTCAAAAGCGACCTGCTACCAATAGAGTTCTTCAAGTTTTATTCCCATTTTTCCCCAGTCATCGCTGACCAGTACCTCTTTATTTTTGACAAGCTTGAGGAGGATAACATATGCTTGGTCTATAATTTTCCCTTCGGGCAAACCTGTCGCTTTGTGTTTAGCAAGCTTAGCGTCAGTGAGACTCGTTCTTGTCTGGGTGGACAAGTTTTTCGCTATTGTTTTAACGAGTTTAAAAACAAATATAACTCACTCCTTTTCATGTTTAGAGAGTTTGAAAAGGGACGAAAAGGAGACTCCAATAGTCCTTTTTCGTGGCATAATCGCTTAAGTCCGAAAAAGTATAAAATAATACAAAAGGGATGACTTTTCGATAGTTTTAACGAGCCGACAAAGACAAGTGCTAGATCTTTTTGTTTGATAATCCCTCAAGTCCAAAAATATTAAAATATATGAGAGGGATGGTGTTCCCCTTACTTTAACGAGCTGGAAAGGTATATAGCTCGACAATTTTTTTATTAGATATCATTTTTGGGATTCAACTGCGTTAAGTAAGTCATTCAAAGTATGACCATTTCCATGAGAGGTAGTCGTAAAGTGACTAATTTCTCATGATTTTTGAATAGTTCACTTAGCACTCATTGCATCGGGTGATGCTCACAGGGGTGAAGAAGTGGGATTGAAACTAGTGAAATGTGGAGAACGAATCACATAGCATCAATCATCACTTCCGGGGCTTGCACCCGGTAACCAGGACTTCCCAGGAGGTCACCCATCCCAGAACTCCTCTGGCTCAAGCGCGCTTAACTGTGGAGTTTTTCCCCACAATCAAGCCCACTTAGCTTGCTACCCCATTTGCAAAACCTTAGCAAGTATTGTGCCTCATGAACCATTCAGGTAGAGATCCCTTGACTCTTTTTGAATTTAAGTATGGGGGATTTTCGCAGTGCATTATATTAGATATCATTTTTGGGATTCAACTGCGTTAAGTAAGTCATTCAAAGTATGACCATTTCCATGAGAGGTAGTCGTAAAGTGACTAATTTCTCATGATTTTTGAATAGTTCACTTAGCACTCATTGCATCGGGTGATGCTCACAGGGGTGAAGAAGTGGGATTGAAACTAGTGAAATGTGGAGAACGAATCACATAGCATCAATCATCACTTCCGGGGCTTGCACCCGGTAACCAGGACTTCCCAGGAGGTCACCCATCCCAGAACTCCTCTGGCTCAAGCGCGCTTAACTGTGGAGTTTTTCCCCACAATCAAGCCCACTTAGCTTGCTACCCCATTTGCAAAACCTTAGCAAGTATTGTGCCTCATGAACCATTCAGGTAGAGATCCCTTGACTCTTTTTGAATTTAATTATGGGGGATTTTCGCAGTGCATTATATTAGATATCATTTTTGGGATTCAACTGCGTTAAGTAAGTCATTCAAAGTATGACCATTTCCATGAGAGGTAGTCGTAAAGTGACTAATTTCTCATGATTTTTGAATAGTTCACTTAGCACTCATTGCACTGCGAAAATCCCCCATACTTAAATTCAAAAAGAGTCAAGGGATCTCTACCTGAATGGTTCATGAGGCACAATACTTGCTAAGGTTTTGCAAATGGGGTAGCAAGCTAAGTGGGCTTGATTGTGGGGAAAAACTCCACAGTTAAGCGCGCTTGAGCCAGAGGAGTTCTGGGATGGGTGACCTCCTGGGAAGTCCTGGTTACCGGGTGCAAGCCCCGGAAGTGATGATTGATGCTATGTGATTCGTTCTCCACATTTCACTAGTTTCAATCCCACTTCTTCACCCCTGTGAGCATCACCCGATGCAATGAGTGCTAAGTGAACTATTCAAAAATCATGAGAAATTAGTCACTTTACGACTACCTCTCATGGAAATGGTCATACTTTGAATGACTTACTTAACGCAGTTGAATCCCAAAAATGATATCTAATATAATGCACTGCGAAAATCCCCCATACCTAAATTCAAAAAGAGTCAAGGGATCTCTACCTGAATGGTTCATGAGGCACAATACTTGCTAAGGTTTTGCAAATGGGGTAGCAAGCTAAGTGGGCTTGATTGTGGGGAAAAACTCCACAGTTAAGCGCGCTTGAGCCAGAGGAGTTCTGGGATGGGTGACCTCCTGGGAAGTCCTGGTTACCGGGTGCAAGCCCCGGAAGTGATGATTGATGCTATGTGATTCGTTCTCCACATTTCACTAGTTTCAATCCCACTTCTTCACCCCTGTGAGCATCACCCGATGCAATGAGTGCTAAGTGAACTATTCAAAAATCATGAGAAATTAGTCACTTTACGACTACCTCTCATGGAAATGGTCATACTTTGAATGACTTACTTAACGCAGTTGAATCCCAAAAATTATATCTAATATAATGCACTGCGAAAATCCCCCATACTTAAATTTTTTTATTTTTGATGAGTCTAAAAAGAGTTTAAAAGAGACTCGTTTTTGAGGATCGAGTGGTATTTCTAGGTAGCAGCTAGTTCCAAGTAAGTTTGGAACTTCTCAAAACATGGCAGTGTGAAGAGGGTGGCAATCAGAATCACTCATCGCAGATGTTCCTCAAAAGGGTAAGCAATCAAGTGGAAGCGTATGGTCAGCCAAACGAATGGAGATGATGGAAGGAACACAACCAAAGTTCAAAAGGGCTGATAGCAAAGTGATCACGAAGGTTATTTACCAAAGGCGGGTTTATTTTTTAATGAACTTGAACCTTGTGCCAACATGTGCTCAGTGCAGGTTGATTTTTTAACGAGCTTGAACCTTGCAGGAACATTACTCTTACCATTCTTTTCATAATGTCTCTTGGTAGATTTTTTTTTAATGAGCTTAACCACTACTATAACATGTGCTCATTACCTTTTTATGCAAGCTAGAAATGACTGAACTTTGAGGTTAAAGGGTTGAGAACCTACAAACTAAGAAAATCAAAGGTTGCTTTTCACTTGCATGCAAAGGTTTGCATGCCCCCAAGTCTTTCAGTAAAAGGAGAGTTTCCAGGTTACCAAATGGAAGTCCTTGTGGTTAGGCAGGATTGTTTCTGTCAGTAGACAAAAACTCTTCCTTTGTTTTGTCCATCGAAATAGATGAAGGTGATTGATGTGAGCTTCCAATCACATAACATACGAAGGTGAATGCTGTGAGCTTCCATTCAAATTCGTAAAAAGGAAATAATCACATCAGACTGATCACATAACCTATATGGGAATGTTATTCGGTCCAAATATTATGACCTTTCAAGAAAATCTCTCTTTTCCTCTGGGTTCGCCTGCTGAAGCAAACTAGGGTGCATGCTCCCTAATCTTCATCACACTCACCGAACTACTCATGGTAATCAGGTGGATGGGATGAAGGTTGAAGAGACATTTTTGATGCGAAGAGACCATTTAGGGATGATGGTTGATTTATAGTTGTGTTTGAACCAGGAAATGAAAGCTAGTCGACAAGTTGCACCAGTCTACCTTCATGTGGAAAACACATCACTCAAAATAATGTGGAAACAATAGCTTCCATGTTATATATATAGTCACGTACAAGGAGTAGATTGTAATCTAGTGGACCTTGGACTACCATCACGTTCAAATGAACAGTTTTCTTTCTCAAAGTTATCAGTAACTTTGGAAGGATCCCTAATGGTTGATTGGTTCCTTTGTTAAAGCCCGACAAATTTTTTTTTTCAAGAAAAAGCGATGGAAAACCAAGCGCTCTCTAAGCAGTTGAGGATAGGATACTCATTGAAGCCCCTTCATCTATGATAGTGTCAGACACGGTCATTTTGTAAACTTGTAGTATGATTCGAAATGGTACATTAGATGGAAGGCGAGGTTTTGCTAGTTGATTCCAATCAAAGAAAACGTCTAGACTGCTTAGAGGAGGTACTAGATAAATGTCCAGATAAGTCTCATGAACTGGGGGGTCTCTTCCTATTGTAAAGGAATGGGTGGATTGCCTCCAAGTTCATTAGACTCTGTATCGACAAAAATAATTTGAACTGTGTCGTTCTTATCCTCTTTGGAAACTATATCATCTGAAGGTGGATTTTCTGAAGGCAAGACTAGGTTGACTGCCATCTCAACCAGTTGACTTTGGTCCGGTATGGACTCAGAAGGTTCACTTTCAATGATAGGTGGTTCGATCGACAATTGAGTTATGTCAATCTGGTTTTCAACTAGCGAAGGACTTGGCAAGAGTTTCTTGTATCCAGGTGGAAGTTGCTGCGGCGAAGCAGGCCGGTTATCCAAAATGCTTTTGGCTTCATCTAGAAAAGGACAACGGTGAAGAGTATGATCACCTTCACATAACCTACATGGAACTCTAACTTTTCCTTTCGTTCTATTGACTTTATTTTCACTAGTTGATGGTGCGTTGTCAACCTGACTGCTAGGGGTTGATGACACCTAATGGTGCAAACAGGGAGACCATTCTCTCAAGATCCGTGGGATGCAAGGACAATCTCGATGGTAATGTCTCTCCTTGAAAATTAATCATGGATTTTTTGGTTTGGAATTTTCACTGTGCGGATTTTCGCCAGATGATGTCTGGTCATTCCCTTGTTTAGCTGGCTTCTTCTTATTTCCTTCCATTTCTTTTTCTTCTCAACCACTTGGTATTTAGTGTCACTAGTTTCACCAAGCGAAGAGGAAGAAGGGGAAGGAGAAACAAATGAAGTAGAAGGTGAAGGGGTAACTTCAGTATCATCTGGTTGCTGATTAGATTGTTGACGAATTACGGTGTTTTGAATGACAGAGGTCGAGAAAAGCCATATCGACAGGCCGATTGTGATTCCTGGAAGGGAAAATGTAGCCATATATGGAGAACCAATATCTCCCCAAGAGGAGAAAGAACTAGGATTCCTTCCAAGAGGGATTCCTTGATTGGTAGACTCCATTATCTCAACCTCAGATCAACGAAGGAATAGAGATGTTATTCCTATTAAATAAATTTTAAAGACACTTTGATGCAACTTGCTTTTTCAATTTTTAAGAGTTGAGAAAAAGCTAAAGGTGACTCTAGTCACCTTCGATTTTTAATGAGCCTGAAGTGACAAGTGCTCAGATGGACCTTTTCTTTTAAGGAGTCGAAAAGGAACAAAAGTGACTACTCTAGAATTCTAGACAGAGGGTTTACAAAACTGATTGTAAAACTGCAAAATACACCTAGGTGATAAATGATAGAGAAATTACCAAGGACATATGTATGGCAATAAATCTTCCCGAATGTTGTGTTCAGTGCATTACAATCGATAGGGCGGCAAACACGGCTTCCTAAGGATAAAGGATATCAGCCTATTGTGGTCTCCCAATATATACTCGACGATACGGGGAGCACAAGTCTGTACTGGAACTTGTCGTATCAAAGAGGAGGAATCACCCAACCTTCAATGAAAACGATAGTTACGAGGTTTTACGATACTAGAACACGTCTCTAGCCTAGACTTCTAGATGTGTTGCATTAGGTTCCAAAGCATTTTTATGTTCATTGAGGTTTATTTTAAAGTTGATCTTCCTTAGAAATTTGTCTTTCAAGGTTCACCGCGTGATGTAGATGTGAAATTCCTAAATATGCAATCTAAAATGATAAACAGTCATTTATGTTCTTTTAGCAATGGAATTCCTAGCTACAAAGGAAAGAAGATGATGATTTTCTTTTAGCAGAGAGCATAGAGCACACACTAAATGCACTTTCCTAAATCAAATTTCGCATGTAGTCAAAATGCAGATGCACAGGCATGTATTTGTTTTCCACTTTCTTAATGTGTGAATGCCAAAAAGAAAACTAAGTACAGATCTAAACTATTTTCTTTCAAAGCGACAATACTAACAATTTTCTTTTCAAAATGAAAGGAAGACTAAGACAACACTTTTCGATTTCGAATTGAAAATTATTTTCGACACTTCAAATACTAATAATTTGAAATCAAGTACAATGACAAAAGTACAATCAATTATATAGAAGAGGAAGACTTTACAACACTCTTCTTTCAATTTAGAATGACAATTACGACACTTGCATCAAAAATGACAGTTCGATTAGGCTACTTTCGACAAAGGAAGACTATAAATGATTGACAAATACACAAAAAACATTTACAATTCCTAACTGTTGGAGGCTGAAATAATGTGAAGGAAGATGGTTTCAGCAAGAAGGTACTGATCATGAATAGCAAAACTACTAAATATAGCTGAAAACAAGGAGAAAAAAACAAACTTTCAATAAAGAAAAAAGTATCACTCAATCATCACACCTGCAACACAAGGAAACAGGGATGCATCTCTCCTGCAACACATGGGATGTGTGATGCATCCAGGTTGCACAGTTACAAATAGTGCGATAGGGCCAGGGAGCGAAACTGAGCTTGGTTTTTGCTCAAAAGTTGAAGCTAAGTTCAGTGATTTAGGCTGAGTAATGATGGACAATAAACACAAAGCATAAGGGTAAGATCTGATGAGGTTCTGAGCTACCACAAGGGCACTTAGAATGCTTTATAAATTAGATGTTCAGTTCATAAACCAACTCGGAGATTGACTGAAGCAGCATTCATCTACTTCGCAATTGCATAGCAAAGGTGTTCCAAAGGCTAGCTGGCTAACTTCAGGCTCCGTTTGTAGTTTATAAAGTGAACAATAAACAAACAAAACAAACTATTCGTTCCCCAGCAGAGTCGCCATTTTGTTTCAGGGAAAACTAGTGTCGATTCGAAATGCTAGTCCCACTAAGATAGTAGCTATCTTAGAAACAAACAAAGAAAGTTTTTCAAGAGTTCCTTTAAGTATGATAGATGGAAGAGAAGAAAAGAGGACCAACCTAGATCTTTTGCTTTGGTCCTAGCTTGATTTCTCTTTCCTTGATAGAATTTTCCACTCCTCTCCTACTTGTCCCGCTTCAAAGAGTACCTGTAGAGTCAAAGTAACAGCAAAATATCAAAGCATCTCTATCTAAAACATCATAAACAATGCGGAATCAGAAACACATTGACCATACAATTGCATTCATAAACAATAAGATTCATAAATACAAGATTATATGGAGGAAAACTCGAAGAACTTTATTAATAGTAATGTAAGAGAGGATTACAGCCCAGTTGTCTAATCCAGCATCATCCTCCTAGTTGTAGAAGCCCTCTTCACCTCATGAACAAATCACCCTACAATGCTATGTCTCTTCTCACCAACAAACCAACAACACTTCCTTACAAATTACAAAATTCCAGCCTCTGGATCTCTCAGATGAGGGATCCATTTACAGATGTCTTGCAAGGGTGTGAGTCAGCTCTAGGTTTTTTATTAGTGTCATTCCACTGATAGTTCTTGGTTCCACTTGGAGATTTCATTGATCTCTTACTCATCCTTGGGCGAATTCAGATAGGCAAGTGTCACAGGAGAAGTTTCTGAAAGATTCCATGATCATCCACCTTGCAAATTGTCTCTACCATTTTTCTATTCTCACTCATTGCACCCCACAGAAGGCCATTTCAGTATGCATCACACCTAGCCAATTAGGCAGTCAGTATGCATCGCACCTTGCACATGGAGCAGTCTATATGGTCCAATTTTAGCCAGTTCTGAGTAGTTTTTCAGGTGGAACTTCTGGGAAATGATGTAATCAGTTGACCATGATCATTTAGGGTGTGAAACAACACTTTTAGGGACTTAAGGAGCCCTTATTTTATGGACATATGAGTTTGGGGTTGCAGTGCCCAAATATGTCTATAACATGTGTGCATTTGGTTTTTGTGTTGTCATTGGCATGGGTTTTGTCATATTTTGAGTATGGTTTTAGCCTTGCCTTGCCATTGTCAGATAGCCATGGTATGATGGGATTCATTCTTGGTTGAGATTTCGATTATCAAAAGGTTTGGATCTAGGTGAGGTGGCCTCGAGAAAATCCCAAGGGTTGGGAGTGGAGATAGTTTTCTCCGAGAAGCCCTCAATAGGTGGGTGGAGACATAAAAATTACTCAAGGGATGGTGAAGGAATTCTAAGGCATCCAAGATGAGTTTGGTTTTGTGATCTCGGGACTGATTTAGGTGAGATCACGGTATGGGGAGGGTGGAGGTGGTTTAACATATGGATTCCCTTGGTTTTTTATTGATTGATTTATCCAATGAGATCCCACATTCATGCTTGGAATATGGAATGGGGGAGATTGGATGAAAGAAATATTTGGTTCAGCTAATCTGTGGTTGGGTGGTATGTATAAGTCCTTGACTTGGTTGGATTTTGCATTTGGTTAATAAGAGCTAAGTTCCTCTTGTTTTGATGAGTAATTATACTTTTTATTACGTGGCTTTAACAGTTGTTCTATACATGTTATTTATCTGATTATATGTTGGTTATGAGCATGGTAATATGACATATCTAAGTATGGATCTTATCACATTTTAACTAATGAATGTTTGGTTATTGAATGCATGACCTAAATGCAATTATGGAAAGTATTGTGGGAAGGCATTGGTCCTTCTTTCTAAACCTCAGATAATTTTCAGATCCCTATGTTTAGATATACATTCATGACCTGTATGTTGCATGCTTACCATGTGTTTGACGGAACACCTGTCCTAGCTGGGAGGGGTCACATTAATTCCTTGTTCAATTTTTGATTTAGAGGATTCGTTTCTAAGCCATTTATCATTTCTGGAAGTTTCATTGAGTTTTGGCTAGAGGACTGAGTCCTAGCCCTGAAAAAATGGCTCAAAATTCAGAGTCACTAACACAAAACTAACTAGAAAAGTCCACAATCATTGGGAAGCATGCCTATAGGAGCTACTCGAGGCTTACAGTCACTTGGAGTCGATGTCAACGGAGCGATTGAGGCTCTAGGTCAATGAAAAAGAGAGTTAGCTCATGGGTTGGACACCTGGAGAGGTTGGGTAGCTCTTGGAGGTCATGTAACACCTGAGGGAAGTCAGTAAGGTCTTATGTTCTGTTAGTTTCATTCAATTCTACCTGTCAAATTTTAATCATTTCACTAGGTTTTCAATACAAAATTTTGTCACCGACTAGTGTGTCTAGGTCTATTGTTGTTCCTTCAAAATTGTCATGTTCTGGTCACTGCCATCACTCAGTTTTATGTGCCATCACTGAAATGTCATCATCATCATCTCAATCATATCACCATGGTCTTCATTCATCTTAGTGTCACCATTAGGTCATTAGGGTTAGAGTCATCAAAACTGTCATGTCATTCATAAGCAAATGAAGGAGTAGTAATAAGGAATTTGCCCAAAAAGTTTTTGTTTCAAAGTGTAATTTATTTCAAATATCATGTAATAAGTTCCTATGTTCCAAATCTGCATTGAATATGCCAAATCTACATAGTTTTCAAAGCAAAGTGAAAATATATGGTGGGCCACCCTACCATTAAGAAATTGATTTCTAAAAGATATATAGACCATCTCATTCCTTTTCTCTCTCTCATATTCATTTCTAGAGAGCTCTCATTCACCAAAAAGTCATTTCCTCATCATTTTCACGGATATAAATACTCCAAAATGTAATTCAAACAATTTTGCTACGTTTTCCAAGAATTTTGCCGTGTTTTCCACAGTTTTGCTGCGTTTTCCAGGGTTTCGTTGCGTTTTCTCTCCACGAGCCCTAAAACTTGTTTTCAATGGGTTTCAACAGTAATTGAAGTCTTCAAATAATTTCTACAAGTAATTTCAAGTTTTTCCACCTCTCCATAAGGCTATTTCCCTTGATTTCATGTTGCAAAGACACCATTACTCCCTATGTTGCGTTTTCATAGTTTTTCTAGACCCTATACCAATTTCCTCCCATTCCACTTCTAAATGGTCCGTAAAACCTCTACCTATATCCCTAAATTTTGCTACCCTCTTTCCCCTCCCCTAAGCCCTCCATCCTGTCCCCTCATCCATTCCCTTGTTTTCCTATTTAGGGTTTTCACTTTCACATAGTCAAAATGGAGGAGGAAAGGAAATCCTATAACAAAGGAGGTAAAATATTGAGATATGAACCCCTAAAAACTAAGGAGATGATGTCTTCCCCACTTTCCAAGCAATTATTTAAGAATGTAGGGTGTTTAGGGTTTTGTGAGCTAGTTCAAAGGGTCAAATACCATGCCAAATTTACTAGTTTGTTTGGCACTCATATTAGGAGAGATAAGGTCATTATTGCAGGTATTAGTTTCACTATTTCAACTAAAGTGATAGCAGCAGCCATAGGGATACCCAACAGTGGACAAAAATGGTTTAAGAGTCAGGACTTGGACCTGCAAAACTATCAAACTTTCATCAAAGATCACTATAAACACAACATTAAGAAGGTTTTTCCTTTTGGATAGATCCTTGAGAAATTTTCTCCACTAATGAGGGTTATTATGAAGTACTTTACATGTGAGGGAAGATTTTCAAGATTTTACAAATACCATATTAGACTGGTCATGCATTTCACAGGGGTAAAGCCACTAAACCTAGCCTACTACCTCTACAAAATTTTGGTTAAAATGGTAGAGAAGGTGGAACATAGAGAGAGTGATCATCAAAAAAGCGTTTTTCACCATGCCATCATCAAGATTATTGTATTGCATCAGCTTGCTCAAAATAAATTTACTTGGGAACATTCAATCAGTCAGATGTCCTATTGCCTTCTACTAGTCAATATGCAAACCCAAGTACACCATCAACACCACCTAAGCATGTGAAGAGTGGCCCATCTAGAAGACCTAAAGTCGATAGGATACCTAGACCTGAGGTGACTCAAATATATCAGAGAGGCGATAGGATTGTACATGTTAGTGTCAGTCAGTTCAGCCTATCACCAGTGATCAAATATGCTCTTACAAGGTGTTGTTAGGGTGTCAAGTCATTTTTTTGTCATTTCAGTGAATCTTCAAATAAACATTTGGTCACTAGTTATTGTGTCTAGGTCACTGCTACTCCCTTCACTTACTCATGGTCTTCATCACTCATCATGGTCATTGTCTTCTTTAGGGTATCATATCTTCATTTAAGTGTCTTGGGTCATGAAATGCTTAAATTCCTCATTTTAGGTCATGGTCTAGGGTTTCACTCCATGTGTCATCATGATACCATAGGTCAAAATAAAAACATGTCCATCATGTAATTCAGTGGGCAAAGGAATTTAACATCTTAGGGAAAGAAAAATAAAGGTAAAGGTAATGTTTTATTTCAAATAAGACAATGTTGCAGTACAGTACCTCATCTCATCATTTCTCATAAGGCCATTTTTGCTTCAAAATATGTTTCTGACCAAATGGAGAAGAAGTTTACAAACTTGAAAGAGATTTTTTTCAATGACAGACCAAGAAACAAAAACCTCCTTCATTTTATGCACAGGTGTTATAACTTAAGATAAATTCCCAAACTACACTTGCAACAAGAGAGTTGTTACACTTCTGAACAGTTTGAATTCAAGACAGCTTTTCAAGGATTTGGAGCAGGTGTTGGCAGTTCTTAAGGACTATATTTTGTAGCAAACATCCTAACATTTCCAATGGTACCTTTAGATAGTTATTTGGATTAGTGGAAGGCATCCAAAAGTGCTCTACAAGTTGGCGCTGCGCTTTTGTCAGGACAACATGGGTTTTTGGAGCGACCTTGGGAAAATCAATTTGTCTCCCTGTTGGATTGTCCAAATTAAATTCTTGATGAGTCCATCTTGTATCAGACTTCAAGATATTTCCAAATATCTATCAAGTTCTCAATTTAGAGTAGTTTAAGGCCTCCGAAACCTGGTTGGAATACGGTGTTGCGCTTCTATGAACTGTGTTGCGCTTCTGCCAACGGCACTACACTTGGGACAAAGTAGCCCGAAACTTGCCAAAACTCAACCAAACTTCAAATTTAAGCGTGTATTCCTATTCATTACTCTTCTAAGATGAAGAAAAAGTAAGTACCATAATCTTACTCACTCTTTTCCTTTGGCAAAGCAAGTGGAAATGGTGAGAGTTGTGTTCATCTAGGGTTTATGTGAAATTTCATGCTGCAAGGCTAGTACAAATGATGGGTTTTGTTAGTTATTACATTCAAAAATTTTAAATTTTTCATCTCATACCTATGTACATGTATAAATTAAAATAACCCTATAATTCACTAATCAACTCATTTACCTACAATTTACCTCACCTTTACACAAACCCTAGCTCATACCTATCATTTTGGCCAATTTCCTAGCATGAGTATTCTTTTAAATTCTCCTACTCATATCTCTCCCTCATTTCACTCCATTCAAACTTCCTAAGTTTCCTACAACCCCTATCCATATCCAAAAATTCCCCTATCATCATCTCCCTTCCCTAACTCCCTCATTTCATCATCTCCTTCCTTGAGCAAGAAAACAATTAGCTTAAGGCCAAACAACTCATCATGGAGAAAGAGCAATACAAGGTGCTGCAGCAAGGAGGCAAAGGTAAAGTAATGTTGGAGCCTAGTGAACATGAGGAACATGAAAAAAAAGTTGGAAAAAAGAAGCCAAGGAACAAGGGACTCAAAAGGGCATTGAAGAAAGAAAAAGAACAAAACGTATTGAATGAAGACTTGGACATTGAAGACAAAATTACTTAGGAAATCAGTGAAGACAGGGAGTTTTGGATTTACAAGATCAATTTCTACCTTGAGAAGCTCCTTGATAAGGTTAGCATGGATAACAAGTTGCAAAGGAAGATGGCCATCCATTATTACACAAGGAATCAGGTTGCCGAGGTCAGAATTAAGCAATTGAAGGCCAAACTCAAAGAAAACCCTAAAAAGTAAAAATGAGAAGGAAAAATTGGAGATTGTTGCTGAGGCATCCATGAGAGCTTAATATACCTCATTTTGAACTTTTGGACCAATTTTGGGAGTTTTTAAAGCATTTTTTTGTTTCTGGTGAATTTTGGTGCAAAACTCAGAAATTGCACTAGTGACAGAAGCACAGTGCCTTGGCATGTGCTTTTTCCTCAGGGATCCAAATGACAAGTGGCTTACATTTTTGGAAAGATTATTACCTCCTCTCAAAAACAATTCATCATATTTCTCAGACAGGGTTCAAATTTTGATAAAAAGGAGAAAAAGTGGTCAAAAATCATCATTCTTCCACTCTTTTTCACAGGCGTTGTGCTTCTGGAGACACCTTGGGAGAATGAGTTTTTGAAGGCCTTCCCATGGGTCATTTTAAAACATTCAAGGTATTCTAGAAGCTAGACAAGAAAGTATAGTTGACCATTCTCTCAGATCAAAATTTGGACTTCAGGAAGGCACCTTAAATTTGGCTCAACGTTGGTGCTACATTTCTGCAAATTTCTGAGTTTTTATTTTAAATTTCACTGTGTATGTTCCTAGTTTTCAGTTTGACTTGGTCAAAGCCAAAATTCATCATATAATTGAAGTAGTTCGAGGTCATATGATGTAATCATGAATAAATCGACATGATAGGTTGTTTTTTATGGTTAATTAGGCGTCATTAAGGAATCAAAACTCAAAAAAAAGTCTAAGAGAAGAGTTTGTATTTGACCTTCTCACTCTTACCCATTGGTTGAGATAATCTTGGAAACAGTTCCACCACCTAGGAATTTGACTCCTGAAGGTGGGGAAGATGTTTGATTGATTCTATATGTATCATTACTCATTCATAGAGAGGGATTGGAATTTTGTGGAGAAGGCTTATATCTTATGTTCTCTTCAACTAATACATGAGAAGTTGCAGCTATATTTCAGGAACTCTAGTTTAGTGAGTCTATGGTGTTGTTTCCTTTTCCTATCAGTTTCTAATGGATAAATAATATCAAATTTCTATGGTTTATATTATTCCTATGAATTTCCTTACAGTTATAAAGACATAAATCCTGAATTTAAGCTATGTTTATGTGGAAATCATGCTTGTGTTTCTTTTCTTCTAAGACTAATGAATTCATTCTTTCGCATGCTCATTATGTTCTCTTAAGCTCTCAGACCTACACTATATCGACAACACTTTAAGTTCACCATAACATAGTGATACCTAGCTCCTCTTTATACCTTCCACTACATACTTGAGGCCTTGACCTAATTACCTGCTCCAATCCCTAGTCCAGAAAACATAAAAAAAAAAACCTAAATTCACAAATACTCAAACAAGACTTGTATATCTAGCCTAAAACCTTTTTTTTTTTAGTTATTCATTCACAAATCCTTAGAGAGATCCCTCTTTGGTTTAGTAGGGCTAGCTACTGAACTGAAAGTGGTTCGAGGTTACCTTTTTCGATTTCCTCCTCAGCCTAGGAAATGGTAAGGGATAACATTTTTGGCATTGTTGCCGGGGAAACGAAATATCATATCTTCCCTGGGAAAGAACGACAAAGATCAGATCTGATTACTGATGGTGAACAATGATCAGACACATATGAAAGGCTAAACCATTCACTTGGCGACTCCCACTTGATCCGAAGACTCCACTGGTAGCAGGATCTAGAAATCAAAATGAATTCTCAATCCAAAAGGTATGCTCCTATGAATCAAGATTATGTTCTAGACTTTCCAAATCGTACGCCTCAGGTAGATTGGAAAACATACTTGCCAAAATTCAAATATGGAAAAGGTGATGATGCTACACTTCATTTAATAAGATTTCATATGCATGTGCATAAGCTAAGGATTAATTTTCATGAAGATTGTTTGATGAGGATGTTCATGGTCACATTAGAAGAAAGATCATGGGTTTAGTATAAAAGCTTGCCTCTTGCTTGTATCTATTCTCTCAAGGATTTTCACTCAGTATTTTTTGAGAAATATAGAGAAGCCTATCCTTCTTTGCTTTTGATTGAGGATTGTTGTGATAATTTTGAAATTTTTATTCAAGAGCTGGAAAGTGCTTATGGCAATGAAGAGTTTATGGATGATGAAATATTGAATTCTTTGAATGAAAACCCTTTTCATCACCATGTTAAGATCATGGAGTCTACCCTGGATGACAACAAAATTGAGCAGAATTCTACAATAGATGACAGCGATCTTCTATCATCTAAAAGAGGTGATAATTTGCGGCAGTCATAACTTTATTTTAGTACACAAGATACATATGATAATGGCCATTTCAGCTACCCTCCACTCCTTGATAGGATTCTAATTCTGATTTGGTTTGCATTAAGATTCTTGAGAGTCATCATTCATCCATTGAGTTCGAAATTAATGAGTAGAAGGTTTGTTTCCTAGAAATTAATGATCAACATGTTCAGCAGATTTTAAATCAGCAAGGAAAAGAAGAAATAGATAGTCAAATGATTTATGTTTCTTCTGAAGGAACTAATGGATAAAATGCATATTTTAGATCCTTTTAATTAATCTCAAGAGCATGAGAATGCAGCCCAAGACGATGGAATTAAAAGGGTGTGTGATATAGAATTACATCTTGTTGTGCCAGTTGTGGAAGAATATTTTGAAAATAATCTTTTCCAAATAATTGATGAATCTGTTGCTATAAAAACTTTCAATCCAGATTTACATGAAGAGACATTCATACATGTAGCTTCAGATTTTGAGGATGTTAGATTTCAAATTGACGATCATGAGTTATAGGAAAGCATCGATAAAGAAGAGGTTTTTTTAGCGCCACTTGCACAGAATGATCTTCCTTCAGATTCAAAAAATGAAGAGTGTGCTTGTATTTCTCTTGAATTTCAAGACAGGGTAACATTTCAGCTTATTCAGGATCCTTTTGCTAAATTGTTTCAGTCATCAAGGGAGATGAATCTTATTGTATTTATGGATCATGTACATATGTTCAATGGAAACTTAGAGTGGCCTATTTTTTGTTTTTCTGCCTGCTCAAGGAAAGTGTGATAGGATTCAAGTAAGTAGCCATCTGCTTGATTGGTTACACTGTAGGGATATTACACATGATTGTATATACATTTTGAGTAGGTGGGTAGTTATCATCAGGATTTGAAGCCAGAGGTGAAGGCCCTAAGATCCCGATGGTATGCTGCCATAAGTAAGTTTAGTCAATATGTTTTTTTATAGTCAAGTCAGTTCAAATAGTCAGTCAGTTTCTAGTTTGAGTTTAGTCTTTTGCATTTTGACTCCATTTTCCAATGAATAAGGCTACTTGGTCTACGGTGTTCTTGACACCTCCAAGGAGCTTCCATCCCCAGCTGGAGCCAATGTTAGTATCAGTCAGTTCAGCCTGTCACTAGTGATCAAACATGCTCTTACAAGATGTTGTTAGGGTGTCAAGTCAAATTTTTGTCATTTCAGTGAATCTTCAAATAAAAATTTGGTCACTAGTTATTGTGTCTAGGTTACTGCTGCTCCCTTCACTTACTCATGGTCTTCATCACTCATCATGGGCATTATCTTCTTCGAGATATCATATGTTCATTTAAGTGTCTTGGGTCATGAAATGGTTAAATTCCTCATTTTAGGTCATGGTTTAGAGTTTCACTCCATGTGTCATCATGATACCATAGGTAAAAATAAAAACATGTCCATCATGTAATTCACTGGGTAAAGGGAGTTAACATCCTAGGGAAATAAAAAGAAAGGTAAAGGTAATGTTTTATTTCAAATAAGACAATGATGCAATACACTACCTCATCTCATCATTTCTCATAGGGCCATTTTTTTCAAAATATGTTTCTGACCAAATGGAGAAAAAGTTTACAAACTTGAAAGTTTTTTTTGTCAATGATAGGCCAAGAAACAAAAAACTCCTTCAGTTTATGCACAGGTGTTATAACTTGAGAGAAATTCCCAAACTACAATTGCAACAGGAGAGTTATTACACTTCTGAACAATTTGACTTCAAGACAGTTTTTTAGGGGTTTTCAACATGTGTTGGTAGTGCTTAAGGACTCTATTGTGTAGAAGAGATCCTAATATTTCCAACGGTACCTTTCGATAGTCATTTGGATTAGCCTAAGACATCCAAAAGTGCTCTGCAAGTTGGCACTACGCTTTTGTCATAGATATCTTGGGTTTTTGGAGTGACCTTGGGAAAATCAATTTGTCTCCTTGCTGGAGTGTTCAAATCACATTCTTGATGAGTCCATATTGTAGAATACTTAAATATATTTCCAACAAGCTATCAAGTTAGAAATGTGGAGCAGTTTAAGGCCTCCAAAAGCCGGTTGCAAGACGACGCCACGCTTCTGTGAATTGTGCTACGCTTCTACCAATGACGCTATGCTTGGGACAGAGTAGTCCAAAACTTGCCAAAACTCGCCCAAAATTCAAATTTAAGCTTGTATTCCGATTCCTTACTCTTCTAGTATGATCAAAAAGTAAGTACCATCATCTTACTCACTCGTTTCCTTTTGCAAAGCAAGTGCAAATGGTGAGTAGTGTTCATCTAGGGTTTATGTGAAATTTCATGCTGCAAGGCTAGTACAAATGATGGGTTTTGTTAGTTATTACATTGAAATTTTTTAAATTTATCATATCATACCTCTTTACACGTATAAATCACCCTATCATTCACTAATTAGCTCATTTAGCTATAGTTTACCTCACCTTTGCACAAACCCTAGCTCATACCTATCATTTTGGACAATTTCCTAGCAGGATTGCTTTTTTAAATTCTCCTACTCATATCTCTCTCTAATTTCACTCCATTAAAACTTCATAAGTTTCCTATAACCCCTATCCATATCCCAAAATTCCCCTATCATCATCTCCCTTCCCTAACTCCCTCATTTCATCATTTCCCTCCTTGAGCAAGAAAATAATTAGCTTAAGGCCAAACATCTCATCATGGAGAAAGAGCAATACAAGGTGTTGCATCAAGGAGGCAAAGGTAAAGTAGTGTTGGAGCCTGGTGAACATGAGGAACATGAAAAAAAAGTTGGAAAAAAGAATCCAAGGACCAAGGGACTCAAAAGGGCATTGAAGAAAGAAAAAGAACAAAACCTACTGAATGAAGACTTGGACATTGAAGACAAAATTACTTTGGAAATCAGTGAAGATAGGGAGTTTTGGATTGACAAGATAAATTGCTACCTTTATAAGCTCCTTGAAAAGGTTAACAAGGATAACAATTTGCAAAGGAATATGTCCATCCATTATTACACAAGGAATCAGGTTGCCAAGGTCAGAATTAAGCAGTTAAAGGCCAAACTCAAAGAAAATCCCAAAAAGTGAAAATGAGAAGGAAAACTTGGAGATTGTTTCTGAGGCATCCATGAGAGCTTAATATACCTCATTTTGCACTTCTGGACCAATTTTGGGATTTTTCTAAGAATTTTTATTTTTGGTGAATTTTGGTGCAAAACTTAGAATTTGCACTAGTGACAGAAACACGGTGCCTTAGCACTGTGCTTTTTCCTCAGGGCTCCAAATGACAACTGGTTTACATTTTTAGAAATATGATGACCTCCTCTCAAAATCTATTTCATCATATTTGTTAGAGAGGGCTCAAATTTTGAGAAAAAGGAGAAAAGGGGGTCAAAAATCATCATTCTGCCACTCTTTTTGACAGGCGTCGCGCTTTTGGAGACACCTTGGGAGAATGAGTTTTTGAAAGCCTTCACATGGGTCATTTAAAACAATTCAAGGTGTTCTAAAAACTAGACAAGCAAGGATATTTTATCATTCTCTCAGATCTCAATTTGTACTTTAGGAAGATACCTTAAAGTTGGTGTTGCGCTTCTGAAAATGTCTGAGTTTTTATTTTAAATTTCACTATGTAATTTCCTAGTTTTCATTTTGACTTAGTCAAAGCCACAATTCATGATGTAATTGAAGTAGTTAGAGGTTAGATGAAAAAATCATGAATAAATAGACATGATAGGTTTTTTTATGGTTAATTAGGCCTCATTAAGGAAGCAAAACTAAAAACAAATTCTAAGAGAAGAGTTTGTATTTGACCTTCTCACTCTTACTTGTTGGTTGAGAGAATCTTGGAAACAGTTCCACCACCTAGGAATTCGAATCTTGAAGGTGGGGAATATGTTTGATTGAGTCTATATGTATCATTTCTAATTCAGAGAGAGGGGTTGGACTTTTGTGGAGAAGGCTTGTATCTTATGTTCTCTTCAGCTAATATAGGAGTAGTTGCAGCTATATTTCAGGAACTCTAGTTTAGTGATTCTATGGTGTTGTTTCCTTTTCCTATCAGTTTCTAATGGATAAATCATCTCTCTTTACATGATTTATCTTCTTCCTATGAATTTACTTATAGTTAATTAGACAAAAATCTTGAATTTAAGCTCTGTTTATGTGGAAATCATGCTTGTGTTTCTTTTCTTCTAAGACTAATGAATTCATGCTTTCACATGCTCATTATGTTCTCTTAAACTCTCAGACCTACACTATATTGACAACACTTTAAGTTCACCATAACACACTGATACCTAGCTCCTCTTTATACCTGTCACTGCATACTTGAGGGCTTGACCTAATTACCTACTCCAATCCCTAGTCCAACAAACATAAAAAACCCTAAATTCACAAAATACTCAAACAAGACTTGTATATGTAGCCTAAAACCTATTTCTTTTCAGTTATTCATTCACAAATCCTTAGAGAGATCCCTCTCTGGTTTAGTAGGGCTAGCTACTGAAGTGAAAGTGGATTGAGGTTACCTTTTTCAATTTCCTCCTCAACCTAGGCAATTGTAAGGGATAATAGTACAAATACCATATTAGATTACTCATGCATCTCACAGGGGTAAAGCCACAAGCCTACTACCTCTACAAAAGTTTGGCTAAAATGGAAGAGAAGGTGCAACATAGCTAGGGTGTTTAGGGTTTTGTGAGCTAGTTCAAAGGGTCAAATACCATGCCAAATTGAGTAGTTTGTTTTCCACTCATCTTAAGAGAGAAAAGTTCATTATTTCAGGTATTAGTTTCATTATTTCAACTGAATTCATAGCAGTAGCCACAAGGATACCTAACAATAGAGAAAAATGGTTTAAGAGCAGGACTTGGACCTGCAAAAATATTAACCTTTCATCAAAGGTCACTATAAACAAAACATTAAGAAGGTTTTTCCTTTTGGACAGCTCCTTGAGAAATTTTCTCCACTAATGAGGGTTATTATGAAGTGCTTTAAATGTGAGGGAATATTTTCTAGATTGTACAAATACCATGTTAGATTGCTCATGCATTTCACAGGGGTAAAGCCACTAAACCTAGCCTACTACCTCTACAAAAGTTTGGCTAAAATGGCAGAGAAGGTGCATCATAGAGAGAGTGATCATCAAAAAAACCTTTTTCACCATGCCCTCATCAAGATTATTGTATTGCATCAGCTTTCTCAAAAGAATATCACTTGGGAAACATTCAATCAGTCAAATGTCTTATTGTCTTCTACTAGTCAATTTGCAAACCCAAGTACACCATCAGCGCCACCTAAGCATGTGAAGAGTGGCCCATATAGAAGACCTGCAGTTGATAGGATACCTAGGCCTGATGTGACTCAAATATATCAGATAGGCAATAAGCTTTTGTTTAATCCACATATTGTTGAAAGGGCCAAGCTTACATCAGCAGCATCAACAAAGCAGGGATTACAATCACAACATGAGGCACTATTGAAATATGAGGAACCATTTCATCTTGACACTAACATGGTTGAATTGAAGGGTAATGAGAAGCATAAGACAATAGAGCAGGTCATCATGGAGAAATATGATGAGATCAGAGAGCTAAAGGCTAGTTTATCAAAGGCCCATTTGCTAATTTCATTCCTAGGGTAGGAAAATCAACAACTAAAGGTAAAACAACTACTCTATGAAGAGTATGAGGTTGAGGATATAAAGGGAAAATCAGTGATTGATGCAGAGGATTCCAATGAACATTAGGAGCAGGTGACAAGAAAAAGGCTAGGGACTAGAGGCCTCAAAAGAGCACTTCAACAACAAAGAGAGAAAATGAATTCAGTTGACCTAATTGAAGTAGAAATCAATGAGAATAGAGAGTTTTTGTTTGATAAGGTAAATTGTCATTTGGAGAAGCTTCTTAAGAGGGATAACAGAGACAATAGGCTACAAAGACACATGACTGCTCATTATTACACAAGGAATTAGATTTCTAAGGTTAAGATCAAGCAGTTGAAGGAGAAACTCAATGAAACCGTAATCAAGAAAAAAGGGAAGGTAAAGTTGGACTTTCTTGTCGATGCCTCCCTCATAGAATAACATAGCACCTAAGGATTTCATAAACCAATTTTGAGGAGTTTTGGAGAAATTTTGGTTTTTTGTGAATTTTTGCACATTTTGACACAATCATGGAGTAAAAAACGTAGTGTGCCCCATGCTAAGCTTTTGTTAGGGAGATCGAAATCACATTTTGTTTGCATATTTCGATTTGGCATGAATTATATCACGTTTATCCTGAGGAAGCAGACGTTTATCAAGTTTTGACAGGTGAAAATGGCCAAAAACCACCTAAAAATCACCTTTCTTCCCTCTTGTTGAAGACCACGCTGCGTTTTTTAGAGTACATGTGGAAGAATGAAGTTTTGAGGGGCTAGAAGCAACTTTTTTCAACTCTTGAAGAGTTCGTCATGTAGTAGACATCCACATATTTCCAATGAGACATCAAGATCATAATTTGGACTTTAGGAAGCCCTTCAAAATCCAGTTCTCCCAAATTCACTACGTTTTCTCCAGGCTGGCTGCGTTTTTGGCTAATTTCGCTGTGTTTTTTCCCGTGACATCTTTTCTACAGTTTTTCAGTTGGATTCGACTTTTTATGGTGTAATTGATTAACCTTGATGTAATTATGATGTAATGATGGGTAAATAGACTTGTTAAGTTGTTTTATGTAAATTTCGGCATCATTAATGAGAGTGGTTTGAGTCAAAGTTTAATTGGAGGAGTTGCTTTAACCTCCCTAGACATTAGGGTTTGGTTGGAACACCTCATGTATGAGTTCCTAGACTCATGGATTCGACCCCTGAGAGCAGGGAGATGTTGTTTTGGTCTATATGTATCATTTTCTCAGTCATAGAATGGGTTGGACATCAGATGTGAGAACACTTGAAGCTTGTACTTCAACATTTTACTCAGGAAATCAAAGGAGCAGTTTGAAACTATTATCTAGGAATACATGTGGAGTGAGTTTGTGATGATGTATTTTCTCTATTTTAGTTTTATTTGAATGATATACATCTCTCCTTTCATATCTTATTTCTTCAGTGGTTTTCCTTAAAGTTTATAAACATAATTATTTGCATAAAGCTCTGTTTTGATGGGAATATCATTTTTTATAATTTTCCTTCTTACTTAATGAATTCATGATGCACATGCTCATTAAGACATTTTTCTTCTTCCAAACACTACACTACACCGACAAACCCTAAAGCCATCACAAAAGAAATTCTACCTTGCTCCTCTATATCTTTGTTGTTGTAACTCATTGATCCTTTGACCTTGCTACCTAGTTTTCATCCCTTATCCGGCATCAAAACCCTAAAAACTCAAAACCTACCTGAGCCTAGCATACCTAGCCTAATATTCTTTTACATTCCAGTCAACCTTTGGATATGATTTAATAGAGAGAGCCCTCTTTGGTTTTGTAGGGCTAGCTACAAAACTGAAATCTTGGTTTGAGGTTACCTACTTCAATCTCCTTTCTCAGTCTTAGGATATTGTGGAGGATAACAAGTTGTCGACTCCATTTCCTTAAGGTCATATAGGAGGTTGAGTATTATCATAGTGACCCTCATCTAATGTTTACCCAGGGAAAACCAGTGAAAGTGGGTAAATGTGGGAGGAGGTGAGTTACAGGGTGGTATCAGAGCGAGTTGCACTCTATTTGGGTAAAATTTGATGTTTTCAAGGTTATGGTCATCATACATGGGGTCATGGTATATAGTTGGAATGGTCATGCATGCTGTTGTTATATTGATATGCTTATGATTATATATGTATCATGCTAATGTGGGCTAATTTTGCAGATGAGATAATCCTCCCCTTAACATCATGAGGTATGGTTTTGATTTTGGTATCTATTTCGTTTATCCTAACATGGCCTACTTGTAGGAAGAAGAGAATCATAGATGAAGAGAAAAATGGTAGACTATAGTTCCTATGACTCTCTTTACAGATCATTTTGGTAACAAGGAGATGAGTATTCTCCTGGTATAAAAAATACATTAAGGATTTTGAGGGCAGAAATAAGGTGTTGTAAAGCAGAAAATGATAGGTTGGTTGAGGCTCAGAAAAGACTTGAAAAGGCTTAGGAAAAGAAAGCATAAGTCAATGCAATGATTCTTAAGAGCTTGTCATATTTGTAGAGACAGGGATAGTTGAGGATTAGTCAAGACTAGGAAGAGAAAACTAATGGAGCCTATGGTAGCAGGTCTTGGTCTAGATATAGGTTGGATAGAGGGGATATAGTCAGAGGTAGCAGATCATTGGATACACCTGATAAGCGAGCTTGTATGTATGGGAATCATGTTGAAAATGCAGCAAGAAAAATCCTAATTTAATTTTCCCTTGAATTAAATTAGGAATATAATTGTAATTCCACATCACAAGACAACTTGTACGAGTTAGCTAAGTTAATTTGACTTATTTTTCTCAGTTAATTTGATTTGAGGGTATAAATTGAGACATGTAGAGTGTATCCTACTTTATAGGAGCCCTGCTTGAGTTTATTTTGTGTTGTAATTAATTAATTCATTTTAGCTGAGTTAAAGTCAGTTAAACTAGTTCCAAATGATGGAGGAACTAGTAGGAGATCAGACAGTGGGGTGCTGCTTCACGTGTTCAACCAGTTAACTGATGATTCACTCATAAATAACTCATGCATATGAGATCTGATAATTACCCAGTTGAGATTGGAGTTCAAAGGCAGTGTACTATTAGTTGCATAATCATCCAAATTGTACAGGTGGTGCATACAGTCAAAGGAAGGCCTATGAGGATTGTGCAATTGCAATTGAGGAATTTCCCTAATTAATAGGGAGCTAATTCCCAAGGAAAAAATGCAAGGAAATAGGGATTTGGGTAAGAAAAATTGGTTAAATATTTGCCTAGCCTTATCTAGGAAGCTGTGAGACAGATAGAGATAGTGTAGAGGTTGCTCGGGCTTGAGCCAAGAATTGTAATCTTCTCATATTTTCTGACTAATCCAATATACATATAGCAAGGGTTTTTAGTTGTGGCTTTCCACAGGAAATCCTTGTGTAATGTGTTGATTGAATTATTTCTCTTGTATGCTTCATGATTTCTTGATCGATTAATTGTTTCCGCTAATGAGTAGAGTAGATTCAAGTATTTTATTTTAGAAAATCACATAAGAAGTTTGAATCTACAAGGAATTTATACATGGTATTATAAGAGAAGAATACAAGTTTGTCTTTACAGGTGAAATTGAATTTGCAGGATCATTCTTCAAAGCTAGAGGATATCATTGTACAGATTAGGACTCGAATATTCCCTTGAGGGTAGCTCAAATTATATTGCTTGGAAGGAAATGATGGAGGAAGTGTTGGAAGAAAACGAGCTAAAGGAATTGATAAACAATGATATTCCTAAGCCTCCAACAATATATGCTCAGGATTTGGAAGAATGGAATAAATATGTTGTAAATGCGAGGAGGATCATATTAGAGGAGTTTGAGATCGTATTTTCTTGAACCTCTAGAAGAAGGGTACAACATATGCAATGTGGAAAGCCTTGATCGACTTGTTTCAGAACAACAATTACCACAGGAAGATGACACTGAAGGATAAGCTTTGGAAGATCAAGATGGAGAAGGGTGACACAATACCACAATACTTAAGTAGGTTCACCCAATGTCGAGATGAGCTTGGGAGCATTGGTATTATAGTTGTTGAAGATGATTTGGTTAACCTCACACTTCTAGGCTTTCCCAAGAGATGGCACATCCACCAGGATTTAGTAAATGGGAGGGAGAATCTACTAAAGTGGGAGCATTTGTGGTACGAATTTGTGCAAGAAGAGATAAGGTGAAGCACCACAGAAGGAACTTCATCCAAGCATCATGATGATGATAGCTATGCCTTAGCTAGAAAGGAAAAGAAAGGTAAATGGAAGAAATCCTAATCCAAAGGAGATTCCAGACAGGGTAGCAAGAAGAAGGACTTTTTGAAGATTAAATGTTTTTACTGTCATGAGCTGGAACACTATTCCACGAAGTGTCTATATCCGAAGGATGATAAGAAGCCCTCAAGAGGATCGGTAGGTGAAGCTCTTGCTTCACAATTCGAGTTATATTTCACCCTCATTTCATGCATGGTGACATCAGTGATGGGTAGTGTGTGGTATCTGGATAATGGAGCCTCATTCCATATGATGAGCTATAAATATTTTTCTAGTGACTTGGAGGAGAAGGACCTCTAGATGCACACCGAGATGGGATATGATGGAAGGTATAACGTGACCGACATTAGTATTGCTACTTTTGAGAGGGATTATGATTCTCCTCTCACATTATAATATATCATATGTTCAAGGTCTAAAGAAGAATTTAGTTTTAGTTGCTATGTTGGAAAATCGTGGCTACAATGTGATATTTAGAAAATGAAAGGCTTTCCTTCATCACATAGCCACAGGGCAAGTGAAGTGGATCAGGTTTTGGGTGAAGAATCTCTACAAATTGGATGTAGAATATTTTGAAGTAATGAGCACAAAATTAGAGAAGGTGAAGAGCTGAGACATCGGTGAATTATGGCATAAACGATTGGGCCACTTGCACCATGGAGCCTTGAAGATCATGCAACCAATTTCTATAGGAATTCCTAAGGGTGCACTAGAGAAATGAGATACATGTAAAGGGTGTACATTGGGGAAGTACACCAAAACCACCTTTCATGATAAGGATAAACGAGCACAAGAAATCCTTGAAATAGTTCACTTAGATGTGTGTGGACCGTTCTTGACAACTTCCATAGCTAAGCACAAGTATTATGTGATATTTGTAGATGATTTCTCACGTAATTGTTGGATTTTCTTCATGTAAAAGAAAGCATGAGCGTTCTCTAAATTTTGTGAATTTAAAGAACTTGTTGAGAAAGACACTGGAAGGAAAGTGAATTCTCTCAAGAGCGATAATGGTGGAGAATATGTGTCGAATGAATTCAAGAACTTCTGTGCATCAAAATGCATTTGATGAGAGTTAATAGAACCCCATAACACACAACAAAATGGGGTGGTTGAAAGAAAGAAAAAAAGTATTGTGGGATCTGCATGGGTGATGTTACATGATCAGGGCCTATCGTTGCACTTGTGGGCTGAAGCATGCAACACAGTGGTATATGTGCAAAATATAAGTCCTCGTCAGATTCTCAGGATGAGTACACTAGAAGAAGATTTTTCAGGGAAGAAATAAATTGTGTCACACTTCAAGATATTTGGTCCATCACTTTACTGTCATGTTACCAAGCATGCAAGGAAAACGCTAGATCCAACAGCAAAGTTGGGCATATTTGTAGGTTACACTGATACACCTCAAAACTATCAGGTGTACATTCCATCTCACAGGATGACAATTGCTCGTAGAGTTGTGAAGTTCGATGAAGAGAAGGCCATGAGATGTTCCCTTGAGAGGGAGATTTAGTTACATGCATATGAGGAGATTTTAGCTCCAAAGGAATAACCTCAAGATGATGTGGAGCAGCCACATTCTGAGGAGAAGAGAGTGGAAGCACCCACTCATGCAAAGACATTTAGAGATTGACATAAGTGCGTTAGAGAGGATGAAAGGTTGATGCTTTATGTGAGGTTGAATTTGGGATCACCCACATCACAACACGAGTAGAGGAGGTCACCAGATTGGTACAATGGATACATGGCTTTGATGAGTGAGAGTGTAAAGAATGAGCCATCCTCATTCGAGGAAGCAATGCATAAACTAGTATGTGTTGATTCCATGGTTGAGGAGTATGACTCCATTATAAGGAATAGTGGTTGGGAAGTTGTCCCAAGTCCAAAGAACAAGTCATTGGTAGGTTCCATGTGGATCTACAAGGTTAAGAAAGGAGTAGATGGGAGTGTTGAGAAACACAAGCCCAAATATGTGGCTAAGGGGTTCTCTCAGGTGGAGGGAATTGATTACAAGGAGACTTTTTCTCCAGTAGCAAGGTACTCTTCAATCAAATATATTCTAGCACTTTAAACACAGATGGGATGGAAGATACATTAGATGGATGTGAAGACATCCTTCCTCAACGAAGTGATTGAGGAAGAGGTGTACATAAAGTAGCCGGAAGGATTTGAGACCTTCACTGGAAATTTGCATGTGTGCAAACTATATGAGCATTGTATGGATTGAAACAAGCACCTCGTGCTTGGTGAGGTGAAGTAAAATTATGAGTGTGGACACAAACAATTCCTCTAGCCCGATAATGGGTCTAGCCAAAACTGATACATTCTATGGAAGATTTCCTTAGGTTAGAACCAATTAAGAGGGCCTACCTCTTAGTACGATTATCCTATTTGGTGATGACCTTTCTTGCTTGCTCTAGCTATCTCTTGTTTCCTTCTTCGAACACCTAAAACAAGTAAACAACAACAAACAAAAACCATGATAATAGACAAATTGTAATTCAACCTACTTAACAAGTCAAGAATCATTAAGCTATAAACATGTGAGATGACACATTATGTAGGAAATCAATCGATAGTTGCATATATATTGAATCAGGAAGAGATTACAACCATTTTCTTAACATTGTTGTTCTCCTCCGACAAAACCAGGTTCCCACACACTTCTGTTAGCATTCCATGATGGCCTCAACAATGATAGTCTTAAGGCTCTTCCCTTTAGGCTTCACACTAAACCAAATTCACACTTCTCCCTCACACAACAAGAGAGCTACAACTATGCATAGCTTGTTGTTTACAATAAACTTAATTAGCACTAGCACCCCAACATTAACACTAGCTTGTGCTTGGGAAAAATGGAGGTTTATATAGCATGAATGGATGGAAGATGGTTCGTCTTCTCATGGGAGAATGTCTTATCTCTTAAGGTAGTTCCATCCTTATAGGGGAAAGGAGCCCAAAATGACATCCTTGACTCCATCCAGCCAAACCATTTACCATATTTCTGTTACGAAGCTTCTAGAGCTGGAAGCTTTGGCTCCTTATTTAAAAATCTTTCCATAAGAGGATCAACATGACTGGAACAAAGCTCAGTCGCTCCGATGGGAACTAGGGACAGTGTTAATCCCTGCATATTGGAGCGAGGAGGATAAGGGTCATTAGCACCGGTCTTGTAAACTGGGAAAAATAGAAGATTTTGGGGAAATGGTGCAAAAGCGAATTGTTCTACTCATGAAGAGGGACATAATGGGAGTTTATTCATGAAGGGAAAGCATGTAGGGTTCACTATAGAGGTCCTCTGGGATCAAGGGATGGGGAATATAGGGACAGTGACAAAATGTTGTGTAATAGATGCCCCCTAAAGTGTGAAGGCCGAACTAGAGTGTGGGATGAAATGTTTTATGAATCAGTGTGGGGAACCAGAATCTGTCATCGAACAACCTACAAGCAAGTACAGATACATATACATAACTAAAAACTCTGTCAAATGATACATGAGTCATGGCATGGATGCAACCACCTAGAGAATGATCATGTAAATGAATCCAGGTATGGGTGCATCCATCCTAAGAGGATCATAATGAAACCAAGGTATGGTCGCAGCCATCCAATAATGAGAAGGATCACATATGATAACTCATGGTATGGTCACAACCATCCAACTAAGAGATACATGCATATCAACATAATCATGTCACATCATCTTGCAACCTGGACTTTTGTAATCTGAGCCCAGGGTCTTGCGCTCCAACACGACTCGATAAAAGTACAAATTCTAACATGTGAATAGATGTGTTAACATCGGGCATGCTAGAAAATCGATTGATTACTAGTCAATGATGTAAACTTTTAACAAATGTGAGAGAAACCACCAATAATGACAATGGTCCTCAAGGTACTATCAGCACAATCCACAGAATGTGAATAGAGGAACTGAATTCGAACACCTGTGAAATCACTCGATCAAAAACCAATAATGTGAACTTGTCATCGAGTGCAAAGAACTTGCTGTTAGGGCATGCAAGCTCTAAGGTACCGGAAGGGAGTCTATCAGTCAACTTCTCGGATAATGAGCTGAAGTCGACAGGAAGTGACCATGTCGAAGGAGGGCCATAATGTATCCCACATCATCGACATGAGACAAAGGGATGCAAAATTATTTTGGATGATACAGAGAATCATAGGTAAGTGTAACTGCAGAAGGAAAACCCTTGAACATATCGGCAACACGACTGGAAGTTTGGCATCTTTTGGATCCATAGGATCAGTGGACATGATGATGTGGCAGAGATCAAATGGAAGGAAAAAAATGAGCGGCCCAACCTAGGAAAGTCAACAATATAAAGGAGGATATCCCAACCCGACACGAAACAGAAAGTGTCATTTTCAAGAGTGAGTTGCCGACACAATTGATTATATTTCCAAATTTTCCCCCACCATTTCTGGCAGGTACCCCAATTATTTTTTAATCGCAAGCTTGAAGGGGATAACATATTCTTTCACTCTAAGTTCATCCGTCAGACGAATCCGAACTAGTAAGTTTAATAAGCCCTAGGAAGGAGAAGCTCTTGTTCATCATGGTGACGAATCCGATGCTGTTGAATATTTTAACGAGTCCGACAAATGTGTAACTCAATATCTTTTTCACGTTTAGAGAGTTTGGAAAATACATGGAAAAGAAAACTCCACGTGATCCCTTTTCATCTAGTTGAGTATCTTGAGATTGAAAAGGTAGAAAATAATACTTGAGAGAACCGCTTGACCATTTCAGTCAAGGAGTACCTTTTTCGTAAATAGTGCATCCCAGCCAAAAAAGGGGGTAAACTTATACTGGGCGCATGACATTTCGCATCTGTCAACGAGTTCGAAATGACAAGAGCTCGGAAATATTTTCATTTTTAAAGGGTCAGAAAAGAGCTTGAAAGAAGATCGCCCCCCCCCCCCCCCCATTTTATTCTCTTTTACGAGTCAAAAGGGAAAAATACTTGGCAATCTTTTCATATGAGTTTTACGAGTTGAGAAAAGACCTAAAACGTGACTTGGCATCATCGTCAAACATCCATCATCTGGCGTTGCACAAAAAGGTAAAGTGCATTATCCAATTCTTGAGGCAAAATAGGTCAAAAAATTTACAAAACCTAATATTTTATGAAAAAATTGAATAAAAGAGGGGAAAAGTAAATATATTTCACCATTTACCATTTTACGTTGATGTGAAAGACTTTTCACCCACTTTTTCCCTAATTGTTTTGGAGCAGATTGTAAGAGATCAAGGAGGTCATTCGCCGAACCGCTAGTTGCAGGTAAGAGCCAAAGCCCTAAGCTCCATTTTCTACCATTTATTCCTATTTTCATCCATTTTTTGAATTTTTGGGGGAGGGTTTGTCAAAAAAAATCACCATCAGTCGGTGCGACTTCTAGGCACGGAATCGCGTCGACTGAGGGTGATGAAAACGGCCTATCGCGCCATCGGCGCAACTATTTTTAAAACAGGCACACTGACATTGCAAATAGGGAAAAAATCAGTTTCCCTTCAAAACCACCATTGGAATTTGAAATTTATTGGCCAAAAATGATTATTGACTTAAATATATGGTTTTTACAGGAAAGAATCGTCGAAAATGGTAGACTGGAAAGAATGTGAGCACGAAGATGTGGACACTCAAGCACTGAATGATCCAAATTACCTGAATCCTTTGACAAACTGTGGGCTCCTCAAGTTATTTCTCACATTAGGGATGCGGGCCCAACTTGAGCTACTTCGATACTTGATTAGTCTCTAGGACATAAATCAGAAAATATTCAACATTGGTGACCAGGAGTTGGAGTTAGAAACTTCAGACATACATTTTATCACAGGACTATCCCGGAGAGGGGAACCAGACAACCTATATGGGTCACAACCAATTGGGGCAAGCATATCCATGTTTCTTACCAGACATTTCCATGAAGCCCTCAAATCCAAGAGTGGCAAGATTGAGATTGACACCGTGCAAGATCTGACACTAAGAGTGCTACTGTTGGCTATAAACAGAGTGGCAGGGTCCCAAGCAATACACGAGACTAGCAAGTTGAAATTTCTAAATCCCATCAACTACACTGCATCGACAATCTCCAATTCGGCGGAAGCCATGAAGATCAACATAAAACGCCAGTTGACAAAAACTAAGGCGGGTAATCTAAAGCAATTTTGCTTCGGATCCATACTAGTGACCTTTTTCTTGGAATGGGTACCACTGTTCTAGTACCTGTTGATTGAGGTAGTTCCTCTGATGCCACGTGAGCTCTAGAATCTTCATAACAGAAGTCTGGTAAATGGTTTGGCTAGATGGAGTCGAGGATGTCAGTTTGGGCTTCTTTCCCTTATAAGGATGGAACTACCTCAAGAGATAAGACCTTCTCCCATGAGAAGAGGAACCATCTCCCATCCATTCATGCTATATAAACCTCCATTTTTCCCAAGCACAAGCTAGTGTTAATGTTGGGGTGCTAGTGCTAATTAATTTTGGAGTAAACAGCAAGCTATTCATAGTTGTAGCTCTCTAGTTGTGTGAGGAAGAAGTGTGAATTTGGTTTAGTGTGAAGCCTAAAGGGAAGAGCCTTAAAACTATCATTGTTGAGGCCATCATGGAATGCTAACGGAAGTGTGTGGGAACCTGGTTTTGTCGGAGGAGGAAAAAAATGTCAAGAAAATGGTTGTAATCTCTTCTTGATTCAATATATATGCAATTATCGATTGATTTTCTACATAATGTGTCATCTCACATGTTTATGGCTTAATGCTTCTTGACTTTTTAAGTAGGTTGAATTACAATTTGTCTATTATCACGGTTGTTTTTTGTTGTTGTTCACTTGTTTCAAGTGTTCGAAGAAGGAAATGAGAGATAGTTGGAGAAAGCAAGCAAGGTCATCACCAAACGGGATAACTGTACTAAGAGGTAAGCCCTCTCAATTGGTTCTAACCTAAGGAAATCTTCCATAGAATGTATAAGTTGTGGCTAGACCCATTATCGGGCTAGAGGAATTGTTTGTGTCCGCACTCATAATTTTACTTCACCACAAATTGGCGACCATACTGGGGATAGTGTTAATCCATGAATATCGGTGCAAGGAGGACAAGGGTCATTAGCGTCGGTCTTGTAAACTAGGAAAAACAAAAGATTTTGGGTAAATGGTGCAAAAGGGAATTGTTCTACTCATGAAGAGGGACACAATGGGAGTTTCCTCATGAAGGGAAAGCATGTAGGGTTCACTGTAGAGGTCCTCCAAGATCAAGGGACGGGGAGTACAGGGATAGTGACAAAATGTTGTGTAACACTTGGTACACTAGGATCGGAAACTATTTCACTAGGTTGGGCTTAACCAAAAGTGAAGAAGATGCGAACCTTCACCATATTGTGGTTGAAGGTAAATTATTGATTATAGTATTATATGTCAATTATTTAATTCTAATAGGTGATGAGAAGCTAGTAAAAACTTGCAAAGAGGGTCTTGCAAGAGAATTCAAGATGAAGGACCTAGGGCTCATGCATTATTTCCTTGGTATGGAAGTATGACAAGGAGGTGGGGAACTATTTTTCTCTCAGGGAAAGTATTCCAACGAGATTATGAATAAGTTCCACATGGAGAGCAGGAAACCCATGGAGACTCCTCTAGCAGGGAATTGGAGGAAGGAAAATGTTACTTCAGGTGAAGTACTGGAGGCTACTTTTTACAGAAAACTTGTGGGTTCACTTATGTACTTGGTGAACACACGAACAGACATGTGTTTTGTAGTTAACTAACTTATTCAAGCAATGGTTAAGCCAACCAAATTGGATTGGAAGGCAGCTAAACATGTGTTGAGATACCTAAGAGGCACCACTTAGTTTAGTCTTTGGTATAGACGAACAAAGGGAGTGAAGATTCAAGTCTTCACAGATGCAGATTTGGCAGGGAGGCCATCAAATAGGAAGAGCATATAAGAGGGGATCTTCAATATTGGGTCAACAACAGTTTCTTGGTACATCAGGAAGTAGAGATCAGTTGCACCCAGTTCAACAGAAACAAAGTACATGGGTGCTAGTTAAGCAACTTTTGAGGCTATCTAGATGAGGAAGATCCTTGTTGGGTTATTTGGTCAACAAATGGATCCTGCAATGGTTTACTATGACAATCAGAGTTGTATCAAAATATTTTAAAATCCATTTTTTCATGATTGGTCCAAGCATATCGACATTCGATACCACCATCTACGAGATTGTGTGCAGAGGAGAATCATGTTGATAAAGTAAATTCCTATGGAGGAACAAGATGCAAACATCTTGACTAAGGCATTGTCAAGAGGAAAATTCAAGCTCCATAGAGGCAGCTTTGGGGTATCTAATAATCCCTTTCTTGTTGAGAGGGAGCGTTGAAAATGCAACAAGAAAAATCTTGATTTAATTTTCCCTTGAATTAAATTAGGAATAAAATTGTAATTCCACATCATAAGACAAGTTGTACGAGTTAACTAAGTTAATTTGACTTAGTTGGCTCAGTTAATTCAAGTTGAGGGTCTAAATTGAGTCATGTAGAGTGTCTCCTACTTTATAGGATCCCTGGTTGAGTTTATTTTGAGTTTTAATTAATTAATTCAGTTTAACTGAGTTAAAGTCATTTAAACTAGTGCCAACTAATGGAGGAACTAGTAGGAGGCTAGACAGTGCGGTGATGTTTCATGTGTTCAACCAGTTAACTTATGATTCCCTCATAAATAACTCATGCATTTCAGATCTGAGAGTTACCCATTAATATTGGAGTTCAATGGCAGTGTACTATTAGTTGTATAATCATCTAAATTGTACAGGTGGTGCATGTAGTCAAAGGAAGGCCTATGATGATTGCGTAGTTCCAATTGAGGAATATCCCTAATTAATAGGGGGTTAATTCCCAAGGAAAAAAAGAAAGAAATGGGGACATGGTAAAAAATAACATTGGTTAAGTATTGGCCTAGGCTTGTCTAGGAAGTTTTGAGACAGATAGAGATAGTGCAGAGGATGCACGAGCTTGAGAAAAGCATTGTAATATACATATAGTAGGGATTTTTAGCTATGGATTTCCCTAGAGAAATCATTGTGTAATGTATTTATTGAATTATTTCTCTTGTATTCTTCGTGATTTCTAGATCGATTAATTATTTCCTCTGATGAGTAGAGTAGATTCAAGTCTTTTGTTTTAGAAAATCAGATAAGAAGTTTGAATATACAAGGAATTTCTACACATCATTCTAGTTCCTCATCTAAGAGACATTATCACCATCATCGCCATCATCATCCATATAGGATTAGTGAGTACTTGCTTAAAAATTTTAATAAAGTCAAGCCTCCTACATTTGATGGAGATATGAGGAAGTCAGAAGATGCAGAGGTGTGGTTGCTTGGGATGAACTATGTGACTCATAGTCTTTAGTTGGGATCTATTATTCATGCCTTGAAAATGTGGAGTCATTATATTCTTGGTAGGAGGTTTGTATTTATGAGCGATCATAGTGGGTTGAGATATCTATTTGACAAACCAAATATGAATGCCACGTAGGCTAGGTGGTTGGCCACGATAAGTGAGTTGAATTCAAGATCAGATACATTAAGGTTAAGAAAAAAAAAGGTTGCAAATTCTCTCAGTAGGAGAGTGCAGATGAACCATGTAGTAGCAATGAGCTCATACGGGACAAATTCACAAGATCAGATCTTATAGGCAGGATAGAATGATGACATGTACATGGAGCTTAGGCACATGTTACAATAGGGTACAGGTGATCAGGATGCGGACTATCATCTCACGACAGATGGTTTGGTGAGATTCAAAGACATGATCTATGTGTCGGGTGACAATGGGCTCAAGAATCTTATCTTGAGATAGTTTCATTTCAAACCATATATAGGTCACCCATGATAGTAGAAGATGTTGATAGCGATGAAGAAGTTCTAATATTGGCCAAATCTGAAGAAGGAAGTGACAGAGTTTGTGGCTAGATTTTTGGACTATTAGCATGTGAAAGCAAAGTGTAAGCATCCAGGTGGGTTGTTTTAAACTATTCTAATTCTAGAATGGAAATGTGAGGTCATTTTCATGGATTTCATTATAGGTATTACGAGGACATTGAGGCAGCATGATTATATCATGGTTGTGGTCGATAGGTTGAGTAAGGTAACTCACTTCATTCCAGTGAGGACTACTTATTCAGCTAGTGAGGTGGCATAGGTATTCATTAGAGAGATAGTGGGGTTGCATGGTGTTGCGAAGAATATTATGTCGGATAGGGATGCTAAGTTCACTTCCAAGTTTTGGAAGGAGTTATTTACGGGTTTGGGGATAGAGTTGGCCTTCAGTACAACTTATCATCTGAATAAAGATGGACAAATAGAGAGGGTCTATAGGATTCTAGAGTATATGTTGAAGATGTAAATCATGCACCAGTAGAGGAGATGGGAGGACTAAATTTCATTAGTCGAGTTTGCTTATAACTATTAGGGTCCTATAATAATAGGATTCATAATTTTGGATTGGCTATGGTTAGTCTTGTAATATTGTACATACTTTTGCTTTCTCCAAAATGTTTTCCTATATTAAAATTAAAAAATGTAAAGAGGGTATGTCCTAAGAGAATAATCAAAGGACAAAAAGAAAGAAAAAGATAAAAAAAAAAAAAGTAAAAAATATGAGCCCCAAAAAGAGATAAAAATAAATCATGAAACTGTGCAAATTCAAATTCCACTACTCTTTACTTTACTTTGTAGAATAATATTGTGTACATCTTGTCAAAAATGCCACAACCCATGATGGTCAAATAGTTTAATCTCAATTCATTCATGCCTTAAATTTCATGTTGATAGATAGAGAATAAAGATCTGGCCAAACTATTTAATCTTGGCAGATCAATAGTTATATAGAGAATAAAAATGAGCTCATCAGTTTAATCTGAGCCATTGGAAGTTATAAGGTTAGAATTAGATAGTTTGCTTATCAAAAGAAAAAGAAATGAAGGGTCAACAAGCTCAAATGCACCCAATGAATGAAGAGAAAATGCTAGGGTAAATCAAGGGAAGGTAGAAGAAGTTTTGCAAGTGCACAAGGTTGCTAAGTCAAAAGCACATTCATCATGCTTAATCCTATGTTTCACTCCAGGAGGAATTATGAAAGAGAAAGGATATTCACTAAATCGTGTTTACTAATTTCCCCTCATTTCACTAGACCCCCACATACTTAGTTTATTAATTCCCCCTCATTATCCCTTCATTACTTGTAAAAACCCTTTCCCCTGATTTTGACCTTTTATCCCTTTGTTTCACACATTCCCCTAGACATTACCCTTCAAAAATCATTCTGTCTTCCCAAAATCCCTTTCCCTAGTGTGAAACACATTCCCATCACAAATAATACATTCCCCCCTTATTAATTTCCCATTTTCCCCTTAAAAACCCACTAAAACCCTTTATCCTAAGTTATTCCCTAAAGTCCTGTGTTATATTTCCATGACACCTTTTAACTCACCAAATCTTGGTGTATAATTAAAACCCTCTACCATATAAACCCATGGTCTCCACCTTTATTAACACATTGCTTATATTTAAAATCTCATCATTATTTGTTAATTAATTACAATTCATTGTAATTAAACCCTGGGCCCCACCAACCACGTCCCAACTCCTTCCGTGCAACTTCACCATGCAATATACCTCTGACCTCCCACCTCCAGATCCAAAAGCGCATATAAATATCATGCAGATTCACAATCCAACAGTTAATGGTCCAAAGGCACATGAGATTCAGGGTTTTGGCCGAGCACTATTTGGCTACGTGGCGACACCAGGTTATATCGCGTGCTCACAAAAAATACCGCCCCCCACCCAAAAGCGGTGTGATATGGCTCAAAACCACCTCCCCGCCTAACAAAAACTACCCATTGTTCATTCACCAATTCTTGTGCCAAAATATAATCGTTATTGGTTAAAAGGCCGAAAAAGCCCCATTTTGCTCTTTTCCCTCATCTTCGCTGCAAACCTCTGATAACCAATTCTGACACCATGAACCTTTGTGCAACCTTTTTAGCCACCTCTTGCAACCAGAATATGCTCTAGACACCAAATTGAAGCAACGAATTGACAATTAAAGCCTTAGTAACCTCTGTTGTTACCACAGAACCTTGTTTGCGCACCAAATCGTCATTCTCCAGGTATTCTTGAAAGAACTAGAACGGCCCTGTAAATATGAGCTATGAACAGTAAATATTAAAAGGTTAATTAATTAAATTAACTGAAAAAACATGTTAAACTCAAGAAAGCCTTACTGTGCATCCAAAAACCCTATTCTACACATTGTAATTACCCTCCCCACTATTCCTAACCTTTTGACCTTACCCCTAAAGCCACAGAAAGAGTAATTCAATTCAATAAACCAAATTATAGCTTCCCAAACCTCTCTGGATGTAAGACCTCTGCAAACCCCTCACTTGGATATTGAGCACCTCCCCTTAGCTGACAAATAATTTCAACTTAAGGATATTGTTTCCCCTAGACACCTACTCAAACTCCACTGTTGGAGTAAAGACAAGTTTTTGAACCAAAATGATGAAATTCACCTCTGGGAGTCAAATTTTCCCAAGTATTTGTTCCCACGGGTACACCTATTCCCAGAAATCATCCACTTCTACCAAGCTTGCTATGTCCCCCTGTCAAAGAGCAGTGGTCACCCCTCACCAACAGGTTTTATTCACCATTACTGTAGAGTCAATAAACCAAATGCTGCAGATCCAGCCAGGCCAAAATGAGACCCCACTTTCCATTAAAAGCTTACTTTAACTCTACACAAAACTAGAACTTCCCAAGAAATCTCAAATCTTTTAGACTTTCATCATAGAGGAGTCTCATACTCCTACAGATAGTCCTCCATATGCTGCCACCATTTTCTCTGAGAGAGCAAACAAACCATTACCATGTTCTCTTGTATTCTAATATACACCACTGATGAGCATGTGGATGAGGTTGTTCTTGCTTTTATTTCTATCTTTTCCCCAGGTAAGCCTCCTACTACAGCTTACAACTTTGCTCAGTTCATAGCAGACAGAATCCATGAACATTTTATCATATTTCCAAATGAGAGAGTCTTCAAATATTCATCAGCATTGTTTCACAGTTCTTATACTTTCAGTCAAATAAGTTTCCAGTTAGCATTCAAAAGTTAGACACCAAGGGCAATCCAAGATATGTCATCTTTTGGACACCATTGATCCAAAGATATTCCACTATTTTTTCTTATAAAGAGTTCATTGATTCATTTTTTCATCCAGTTATAAACATGCTAACCAGTAGCTATCAACCTAGGATCAATGATGAAATTAAGAGAGTTTTACAGTTGGCTAAGAATAGTAAAGTGGAAGACTGGTATATATACCAGGACCACACATAAATTAGGATATATGGATGCCAACTCACTCCCTACAAGCTGCCCAAATACCTCCCCATGAGGATATTTGCATTAGAGTATTTTAGGCAAATCACAAACTCTGATGAGGTTAATTTCCTATCAGCTAGGAAGAAGACTCAGTTTAAAATCAAAATCCAATTGGGCCCTTTTCTTGTAATAATAGGGAAGCTGGACAAGAAGCAGATAAAATCTTACAGGAAATGAACTTCAAAAGAAGTTTCATGTGGTAGTTTGACCCTAATGGAGTCATAAATAAGCTAAGGCTCAAATTCAAATTGAGTCCTTTCATACATGATCCTAGGCCAAACATTAAAAGATATGCTAACCAGTCAGAATGGTTGGAGAATAATTTGATAGACGTGGATAATACTTTGATATATGTGGAAAAGCAAATTGATACTAGTTCCTTTCTGCAGGTTCCAACCCTACAGGAACAAATGAGTATTACTCCCATTCTACAGACTCCAGCCAATGTGGACAAAAATGTGAAAAGAACCAGGGAATAAGGTTCTAGCTCAAGGATGGACACTACAGATGACAAGTTTGAGATCAGTTACAGGAAGATTCCTAATCTTAATCCTGTAACTAAGCAAGAAGACACCACTGAGATAATTGAAATCACTAATACTGACACAATTGTGGGAAAGAGCAAAGGTCCAACAGCTTCAGATGAAACGCCTTCTACCTCAAACAATCAAATTATTCAGAAACGACTTAGCATTGAAGTCTCTTCATCCAGCAAGCTAGTGGATAAAGAGAAAGATATAAAAGAGAATTACAAGGAAATTATGTTGAGGAATGAGGCATTAAATGTTGAAACATATGCCTAGTACTTCAAACAAACACCTGCAAATCAGAATAGATTAATGTCAGCATTTGACATTAAGACTGGTTAGATGCAAATTACTTTTATGCAACCTACAATTCATTAGCCCAGATCATCAGCAGATTACAGGAAAAGAGATTTCGAAGTTTTGGCCGGGAATGTTCACCCTATTGACCAAATCAAATTCCATAAGCAGGTAGGTGAGATGATTTACTCCACAATGACTAACAAAGCAATGACTGTGCACAAACTTCAAAGCTCACTGGATAACATCACAGCATAGTTAAAGTTAGAAAAGGAATCCTCACAGGCCAAGGACAACAGAATCAAGTCACTGGAATACTTGGTGATTGAAATTGGGTATAATCCCAGTGATGTCAAAGCTGCAGAAAAACTGATAAAAAATAAAATTGAGGACATTACTGCTTTAAAGAAGCAATTGAAGATGCCTCATTCAGAACATCCACAGACCAAGGAGGTTCTTGAGAGCCAAACCCAGCACGAGGAAATGATGGATTTCATTCTTCAATTAAATCATCAAGAAAGAAATGGAGAAGGACTTGGACAGTTTAATACAGTTGAAACTGGCCAGCCTTGAGAAAACCACTGCCACTGCTATTCCTACAATAACTATAGTAGCTCCATCAACTTTGGCAGCTTCATTGGCCCCAACGGCTCCACTAGCTATAACACTCCCAGCTGCAAAAACATCTACATCAGCAACAGGTTCAACAACAACAGCTACTCAGCCAAGTGATGAGGCAAGTAAACTAGTCAAATCCATGGAGGACATGTCCATTCAGACCATAGAAATAAATAAACTCAAACAACAGATAATAAGTCTGGAGGATGAGAAGAAACTGGCCCAAATTATGCAGAAAAATGAAGTACAGAAGTCAAACAGGTTGACTGAGAGGATAAAGAGCTTGCAAAGAGAATTAACACTAATGGAGCCACTTGCCCAAGCAAAAGAACATCTATGGGCCAATATCATTAACTCTATCAATGATATTTGGCCATCTATACAAGTTATCTTTGAACAAAATGATTTAGTCAAAGAGGCTACTAAAGCAATTCAAAGAGTTAAGGTTGAACTTGGAGATGTGCCAGAAGAAGCTTCAAGAATAATCCAATTCCTTATCTCTAAAAATAAATATGAATTACAGGAGCTGGACATAGCTGATAGGACTAGCACTATACTAGAGGTGAAGAAAGTGCTCACTAAGAGGAACTTAATGACGCAGCTTGAGGACAAATGCCAAACCATGGAGATGGCTATAGGCAGATTCATGGTTAAACTTTATGCTTTAAGGCAGAAAGGTCTGCCAAATCCCTTGGTAATAAATGACAAACTAATACCACATGAAGACTACAACAGGAAAATCAGAGAAGTGGCAAGAGAGCAGGCCAATAGTTCATCCATGAAAGGAATTCCTACAGGAAAGGTTCTGTACCAGACATTTGAGAACCCATTTTACCTCTAGCGTGAGGTAAAACACCTTTTTGTAAATAAGCCCACCTTTTCAAAATACATAGAAGTTGATGAAGTCTACAGAAGGATGGTAAATATCAAATTACCATATATAGAGACTTGGGAAAAATTAAATGATCTACTGTGAAATTGCAAGTTAAAAGTGAATATAGAGCGGTAAAAGAAAAGCAACAAGTCAGCCTAGTCAAAAAGTATCAGATAAAAGGAAAAGTAAAAAGAACATTCAACGTGGAAGACCAACAACAAAGGAGAAAAAACAGCAAAAGATCAAAGCATAAGATAACATAGCCAAATAACAGGGACAACTTGCAGCAGTTGCATATATGTCTTTATCTTCTTGCATTAAGATATTTCTTTTTCCTAGAATAATTCCCAAGACAGTTTGGGATATTTTGTAATAAATTTTGTATAAATACTTCATAATTCGAAGTATAGAGGGTGGATTTCTTGACATTACTATAGTTGTATTGATCTGAAACCTGAGGGTTCATTGTACCAATTTTTCAAGTCAACAGACTGGACTGAGTAATAAAGACATTGCATTACAGGATTCATGTGTTGGGCCACTTCAGTGAAGTATTTTCTGTTTGTCAAATTGTTATTTTCTTAAGTGTTTCACAAACTTGCATGTTATCTAAATTGAATGAAATAACTGGAAATTTATTATAGAATTTGTTTAAGTACACTCTATCTTGAATAGTTAATCATTTTAATGTTTTCTTCTGATATCCAGAGTAGGGAATCCTTCATTGCTCCCTAGTTTTGATTGACCCCTACCATTTCCCTCATTGTCTGATTTGAGGAACCCTTAGTTGCTCCTTGACCACGATTGAAAACCACTTCACCATCCAACCTAAAAGATCTGAATTCACTCAACTACCTTGCCCTGTAAACACTATTTTAATTTTTTAGAACTTGATCCAATCCTATTTTTTTGACACTTGACCCCACAGCTCAATGGTAAAAGAAATCCCTCTATCCATCTAAGTCAGTGATTCCACCACTAAATCAAAACCAAAACCCAACCAAAGCTTAAATAACTAGCCTAAAATCAATTAACTAAACAAAGTTAAATCATAAAGAGAGAGACCTCTTTGAGCATTAGGAAGGCTAGATCCTGATATCAAAAGTAGGTTTGTGGTTACCTCTATTATTTCTTTCATAACAACTATAGGGAAATTTTAGAGTGATAACATATTGGTGACCATACTAGGGACCAGTCCTCAGTTTAATAAAACTTTAAGGAAATCTTAAATCTCATCTTTTGCACCTTAAGGTCATTTTAGAGTTGTGAAAAAAGTTTCATTAAACAATTAAAAAATTAAAATTCTGGCTCCCAAAAGAACACACTATACCAGGGCGCATCCAGATCCAAACCCTGCTACAATAGTTGATGATCTTGATAGAATTTTAAGAAAACCAAAATAGGTAGAAACTAAAGGAAGTAGTAGTCAGTTAATTAAAGCAAATTCACTCCCTGAGGAGATATCGAGTTTAGAGGACATTCAATTTGATCTATCATTTGAGCTTTCTTTGTTTAGAACCAAATATGAAAATTCATTTTATGATACTGTAATAGACCCCAATTTTATTCAATTTATTGAGTCAAAGAAGGTTTCTATACATCCAGATTTAGATCAACATGTTTTGGATACTATTGATATCTATAAGCTTTAACCTCAACCTTTATAAGGCATATAGACGAGGCCTATCTTCAACAATCAGTTGAATTAGCTACCTTAACTGCTACTACCCCTGAAATTTCTACAGAGTCTTCAAAAAATGTAAATACAGCTTCATTTACTACCACCTCACCTATAATATCAACCACACTTCATTCCCCTAAAACAATTATTCCTCAACTTCCTCTTCAACCAAACATCTCAAGCTCATCTAGTTCATCCACATCCATCTCAAGTTCTACTTCAAGCACCACTACTTTATCTCCTAGACAAGCTAGAACCTTAGCCATGGAAAACAAGTATGCACCTTTGGTCTTACCAGCTCAACTACATGCCATGCCCCAAGACTATCAAAGTAAAACCTTTCTGGTTGATGCTACTGGCTAGTATACTACCCAACATCATGTGAATAAAATGACTAATTACTTTGAGTTACATGAGATTGATGAGTCTGATGTGCAAATGAGGTTATTTTCCCAAACACTGGCAGGGGATGTCAAGAAATGGTTTAAAGGTTTACCTGCTAATCATATTTCTGATTTAGCTGCTTTCCATAGATTTTTTATTGATAGATGGGAAAGAAAGAAAAACCCTTTACAAATATTGTCTGAATATGAAAACATTAGAAGAGCTCCTAATGAATCTGTTCAGGATTATTGTACTAGGTTCAACAGTATCTATAATGCAATCCCTGCAAATATTAAACCTCCACCAGACCTAGCACTAATCAAATTTCCTGATGGTTTTGACACTGATATGTCTTACCAATTGAGAGAAAGAAACCCTGAAACATTGGAACAAATGCAAAGTAATGTTGTTAGTGTAGAAGCCAATTTATTAGCTAAGAAAGCTAGGATGAGAAATGAGAAAAGAGTTACCATTAAAGAGGAACCATCCACTTCAGATGGTAAAATAGATAGTTTAGCTAAAAGTGTAGAAAGGATAATGGATAGATTAGAAAATATGGAAAGAAAAACTCAGTGGGAAAATCAACAAGCACCCCCAATTAGGAACCCCAACTTTAGGAAAAATCTTAATACTAGAAAAAATGCTATACCTGATCAACAGGTTAGACCACCTTTCCAGGAAAATTATGCTGAAGGTTCACAAAACCATGAAGAAGAGGATGACACCCAGATAAACCTATTAGGGATTAGAAATGAAGATGTTGTTTTTCTTACTCAGGAAGAACAGGAATTGTACATGTTACAATAATTACAATTAGAATCTGGAGAGTCCTTTGACTTCAAACAAGGCTATGAATCTGCTATCTATGAAGTTCACAAATAGTACAGCCTTAGAAGCAAAAAGAATACAAAAGTTCCCACTAAGAAATCAGTCCAAATACAAACTAAAAGAATAACAGAAGCTCATGTGACCAAATTTCTACAAATTCTCCCTAGAGGAACTCAGGAGGCTTCCAACCCAAAAATTGTAGATATAACTTCAGCTAAAACTCAAACTTCAAATGTTAGTCAAACTATTCCAAATAGGAGAATTCAAAACAAAACTGTTGGTACACAAATTGAATTGCAAGTGCTGAAAAAGAAGATAAAAGTACACAGACCACAATCACTCGGGAAGATCTCACACAATCAGGAAAAACTCAATTTCCATTCAACATTAAGACTGAGATAGCCAAATTGAAAATATCAGTTCCTTTGACAGAACTAGTGAAAAATGAATCATACAAAGCACAAATCATTCAAACACTAAACATAGGTGAAGGAGAAGATGATGTAAACCTTAATGATGATCAACTTGAGTTATTATTTGGCCCAAAAGTAAATGGCACCCATCAACAAGGGGGTATCCCTCCATTCTACATTAACTTAAATCTTCACAATAAAATATTACATAATGCTATGCTAGATTCAGGGGCATCCCATAACCTAATGCCTAAGGCAATCATGGAGAGATTAAACTTAGATATCACTAGATCCTAAAAGGACCTGTTTTCCTTTGATTCTAGCCAAGTCAAATGCCTTGGCCTGATTAAAGATTTGTGTGTAACTCTAGTCCAGTGCCCAACAAAGAGTATTGTTATGGACATAGTAGTTGTTGATATCCCACCTAAGTATGGAATGTTGTTATCTCGCTCATGGGGAGAAAAATTGCAGGGATCTTTACAGTTGGACATGTCATATGCTACCATCTCTATATTTGGTTAGCAAAGGAAACTTTACAGAGAGACCTTGATGAAATACATGGTGAGTAGTGCAGAAAAACCACACAATTACCCTATATACTCCATGAATTCTGATATGGACTCATTTATCTTGTATAATTCATACAATAGCAAAAATGTAATCACAGATGTAGAAGAAAAATACAAATCACCCGATAGTGAAAACATATTTCATGAATCTCTATGGCATCTGGATTTTGATGGCTTTGTAAATAGATTAGGAGCAGGTGCAGGAGTTTGGATTCATAACATGGAAAATAATCATTCTGAATGTCATGCCTTTAGATTAAACTTTAAATGCACAAACAACATGGCAGAGTATGAGGCTTTAATATTAGGACTGCAAATTCTAAGAAAACTTGGAGCCAAGAGAGTTTCTATCATGGGAGACTCCAAATTGATCATAAAACAAATTAAAGGAGAATATTTTGTGAATAATTCTAGACTTAACCAATACAGAGAGACCGTCCTAGATCTAATTAAGGACCTTCTTAAAACAGTTTTTGCTACTATTCCTAGGAAACAAAAAATGCAAGCTCACAGTTTGGCTACTTTTGCTAGCACTTGTAGATTACCTTTTCATCCCAACCACCACTACACTATTGAAGTAAGACACAGACCTGTCATACCTGATAATCTGAAATATTGGCAATTTTTTTCACAAGATTCTCAAATCTATGATTTCATGAATGTTGAAAGAGAGTTTAAAAAATGTAACATAGATACTGATTGTACAGTAGATAATATCATAAATAGTGATATAGATATAAATGCTTTATATGTAGATAAACCCACTAAATTCATTAAAGTAGAAATAGATAACTTAGAAAAAGTAGAAATAGAAGAAATAATCAATGATGATTCTGAGATATTACACCTTAAGAATATTTTTTGCCTAAGGGATTAGTCCCATTAGGAGATTCGTTTGATTCAAATGATGTGACTAGAAAACCAAAAAGGAGCCTTTAAGAGCAGACATAGAAGAATGTAACATAGGAACAAAAAAAAACAAAAAAAACCAAGCTTATCAAAATATCAAAAGCATTACCTCCAAATGAAAAGCTGAAATATATAAGTCTGTTCAAAGAGTTTCAAGATGTCTATGCCTAGAGTTATGAAGACCTTAATTCTTATGATACCAGCATTATCCAACATAAAATACCCCTCAAAGAAGATTAGAAACACTTTAAACAAAAGCTTAGGAGAATTAATCTAGTTCTTGTGCCATTAATTGAAAAAGAAGTAAAAAGGATGTATGATGCACAAATCATAGCACCAATTAAATATTCAGATTGGGTATCTAATTTAGTCACTACTAGAAAGAAACCAGGAGAAATCAGACTCTGTGTTGATTTCAGGAACTTGAACAAAGTATCATTAAAAGATAATTATCCCCTCCCTAAAATGGACCACATTCTCCAGAGGGTAGTAGGGTCATCCGAAATTTCATTGCTTGATGGATTTTCTGGATACAACCAATTCTTAGTTCAACCAGAGGATCAAGCAAAGACTACATTTACCACTCCCTGGGGTACTTTTATGTATTTAAAGATGCCTTTTGGACTAATGAATGCAGGGGCTACCTTCCAAAGAGAAATGGACATATCCTTTGCCAAAGAAATCCATGACTTTCTAGTTGTTTACCAAGATGACATCACAATGTTTTCCAAATCAGATAATGAACATCTAGATCATTTGAGAAGAGTTTTTATTAAATGTAGAAAAATTGGCATTTCCTTGAATCCCAAAAAGACACTCTTTGGTCTAGAATAAGGTAAACTCTTGGGACACATAATATCAAAAGATGGAATTAGAATAGATCTAGCTAGAATAGAGGCAATCCTAAACATCACTCATCCTAGAAACATCAAAGAATTACAATCATTTTTAGGCAAAATAAAATTTCTTAGGAGATTCATTTCTAACTTAGAAAAATTAATCAGAGCATTAAATAACATGATAAAGAAAGATTTAGCACTTTAGCGGACAGTAGAGGCTAAACAGTCTTTTGAGGCAATCAAAGAAGCCCTTACTAAAACACTAGTCCTCATAAGTCCTGATTTCAAAAAATATTTTTTATTTTTTTATTTTACTTAAGAACATACTATTGCAGCAGTCTTGTTGCAAAAGAATGATCAAGGTTATGAGCATCCTATTGCATATTTCAGCAAATCTTTGAGAGATGCTACACTAAAGTACAACATAATAGAAAAACAAGCACTTGCTTTAGTGAAAGCTATTAAAGATTTCAGAGCATACATCTTGTACTCACCCATCATTGCTTTTGTTCCAAATTCAGTAGTAAAGGACATTTTGACACAAAATGGGCCGAAGGAAAGAGACGCAAATGGATTGCCACCATTTTGGAATATGACATAGAAATAAATCCTACAAAACTTATCAAAGGCCAAGGTTTAGCTAAACTCATAGCTGAATCAAACTGTCAGGCCTTAGATAATCAGCAAGAGATGGTGACTCCACAGATCAGTGAGGTTTTCACAGATTCACCCTAGTATGCATATATCATATTTGGTTTACTAAATTTACAAGCTCCTCCTAGTTTATCTAGAACTAAAAGTATATTTTTGAAAATTAAATCAATGAAATATTGTATCATAGATAATGCTTTATTTTGGAAAGATAATGGTGGCATTTTATTGAATTGTTTATTAAAGGTTGAAGCTGACAAAGTTATGCAAGAATTTCATGTAGGAGATTGTGGAGGACACCTATACTGGAAAATCACTGTTGATAAGATTTTAAGGGCAAGTTTTTACTAGCCCACCCTTTTTGAAAATGTCAAGAAATATGTGACCTCCTATCACAAGTGCCAAATATTTGAGGGCAAAAGGAAGCTCTTACTATTACCTCACAAACTCGTCTCCACAGAAATACCTTTTCAACAATGGGGTTTAGACTTCATTGGGGAAATTCACCCATCCTCCTCAGCCCAACATAAATGGATTTTGACAGCCACTGATTACTTTACTAAATGGATAGAAGCCATCCCTTCTAGACAAGCCACAACTCTGTCATCATTTCATTCCTTGAAAACAACATCCTTTCTAGATTTGGATGCCCCCAAAAGCTCATTACTGATAATGCAGCTGCTTTCAAATCCAAGAAAATGGTAGACTTTTGTAACAGATATCACATTACCCTTGGCCATTCCACTGCCTATTACCCTCAAGGTAATGGACTTGCAGAATCCTCAAACAAAATCCTTGTTAATATCATCAAAAAACTACTAGAAGACAACAAGAAGACCTGGAACAAAAAGTTGGCTAATGCCTTATGGGCAGACAAACTAACCACCAAAAGCTCCATTGGTACATCTCCTTAACAGCTAGTATATGGAATGGATGTTGTTTTTCCATCCTCTTTAGGAGCACCATTGATGAAAATGATTCAAGAGTTGCAAGTAGAACCAAATGATATCCAAAGGAGGATAAATCAGACAATACATTTGCAACAAATGAGAGAAGAAGTCTATGTCAAATCACAAGTGATCCAGGGTAAAATCAAAAAGATTTTTGACAAGAAAACCAAAGCTGATGATTTTTACATAGGTGACAAAGTACTCAAATGGGATTCTGGAAGAGAAGAGAAGGGTAAACATGGCAAGTTTGATTTCCTATGGCAAGGCCCTTATATCATTTATGGTTATAGAGGTAACAATGCATTTTTCTTGAGACAGTTAGATGGAACAGATCTACGAGGAGGACCAGTCAATGGTAGAATGCTGAAGTATTACTTATCTACAGATTAATAATAGTTAATTTTAAATTGCTCATTGTATATAAAATTGCAAAGTTTAGATTGGATTGGATGGTAATATTTTGAGGTTGAAGCCCGAAGAGAAGGCCCTGAGCTTTGAAAGGTGTACCATCATATGTATGAATAAAGCAGATCATAGAGGAGTAGTTACAAGCCAGCCACAGTCAAAGTTTCAAAGGCTACTGATCTTAAAGTTCTTGACATTTCACCAAGAAATGCCATCCCCATGTGGAGCCACTGTTAGGGTCCTATAATAATAGGATTCATAATTTTGAATTGGCTATGGTTAGTCTTGTAATATTGTACATACTTTTGCTTTCTGCAAAATGTTTTCCCATATTAAAATTAAAAAATGTAAAGAGGGTATGTCCTAAAAGAATAATCAAAGGACAAAAAGAAAGAAAAAAGATTGAAAAAAAAGAGTAAAAAATATGAACCCCAAAAGGAGATAAAAATAGATCATGAAAGTGTGCAAATTCAAATGCCGCTACTTTTTACTTTACTTTGCAAAATAATATTGTGTGCAGCTTATCAAAAATTCCACAATCCATGATGGTCAAATAGTTTAATCTTGATTCATTCATGCTTTAAATTTCATGTTGATATATAGAGAATAAAGATCTAGCCAAACTATTTAATCTTGGCAGATCAGTAGTTAGGTCGAGAATAAAAGTGAGCTCATCAGTTTAATTTGTGCCAATGGAAGTTATAAGGTTAGAATTAGATAGTTTGCTTATCAAAAGAAAAAGAAATGAAGGGTCAGCAAGCTCAAATGCACCCAATGAATGAAGAGAAAATGCTAGGCTAAATCAAGGGTAGGTAGAAGAAGTTTTGCAAGTGCACAAGGTTGCTAAGTCAAAATCACATTCATCATGCTTAATCCTATGTTTCATGTGCAAGAGGAATTGTGAAAGAGAATGGATATTCACTAAATCTTATTTACTAATTTCCCCTCATTTCACTAGACTCCCCCATACTTACTTTATTAATTCCCCCTCATTATCCCTTCATTACTTGTAAAAACCCTTTCCCCTCATTTTGACCTTGTATCCCTTTGTTTCACACATTCCCCTAGACATTTCCCTTCAAAAATCATTCCCTCTTCCCAAAACCCCTTTCCCTAGTGTGAAACACATTTCCATCACAAATAATACATTCCCCCCTTATTAATTTCCCCTTTTCCCCTTAAAAACCCACTAAAACCCTTTATACTAAGTTATTCCTTAAAGTCCCTCATTATAATTCCCCAACACCCTTTAACTCGCCAAACCTTGGTGTATAGTTAAAACCCTCCACCATATAAACCCATGGTCCCCACCTTTATGAACCCATTTCTCATATTTAAAATCCCATCGTTATTTTTTAATTAATTACAATTCATTGTAATTAAACCCTCGACGCTACCAACCACATCCCAACTCCTTCCGTGCAACTTCACCGCGCAATATCCCTCTGATCTTCCACCTCTAGATCCAACGACACATATCAATATCGTGCAGATTCACAATCCGATAGTTAACAGTCCAAAGGCACGCGAGATTCACGGTTTTGGTCGAGCATTGTTTGGCTACGTGGCGGCATCAGGTTATATCACGTGCTCGCAAAAAATACCACCCCACCCAAAAGCAGTGTGATATGGCTCAAAACCACCTCCCTACCTAAATGAAAACTACCAACTGCTCATTCGCCAATTCTCGTGCCAAAATATAATCGTTATTGGTTAAAAGGCCAAAAAACCTTATTTTTCTCTTTTCGCTCATTTTCGCTGCAAACCTCTATTAACCAATTCTGACACCCTGAACCTCTATGCAACCTTTTTAGCCACCTCTTGCAACCAGAAGACACTTTAGACACCAAATTGAAGCACTGAATTGACAATTAAAGCTTCAGTAACCTCTATTGTTACCACAGAACCTTGTTTGCGCACAAAATCGCCATGCTCCAGGTATTCTTGAAAGAACCAGAACGGCCCTGTAAATTTGAGCTATGCACAGTAAATATTAAAAGGTTAATTAATTAAATTAATTGAAAAACCTTGTTAAACTCAAGAAAGCCTTACTGTGCCTCCAAAAACCTATTGTACACATTGTAATTACCCTCCCCATTGTTCTTGACCTTCAGACCTTACTCCTAAAGCCACAGAAAGAGTAATTCAATTCAATAAACCAAATTATGGCTTCCCAAACCTCTCTGGATGTAAGACCTCTACAAACCCCTCACCTGGATATTGACCACCTCCCCTTAGCCAACAAAGAATTTCAAATTAAGGATATTTTTTCCCCTAGCCACCTACTCAAACTACAGTGCTAGAGTAAAGACAAGTTTTTGAACCAGAGTGATGACATTCACCTCTGGGAGTCAAATTTGCCCAAGTATTTGTTCCCACAGGTACACCTATTCCCATAAATCATCCACTTCTACCAATCTTGCTATGTCCCCAGTCAAAGAGCAGTAGTCACCCCCTGATCAACAGGCTTTATTCACCATTACCGCAGATTCAATAAACCAAATGTTGCAGATCTAGCCAAGCCAAAATGAGACCCCACTTTCCATTGAAAGCTTACTTGAACTCTACACAAAGCTAGACCTTCCTAAGAAAGTTCAGATCTTTCAGACTTTCATCATAGAGGAGTCTCATACTCCTACAGATAGTCCTCCATATGTTACCACCATTTTCTCTGAGAGAGGAAGACAAATCATTACCATGCTCTCTTGTATTCTAGGATACACCACTGATGAGCATGTGGATGAGGTTCTTCTTACTTTTCTTTCTATCTTTTCCCCAGGAAAGCCTCCTGCTATAGTTTACAACTTTTCTTAGTTCATAGCAAACAGAATCCATGAAAAGTTTATCAGGTTTCCAAATGAGAGAGTCTTGAAATATTCATCATTATTGTTTCACATTTTCTTATACTTTCAATCAGATAAGTTTCTAGTCAGCATCCAAAAGTTAGACACCAAGGGCAATCCAAGATCTGTCATCTTTTGGAAACCATTGATCCAAAGATATTCCACTGTTTTTTCTTATAAAGATTTCATTGATTCATTAGTTCATCCAGTTATAAACATGCTAACCAGTAGCTATCAACTTAGGATCAATGATGAAATGAAGAGAGTTTTACAATTGGCTAAGAATAGTAAAGTGGGATACTGATATCTATACCAAGACCACACATAAATTAGGATATATGGATGCCAACTCACTCCCTACAAGCTTCCCAAATACCTCCCCATGAGGATATTTGCATTAGAGTATTTTAGGCAAATCATAAACTTTGATGAGGTTTATTTCCTGTCAGCTAGGAAGAAGACTCAATTTAAAATCAAAAACCAATTGGGCCCTTTTATTTGTAATAATAGGGAAGCTAGACAAGAAGCAGGGAAAATCTTACAGGAAATGAACTTCAAAAGAAGTTTCATGTGGCAGTATGACCTTAATGGAGTCATAAATAAACTATGGCTCAAATTCAAGTTGAGTCCTTTCATACATGATCCCAGGCCAGACATTGAAAGATATGCCAACTAGTCAGAATGGTTGGAGAATACTTTGATATATGTGGAGAATACATTGATAGATATGGAAAAGAAGATTGATACTAGTTCCTTTTTTTAGGTTCCAACCCTACAGGAACAGATGAGTATTACTCCCATTCTACATACTCCAGCCAATGAGGATAGAAATGTGAAAAGAACCAGGGAATAAGGTTCTAGCTCAGGGATGGACACTACAGATGACAGATTTGAGATCAGTTACAGGAAGAGGCCTAAGCTTAATCCTGTAACTGAGCAAGAAGACACCATTGAGACAGTTGAAATCATTGATACTGACACAATGGTGGGAAAGAGCAAAGGTCCAGCAGCTTCAAATGAAACTCAACATCCTTCTACATCAAACACTCAACTTATTGAGAAACAACTTAGCGTTGAAGTCTCTTCATCCAGCAAGCTAGTGGATAAAGATAAAGATATAAAAGAGAAGTACAAGGAAATTAAGTTGAGGAATGAGGCATTAAAGGCTGAAACATATGCCCAGTACTTCAAAAAAAACGTGCAAGTTAAAATAGATTAATTTCAGCATTTGACATTAAGACTGGTAAGATGCAAATGACTTTTATGTAGCCTACAGTTCATCAGCCCAAATCATCAGCAAATTACAGGAAAAAAAAAAATTCAAAGTTTTGGCCAGGGATGTTCACCCTATTGACCAAATCGAATTCCATAAGCAGGCAGGTGAGATGATTTAATCCACAATGACTAACAAAGCAATGATTGTGCACAAAATTCAAAGCTCACTGGATAACATCACAACATAGTTAAAGTTAGAAAAGGCATCCTCACAGGCCAAGGACAACAGAATCATGTCACTGGAAGACTTGGTGATTGAAATTGGATATAATCCCAGTGATGTCAAAGAAGCAGAAAAACTGATAAAAAAGAAAAATGAGGACATTGCTGCTTTAAAGAAGCAATTGAAGCTACCTCATTCAGAACATCCATATACCAAGGAGGTCCTTGAGAGCCAAACCCAATACAAGGAAATGATGGATCTCATTCTTCAATTAAATGATCAATTGCAAGAAATGGAGAAGGAATTGGACAGTTTAATATAGTTGAAATAGGCCGGCCTTGAAACAACCACTGCCACTGATATTCTACAGTCACTACAGTAGTTCCAACAACTTTGGAAGCTTCATTGGCCCCAATAGATCCACTAACTATAGCACTCCCAGCTGCAATAGCGTCTACATCAGCAACAGGTTCAACAACAATAGCTACTCAGCCAAGTAATGAGGCAAGTAAACTGGTAAAATCCATGGAGGACATGTCCATTCAAACCATAGAAATAAATAAACTGAAACAACAGATAACAAATTTGGAGGATGAGAATAAACTGGCCCAAATTATGCAGAAAAATGAAGTACAGAAGTCAAACAAGTTGACTGAGAGGATAAAGATCTTGGAGAAAGAATTAACACTAAAAGAACCACTTGCCCAAGCCAAAGAACAGCTATGGGCCAATATCATTGACTTTGTCAATGATATTTGGCCATCTATACAAGTCATCTTTGAACAAAATGATTTAGTCAAAGAGGTTACTGAAGCAATTCAAATATTTAACGCTGAACTTTGAGATATGCCAGAAGAAGCCTTAAGAATAATCCAATTCCTTAACCCTAAAAATGAATATGAATTGCAGGAGCTAGACATAGTTGACACGACTGGCACTATACTAGATGTGAAGAAAGTTCTCACCAAGAGGAACTTAATGGTGCAGCTTGAGGACAAATGCCAAACCATGGAGCTGGATATAGGCAAGTTCATGGTTAAATTTGATGCTTTAAGGCAAAAAGGTTTGCCAAATCCCTTGGTAATAAATGACAGACTAATGCCACATGAAGTCTACAACAGGAAAATCAGAGAAGTGGAAAAAGTGTAGGCCAATAGTTCATCTATGAAAGGAATGCCTATAGAAAAAGTTATGTACCAGACATTTGAGAACCTATTTGACCTCCAACATGAGGTAAAACTCCTTTTTGTAAATAAGCCCACCTTTGCAAAATACATAGAAGCTGATGAAGTCTACAACAGGATCGTAAATATCAAATTACCAGATACAGAGACTTGGGAAAAAATAAATGATCTACTGTGAAATTGCAAGGTAAAAGTGAATACAGAGCATTAAAATAAAATAAATATGTCATCCTAGTCAAAGAGTATCAGACAAAAGAGTATCAGATAAAAGGAAAAGTAAAAAGAACATTCAACATGGAAGACCAAAAATAAAGGAGAAAAAACAACAAAAGATCAAAGCATAAGACAACACAGCCAAATAATAGGGACAACTTGTAGCAGTTGCATATCTGTCTCTATCTTCTTGCATGAAGATATTTCTTTTTCCTAGAATAATTCCTAAGACACTATGGGATATTTTTTAATAAGTTTTTGTATAAATACTTCATAATTCGAAGTATAGAGGGTGGATTGCTTGACATTACTATATTTGTATTGATTTGAAACCTGAGGGTTCATTGTACCAATTTTTCAAGTCAGCATACTAGACTGGGTAATAAAGACATTGCATTACAGGATTCATGTGTTGGGCCACTTCAGTGAAGTATTTTTTGTTTTTCAAATTGTTATTCTCTTAAGTATTTCACAAACTTGCATGTTATCTAAATTGAATTAAATAACTGGAAATTTATTACAGAATTTGTTTAAGTACACTCTGTCTTGAACAGTTAATCATTTTAATGTTTTCTTCTGATATCCATAGAGAATCCTTCATTGCTCCTTTGTTTCGATTGACCCCTACCATTTCCCTCATTATCCTGTTTGAGGAACCCTTATTTGCTCCTTGACCCCGATTGAAAACCATTTCACCATCCAGCCTAAAAGATTTGAATTCACTCAGCTACCTTGCCCTATAAACACTATTTTTAGAACTTGATCCAGTCCTATTTTGTTGACACTTGACCCCATAGCCCAATGGTAAAAGACATCCCTCTATCCATCTAAGTCAGTGATTCCACCACCAAATCAAAATCAAAACCGAACCATAGCTTAAATAACTAGCCTAAAATCAATTAACTAAACAAAGTTAAATCATAAAGAGAGAGCCCTCTCTGAGCATTAGGAAGGCTAGATCCTGATCTCAAAAGTAGGTTTGCAGTTACCTCTATTATTTCTTTCATAACAACTCTAGGGAAATTTTAGAGTGATAACAATAACAATGGTTATCAAGAGTCATCGAGGATGAGTCCGTTTGAGGCATTGTGTGGGTGAAGTTATAATAATCCATCAGTTGGAGTGATCTAGTGAATAAGGTACGTATAGGACCGGGCATGTTGGTAGAGATGGAATAAGAAATGAAGGCTATAAAGAAGAATCTAAAGGCAACATGGGACAGATAAAAGAGTTATATATACCAACACAGGTCATTTAAGGAGCTTAAGGTTGGGGAGAAGGTGTATTTGCACATTAAGCCCAAGAAGATCTCCTTGAGGATTGGATCATGTGCCAAGTTGGAACCACGGTATTGCAGGCCTTTCGAGATCCTTAAGAGGACTGGACCAGTGGCCTATAGACTTGCACTGCCTCCGACAGTCAAAGTCCATGATGTTTTCCATGTTTGATTGCCTAAAAGATATGTAAAGGATGTTTATCATGTTATTGATTAGTATGTATTGTAGGTGGAACCAGAAGGAGAATTCTAGCTAGAACCTCAATGCATATTGCAACGGAAAAAACTCATGCTTCGAAACAGAGCAATCAAGCAAGTTAAAGTGCGGTGGAAGCACTTTGGGCCCGATGAAGCTACATAAGATATGGTTGATCAGATGTGGGCTATGTATCCTTCATTGTTTTTTGGTGGAGGAAAATGAGTTTCTGGTATGTGTACATATTTATGTATGGTTTTTATTATAAATACCGCAACGAGCTATGTTATAAAGCTCCAATAATCAGTATGGTTGTCAGGTTGTAATGTTTGTCATGATGGTTTTTCTTTTGAGCAGGTTTTTCATTGTAAATACTGCAATAAGCTAAGTTATAAAGATCCATAGGTAGTATGCCTTTGGGTTTTAGCAGTTTTGTTGGTTTTAGGTGTTAGAGAACATCGTGGACAATGTTACCCTAAGGGGCAGGAGTCTGTAACGACCCCAGGTTAAAAGTCACGTAATAAAGTTAATAAATGAAAAATAATACCAAGGTCATGGGACACATATTCCAAGTTGAATGTTGGGAAAACAATCCAAGTGGGCATCACTTATTATGTATTAGGGCTAAGGGGAAATTGGCAAAGGCAATGGCAAAGGCATTACAAAGGAAAAAAGGCATTCTTGGTATTTTATTTATGAAAATAAAGGAAAATAGGAGAAAAGGGAGATGAAACATCACATGTTGCATGTGAGGATGAAATTGAAGGAAAATAGAGGAAATTGAAGAAAATAGAGGCCTCAATTATAAAAAGGATTATGAGGATCACTTCACAGCTTTTGTCAGCCCTTTTCAGTTCATTTTTGGAATTAGTCTCAAAGAGGATAAGAGAATCAAGAGGATAAGGAAATCAAGCAAGAAAAGGAAGGGAAAGGAAAGCAAATGAAGGTAAATGAAAGAAAGGATCAAGCAAGGAAAGGTTGGATCAAGTAGCTTCAGTAGGAATACTTGCAGGTAACAGGTTGCATGTATGATTTCCTAGTTGGTTTTGACATGCTTGGTATATGCATGTGTGCATTTGGTTTCTTTGTTGTGATTGGCATGGGGTTTTCCATATTTTGACAATGGTTTTAGAATTGTCTTTCCATTTTCAGATAGCCATGGTGTGATGGGATTCATTCTTGGTTGAGCTTTGGATTGTCGAAAGGTTTTGGATTTGGGTGAGGTGGTCTCAGGAAAATACCAAGGGTTGGGGGTGAAGATGGTTTTCTCTGGGAAACCCTCAACATGTGGGTGGAGACAAAAAAATTCCTCAAGGGATGGTGAAGGAATTTTTAGGCATCCAAACTCGATTTGGTTTTGTGATCTCAGGACCAATTTAGGTGAGATCACGATATGGTGAGGGTGGAGGTGGTTTAACCTTTGGATTTCCTTGGTTATTTATGGATTGCTTTATCCCATGAGATCCCACATTCATGCTTGGAATATGGCACAAGGGTGATTGGCTGAAAGAAATATTTTTTTCAGCGAATATATGGTCAAGTGGTCCATGGAAGTCCCTTAATTGGTTGAATTTTGCATATGGTTAATAAGAGATAAGTTCCTCTTGTTTTGATGAGTAATTATACTTGTTATTATGTGGTTTTAATGGTTGTTCTATAATTGTTATCGATTTGATTATATGTTGGTTATAAGCATGGTTCTATGATAGATCTAAGTATGGATTTATCACATTTTAACTAATGAATTTCTGGATAATGAATGCATGACCGAAATGGAATTATGGAAGCTATTGTGCGAAGGCATTGGTCCTTCTCGTTAAAACTTATACAAGTTTCATATCCCTATGTTCATATATGCATTCATGACCCGTAAGTTGCATGTTTACCATGTGATTGACAGAACACCTGTCTTGGTTGAGAGGGGTTAGGTTAAGTCCTTGTTCATTTTTTTGGTTTAGAGGCTTTGATTCTATGTAATTTATCATTTCTAGAAGTTTCATTGAGTTCTCGGTAGATTCCTTAGCCCTAGCCCTGAAAAAGTGGCTCAGAATTCAAGTTCGCTGGCATAGAACTGACTGGAAAATTCCACAGTCGTTGGGAAGCAGGCCTATGGGAGCAATTGGAGGCTTATATTCTCTTGGAGGCCTTGTCAATGGAGTGAATGAGACTCTAGGTTAGTGCAAAAGAGAGTTATCGTAGGGGATGGACACCTGGAGGGGTTGGGTCAATATGCTCCACTCGAGCCTCCAAGTCACATAGATGACCATTGATGTATCATTAGTTCTAGCGAATGTTATCTAGTTGTTCCAGAGTTTCATTGAGGTTGAATTGAATATAATTCATGTATACCACCAATTCATTTTTATCTTTGTAATGGTGCTCTCTAAGGATGTCCAGGTTGGCCTGAACTCCTCGAAGATGTTTTGCAATCAATTCCAGCATAGTCAGTGCCTCTACTAAGCATGGTGAGCGACCGTGGTCATGAGCCACCTTGCCCACCCATTCCCCACTTTCCAAGTCCTCCAAATTTGAGCTTAGGTAGTTTTTTTTATGCCTGATAGAGCCATGTGCCCCCCTTCCACAACGGGGATGGCCTCACTGACAAGGCATGGTTAGTGGCCCCCAAGAACGACTAAACAAGAACACATAAGAGACCCCAGAAACGGACGTGGAATTACCCACCACTACACACCCAAACAAACCAATATTCCGCCATAACCACAATGCACTGACCCCATGACCAAGGCCACTATGAGGATCACACAAAGTCTTCCCTATCCACACCTTCTCAAATCCCCACGCCGACTCACCCTCACCAACATGTTGAAAAATGCAACAATAAATTCTCAATATGATTTTGCCTTGATTAAATTGAGAAAATTTGAATTTCCACATAAACAAACAACTTGGATGATGTTAACTTGTGTGGCATGATTTGTGTCACCCAGTTTACTCATTAAATTCTAGTTTGTGGAGTTAGAGTTCAGTTATGCATGTGTGATTGATAATTTGTAGCATCAAGGTCAATTATCTCAGGTTTTTTTTAGTTAAACTAGTTCCAACTTTTGGAGGAACTAGTGGAAGGTCATTTAAGTAGTGGGACTTTAGTTAAACTCAGTGATCATATAGTTAGCTGATAATTTGGTCCAAAATATCTAGTGCATGCAGACAATTCAATTTACCGAATTGAGGTGGAGATTCCAAGGCAGTGTAACATTAGTTGTAGACTAGTCTTGAGTATACAAGTGTGGCATGCAGTCAGATGATTAGCCTAAGGAATTGCGTAATTAAATTAGAGGAATTTACTAAATAATAGGGGCTAATTCCTCAAGGAGCAATGCAAGGAAATAGAATCTCAAGATGAGGCAAAATTTGACTAATTCTAGGTCAGAGGCCTTTAGTGAGTGTTACAATCTGCTGCATAACTTGACCATCAAGTGTAGGAATCACCAACATGAAATGACCAAGCCAAAGTGAAATAATGAGACCCTCTACTCGATACGAGGCGTTGAAAAGAAATGGAAGTTGGAACCAAGATACACTGCCCTCTAGGCCATTCTTCTGGAATAAATATGTTGATGTCGACAAAATATGGCTCGCGATAGGTGAAACAATGAGGATCCTCAACTAAGGCATGAGGGAAAATAGTAATGTGACTGACAGATTGACACCAGGGATAATGGGAAAAGTGGTACTAAAGGACAAACAGATGACTTCCCTTGTGAGAGCATAAAGTGCATGGTTGACCTGGCAGCGACTGAATCAACTCCGGAGGGGGTGGGGACAATATGACTGGAGGAAAAAATAGGCAACACAGAATGAATGGTATGAAAATATGGATGGAATAATGTGACATGATATAATGGGATGTGAAACAGAATCCCTGGATGCAAGGGTGACTCATCACGGATGCTCTGAAAAAGGGTGACTCGATGACGTTGTCACATAGAATAGGCCCGGTGGGGACCATGAAAGCATGAGTAAATGATGGTTACTCATGACTAAAATTGACACGTGAGATGGCAAGTACCAAGGGAAGGTGGACCCTAAATTATAAGTGTTGCATATGAAGAAATTCACTTTTGAGAGGTGATGAAGTCACCCTTCTTGGAAAAATGGCTTCCTGGTGAAGTGTCAAATCATTCAAAACCGAGGAAGACCCATTATAGTACTCAATGATATTTTTCCAATGGTGCTAACGGTTCGTCAAACTAAGCTATAGTTTGGTTGCAATGGGTGACAGAAAAATTGTAGATTTTTCCATGAAAGGACGTTTTCCCTCCAATTTTAATTCATTTGCTAAGTGAGCTATGGTGAATTTGGAGAGGAGGAAGAGGCCATAAATATTATGGAGATCGTAGCGGAGAAACCGACCGTCGAAATCAAGATCTGCGACTTTCAAGAAAGTGGCCTTACTTGTCGAAAGATGTCCTTAATGCTTCTTGGAACGATGGTTATTGGTGAAGGATTAAGGGAAGAGGAAAACGAGAATGAACTACTAGAGGAGGTCTAGAATAATCCTCACCTATTAAGTCAAACATGGGGACTATGTGGACATAGAGTAGAATATTTGAAGAAACGGTATCAAATGTCTATGATATGCGATGTGCATATGGCTCACGGGAGAGGCCGATAGGACAAACTATCCAAGGAATGGGAGGATAATCCACCATACCTACATTTGATGGGATCTAGGATGAGACTTAATTGAGAATATGGCTGGGGGAAAACCATCATGCCTGCAAGCATGGGATATTGCCCACAAACATATGTAATGGAGGGGACTGATCTAGTATGTAAAGGTAGGAATGATGCCCCCTAGCAGGAGGAGTTTGTGGAGCGCCATTATGTTCCGAGTGCTTGAAAAATGGATTCAAGCATCTCGGCCCAACTTGGCACGAGATCCTACAAAGGATGATAAGGATATGTAGGGGCCTATGTGCCTTCTAGTATGCTATGGGCGTACCGGATGTATCTAGAGCTATTGGCTCCAAACACTTATATGATACATAATATGATTATGCATTTTGATATGACAATGATGGTTCGTCATGTGTTATGTTTTATGGTTTTCTTTTGTGGTATACATGTGATAAATGCCAATCTAGAATTTTATTTGCAATGGTATCTACATAGTTATTTTGGGCTCTAGGAACATGACTGAACGTAATGGTTTCAAATTCACGTACCAACAGCTTATCTCATAGATATTTCTAAATAGGACTTGGTTATGCACATGATACACGCCATTCAATTGCATGACAATTATCAAGGAATCTAAACGAACATGAAGATGAAGGATGCGATGAGCAAGGGTATAGACTAACAAACCTATCATTACATCATATTCAGCCTGGTTATTGGTGGCAGATCTAATGTACACACTATTCGAAAGGACTAACATATGCAAGTGGGTAAAAACAGCCCAGGTTGCCGAGGATAGATTCTTGGATAAGCGACTCGTGCCGTCAACATGACCAATATACGGTGTTTATGATGGATCCATTTGAAAGGTGCAAAAGACAATGGATGAGATGATGCAACCTACCTAACTTCATGATGGAAATAAAGACACACAAATCAAAGGAATATGTTATGATCAAAATTTCATGAGGTAGAGTACATTGGGAGGATTAGGAAGGAAATGGCCTTCATAATCCTCCAAAAAATATGCCCCCTTACCTAAGTGCAAGGGTAATCAAAGGTAGACATAACTTCCATGATGTCCTCATTGGAATGGAGGATGGGCAGACGGAAGGAACATTGACTACATGATGTGGCGGTAGTACCTGGTGCATCAATCTGAGAAAAAACGTTCACATACGCATCACCTAGAATGGTAGACGACGAGCCAATAGATGTAGGATCTACGGATGTTGAGACCTGCTATTCTATCGAACGAGGTTTGATAAGTGCATGCAAAAACATCAAAAATGTTTGCCTACGAGGAACTCAAGGATGATGACAAGTAAAGGTTATGGCCTGTGGTGTCCATCATCTCAACATCGGGGGGAGGGATCACGATGGTGGGACCAGAGTCCCCCTATTTTGGTTGACTAGGGGCACTAGAATCCATGGGTAGAGGAGTAGGTGTTCCACTACGAGTGGCCTCGTATCCGCAAAGCACTTCAAGGCAATCAAAAAATTCATCGAGACGAGGGAAAAATGGGAGTAGTGACCATGATGATCACACAAGGAAAAAGGGTGATTTGAGCGTAATGTTTTGAGTTTCTTGGTTGGTCTTGGTAAGGTAATGTGGACCTCAAGGATATTAGACTCAGGAAGCACTTCATGAACCAAAGGTTTGAGATGAGAAAATTCAGGACAATTATTGGTGGCATACTCAACAACTTCACACAAAGCACACGGATGTGATGATTTTGGGGCTTTGGGGACTAGAGAAGCTTGGGGAGCCTTGTCCTTAGGTTATTTTCTCTTAGCTTTGCCACCTTATCTAGATGCTTTCACAACAGGAATGGGTTCCTATTGAGGCCACAGTGGAATTGAAGCATTGACAACGGTTGTAGAGACCTGTTGAGCTGGGGTCAAAGCATGATATGGTCTAAGCTAGCCAGGTGGAGTGTTCACTAGGGGATCTATGTACCATACTACGATCCCAAAATTCATATTAGGGAGGACTAGTGAAACCATGACAGAGACATGAAAGATTCCCAGAGGGGGGAACAAGAAAGGTATTTTTCCTATAGGGAAATGTCCCGACCGAACAACTCCTGGATGGTTAAGACCTAGAGGAACAGTTCTTCGTGGGAACATAGGAGAGTCACCCACAAATGGAGGAGGTCATCAAGGCATGGAAGGATCTATTGTGCCCAAATTAGTTAGTAGAGATTTCTTTTGAGATGGGCACGACTAGAGTACTTCCAACGTCAACATGGTGGTAGGTGATTGTGCTAAGTCGTATACTATACTATATGTATGGGCAGCTCAATTAAAAGTCACATTACATCATAATGGTCCTTTTGGGATCTTGCTAATGGCCTCAAATTTTGGTTGAGTTATCTGTAACAGACCATTTGGTGTCATAAGAGGCTCAACAGATGCTTTGGTTTTGGAGTAAGTGGTGGGCGAAGTCGGTGGCTTTTCATATTGATGCAACCAAGTTTGGAGGTTGCTATCAGAGGGATTAACCTCATCAAAACTCATCATAAGGATCTGGTAGTCACCAAGACTAGAAGGTTGGGGGGTGGGCTGCTTGACCTAGCTAAGGTTGAGCAACAACAAATCCTTGCTGAGGGAAAGGATTTGTGAGCACTGCCAGTTGAGATTCTAAGGCAATTATTGACCTCTAGATGTTGCTTGAGCTTCTGACATTTGGTGCATCTCGTGTAAGAGAGGACACTCATGTGTATAATGGCTATGTACACCCAAACATGCACAAGGCTTGTTCGTACAAATAGCCTTTACTGCTTGGGTTGGCTGCCCTGTTGCTAGTTGTTAGTGTTAGGCTGGTTCCCCTGGGGTTCACTAGGTTGATTAACTTGATTACCCTAGTTACCCTTGTTACCCTTCCTCTTATTCTTTTCTTCAAATTTTGGGGATTGGTCACACTCTGCTACGCAAACACTTGACCCCGGGGGGGTGGCTGCTGGGGCGGAGGATGCATGGGAGGATGCAACACTAATGCTTGAGGGGATGGAGTGCTCGGTTGTGCATAAGAAGGAGAAACAATTTGGTAGACATGATGGGGCACTAAAAACATGTTGCTAGTAGGAGGGGAATAAGTGTTAGAGGAATTGATGCCCCCCTTCGGATAGCCATAACTTTGCTGAGTATATGGCGAAGGGTGTGAAAGGGTTCCAACAATACCATCGGTGGCGTGAGATGCCCCCAGTGCATTGGCACTTCTAGGACGAGGGAGGTTTGGAATGACGGTATAGACATAACCATGTTGCACATAAATCAGGTCATATCTTAGAGCATTTTGGAGAGCTTCTTCCTCGGTCTGAGGAAAATGGGATGTGATATATTTTCCAGTGGGTGATAAAAGGCTCCTAAGAAACCAATCTAGGTAGACACGATCTTTGAAGAGCGGGGCACAGCATGTGCTCCTTATTCAACGCCACTCTTGAACATGGTCGGAAAGGCGAGTGGCGTGGCATAGGACTGATAGAATGAGGTCAATAGCTTCATATCAGTGTCGTACCCGAGAGGTAATTGAAAATATGAAAGGAACGGTTTAGCAAGCATCACGAAAATGGAATGAGATGCGGCGGGCTGGTCTACATATTGTTTTGCAGCGTCTCTAGTGAGCTTTCGTTGGAAGAGCGGAAGATGAATGGAGTCATCCATAATGGATTTGGACGAACACCACATGTGGAAAGAGCGGACATGATTAGTAGGGTCTTCTCTAGAATTACCCTCAAACTTTAGGATGTTTGAGGGAAGTTTAGTCGGCATAGAAGGCCAACCAACATCGTGGTGTACAGGGTCATTTATCAACTAGCTAAAATCCAACAGACTTAACCCAGCCATAAAAGGGACCATGGGGGTTGCCGGAACGGTTCCTGAGACTGTTTCGCTTAATGTGAATACCAGGATAGAACCGAAGATAACACTAAGTTGGGTTCCTGCACCATATGTGGGTCTAGACATGGTGACAATATGCCATGAAGGAGGCTCAGAATTAGATGAGGAATCAGAAGAACTAGGAGAAGAGTTGGTATGGGGACTCAGAGGGCTATGAATGCGAACCCAATGGGGAGTGGTATGCCCAAGCGGAAATTAGGGGTGAAGGCCTAATAGTCTTCGTGACAAATGCCTTGGTGACGCAATGGTGGTAAGACACACGTGACACGAAAATGGTAAAGGGAGATCAACAATATGCCTTTGTCTCGATGAGGGGAGATAAATTTATTATGTTAAGTCTTGGCTTGGCGGTGTAAACGAAGTGCCCTTCACTTAAGGTGTGCTTGTGTGTGCGAGTGTATTTATTGGTTAAGCACAGATCATGTTTGTAAAAAAGAAAAAAGCTTGCAGAAAATAAACTGAAATTAACAACAAAAAATGAACAGCAAAATAATTAACTAAACCCCACCCAAACTGGGTTTTCAAACATTGTGCTGGTTGGTGGCTAAATTGATAGAAAATACACTAAAAAAGTCAAGATATTTGAATATCAATGTGGCGGGGTTCAAGTGACACTAAGCCACTGGAAAGTGATGCAGCAACAGAAAAAAAACCAAAGAGGAATATCGCTGCAAAAAGATAGGGAGATGGGTGAAACACCTAGGGCAACCAATGGGACCCTAACGCCAATGAACAAACAAGATGTAATGTGAAACTATGGATGGTTACATCCTATCTATAGATCTGAAACAGAATGGTACATATCTGGAAAATATGGTTGAAAGCGCTGCAGAAACTCAGACTACTCACTTAGCTAAACTCCTCCTATAAAGGTGGAAGTGTACTAGAAGCCCTAGGGGGGCTAAATTCCACTTCGACGAGTAAATTAGAGTAGATCAAGGCCTAAGTGGGATGAGACAGAGGTCAAACAACTCTCTACAAAACCTAGAAACAAATCTGAGAAAAACCCGAAAACCCAAAAATCGCAGGTACTGACCTGTTTTTCAGATGGGATCACACTTTTTGGGCTGAGAAGTGCGCTTTAGCCTCCAGATCACACTTTTTGGGCTAAAAAATGTGATTTCTGCTTCGTGGATCTTGGTTGGAAAATCTCAGAGAAAACTATCACCTTTGCCGCGGTTGGTTCACGTGACCTGCGAAAAAGACCAAAAAGCTTGCGGAAGTCAGAAGTTTAATAGATCTAGGGTTAAAAAGCTAGGAAACATTTAGAGACTTGAGAGAAAAAAAAACCCTAAGTTGAATACTGAAGGTCACCTAGGTTTTGGGATCTAAAGTATAAAACCAGTGGAGTCATCAATTTTGTTGTAGTGTTTTCTTCTCAAAGATGTACAAAAAGAACCCACTTAAGATTGTGGATGACAAACAATCTCAAAAATATAAATGGATGCTAAACATTGTATATCTACATCAACTGATAGAAACAAAACCTACCAAAATTCTGATCTATGCCACAATCATAGTTAAACAGCAAAAAGAAACAGTAAAAACTCCAATCATCCAATAGAAACCAGATATACAAAGAATAGTTTTATTATAACACCTATGAAGTGAACAAATAAATGTTACCAATCCCCCTCTATGGGATGGGTTCTTGGCTATCCTCAAATGTCTTCAGCTTGTGTAGAGTCTCTCTCCTCTATAATGTGTAAACCCAACAAAAATATGGTGTTCGACAATGAAAATAATCAGAGTGACAACAGTGAGTGCAACAATGAAAATAATCAAAAGTGAATAATGAATGGAAAACTCTTCTATTTATAACAAAATATTCAGTTATCCTTGAATAATGAGAAATAATAAAATATTATTAACCCCATTCTTGGAATAACCACTTGGAATATTTTATTATATTTGGTTAGGGGGGAAAAAGTATTTGAACTTTTATTTAGAAATAGTAAATAAATAAATGATTTATTTATCATCTCAAGGAATTAGTTAAGGCATATTAAACAAATAAGGATTTATTTAATTATTCCTAAGGGATTTAGTCAAATTTGACCAAGAATAATAATTAATTAATGATTAATTAATTATTCTTAGAGAAAAATAAGATAATTAATGATTTATATGTTCATTTTTCATGATTGGGTCAAATATGGCAAGGAATAATAATTGAACAATGGTTTAATTAATTATTCCTAGAAGAAAATTAAATAAATAGTGATTTATTTAATTATTCTTGATGGGTTTTATTATAAATTACTTAACAAAGGTGGTTTATTAAGTAATTTCGTAGAGTGAACGCAATTTTACTATGGTAAAATTGCATTTTCATGGTGTACTTCGATCCATCTAATAAATTAGGCTAGATGATCAATGTTTTGGTGATAACAGTGAGCAGAGAGAAAGGTTTTGCACTTGTAGGGTGAGCTTAGTTGAACAAAGCAATTATAATACATCTCTATTCATTTGATTAATGCAATAAGGCATTGGGGTTTTTAGCAGATTGCTTTCCACAAATAAAAATACTTGTTGCATGTGTGTTATTTCTTCTTGCATGTCTAAGATTTTTGTTCTAAATTGTGAATTAATGTCCACAGAGCAATAGAGTAGGTTTGTGTATTGTGATTTTGATTAAAACTTCATGAGCAGTTGCAAATCTATAACCTAATTTTTACATGGTATCAAAGTTGGATTCACATTAGAGAAGGAAATTTGAAGTTGTTTCTCAGGGATTCGAATTTGAAGATTAGTGTAGCATGATTTCTTCAAAGCTGAGAAGATGACCTTCAATGTACTAAGGCTAGAGTATGCATTGGTAGGCACCTCAAATTGTTTTGCATGGAAGGACCGCATGGAGGCTATATTGCATGACAACAAATTACTAGAATACATCAAGATGGATGTTGCAAAACCTCAAGAATATGATGCCCAAAACCTTGTTCAGTGGAAGAAAGATGTAGCCAAGGTGAGGAGAATAATTTTGGAGGGAGTACGGGATCATATTTTCTCAAATATCCATGGAAAATAAAGTTCATTCGCAATGTGGAAAGCATTGATAGAATTTTTTGAGAGCAGTAGTGACCACAGGAAGCTGGCACTCAAGGATAAACTTCAAAGTATCAAGATGCAGAAGAATGACACAATTATGTAGTATCTGAGTAAGTTTACACAGTGTCGTGATGAACTTGGTGGGGTTGGTGTTAATGTCCTTGAAGAAGACTTGGTCATCCTAACCCTTCTGGGCCTTCCCAAGAGCTGGAATAACTATCACGATTTGGTGAACGGGAGGGAGAAACTACCAAGTTAGGAGTGCTTATGGTCTGATTTGGTATAGGATGAAATAAGGCAGAATATGAGAGATGGGACTTCATGCAAGGGAGAGGATGAATAAAAATTGGCATTGGTTGGAAAGAAAAGAAGGGAAAAGGGAAGAAATCCCAATCCACACTAGAATCTACTCAAGGGCGAAAGAAGAAAGGTTTGTAAAAAATTAAATGCTTCCATTGTCATGAATTTAGGCACTATGCAACAAAGTATCCACACAACAAGGAAATCAAGAAGACATAAGGCGGAGGAGCTTGACTTTACCCTCATTGCATGCATGGCCAGCATAGTAATAGGGAGTGTGTGGTACTTGGACTCAGGTGTTAGGAGCATCATTCCACATGATGGGGAATATATAATTATTTAGCGACCTAGAAGAAAAATATTTGTAGATGAACATCAAGATGGGGGACAATGGAAGGTATAGTGCGACCAAGATTGGTATAGTCACCTTTCAGAGGGAGTTGGGTTCCCCCCTCAAGATCAAGGATATCATGTTCGTTATGGGCCTTGTTAGGGTCCTATAATTTATAGGATCTCAAGGTAATTTAGTATTGTATCTCAGGAATCTTATTTTGTAAATACTTGTCAATCTGCCAATGATTTCCAAATAAAATGAAAAAAGAATTAAAAAAATGAAAAGAGGGTATAAAGAAGAAAAATAAAGAGAAAAAACAAGAATATTGAAAAAGAAGAAAAGATTGAACCCCAACAAAAGAAAAATAAACAAAAAGGAATAATATTGAAAGTGCTACAAGTCTAAATGCCACTACTTATAGATAGTTTTTCTTCATTACTGAAAATAAAAGTTGTGTGCAACTTGTTCAAAATGCCACAATTACAAGTTTTTAGTTTAATCATACAGTGTAAACATGATTAAACTCCTTTAATTTTTTGTAAATTGAGATAGATAATAAAGAGTTACCCAATAGTTTAATCTGGGTAAATCATTAGTTAGGTAGAAAATGACATTGATCCCACTATTTAATTTGAATCAATAGGAGAAATACGGGATAGGTTAGCTAGTTTTTTCATTCTATATAAAAGAAAATAAAAATGGGTTTGTTAGTCTAAGTGCACCCTAGAGACAAAAATAAAAAATGCTAGTTTAGCTAAGGGTAGGTAAACTAGGTGATTTGGTAAATATTTGCTTATGTAAATTTTATCCTAAGTTTTGAGGATATGATGAAAAGGTCATAATATGTAATATGTTTCATTATTTATCCCTTATCCTGAGTTCGAAAGGGAAAACATGTTTGCTATGGTTGACATCTTTCATATGTTTCATTTTCCCTTATCCTAAGTTGGAAAAGAAGATGTCAAAAGACAAGCAAACAAAGAAGTTATTTGTCTCATTCAGGTTAAAGTGCACTCCACTTAGCACCCTCGGGATCTGCTCCCGCACTTCATCCACAACCTTTATCCATTTTCGCCCCCCTCCTCTCCATTTTGTCTTTACCCGGGGGGGTCTAGAAAGCAGTTTCTCCCACCGAACCCCATCTCTTGCGTGTTGCCCTCTGGTGATTATGCACCCCCCCCCCCCCCACAAAACCATTAACTGCCTACTACCCCCTCTGGAAACTGCTTTCCCTCATCCACTCTGCCATGCCCCACTAGTTTCCCTCCAACACTCTCTTCCCACCATATGGCAAGACCGTTGGCCTATTGAATGCATTCCCAGCTAAAACAACCATTCTCCATTTAATTTGATTTTCTCCTGGGTAACCGTTCAACCTAACAATCTCACGCCATTTTCAATGGGACATTCGTCGTAGTGTTTAAAATATCCTGCACCCATTGTTCTCATTCCTTTTCCACTTATGTTTTCTGTTATTGACATTTTCGCATAGAAGTCACTCTTATGTGACCAGATCAAGATAGAAAAAAACTGATAGTTCCCTTTCATTTCTGCCTGACAGCCCATTACTCTTCTGTGTTCGATGAGCCTCCTCTGAAAATTCATCTTGTTCACATATTTTTACAGTCATGCCTCTTAAGACTAAGACTCAAGGTAAGCCCATTAATCATTTAATTCCCCCTTTTGTAGATTTATATGATATACTTTTAGCTAATAGGGATTACAGGATAAATGAAACTCAGTGCGACTTTGATTTTCGGGAATTGTATTGTTGGTTAGAGGATAAACACACAGACAAAACCAATGAAGTTAGGCTTTGGGAGGCAAACCACCCACATTATATTTTCCCCTTAACATTCCAAGCCCCGGAATTTACCAGAAGGTGTCAAGCTTGTTATGTCCTTACCCAAAGAGCCATCATTGCCCCTACAGGTGACATGATTTTCACCATTACATCCCAATCCATTGACCAAATGATGTTGGCCCCAACTATGGAAAATGTTGCCCCTTTCTCCCTAGAAGCCCTCACCCAGCTTTATCAAAAGTTGGACTTTGCCACTAGAGCCAGAATTTTTGAGATTTTCTTGCCAGAGAATGCCCAATTACCCAAAAAGAATCCTCCATATCCTTCTTTCATTTTCCCTTATCAGGCCAAGCAGATTATTTCCACGATTTCTTACATTTTAGGCTATCATTCTGATTAGTGGGTAGATGATCCTATTTTAGGATTCCTCTCCATATTTTCCATAGACAGCAAGCCCTCCTTGACGTTCAACTTCAGTCAATTTTTGGCTAATAGTATCCATGAACAGTTCATAAAGTTTCCTATAGATCAGGTGTTAAATTACACCTCTATTTTGATTTATATGTTCCTCTATTATCAGGTAGACAAATTCAGTTTTGCATTGCAAAAGCTTGATGATGCAAGGAACTAGCAGCTAGTAATCTTTTGGACCTCATTGGTCATGAGAGAACAACAAGAATTCACCTACAAGCAGTTTATTGAATATTTTTTTCATTCAGTCATGAACATTCTGAACAGTGCAGTACAACCCAAAATCAGTGAGGAAATCAAGAGAATTTTGCATTTTTCAGACCAAGAAAAGACAGGGGATTGGTATTTATACCAAAATTACATAGAAATCAGGGTATATGGTTGTGAATTGGCCCCTTATAAACTCCCCAAATACCTCCCAATGAGGATTTTTTCCCTGGAGTATATCACATAGATGTTGAATTCAGATGATATCCACTTTGTAGTGGCCAAGAAGAAGGCACAATTCAAAATAAAGACATGGGTGGGCCCATTTGTGTGCAACACATGGACATCAAGTGAAGAGGCAGATAAAATGCTTTAAAAAATGAAGTTCAGTTTGAGCTTTACATGGTCTTATGACCCCTGCGGCATTATTCCAAAGCTTAGAGTGGAGAATAAAAACACTCCTTACATTCATAGTTCAAGGCCAAACATAGAACAGTATGCCAATCAGCTGGAGTGGACAGAAAATACCTTGCAGGAAGCTGAAGAACAACTCATTTCTACTACTAGTTTGAAAAATCCTATTCCTCAGCAAAAATCAAGCAAAATAAAGAGGGAGGAAGGATCATCATCTACAACTAGGAGTGAAGATAAAGAATTTATAATCAACTATAGGAAGAGAGAAAAAGTAACTTCTAGAGTAGAATTGGACAAAGAAACTGAAGAGTAGGCAACCATCATTATAACATATTCATGACCTGTAACTACCAAATTCACAACATCTCCTTTTGAACCTTCATCTTTACAAGGTCACAAGGAAACTAAATTGAAATCACAGAATGTCCAAACAGAAAATAGTAGACAGTTTTTGACAAGTATAGGGAGATAAAGCTCAGAAATGAAATTCTAAAGAATAGCACTTATAACCAATTTTGGAAGTAGACCTCTAGCTCACAAAGTAGGTTGTTGTCAATATTTGATATAGAGCATGGAAAAATGCAGATGGCTTTTCTTGAGGCCCAGGTTCCACAGCCAAAATCAGCAGTAGACTAAAAAAGCACTAGTTTTGAATTCAACACAAAGGACATACATCCCATTGATAAAATGGAGATGCACAATAAAACTGGTGAAATGATATCCTCTACTTTAACTAACACTGCTATGTCACTTTCTAAATTGCAGGTTTATTTTGCAAATGTCCAGTCACGGTTGAAGATGGAAAAAGTCTCCTCTTTGGCAAAGGATAACAGGATTAAGTCTTTGGAAGACTTGGTGATTAAAATAGGATATGATTCCAAAGATGTCAATGTTGCTGAGGAGATTATCAAAAACAAGAACTTGGACATTATAGCCTTAAGAAAGTAGCTCAAGCTACCAGCCACAAAAGATCCAATGACCAAGGATATTGAAGAAGGTGAAGCACAGAAAGCAGATATGATGAAATTGATCATAGAACAAAATATACAGATAAGACAGATGGAGCAGAGATGGAGAAATTGATAAAGGAGAAGGAAGACAGTCTGAAGATAGCCATTGTCCCCCTAGATGCCATCCCTATTTCTCAACTTCCATCAATAGGAGAAACCACTACAGCTACTTCTTCCACTCAAACTGCAAGTTTTGAACAGGTAACACAGACACTATAGAACATGTCACGGTAATCAAAGGAGATTGAGAATTTGCAGGGCCAAATCAAATATTTGGAAGTGAAAAAGGACAAATCTTAAGCCGATCAGGTTATTGAAATGGATAAATCCCAGAGACTATTGGAAAAGTTGCACAAAGTAGAGAGAGACACTTCAATTGGTCAAACCTTGGCCCAAGCAAGGAAACTATTTGGTTGAATATATTAGACTCTATGAATGATATTTGGCCTTCTACCCAAATCACATTTGAGCAGAAAGATCTGATAGAGAAGGCTACAAAAACTATTGGGCAAGGAAGAGAAAAGATGGGAGAGATGCCCATAGAAGCCTCTAATGTAATCAAGTTCTTAAACTCAAATTCCAAGTATGAGCTAGAGGAGGTAGGATTCAATGATAGAACTCCCACCATTCTGGAAGTCAAGAAAGTCTTGACAAAGATGAATCTCATTGATTAGTTGGAAGAAAGGTGTGAAACCTTAGAGCTGCAGGTAAACAGGTTTACAAATAGAATTGAAGACTTAATCCAAAAGGGACTTCCCAATATCTATGTTATTGTTGTGCCTAAGTTTTGTCTCATTTTTCACTCAAAATCTCTCATGCTACTATTTCATTAAATGATTATTATTGCATGTATTTGTTACTTCTTTTGTTTCAACACGATTAAAATATTATTAATGGAAGTTTAATAAAGGTTTGTATGTTGCAGGTTGTAGTGTTCCAGCTAGGGTACTAGTCTAGACTCTATATTTAATATCGACCAAGGTGCGTAAGCTTAGAGGCATGGTCTAAAATATATAGACATAAAGGATTGATGGCCAAGTGATTATGATGTAGGTTACAAGGCTTCTTTACGGAAGACTGGAATATGTAGCCTATCATTCAAACACTCAGATTACTCTGCTGATATACTTGATTACAATGCTTAACATTAAATGCATTTACCAAATTAAACCCTGAACCTAAACGCTGTGTATGACTATGCAAACCTAAGCACTGTGTATGACTGTAACAATGATTTTAATCTCCTTACAAAGACATTACCCAGAAAACCCTTGTTCAGTAGACACACAGCATTCAATGATATTTACACTATATCAAACTATGCAGAGATCATAAATGAATTGTGAAATAAAAGCAAGGTTTATGATAGTGCTTTTACAAGACACACAGGGATCGAATCCCTTACAGGACTCACTTCCAGATCTCAGTGATGACTGTTCAACATAACCATAAACGCAAACCATTCATAAGCGCACACCATATACATTCAATGGAAATCAAAAGTTATGGGAATCGAAAGCTATGTAACTGTTGTGCAAACCATATGCTACGAAAATCGAAGGCTATGTAACTGTGACTGTTATGAAAACCATATAAAATCTATTAAAATCGAAATCCAATATAAACACTGTGCAAACATATGATAACCGAAATGTAAATGAAACAAATGGACAGTATACCGATTGAATGCAGGGCCCGTCCGCGTCCTAAGGGTACACTGGCTATAATCGACCGGCTACCAAATCAATGCAAGAGATACACACGTCGTAACTGTGAACAGGTCTTGGTATTAAACTTAAAACTCTGTTTTGGAACGATTCAGCGATTAAACATTAACCATTAACCGGACTGTATTTACATATGTATATCCATAGCCATGTCATTTCTACAATGAATGTACATTCGGCTGTTGCCGCTTTTATTACATCAAGCCTTTTCAAAATGTTTCCATGCTAAGTGTTTTCAAAAAGAACAAAAACTAAAATGAAAATAGAACGAGCTGCTGTTGCTGCTTTTGTCTGCCAGAGTGCCCTACTTTGACTTGAGTTGACCGCGTACATAGGAGGATCGATTCGGCTGGGAGATAGGTGTTTGTCCATGCTTGGACATTCTGCTTTTCGTCCATGCCTTTCGTTCTAGCCCATCTGCTGCGCCACATGTCAAACAATAAGCTCATTACAGGATGTGGGTACTTCCTGTAACCATTTCATCAAAAACTTCTAATTATTCAACATAAAATCCCTAAATCAATTTCTATGCAATTTAATAACTATAAGACTATTAATAATCAATTTTCAAGGATTTTGAGGGATATATGATGAAAATGTATGGATAAATGATATGTTTTTGGGAAGGAAAAAGGGGTCTTGGGATGATACCAACATCTCTCCCCGACTTAAGGACTTAGCATGTCCTCATGCTATCCCAGAAGTGCTTCCCTTGAACTCTGTCCCTGCCTGGATCTCTGCTGCCTTGAGCAAGGTGTCTGCATTCTTCTTCACCTGGTTATCTTTCTGTCCCTTGAGCTCCTGCTTTAACTTTTTATATTTTTCTTTAAGAGCCTTCTTCTGATTGTACCACTTAGTGGCCCAGTTAGAAATCTCAGTTTGCTCAGTCTCCAGTTCACTGATTCTTTCCTTTAACTTTTCATTTGTCTTCTGTGTTTCTTTTCTTTGCGCCCTGAGCATTTCATTTTCTCTTTTAATAACTTTTTCCAACATGTTAGCTTCCATGAGCTCTTCCTTCAATTCTTCAATTTGTTTTTCTAATTTCCTCTGTCTTTTAATAGGAGGTGGTGAACATTTTTCCTGTTTGTTATTGCTTTCTACCTCCATGTCAACTTCTGGTGCTGGTAGTGAATGGTCACTACTCTCAACATCCATTTGTGCAGGTGCATGAGATTCAAACTGGTCTTCTTGCAACTGGGCTTTTGGTGTCCTCCTTGTTCTTCTTGAGTAAGTGGTAAAAATTTTGTCTTTCTCGGCCCTCTTAGCATCTTCTTTTTGCATGTTCCTGGTCCTTATGCTGCCCACAGGTAAAGGTGCTTTGCTGGCTTTGGATACTAGAATTTCTTCATCAATGTCCTTCATAAACCCTGAGTCCTCTTGCACTTCTTCTTTTTCTTCCTCATCTCTAATTTGATTGACAGCTAGGAATTCTTTCCATGGTTTACCTCTTTTCTGCAATTCATGTTCAATGAGGATTTTAATTAAGCCAAAATGATACAGGCTTTTGTCTTCATTCCCCTTCTGCTTCTGGATAGTCTTGGCCATCTTTGTTAAACTTTGTAGCAGAAAATATGGCATACTGATGACACATTGTTTCTTCAAGTGGAGGAGTAGTTTGATGTGGTATAGATAAACAATACTGTACCTACCCTCACAGGTTATGAATTTTTGAAGGATGTAAACCATTTCATCCCAAGGATGCACTAACCAGCTTCTTGGAACACCCTTCTTCCAGTTTACTGAGGAAACTCTAGATCTAGACATGAACTGTGTCCATGATTTCTCTTTAAATTGCTTGGTTTTAAAGTACTTCTCCCCCTCTGGACTAATTCCTATTGCCTGAGCTATAGTATCCTCTGAAATTCTGAAGGAGAAGTTACCTATTAGGGCCTTTTCTCCATTAAAGGTGAAGGCAAATTGCTTGGTGACTTCCTCATTACTTCCATGGAATTTTTCTAGAAATGGTAACCACTGTATTTCTCTGAGAATCTCAATACAATCATCATGGTATTGTGAGCTGTCAAACACACTCGGTTCGACCCTATTAGTCATGGTGATGGCAGAGGGTTGTGCCTCTAACCCTTCTCTGTCTATATTCTTACAATTTTAACACAGAAATTTCAAGTTGGTTACCTGGTGTATCGCTTCCTTAGTCTTCAATATGATGCTCGGCCGGTTGATATGACTGTGATGGAAGTCAAAAATAGAATGGTGATACCTTCCCCTTTCGGCGCTCACTGGTTTCAATCTTCACTTTGTAACTCGACCCAAACGGTAATACTCCCTTCGGCGCTCCTTGCTTCTGATTCTCACTTTGAAAGTTATGGGAATCGAATGTGGAAATGATGGTGAGATAACCCTGTACTCACTTCACAATGTAACTATTCATTTAAAAAAAAACAGAGTGTTGTACGCTTGCATGGATGTCACCACAAGAGCGCTGGTAGCGTATCTATAATGCTGGGCTATAGTGCTGGGTATGATTTCGGGGAGTCCCTTTTGATCATTGGGTATGTTGGGTGGCGAAGTTATGATTTGGCTGTGTGGATTGAAATATATATATAGGTCGCTTATTATGATTTGGCTGTGTGGAGTAGTATATATATAGGCCGCTTTACATCTGTCTCTTCCTTTGTATTTAAAAACAAAACTCACCACGCGCCCTTTTCAATTGGTATTCGGTCGTATAAAGGATGTTGGTATGACTGTAGGATATATGACAAGGTGGATGTGTTGGTAATGGGTTTTAGGGATATGAATAGGTTGATGTATGGGAATGATGAGAATCGGTGGGATAAGGGGTGATAGGAGATAGATGTAGGTGTCCTTGAAATCAATTATAACAGTTCATAGTCATCAAAGTTACATTAAAAACCAATCTAGGAATTTAAATGTTTAAGAACAGAAATACATTACTCTTTTGTTGATCATTATTGTATTGACATGCTGAGTAGCTAGTCCCTTTTTGACTGTTCTTTTGCTTGTTGTAACAGGTCCTCTGAGGAAGATTGAATGCACAGGTCCCTTTAAGAAAATTTGAATGTACAGGTCCCTTGAGAAAATTGTATGTAACAGGTCCCTTGAGAATTTGAAAATGTTCATGCAGCTCCTTGTATTGTTACAGGTTCACTGAGCTTGCCATTTGCTGGAGTGTTGGTGCCCAAATCCTTGTAGAAGCTTGATGAAATTCTGTTGAAGTAGCCCTTGGTGTCAATTTCTTTAACAGGTCCCTTCTGAATGTCTTAAACAGGTCCCATTACTGCTGGTTTGAGTGTCTTAAACAGGTGTCAATTGCTGGTGTTGGTAGCATAGATGTCTGAACAGAACAGGTCCCCCTGCAAAATGTTTATAACCAGGTCCCTCTGAAATAAAATCATGACAAAACAGCTTATTTATTGAAGTCTGGAATGCTGGTAACAAGCTGCTGTTGGAAATTTACAGTGAAGATATAGAATAAGAAATCTGAAGAATTTACAAGGGAGAGATAAAAGTAACAAAATGCTGATGCCTCTCTCCCCGACTTAAAGTTTGACTTGTCCTCAAGTCATGATTCAGCTGAGAAATTAAACAGTAAACAAAAGAAAGAGAATTCATACCCGCCAACGAATTGGTTTTCAAGTAGGAATTCGGGGTTAGATTGTGCCAGATACTGGTTTTCACATCTAACCCATTATTTTATTTTATTTTAGTTTTTGTTTTTTTTTTATTATTTTTTTTTTTTTTTGACTTTGAAATTGAAAGGAAATGAAACTAAGGCAGTGATACTGCAGCTGAGGGCTACAATATCTCAACCTCTCTTTGCTGAGATAGTGTATGGAGAAAATCTTGCTTGCTGATGGGCTTGTTGTACAGTTTCAGGCGATGACCATTGACTGTGAAGGAGTGACCTTCGCCATCAATAGTTTGGAGCTTGACTGAACCATTGTCATAAGCCTGAATAATTTCATAGGGGCCCATCCAATGGGTGGTGAACTTGGCTTTATGATCCTTGAATTTTGAATCGAAAAGCAAAGCCCAGTCACCGTCCTTGAAGTGCTTCTTCTTAATGTGTGAATTATGCCATTGCTTCCTGTGTTTTTGCATGAGGATGGTGGTTTGTTCTGCTTGATGCCTCATCTCATCCAGCTGGTTCAACTGTTGGATTCTCTCTTTTTTTGCTTGGTCCAAATCAATTTGTAAATCTGCAGCCAGTTTAAAAGTGTGAATTTGGAATTCAATAGGAAGCATGACCTCCTTACCGTACACCAATTGGTATGGTGTAAATCCTGTGGTATCTTTCCAAGTAATCCTGTAAGCCCAGAGTGCCTCTTTGAGCTTTTCTTCCCAGTTCTTCCTGTTCATTGCAACAGTTTTGGTAATGATCCCCTCCAAAGTTTTGTTTGTTGATTCCACCTGCCCATTGGCCTGTGGATGATAGGGGGTACTTTTCCTATGCTTTATTTGGTACTTGTCTGTGATGTCCTTCATGAGCTTTGAGGTGAATTGAGTACCTTGATCAGTTACAATTTCCCTTGGTATTCCATACCTCACAAAGATCTCCTCAAAAAGGAAATTGACTACTGTGTGTTCGGTTGCTCTCACCAGTGCTTTTGCTTCTGCCCACTTTGTGACGTAATCAGTACATACTAATATGTACTTCTTACCATTGGAGGCTGGGTTAATAGGTCCTATAAAGTCCAGAGCCCACTTATCAAATGGTTCTAAGTGAACTTGGGGCTGAAGGGGCATCTCATCGGTAGCTGTTGGTCTGCCCATTCTTTGCCAGCTGTCACAACTCTTTACATACTTCTTGGCATCCTTGAAAATGGATGGCCAGTAGTATCCAAGAGTAAGAACTTTGAAGGCTGTTCGCTTCGCTGCAAAATGCCCACCACACGGTTCATCATGGCAAGATTTTAAAATGTCAATTACTTCATCATTTCTTACACATCTCCTAATTATCATATCAAAACCAATGTAAAATAAATCGCCATTAAGCCATGAATATCTAGCACTTTGTTTGATCAGTCTTTTCCTTTCCTTTGCAGTGAAATGTAGAGGTGTCCTTCCTGTAGACAAGTAATTAGCCAAATCAGCATACCAAGGAGTTACTATGGAAATTGCAAATAAGTGCTCATCCGGAAAAGAATCTTCAACTGGAACAACCTCACTTGGATTTTGCAGTCTAGAGAGAAAATCTGCCACCTGGTTCTCTTTGCCTGGTCTATCTAATACTGTGATGTTAAATTCCTGTAACAATAGTAACCATCTGGTAACTCTGCCACTAGTTATCGGTTTATTCATGAGATGTCTAATGGCAGAATGATCAGTATGTACAAAGACTTCATAACCAGTTATGTAATGTCGGAATTTATTCACAACATAAATGATGGCAAGTGTTTCCTTTTCTGTAACTGTATAGTTTAGCTCTGTAGGTGTCAGATTTTTACTAATGAAATAAATTGCATAAGTACAGGATTCCTCTTTTTGGCCTAATGATGCACCTACTGCAGTGTCAGATGCATCGGTAAAAATATGAAATGGTAAACTCCAATTAGGCCCTCTCAAGACTGGTGCGGTAGATAGTTTCTTTTTGAGTTGTTCGAATGCATGTTGACAGTTCTCAGTCCAGTTGAAAAGTACATCTTTGGTTAGAAGTTTAAACAAAGGTAAGGCTATCTTGCTAAAATGTTCAATGAATCTGCGGTAATAGCTAGCATACCCAAGAAAACTTCTTACCTCTCTCTGATTCAGTGGAATAGGCAAATCGGCAATAATCTGGATCTTGGCTGGGTCAACCTGGATGCCTTGAAAAGAGATATAATGTCCCAACACTATCCCTTCATTTAACATCATGAAGCACTTTTCGTTGCTGAGGGACAGGTTAGCTTCAATACACCTTTTCAAAACTCTCTCAAGATTTTCTAATGCATGATCAAATGAATTGCCATATACTGAAAAATCATCCATATACACTTCAACACAATCATGAATCAAATCAGCGAAAATAGCTAACACAGCTCGCTGAAATGTAGCTGGAGCATTACAAAGTCCAAATGGCAAAACATTGTAGGCATAGGTGCCCCAAGGACAGGTGAATGTGGTTTTTTCCTGGTCTTCAGAGGCAATCCGGATCTGGTTGTAGCCACTAAAACCATCAAGAAAAGAAAATGATGATTTGCCAGCTAGGGTGTCTAACACTTGGTCAATAAATGGTAGTGGGAAGTATTCTTTGAGCGTTGCTTTGTTCAGCTGTCTGTAATCAACACAGATGCGCCACTTTCCATTTTTCTTGGGCACAATAACCAATGGGGATACCCATTGACTGTCAGAAATAGGATATATAAAGTTGACTCTCAAAAGTTTTTGCAATTCATCTCTGACAATGTCTTGGAGCATGGGGTTCATTCTTCTTTGTGGTTGCCTCACTGGTTTAATGGTGCTATCTGTGTAGATGTGGTGAGTGCATGTGTCGGGGTGAATCCCATGCATGTCAGTGTAATCCCAAGCAAAGGCTTTTTGGTACTTCTTCAAGAGTCTAATCAATTTCTCTTGCTGAGATGAGTCTAGGTGGTTGCCTATGTTCAAAGTTTTCCCTGGACTGATCTCTATGACCTGACTCTGTGTATTGGTGATGGATTGAACTGGAAAGATGTCGTGAAATGTAGATTGCAAAGAGTGGATAGTGCATGTTTCTTGAAAGTTTTGAGCCAAAAGTACATCTGCAGCATTATATTGTTCATTTCTCAAATTTTCAGACACATCAGGTTGAGAAAGAAATAATTCTACCAAATCATTATTGTCTTCGTGGAAATCATAGATCTGGTCAATGCTAAAAACAGATTGTACTTCTTCTTTATCATTAAATTTATCATCAAGCCACAAGTTATGTGTTACTGCTGGTGATTGTGCCGATGGATAGAGGGTGAGTTGTTTTCGTTCGGTCCCTCTAGAAATAATCATGTTGCTTGATCGGCATCCGATAAATGCATCAGCAGTCGCTAACCATGGTCTACCAAGGATGATAGGGTGTCCTCCTAAATTGGATTTGGGTTGAAGGACTAGGAAATCCACTGGATATTCCCAAGAGTCCAATGAGACAATGATATCTTCCAAAATCCCTTCAGGAATGACTTTGGACCTATCAGCTAGTTCAAGAACAATCGTGGTATGTTGCAAATTCATGAGCTGGAGTGTTCTCATGGTTTCAAGGGTCATGACATTAATTGCGGCTCCAAGATCTATCAAAGTGTTTGGAATCCGTATGTTGTTAATGATGGTGGTCACTTTGGGAATGCCAGGATCAACATACTTCTCCATGGAGATGGTATTGGTCATAAGGCCTGCTAAATTTCCTAAAACATGAATGGTCTGAGGATCAATCCTCTTTCTAGCAGGCTTCTTGAGACACATGTCTTTGATGGCCTTGGTATAGATAGGAATGTCCTTTATAGCCGTTGCATTGTGAAGTGAGTACAGGGTTATCTCACCATCATTTCCACATTCGATTCCCATAACTTTCAAAGTGAGAATCAGAAGCAAGGAGCGCCGAGGAGAGTATTACCGTTTGGGTCGAGTTACACAGTGAAGATTGAAACCAATGAGCGCCGAAAGGGGAAGGTATCACCATTCTATTTTTGACTTCCATCACAGTCATATCAACCAGTCGAGCATCATATTGAAGACTAAGGAAGCGATACACCAGGTAACCAACTTGAAATTTCTGTGTTAAAATTGTAAGAATATAGACAGAGAAGGGTTAGAGGCACAACCCTCTGCCATCACCATGACTAATAGGGTCGAACCGAGTGTATTCGACAGCTCACAATACCATGATGATTGTATTGAGATTCTCAGAGAAATACAGTGGTTACCATTTCTAGAAAAATTCCATGGAAGTAATGAGGAAGTCACCAAGCAATTTGCCTTCACCTTTAATGGAGAAAAAGCCCTAATAGGTAACTTCTCCTTCAAAATTTCAGAGGATACTATAGCTCAGGCAATAGGAATTAGTCCAGAGGGGGAGAAGTACTTTAAAACCAAGCAATTTAAAGAGAAATCATGGACACAGTTCATGTCTAGATCTAGAGTTTCCTCAGTAAACTGGAAGAAGGGTGTTCCAAGAAGCTGGTTAGTGCATCCTTGGGATGAAATGGTTTACATCCTTCAAAAATTCATAACCTGTGAGGGTAGGTACAGTGAGGGTACTAGTCTAGACTCTATATTTAATATCGACCAAGGTGCGTAAGCTTAGAGGCATGGTCTAAAATATATAGACATAAAGGATTGCTGGCCAAGTGATTATGATGTAGGTTACAAGGCTTCTTTACGGAAGACTGGAATATGTAGCCTATCATTCAAACACTCAGATTGCTCTGCTGATATACTTGATTACAATGCTTAACATTAAATGCATTTACCAAATTAAACCCTGAACCTAAACGCTGTGTATGACTATGCAAACCTAAGCACTGTGTATGACTGTAACAATGATTTTAATCTCCTTACAAAGACATTACCCAGAAAACCCTTGTTCAGTAGACACACAGCATTCAATGATATTTACACTATATCAAACTATGCAGAGATCATAAATGAATTGTGAAATAAAAGCAAGGTTTATGATAGTGCTTTTACAAGACACACAGGGATCGAATCCCTTACAGGACTCACTTCCAGATCTCAGTGATGACTGTTCAACATAACCATAAACGCAAACCATTCATAAGCGCACACCATATACATTCAATGGAAATCAAAAGCTATGGGAATCGAAAGCTATGTAACTGTTGTGCAAACCATATGCTACGGAAATCGAAGGCTATGTAACTGTGACTGTTATGCAAACCATATAAAATCTATTAAAATCGAAATCCAATATAAACACTGTGCAAACATATGATAACCGAAATGTAAATGAAACAAATGGACAGTATACCGATTGAACGCAGGGCCCGTCCGCGTCCTAAGGGTACACTGGCTATAATCGACCGGCTACCAAATCAATGCAAGAGATACACACGTCGTAACTGTGAATAGGTCTTGGTATTAAACTTAAAACTCTGTTCTGGAACAATTCAACGATTAAACATTAACCATTAACCGGACTGTATTTACATATGTATATCCACAGCCATGTCATTGCTACAACGAATGTACATTCGGTTGTTGTCGCTTTTATTACATCAAGCCTTTTCAAAATGTTTCCATGCTAAGTGTTTTCAAAAAGAACAAAAACTAAAATGAAAATAGAACGAGCTGTTGTTGTTGCTTTTGTCTGCCAGAGTGCCCTGCTTTGACTTGAGTTGACCGCGTACATAGGAGGATTGATTCGGCTGGGAGATAAGTGTTTGTCCATGCTTGGACATTCTGCTTTTCGTCCATGCCTTTCGTTCTAGCCCATCTGCTGTGCTACATGTCAAACGATAAGCTCATTACAGGATGTGGGTACTTCCTGTAACCATTTCATCAAAAACTTCTAATTCTTCAACATAAAATCCCTAAATCAATTTCTATGCAATTTAATAACTATAAGACTATTAATAATCAATTTTCAAGGATTTTGAGGGATATATGATGAAAATGTATGGATAAATGATATGTTTTTGGGAAGGAAAAAGGGGTCTTGGGATGATACCAACACAGGTTAAAGTTGATTTGATCATGTTTTGAATCTACACTTACCTACCTGCACTATGCAATAGATTCCTGCACCAATTCAGTTCTTACAATGTGTCTGCGCGAGTGCAAGTTTTACAGCGTGCCTCCACCAATTTGGGGCTTTCATACATTGACACATTTTTGGGAGAATCGGAAAGATGTTTTTGTTCAAAATGGTGTTTGAACACTTCCACGTAAGCTAAGATACACCCAGGTCGTACGGATTTATGTTTAGGCAATAATTAATGTCTCAGCCCCAAATTTGCAGCAGTTTCCAAATTGCCAACTTCTGCCTTGTTTTCCATGCACATGAAGGCAAATGAAGAAATTCTAGAACATGGGTTTTTTTCCCTATTTAGAAGAGTGACAAAGTCTTAAACCGATTTCTAAAATTCGTAATGGTCTAAAAGTTACATAACGGTCTTTGAGACAATTTTATAAACATAGACTGTTTTTTCATAATTATAGCATCTCAGATTTCAAACAGTCATTTTCGGGCACGATTTCTAAGGCAATGGATCTGAACCAGAAAATTCTGAGAGAGGTTATTGTTGAAAATATAACATGCTATATTTCCTCCAAATATTTTTCCGAAATTTGTAATGGTTAAGGAGATACATCAAATTCTTTGGAGGCATTTTCTTAACAAAACTGATTTTTCCATAAATGTAGAAAACGACCAAACTTAGGAAATTCGTGCCAGATATTCATTCCTTCAATGGGTAAATGGTTTTACTAATATTCTATTGATGAATATTAGTTGGGATTCAATCCCCATGTTATTTGCTAAAGAAACTATCATGTAAAAACCAATATAAAAGAGAGGAGCTACATAGGTGGGAGACGATGGTAGTTTGTATTTTGTAAATTGTATTTCAGTTGTAGAACAAGGAGTTAGATCTTGCTGTGCGGGGAAGGAGGAGTTGCGCACTAGTGAGATGATCCCTGGAGGGGACCATTGGAACCAGCGCTGCATTATTTAATGAATATGTAACAAGGCTTCTGAAATGAATTTCCTTGGCATTAAATTCTACATTTTGGTTTCTACTCTGAAATGAGTTTATTTGGAAATCACTTCTGAGTAATTTTTTTTCTCTATAATGTTCTAAGATTGTGATTTAAATTGCTGCAAGGGCAACGAGCTGGATGGTTGGGCCCACCAACCAGTCCGTTGTGCAAACCTCGTAACTTTCATTTGCTGCATTTTAGTTTTCTTGGTGTGAGTGTGATCTTTGATAATTTCGCAATTTCATTTCATAGCTCTTCTTTCAGTCATTTCATTTTCAATTTCATTCCAAAAGCTTTATTTTACTGTTGTGGTTATTTAAGTTTAATATCAATTCTTTTGGATGTATTTTCATAAAGGTTGAACTAAAGTAAACGGTGAATGTTTTAACTTCGTCTCTTATTTATTCTTACAAAGATCTACCTTGATCTCATTGTTGCATAACAAAGTTTATTTCCAGAACGCAATGGTAAAATAATTGTTGAGCAAGAATTCTGGTTAACTTAACTTAACATATACTCATAATTTCCTTTGAATATTATATGAGACAGATTCTTGCACTTTTTCATAAAAACATTTGTTCATGCACTGTTGCAAGAAAACATTTATTCTTGCATTGTTGCAGGAAAACATTTATTCTTGCACTTTTGCAAGCAAATTCTTGGATCAGCATAAGGAAAGATTGTGAATCTTGTTGGCAAAACGCTCACATAATTCTTCATTATAATTAAATGTTGCATATATTATAAGGAAGTATTTAATAAGATCAGGGTAAACAACATGAATTATATGTTGGTTCTTATTGCATATTTCTCTTACAACTAAAGTACTAAATTTTCTTTAAGAGAAGAAGTGCATTATTATTTTGATTATTCTTAAAGCATTCAATTATTTCCTTAGATTAGTGGGAATGAAGTTGTTGTGTGATTTCATGTTTGCAACTTAGCAATAATGTTTTAAGAGGTTTTGGATTCTTTATTTCTTAAATCACTTTCTTTTGAATGGGGCCTACATTCCCTTGTCCCCTGGACAATTGAGTAAGACTTACTGCAGGAGTCAACTCAACCCAAAAGAGGAGCCAGAAGTAGATTCTCAGAGTGTGTTTACTTTGCTTTAAAGAGTCTTGTTTATTTTTCCTGAATGATGCCCCTTTTGAATTTCTTGCAAGAGTTTGGTTTTTATTTAACAGATCCCTGAGGTCGTATTCTGGCATATATTGTGATATGCCTTTAAGTTTACTTACTCGGATTGACAAATTAAATGTTGGTGTAAATCTTGCATTTATACCACCCGACAGTTATAAATGACAAATTGATCACTCATGAAGACTATATCCTGAAGATGAAAGAAGTGGCCAAAAGCAGCATCAAGTTCAGTGGAATTAAGGGAAATATGACAGCAGAGACATTTTTGGAAACTATGTCAAATGATTTCCATGTACAGAATGAGGTAAAACACATCTTTGAAGTAAAACAAACTTTTTCCAAATACACAGAGGTAGATGAAATTTACCGCAGGGTAATAAAATTAACAGTGCTAAATGAAAAGAGATCGGAAGAAATGGTTGATTTACTGGATTAAAGGATAATTTAGGAGCAAGAAAACAACTTTCCAGCACAGCACCCAGCACAATGGTCAATTCAGCATCGCAGCACTATTTCAAGTTGACTCAGCAACTAAAACCATCAAAATAGGGCCACCTTTCTTTTCAACACCCTACGTGGCCTCTTCTTTTGCCAAGATTAGCTGATATAGTTTGTAGTTAGGATAATAATACACTATCGGTTTGACAACGATTTTTTAAAGCATTTTTTAATTTTTATTATAAATACTTCACTGTTTGAAGTATCAAGTGTTGATTTTCGAATGTAATTTACTTCTGCATATTTTAATTTTCAAAGCACTGGAGCATCAATAATACAAGGACCTTTCACAAGATTCATGTGTTGTACTAAATGGTGATGTGTCTCTTATGTTTATCTATTTTAAACAATGTTTTCTTTCTCTGCCATTCTGAATATCTGAATTAATCAACAGAAACTGTGATAAATAGGATTCGTTACTTAGAGCACCCTATTTTGGCTATTGATAATTTCAATGTTTTCTACGGAAGTTAGATCAAGAAATTCTTAATTTCTCCTTGGTTTCTACTAAACCTTAGACTTCTTCTATTCCATAATTCATTTAATTTCTGAAAAAACCATTTAGTGCAACCTAGCTTGCCCTGTGAGAACTCCTCTAAAAATTGATGCAAACCAATTTAGCTTATAGACTCCATAGCCTAATGGAATTATAACTTTCAAATCAACCAAACCTTTCAAACAAAATAAACAAGTACAATCATAAATAGCCTAAAAATTACACTAAAACAAAAATAAATTAAATATAGAGATCCCTCTATGAAGCTAGCAGGGCTAGATCCTAGCTTCCAAAGTGGTTTTGATGTTGTCCAATGTGTTTACTCCCTCAACCTCAAAAATACAGAACGACAACATAGTGGCGACCATACTGGGGACTAATACTTTTTAATCTAAAACATTATTAATCCCTGGTATCTAATCAATATTTCTGTAAATCAAGATATATCATTATGAAATACATGATCTGAGGTTGTTATTTTGTAAATATTCTAGTGTTTCAATGATTTGATTTTTATTTGTGTGAGGATTTTGAATAGACCTGGCTCCCAAAAGAATTTTCACTAGATCTCACCCTAACCCCAACCCTGCTGAATTTGTAGATAAGCCTGAGAAATTGGTGAGAAAGAAATTTTTTACAGAGATTCAAGGTAGTAATAGTCCATTGTCTAGATTCAATTCTCTTCCTGAGAATATTCCTTTATCAAAGTACAATTCTCTTACAGAGAAATTTGAAACTATTCAAGATATAGAGTTTGATTTGCCTTTCCAGCATAGTTTGTTTAGATCAAATTCTGAGGCTTTTGTAGATCAAACTATCATTGATAAAGCCCTACTGCAAACATACATACCCCAGACCCAGCTTCTTGAAATAGATCCTGATCTTGAATCCTTACAACAATTTGATAAATTACAAGGTCTAGTTTCAGTGTTGGACCAAGCTATTAAAGAAGCTTTTATTCAACAATCTATTGAATTGTATGCTTTAACAGTTGCAGCAGCCTCCTTATCTTCCCAATATTCCCAGTGAATTCATATACATCCTCTTAGTCCTACTAATTCCATAGTTTCAACTTCCTCACCTGTGATCTCTCAAACTATTATTCCTACTATCCTTGTAGTTATTAAAACTACACCTACATTAGGTCCATCTTCAAGTCAATCTTCTAGAACAGTTATGGCAAGTAGGTATCCATCTCTGGTGTTACCAGGCCAGCTAAATGCTATGCTTGGAGATTACCAATCTAAAATTGTGACCTTTGATAACACTAGTGCTTATACTTCTCAGCAGAATGTGGATAGGATGAATGATGTGTTTGACCTTCAAGAAGTAGATGAAGCCGATGTTAAAATGAGATTGTTTGCCCAAAGTTTAGGACCTGATGTCAAAAAATGGTTTAGGGTTTTACCTACAGGAAGTATAGCCAACCTTAATGCTTTCCATCAAACTTTCTTAGCTAGATGGGAGATTAAGAAAAATCCACTTCAACTCCTAAATGAATATAAAAGACTGAAAAGAAAACCAATGAAAGTGTGGAAGAATAATGTGAACGACTTAATATTATTTATAATTCCATTCCACACGATATCAAGCCCTCCCCTAGCCTGGATCTAATTGATTTTCCATATGGTTTCGATGTATACATGGAATATCAACATAAAGAGAGAGATCCGACAACTTTGGAAGAAATGCAAGCAAATGCTATTAAAGTTGAAGCTAACATCCTAGCCAAGAAGGCCAAACTGAAATCTGAACGCAGAGTTACTATAAAAGAAGAACCTTCTACTTCTGTTGTTGATCATAAGTTTGATAACCTAGTGAGAGTAGTGAATCATATGATGCAAAGAGTGAAGATCAGTGACCAAGCTCAAGTAAGAGAGAAACAAAATGCCCCTTAAACTAGAAACCAAAACTTTAGAAGGAATGTTACCCAAATTAAACAAAGAGAAAAAAAGGGTCCAGACCAGCAGGTTCAGCCTCCTTTTCAAGAAAATTACACAGATGATGAGGGGAACATTGTTGAAGATTTAGATGATAATCAAATAAATTTGATGGGGATAAATGATGAAGAAACAATTTTCCTCACTCAAGAGGAGCAGGAACTTTTTCTCCTAGCCCAAACTGAACTAGATTCTGAAGAATCAAATGAATATAACAAGAGTTTGAAAATGCCATAATGGAAGTCCATAGGCAGTATAACCTTAGGAGAAAAAATAATCCAGACACTCTCAACACCAAAAACTCAGATAATCCTGCTAAAATGTCATCTGAAATTAAACCTAGGAAAACCACACACATTCTTCCTAAGAAAATAATGGATAATTTTGGCAAGAAAAAGGTAGAAATCCCTATCAAGAAGGTTACAGTTGATAGTGTTTCTAAAACTACTCAAATAGATATCCCAACCAACAGTCAACATAAAGAGCCTATGACAAAACAAATCACAGATCAATTTGAACTTCCCAACTTGATTAAGATTCAAATGCCATTCAACATTGAGAATGAACTAGCAAAATTGAAAATCCCTATTCCTCTCACAGAGTTAATGAGTAAAAACATGTACAAACCCCAAGTAATGAAAGCTTTAAACATAGCGGAAAATACTGACTTTGTAAATCTGAATGATGACCAGCCTGAACTCTTGTTTGGACCGGAAGTTGAGGGAAATCCACAAGAAGGGGATGTTCCTCCATTCTATGTTAGCCTGAATATTCATGAAAAAAATCTCCATAATGTTATGCTAGATTAAGGTGCCTCCCACAATTTAATGCCTAAAGCTATTATGGATAAATTAGGACTTGACATTACTAGACCTTATAAAGACTTGTATTCCTTTGATTCCAACAAGTTAGATGCCTAGATCTTATCAAAGACCTATGTGTTACTTTAGCTTAAATCCCTGCTAAAAGTATAGTAATGGACATAGTGGTTGCAGATATTCCCCCTAAGTATGGCATGTTGTTGCCACGCTCATGGGGATAAAAATTACAAGGTACACTACAGATGGATATGACCTTTGCTACCATACCAGTCTTTGGGCAGCAAGGAAGAGTATATAGGGAAACCTTGATGAAATTCATGGTGAGTAGTCAAGACAAAACTCAAAACTATCCACTTTATTATGTTCACTCGGATTTGGATTCTTTCATTCTTTACAATGATGGGGATATCAACACTCAAGTAATCAATGATGAAACTAAAATTTCTTAATAGACCCAACCCAATCACAAATAATAGAACTAAATACTCCTCTTGAACCTCTTTAGAACATGAGTTTTGATGGCTCTTGCAGCAAAGATGGTGCCGAAGCAGGAATTTGGGTGGTTAATACAGGAAATAATCATGCTGAGGGTCACTCATATAGGATTAATTTTCAATGTACTAATAACATAGCATAGTATGAAGCCCTTATTTTAGGATTGCAGTTGCTAAAAAAGTTAGGTGCTAAAATAATATCCATTCAAGGGGGTGTTGAATTAATTATCAAACAAATTAAAGGAGAATATTTAGTCAAACATCCTAGGATGAGAGCATACAAAAATGTTGTGCTTGACTTCCTAGAAAGTTTTCTTGAATATTACCTTTCTGCAATTCCTAGAAAACAAAACATCATTCCAAACAATGTGGATTTTTCAGCCAACTCTTGTAAAATGCCTTATCCTAATCAAGAATATGTACTGGAGGTAAAACACCAACCAACTGTACCTGATAACATGAGGTATTTGTAGGTGTTTGGAAATTATAAACAGAATGGAAGTTTTCTACAATCAAAAGACAAATTTCAAGATCACAGTATTGATTTGGAATCTAAAGTAGATAGTCAAATTGTTGAATGTTATAATCCAGAAAGGCAATTAGATAATTTAGATGTAAATACACCCGTAGATAAAATTGTAAATAAACTAGAATTGCTTGAAATAGACCCTGAAAAAGAAGAATTTGAAACACTCCAGCTTAAAGATAATGTTTTTCCTAGAGGTCTAGTTCCATTATAAGAATTATTTGATTTCAATGATGTGGCTAAAAATTCTAATATTGAGCCCTCAGGAACAAAAATTGAAGATTGTAATTTAGGTACTTAAAAAGATCCCAAAATCATAAAGTTGTCTAAATCAATCCCAGCAGTTGAAAAACAAAAATATATTGCTTTATTCAAGGAATTTAGTGATGTTTTTGCCTGGAGCTATGAAGATCTTAAAACATATGATACAGAAATCATACAACACAAAATTCCAATTAAAGAAGATCATAAACCCTTTAAACAAAAACTTCGCAAAATAAATCTGGTTTTGATGCCTTTAATTGAGAAGGAAATCAAAAGAATGTATGATTCTAAAATCATAGTTCCCCTTAGGTACTCTAAATGGGTTTCCAATATTGTGCCAACTAGGAAGAAAATTGGTGAAATCAGATAGTGTATAGATTTCAGAAACCTAAACAAATTTTCCCTAAAAGACAACTATCCCTTACCTAAGATGGATCATATTCTGCAAAAGGTAGTTGAATCTTCTAGGATTTCCTTATTAGATGGATTATTGGGTTATAATCAGGTCTTAGTTCATCTAGAGGATCAGGACAAAACAACCTTTACCACTCCATGGGGTACCTTCATGTATGGCAAGATGCCTTTTGGATTAATGAATGTTGGGGCCACATTTCAAAGAGAAATGGATATTGGTTTTGCTGATGAAATTGGCATATTTATTATGATCTATCTACATAACATAACTGTATATTCTAAATTTAATGAAGAACATTTGATGCACCTGATAAGAGTTTTTGAAAAATGTTGAAGGTTTTGGATTTCACTAAATCATAAGAAAACAATGTTTGGCCTTGAAGAGGGAAAACTTCTTGTTCATATTATATCTAAGGAAGGTATCAAAATTGATCCTAAAAGGATTGGAGCTATTATGAAAATAAATCACCCAAGAAATATTAAATAACTTCACTCATTTATTGGGAGAATAAACTTCTTGAGGATTTATCCCTAACCTTGCATAACTTCTCAGAAACGTCACAAACATGCTAAAACGAGATTCTGAAATTAGGTGGAACCTTGAAGCTAGGCAATCATTTGACCAGGTTAAACAAGCATTAACAAAGGCACTAGTCCTTATTAGTCCATATTTTACTAAGGACTTTATAATTTTTTCATTTGCTAATGAACATACTATTGCAGTGGTCATTTTGCAGAAAAATGATGATGGATATGAACAACCCATTGCTTTCTTTAGCAAGGTCTTGAGGGATTATGTGCTCAAGTATAATATAATGGAAACAAGATTTCACACTAATAAAAGCAATTAAATATTTCAGAGTATATATCCTTCATTCTCATATAATTGCTTATGTATTGAATGTTGTAGTTAAAGATATCTTGACACAGAATGGACCAGATGGCAAAAGAGGCAAATGGATTGCCGTCATACTGGAATATGACATGGAAATCAAGTCAACCAAGTTTATCAAAGGACAAGGAATAGCCAAATTGATGGCTGAATCTAATTTTAATGCTTTAGATATCAACTTTGTAGCTGAATTGGATGATCAAGAGGAACATGTGACTCCACAACTAGATGAGGCTTTCTTGACCTCACCCTAGTATGCAGACCTTATTTATGTTTTATTTAATTTAAATGCTTCTCCTGGTCTAACAAAAACAAAGGCTAGATTTCTGAAACTGAAAGAAGTTAAATTTTTCATCATAGAAAATGTTTTATATTGGAAAGATGTTGGTGGTATTCTACTAAAGTGTTTATTGAGAAATGATGCATATAGGACAAAGTAGGAATTCCATGAAGGTGACTATGGTGGCCATCTATATTGGAAAACCACTGCCAATAAGATCCTTAGAGTTGGTTTTTACTGGCCTACACTTTTTCCAGACGTTCATAAGAAGGTAACCTCTTACCACAAATGTCAAATATTTGAGGGAAAAAAGAAAACCTTTGCCTTTACCTCTGAAGCCCATATATGTTGAAAGACCTTTCCAATAGTGGGGATTAGATTTCATAGGAGAAATCCATCCTCCATCCTCTGCTCAACATAAATGGATCCTTACTACTATTGACTACTTCACCAAATGGATTGAGGCCACTCCTTCTAGACTAGCCACCGATGTTGTTATCATCAAATTCTTAGAAACCAATATTTTGTCTAGATTTGGCTGCCCAAACAAACTTATTATAGACAATGATGCAACCTTTAGGTCTAACAAAATGATAGATTTCTACAACAAATACCATATCACTTTGGTGCATTCAACTGCTTATTACCCACAAGGTAATGGGTTGGTTGAATCTTCAAATAAAAGTCTTGTAAATATTATCAAGAAGTTGTTAGCAGACAACAAAAAGTCATGGCACAACAAGCTCATAAATTGTTATGAAACCAACTCACAAAAAGATGGAAAAGATAGATCAACGCCTTAGAAATAAACCTCGTCGAGGGGACAACCTCCTTTACATTACACAAATGAACAATTCTTGGATGATACAAATGACAAGACCTCCTTTCTATATATAGGAGTCTAAGGGGTCATAATATAATCAGAGCCGACATAACAATAATAATGTAAGGGCACAATAATAACAATAGTGGGCTTCTATGGGGCACAATAATAACAATATGGAGACTACATGGGCACAACAATATAATAAGGGGGTTGTACTGATAACAATAAGGGGTTACACTAGTAGTATAGGGACCTAACATGCCCCTCTCCTTCAAAAATTGTTGTCCTCAATGCTTGAGGATTTCTTGATGCTTCTGTATAAAATTCTTGTCCTCCCTTGTGGAATCTTCAATGGGTAAGTTCTTCCACTTGATGAGATACTCTAAAATTGATCTATTTCGTAGTTGTTGGGTTCTTGTATTTGTGACTGCTCCAGGTTCCAATATGATTTTTCCTTCTTCGTCAAGTTTTGGCAATATTGTTTGAACTGGGATCTTCTGCAATTTTTGAATGAGTGGCCACACTTCTTCATCCTTCTTCCATTCATCCCACCTTCCTTCAAACCTTCCATGTATTTCTTCAAATCTTCCATGCCTTTCTTCCAATATGCTTTCATACCATCGATATCAGCTTCCATGGCATAGATAAAACTATTTATCTTTTGCTTCTCTAGAATATCATTTACCCTTATACTCAATTTTTGAAAGTCCTCAGTGTGCTCTGCCATTGAACTCTTTTGTTTGAGATTTATCAATTTGCTAAAGAAGGTGTTGATCTTTGTATCCTCATAATGTGTTATCATTTGCACCGTGAAAATTGACCACGTGACAAGTGGTTTACGAGAACAAAGCCCTTTATAACATAAAAATTGATTCAGTTCTAAATAATTAGATGCAATACGTACCTTTTGTAACAGTGGTACACCATGTAGATCAAAATATTTCTCCATTTGTAGTATCCAATTTATCGGATCCTTGCCATCAAACTTCCTCATCTCACTTTTTCTTGATTTTAGGAGCTCGATATTGAAACGATTGTAACTTTGTAATTTTGGATGTTTAAGTTATGAAATTGTGGCTTGTAATAGCCCTCTGACTAATATTTCTAACCCCACAAGTCTGATAAAGATTGGATTCTCCAATGAAGAGTTATTCCAAATCTCCCACGATGACCTGAGTGTAGACTAGTTTAGTAGAGCGAACTTGTACGATGTTTTGTGGGTCACTGTTTCAACCTTAGGTTCTGAAAATGATGCCCAAAAAAACTACAGTCTGTCCTCTTTTTGTAACTTCTTACGAAAATTCAATCTGATGCTTAGAGTGAAAGTTATGATGATTTTCCCAAAGGTCACCTATTTGGAATGTAATTCGAGGGTCTACAAAAACCCTAACTTCCTCATATTATATCTCCGAAAATATAGCGAGACAAGATCTAAAATTCAGGCCCAAGGTTCATACTGATTTCTTCTCAAATGTGATTTTGTTTTAGCTTCTGAAACTTCGTAGCGAAAGAGTTATAGCGAAAATTCCATGATGGTCTGTTTGGAGCAGCGAAACCCTAGAATCCAAAGCTTTGATACCAAATGTTATGAAACCAGCTCACAAAAAGATAGAAAATATGGATCAATGCCTTAGAAATAAGCCTCTTCGAGGGGGAAACCTCCTTTACATTACGCAAATGAACAATTCTTGAATGATACAAATGACAAGACCTCCTTTCTATATATAGGAGTCTAAGGGGTCATAATATAATCAGAGCTGACATAACAATAATAATTTAAGGGCACAATAATAACAATATCGGGTTTCTATGGGGAACAATAATAACAATATGGGGACTACATGGGCACAACAATATAATAAGGGGGTTGTACTAATAACAATAAGGGGTTACACCAGTAGTATAGGGACCTAACATAAATGCACTTTGGACTGATAGGATCATGACAAAGAATTAAATTGGCATGTCACCATACCAATTGGTTTATGGAATGGATGTTGTCTTTCTATCCTCTTTGTGAGTTCTAGTCATGAATTTAATTCAGGAATTGCAGGCTGAGTCAAATGACATTCAAAGGAGAATTGATTAGAAAATCTAGTTGCAACAATCCAGGGAAGAAGTTTATAATAAGGCTCAGATCATCCATGAAAATATCATGAAAGTTTTTGACAAAAGGACAAAAGCAGATGATTTCACCTTGGGTGATAAATTTTTGAAGTGGGGTTCTAGAAGAGAAGACAAAGGGAAGCATGGAAAATTTGACAATTTATGGATGGGACCTTATGTCATTTATGCTTTCAAAGGGTATAATGCATTTTTATCAGAAATTTAGATGGGACAGAATTACCTGGTGGACCTGTAAATGGCACGATGCTCAAACAATATTTCTCTGAGAAATATAAGTTTTTCTATCATTTATCATTGTAAATATCATTGTCCTTATTTGGATTGGGTGACCTATTAACAGAAGTTGAAGCCCACAGAGAAGGCCCTAAGATTCTATTGATGAGTTACCATAAGTATTGAAATAAAGAAAGCAGAGGTAGATATTGTTGAAATAAGACACTCAAAGCCACTGATCACATGTTCTTGGCACCTCACACGGAGAGTTCCATCCCCAACTGGAGCCACTTTTAGGGTCCTATAATTTATAGGATCTCAAGGTAATTGAGTATTGTATCTCAGGAATCTTATTTTGTAAATACTTGTCAATCTACCCAATGATTTCCAAATAAAAAGAAAAAAGAATTAAAAAAATGAAAAGAGGGCATAAAGAAGAAAAATAAAGAGAAAAAACAAGAATATTGAAAAAGAAGAAAAGATTGAACCCCACCAAAAGAAAAATAAACAAAAAGGAATAATATTGAAAGTGTTGCAAGTCTAAATACCACTACTCATAGATATTTTTTCTTCATTACTGAAAATAAAAGTTGTGTGCAGCTTGTTCAAAATGCCACAATCGCTTGTTTTTAGTTTAATCATACGATGTAAACATGATTAAACTCCTTTAAATTTCTGTGAATTAAGATAGATAATAAAGAGTTACCCAATAGTTTAATCTGGGTAAATCATTAGGTAGGTAGAAAATGACATTGATCCAACTGTTTAATCTGGATCAATGGGAGAAATAAGGGATAGATTAGGTAGTTTTTACATTCTATATAAAATAAAATAAAAATTGGTTTGCTAGTCTAAGTGCACCCTAGAGATAAAAATAAAAAGTGCTAGTTTATATAAGGGTAGGTAAATTAGGCGATTTTTTGCTTATGTAAATTTTTTCCTAAGTTTTGAGGATATGATGAAAAGGCCATAATATGTACTATGGGATAAATTATTTTATATGTTTGATTATTTATCCCTTATCCTAAGTTCAAAAGGGAAACTATGTGTGCCATGGTTGACATCTTTCATATGTTTCAATTTCCCTTATCTTAAGTCGGAAAAGCGGATGTCAAAAGCGAAAGAAAACAAAGAAGTTATTTGTCGCATTCAGGTTAAAGTGTGCTCTGCTTAGCACCCTCGAGATCTACTCTTGCACTTCATCCACAACCTTTATCTGTTTTCACCCCCCCCCCCCCTCTCCATTCTGTCTTTACCAGGGGAGGGGGGTGGGGGTCCAGAAAGTAGTTTCTCCCATTGGGCCCCATCTCTTACGTGTCACCCTCTGGTGATTCCACACCCCCCCTCACCAAAACCATTAACTTCCCACTACCCCCTCTGGAAACTGCTTTCCCTCATCTGCTCTGTCACGCCCCACCACACGGCATGATCATTGGCCTATTGAATGGATTCCCGGCCAAAATGACCGTTCTCCATTTAATTCAATTTTTTCCCGGGTAACCTTTTAGCCTAATGGTCCCGCATCATTTTCAACGGGACATTCGTCGCAGTGTTTAAAAGCTCATGCACCCATCGTTATCATTCATTTTCCACTTCTATTTTTTGTTATTGACATTTTCTCATAGCAGTCACACTCAGAGACATTTGCAACCAAATCAATACAAAAAAAATTAATAGTTCCCTTTCATTTCTGCCTGACAGCCCATTACTCTTCTGTGTTCGATGAGCCTCCTCTGAAAATTCATCTTGTTCACATATTTTTACAGTCATGCCTCTTAAGACTAAGACTCAAGGTAAGCCCATTAATCATTTAATTCCCCCTTTTGTAGATTTATATGATATACTTTTAGCTAATAGGGATTACAGGATAAATGAAACTTAGTGCGACAGTGATTTTCTGGAATTGTATTGCTGGTTAGAGGATAAACACACAGACAAAACCAATGAAGTTGGGCTTTGGGAGTCAAACCTCCCACATTATATTTTCCCCAAGCCCCAAAATTTACCAGAAGGTGTCAAGCTTGTTATGTCCCTGACCAAAGAGCCATCATTGCCCCTACAGGTGACATTCTTTTCACCATTACAGCCCAATCAATTGATCAAATGATGCTAGCCCCAACTGTGGAAAATGTTGCCCCTTTCTCCCTAGAAGCCCTCACCTAGCTTTATCAAAAGCTAGACTTTGCCACTAGAGCCAAAATTTTTGAGATTTTCTTGCCAGAAAATGCCCAATTACCCAAAACAAATTCTCCATATCCTTCTTCCATTTTCCCTGATTAGGCCAAGTAGATTGTTTCCATGATTTCTTACATTTTAGGCTATCATTCTGATCAGTGGGTAGATGAGCCTATTTTAGGATTCCTCTCCATATTTTCCACAGACAACAATTCTTCCTTGGTGTTCAACTTCAATAAATTTTTTGTTGATAGTATCCATGAATAGTTCATAAAGTTTCCTATAGAGAAGGTGTTTAATTACACCTCTATTTTGATTTATAAATTCCTCTATTATCAGGTAGACAAATTCAGCTTTTCATCGCATAAGCTTGATGATGTAGGGAACCAATAGCCAGTAATCTTTTGGACCTCATTGGTCATGAGAGAACAACAAGAATTGAGGGGGCATGCAAACCTTTTGGAGTGCAAGCTAAGAGCAGTTATTTATCTGTTTTTGGGATTAGCCGTTTCCGAACTTGCATAAAGAAAGGATGAGAGGGAGCAAAGCTTAGTGAAGATGAAGCTCCATAAAAAATAGAGATCTCACAGGGGACATTCTTATCTTATGACTAGTATTATTGAGCAGTTTTACCGCGGAATTTATGCTCGTTAAAAAATAGAAAAGCGAGATCCGAGCAGTTTTAGCACATAGTTCATGCTCGTTAAAAAATAAACATAAGATCGAGCAGTTTTAACGTGGAATTTATGCTCGTTAAAAAATAGAAAAGCGTGAGCAAGAGTTTCCTCCAGAGTTTAAGCTCATTAAAAAATGAACCTATTCCGGTAAATAACCATTGTGATCGTAAATTTATTAGCCATAAAAAGCCTTGGTCGTGTTTGCACCTGCCACCTCCATTCCATTTGGCCGATCATTCACCCCCATATGATTGTTTACCCATTTTGAGGAACAGCTGCGAAGAGTGATTTCACTTAGCCATCCTTGTGACACTGCCGTGATTGGAAAATTCCAACCTGTACCTGGAATCTGCTGCTATCCCTGTTTATCACTCGTTCCTCAAAAGACGAGTCTTCTTTGAGCTCTTTTCTCCTGACTCGTAAAATATGAAAAGTTTGCCGAGTTTTGGCCTTCCAGCTCGTTAAAGTGACCGGAAGAGCTATCCCTCCTCTAGATTTTAATCTTTTTGGACCTGAGGGATTATTGCACAAAAAGGTCGAGCGCTTGTTTTCTTCGGCTCGTTAAAATTATCGAAAACTCATCCCTTTTGTATTGTTTTATACTTTTTCGGACTTAAGGGATTAGATGACGAAAAAGGAATTTTGGAGTTAACTTTCTGTACCTTTTCAGACTCTCTAAAAATGAAAAGGACCGAGTTTTCCTTGTCGTTAGACTCGTTAAAATGATTAAAAAGCGACAAACTTGTCTTTAGACGAGAACGAGTTTCCCTATCCCTAGGCTCGTTAAAACATAGCGATGGGCTTGCCCGAAGGGCAGGTTATAGAACAAGCATATGTTATCCTCCTCAAGCTTGACAAAAATAAAGAGGTACTGGTCAGAAATGACTGGGGAAAAATTGGGAGAACCTCAAAGCTTTAATGGTAGCAAGTCGCTCTTGAACATGACACTTTGTCCTCCGTATCACATCGGGTTGGGTTGTTTCATTCACCGGTCTCATCACCATGGTCCTCGCCAAACCATCCACATTTGGGGTAATGCTACCGATCCATCACACCAGTGTCGTTATATGTTCAAGAGATGTTGTTCAGAAAGAGTCAACCGTGTCCCATCCACTGCCATACATTGTCCTTCATCCACCCATGATCGCCACCCTGAATCATATTTCACAGATTGTTTTCACCTCCACTAAAATCATTAGCTCCGTTCCGTGTCACTGATGTGGGATTCATTAAGGCCCTCCTTTGACGGATCGCTTCTTGTCGACTTCAGCTCATTATCCAAGAAGTTGATCTAGGAACACCCCCCTCAGTAATTTGAAGCTTGCATGCCTCAATGGCAAGTTTCTCACTTCCGACAACAGGTATACATCAATGACCTTCGACCAGAAGATTTTGCGTGGTGTTCAACGCCAAGTCCTATATTCACACCACGTGAATTGTACTGCAGTACCTTGAGGGTCATTATCATTATCGGTGATTCCTCTCGCGCTTGTTAACGGTTTACATTATTGACCGGTAATCAAGCGATGTCTTTCCATGTTCAACTTCAGCGCAATTCTCACATGGATCGACTTGTACTTAGAGTGAAGATCGAACGAGTTTGAAGACCCCGGATCTAGTTTCATCCATCCGGGCTGCGATATATATTCAGGATATAAAAACATTTGATATGTACATCATTGCAGCAGATGATCATCCTACTCAAAGGATGATAATTTCAGCAGAGAATTATCAGTCTATCATCAGACGATCGTCTGTTATATGTACCAAAATGAATTTATAAAGCTGAGCATGGGAATGCCCGCCTCGGCTAGATCATGAAAGCAGAATGAAAAATAATGTATTGTATTGTATTTTATTACAGGTCACCTCTCAGCGATTGAATGAACTTCGGATCCTCCTGATAAAGCATTTCACCCGATAAACGACCTCATACTTTAGGGGGCAACTGTTATAGACATTTTTGTGCCTTACAGCATGAAGCATGAAATGTCAATAATCTAAGGGATCCAAAGTCCCTAAACATGTTGTTCCTACCCCTAGAGGAACAAGGTCAGCAAACCACAGCACTAAATATCAGTTCTCCACCTGAAAACACTCAAAAACAAGCTAATTCTGGATCATGTCAACTGCTCCACTGAGCATCTGCGCTGAATGTCAACTGCTCCACTCTGTACCTGCGCTGAATGTCAAAAGCAATGAAGGCTACCTGCGCTGGGCGAGATTGGCCAAGTGGCACAGTCATTCCTCAAGGTGTCAAATGCCCAAGAAGCTTCCAAAATGACACTTGGATCAGGGAATTCGCCTTGTGATGAGTAAGAGGATCTAGATCTCCAAGTGGAAGCAAGAAACTCCAAGTGGACTCAAGAACTGAAGAATAACTGAAGTGGGAGAGGACACTAGTCAGCTTCATGCCAGCCTCAAGCTGACTCATCCTTTCTCCAAAACTCCTATATATAGAGCTCTCTCATGAGGTCTAGGGAGGCTGGAATCTTGTGAATGTAAGGAAGTGCTGTTGGTTTGAGTATAGAACTATTGGGTGATTTGCTTGAAGGAGGTGAAGAGGAGATTTATTTCTGCTGGGAGGTGTTGCTGGATTGGGCCTCTTATGGTTGTAACACTCTCAGAACTTTACTTCTTCCATTAATAAAGCATTTGAGGTTCTTCTATATGCATGTGTCTCAATGGTGTATTGCTATACTTGTGTATTTGATTTATTCTAATCCTTGAATCAGTTATGAATGTATGCTTCTTGTAGTTTCCCTCTCTTGCCATTTTGCAGGATCTTGGTGTAGCTGGGCCAGTGAAAGAGCAAGGAGCTGGGAGCAAGCAGCAAAGAGAGAAGATTGGATCAATCATTAGCGGAAGACAACGGTTAGTGGATCTCTTTCTCCTCTCTCTTACATCTCATAAAGAAGTAATCTCGAATAGCTTTGCATTCAGTTGTTGCTGAGGTACTATCACCCTTAGAGTGGGATAGGGTCATTCCGTATTGGATACTTTTCCCAACAAAAAATTGGCGACTCACAGTGGGAGATCGTATCTTGTTGGTTGTTTGTGTTTTTTGCTATTCATTTCCTAAACACAGGGAGTACCGAATCGAACTGCATTTGAATCTTTCAAATGCAAAGTAGAAGGCAGCTACTCTAGCTCAGTTTCTGGGCAAGTTTATGATTTGAAGAGCTGATCCACAAGGACTCTAATAAGCTCTTAGTGATAGCTTTTCATCCTCCTTGTCATCCCTTAGTGTGTACTTGACTGATAGCTTCTGATTTGGCCAAAAACTGTGAATTTTTTAGCAATCTGTGACCCGGAGACCAAGAGAAACGAAAGTTTCGTTCTTCAGTGCAGGCTGTGTGAAGGCTGTCTGCATTTCAGCGCAGTTCCCGAAGGGGCTACCTGCGCTGAAGGTCAAACTGCCAGTGTAACACATGCGCTGAACCAGTCTTGCCTTGTGCTACTGGGGTTTCCTGCTGTTTCTTGCCCTGTTTTCACCTTTGTTTTTGCAGCCTGTTACCAGTCAATGTGCCTATCTGAAACCAACTTTCCTTGCCACTATTCCGCCTCGGTTGTATAAAGAAACTGTGTTTGTTCTTTGTGTATTTCTTGTATCATTTACAGTTTCCCATAACGAAAGTGAACTAGTTTTGCTGTGGCCCCTTAGATCTAGACCTGTGATTAGTGTCGTTTTGATCTTAAGAGTTAGTTTATTTGTTGTTCATAGCTGATTGAGCTTTTGCTTTCGTTATATGGTTTGAATTTATATATTTCTAGTGTCGAAACAAGTAAATCTTAAGGTGTCTTTTGATTTTGGACAAGCTTGTTTACTTTCACTTGAAATTGAATTCAAAGTTATACAACAGCTTTCTTTTTGTATCGCACAAACATTAAGAAAGAGAAAAGAAATACTTGCATTGTGCATGTGCATTATGACAGTTTGCATGTTGATTTAGGAAAAAGTGCATTAGTGTGTGCTCTATGATCTGTGTGAAAAGATGTTGTCTTTCTTTTCCCTCAGTAGTTAAGATTTTCAAAGTTGAAAGATTGAAAAGCTTGCTTATCATCTTAGACTGCATTTAGGAGTGTTACTATACATCTCGTGGTGATCCATAAAGGCAAACTGCTAAACAAGATCAACCTTAAAATAAATTGAATTTACATAACAACGCATTGAAACATAATGCAAACACATAGAGGTCTAAGCTAGAGACGTGTTCCGGCGTCGTTAAACGTGATATCTTAGCGTTGAGTGGTTGGGTGATTCCTCCACGGTGAAGCGATAAGTATCAATACGGACTTGTGCTCCCACGTACCGTCGCGTATATATTGGGAGATCCCTATAGGAACAAAGCCTTTATCCATAGGAAACCGTGTCGGCCGCCCTACTGATCGCAATGCAGTGAACACAGCATTCACGAAGATCGACCACTCGTACCGTAAAACGTATTCTGTGGTTTTGTGAAAATTTTGGCACACCCTCTGCCTAGAACTCCAGAGCAGTTTCTTTTGGCCTTTTTCAAACTCTATAACTGAAAAAGTCCATCTGAGCATTTGTCACTTCGGGCTCGTTAAAACATCGAAGGAGACTAGAGTCATCTTTAGCTTTTTCTCGACTCTTAAAAAGTGAAAAAGCAAGTTGTGTCTAAAGCGTCGTTATAAAATTTATTTTAAACGGAACATAATCACCTCCTATTCCTGCGTTGATCTGTAGGTTGAGAACATGGAATGCCCCAACCAAGGAATTCCACAGGATGGAAATCCTAGTCCTTTCTCCTCTTGGGGAGAAGTTGGTGCGCCCCACATGGCCACATTGTCGCTTCCAGGACTGACAATTGGCCTGCCAATTTGGCTATTCTCAACCAATGTAGTTCAGAACACCATGGTTCCTGAACAGTCGAGTCAACAGTTAGATGAATCTAGAGCTACCCACCAGCCTTCTACTTCCTATAACTCTTCCTCCAATCCTTCATCTTCGCAAGGTAGAGCCGGCAAAAGCCAAGCTCCCATGGAGAAGAAGGAGAAGAAGAAGAAGGAGCCTAAGGCGACTGGGGGCAAGCAAAAGACATCTGACAAAAATCCACACACAGCACAGACCGGGCCTAAATCGCCATGTGTCATATGTAGAGGAGACCACTTCCATAGAGATTGTCCCTGTATTCCCCGGATACTAAGGGACTGGTCCCCTCGTTTGCACAATTCGGGAGCATCAACCTCTGATAGCCATGTTGAATGCTTACCGTCAACCAGCGAAAGTGAAGGTTCAAGACAAAGAGGGGGAGCAAGATCCCCCTGCAGACTGTGTGAAGGCGATCACGCCATCCACCGTTGTCCCTTCTTAGACGAAGCGAAGAGAGTTTTGGAAGAACGCCCGGTTTCACCGGTAAGACTTCCTCCTGGATACAAAAAACTCGTGCCAAGTCCTTCATTGGTTGAAAATACAGCTGGCCCGCTCAAGTGGTCAGCTGAAGAGTCAGTCATTGAAAATGAACCTACTGAATCCAGACCAGACGAAAGTCTAAAGGTCGATACGATAGTTGACCCAGTTCTTCCTTCAGAGGTTTCATCCTCAAATGACACCGTCACTGAAGATTCATCTTCAAATGACACCCTCACTGAAGAGAATAAGGATGACACCATCCAGATTCTTTTCATCAACACCGACTCTGATGAGCATCAAGGCAATGCGCCCATTCCTTTATCGCAGGAAGGAACATCATCAAGGTCATATCCGGCCGTGTATTCGGTCCCACCACCAAGCAACCTGGTTGTGTCCTTTGATTGGAACCAACTAGGCAGACCCCGGTTACCAGCCAGTATACCATTCAGAATCATCGTCCAAATTTATAGAATGGTCATGGCTGGAACTATCATTGATGAAGGGGCATCTGTGAGTATCCTTTCCTCTATTGCTTGGAAAGAACTGGGTTCCCCGGAGCTTTTGCCTGAGATAAGAAATCTCTCGGGTTTTGATAAAGGAACCAGTCGACCATTAGGGATCCTCCCCAATGTGCCTGTTACATTGAAAGGGAAGACCGTTCAAATGAACGTGATGGTCGTTCAAGGACCCTTGGATTATAACCTACTCCTTGGACGAGACTATATATATTGCATGGGAGCTATAGTCTCCTCACTCTTTAGAGTAATGTGTTTTCCACACGAAGGAAGAATGGTCAAGCTCGTAGACCAACTTTCATTTCCGGGATCACGCATCGCAAATAGTCACATACCAACCCTCAATGGTCTATTCACCCAAGAAATGTCTCCACCCCCAGTCCTCCTTCCCGATAAGTGCGAGTGATTCGGAAAGATGGGACTGGAACCCAGGGGGCATGCATCCTGGTCTGCTTCGGGCAGGGGAAACCTTGGGTATAAGGTAGAATTTCCGCGAAAGAATATGACTAGTCCGTACCCCGTCCGTGGATGGAAGAGGGGTTGTTCTAGAACAGGATTCTTTTGATAAGGTTACTTGTTTGACAAAGGTCATTCACCATTGTCTACTTAGGTAGACAGTGCCGAGGAAGTGTTTTCGTTTGATGGTGTTAACAAAACAATCTTTGGGTAACCAGAAAGAGGCAAGCCTCACCATTTAAAACAAATGTTTTATCAGATAAGTAGGGGCAGCCTTGAAATTGTACTTTATACCTGGGGGCATGCAAACCTTTTGGAGTGCAAGCTAAGAGCGGTTATTTATCTGTTTTTGGGATTAGCCGTTTCCGAACTTGCATAAAGAAAGGATGAGAGGGAGCAAAGCTTAGTGAAGATGAAGCTCTATAAAAAATAGAGATCTCACAGGGGACATTCTTATCTTCTGACTAGTATTATCGAGCAGTTTTACCGCGGAATTTATGCTCGTTAAAAATTAGAAAAGCGAGATCCGAGCAGTTTTAGCACATAGTTCATGCTCGTTAAAAAATAAACATAAGATCGAGCAGTTTTAACGTGGAATTTATGCTCGTTAAAAAATAGAAAAGTGTGAGCAAGAGTTTCCTCCAGAGTTTAAGCTCATTAAAAAATGAACCTATTCCGGTAAATAACCATTGTGATCGTAAATTTATTAGCCATAAAAAGCCTTGGTCGTGTTTGCACCTGCCACCTCCATTCCATTTGGCCGATCATTCACCCCCATATGATTTTTTACCCATTTTGAGGAACAGCTGCGAAGAGTGATTTCACTTAGCCATCCTTGTGACACTGCCGTGATTGGAAAATTCCAACCTGTACCTGGAATCTGCTGCTATCCCTGTTTATCACTCGTTCCTCAAAAGACGAGTCTTCTTTGAGCTCTTTTCTCCTGACTCGTAAAATATGAAAAGTTTGCCGAGTTTTGGCCTTCCAGCTCGTTAAAGTGACCGGAAGAGCTATCCCTCCTCTAGATTTTAATCTTTTTGGACCTGAGGGATTATTGCACAAAAAGGTCGAGCGCTTGTTTTCTTCGGCTCGTTAAAATTATCGAAAACTCATCCCTTCTGTATTGTTTTATACTTTTTCGGACTTAAGGGATTAGATGACGAAAAAGGAATTTTGGAGTTAACTTTCTGTACCTTTTCAGACTCTCTAAAAATGAAAAGGACCGAGTTTTCCTTGTCGTTAGACTCGTTAAAATGATTAAAAAGCGACAAACTTGTCTTTAGACGAGAACGAGTTTCCCTATCGCTAGGCTCGTTAAAACATAGCGATGGGCTTGCTCGAAGGGCAGGTTATAGAACAAGCATATGTTATCCTCCTCAAGCTTGACAAAAATAAAGAGGTACTGGTCAGAAATGACTGGGGAAAAATTGGGAGAACCTCAAAGCTTTAATGGTAGCAAGTCGCTCTTGAACATGACACTTTGTCCTCCGTATCACATCAGGTTGGGTTGTTTCATTCACTGGTCTCATCACCATGGTCCTCGCCAAACCATCCACATTTGGGGTAATGCTACCGATCCATCACACCAGTGTCGTTATATGTTCAAGAGATGTTGTTCAGAAAGAGTCAACTGTGTCCCATCCACTGCCATACATTGTCCTTCATCCACCCATGATCGCCACCCTGAATCATATTTCACAGATTGTCTTCACCTCCACTAAAATCATTAGCTCCGTTCCGTGTCACTGATGTGGGATTCATTAAGGCCCTCCTTTGACGGATCGCTTCTTGTCGACTTCAGCTCATTATCCAAGAAGTTGATCTAGGAACACCCCCCTCAGTAATTTGAAGCTTGCATGCCTCAATGGCAAGTTTCTCACTTCCGACAACAGGTATACATCAATGACCTTCGACCAGAAGATTTTGCGTGGTGTTCGACGCCAAGTCCTATATTCACACCACGTGAATTGTACTGCAGTACCTTGAGGGTCATTATCATTATCGGTGATTCCTCTCGCACTTGTTAACGGTTTACATTATTGACCGGTAATCAAGCGATGTCTTTCCATGTTCAACTTCAGCGCAATTCTCACATGGATCGACTTGTACTTAGAGTGAAGATCGAACGAGTTTGAAGACCCCGGATCTAGTTTCATCCATCCGGGCTGCGATATATATTCAGGATATAAAAACATTTGATATGTACATCATTGCAGCAGATGATCATCCTACTCAAAGGATGATAATTTCAGCAGAGAATTATCAGTCTATCATCAGACGATCGTCTGTTATATGTACCAAAATGAATTTATAAAGCTGAGCATGGGAATGCCCGCCTCGGCTAGATCATGAAAGCAGAATGAAAAATAATGTATTGTATTGTATTTTATTACAGGTCACCTCTCAGCGATTGAATGAACTTCGAATCCTCCTGATAAAGCATTTCACCCGATAAACGACCTCATACTTTAGGGGGCAACTGTTATAGACATTTTTGTGCCTTACAGCATGAAGCATGAAATGTCAATAATCTAAGGGATCCAAAGTCCCTAAACATGTTGTTCCTACCCCTAGAGGAACAAGGTCAGCAAACCACAACACTAAATATCAGTTCTCCACCTGAAAACACTCAAAAACAAGCTAATTCTGGATCATGTCAACTGCTCCACTGAGCATCTGCGCTGAATGTCAACTGCTCCACTCTGTACCTGCGTTGAATGTCAAAAGCAATGAAGGCTACCTGCGCTGGGCGAGATTGGCCAAGTGGCACAGTCATTCCTCAAGGTGTCAAATGCCCAGGAAGCTTCCAAAATGACACTTGGATCAGGGAATTCGCCTTGTGATGAGTAAGAGGATCTAGATCTCCAAGTGGAAGCAAGAAACTCCAAGTGGACTCAAGAACTGAAGAATAACTGAAGTGGGAGAGGACACTAGTCAGCTTTATGCCAGCCTCAAGCTGACTCATCCTTTCTCCAAAACTCCTATATATAGAGCTCTCTCATGAGGTCTAGGGAGGCTGGAATCTTGTGAATGTAAGGAAGTGCTGTTGGTTTGAGTATAGAACTATTGGGTGATTTGCTTGAAGGAGGTGAAGAGGAGATTTCTTTCTGCTGGGAGGTGTTGCTGGATTGGGCCTCTTATGGTTGTAACACTCTAAGAACTTTACTTCTTCCATTAATAAAGCATTTGAGGTTCTTCTATATGCATGTGTCTCAATGGTGTATTGCTATACTTGTGTATTTGATTTATTCTAATCCTTGAATCAGTTATGAATGTATGCTTCTTGTAGTTTCCCTCTCTTGCCATTTTGCAGGATCTTGGTGTAGCTGGGCCAGTGAAAGAGCAAGGAGCTGGGAGCAAGCAGCAAAGAGAGAAGATTGGATCAATCATTAGCGGAAGACAACGGTTAGTGGATCTCTTTCTCCTCTCTCTTACATCTCATAAAGAAGTAATCTCGAATAGCTTTGCGTTCAGTTGTTGCTGAGGTACTATCACCCTTAGAGTGGGATAGGGTCATGCCGTATTGGATACTTTTCCCAACAACAATGCCATAGCTATTTCTCAGCTTCTATCAATAGGGACAACCACTGCAGCTACTTCTTCCACTCAGACTGCAAGTGATGAACATGTAACACAGACACTATAGAACATGTCACTGTGGTCAAAGGAGATTGAGACTTTGCAGGGCCAAATCAAAGCTTTGGAAGTGCAAAAGGCCAAATATGAAGCTGCTCGGGTTACTGAAATGTAGAAATCCCAAAGATTGTTAGAAAAGTTGCACAAGGTAGAGTGAGACACTTCAATTGGTCAGACCTTGGCCCAAGCCAAGGAAACTATTTGGTTGAATATATTAGACTCTATGAATGAGATTTGGCCTTTTATCCAAATCATGGTTGAGCAGAAAGCAAGGATGATTTTAGGGGCGAATGTTCGGCCTTTGGCGAAATTAAGGGGTTTTAAATTTTTAGTGGGCGAATATTTTGTATCATAGTACATTTTTACAAATCACCTCAAATAGCCCACCTTATTTTAAGGGAGAGGGTAAAAAAGGTAAATTTAGCCCTTGAAATTAGGACTTACAACCTTCCATTCGCCCATTTTCAAGAATAGGTTTTATTTAAGTGAATCCATTCGCCCATTTTCAAGAACAGGTTTTATTTAAGTGAATCCTATGGGCCAAATACCATATTTATAAAAGAGGCATGGTAAATTAATAAAAATATAAATAAATGAGAGGTATGGTAAATAAATAAAACATTTTTTATATTTACTCCATAAGTCACCTTATATACATGTAAGGGTGTAAACAAATAAAAATATAAGTAAAGTGGAGGTATGGTAAATAAGTTTTATTTAAGTGAATCCATTCGCCCATTTTCAAGAATAGGTTTTATTTAAGTGAATACTATGGGCCAAATACCATATTTATAAAAGAGGCATGGTAAATTAATAAAAATATAAATAAATGAGAGGTATGGTAAATAAATAAAACATTTTTTATATTTACTCCATAAGTCACCTTATATACATGTAAGGGTGTAAACAAATAAAAATATAAGTGGAGGTATGGTAAATAAATAAAACGTCTTTTTATACTTACTCAAAAGGTATGGTAAATAAATAAAAATATAAATAAACTAGACGTATCGTAAATAAATAAAACCTCTTTTTATATTTAGTCCATAACCCTCGTTCTATTTATGAAGGCTCAAGAAAGAGGTTTTATTTAAGTGAATCCTATGGGCCAAATACCATATTTGTAAAAGAGGTATGGTAAATTAATAAAAATATAAATAAACGAGAGGTATGGTAAACAAATAAAACATTTTTTTACATTTACTCCATAAGTCACCTTATATTTACGAACACTCAAAAAATGGGTTATATTTAGGTTAAACCTATGGCCAAAATACTGTGGGACAAATACCATGGACTAGATTGTTATTAATACCATGCAAAAAACCATTATTAACCCTAATATTAGAATTAATAAAAATAAAAATGGCACATGGTATTGACCCATGGTATTCACCAAAATGGCACATGGTATTGACCCATGGTATTCACCTGGAATGTAGCTTATTTAAATGGGGGAATTAAACCAGCATGTAGCCTATGCTAAGATTCACTAGGACTTTACAAAGTTTTATTATTTAGTGAAAGACTAGCCAAGATCTTACAAGATTTTATAATCGAGTAAAATATTCGCCATGCCTGGTGAGAGATTCGCCAAAAAATTATATATACATATTATATTATTGATAAAATCGCCTTCCATTTTTCCTATATACCATGGAGATTCGCCCATTTATTATACTTATAAATTTAGGGGGGGTTCTTAAAATTTTCCCTGGCAGAAAGAGATGATAGAGAAGGCTACATAAACTATTGTGCAAGGAAGATAAAAGATGGGAGAGATGCCCACATAAGCCTCTAATATAATCAAGTTCTTAAACTCAAAGTCCAAGTATGAGCTGGAGGAGGTAGGAATCAGTGATAGAACTTTCACCATTCTAGATGTCAAGAAAGACTTGACAAAGAGGAATCTCATTGATCAGTGGGAGGAAAGGTGTGAAACCTTAGAGCTATAGGTAAACAGGTTTACAAACAGAATTGAAGCCTTAATCCAAAAGGGACTGCCCAATATCTATGTTATAAATGATAAATTGATCACTCAGGAAGACTGTATCCTGAAGATGAAAGAAGTGGACAAAAGTAGCATCAAGTTCAGTGGAATTAAGGGCAGTATGACAACAAAGGTGTTTTTGGAAACTATGTTAAACAGTTTCCATGTATAGAATGAGGTAAAACACATCTTTACCGTAAAACCAATTTTTGCAAAATACACAGAGGTAGATGAAATTTACTGCAGGGTAATAAAATTGAGATGGGAAAAATTGGTTGATTTACTAGATTAAAGGATAAATGAGGAGCAGTAAAACAAATTGTCAGCGCAGCAACCAACACGACGATCAGTTCAACATCACAGCATTGTTTCGGGTTCTCAGCAACCGAAACCATCAAAACAGGGCCACCTTTCTTTTCAACAACCTATGTGGCCTATTCTTTTGCAGGATTAGATGATAGTGTTTATAATTAGGCTAATAATATATTGTCGGTTTGATAACAATTTTGTAAAGAATTTTGTAATTTTTATTATAAATACTTCATTGTTTGAAGTATCAAGTGTTGATTTCTGAATGTAATTTCCTTCTGCATATTATAATTTTCAAAGCACTAGAGCATCAATAATACAAGGACCTTTCACAGGATTCATGTGGTGTACTAAATGGTGATGTGTCTCTTCTATTTATCTATTTTAACATTGTTTTCTTTCTGAATATTTGAATTAATCAACAGAAACTGTGATAAATAGGATTCGTTACTTAGAGCACCCTATTTTGGCTATTGATAATTTTAATGTTTTCTACTGAAGTCAGATCAAGGAATTCTTACTATTGAACCTTACACTTCTGCTATTCTACAATTAATTTAATTTGTAAAAAATTCCAATAGTGCAACCTAGCTTTCCCCGTGAGAAATCCTCTAAAAATTGATGCAAAACTCCAATTTATCTTATAGACTCCATATTTGAATGGAATTATAACACTCAAATCAACCAAACCTTTCAAACAAAACAAACAAGTACAATCATAACTAGCCTAATACTTACACTAAAACAAAGCTAAATTAAATAGAGAGATCCATCTCTGAAGCTGGCAGGGCTAGATCCCAACTTTCAGAGTGGTTTTGATGATGTCCAATGTGTTTACTCCCTCAACCTAAAAAATACATAATGACAACAGGCCTAAAGAAAAATATCGTCTATGTTGAAGTTTCAGAAGACCGTGGTTATCATGTGATCTTCAATAAAAGGAAATGTATTCTTGAGATACATAGCTACACGATATGTGAAGCAGATCTAGGTTCGTGTGAAGAACTTATATAAGCTAGATGTGGAGGATTGTGCTGCACTAAGCACAAAGGCAGAGAAGGTGCAAAGACGCGATGTAGGTGAACTTTGGTATAGAAGACTTGGCCATTTGCATCATGGAATTTTGAAGATCATGCAGCAGATAACCAAAAGCCTCCCCAAAAGAGCACTTGAGTAGCAGGATGTACTTTGGGGAAGTACATAAAATCTACATTCCATGATCGAGACAACAAAGCACATGCAATCCTGGAAAGGATCCACTCTGATGTTTGTGGACCTTTCTCGACAACCTCCACTACCAAGCACAAATATTTTGTCATTTTTATTGATGACTTCTCACGGAAGTGTTGGATCTTCTTCATGTTGGATAAGGATGAGACATTCTCTAAGTTCATAGAATTCAAGGCACTAATTGAGAAATAAATAAGCAAGAAGGTAAAGGCTCTCAATAGCGATAATGGAGGTGAGTACGTGTCGAATAAATTTAAAAATTTATGTGCAAAAGAAGGCATTTGATGAGAGTTGACAACACCCCACAACCCACAATAGAATGGGGTGGCTAAGAGAAAGACATGTGGCATTGTGGGAGAAGCGAGGGAAATGTTGCATGATCAAGGCCTACCTATGCATTTGTGGGTCGACTCATGCAAAACAACAATCTATTTGTAGAATCGGAGTCCTCATCGGATTCTGGGAATGATTACACTGGAGGAGGATATGTCACACTTCAGGATTTTTGGAGCCTCTTTTTACTACCATGTCTCCAAAGAATCGAGGAAGAAGCTAGAGTCGATGGAAAAATTTATGGGTTACACAGAAAATCCCCACAACTACTGTGTGTACTTTCCATCCCTCAGAATGATAGTTGTACAAGGGATGTAAAATGTGATGAAGATAAAGCCATGTTGTGCTCTCTTGAGAGGGAAATTCATGTCCTACTAGAAGAGGAGCTTTTAGCTCCAAATGATGAACCTCATGAAGTTGTGGAGCAACCACAAATTGAGAAGAAAAGAGTGGAGACAACCACTCAAGCAAAACCATCCAGAGAAGGTGGGAAAAGGACTAAGGAAGCTAAGAGACTTGTGCAGGATGCGAGGGAGAATGTGGGTGCTCCTTCAAATCAGCGCAGGCAGAGATGGTCACTAGATCGATACACTAGCTACATGGCTCTAATGATTGAGCTTGTAGAGACCGAGCCATCCTTTCTCGAAGAAAAAATAGAGAAACCTGTATGGGTTCATGTAATGGTGGAGGAATACGAATCCATTGTAAAGAACTGTGTTTGGGAAGTGGTCCCAAGACTAGCAGACAAATTAGTTGTAGGTTTGAGATGGATCTTCAAGGTAAAGCATGCAGCAGATGGAAGCATAGAAAATTACAAGGCCACCTTTTTGCCAAGGGGTACTCTCAAGTTGAGGTGATTGACTATGAGGAGACCTTTGCTCCTGTAGCAAGGTACTTATCCATCAAATCAATTCTTGATTTGGTTGCACAGATGGGGTGGAAGGTCCACCAAATGGATGTAAAAACAACATTCCTCAATGGAGTTATTAAGGAGGAGGTGTACATCGAGAAACCAGAAGGCTTCAAGACTTTTGATCGGGAGTCTCATGTGTACAGACTCAAGCAAGCAACCTGTGCTTGGTACACCAGGATTGCTAGCTATCTCACTGGTTTGGGCTTCAGCAAAAGTGAAGCAGATGCAAACCTCTATCATATCTTGGTAGAAGTCAAATTATTGATTACTGTCTTATATGTTTATGAATTGATTTTAACATGTGATGAGAAGTTGATCAGATATTCCAAGGAGGACCTTGCAAGAGAGTTTAAAATGAAGGACATGGGTCTCATGCACTACTTCCTTGGATCAGAAGTATGGCAAGGTGATGGGGAATTGTTTGTCTCTCAGGTAAAGTATGCCAATGATATACTTTAGAGGTTCTGCATGGACAATTGCAAACCCATGGAGACACCTCTAGCGACCACTTGGAGGAAAGAGGATGCCACTTTAGGTGAGGAAGTGGATTCTACTGTTTAACGGCAGTTGGTGGGTTCACTATTGTATCTTGTGAACACACGATTAGATGTGTGTTATGCAGTCAGCCAGAGGAGCCAAGCTATGGTTAGGCCAACCAAATTATTTTGGAGGGAAGTTAAGCATGTTCTACGGTACCTCAGAGTCACTATCCAATTTGGACTATGCTACAAATAGACATAGGGAGTGAAACTGTGTGGCTTCACAGATGTAAATTGGGTGGGGAGTCCATCAGATTGAAATAGTACATCATGTGGGATTTCCAGTTTTGGGTCCACAACAGTTTCTTGGTACAACAGGAAGCAAAGATCTGTGGCACTCAGCTCGACAGAAGTAGAATAAATGGTTGCCAGTCAAGCAACATGTGAGGTGACACTACAACAAAACCAGCGATTTGCGCCAGATTTAGCGCCAGATTTTAGTGCATTTTTTTTGTAATTGTGATGAGCAACCTGGCGCTAAATCTGGCTCTATTGTACAATTTTTAAAGCGTCCTTTTTTGCACCTGATTTTGCATCCTTTTTCACGCTAGATTTTGCATCATTTTTTACACCAAACTATGCATCATTTTTTGCGTCAAATTTTGAACCAAGATTTGCATCTTATTTTATGACAGGTTTTGCTTCTAGTTTTGTGTCATTTTTTGAATCTATTTTTCATTCTCTTTTGCTTCCTATTTTGTGTCATTCTTTGCTTCCATTTTTGCACCATCATTTGCATCAAGTTTACACTGTATTTTGAATCCAATTTAACGTCTTTTTATGCATCCATTTTGTGTCAGTTTTTGCATCTAGCCTTACGCCAGGTTTTGTATCTAGTCTTACACTAGTTTTTGCTTCTATTTTTGCACCAGCTTTGGTGCCTATCTTTGCACCATGTGTTGAATTTGATTTAGCACCAAATTTTGCATCCATTTTTGTGCCCATTTTTGCATCTTTTTTTGGACCATTTTTTACATCCACATTTACGTTTGATTTGTCTCCATTTTTCCCATCTCATTTTGCACCATATTTTGCGTCATTTGTTTCATCCAATTTTGCATCATTTTTAACACCATCTCTTGCATCTAATGTTACATCATTTTGAGCATCCAAATTTGCATTTATATTTGCATCTTATGTTGAGTCATGTGTTGTGTCCACCTTTGCATCTTATTTTGTGTCTAATGGTACATTCAATTTAGAGCCATTTTTTACGTCTACTTTTGTATTTGTTTTTGCACCAAGTTTTGCATCCAATTTTAAGCTATTTTATGCCCCTTTTGCACCATTTTTTTGTGTCTACTTGTGTCCAATGTTGCACCATTATTTACACCGACTTTTTCATCCAATTTTGCATTTTTTTGGTGTCTAGTTTTACATCGTTTTCACCATCCAAATTTGCATCTTTTTTTGCCTCATTTTGTGTCCACATTTGCATATAATTTTGTGTCTGAGTTCGAGCCTAAATTTGCATGTGATTAGGAATCATTTTTTACATCCAATATGGCATCCTTGGTTTCACCTTTTTTCAGCCCCATTTTGCATCTTGTTTTATGTCTTTTCTTACATCTTTTTTTTTTTCCTTTTTTGCACCCAAGTTTGCATCCCAAATTTACACCATTATTTGCATCATCATTTGGCATATTAATTTGTAACGTTTTTTGTATCTTTTTAACGCTCAACTTTGCATCTTATTTTACATCTAGTTGTTGTCTTTTTTGCATCTAATTTGGTGCCCATTTATGTGTCCTTGTTTTTGCCCAATTTGATATCCTTTTGTATGCCATGTTTTGTTCCCTTCTTTGTGTCAACTATTGCACAATTTTTCACTTCTAATTTAAAACACTTTGTATGTCAATTGTTTGCATTTTGTATTAATTCCTAGTTTAACACCCAATTTTACTTTCAATTTTGCATCCATGGTTACATCCGCATTTGACTTCTTATATAGAGTATATTTTTCTTTACATATATGACCCCCTCTATAGATTCATAGTGAAATATATGATAGTTTCTAAATATCATTAAAGCATATATCACAATTCAAAATCATTTGTAAAGAAATTTAAGAGAAATTGACAACATCCATCCAAAAAAATAACAATGTGTCATTAACAATTTTCAAAACATGTATAAAATAGCAACATAATACTAATAAAATCAGTATTATTTTTAATCAAAACAAGTAAAATTCAAATATGATTAACAAATCAAAATATTTCATGACTATCGTTATTCTACGATAAATTAACAACATACATAAATCAAACTCATCGTATGATTACAAAATCAAAATGTCTCATTGATATAGGGTAAATTCACAACACCCATCTAAACATAACAATGTCATTCTACACAATAATTTCTTCATAAAAAACAATGCATGTGCATGCCTAGCTACCACCACCAAGATCATCCTCATGATCATCTTGACCATCCTCATTACTCTGATCCACATCATCACCAACACCGCAACTATCATCATCATCTCCTCCTTCACCACCATCATCCTCATCCTCATCCTCATCATCTCCTGATATATGTTGAACATAATTTGGATCATCGTCTTGGCAATCATTACCTATAGCATTCTGACAAAAAAAATCAATATTACATGTTAGTATTAATTACATAACACAACGCATGTTTTTGTTATACAATGTTAACCATAAAATGAGGTAAGATATAATATCTAATAGTACTAAAAAATAAAATGAAAATATGGTTTAAAAGTATATTGGAAATCCAACTAAGATTACATACCATAGAGTCCATCCAAACAACAAATTCAACCCATCTCTTTTGCTGCAGCACCTCGTTTTCCAAATGATTTGGAGGTCTTCCATATTTTAGTTCCTATCAATCAGTAAATAGGGAGAAATTAGATAACAATGACTTTCTTCTAGTACAAAATTTATTAAAAAAATATCACATGTTTAATATACTTACAAAGGTTGTTATCAGTGCTTTTAAACCTTTCTGGCCACTACGATGAGTGACTTTTCTCTTGGTTATCCTCGCCTTGGATGCCTTGTCCTTAAACATAAACCAATTCAATTTATTTTCACACAAATACATGTCTAAGATACTTATAAGTATTAATACATTCTAAATAATGTTTAATGAAAAATTCAATACCTGAATGCTCTCATTGCCGGCTTTTCTTTGTGCATCCAACTTCTCATATGATTTTACAAGTTCTTTCCATACTTTAAAAGGTATGTCAATAGGTCTTTGTTTCAATCTTTGATCTTGAGGCATTTTTTTTATTTTTCTTGTTTGGTTAAAAATTTTGGTTAAAAAAAACCGAACAAGTAATTCACATCAATGGCATGGGGACTCTATGGATATGTGTAAAAAAATGGCTATAAAGAAAACATCCAAAAAACTTATGAGCTCTCCCTTTGATGGTCACTTGGGGCATATGGCTGGAAAGGAACAACTCCATTTTCGAAAATCAAGGACAATCCTCTCTCAAAGTCCTTCCTAATATTTGCTCCAAATGTCTTAAAATGAAAAACAAAATTCAAACGTCATCCTTAAACATCTCCCTTAAATATAACGTTGGACCATAAATTCTTCACTTTTATTGTTATCGGCTCTGGAATGATTTTTCTATATGCAATTATATAATGAAATATGTGTGCACTAATGAAAAAACATTGAGTTTCATTTTTCATAATCACAAACAATGAAAAAAGAATCACACGTAACTAGCATCATTTTGGAAATTTTATATTTATTAAAAATCTTTAACATGTTTTCCTCCCATATCTCATAAAAAGGTGTGAAATTTTTTATATACTCTCCAATAAGCCTAAGGATCACATACCTTTTAAAACTTTGCATTACCATTATATGTTTCTCCTTGAAGATATATAATATGTTTCTTCTTTAACAAAAACGCTCTGATCGAAGGATGGTAATGTATTCATAGAAGTCACTGCAAAAAATCATTTGGGTATGAGGATTTTCAAGATTTCAATGGAAATCTGGATGTGGGATGCGATGTTACGATGTGGGTCGAAGAGATTGAGCTCTTTCTTTTTATGGATTATGGGATTTGAATGCAGGAGTTGTTTCTATGGATGATAAAATTATGAGATTGAGGATTGTGGTCTTTGAATGCAGAAATTGCTTCTTTGGATGATAAACTTGTGCTTTTTTTATAAACAGTTGTGGGGATTCTCCTAAGATTTTATTGATTTCTCTTTTGTGTATCATTCTTGTCATTGCCAACCCCATTATCATATCAATGTCTAGGATGAGAAAGACAGGGATGGGATCAGTGAGGGCTCAATGTCTTTGTTGTCATCAGAGTCCAGGTCGGTTGATGGCAGTGAAATGGAAGGGTAATCCCCAAGGTGGTTTGTTGACGATGATCAGACATGACACAAAATGAGGCGTGGGCTCGTTCTGAAGACCAAGTGAGTGGATTCCTTTGATGTGGAGGCCATGGACGTGCCCGGTGTTCATAAGGGCCATGATAAGGACCTTTCATTAGGACAGACGCTCGACTTGGCATTCCAAACACTTGGAGTGGTCTATGGAGATATGGGTACCAACTCCTTGTATGTTTTCACTAGTGTATTCATCCAAGCTCGTACCAAAGGAGAGGAAGATGTTTTGGGTGCATTAGCTTTAGTGATGTACACAATAGCCCTCATCCCTTTGGCTAAATAGGTGTTCATTATGCTCAAAGCCAATGACAATGGTGAAGGGGGGACATTTTCCTTGTACTCTTTGATTTGCACATATGCGAAGGTCAATCTGCTCCCCAACCAGCAACCATCAGATGAAAAAAATTCCAGTTTCAAGCTCAAGTTGCCCACCCCGAAACTGGAAAGATGATTAAGAATCAAAGAAAGCCTTTAGAGAAGTACAAAATTGAAGACCCTACTGCTACTCTTGTTTCTCATGGGTACTTCCATGGTAATTGGGGATGGCATACTTACACCTGCAATATCAGTCATGTCTGTTGTTAGTGGCATGCAAGATGAAATATCTAGCTTTACGGAAGACACAGTGGTCATTGTCTCAATCATATTCCTAGTGATCTTGTTCAGCATAAAACAGTTTGGTACAAGCAAAGTAGGCATGACATTTTCTCTGGCACTCATGATATGGTTTTTCTCTATTGGTTCTATTTTACTTTACAATATTATTTAACATGACATGACAATTTTAAGGGCATTCAATCCTGTTTATATCTATTACTTGTTCAAGAGGAACACTATCAAAGCATGGATGTCCCTAGGAGGTTGCGTGTTATGCATAATAGGAGCTGAAGCTATGTTTGCTGATTTGGGTCACTTCTCAGTAAGATCCATCCAGATAGCCTTCACATGTGTAGTATTCCCATGCCTACTATTGGCTTACATGGATCAAGTTGCATATCTTATGAAGCATCCCTCTGTGGTGGAGAACGTATTCTCTGCTTCAATTCCAGATGGTTTTATCTGGCCAGTCTTCGTGATAGATAGTGTTGTTGCCATGATTGCAAGCCAGGCAATGATCTCAGCAACAATTTCATCTATTAAAATGTCCATGGCCCTAGGATGCTTTCCCAGATTGAAAATAATTCACACATCCCGACGGTTCATGGGTCAGATCTACATTCTTGTCATCAACTGGGTTCTAATGATAATGTGTGTCTTGGTATGTGATTGTTTTAAGAGCACGGTCGAGATATCAAATGCATATGGCATTGCAAAGGTAGAGATGATTATGGTGACTACAAGCCTAGTGACTCTTGTCATGGTTCTTATATGGGCAAAAAATATATTCCTTGCGATTGGATTTCATGTTCTATTTGGATCAACTGAGCTAATTTATTTTTCTGCAGTTTTGATGAAAGTGGGGGAAAATGGTTGGATAAATGGTTTTTGCCACCTGCTTCCTTCTTGTGATGTACATTTGGAACTATGGAAGTGTTCTGAATTATCAGGAGTTGTATATCTTGTTGGTCACAGAGATGTCAAGGCTAGAAAGGATTCATGGTTTCCTAAGAAACTGGTTATAATCTACTTCTATGCTTTCATGAGGGCAAACTGCAGGGCAGGCCGTGCAAGCCTCAATGTACCTCACACCAATCTCTTGCAAGTTAGCATGACATATACTATCTAACTTGAAGGTTTCCATGAATCAAACATGCTGAATGTTTTTCAAGGACCAAGTCACAACATCAATATGGTGATGGATAACAAAGATTTCCTTGAAGGTGGCAGAGATGAAGTGAATTTTAATGTGAAGTTAATAATCATAAGTTTTGTTGTCGACCAAGATCTTCATTACTTAGTCCTTGATTTTGTTTGATAGAGAATAATAGCCATTCCTACGATTAATCACTGATATTTATGAACAAAGACACCATTCTTTTTTCAATGAAGATGATAGGTGGTATTTTATATGCATGGTTAAGCCTAAGATAAGCCATGTTTTCTACATAAGAAAGTTATATTAAGTTATATCCATGAAAATCTGTGTTGCATGGGTACCCGCACCCGGGGGTAGGGTTCTCGAACCCGTCCTGGGTTCCCGCACCCAAGTACCGGATTCGGGTACGGGTTCTTCCCAGACGAACCCAGAAGAACCGGGTTCTTCCATGAAGAACCGGGTTCTTCAAAAAAAAAATTTGGGTTCTTTTCCTTTAACGGGTTCTTGGGTTCTTGGGTTCTTCAGGTTCTTCGGTTCTTCGGGTTCTTCGGGTTCTTCGTGTGCTTGGGTTCTTCGGGTTCTTCGGGTTGGGTTCTTTGGGTTCTTCATAAAAAACTATATTAAAAATTTAATTTTCAAATAAATTTTTTTTATTGAAATTTAAAAAATGATATGCCCAATGTTTCATGGCCCATTGATCTATGCAACAAAGGTTTTATGTTGACCTAACAGGGGAATGAACTCCAGTGGGCCCAATTCTGGGCTATACAATATTTTTTGTTTAATAACAGAAATGATAATTTGAATAAATTATTTAAATAAGCAACCTTACTATGGGCCAGTGACACAAAGAACAATAAACTTAGAAATCTATTTTGCTGAACAAAAGAAACAAGCTTGGAGAATATTGTTACTCTAAAGATTCAACTTCAACTTCATATGACACAAAAGATGGGGTGTTAACTTACGATATTTAGCCAAAGTAAATCTGATAGGAATGACTAACTTGGAAAGTAAACAACTGGGCTCCCAATGCCATTTAGCGGCCAGCCTTTCATGAAACAAACAACGCAACCTTGCAGGTAGTACATTCCCACAGTGCAAGTTGTTTATGAATAGCAAAAGGAAGCACTGCAAAACTGGTTTATGTAGACCTTCTGTGTTCAGTCCTCATGTCTATCTGTTTTATACAATTTGACAGCAGTATTAACTGATACTCACATGGGGACCAACATGAGAAGCCATAAAAATTCAAAATGATTAAGCACTGAGAGAATTCTTTCTGCTCATACAGACCTGTAAAATGTCATCAAGATTAGAAAGGGAATGACATATATCAGGAAGATCATAGATCACAAATTTCACCCTAATCTACACTGTTTGTTGTTTCTGAAGTGAGGTTGTTTTGCTTTCCAGTGAGAAGATATACTTGAATTCTGAAAGGATATGTTATAATGCTGATACTACTTGTGACTGCACAGAGAGGCCCTGAGTCACTGAACAGCCACCATTCTTCTGTGGAAAACTGGCTTCTGTATGAAGGGGTGTTACCTGCAACAATGCCTATGGAAAATCCTGCAGAAAAATGGGCTCTGCTTGAAAGGTGTGTGATCCCTTCAACATGCCGATAGCTGATGGTTATAATTTTGAAACATAACCCAGAGGAGAAAGAAAGGAAACTTCTTCCTAATCGCGCACAGGGCAGCCCTTTCATATTGATTAAGCCAGATGCAACTACAGTTCCATGGGAACAAGACCAAAAGCCATCATCAAAACACAGTGTTCCATGACACTAGGAAATAGACCTTGAGTCAATCTGGTAAATGCATTATCTGTAACAGTAAGAATAGATGAACCGTATTCCTCAGTAACTGCTATTCCTCACATCTAGAATTTTGCACCCCTTGGTATCCTTAGTGAGTCTTTTCCTTCTTTCCAGAATGGAATTTTGAGTGTAGGTGCTTTTGTGATTGTTTCATTGCCTTCTTGTATATTATTGGTCTCTCACGTGCATTCATGGAAAGGCATAGCCCACTAGATATCTGAGAGTCTGAAACAGGCTTGACAATTCTCAAAGTTTTGTAAACTTTTCTTGTCATTTTAGTATCTAGAGTCTTGTCTGTTATGGTTTGGAACTTCTTGAAAAAAATGTTGGCATTGGGGGTACACATGCTAGTTTTACATTTTTACCCAATATGGTGGTGTGTAGGGTATCACAAGATAATGTTTTGTTGGAAACACATCAGGATGGTTTTCCTACTATTGATGTGAATGACTACTTCTGTTAAGCATATTTTGCTCTATGCCATGTTGTAGGAGGATGCTCTGTACTATTCACTCATCAAAGCTTGCTGCAAATCAAAGAAAGTTCAAGCCGCTGCCCAGATACTGAACAAAATGCTTAGGGAACATGTTGTTCCAAGTCATGCAAGTTTTATCTATGGCATGCATCATCTTGGGAAGGTAGGAAAAAAAATTGAGGCATAAAAAGTTCTTGAAGAAGTGATAGATTGTAAATCCTCTGTACATGTTAAAGTATACACAGAAGTAATGTCTGCTCTATTTCAGACCAGTGAAGTGGAAAAATCATTACAATTAGAAGGCAAAATAATTAGAAGAGGTTGTGAAACTAACTTTTTGACTCTGTAAAACAGTGTTTCTCTAAGGAAAAAATTGATGAGGTATCCAAGATTTTAGAAGGCATAAACCAAAGATATCCGGTACAAGGTATTACATTATGAAAAAATTGAAATGGTCAGATTTATTGTTTTTCCAAGGAGACCACTCTTGCTTGAAGGAATGGAGAGGGCTCTGCTCGTAAGAAAGTACTGAACCAAGACCATTGTCAAAAAATGTTGAACCAAGAGTATTGTTAAAAAGCAATGTTGCTTAGTTGCATGAAAATTTAATTTTGGACTCTTTGCTGGCAAAATTTCATATAAAGGTATGCCCTTTTGCCTTATAACATGATGATTTTAATGAAAATGGAGGAAGGGAATCAACTTCAGAGAATCAAATGAAGTTAAAAAATATTAGATTATCAATTATAATCCATAGGAAGGGAGGAAAATAAAGGGAGATGTTTTAAGGCTTGATTTGATGACTCAACCTCAATTCATGATTGATTATGATGGTTGGAGATGCATCTAGCCCTTGTTTTGTATTTTTGGAGCTTTATTACCCCTAAAAGGGCATAACATCATGCTTGGGAAGAGTTTCAACCCATGCATGCGAGCATTAGTGGCTTATTTTTTTGTATTGAACTATTGAGTTGGCTTGGTAGCCCATTTACTTCAAGCCCACTCAGAATTAAGTTTCTTATAAGGCTTTTAGGAAAACTAATGGAAGTGATTGACCTCATATAAATAGAGGATCACTCCCTTGTTTATCATCATCACTTGTGGATTTCAACCTCTTTTATAAAGCTCTACTTAGCCTAGATGCAACTCGCTACTTGTGGAGATGTGATCTTTTTGGACCCATTGCTATTGGCGAATGATTTGTGTCTTGGAGGTGTCTTTTTGGGATTGAAAGAAGGCTATTTCTTGGAAGAATTTAAGTGTAATTGCAAATTTTTATTGTTTTTCATGTGATAAAATTATGCTAGGGTTTTTCTTATTCCATCTCTACATGCATATCTTATATGGAAATCCTGCTTGATTATTGCATGCTAAACCTTGAATACCATAAAGGACCTCCTAGAGAGCTTTCATTTATTTAATTTCCCCCCCATGAAAAAGATAGCTAGGGTTTATCAAGTGAAAACTAGGGTTTTCCCTCTTACTCCAAGCATAAATTTAATTTATCTTAAATTTAGCCCTATAGACTACATCACCCAGGTAGGAAAAGGCACTAGGAATCCTTTTGGTGATCAAAAATCATAAAAACTTTCATCTTATCTCCTCTTCTATTTTTTGAAGTCCTTTAAAGCAGGCCGCTAGGGCTAGGGCATAGGGTCAAATTCAACAAGGGTCTCCTATTGGATAGAAATTGAGGCTTTAGTAGCTTGAGTTAAACTTGATTGATCCTTGGCACTCAAAATCTAGCTCTCTTCATGCTTGAATTTTCCCCAACAGTCTACCCTAGGCAATTTGTGCCCTAGCTAAATCCTAACTTTGGCTAAGGCTTCAACTTGGGTCTTAAATCGAAGGTTTGCCTTTTCTTATTTGCAAACCTTTTCTTGGTATTTGTATACCTAGGCATCCCTTTGTTGATCTACACGATGTAACCCTAGGTCACAAGTACCTCTCTAGGGCTTTGTATATGGTACACTGCTCCTACACATAGACAATTGTGCCCTTGTCCATTGAAAGTACCTTTACTTAGCTTTGATTCATCTGATATATCACCTTGATCCATATAACTTAGAATATCATTTAGGTGAAAATTGGGAAGCCTCCTGTGTGGTATAATTCCACTAAAAAGAAGAAGGAGGATTGCTGAGGTGACAATGGAAATGCACCTCATTGTTCTATTAATGTCTGGCCTTTGCCTTGTGAGAGCTTGCTAGATTTTGAAGAAACATGCCTGATATCATTAAATGGCAGTCATGGTAGTTCGACAGTGATTATATTCCTTCCTGGAACCAACATTGCATTGAAGGCAGGGCACACTTCAAAATTGTTGAAAAAAATGTATACACCATGATAGAAAATGACAATAAAAAAGATGTATGTGGTAGATTGAGCAAGGTAATAACCATTCCTAGAAAGTATCAACTTGTAGCTATTATAGTAAATGTTGTATTCATTTTTCAGATAGTTTTTGGGGACAGTCCTTCGAGGATGTATGAATGCCCTACTCAAGAATACATGCTTGAAGATGCCCTGAGAATGACATTGGTGCCATTCTTTGGCATACTTTAGAAAATAAAATTGATTCTCTTGTAAGGCAGAAGAACACACCAATTGGTCATATGGATCACCACATTGTTGAAATTTGTTCCGGGAATGCCTTGCAAAAGAACAGTGATTTGTGTCCAAAGGGAACAGAAGAGTGCAGAACTGATAATATGGCCTTGACATGCAAACTGCTGAATCTGTGCAAGACTCAAAAATACAACAGTCTTGTACTTTTTCATATAGTCTTAAAACCAGAATCCAAAAACATGCAGTAAAGGGGGATATTGTTTTCTCGGAAGAGATGCTCAAGAGCCAAGAAAACACCTTATGGTTTGACAACAATTATAACAGTCCTTTGCAGGGATGGGTAGATATATCATGTAGCAGAACATGTCCAAAGTTATAGCCCCTTCATGACATACTTCATTTGCGGGCATCCAAATTCATTCCCAGAGAGGCATTGACAGAGATTCCAACTTGTAACCATTCAGAGTTTGATGTCTCCCTGTTTTCCATGATGACTAAGCACTGAGGGAAGGGGCATTGTGCTTCCAAGATGTTAAGGTGGCTGCATTGGATCACTGACTTCACCTAGTAGCTGCATTTTGTACATGCTACAGTAGGGTAGGAAAATGAATAATTTCACTTGAGTAGTAGTGTAACAAAAATAAGCTCCCTTGAACATTTTATTTGGTTTTATTGTCAATGATGTGTTTGTTGATGAGGAGGTCAATCTCATGTGTAAAGAGATGCACTTCCTCAATTTCACTCATGGTTGGATTTTTGTAGCTCTCACTCCTTGGAACTTAATTGACATATCTTTCTTGGAGCATTTATGGTGTAAGGGATTCTTTTTTTGTGGATGATTGTTTTCAATTCTTGAAGCTTCTCTTTCTTGGTTATTATTTGAATTTTGGTGCATACAGATTAATGATGAAATGCTCGTCTTCTACAAGACTTCAAGATCAATCCATTTAGGGGGTAAGTTACCACTTGGAAGGGAGATGTTTTAGGGTTTTTCTTCTGCATTATTCCTTTGTTGATTTGGTGATTGTTTGGCACCTTGCTATGTTTTTCCTTTGGTTCCCTAGTAAGAAGTATTAAGTACATTTATCAAAACATATTTGATCTTGTTGGTGAAGGTTTTCCATTGAAAGTTCCCTTCTTGTAGACCTTGATATTCATTTTTATTCTTCATTGAGTGAGGGATCACTCTTTCCTTTTGGTTCTAGACTCTAGTCTCAAACCCCTAATCCTTGAAGGAAATAAGCCACTTCTCCGAAGAGTTTCTTCTTGACCTCATAAGCCATTTGATTCTCCTTCCATCACTTATTCTAAAACCCTAAAAACTCCAAAACTCTATTTTACTAAGGCTTCTCTCAACTTCACCTTGTGCCTCATTTCTTTGTCTTATTAATAGTATTAGGTATATCCCCTTGAGCCAAAGGAGAGCCAGCCTAAAGTGAAGAGGATAGGTTGTTGAGGTGAAGGTGGTGACCATCCTAACAGTTCCCTGAAGTTGTACATTGTGGATTAGGGCTCTTATCATTACATACAATTTGAGAGGTAACAAGAAGAATGCACCCTTCCCCACAGAAGCAGCGAATGATTGGAGATGAATTGAATTCTTAAAGGAGGTGGGAGTATTTTGTGGACTCCAAGCAACTAACTATGACAAGGGGCAAGCAACAGCATTGTCTTGTGGGGGAATCTTATGGAGTTAATTTGCTAATTTTGCAGCAGTTTCTTAATTGTATTTCAAGAAAACCTGCTAGCTCATTTGCATGTGAGAGAGATTGCAAGACAGTACATTTCATTGTCCCCAATAAGAGAAACAAGTTGAAATTAAAGAAATTATGATACCTGGTTTTTGTGAATAGCAGTTTATGGTTACCGAATAACAATATGTTAAAAAAGGCCTCCAAGCATGACATTCTACTTTTTGATCATAAAACAAGAGGTTAACACTAATAATACACCTTTCATCCCCCAGTCCATGGAAGCATTAAACTATTACTCATCAGTGTTTGAGTCGCTAGATGCTACACTTAAAAGGGATAGCAGAAATCGTATGAATGTTGAAAAACAATGCCTTCCCTGAGACACAGTGAACATAATTGCTTGTGAGGGAGAAGAAAGGACTGAGAGGTATGAAGTTACATGAAAATGGAGAGCTAGAGTGACTATGGCAGGATTTAGTGTATATCATCTCAGTGCTAATGTTAAGGACACGGTTAAATCTTTGCTCTGTTAATCATATTGCAAGAGCTATAAGACTAAGGAAGAAGGAGGAGCTATGTATTTACTATTTTGGATGGTTGGACAAAATTCTCATTGCAACATCTGCTTGGCATTGAGAGGCAACGACTATAAGAATGTTCTTGTACAAGAATTTGTTATAAATTATCAATACCATTGTTGAAATTGCATGTGACTTTCATGTGTGTCAGGGAAGAGTTCAGAAACCTGACACAATAACTTATTATAGGGGTAAAAGATGAAACTAATTTAAGGAAACAATGGTTTTTACCTGTCCTGTTCAACCAGGGATAAGATAGTTATTCATTTGTATTTTGCTTCCTTATCCAGGTAGACAGGAAAATGCTAAGGCTTGCTAAAATCAATGATATGCCTGCCTACACAGTGGGTAATTGGATAGAGATAGTTACTATTTAACTTTCAGGAACTTATACTTCACTAGCTAAAAAGTTTTGGATTTTTTTTTCTTATGACCTTGAGTACAGAGTCTCATAATCAACTAGAAGAAAAATCAAGTCTATCTTTCAATTGCTTGAACCAGGACTATATCACAGATATTGCAACAATAAAAGAAATAATTCTAGTCTATAGAAAGGTAGCATAGTAATAACATACTTGAGTTTTCGGGGTGCTTCAAACAATCTCGTCCTAAAGATAGGATTCTAGGTTGTTTGCAGATTTTAATTGGTGAGGTTGGCTCTAATTTTGGAACTTTGTTGGCTCTGCTGCAGGTATCATTTTGCCCCAAATCTTCGCCAAGCCTTTTTCATGGACTCACTAAAGGACTCTCATTTTCTGCATCCTTCATATGAGTAAACCTTCGACCCAGCACTGGTTTTCAATACAAACTTTCAAAGAGAGAAACTGGCAGTTTGGAGCAGGTTACAAGACCTCCTTCTATAATGAACAGAGATGACCCCGGAATGTGGCAAAAGTTCTCCCCTTCAACCGGTGCTAAAGAAAACAAAGAGCTTCTCTCTGAAATCTCTAACGGCGTGCTTGGATGGCCTAATCTGACCAAAACTACAAAAATGTACCATGAGTTTTCCTCTACGTTGTTATATTGTGAAGGATAGTGTTTCCCTCAATTACTAACCGTTCCAATAGCCCCTGCTTCCTGATCCATTAGTTTTGACTTCTCCAGACACTAAAGAGCATTAACGATTCTATTCCATTACACAAAGATGAGCTGGAAGGGAAAACCCTTTGGAGCACAGTATTTCATGTTGAGGTATCAAATTCTTGGTTCCATGGAAATAGAAACCGCATGAAGATATCTACGAACCACTTGAACATCAAAAATGTTCAATCTCAAAACTCTGAAGTAAATTTGTAAAGAATGTAGCATTAGCTTTCTTGGCTTAGTGAAATCCCTAATTTTCTATCCTATTTGCCTGTCTTAAAAATCTCACGAAAACCTGTAAAGATTGTGCCATTGTGTACGCTTAGCCTCTAAAAGCCCTAGCTTTCTATCTTCTTCTGTGTAATTTGAATAGAACACCATCAAATACCAGAATTATCAATTCCCATTCTCCAAAACTTTTAAATGTGCGGAACTGAGACAGAAATCATTCAATCAAACCACTCGAAATGCATCTGAATGCTGATCCATTAACTTAAAGAACTTCTTCCCAAACTCTGCCATTTTTTAAATAAAATTTTGAGCACAACCTTGTCTAGTCCATTTATAGAGAGCGTTAGTTTATGAAATCTTGCCTGTAAGCCAAAATAGAGTCAAAATTTTCCATTGAAAGCTCAGAATAACTGAACCAGAAATAACCCTTGTGAAATTTGTTGCTTAAAACATTGTTTTGAGCACGGCCTCTTTCTTCAGATTTATTTTAGATAATACGGTAGCTTATTTAATGAAATATTTCTAGAAAGTTGAAATATGGCAAATTTTTCCAATCAAGAACTCTAAATAATTTCATTAGGACAAGGCATAGAGGATTCATGACGGCGACAAGAAAATAATGGCGCTTTGCAATTTTAGCACTCTCTTGCAGAAAAATACCTTTTCTGAAATCGTTTTGACCACGAAGAAACGCAGATGAACTGTTGGAAGTCGTGCAGAGAGAGATCTGGTGGCTCGTGGATCGATTCTGGGGAAATGTTTATGCGATTGCAAACCATTATGCGATTGCAAACCATGATTGTTCACATGCGAGCTACTGAGCTCGTTGAGAGGGATACGCGCAATGGCGCCAAACTACCAAGAGGATTTGAATTTAAAGGCGGGATAGAATATCTACCGTCGATCATGTCATCGACGACCATATATTTGTGTTTCAGTAAAACGGATTTTCAAAGAATTTGAAATATTATACATTTTATAGAATTTGAAATATTATACATTCTATTATTTAAGCTGAATAATAGTTTTACTTTGGAAAAATAATTGGGCACATCAAATAAAATATTGATGCGACGGACATAGAACTCCGAAACAATAATGCACCCTTCTCTTACTCCAAAAACAATAATGCACCCTTCTCTAGCTGATGTGTCAATGCTTTCTTTGAAGTGGAACTTAAAGAATTAAGTAATTATTCATTATTAAATTGGGATTTTATATAAATTAATTGATTATTTATTAATGTTAATTTCATTTTATAATTTTATAGTAATTTTTAATAGATTTTTGTTAAAGATAATTATTTGAGCTATTATTGTATCAAGATTTTTGTTGTGTCTTTTATTATTATAGTTTAATCCACTTTAAACATGCTCAAAATATGTTTTCATCTTCATTTGTGGAGATTATCTACTTGCATATTCAAAAAGTTTTGATGTAGTTTTTGCCTTGAAAAATGATTATTGTGATTGTAATGGTGAGAAATTATTCTATAAACAGTGTTAAGTGTTATTTAGAATAAATGAGAAATTCTTTTTGAATATATAAGACTAATCTTTGAGAGAATAGATATATATTCCCTAATTATCACATAAACAAGGGGTTAATCTTGCATTTAGTGCTTTATCTCTGTAGAGTTTCGCTAAACAAAGGGAATACCTCCTCCTGCGTGACTTCGATTGTCCCTCCCTCTTACAGGATTGCAAAGCATTAAGAATTGAATCTTCTTTATTTTAAAGATGTAGTCTTGTCGAATATACCAAAAACATAGTAGGATTCTTTCATTATTGACAAAATCAAGCACATGTGCAAGGGAAGTATTCATCTATGGATGGTCAACAAGTTCATTAATAACTACAAGCAAACGCTTCAAACTATGTATTTAATGATCTCTAGTCATCATCTAAAGAGTTCAAGAATCAAATCAATTCCAACCTAAGTTCTAAGTATATGGTAAACCTCTACTCTAGAGGTTCTATTATTGTAAAATTTCACAACTATGGAAGTTGTGGCAAGGTCTCAAAGGAGGGACTTTCTTTTTGGGGCAAAACTAACCTTTTTTCAAAAGATAGTTTCTATAATTGAATCCATCTTCAATATCCATTTCTTCAACCCCACTCTGGATTTGAATATTGAATCCCCCCTACTTATTTTGGGATGAGATGATCTTTCAAAATCCAACATAAATATATTGGGGACTTACAACAATATACAAACTAAGCAAGGAAGGGTATACACACATGTGTTAGAATTTGAATTGAAGTTGACTTGAGAAAAGGTATAACAATGCATATTTAATTAAATATTGGTGATTTTAACAACCACGTCCATTAGATTAAAATAATGATACTTTATGTGTATCTATATGCAAAGACAAAATACTTGAAAGGCACCTTCCCAACAACAAAGGTCATTATAAGAAAAATGGAAAAATAACAAGTTGATGGGTGGTATGATTGAATGAAGAATCAAAGGGCAAGAAAGAAGAGACATCCAAGTTTAGTCCTAATAAAAGATTTTATGGCCCCTTCCAAGGAGTGCGTTATTAAGAGGGACACAAACATGATCATGGAGTCTGTGCTAAAGTCTTATGGGAGAAATAGGAAGCATGTGAATGAGATATTATGGATTTCAAAAGAGAAATCATGTTATTCAATCCAATAGAAGCAAGGGGATTGGTGCTACTTGAGACTCCATAAGCTCTAAATCAATTGGTGAAAGCAAGAAGTCTAAAAGATAAATGCAAAGAAAGGAATATCCATCTATGTACAAATCTACAATAAATAAATTCAAAATTATACAGTGTTTCCATATAGACAATGTTAGGTCCCTATAACACTAGTGATTCCCCCATTACTAGTGTCATTGTGGCCCTTACTGTTATTTTTGTGCCCTTATTGTCCCCATATTGTTATTATTGTGCCCCATAGAAGCCCACTATTGTTATTTTTGTGCCCTTATATTATTATTGTTATGTTGACTTTGATTATATTGTGACCCCTTAGACTCCTATATATAGAAATGAGGCTTTGTCATTTGTATCATCCAATAATTGTTCTTTTGTGTAATGTAAAGGAGGTTGCCCCCTCGAAGAGGCTGATTTCTAAGTTGTTGATCTATCTTTTCTATCTTTTTGTGAGTTGGTTTCATAACAGACAACCTAGGTTCGAACCCTAAAAAGTGCAGGGTCTTTGTGAGTGTTTGTGAGGGAATGTGTTTGACATCACATAATTGGATTCCCTTCATCATCAAAGAGACATGTGTCCCAAAAGTCAATTTGGTTTAAGTGGATGTTAATATGATACATTGTATATTTTCTGAGGGTAGTAGCACAATTGGAAAAAAGCATGTTGGCAAGCCCTTGTGTATCCAAGTGATCGAAAGTTCAATCCCCCAGACATATCTCACCAATTGAACTTAAAAAAAATATGATACATTGTATATTGCAAAGCCATTAAGTTAAGTAATGACCTTGGCTAACCCAAATATTTAATTAGAATTTAAGCTCAAACACAACATTAGAAATGAAACCTTCACTCTAGATCTAAGGATATAGGGGTCAACATTGGATATTGGATACAAGACAAGGTGATCAAATGTATCTCTTGGACTAGCATTTTTTACAAAGGAATACAAATTTTAATGCTTATATTAACATGTATGTATAATATAATAATGAAATAGTCACTCTTTAGTTCATGGATAAAAGTGTTGGTGTGGAAGGAAATCTCGAGGGATGTGTCACTATAGTCATAAAAATTGCATTTATTGTGGCACATGGAGAACTTATTAATTGGGTGTAGCTTTAAACATGGATAGGAGTGTTATCCTCCCCACCTAACTGCAATTCCTACAAATGACATATTTAGTGATTAATGAGTATATTGTTGTAATAATTTTGAACCCTGTGTTAAGAAATCCCTATGCAATCCAATTTAACTTAGGTACCATCCTCAAAATGAGGAGAAGTCATTTGTGGGTTTCCTTAGAATGTGTATTTCAAGGAAGAATGTGTACTTTGTCGATATGTTGAAAGTTTTTACGGTCTTTGTGTTTTAGTGTACCATGTCATGTTTGGCATTGAGCGTTGAGTGTGTTGGAAGCAAACTCTTGGTAAACTCAAATACACTTGTCCTAAGGAGGGAGTTGGGGTTTTAAGGTTCTCTGGTTGTAAAAGCTTTCAAAGTCAATGTTTTTCATCCTCTTCTTGCATATTCCAGCCTCAAGGCCATTCGATGAGTTGGTGGTCATGCTTAAGGTTTTCATCCTATTCTTGCATTGTGCTTAAGGTTGATTGGTACCGTGTTCCATGAATTATGATCAACTTTGGGTCCTCTTTCAGTAGACACCTCCTAGCCACAGTATTAAAGGCAACATATTGGTTTCCTTTACTAATTTTAGCTTGTAATAAATTTAGATGTAATGGTTGTCACACACGTTCATATACAACTACCTCATAACAAAGCTAACACAAGCACTTCTACCCATGCCTACATCACATCACAGAGGAGGAATCAATCAATATTATTCAATATCCCACATTAGAGTATCCCTCCTTTGAGGATTCAATCCAACATTTATGGAGATCAGGTCATCCATTTACAATAACTAGCTTTGCCATATAGCATGTTCATATTCCTATTGTCATGGCCGAAAGTACCACCGACATATATCTTATGCAATACGAATAAATAATTAGAACGCCTCAATGGATGCAATTCATCCTATAATGCATAATGCATATATTAGATAACCCGAACCATAGGCTCTACCGTTTCAAAACAAAATCATTTATCATACATAATCAATAATTCGTCTGCCACAGTTGCATGACACGTTAACATGTGTATCTTAGGGATTATGCACAATTAATCAGAAGCGCAGCATTGGATGCATAGCACAAATAACTTGTACCATAGTTTATACAGTCGAGCCTTAACCACAGTTAACAAATTTTCATAGCGGCTCAAGCACGACTATTCACTATCTTAACAAAAGACAGGTTAACACCAATTCTACATAAGATCCACATACTGTGACTGTAATTAGAATTTCATTTATGTGCATCCATAAAATCATCTCATTAACGCCACATGCAGTGCATTTAAAACTCAATCAAATTCTCTCATATGCTAAGGAATTTATAACATAGAGGGTAAGAAACCAACATACAGAACAATCCACGCAAGTGAGTCAAACTAGATCAAAAGAGAGAATGACACTTGGAAAACAGAGCACTGCTACCCAACCTAGAAATGACTCTTCAGTTCACCACCGAGTCGAGGTTCTTGCCATGGATCAACCGCCTCCAATTGATCTATGCAATGGGTATTTAATACCTTCTTTCATGATATGGTTTCCATTAGCGGTGTCTCGCTTTTATGGATCTTTTTATCCATTTGCGTAGGCTTATCTCATAAAAGCTCACCTTTCTCTCCCATGAGGATTTTCCTCATAGAAGATTACCTTTCTCTCCCGCACAACTTTTATGTTTTTCTCAATGGATATTTATCTCCAATCCATCCAACTTATCTAGAATTAAATCGAGAAGCTTTACCATGAAAGAATTATCCTTTCCCATTCACCAATGTGATTTGGCAAGAATCTCATCTCTTGGTGTCTCACTTTTCCAAGTGATTAATTTATTAATAATGTATTTACTTTTTATATTACACATCATACCTAGCTTTTCTCAGCTTAGGTTTGCAAAGTTTGACACACAAGGGAGGGGTGTTACATTTTGGATCCCTCTCTTTCCTTAAGATCCCTCCAACTGCAGCTAGAGTTCTTAGATGACTGTAAGGAGGAAGCCCCTATTGGAAAGGGACAGACAGTTTGAAGGTGTCTATCTTGTTGGTAATTCCTATATCGAAAAGTTGTATTTTCATAGTCCAGGGGTTGGGAATACATAATTCCCATCCACTTGAGCTCAATTTTATCTCGCAAAACTTCATTGGGATCTACCTAAACACATATGCAAACATAGGTGAAAATGCCTTTCAAAAGTCTTTCCCTGTCTACTTTGACGAATCTTCCAATAAAATTGCCCACTTTTTCTAAGAGATCTAGATGGGTAAAGTGAATGGGAAAACTGGGAATCTTACCCATACTAGAGTAGTCATCGGCAACATAGTGAGAGGATTGAAGTTGGGAAACCATGGCTTCACTAGAAGACCAACTCATCCCCAAAACCATGGACCTTGGTCAAGGATTTTTTTCTTATCCTCAAGACATTTGAAGATCACCACAAAAAAAACATGGGTCTACATCCACCCAAACCGGCGTTCATCCAATCCTATCATAATCGAACAGAAAAACGCTACTTTTTCAATAGAAAATGGGGAATAAAAGTATCACCCAAGGATAATGACCATCGCATCAAGCGCTCAATCATAAGGGAGGAGCAATAATTTGACAATCACACGTCCTTGATTTCTGTTGATTTAACTCTGAACACTCACGTAATATTCTCTTGCTTGGCGAATTAAACACCACTGCATGGAATGGACGAGGATTGAGCCGAACCCTGGATGAAGCCCACTTCATTCTCATCTAAACACAAAACTATATATACGTCAAAGCTATTACAATAGATTCTGACTGTCAACACCTCGAGGTTCTGTTTATATGTGGCTACCTTTTATGGTTACTATTGAATGTGTGATTGGCAATAGTAATGGCAACTTAGGGCTGCCAAATTTCCTTCAATTCCCTCACTACATCCTAACGCAAATAGTTGTTCAATGCCTTGGTTGTCTTTCAAAACTGGTAGACAGCGTCTTCTTTGATATTTCTCGATGGTTTTAATTCCACTACAATCACAACTTTCATTTACATAAACTTCGTGTTTTCACACGAGCGACGATTGTTCCAAGGTGAAATGTCACTTGGATGGTTTCAATGTTGTTGACCCATCATAACTAACTAACGGATATGCCCATTACAATTTTATACCACCCCATTATCAATATCAATTATGCATGGGAACCAATTAAAGCAACTTTTCACATTAATTTTATATGAGCATGAGAACATGTGTTAACAAGCAGCCCATAAAGCCTCATTTTGAATGCCATAGTCACTTAGAAGGAATTCCTCTTGTAGTAGCATCCTCCCTACTAAACTTTGCTAGTGCTAACATTAGAACCACCATTACAACAAGATATCTTTCTAGTGTTGACAACACCATTATAGTAAGATTCCTCAAGAGAGACAGAAAATTTAAAAAGTATGATAGTAATACGTATCCAGAAGATGGTATTGAAACTAGTAATTGTTCACAAATCCATAAGATTGTAAGGTCATTCTCATTATCATAATCATTGTCATCATCATCACCATCATCCTTGTCATTGTTATTGCCATCATTACATTATCATCATAATCACCATTCATGCCATCATCATCATCATTATGGACATTGTTTGCAATTGTTCATAATTGTAGATGTTGTAAGAAATATCATCAACCCAAAAAATGTGATCAGTGCTAGAAAAGGGTTGTTTAGGACACATTGATATACGTAAGAGAAATAACAACTCTATTTTTGACAGATGATCGATGATCATCATCATCACCACCATTATCATCGTCATTGTCATTTTTATCATCCCCATCATCATCATTACTGTAATTTCTATCGACATTGTTGTAATCATGCATCATCATCATTCATGGCATTATTGTTTTTGATGATGACCTAGATGAAAATGATGATCATGACACCAAAGATAATGCTTATGATTATGACAATGACAACATCTAAAATTGGGAAGATTCACCAACGTCATTAGCATCGTCATCATCATAATCATTGCCATCATCATCATTGTCATTGTAACCACTATCGTTTTTATCATCATAATCACAATTCATGTCATCGCCATCATCTTCATTTTCATCATTGTCAATATTATTGACATTGTCATCAATTGTTCATAATTGTCAATGCCATAAGGAATATCATCAATGCAGAAAATATGATGAGTGTTGGAAAAGGGATGCAAAAGCGAACATAGAAATGGGGGCAACAATAGAAGTAAAATTGGATGAAAAGTGGATACAACATAAGTAGATGCACAACAACATGAAAAACCTGACACAAAAGTGGATGCAAAAGTAGATGCAATTGTCAATGCAAACTTGGATGCAAACATGAAGGCAAAAGTGGAAGCAAACATGGGTCCAATGGTAGGTGTAAAAATTAGCACAAATTGTGGTGAAACAAATGTGGATGCAACAACGAAAACAAAAGTATATGCAAAAATGGATGAAACAAAAGTGGATGCAATAGGGGATGCAAACGTGGAAGCAAATGTGGTTGCAATGGTAGGCGCAAGATATGGTGCAACAAAAGTGGATGTAACAATAGACAAAAGATATGCAAAATAAGATGCAAAAATGGTGTAAAAGTGGAAGCAAACATTGATGCAACAGGCAAAACAAAATTGGATGCAAAAAATGGATATAATGTAAGTAGATGCAAAAGTAGATACAAAACGAGATGCAAAACCCAATGCATAAACCTGACATAAAAGTGGATGCAAAAATAGATGCAATATTTGATGCAAAAGAGGATGTCAACATGGATGCAAAATTGGAAGCAAACGTGGATACAACAGTGAGTGCAAAACATGGTGCAAATTGTGGCATAACAAAAGTGGATGTAATGATAGATGCAAAAAAAGAATCAAAGTATGATGCAAATGAAGATGTAAAAAGGGATGCAAAAAGTGAAATTTAAAATGGGTGCATCAATGGATGAAAAATTGTGTGCAAAAGTGGATGCAATAGAAGTCGATGCAAAAGTAGATGCAAAACGAGACACAAAACCCGATGCAAATCCCGGTCCAAAATTGGATACAAAAAGGGATGCAAAAATAGATGTAGTAGTTGATGAAAACCTAGACGCAAATGAGGATGCAAACGTGGATGCAAAATTATAATCAAAAGTGGGTGCAAAAGGAGGTGCCAAACTAGGCACTAATTGTGGCACAAAAATATTAGATGCAATAGTGGGTACAATAATAGATGCAAAAGAGGATGTAAATATGGATGCCAAACAAGAGGGAAAAGTGGATGCAACAAAAGTAGATGCAAAATTTTATGCAAAACTAGACACAAAACACGATGTAAAACTTGGCGCAAAAGGGATGCACAAATGGATGAAAAAATGGATGCAAAAAAGGATGCAAAAGTCGATGCAAAAGTTGATGCAAGTGTAGGTGCAAAAAGTGGATGCAAATGAGGATGCAAAAGTATGTCAAACAAAATTATGTGCCAAACTTGATGCAAAACCTGGTGTAAAGGATGACACAAAACTTGGCATAAAATTTGGTGCAAAATGTGGTGCAAAACCTATTGCAATACCTGGTGCTAAACTTGGTGTAAGATTTGGTGCAAAACTTGATGCAAATTTTGTGTCAAGTTTTGCACCATATTTGATAAATGGATGCAAATAGCACCAAAAATGGGCTCTAGATGCAAAAAAAGAAGTAAAAAGGGACGCTAATCGTTGGTTTTGTTGTAGTGTGATCTGGATAAGAAAGATACTTGTTGGATTGTTTAGTCAGATGATGGATCCAATTATGATCTACACTGATAATCAGAGTTGCATCAAGCTCTCTGGAAATCTTGTTTTTCACGATCGATCCAAGCATATAGATATCTGGTATCACCATTTACGGGGCTGTGTGGAGAGGCAGATAATGTTGTTGCAGTACATTCCGACAGAGGAATAAGATGTTGATATTTTGACAAAGGTCTTGTCAAGAGGGAAGTTTGAGTTCCACAGGTGCATGATAGGAGTGGTTAATAATATCTTTCTTGCTAAGAGGGAGTGTTGAAAAATGCAGCAAGAAATTCTCAATTTGATTTTTCCTTGATTAAATTGAGAAAATTTGAGTTTCCACTTCAACAAACAACTTGGATGATGTTAACTTGTGTGACATGGCTTGTGTCACGCATTTTACTCAATAAATTCAAGTTGGAGGAGTTAGAGTTTAGTTCTACATGTGTGATTGCTAATTTGTAGCAATCAAGGTCAAATATCTTAGGTTGTTTTAAGTTAAACTAATTCCAACTTTTGGAGGAACTAGTGGAAGGTCAGTTAAGCAGTGGGACTTCAGTCAAACTCAATGATCATCCATTTAACTGATCAATCAACCCAAAATAGCTAGTGCGTGCAAAGAATTTGATTTACCCAATTGAGATGGATATTCCAAGGCTACGTAACATCAGTTGTAGGCTATTCTTGAGTGTACAGGTGTTGCATGCAGTCACATGATCAGCCTAAGGAATTGCACAATTAAATTAGAGGAATTTAATGAATAATAGGGGCTAATTCCTCAAGGAACAACACGAAGAAATTGGAGCTCAAACCGAGGAAAAATTTGACTAAGTCTTCGTCAGAGGCCTTCATCAAGCAAAGAGATAGGTTGTGCACTTGCAGGGTGAGCTCAATTGAGAAAAGCAATTGTCATACATCGCTATTCATTTGATTAATGCAAGTAGGCATTTGGTTTTTTAGCAGATTTCTTTCCCAGATAAAAATACTTGTTGCATGAGTGTTATTTCTTCTTGCATGTCTGGTATTTTTGTTCTAAATTGTGAATTAATATCCGCAGAGCAGTAGAGTAGGTTTGTGTCTTGCCCTAGTGGCATAACAACCCTCCTGTAAAGCCACTAGGGCAATAATCGACCCCTCTACGTAGGCCCAACTATCCCATGGCCCTGTCGAGATCCCTTGGCCACCAATGCTCAAATCCACCACCCTGTAACCCAGATTCATTGCCCAAGAATCAATAATCGTTCTGTTAACAATACTCCTCATTATATCCAACACAGGTGAGTCTGGAATGTTTGGACCACCCCGTCCCATCGCATAACTCTGTACGCCATAGTCATAAATTTACTTGTCGCATGCCTCGCAGGGTGGACCCCAAAATCATGTTGCCAACTGTTTGTTCACCTCCATTAGGAGGTCTTATTATCTTTTATTAATTTAATATTTTGTTAATTATAAAATAAATATGCTTATTTAATAATTTTTTAATTAATTAAATAATTATAAATCTATAATAAAACCATGAATACTTCAATTCCTAATTCCCATGTTATCATACATTGGTACAGTAGAAGAAAATCAAATAAGTAATAAATGGTTCTGTAAATAATTTAATTTTTTTTTAAATAAAACACTAAATTACTTTTTATAGATTGTTATATGATAAATAATTTTATACAGTGGGAAAATCTATCATAACTCAGTTGTCAAACTAGCAGTGACGACAACCATCTCTGGCTATTATCCGTGAATGCAGGCTAACTCATCATCGTTATTCAAGGAAAACCACGCCACCTAGAATAACCCACTGATGGTCTGTAAGGGGGTAGGCTTTCACTCTTGCCAGATGCCTCTGGGTCATGGGTCATTAACCTGTTCGAAGAAAACAAGCTCTTAGCAAGCAAAAATAATTTTAAAACATACTTTGGACCCAAATTTTATGTTAAATAATAAAAATATAAAATATATTATTATATGCAATGAGTGCTAAGTGGACTATTCAAAATTCATGAGAAATTAGTCACTTATAACTACCTCTCATAGAAATGGTCATAGATGAATGACTTATTTAATGCAATTGAATCACAAAAAATGATATCTAATATTTATATAATTATAAAAATAAATTTAGAATAATAATAATAATAATTTATTATTCTATGTTATTATATATTAAATAAATAATATGAATCACAAAACATAAATACAAAAAATATCAAATATATTATAAAAATAAATTTAAATTACACTATTATCATTTTATAAATTAGATTTAAGATTTATAAATTAGAAAATTAAATTTTAAAAAAGGTAAATTGACATCTATTGTGGCTTTCATTCAATGAGAAGAGAAAGAGATTACTTGAGCTATGTTTCAAACATTCTTTGAAATAAGGGATAAGTAATTGGAAGCGCAAGTCAAAAGGGTGGTTGAAGGCAACTAATTACATTAAATTTGTAGAAACTAACATACTTATTAGAACGCAAATAGATACATTTAGGTATGTGGATTGAAATAGCTTCTTAGATATTTGGGTTACTTCACGTCGAGGGAGGGCCCTCCCACATGTGATGTCAAAGTCAAAGTGGGTCCCATACTTCCAAGATGATGTGAAGCATAGTGAAAGTTACGTGCAGCATTTAACATCCACTTAACGCTTTTCTTCTTCATGTTTATGTCTAAGAATGAGATTTGATTTTTTACTTATCTGTTGGACATGTAAACGGTTTATCTAGACAAAAAACCTAACAAAAAAATGTAAATGCCGAATGGGATGGATCATGGAATTAGATATAATTGTCAAATTTCTTGCATTAAGTTTGGTTTGTTCTATTTTTAAATGATTAGATTTTTTTAATAAAATTCACATCTTGTTTTATTTGTCGATGCTTTTCGTACCAAGAAGTGTGGTTTATTGTCAAGACAAGTTGAAGAACTAGAGCATGGCAGCAGTTTAAATAGAGAGAGCAAATCATCCAACGCCTATCTTTGAACAGGAAACGGCTATATTTGATCGAAACTGCACTGGACCGGGGATAGGGAAATTCGATTAATTCAAAAATTAGTTTTTTTAATTATATTAAATTAGATTTAACAGGTTATATTTAACTAATAATAAATTAAATTATTATCAACAAATATTTTTAAATAAATTAAATTTGTTTGTTGATTGCTAAAAATTATTTTAAGGTTATATGTTCAAGAATTATTATTCAGTATATGTTAAAGTTATAATGGGATCATTTTTTGTTAATGTGAAACTAATTAAAATGATTATTGATGATGATGATTAATGTCCACTGAGACCAAACTTTGGTCTATCAGACCTAAAGAAACAAATTATTTAGTTTGATTTAAGATTTTATTCCTATGCTCAAAAAGCTTGGAGAGAAGCCTCTTGAGCTCACTATAATTTTGACATCGTAAAAGGCTAGGAAGGTCAGTGTTGCGACAAAGATTACAATATACCACTAATTACTGATGGCTTAATTCAACTCATATAATTAATTAATATAATATATTTATTATAGATTAAATATAAATTAATGAAATCCTAACTTATGTATTTTTATTAATAAAGTCTAATCTGCCCAATTAGTCCAAAATTCATGTCAACTATTTATATTAAAGTTCAAATGGGATAATCAGCACCATTCTTTTAATTTTCCTATATTATGGTAAAAACGTATTATATTAATAATTCCACTATGCTAATTAATTAGGACTTAAATAAATACCATATTTTAATCATAGAACAAGAAAGATTAAATGAATAGAAATTTGATATTAAAATCAAAGAGAAGAGAAGGAAAAAGGACAACGCATGGTCCAGATACAGAGAGGAGATCCCAACAACGGAACAACGCACAAGGTAGGTGCTGGGCGGGGGGCAGGCGTGGGGGTGGCTAGGAAGACAGGGCAGGAATCCAACATCTGCTAATCTTCCAACCATCATCTCTGTTGAGATTGCTTGGCCTTTTTTCAATTTCTATGGCCTCCCTAAACTTCTAGTGATGAAAAGGGGCAATCTTCGCAATAACACAGGTCTCCTCAATGCAAACGTGATGTTTAGTTTTCTCTGCATGTTCTGCTAGGGCAGAACACTGGGTCCTTCTATGTTTTATGTCGGTTGAGTGTTCATGAATCCTCTGATTAATAGAGCGCCCAGTCTCACTAACATAGGGGGTCCCACAGGAACAAGGAATAACGTAGACACCTTTCATGTCCTTAGGGTCGATGGGGTCTTTAACAGATCTAAGAGACATACGAAATGTTTTAAGGGGTCTAAACGAAGAGGGTACATTATGCCTTTTGAGGATTCTCGCAATCTTATCGGTGGTCCCCTAAATGAACGGGAGATGGACCCCTGAGACTCAATCTTTAGGGTCTTTCTTAATATTGGGACCTTGGTTGGCTTTAAGGAAAGCTTTCAGATCTTGGTGCCTACTATAACCATTATTAACAAAAACATTAAGGAGATGGTCTTTCTCCTTCTCAAGGTTCTTATCATCGGAGATTCTCAAGGCACGCGTCGCTAGTGTGTTGAGAACACCCAACTTTTGAGCCGGGAAATGATGGGAGCTGGCATGAAGATACTGCTCAGTATGAGTTTTCTTCCTAAACACTTGGTGGGAGAAAGAACCGTCATCATTTTTCAAAATGAGAACATCCAGGAAAGGCAAACATCCATCAACTTCTTGCTTCATGGTGAACTTGATGGAAGGGTATTGATTGTTGAGATGTTGGAAAAACAGATCTAACTCCTCTTGGCCATGAGACTAGATGACATCGGTGTCGTCAACAAATCTTTTCCAAAGCTTGGGCAAGAGACGCGTGGAGGCCAAAGCCCTATATTCAAAGTCTTCCATAAAAAGATTAGCAACAACCGGGGATAGGGGTGAGCCCATAACAACCCTGCGGGTTTGTTCATAGAATTCACCATCGAAGCTGAAGAAAGTGGACGTAAGACATATTTCAACTAAATGAGCAGTATCAAGATCGGTTAGGCGGTTGATAATTTATTGTATTGAGAGACAATTTATATTTTTTATTATTTATGTATGGGAAGAGATTATTTTTTTTAATAGTGGGAAAATTTATTATAATTTAGTTGTCAAATTTATAGTGGGACAACCATCATGGCTGCTATATGTGAATGTAAAGTTAACCCATTATTGTTATTCAAGGAAAACCATGTCACCTGGAATTACCTGCTCGTGGTTCGTAAAGGGGCAGACTTTCACTCCTACTAGATGCATTTGGGTCTTCGGCCGTTAACATGTTTCCTTATGGTCTTGAGTCATTAACATGTTTCCTTATCTCTGAGGAAGGCGAGCTTAGCCAAACAAAAGCAATTTTAGGGCATACTCGGGGCAGAAAGAGGAGGAGATGTTATTATAAGGTTAAGTTAAATATTATTATATTAAAATTAATAAAAAAAAATTTATATTAAAAAAAATTTAAAAATAAAGAGTTTGGTTTAATTGTTTTATATTTTGATTTTTTAGTTATATTTTTTTATCAAATTATTTCTAAATTTGGTAGGGATTTTTTGTAATTGTCTTTTTGAAGTGTATAATCCACCCAAGTTCTTAAAAAAAATTATGTTAAATTTATTTATATATTCAAAAATACAATTTAAATAATATATTTATTTATTTTCCAAAGTTAATAATATTTGCTTTTAATATATTAATAAATTAATATCATAATTTTAATATTATTGTTCAAATATAACTGTTACTTGAAATTATGGTCTCTACATTGCTCTCTATTTAAGTCTTTACCATAATCTGCCTCTTATAATGAACCACACTTGTTAATTCAAAATGCATCAGCCAAAAATATTTCTTATATAATTTCTACCAACTTTTTTTTCTTAAAATAACAAAAAAATTAAAAATAAAAAATTAAAAAATTAAAAAAATTGAACCGCTAAATTTCAATAAAAAACCAAAACATAAAACAATTAAATTGAAATAAAATAATGTAAACAACTTCGCATTAAAAAATAAATAAACTGAATTTAAAGTAAATTATAAATCCATATTAATTAACAGAATTTAAATTAAATTGAGATATGCAAAGTGTTGCGCCTCCAAATAATTCCAATGGGTGGTGAAAAGATTACTCTACAACTTTATATTTTGAATATTCATTTTATAGCATTCAAATTCAAATTTGTATATTGATTACGGATGGATGATTTGGGGGTTGTAGTTACAACACAGATAAGGTGCAGATGCCCAATTACTTTTTTCCCTTCTCTGTGTTTAGCATTGAATTGCCGCTTTAGTTTCTATTTATTTCCTTCGATTATATAAGGCTAAGCTTTTTACTTTCTTTTTGGAAATTGCAATTCTAAAGGAAGTTGTTGCAATTCCAAACAAACAATTAAAACCTCGAACCCCCGGACCATCCGTGATCTATATATAATATTTTATTTACAAATATAATACAACATTATCTAATAAATTAGATTTGAAATTAAATGATCGAATTATAATTTTACATATACAATACATAGTATAAAATTAGTATAGTATTTAGAAATATAGGATAAAATTATATGGTGAAATAGTTTTGAAATTATTATAATATATATGATTTAATTATAAATTTATATATATAAAAAATTGATTTTATTTAATATAATATAAATTTATAAGTTATTATTTATATTTTCACATTCTATGGATTATTATTGTGTTATAAGTTTTTTGTTTTATAGTTGAGTATAGTTAAAGACCATGTTTAAACATGTTAGGTTTTGAAATTTTATAAGTTTGGTGTTGTTTGTTTTTTCAAGAAAAGGTGAATGCCATTGGTTCACCTTAGTGAGATGAATTCCCACTCTCACAAGGTTACCAACACATTGTTTCAAAGCAAGAGATCCAAGATTTTCATGGTGGAACAAGCCTTCCTCGTCTGCAATCATACTCATAAGAAAACCACTCCTTTGGAGCCAATTTTTGAGCTAGAGAAAATTCAGTCTAGTACTAGGCCGATTGCACTTTCGAGGAGAACATCATGCCACGACAAAGGGCCCAGGTGTGTTGCGGAGCAACTTATATTATTAGGACCCTCATGGACATGAAACTGTTGACAAAAGTGGTTGATTGGGTTCCAGATGCAGGGCACACTAGAGGATGTTATAATGGATACATGTACACAATGGATATTTATTGACACCTCGAAGTCCTTCTTGGTAGAGTTATGGTGGAAAGAAATGAGAGCGCGGAGGACCTTCTTCTATCCCTGAATCAAGTGTAGAATAAAATGGCAGTTATGGATCATAGGTTGCGCTGCAATGAGAAACCTATGGGCATCACTCCTAAACCAAGTTGCTTCCCATGATACAACAAGAAGCCCATTCTCATTGAAACCATTGATTTAGATAATTCTACTTAATTGTCTTCTAGTCTCTTTGTCTTAATTTTTTTTAATGTTTCAGTTCTATAATCTTCAATTTAAATATGGCCCAAGAAGCTTAATACTTAGATTAGATAGTTTGGTAGTAAGAACTATGGATGGTATTTTATCTCTGTATGAAGAGTCACTGAAGTTCTATGTCTGTTCAGGTCTCCCTAGCATCTAACTAGACCAAACTTCAAAAGATTAAATTGTATCCCTTTGTTTTCAAGCAATATAAAGCATTTGCTTCACAAAAAAATGTCCCACAAAAGATCCACAACCAAGCAAAGGATAAAACAAGTGCACGAGCAAATTGAGTGTTTAACAAAATGAATTGAGCAAATTGAGGGAATTGATGGAACACATCAACAAGCATTGTTTTCAAGTAAGCATTTCAAAACACAATTTAAATTTAATGGCATACCATTTGTTTTGATACAATCAAGTTTTTTGATAGATCTATCATACTATTATAATGTCTATAATCATAACACCAAGGTCCATGAATATTTCTATGTAAATTTTAAGATTATTTTTTCTAAGTTCCTTTCAAATCCATAAATAATTATGTTTGAGATATTCTCACATTACACAAGAATGGAACTTTGGTTCCCCTAGTAAGCTACCACAAAGACCACTATACCATCTCAATATTAAAAACATAAATGGTCATCAATTTCCTAAATATAGTTTCTAAATGGTCATCAATTTCCTAAATATAGTTCCATTAGAAAGATATAAATTCAAAGTTACTAAACAAAGGCATAAAAACATTACACTAAGAAAAATGACATCATCAATATATATATTTGATTTGATTCTTTCTTAACGAATGTTCAAAACTATTTTTTCAAATCAATATAACATATAAAGATATTGCTTCAAGTTTACAATATCATAAATATATTCTAATAAATCGACACAAAATCGTTTTAATCCTAGATCTATCAACATAAAATCGTTGTAATCCTAGATCTATTGAGTGTCAAATAAAATCAAATAACTAAAAGAATATATTTTTTTCAAATTTTACACTAGAAAAAATATCGCGCCCTGAATAATTTGATCCTTTAAATACTATATATAGATAGATATATTAATTAGAAATTTATTTTAAATACAAATTTAAAAAAATGAATTTGTAATTTTTTTTTTTAAACGTGTTATATTTTGATGTAAATTTTTTTAACCAAATTTTAACTTTTATGATTTAAAATTAATTTTTAATTATATATATATATAAATTTAACATTTTGAAAAACCTCGAAGAAGAAAAAAAAAAAAAATTATGATAAGTTTACCGATCAAACTTTCCAAATTCTTAGAAAAAAAAAAAAAAAAAAATTAAACCAAAAACCATATAAAAATAAAAATTAGTCCTTAATACTCGTTATTTGTAAAATTGGAAGCGTGGCGTGTTTGGAAGAGAAGAGGCGAAGCCGTACACGTGACGTAGTTGCAGCGGGGATAATAAGTCAACACGCTTTATCGATATTTGCAGCCGCCTTAGTTTTGTTGGTGGGGGAGTGATATTATTTATTTATTTATTTATTTATATAAAAAGGTAAACGAGAAAAAGATGTTCTCCATATCGGAAAGGGTTTCTTTCCATCGTCGTCTTGGTAAGGCTCTCCATCTCTGGCGCGCGATAAACTTAAAAAGTAATAAATAGTTTTTGGCACTTCCCTCCTTTCCCAACACTCTTCCTCTATTTAGGAATCATCTTTTTGATATTCAAAATTAAATGATCCTATTTTAATAGGAAAGATATTGATTGTTGGATATTTAAATTGTTTTTTAGTGTTTCGACTTGTTATTTTTTAATGGATGATTTTGATTACGTTAAAATTAATTAAAATTTCCAAGTCTAAAATTTATAGACAATTATTTTTTAGTTTGAAAATATTTTTCTCGATAAAATATGACTTCCCCTTATCTTTTATATTAATATTAATTAGTTGAATTCATATTTTTAGTTAAATATATATTTCTTACCAAATTATATTTCACTTTTTTACCAAATTATATTTCACTTTTTAAATAATATGAAAGATATTTGAATTTTTCTATGAATTAGGTAGATATTAGTGAGTATATATTGTTTTTGGTCTTTCTTATTCGTCATAGTCTAGTTCTTCGAACCTTCGCTTTCCATTTTGGTTGGAAGCAGAATGAGAATAATATAGGTTCAATCTATGTCAAGTAGGGGTTGTATTGGCTAGCAAACTGGATCATCTTGTGTGGGGTGGAAAGGAGATTAATGGAAGCATCTTGGTCAAAGAGGTGTACTCTTACATCTCTCTAAAACAGGGTTCAGTTTCCCAGCCTCTATGGTTGTCTAAGATGTGGATCTAGGAGGCTCCTCTCAAACTAAAATCTTTTACTTGACTAGTATACATGAACAAAGTTTTAACGTGGGAGAAACTCTAAAAAAGAGGAATCTAGGGTCTTGACATTTGCCTGATGTGTGGGAAGGTTGAGGAGGATGCATTACACCTCTTTCTGATATGCCCTTTTGCTGTTAAGGTATGGAAGGAAGTCTCCCTTTAGTTTAACCTGAGTTCGTTGGTGGTCAGAACCTCAATTAGTGATTGTTTATCTTTCTGGTTTGAACATCAATAAGAATATGGTTCGCTTCCTTGTATATCCTCTGGGGCATTTGGAGGAACATAAATGCTTGTGTTTTCCAAGAGTCAATTCTATATGTGAGTCTTACTTGCATTAGAATTTAGGGCTTCTTTTTTGAAATAGGCCACTGACGCCCCAAGCCAACCTCGAGAACCTGTTTTAAGTGTGAGATTGGAATGTCTTCCCCTATTGCCTTTTTCAATGGAGCTTCATAGGATGGTCAGTGTGGTTGCGGAGTGTTCATTGTCCTAGATCAAGGGCTCTCCTATCATTTCTCTTGGTTTGGCGAGGTTGGTTCTAACTGCAGGGCGAAATTGCTGGCATTGTGGGGTTCTCTCTGTTGTGCTTCTTGGCTGGACATTGAGGAAGTTGACATCTATGGGGACTCCCAGATTGTCATCAATTGGGCCAAGGGCGTTTCTTCCTTTTTTCCTCCTCAGCTTCACCATTGGATGTTGCTTATTTGCGATCTGAAGATGTCCTTCAGGAGAATTTCCTTCTCACATATTTAGCGTGAGCAGAATTCTGTGGAAAACCTCCTGTCCAAGCAAGGATGCTCTTTGGCTCTTGGATATGTTCAATATAAGTTGTTGATTGATGATTCTGTGAGCCATGTTGGGTTTTTCTCCCTCTGACTGGGGGAGTCTGAGATTGTTGTTTTTTTGGCCTTTTCCTGTATGACTGTAGGATGTACTATGTTGAGTTATATGTCAACGTTCTTACAGGGGTCCCCTATTTTTTCTTAATCAAGTTTCTCAATTGTTTTTTATTTTTGTATCTTAACTGCGATCACGGGGAAGCCTTTGGTCCCTAGTATATATATGTAAATTATGCTAATGTACTGCCTTAGTTAATAAAAATGTAATTGTTTTTCTTTGTGAAAAAAAATGAAATATACTTGACTAATTAATATTGAATGAACTCTTTTATATTAAGTTGTATATGGGATATCTATGATGGAAGAATCTCTCAATATGTATATTTAGTCTCCATCATTAGCATGGGACACAAGGTCATTATATTACCTTGTTTAAAAAAAAAAAACCTTTCATTAATTTAATGAAATTTCAATTAAAATTCCCAATTTGATGCAAAACTATAATTTCAATAATTACAAATTATGATATTGGACCAATTTTAAGGTTTTTAATCTACCCAAATACTCAAAATTGCAACTTGAGCAACATGGCATAACATTTCAACAATTCTTCATCCACCAAATATAAAGTGATTTGAGTACCCCATATAAAACATCTCCATCATTATATTTTTTGGCATAATGTTGGTAAACACATTTCTTTTTTAAAACATGAACCCCGTATCACATTAACATGATACATACACCATTTTATTTTTATCAACTTTATTGATTACACATGTTTCCCATGGGATTTGAATACAATTGGTCCTAGAGGCTCATAAATTTCACTGAATGTCCTTATTCGTATGGGCATATCATCATTTAATGCTTACAAGAGAGATATGCCATTTTTTTAATTATATTGGAGATATATATTCATGGTGGTAGTTTCTCTAAAAAAAGGTTTTCCTTTCAAATTTGTTTAAATAAATTGCTTTTCACATATGAATTTAACTTTCTAACTATATTAATCGACTTGAATAATCACGATTTACTATGTGTTAAGGTGAATTTTACTATAGTCTTAAACATATAAATATTCAAACTATCATTACATGATAGTTTATCAGTAACAAATAACAAAGTGAGGGCTTGGGTGAGATAACAACACATCTTAAGGTCAAACTTGCACTTATTTTATTTCGTAATTTTGCCAACATTTTAGAGGTAAACTAGGTGGTGGCATTTATAAGTTCTTTGAATCTATACAAATTTGGAATGTTAATAAGAGAGTGTCTGAGACCAACAAGTGAAGAAGTGGTCCTCCTAAAGGATGCCTCTGAAAATAGGATAGGGATGTGGATCATGTTTACTCTTTTATTGGGAATTTTTAGAGTTATGTCCTCTAATAACAAAGGACTTTAGTGTGCAATGATATCAAGAGTTTCGACTCTTCCACCATGTGGGATTTTCACTTACACATGCTTCCCTTCTTCCTCATGGTTAGGAAATCCAAATTTTTACAACTTTAAATATAACAAGGCATTTGAAATTGCCATGAATATTGCTTTATCTTGCAAAAATCCCAGGATGCAAAAACATGACTGTTAACGGGAAAAATGTCTATTCAGAACGACCCTATCCCACTAAGGTGTGACAGTTACCTTAGAAACAAACAGAGAAAACTACTTTTGTATTTCCTTTATGAATTAAGATAGAGGGGGATAGAAAGAACCGACCTGTGTCTTGCGCTAATCCTTTGATCCAATCCCTCTCTTCTTTGACAGCTTCCAGCTACCTGCTTCCTTACTTGCCCAGCTTCACCAAGTTCCTGTAAGATCACAGAAGAAGAAAACTACACAAAGACATGGATCTATATTCATAAAAAGCTTAGGACCAGATTTAAGCTAAACATATAAATGTAACAAGCATCAATGATACACAAGCATGTAGGAGAAACTCAAATAGTTTTATTGATATAACAAGAAGATCCAGGAGGAGTTACAACTGATGATTCCTAATCCAGCATCAACCTCCCAGCAAAGAAGCCCCTCTTCACCTCCAACAAAGCATAAATCACTCAATACTCTGATATCTATCTCAAAACCAACAGAAATTCTTTGCAATGTACTTGGAGACTGAGAGCCTCTTACTCATCCTTGGTCGAATTCAGTGAGGCAAGTGTCATTGGAGAAGATTCTGGAAGCTTCCATTGTCTTTCCACCTCGCGGAATGGCACTGCCATTTGTCATTTCCCGCTCAACGCACCCTGATAGTGCATTTAGGTGCGTTGCAACGCACCTAGCTAGTGTATTTGGGTGCTATGCAACGCAGCTAGCCAGTGGAGCAGCTGAAATGATCCTGATTTGACTGATTCTGAGCATTTTCTGGTGGAGAACTTATGGGAGAAGCTGTAATTTGTTGACCTTGTTCCTTTAGGGGTCGGAACAACACTTTTAGGGACTTAGGATCCCTTGGTTTATGGACATTTCATGCTTAGAGCTGTAAGGCACAAAAATGTCTATAACAGTTGCCCCCTAAAGTATGAGGTTGTTTATCGGGTGAAATGCTTTATTAGGAGGATTCGAAGTTCTTTCAATGCTGGGAGACCTGTAATAAGATACAATACAATACATTATCTTCATACTGTTTTCATGATCTAGCTGAGGCGGGCATTCCCATGCTCAGCTTTATAAATTCATTTTCATGTACATAGGACAGACAATCGTCTAATGGTAGACTGATGATTCTGATAGAGCCATCATCCTTTTGGTAGGATGATTATCTGTGCTGCAATGCTGTACATTTCAATGTCTTTATTTCCCTGAATATATATCACAGCCCAGATGGATGAAACTAGATCCGGGGTCTTCAATCTCGTCCAATCTTCACTCGAAGTACAAGTCGATCCATGTGAGAAATGTTTTGAAGTCGAACATGGAAAGACATCGCTTGATTACCAGTCAATGATGTAAACTGTTAACAAGCACGAGAGGAATCACCGATAATGATGATGACCCTCAAGGTACTGCAGTACAATTCACGTGGTGTGAATAAAGGACTTGGCATCAAACACCACGCAAAATCTTTCGGTCGAAGGTCATTGATGTATACCTGTCGCCGGAAATGAGAAACTTGCCATTGAGGCATGCAAGCTTCAAAGTACTGAATGGGGTGTTCCTAGATCAACTTCTTGGATAATGAGCTGATGTCGACAAGAAGTGATCCGTCAAAGGAGGGCCTTAATGAATCCCACATCAATGACACGGAACGGAGCAAATGATTTTGATGGAGGTGAAAACGATCTGATGATATATGGTTCAGGATGGCGATCATGAAAGAATGAAGTATAATGTATGGTAGTGGATGGGACACATGTGACTTCTCTGGATGACTTCTCTTGAACATGTCGGCAACACTTATGTGATGGATTGGTAGCATTTACCCCAAATGTGGATGGTATGGCGTGACCATGGTGATGTGACTGATGAATGAAACAACCCAACCCGACTCGGACACGGAGTGGAAGTGTCATGTTCAAGAGCGACTTGCTACCAATAAAGATTCTTTGAGTTTTCTTCCCAATTTTTCCCCTGTCATTGCTGACCAGTACCTCTTTATTTTTGTCAAGCTTGAGGAGGATAACATATGCTTTTTCTATAATTTTCCCTTCGGGCAAACCCATCGCTATGTTTTAACGAGCCTAGCGATAGTGAAACTCGTTCTCGTCTAAAGACAAGTTTGTCGCTATCAATCTTTCTAACGAGTTTAACGACAAAGATAACTCGGTCCTTTTCATTTTTAGAGAGTCTGAAAAGGTACGTAAAGGTAACTCCAAAATTCCTTTTTCGTCATCTAATCCCTTAAGTCCGAAAAAGTATAAAACAATACAGAAGGGATGAATTTTCGATAATTTTAACGAGCCGAACAAAACAAGCGCTCGATCTTTTTGTGCAATAATCCCTCAGGTCCAAAAAGATTAAAATCTAGAGGAGGGATAACACTTCCTGTCCCTTTAACGAGCTGGAAGGCCAAGGACTCGGCAATATTTTCATATTTTACGAGTCAGTTGAAAAGAGCTTAAAGAAGACTCGTCTTTTGAGGAACGAGTGATAAAATGGGTAGCAGCTAATTCCAGGTAAGGTTTGGAATTTTTCAATCACGGCAGTGTCACAAGGATGGCTAGTGAAATCACTCTTCGCAGCTATTCCTCAAAATGGGTAAAAAATCAAATGGAGGTGAATGATCGGCCAATGGAAAAGTGGAGGTGACGGTGCAAACACAACCAAGGCTTTAATGGTTGAAGTATTACATTCACGGTGGTTATTTACCAGGGGATAGTTCATTTTTTAATGAGTTTAAACGTGGGTGGAAACATTTGCTCATGTCTTATGTTTATTTTTTAACGAGCTTGAACTATGTGCTAAAATTGCTCGATGCGGGTTTATTTTTTAACGAGCTTGAACCTTGCAGTAACACTGCTCGTGGCGGGTTTATTTTTTATTTTTTTAATGAGCTTGAACCCTGCAGTAACACTGCTCGTGATAAGTTTGCATGCCCCCTGTCATAATAACACAAATCGAGGTGCATGCCCCCCAAGCTTCATTGCATTCAACTTGGTGGTTGGAATGAAGGTTTACCTTTGAGATTTGGAAAGGGGATTTGTTTCATTTTTTAATGAGGTTGACACAGTAGAAGAACTATCCTCATGACTCTTTGTTTCATTTTTTAACGAGGTTGACATGAGATAAGAACCATCCTCGAAATCCCCCAGATCGAGAAAATTGATTGCTACAATATTTCTAAAATGGCGATGATCCATGCTGACAAAATGTTTAGGAATCTTCTGAATCCATTAGATATAGAAGATTTCATATTGCAGGCTTCCACTGTGGCCACTTCCGCCAGATTACTTGGAGGCGGTAGGGCAAAAGTACCCATTAAGGCAGGGTCTTTTAGGAGGCCTACTCCAATATTTTGAAGCGAATGATTGCTTCCATGGATCATTGGAATGCTTCCCGTAACTTGTGAACTATTGGGGAGAAATGTTTGTTGGTCGACGATTGTAATTCCTCCTTGAAAGGGAAATGCAATCTTCCTAAAGTAGGTCGACACAACTGCGGCCATGGCATATATCCAGGGCCTTCCCAGTAGGATGTTGTAATCGAGGTTTCCATCGATTACTTCAACATCAACTTCTACTGTTTTTCCCCCCAGTTCAACTTGCAAGTTACTTAAAATCCCGTATGGAGTGTATGATCGTCCATCAAATGCTTTTAATGTCGTTGACGATCTCGACAAGGGTGGTGAACCTAAATTTTTCCAGCAACTCATCGACATAATACATGTAGATGCCCCCTCATCAATAATTGTTCGATGAACAGTTTTGTTGAGGGCTTTCACTTGAATAAGGAAAGCTAGTTGAGCTGGTAATTGAGGGTCATATCCTTTATGATCAAAGGCCACAAGATTGGAATCCATTGGGTCAATCGCACCTATTGCTGATAATAAAGCTTGCTCTTGGGAGGGGCAATTTTGCGGTACCTCAAGTGTCGACATAGCGGACGGCGATTGGGTCAGGTCCTCTACTAAATTATAATTCTGTGCTACTTTGGCACGAGGATTAAATGTCGATTTGTGTACTACTCCCTTTGGTAACTTTATCATTGGTTCAGGAATGATGGGTGGCACAACTTCGGTCAAAGTTGTTGTCGAACTACTAGGTTGTTCATTAACCTTGTTATTCGACAGCTGTGGATTCCCGTAATCTTTATTCCTTGTCAAAGCATCATTTTGCTACTTTGAGATAGACAACATAAGCACTTGGGATCGGGAAGCATTTTGATTAGCAACCAGTTTGGTTACCAGGTTTGGAAACGGATCAGTCAATACCGCTGAGGTTTTTGAACTCTTAAAGAGTTTCTTAACTTCAACTTTATGTGGACAATCTCTCGTCCGATGATCCTTATCGCATATGTGACACCCCGCAGGGGGTTTCCTTTGCCCAGAAGGGTTTGTAGAAGGTTTTTCAGGAGATGACTCATCCTGCTTCTTTTTTCTCCCTTTCTTTTTCTTCTTGCCCCCTGGTTGCTTCAGTTGTTTACCCTTGTCGGTTGACACGGCATTTACTTCCGAGGCAAGAAGTTCCTCATTTGCATTTTGACTGGAAATCTTACGGGCCTTTTTAGATGTAGCCTTTGTCGATTTCGTGTCTGTTGCGCCAATCATGCCATCGTCGGCATGAGAGTCATTGTTTGATTTAGGAGGAGGAGGGACTGAGAATTTTGGTCTAGGAGCGTTAGGTATTTTGTCATAGAGTGTGCCGGACTGAGTGTAAATCAAGTCCAAATATTGCGCACGAGCAATAACTTGCTCTTCGGTGACGACTCCCCCTTTTGCCACATCTTCTGTAATGGAAGGTAACAAAGACTTAATAAACCATTCAGCTAAAAGCTGATCAGGAACATACGTTTTTACCATTCTACGACGACGTCGCCACTCATGAATATGATTAGATATGTGAGTGGCCGTTGTTTGTTTGAAATTGGTAAGAAGTTCTGTTCCCGTTTTGTACCTTATCGGTAACTGAAAATGGGTTAAAAAGGTTGTGGCTAGGGTACTGAAGTTGTCAAACGAAGCTCTGGGCAATTCGATATACCATTTTGCTGCCGGACCAGTTAACGTCCTCTGAAAAAGGCGAAGCCTAATCGAATCATCATTTAGGGTGTTTGATGAACACCACAGATGAAATGTCATCACATGATTCGACGGGTCTTCACCCGGATTTCCATTAAATTTAGGAATATCTGACGGAAGTTTATGTGGAATCGCTGGCCACCAAGGGGCATAAGCAATTGGATCATTCGTCAGCCGGTTTAGATCTGGTAATTCTAGAGTTGCTACAAAGGGCAACTGTTGATTCAGGTTAGGCGAAGCATACCCAGGATAAGATGGAATCGCCTGAGCAGTGGGTCTTTGCATACCAGTATAATGTATTTGATGCTGGCAACTTTGACAAGGATGATGGGCATAACCATTATAGTATGGTTGCTGATAACCGCTTTGGAAATGCAGTTGCCCATTACTTACAAAGACTTGTTGCTCAGGTCCTTGATATGGTTGCTGGAATTGCGGTTGTTGAGATTGAACCAGTCCTGGTTGTTGGACCATTTGCTGTTGTCCAATACTGGATGATTGACCAAGATGAGGAGTCATAGTACTTGTTTGAGCCTGAGTCGCTCCAGATAAGGAGGCACTAACCTGAGGTTGTGATTGAGTCGTTGAGACAAGAGGCTGTTGTATTGCAACCTGAGAAACTTGGGGTTGACATACAACAGGTAACACTTGTACTTGCGATGCAGTCACCATAGCAGGTATAGTGGGAATATTCGACACAGGGTGGACTGGTTGCATTGAATATACAACCCTTGGTTGCTGAGGCAGTATTGGTACCCAACCGCTGGATGTAATTCCAGTTTGACCTGAACTTTGTTGTAAACTCCCATATGGTTGTTCTCCAGGAGGGAACAATGAAAAGGCATACTGCCCTCCATATGGTGGAAATCCAGTACTTAAAGGGTAGATTGGCCTTTGAAGGCACATTGGATCAACTTGTTGAGTTTCAACATAAGAAATACCAAATGATAATCCGGATGAAGAAATAGGAACTGACCATGTCGTCGAAACAGTCCCTGATTGGACTTCAGCTTGTTGTTGATAACTTGTCGGGACAGATGGTATACCATTGAACATCGTTGGAGTAGCAGCAGGAGACTCTGCCACTGTTGTATCGGACGACACAGTCCTGGATGTCAACGACTGTTTAGACATATCTAGTCTATCCAAAATATTTTCTAGCGATTCTACAAGAACTTGCGATGAAGGGAGACTAACTTCGAAGACCAACGAGGGAAAGGTGATGATTATTCCGTTTAAAATGAATTTTAGATGCTTTGACACAACTTGTTTTTTCAATTTTTAAGAGTCGAGAAAAAACAAAAGATGACTCTAGTCTCCTTCGATTTTTAATGAGCCTGAAGTGACAAGTGCTCAGATGGACCTTTTCTGTTAAGGAGTCTGAAAAGGAATGAAAGGGACTACTCTGGAGATCTAGGTAGAGGGAGTACCAAACCAATCGCAAAACTGCAGAATACTTTTTACGGTACAACAGTCAATCTTCCCGAATGCTGTGTTCAGTGCATTGCGATCGATAGGGCGGCAGACACAGCTTCCTAAGGATAAAGGATTTAAGCCTATAGGGGTATCCCAAAATATACTCGACGGTATGTGGGAGCACAAGTCCGTACTGGCACTTATCGTCTCAAAGTGGAGGAATTACCCAACCATCAGTGAGGACAACAGTTACCAGGTTTTACGACGCTGGAATACGTCTCTAGCCTAGACCTCTAAATGTTGTGCGTTAAGTTCCAAAGCGTTGTTAGATTCATTGAATTTATTTTAAGTTGATCTTTCTTATGAAGTTTGCCTTTTGGGTTCACCACGAGATGTAGATGTAATTCCTAAAATGCAATCTAAAGATGATAAACAAACTTTTATCTCTTTTCAGCAATGAAAATCCTAGCTACTAGGGGAAAAGAAAGACACAATCTTTTCACAAAGAGCAAAGAGCACACTGTAAATGCACTTTCCTAAATCAAGCCAAACAGACGGTCAATATGCAAATGCACATGTGCATGTATTTTTTTTCGACTTTCTTAATATTGATGCTAAAAAGAAAGTTGATGTACAAATCTAAATTTGCTTTCAAGCGACAAACACAAACAAGCTTCTTTTTGAAATCAAAAGATAAAGATGATTACGATGCTTTACGATTTTGAAATAAATACTCGTTTTTGACACTAGAAAGTCACAAATTCAGACCAAAGGCAATAGTACAAGTATAATCGACCATCAACAACAATCAAACTTTCTCCTATGATCGAAATCGGCACTTGCGACAGATCTAAATCAAAGGACGACAGTACGACTATTCTACTATTGCAATGGAAAACTGTAAACGACTCAACAAACACATAAAAACATCTACAGTTCTTTTGTACAAAGGAGGCAGAATTACAACAAGGAAAAGGGGTTTTTAAACAGACACATATACTGATCACAGGCTGCAAAAATCAGAGACAAAACAGGAAAGAATGAAGCACAAGAACCTCAGCTGCACAGGGCTAGTCTGATCAGCGCACCTGTAACACAGAGAAACTGGATTGTAGCGCAGGTTTCCCTTTTGGGAAGTGCGTTGAAATGCAGGATCTCTTCACAGTACCTGCGCTGGGGCAGAAACAAGAATTCTATCCGGGTTTTGGGTCACGGTTTGCAGTTTAGTCTTTGGTTTTTGGCCGAGTAAAAGCAATCATTAATGCACAATCAGGGGGTAGATCTAAGGAGGGTCTAAGAGCTATCACAAAGGGTAATCATATCATTTGTGAATCAGCTATTCAAATCATAAACAGATCCAGTGAATGGATTGAAGCAGCAGATGTCTACTTTGCATTTGTTATGGCAAATGCAGTTCGAATGCTACTTATAAGTTTATGAAATAAACAACAAAGAGATACACAAACAAACTAGTTAGACAATCCTCCCCAGTGGAGTCGCCATTTTGTTAACGGGAAAAGTGTCTATTCAGAACGACCCTATCCCACTAAGGTGTGACAGTTACCTTAGAAACAAACAGAGAAAACTACTTTTGTATTTCCTTTATGAATTAAGATAGAGGGGGATAGAAAGAACCGACTTGTGTCTTGCGCTAATCCTTTGATCCAATCCCCCTCTTCTTTGACAGCTTCCAGCTATCTGCTTCCTTACTTGCCCAGCTTCACCAAGTTCCTGTAAGATCACAGAAGAAGAAAACTACACAAAGACATGGATCTATATTCATAAAAAGCTTAGGACCAGATTTAAGCTAAACATACAAATGTAACAAGCATCAATGATACACAAGCATGTAGGAGAAACTCAAATAGTTTTATTGATATAACAAGAAGATCCAGGAGGAGTTACAACCGATGATTCCTGATCCAGCATCAACCTCCCAGCAAAGAAGCCCCTCTTCACCTCCAACAAAGCATAAATCACTCAATACTCTGATATCTATCTCAAAACCAACAACAATTCTTTGCAATGTACAAAATTCCAGCCCCTGGATCTCTGGGATGAGAGCTCCATATATATATGTATGCAAGGAAGATGAGTCAGCTTATGATTTGACTAGTGTCTTCTCTCTGCCAGTTCTTGCTTCCACTTGGAGACTGAGAGCCTCTTACTCATCCTTGGTCGAATTCAGTGAGGCAAGTGTCATTGGAGAAGATTCTGGAAGCTTCCATTATCTTTCCACCTCACGGAATGGCACTGCCATTTGTCATTTCCCGCTCAACGCACCCTGATAGTGCATTTAGGTGCGTTGCAATGCACCTAGCTAGTGTATTTGGGTGCTATGCAACGCAGCTAGCCAGTGGAGCAGCTGAAATGATCCTGATTTGACTGATTCTGAGCATTTTCTGGTGGAGAACTTCTGGGAGAAGCTATAATTTGTTGACCTTGTTCCTTTAGGGGTCGAAACAACACTTTTAGGGACTTAGGATCCCTTGGTTTATGGACATTTCATGCTTAGAGATGTAAGGCACAAAAATGTCTATAACAATGACCTAAAACATTAGGGGTTCAAAAAACCATTTTGACACATATTACCACCATGGGCTCTTGAGACACACCACTATATATCTAAATCACAAAGCCACCCAATGACTGTTTATTTTTCATAATCATATTACATTGTTCTTTACTAAATAACTAACTATTTGTTTAATAAAGTAAATTATATTATTTTGATATATCTCCATTTAAGATGAAGCCAATTCATAGTATGCCTAAAGTTGCACAAGTTTTAGAGGTTTGACATACATATTACATTGAGAAGCAATAACATCCTATGCATATCATGGGTCATAACGTTGACATGACACTAAGTATAACAAATCTATGATATTGATGCCACCAAGCACTAATAGTGAATGTTTTCTACAATATTGTTTATAAGACTAATGTTAAAACCCACAAACTTTAACATTCATTTTGTAGATTTTCTAATAATTATGTTCATACATTGGGCATTATTATTATTTTTTAAATAGAATGATTGGATTTTTATTATAAAATCTGGATTGCATGGCCATAACCATTTAAATTAATGACTACAAAACTTGCTTCTGTCATGTCTGCAACTTTTGCATTCCAATATATCCATAACAAAGTCTTGCTGCCTCTATGGGCTCTCTACACTATAGTTCTACATTGAAACCTTTCATAGACTCTAAAAAACTGACCTAACAAAAAAACATATTTGTAATACATAGGCACACATAAATTTAAATGGGCCTAGCAGGCCCGAATTCATCCACTCTAGTCCAATTCATCGTTTTTTTCCTTTGCTCAAACTGATGATCAAGGATTGTTTGACTTTGCCTTACTTCTAGTTTTTCTTGGTGAAGTGTTCTTATATTTTTTCCTCACTTGAGTCCATCTTGTGTTGTCTGTTATATCTGGAGGTTTATCTTCCTGCTTGATGTCACAAGACTTATCCACACCTTGGATCATTTATGGATTGCCCTCTTAAGACTAATCTACCCAGGAATGATTTTTAATTGTGTTTTCTGAGGATACTACAAAGTCACCATAGTGCTTCGATTAGTTCTTGACTGAAGGAGCACTTGGGGAACAAAAATTCTCACGTTTTTTCTTGGTCCCCTTTGTAAATCCACCATCTCTTCGCTTGTTGTTGAGCTCCCATAAGGCTAGTGGGAATCACTCTTGGGTCCTTGAAATGCCTCTTTACTGATAACTGAGGGGATATCTTCCTTAAAAATCGTGTAATGATTAGACTTGGCCCCATCCCAACATCTTCGGTTGCAACTGTTTTTCCTGGCTTTGATATTCCCAACTCTAGGACAATTTTTGAAGGAGCGCCCTATTTCATAACAAACTTTGTAGTGGAAGGAAACATTTTCATAGTCCAACTTTTGCACCCATAGGAAATATGGACCTGTCAAATTAATTTATGTAGGAAATCCTTTGCTAAAGTCCATTTCCACGCAAATGCGAGCATACATGGGTTTTTGATATAGAATTGTTTCATCACTACGATGATAAAATCAACCTAAATTATTTCCAATGACATTCAAAGAAAAAAGTTTCCATAGATCAAAGGAAGATTAGGAAGTCTTACCCATACAAAGGAAGTAGGAATGTAGATTAAACTGATTATGCAATGTACTAAAGCAAAATACTTAATCTACTTCTATAATCAAAATTACGAAAGCTTAGTCGATTTTGAGCAAGATCAAATAGAACACATATAACAGAGAAGAAGATTCAATCACACATGAAACACAGAAGAATACTCTGGGGAAAGCCTCAGCTAAAAACCCCGCTATCTGTATTATCATACAAGTGGAAATATCTCAGGATTACAGAAAAATTTAGCTCACAAGCTATCCAGCTCTCATTACAATCCCTCATTGCTACTCATAGACAGAATAGGCAACACATATGCCTTCCTTCAGTCCTCCAAGCCTCCTATTTCCTTGCGCAGTTTCTCTTGGGTGCTCCAGCTTTCACCTATGTGATTCTCACCTCACACACTACTCTAACCTCTGTAGTAACTGCGTAATCCTCAAGGAATGAATTCCTTCTGCATGCAAGAGATATTCACATGGAAATATTCTAGCAACTGATAGTACAATGTCCCTTCCTTTAATCTACCCTGGGTCTTTGTCTGAATTGACATGCATGAGTTATTTATGAGAGAATATTCAGTTATCTGGAGAACACTAGTTGCATGCATGCATGCATTAACTGACTGAACTCACAATTAGTTCCACAAACTGTTTGGAACTAATTTAACTGGACTTAACTTAGTTAATTGAGCTAACTAATTACAACTCAAATACAACTCATCCTTATCTCCTTAATTAAGGGATAACTTCCTCAATCAAAGGGATAATTGTTGCATGTCTTCGCAAAGACTTCATGTTTGATTTTCACCAATTAATTAACTCAAGATGAATTAATTAATTATTTTTCAAACAGGTGGTGAGACTAAATTCGAATTTTAATTCTCAATTTTAATTCAAGGGCAAATTAAAATTGGAATATATCCTAAAATGCTATCTATAGCAATGCTATTTTTAGAATTTCAATTTTTAGCATTTCTTGTTGCTATTTTCAACACTCTCTCTCAACAAGAAAGGAATTCAACTCGAACTTCATCCTAAACCTTTGGAATGTTCTGCATGCAACACTTCTCTCAAGTGTTGTTGCTCCAGCAACTTCAGAAACAAAAAAATATCTAACCTGAATCAGAATGATGCCTCTGTCATCAAAGTCTCTAACTGTTATTACCTCTATCGACTAAAAACTCTGCACCTCCGTTCTCTTCAGTATCTGACTACTCTAGCCTCTGTCACTTTGATATTTGACTGCATCAATCACACTGATTCCTCTTGCTGCATCCATGCTGTTGCTGGTCCTATCTCTAAGCATGCATCTACACTGCACCTTCTCTCATCCTGTTGCATCGTGCTGCCCACTGCTGCACTACAACTCAGTTACTGATAAGTAAGTAACTGATCTCCCAATTGACCTCCATGTTGGGCTACAAACACCCTCTGATGCTGAACCTCCCTCTACCGCTCCATCCACATCTGTCTCTACCCACTCAGCCAGTCTTGTTACTCCTCATTAGGGCTCCCGTAGCAAGTTCTAATCAAAGAGGTTGGGTACCTCAAGGATCCTGTCCCTATTTCAGCCTTCATGAGACTATCACTTCACATTGCCCCACCTCACACCTAGAGGTATGGCTGCATGTGATTCTTTTGCACACTTGGGTTGAAATTTCCACTTACTGGAGGTCTCTGCATGAGTGGATACCTCCGCTCGGTCTCCTCTCAGCACCAACTGTGGCTCCTCCACAATTGTCTAAGACTTCTTCTGGCGTTTCATGTTGAGAGGTAATGTACTCTCCCTCTCAACCACCAAGTCTCCAACATTTTCCTTGCTCCTCAAGGCTTTGCATGCATCTTGAACCTCAAGAGAACACAGGTTCTTGACTCATGAACCGATCTGCTTCAGCTGTCTCGTGGTGATGTATCTAAGGAAAACCTTTCCCTTACTGAGGACAACATCATAGCCTTTGTCCTCCAACATCATGATTGATACCAAGTTCTTCTTCAGTCCAGGAACATACTTCACATCTATCAAGGTAATGAGAGCTCCATGCTCCCTCTGAAAAGCAACCGTGCCCACTCCTAAAACACTATAACTTTCATCATTACCCATCTCTATGCGCATCTAGAGGTCTTTCTCCTCCAAGGTACTGAACAAACTCTTATCATCGGTCATGTGGAATGAGGCTCCATTGTCAAGAAACCAACCACAACCCATCATCGATGCAACCATGCATGCGATGAGGGTAAACTCCAATTCAAACTAAGAGGCTAGGGCCTCACCTTCAAATCCTTCCGAGGATCCCTTCTTGGATTTCTTCAATGGACAATTAGTTGCATAATGTCCCACCTCATGACAATTAAAGCATATCACTTTAGATTTGTCAATCTTCTTCCCACCATGAGAAGAACTCGATTTGGGATAAGAATCCTTCTCCTTCACTTTCCTTTCCTTACTAGCTAAGGCTAGATTTTCTTCATCCTCCTTGGATGAAGAACCATATTTGGTGCTCCCCCTGATCTCCTCCTGCATCAGATCTGACCACAGTCGTTCCGAATCCGACAATTTCTCTCTTTCATTCATTGAGTCCTGGTAACTATGCCAGCTCTTAGGAAGACCGAGGAGAGCAAGACTCACCATGTCATCATCGGCTTTCGTGATTCCTACACTTCTAAGCTCATCTCTGTAGGTGGTGAGCTTGTTCGGATATGTAGAGATCGTGTCACCCTTTTCACACTTGATTCTCCGAAGCTTGTCCTTCAATGCCAGCTTCCTCTGGTCGTTGTTGTTTTGATATAGATCCTTCAATGTCTTACACATTGAAAACAGAGTCTCCTTCCCATGGAGACTCGAGACAATATGGTCTCGAACTCCCTCCAAAAGAACCCTCCTCGCTCTCGCCACACATTTCTTCCATTCTGCCAATTCTTTGGCATTAACTGCTGTTGGCTTGGGGAGTTCTTGATCAATGAAGAACTTCAAACCATTGTCCTCTAATACCACTTCCATGCGATCCTTCCATGCTATGTAATTCGAGCTACCATCAAGAGCATACTTGAGTCTCAAGCCATTGAATGCCATTGGTGAACTTTGAGATGTGATAATAAATCGATTTTGTACCTATAATCAAGAACTTCAAACTTCAAACTTCTCCCTTCTTTGTATACTGTTCTCCGCTTTTATCACCTTCGCTCTGATACCATGTAGAAATTCTCACTATAGATTAAACTGATTATGCAATGTACTAAAGAAAAATACTTAATCTACTTCTACAATCAAACTTGTGGAAGCTTAATCGATTTTGAGCAAGATCAAACAGAACACATATAATAGAGAAGAAGATTCAATCACACATGAAACGCAGAAGAATACTCTGGGGAAAGCCTCAGCTAAATACCCCACTATTTGTATTATCATACAAGTGGAAATATCTCAGGATTAACAAAGCTTTAGCTCACAACCTATCCAACTCTCAGTACAAACCCTCACTGCTGCTCATAGATAAAATAGACAACACATATGCCTTCCTTCAGTCCTCCAGGCCTCCTATTTCCTTGTGCATTTTCTCCTGGGTCCTCCAGTTGCCACCTGTGTGATTCTCACCTCACACACTACTTTGACCTCTGTAGTAACTGCACAATCCTCAAGGAATGAATTCCTAATGCATGCAAGATATATTCACATGGGAATATTCTAGCAACTGATAGTACATTGTCCCTTCCTTTAATCTCAACTAGGAATTTGTCTGAACTGACATGCATGAGTTATTTATGAGAGAATATTCAGTTATCTGGAGAATACTAGTTGCATGCATGCATGCATTAACTGACTAACCTCACAATTAGTTCCACAAACTGTTTGGAACTAATTTAACTGGGCTTAACTCAATTAACTGAGCTAAATAATTACAACTCAAATACAAGTCATCCTTATCTCCTTAATTAAGGGATAACTTCCTCAATTAAAGGGATAACTGTTACATGTCTTCACAAAGCCTTCATGTTTGATTTTCACCAACTAATTAACTCAGGATGAATTAATTAATTATTTTTCAAATAGCTAGTGAAACTAAATTCGAATTTTAATTCAAGGACAAATTAAAATTGGAATATATCCTGAAATGCTATCTATAGCAATGCTATTTTTAGCATTTCTTGTTGCTATTTTCGACACTCCCTCTCAACAAGAAAGGCATTCAACTCGAACCCGATCCTGAACCTTTGGAATGTTATGCATGCAACACTTCTCTCAAGTGTTGTTGCTCCAGCAGCTTCAGAAACAAAAAAATATCCAACCTGAATTAGAATGATGGCTCTGTCATCAAAGTCTCTGACTGCTATTGCCTTTGTAGAAATTCTCACTGTAGATTAAGCTGATTATGCCATGTACTGAAGCAAACTACTTAGTCTACTTCTACAATCAAACTTGTAGAAGCTTAATCGATTTTGAGCAAGATAAAAAAAAACACATATAACAGAGAAGAAGATTCAATCACACATGAAACAAAGAAGAATACTCTAGGGAAAGCCTTAGCTAAAAACCCCGCTATCTGTATTATCATACAAGTGGAAATATCTCAAGATTACAAAAAGATTTAGCTCACAAGCTATCCAACTCTCAGTACAATCCCTCATTGTTGCTCATAAACAAAATAGACAACACATATGCCTTCCTTTAGTCCTCCAAGCCTCCTATTTCCTTGCGCAGTTTCTCCTGGGTCCTCCAACTGCCACCTCTGTGATTCTCACCTTACACACTACTCCGACGTCTATAATAACTGCACAATCCTCAAGGAATGAATTCCTTTTGCATGCAAGAGATATTCACATGGGAATATTCTAGCAAATGATAGTACATTGTCCCTTCCTTTAATCTCAACTAGGTCTTTGTCTGAACTGACATGCATGAGTTATTTATGAGAGAATATTCAGTTATCTGGAGAACACTAGTTGCATGCATGCATGCATTGACTGACTGAACTCACAAATAGTTCCATAAACTGTTTGGAACTAATTTAATTGGACTTCACTCAGTTAACTGAGCTAACTAATTACAACTCAAAAACAATTCATTCTTATCTCCTTAATTAAGGGATAACTTCCTCAATCAAAGGGATAACTGTTGCATGTCTTCACAAAGACTTCACGTTTGATTTTCACCAACTAATTAACTCAAGATGAATTAATTAATTATTTTTCAAATAGGTGGTGAGATTAAATTCGAATTTTAATTCTCAATTTTAATTCAAGGACAAATTAAAATTGGAATATACCCTGAAATGCTATCTATAACAATTCTATTTTTAGCATTTCTTGTTGCTATTTTCAACACTCCCTCTCAACAAGAAAGACATTCAACTCGAATCCGATCCTGAACCTTTGGAATGTTCTGCATGCAACACTTCTCTCAAGTGTTGTTGCTCTAGCAACTTCAAAAACAAAAAAATATCCAACCTGAATCAAAATGATGTCTCTATCATCAAAGTCTCTAACTGCTATTGCCTCTGTCGACTGAAAACTCTGCACCTCTGTGCTCTTTAGTATCTGATTGCTCTAGCCTCTGTCACTTTGATCTCTGACTGCATCAATCACACTGATTCCTCCTGCTACATGCGTGTTGTTTCTGGTCCTATATCCTAGCATGCATTTGCACTGTACCTCCTCTCATCATGTTGCATCGTGCTTCCCACTGCTACACTGCAACTCAGTTACTGAGAAGTAAGTAACTGATCTCCCAATTGACATCCCTATTGGGCTAGAAACACACTCTGATGCTAAAGCTCCCTCTGCCGCTCGATCTGCATCTGTCCCTACCCACTTAGCCAGTCCTGCTACTCCTCGTTGGGGCTCCCATAGCAAGGTCTAATAAAAGAGGTTGGGTACCTCAAGGATCCTGCCCCTATTTCAGTGTTCATGAGACTATCACTTCACATTGCCCCACCTCACACCAGGAGGTATGGATGCATGTGATCCTTCTGCCCACTTGGCTCGAAATTTCCCCTTACTGGAGGTCTCTGCATGAGTGGATAGCTCCACTCGATCTCCTCTCAGCATCTCCATTTGTGGCTCCTCCACAATTGTCTGAGACTTCTTCTGGCGCTGCATGTTGAGAGGTAATGTACTCTCCCTCTCAACCACCAAGTCTCCAACATTTTCCTTGCTCCTTAAGGCTTTGCATGCATCTTGAACCTCAAGAGCATACAGGTTCTTGACTCGCGAACCAATCTGCTTCACCTGTCTCGTGGTGATGTGTCTAAGGAAAACCTTTCCCTTATTGAAGACAACATCGTAGCCTTTGTCCTCCAACATCGCGATGGATACCAAGTTCTTCTTCAGTCTAGGCACATACTTCACATATGTCAAGGTAATGAGAGCTCCATGCTCCCTTTGAAAAGAAACTATGCCCACTCATGAAACACTATACCTTTCATCATTACCCATATCTATGTGCATCTAGAGGTCTTTCTCCTCCAAGATACTGGAAAACTCTTATCACCGGTCATGTGGAATGAGGCTCCACTATCAAGAAACCAACCACAACCCATCATCAATCCTTCCAAGGATCCCTTCTTGGATTTATTCAATGGACAATTAGTTGCATAATGGCCCACCTCATGACAATTAAAGCATCTCACTTTAGATTTGTCAATCTTCTTCCCACCATGAGAAGAACTCGATTTGGGATGAGAATTCTTCTCCTTCCCTTTCCTTGACTTACTGGCTAAGGCTAGATTTTCTTCATCCTCCTTGGATGAAGAACCATCTCTGGTGCTCCACCTGATCTCCTCCTGCATCAGATCCGACCACAGTCGTTCCCAATCCAGCAGTTCTCACTTCCATTCACTGAGTCCTGGTAGCTATGCCAGCTCTTAGGAAGACTGAGGAGAGCAAGACTCACCATGTCGTCATCGACTGTTGTGATTCCTACACTTCCAAGCTCATCTCTGTAGGTGGTGAGCTTGTTCAGATATGTAGAGATCATGTCGCCCTTTTCACACTTGATTTTCTAAATCTTGTCCTTCAGCGCTAGCTTCATCTGGTCACTGTTGTTCTAATATAGATCCTTCAATGTATTCCACATTGAAAACAGAGTCTCCTTCCCATGGAGACTCGAGACAATATGGTCTCGAACTCCTTCCAAAATAATCCTCCTCGCTCTTGCCACACATTTCTTCAATTCCTCCAATTCTTGGGCATTAGCTCCTGCTGGCTTAGGGACTTCTTGATCAATGAAGTCCTTCAAACCATTTTCCTCTAATACCACTTCCATGCAATCCTTCCATGCTATGTAATTCGAGTTTCCATCCAGGGCATACTCGAGTCTCAAGCCATTGAATGCCATCGGTGACCTTTGAGATGTGATAAGAAATCTATTTTTTACCGACAATCAAGAACTTCAAACTTAGAACTTATCCCTTCTTTGTATATTGTTCTTTGCTTTGATCACCTTTGCTCTGATACCATGTAGAAATTATCACTATAGATTAAACTGATTATGCAATGTACTAAAGCAAAATACTTAATCTACTTCTACAATCAAACTTGCGTAAACTTAATCTATTTTGAGCAAGATTAAACATAACACATATAACAGAGATGAATATTCAATCACACACAAAACACAGAAGAATACTCTGGGGAAATCCTCAGCTAAAAACTCCGCTATTTGTATTATCATACAAGTGGAAATATCTCAGGATTACACAAAGCTTTAGTTCACAAGCTATCTAGCTCTCAATACGATCGCTCACTGCTACTCATAGACATAATAGACAACACATATGCCTTCCTTCAATCCTCCAAGCCTCCTATTTCCTTGTGCAATTTCTCCTGGGTCCTCCAGCTGCCACCTGTGTGATTCTCACCTCACACATTGCTCTAACCTCTGTAGTAACTGCGCAATCCTCAAGGAATGAATTCCTTCTGCATGCAAGAGATATTCACATGGGAATATTCTAGCAACTGATAGTACACCGTCCCTTCCTTTAATCTCAACTAGGTCTTTGTCTGAACTGACATGCATGAGTTATTTATGAGAGAATATTTAGTTATCTGGAGAACACTAGTTGCAAGCATGCATGCATTAATTGACTGAACTCACAATTAGTTCTACAAATGTTTGGAACTAATTTAACTGGACTTAACTCAATTAACTGAGCTAAATAATTACAACTCAAATACAACTCATCCTTATCTCCTTAATTAAGGGATAACTTCCTCAATCAAAGGGATAACTATTGCATGTCTTCACAAAGACTTCATGTTTGATTTTCACCAACTACTTAACTCAAGATGAATTAATTAATTAGTTTTCAAATAGGTGGTGAGACTAAATTTGATTTTAATTCTCAATTTTAATTCAAGGACAAATTAAAATTGGAATATATCCTGAAATGCTATCTATAGCAATGCTATTTTTAGCATTTCTTGTTGCTATTTTCAACACTCCCTCTCAACAAGAAAGGCATTCAACTCGAACACGATCCTGAACCTTTGGAATGTTCTCCATGCAACACTTCTCTCAAGTGTTGTTGCTCCAGTAACTTTATAAACAAAAAAATATCCAACCTGAATTTGAATGATGCCTCTGTCATCAAAGTCTCTGACTGCTATTGCCTTTGTAGAAATTCTCATTGTAGATTAGAATGATTATGCAATGTACTAAAGAAAAATATTTAATCTACTTCTACAATCAAACTTGCAGAACCTTAATCGATTTTGAGCAAGATCAAACAGAATGCATATAACATAGAAGAAGATTCAATCACACATGAAACACAGAAGAATACTATGTGGAAAGCCTTAACTAAAAACCCTGCTATCTATATTATCATACAAGTGGAAATATCTCAAGATTACAAAAGGATTTAGCTCACAAGCTATCTAGCTCTTAGTACAATCCCTCACTGTTGCTCATAGATAGAATAGACAACACATATGCCTTCCTTCAGTCCTCCAAGCCTCCTATTTCCTTGTGCAGTTTCTCTTGGGTCCTCCAGCTGCCACCTGTGTGATTCTCACCTCACACACTACTCTGACCTTTATAGTAACTGCACAATCCTCAAGGAATTAATTCCTTCTGCATGTAAGAGATATTCACATGGGAATATTCTAGCAACTGATAGTACACTATCCCTTCCTTTAATCTCAACTGGGTCTTTGTTTGAACTGACATGCATGAGTTATTTATGAGAGAGTATTGAGTTATCTGGAGAACACTAGTTGCATGTTTGCATGCATTAACTGACTGAACTCATAATTAGTTCCACAAACTGTTTGGAACTAATTTAACATGACTTAACTCAGTTAGCTAAGCTAACTAATTACAACTCAAATACAACTCATCCTTATCTCCTTAATTAAGGGATAACTTCCTCAATCAAAGGGATAACTGTTGCATGTCTTCACAAAAACTTCATGTTTGATTTTCACCAACTAATTAACTCAATATGAATTAATTAGTTATTTTTCAAATAGCCGATGAGATTAAATTCGAATTTTAATTCTCAATTTTAATTCAGGGACAAATTGAAATTGGAATATATCCTGAAATGATATCTATAGCAATGTTATTTTTAGCATTTCATGTTGCTATTTTCAACACTCCCTCTCAACAAGAAAGGAATTCAACTCGAACCTGATCCTAAACCTTTGGAATGTTCTCCGTGCAACACTTATCTCAAGTGTTGTTGCTCCAACAACTTTAGAAACAAAAAGATATCCAACCTGAATCAGAATGATGCCTCTGTCATCAAAGTCTCTAACTGCTATTGCCTCTGTCGACTGTAAACTCTGCACCTCTATGATCTTCAGTATTTGACTGCTCTAGCCTCTATCACTTTGATCTCTGACTGCATCAATCACACTGATTCCTCTTGTTGCATCCTTATTGCTGTTGGTCCTATCTCCCAGCATGCATCCGCACTGCACCTCCTCTCATCATGTTGCATCGTGCTGCCCACTACTACACTGCAACTCAATTACTGAGAAGTAAGTAAGTGAACTCCCAACTGACCTCCTTGTTGGGCTAGAAACACCCTATGATGCTGAACTTCCCTCTGCCGCTACATCCACATCTTTCTCTACCCACTCAACCAGTCCTGCTACTCCTCGCCGGAGCTCCCGTAGCAAGGTCTAATCAAAGACGTTGGGTACCTCAAGGATCCTGCCCCTATTTCAGCCTTCATGAGACTATCACTTCACTTTGCCCCACCTCACACCTGGAGGTATGGTTGCATGTGATCCTTCTTCCCACATGGCTCAAAATTTCCCCTTACTAGAGGTCTCTGCATGAGTGGATGCCTCCACTCAGTCTCCTATCAGCATCTCCAGTTATGCCTCCTCCACAATTGTATGAGACTTCTTCTGGCACTGCATGTTGAGAGGAAATGTACTCTCCCTCTCAACCACCAAGTCTCCAACATTTTCCTTGCTCCTCAAGGCTTTGCATGCATCTTGAACCTCAAGAGCATACAGGTTCTTGACTCATGAATCGATCTGCTTCACCTATCTCGTGGTGATGTTTCTAAGGAAAACCTTTCCCTTACTGAGGACAACATCGTAGCCTTTTTCCTCCAACATCACGATCGATACCAAGTTCTTCTCTAGTCTAGGTACATACTTCACATCTGTCAAGGTAATGAGAGCTCCGTGCTCCCTTTGAAAAGCAACTGTGCCCACTCTTGAAACACTATACCTTTCATCATTACCCATATCTATGCACATTTGGAGGTCTTTCTCCTCGAAGGTACTGAACAAACTCTTATCGCCGGTCATGTGGAATGAGGCTCCAGTGTCAAGAAATGAACCATAACCCATCATCGATGCAACCATGCATGCAATGAGGGTAAAATCCAACGAACTGAGAGGCTAGGGACTCACCTTCAGATCCTTCCGAGGATCCCTTCTTGGATTTATTCAATGGACAATTAGTTGCATAATGGCCCACCTCATGAAAATTAAAGCATCTCATCTTAGATTTGTCAATCTTCTTCCCACCATGAGAAGAACTCGATTTGATGAGAATCCTTCTCCTTCCCTTTCCTTGCCTTACTGGCTAGGGCTATATTTTCTTCATCCTCCTTGGATGAAGAACCATCTATGGTTCTCCTCCTAATCTCCTCCTACATCAGATCCGACCATAGTTGTTCCTAATCCGACAGTTTCTCTCTTCCATTCACTGAGTCCTAGTAGCTATGCCAGCTCTTAGGAAGACCGAGGAGAGCAAGACTCACCATGTCATCATCGGCTGTTGTGATTCCTACACTTCCAGGCTCATCTCTTTAGATGGTGAGCTTGTTTAGATATGTAGAGATCATGTCGCCCTTTTCACACTTGATTTTTTGAAGCATGTCCTTCTGCGCCAGCTTCCTTTGGTCACTATTTTCTAAAATAGATCCTTCAATGTCTTACAAATTGAAAATGGAGTCTCCTTCCCATGGAGACTTGAGACAATATGGTATTGAACTCCCTCCAGAAGAATCCTCCTCGCTCTTGCCACACATTTCTTCCATTCCTCCAATTCTTGGGCGTTAGCTGCTGCTGGCTTGGGGACTTCTTGATCAATGAAGTCCTTCAAACCATTGTCCTCTAATACCACTTCCATGTGATCCTTCCATGCTATGTTATTTGAGTTGTCATCCAGGGCATACTCAAGTCTCAAGCCATTGAACGCCATTGGTGAACTTTGAGATGTGATAAGAAATCAATTTTGTACCTACAATCAAGAACTTCAAACTTCGAACTTCTCCCTTCTTCGCTGATCACCTTTGCTCTGACACCATGTATAAATTCTCACTGTAGATTAAACTGATTATGCAATGTACTAAAGCAAAATACTTAATCTACTTCTACAATCAAACTTGTAGAAGTTTAATCGATTTTGAGCAAGATCAAACAGAGCACATATAACATAGAAGAAGAATCATTCACACATGAAACACAGAAGAATACTCTGGGGAAAGCATCAGCTAAAAACCCCACTATCTGTATTATCATACAAGTGGAAAATATCTCAGGATTACACAAAGATTCAGCTTGCAAGCTATCCAACTCTCAGTACAATCCCTCACTGCTGCTCATATACAGAATAGACAACACATATGCCTTCCTTCAGTCCTTCAAGCCTCCTATTTCCTTGCGCAGTTTCTCCCGGTTCCTCTAGCTGCCACCTGTGTGATTCTCACCTCACACACTGCTCTGACCTCTTTAGTAACTGCGCAATCCTCAAGGAATGAATTCCTTCTGCATGCAAGAGATATTCACATGGGAATATTTTGGCAACTGATAGTACACTATCCCTTCCTTTAATCTCAACTCGGTCTTTGTCTGAACTGACATGCATGAGTTATTTATGAGAGAATATTCAGTTATCTGGAGAACACTAGTTGCATGCATGCATGCATGCATTAACTGACTGAACTCACAATTAGTTCCACAAACTCTTTGGAACTAATTTAATTGGACTTAACTCAGTTGACTGAGCTAACTAATTACAACCCAAGTACAACTCATCCTTATCTCCTTAATTAAGGGATAACTTCCTCAATCAAAGGGATAACTACTGCATGTCTTCACAAAGACTTCATGTTTGATTTTCAACAACTAATTAACTCAAGATTGTTGGGTTGTGTTATACTCTTTCCATGACTAGCCCACGTAGTTAACCGGGGGGTTAGAGGGGGGGCGGAGCCCCCCCTTCATTGCGCTGATTGCGTAGAGGGGGGGTCACAGGGGGTTTGAGGGGTGCAAGTAATCCCACTCTATGGGGTCTAGGTAGCGCCCTGGAAAATTTTGGTTTTGGAACCTATGTTAGGTTGGGCGGACCCACCTATGGTTTTGTGTATGATTTTCGCACATGTTTTTGGATGCGATGGTTTTCGGTCCATGGTATTGGCTGCTTCGGCATGTATAAATATGTATTATAACATTGAAAGGAACATAATGAAAAATCAAGCTCGTCGTCTCGGTTTTGGGATCCAGGGGAAATCTTTGTGTATATGTGTTTTATGTGTTATGCACTCGTATTGTTTATTTTATGTGTTTTAGAATTCGTATGCAGGTAATTTCTGTACAGGGTTAAAACCTAAAAAGATGAATTAATTAATTATTTTTCAAACAACTGGTGAGACTAAATTCGAATTTTAATTCTCAATTTTAATTCGAGGACAAATTAAAATTGGAATATATCATGAAATGCTATCTATAGCAATGCTATTTTTAGCATTTCTTATTGCTATTTTCAACACTCCCTCTCAACAAGAAAGACATTCAACTTGAACCCGATCCTGAACCTTTGGAATGTTCTGCATGCAACACTTCTCTCAAGTGTTGTTGCTCCAACAACTTTAGAAACCAAAAAATATCCAACCTGAATCAGAATGATGCCTCTATCATCAAAGTCTCTGACTGCTATTGCCTTTGTATAAATTCTCACTGTAGATTAAATTGATTATGCAATGTACTAAAGAAAAATACTTAATCTAGTTCTATAATCAAACTTGTGGAAGCTTAATCGATTGTGAGCAAGATCAAACGTAACACATATAACAGAGAAGAAGATTCAATCACACATGAAACAAAGAAGAATACTCTGGGGAAAGCCTCAGCTAAAAACCCTTCTATCTGTATTATCAGACAAGTGGAAATATCTCAGGATTACACAAAGCTTTAGCTCACAAGACATAATAGACAACACATATGCCTTCCTTCAGTCCTCCAAGCCTCAAATTTCCTTGTGCAGTTTCTCCTGGGTCCTCCAGCTACCACCTGTGTGATTCTCACCTCACACACTGATCTAACCTCTGTAGTAACTGCACAATCTTCAAGGAGTTAAGTCCAGTTAAATTAGTTCCAAATAGTTTGTGGAACTAACTAATTACAACTAGTGTTCTCAAATACATCTCATCCTTATCTCCTTAATTAACGGATAACTTCCTCAATTAGCTGTTTGATTTTCACCAACTAATTAACTCAAGATCGATTAATTAATTATTTTTCAAACAGCTAGTGAGACTAAATTTGAATTTTAATTCAAGGACAAATTAAAATCGGAATATATCCTGAAATGCTATCTATAGCAATGCTATTTTTAGCATTGCTTTTTGCTATTTTCAACACTCCCTCTCAACAAAAAAGGCATTCAACTCGAACCCGATCCTGAACCTTTGGAATGTTTTGCATGCAACACTTCTCTCAAGTGTTGTTGCTCCAACAACTTCAGAAACAAAAAAAATATCAAACCTGAATCAGAATGATGCCTCTGTCATCCAAGTCTCTAACTGCTATTGCCTCTGTCAACTGAAAACTCTCCACCTCTGTGCTCTTCAATATCTAAATGCTCTAGCCTTTGTCACTTTGATCTCTGACTCCATCAATCACACTGATTCCTTCTGTTGTTGCTGGTCTTATCTCCTAGCATGCATCTGCACTGCACCTCCTCTCATCATGTTGCACCGTGCTACCCACTACTGCAATGCAACTCAGTTACTGATAAGTAAGTAACTGATCTCCCAACTGACCTCCCTGTTAGGCTAGAAACACCCTCTGATGTTGAAGCTCCCTCTACTGCTCCATCCACATCTGTCTCTACCCACTCAACCTGCCCTGCTACTCCTCATCAGGGCTCCCGTAGCAAGGTCTAATCAAAGAGGTTGGGTACCTGAAGGATCCTACCCCTATTTCAGCCTTCATGAGACTATCACTTCACATTGCCCCACCTCACACCTGGAGGTATGGCTGCATGTGATCCTTCTATCCCATTGGCTCAAAATTTCCCCTTACTGGAGGTCTCTACATGAGTGGATGCCTCCACTCGGTCTCCTCTCTGCATCTCCAATTGTGGCTCCTACACAATTGTTTGAGACTTCTTATGGCGCTGCATGTTGAGAGGTAATGTACTCTCCCTCTCAACTACCAAGTCTCCAATTTTGCCTTGCTCCTCAAGGCTTTGCATGCATCTTGAACCTCAAGAGCATATAGATTCTTGACTCATGAGGGTAAATCCAATTCGAACTGACAGGCTAGGGCCTCACCTTCGTATCCTTCCGAGGATCCCTTCTTGGATTTCTTAAATGGACAATTAGTTGCATAATGGCCCACCTCATGACAATTAAAGCATCTCACTTTAGATTTGTCAATCTTCTTCCCACCATGAGAAGAACTCGATTTTGGATGAGAATCCTTCTCCTTCCCTTTTATTTCTTTACTGGATAAGGCTAGATTTTCTTCATCCTCCTTGGATGAAGAACCATCTCTAGTGCTCCTCCTAATCTCCTCTTGCATCAGATTCGACCACGGTCGTTCCCAATTCGACAGTTTCTCTCTTCCATTCACTGAGTCTTGGTAGCTATGATAGCTCTTAGGAAGGCCGAGGAGAGCAAGACTCACCATATCATCATTGGATGTTGTGATTCCTACACTTCCAAGCTCATCTTTGCAGGTGGTGAGCTTGTTCAAATATGTAGAGATCATGTCACCCTTTTCACACTTGATTTTCCGAAGCTTGTCCTCCAACGCCAACTTCCTCTAGTCGCTGTTGTTCTGATATAGATCCTTCAATGTCTTCCACATTGAAAACGAAGTCTCCTTCCCATGGAGACTCGAGACAATATGGCCTTGAACTCCCTCCGGAAGAATCCTCCTTGCTCTCGCCACACATTTCTTCAATTCCACCAATTCTTGGGCATTAGCTCCTACTGGCTTGGGGACTTCTTGATCAATGAAGTCCTTCAAACCATTGTCCTCTAATACCACTTCCATGCGATCCGTCCATGCTATGTAATTTGAGCTGCCATCTAGGGCATACTCGAGTCTCAAGCCATTGAACGCCATCGGTGACCTTTGAGATGTGATAAGAAATCTATTTTTTTTACCTACGATCAAGAACTTCAAACTTAGAGCTTCTCCCTTCTTTGTATACTGTGCTCTGCTTTGATCACCTTTGCTATGATACCATGTAGAAATTCTCACTATAGATTAAACTGATTATGCAATGTACTAAAGCAAAATACTTAATCTACTTCTACAATCAAACTTGTGGAAGCTTAATCGAATTTGAGCAAGATCAAAAAAACACATATAACAGAGAAGAATATTCATTCACACATGAAACACAGAAGAATACTCTGGGGAAAGCCTCAACTAAAAACCCCACTATCTGTATTACCATACAAGTGGAAATATCTCAAGATTACACAAAGATTTAGCTCACAAGCTATCCAAATCTCAGTACAATCCCTCACTGTAGCTCATAGACAGAATAGACAACACATATGCCTTCCTTCAGTCCTCCAAGCCTCCTATTTCCTTGCACAGTTTCTCCTGGGTCCTCCAACTGCCACCTATGTGATTCTCACCTCATACACTGCTCTGAGCTCTGTAGTAACTGCGCAATCCTCAAGGAATGAATTCCTTCTGCATGCAAGAGATATTCACATGGGAATATTCTAGCAATTGATAGTACATTGTCCTTTCCTTTAATCTCAACTGGGTCTTTGTCTGAACTGACATGCATGAGTTATTTATGAGAGAATATTCAATTATCTGGAGAACACTAGTTGCATGCATGCATGCATTAACTGACTGAACTCACAATTAGTTCCACAAATTGTTTGGAACTAATTTATCTAGACTTAGTTAACTGAGCTAACTAATTACAACTCAAATACAACTCATCCTTATCTCCTTAATTAAGGGATAACTTCCTCAATCAAAGGGATAACTATTGCATGTCTTCACAAAGACTTCATGTTTTATTTTCACCAACTAATTAAATCAAGATGAATTAATTAATTATTTCTCAAACAGTCGGTGAGACTAAATTCGAATTTTAATTCTCAATTTTAAATCAAGGACAAATTAAAATTGGAATATATCCTAAAATGCTATCTATAGCAATGCTATTTTTAGCATTTTTTGTTGCTATTTTCAATAGGAATCAAAGCTAAACTAGGATATAAATAGGGGAACCAAAGTTGCATAGATATCCCTGCACTTCCCCAAAACAACTGAACAAATTCAAGGATCAACTCCTGATCTTCTACTTTGTCAAAGGCAGAAATAAAGAACTCTATTTCCTGTTAAAATAGGAAACTATGGTAAAATTCCACTTTGGGAAACTCATTTGATTGAGATGATGTTTGCATTAAATTCCTCTTTTTGATAGGACCAAAATAGATCTAAAGATCATCTAATTTGGACAAGCTAAAGTGTATTTTTGAATTATGAGCCCACATGTGCATATTTGATCAAGTCAACCCTAAAGAAAAGTGGATACCCTTGTAAGGCTATAAATACAAGTGACCTATACCTCATTTGGAAATTATCATGAGACATTCTTCTATCCCTTTCTTAGTTTTTGGCTCACACAGGTCTGAGGCACGTTCGTGGAGGAATGGATTCAGTCAAAGATGAAATTGCAAGGTTTTGGGCCTCAGTGATAGGAAAAAATTAGGAATAACTCGACCATAGTCACTTAATAACTGACTCATCCGTGCGAAAAAAGCATCTCAATCATACGCACAACTCGTCCTCCATGCAACTGGAATCTAGGGTTTCAAAATCATAGTCACAAGCTCTCCCAAAGTTGAATTCAACCACAATGGCTATCTTACAGGATTAAGGGAGCGACTGGACATTTCCAATCACATGCATGACTCCTCCTCCATGCAACTGAGACCTAAATGTTGGTTTTTCAGTTGTTCGAAGTTTTTCGCTCATTGACTGCAGGGTTCGGTAGTTGACTGCAGACAGTGACAATTCATTTCAGGCTTCTGAATCAGGGTTTTGAGTATAAGCATTGATGGGTTCATTTTATGGATATTTTTTAGTTGATTATTGCTGGATAGGTTTAAGGTTGAAGATATGGACTATTGTACTCTCATTTACTGAATCATTCAATGATGATCTAATAAGAAGAATAATTTGAAAGGGTTTTCCCCATAGTGGGTTTTTCCCTGGTCTCCAACCAATCCTGGTGTCTCTATGTGTGAATGCTTTTCTTCTATTTTTATGTTCTGTTGCATTGATGATGATGATATATTTTTTTTCTACATAGTTGCATATGTTGCTGAATATTGTAAATCTAAATAATATTATGATATTATGACATGAATTTAATGTGTTAATGAATAAATGCAATTATCAAAGCAAATAAAAATATAGCCCTAAGAAAAGTTAACATAGTAGCAGAGTTGGGTTGAAGAAAAGTCATGGAGATCACCCTTATGATGACACTATTGATGGAAGCAAGAGAGGATGGAGGAGACCTAAAATGATTCTAGGGTTTGTAGGAAACCCTATAAATTTGGTTATTAGGGTTTGGTGGATATTATGAGGTTAGGGTTTGAGAGAAACCCTGTTTTATGGAAAATATGTGAGATATGAAATCTAGAAACCCTAACTTGGTCAATATGAAGCCCTAGATGGGATAGGCCTGGTTGCTAATGAAGTTGGTAAATATATTGAAGACAATAATGTTACATGGTCAAGGTATAATGATGGCTCTTAAAGGCTGGTTTAAGAGGGAGATGATCATCTCTCATTGAAGATAAGTATTGCTTGATTTATGATGCTCCTTTATGTCTTTACTTTTGTTTAGACTTATAGATCTGATTATTGTTTTGATTATTACCTATACTTCCTGCATGTATATTTGAGTATTTGGATGCTTCTAACCTCTTGATGAGTTGTGATAAGTGGATCCTTCTTGAGGATCATGGCTAATGCAGGAAGAGAGGAGCTAGTAAAGGTAACAAAGTGCTACAAGCTGCCTATGCAAAATAAGAAGGTGCACAGGTATTTGAATACTACAAGGTATGCATGGTATATTGTTTCAATGTTATGTTTCAGCTGCAATATTGATGGCAAGGTAAGCCCTAAGGTTTGATGAGAATGTCCCCTTTACAAATGGCTCATGAAAGTAAGTTTGATTCATGGTACTTATGATGAGATGGTGCACTTGGTATTGGAAAAGTATGATTTTTGATATATTGGTATACTTGATATTTGGCACACATCTCTCATTACATACATGATGGATTTCATATAGAAGGCTAGTTCATTGATTCTTATATAAGGTAACTTGATTCAATTATTAATGAGTGTGATGATGATAGAAGTGTAACAATGAGATTGATATTCATGATCTTCTTGTTGACCTTGGTTAAGTTTTAATGATCTTAGTAATTATGGCATATGGTGAAATTGAATGCCCTGACTTGATGGATTGAGTTATGTAATGTTGTGTTCATGATTTTTGAATTATGCTCCCATTATCTATTAGACACTAAGCCTTGATGAAATATTGATGTCACAATGTAATGATAAAGTAACTGATGTTAACATATGACCATGACAAATATGTGATATAGTCTGACTTTATAATCTAACAAATTTGTTGATGCATGACAATATTATAGACAAGTTGATGACTTGAATGAAGACGACTGAAGTGGCTTCCCAATTCAGAGGGAGAATATATCCATAAGATCCCTACTCCTATTATCATTTTTAATAAATGTATAGAATATTCTTTACTATTAAAATATGATATATGGGCATGAATAGAAAAATATATGATATTTTTGGTATGCAACAAAATTCTAATTTGAGAAGAGAGAGTTTTCCCTTACTCTAAGCCTCAGTCACATGGAAGCAAGCCTAAGGGTGAGACGTACCCTCCCAAATGCATAGAGGAAGGCCTATTGGTGCGATTATGTCTGCAGGTCACAAAAGTGAAGCTTTGTGCATAAAATCAGAAGTTCGCCCGAAGGATGTCAATCCTATAGACATGGAGCAGACAACAAGTTCTATGAACAGGGAAGTTTGAATATTTGACTTACTATAATGTGAATATGTTGAATAAACTTGTGTTTTCAGGTGACTGGGATATGAATATCAGTATGTCATTATGATTTAACCATTGAGGCTTGTGTATGACAACATTTGATAACAATTGCAAGGGTTTGACTAGATTTGGCTGAGCAGTGTTTGGAGTTTTGACATGATGCTTGGTAATGATTTAGAACTTTGACTTGATGATTGATATATGTTTTGGGCTATATATCTCACTGTTTGGGATTTAACCTGATGACTAATGATTTGATTTAACGACTAATGATTTGCCTTACTAACAATGCTATATGGTCACAGTGACTTTCAGTGACTTATATTGGTATTCTGTGCTGACATCATTAACTTTGACACGATGGTTGAAATATTGATAGTTATGATTTAGTATGAAGTAATCTCACAATAAATGGATGGAACATGCATGTCTTGTCCTTGGTGTATGCATTTGCATCTAGTGACTTATATTATGATCATGAGGATGACTTGATGAAGTTTGGATTGATATTGCTTGGTAGATGACAACTTGTTAGCATGATAAATTCATATTTTGATATTTGGATGTGAGCTCTACCTGTCACATGGTACAAAGAATTTGTTACAATGATATTGATGATTTTGATATTAGTTTTGATTCAACATCTACAATTTGATAAGCTGTCTTAGTTGATTTGAATGCACAATATTGAATTATGTAAAGCTGAGCATCTTAGTTTGGTAAAGTATTATGTTTGCAGAAAGCATTGTATGAAGTAAGCTCCTCGGGCTAGGTATGTCTGCATTGACAGTTAACTGGTGAAGCAAAGAAGATGTGTCGATCAAAACCTCTACTTCAAAAGGGGTCCAAGGTATGTCTTTGATTTTGGTTTTTATATATAATGATGATCTAATCTTGATAGAGCCTTTGATGATCAAAGTAAGAGGGAGATGGCCTCTGAAGTTCAACATGAAGAATCATGGCATGATGCATCTCATCCTGATGTTTGGAAAATAAAATATGCATTGCAAAGCTATCAAAGAGTTTTGGAGAATGGAAATGCAAATCCTTGGACACTCTGATTGAATTTCAAGAAGTTATGAAGAGATATTGTTGAAACTAACTAGGAAACCGATAGTTGATTGAAGCATTGATGGTCCAACACCCATTCATATATCTCTCTCTCTCTCTCTCTCTCTCTATATATATATATATATATATATATATATATATATATATATATATATATATATATATATATAGATACATATATATACATATATATACATAGATATGTTGTGCATAACCTGAGTGAATTCATGATTGTGCCACTTCATACACATTGAGTTGTCTTCTAGCATCCTTTGATATATTTGCATGGGATGATCTATCTTTGACATTATTCCTATGATATGTGACTGCATGGATGTATTGATGATGTTTGGGTCGTTATTAATGAGTACATTTTGGTGCTTCCTATGTTTGAGATCTTCCATGATGTTTTGAATAATAAGTCTATAGATATAACCATGACTGATGTTGAGTATGATGGTTGCTAGCATGACTAGCTATGAGGCAGGATGAAAAGGTTGTTTTTTTTTTCTAGAGATATGACATGGATACATTATGATGACAAATAGGGGGAACTGATTGGTAGAGAATACCATATATAGCTGGGAATGAGATACCTTCATTAAGACAATGTTGCTATATGAAACAAGCTTAGGATTGTAGTTGACACCTCCTTGAGAGGGAGTATGACTATGTTATGCTTTTTGTGATATCTATATTTTTTTCTAATATGATATTTGATTTTATGTCCTATATGAACAAGAGATAACTGCTATTGATACATGATGATTACCAAATATGAGCATGATGATATGTTGTTGATCTACAAAGAACATCGTTGATCAAGGACACTAAGCCAACTCTTCTCCCCCTATTTGAGCTCCCAAGGTGTGGAATTGAGATAGAGGACTCCTAGGGTTGAGGGATCTATGGATAATAGGGTATCACTCATATCTGTTACAGAGAGGGTTGGAGATGTTGCTCCCCTATCTTGGTTTTTCCAGATTATACCCCGTTGGCATTATACCCACAAACCGGGCTTGTTGGGACAATCCCTCCCCATTTGGCCAACGAGTTGAGGAGGCTTGGGGGTGTGTGATCCTTACCTTTTGATAATTCAGGTATCTCGCCCAAGCTCAGATTACGATACAGGTGTTCTACCACATGAATCTTGAGGGTCATTTTTAGGAAGATCGGTAGGTAATAGGATGGGTTAAGATGTGATCCCCTATATCACCTATTTCTCAATATGGGGTCATAGATATTTAGCTCCCCCATGAGATTCCAGGTTGAGATGTGCTCGCTGATGTGATTTTGAGATGTGATCTTTGATGTTGATGTGGGTCATAGATTTGGCTCCCTGTTGGTGTTTTTTCGGGTGGTAGGATTGGGCTCCCTGCTAGCAGAGATTTTGGGTGGTAGTAGTGGCTCCCCAATGAATATAGGGTGGTAGCTTAGGCTCCCCTCTGATGTCAAATACTTCTTATTTTAGATTTGAGAATGTTCAACATATGAGTAGGGACAATCAAGAGATAAACAGGAATAAGAAAGAGATGAATCAAGATGAACAATGATGATATTGGATATGACATAATGGCAAGATGGCATGTTGATTGATGGTTAGATATTGATAGGTGGAATTCTCACTAGTTGAGAGGGAGTGTTAAAATAGGAAACTATGGTCAAATTACACTTTTGACAACCCATTTTATGGTGATTATGATTGCTTTCAATTCCTCTTTTCGAGAGGACCAAGAACAACCTAAAGATCATCTAATTTGGACAAGGGAAAGTGTATTTTTGAATTATGAGCCCACATGTGCATATTTGATCAGTTCGAACCTAAAGCAAAGTGGATACCCTTGGAAGGCTATAAATACAAGTGACCTCTACCTCATTTGGAAATCATCGTGAGACATTATTCTATTCTCTTTCTTGGTTTTGGCTTGCACAGGTATGAGGCATGTCCACAGAGGAATGGGTTAGCTCAAAGATGAAATTGCAAGGTATAAAGCTCCCATCTTTGTTTTAGGGTTTTGGGCCTCAGTTGCAGGCATGCCACAAGAAGAAATTGACCATAGTTGCTCTCTAACCAACCCATTTGTAGGACCAAAACATCTCAGTCACATGCACAACTCTTCTTCCATGCGACTGACATTAGGGTTCAGCATCACAGTCATAGGCTCTCCAAAAGTTGAATTCGACCACAACATGTTCAAAGGAGTGATTGGAACTTTCTAGTAGCACACTTGACTCCTACTCCATGCGTCTATGACCTAAATGTTGGTTTTTCAGTTGTCCAAAGCTTTTCACTCATTGACCGAAGGGTTCAGTAGTTGACCATAGACAATGACAGTTCATTTTAGGCTTCTGAATCAGGGTTATGAGTATAATCATTGATGGGTTCATTTTATGTATATTGTTTAGCTGATTATTGATAGATAGGTTTATATTTGAATGTATGTACTATTGTACTCTCATTAACTGAATCATTCAATGACAATATAATAAGAAGAAGAATTTGAAAGGGTTTTCCCCATTGTGGGTTTTGCCCTGGTCTCCGACTAATCATGGTGTATGTGTGCGTGAATTCTTTTCTTGTATTGTTCCTTTATGTTTCACTGCATTGATGATGATGATATTGTTCTTTCTACATAGTTGCATATCTTGTTGAATAATGAAAATTTGAATAATGCTATGGTATTATGGGATGGATTTAATGTGTTACTGAAGAAATGCAATTATCAAATAAAATAACAATATAGCCCTAAGAAAAGTTAATATTTCCAAAGGATAAATATCTAGCTCATCAGAGATAAGTGACTTCTAGTGTTCAGAGATCCATGAATGGAGATCTATTAATCGTGGCCATTTTTCATTAAAGCTACATATCAGACCATGCTTTGAGAAGAACTTTGCATCATCCATAGCTTCTGGTACCATATAAGGTACTTAGAAGGAAGGGGAAGGAAGGGGCTTCGAGAACAGTCAGAAAAGAAAGGTGATTGTTGGATGTAGATTTTACAATATCTCAAAAATATTGTGAAGATGCCACCTTTTGAGTGTTGAAGAAAGTGTAACTAGGTTCGGTCTTCATGACATTGATTTTTGTAAAAAAGAAAAATGAATTTATTACTATACCTTGCTGCATGGGTTTCATGAGAAAGAAGTTTATTTATTTAGTACTAGCCCCCATGGAGAGCCTTAGGATAAGTCAAAGAGTCAATGTTATGTATTAAGAAGATCTTATTGAGCATGAGAATAATATATGAGTTTATAGAAATGTAAAGTAGCCCTCCAAGACAAGCACAATCCTCTAAGAAAAATACTGCCAATAAAACAATGTGAAAGACACTCATGTCGGCCTCAAAGCATATATGGATGAAAAGTCGGCTAAAAAATATAGGCACATCAGTTCACCCTAACATGTCAGCTAATTATGGAGACATGACAACTATATATACCCAACTAGGGTCACAACAAAAGCTTAGAAATCTAGGACAAGTCTGCAACTTCAGATGAGGATAAAATCTCGACATATCTCTAAGATCTCGGTGATCATTATAGGAATATCCTCACATATATTTTAGAATTCTCGTCCTAGTTACAAGGTCACAACCATATAGTCTCGGCATAGATGTAATAGACCTCGGTGTAAGGAGAACTTAGTTACAATCTCGGTGAAAGTGAAGGAAAAGGCATGTCCTAGTCTCATGTTAGACGAAGGATATTAGTGATACATTGTCTCAACATAAATATCACTATCTCACAATCTTGGTGTAAAGGATCTCTGTGATCAACCAGTCTTGACATACCTTCTAAACATAGTCATGATCCCAAATGTAATCATGGTCTCGATGGTGGTCTAATGAGGATCTCGGTGCAACATACATTCTAGACATAATCATGTCTTTGACATAATTGCATTCATATTAGTCATGATCATAATAAAGATAAGGTCAAGATATCGATGAAGGTTGTAGCAGTGACAAAGATCTCAATGAAGGAGAAATCATGGTGTAGCGGTGATCTAGCTGAAGGAGCAGTCGTGGTACAATAACGATGATGATGATATTAGCAGTGACAAAGAAGAGGATCATTTTCTTGGTCTTGGAGTGGCATAGTAGGTCAAGGGTCATGGTCTTGGTATTCATCAATTGGAATCTCTATAAGAAGAATTTTGTGTGGGTTTTCCTCTCCAAGAGGGAGAGCTTTTGGCCCCGACAGAAAGCCAACATCATATGTTCTTTTCTCTTTGTTTTGATAACTATTTGATGAATATAAGAAGACACACTCTAATAAGAACAAGTGAATATTGTGCTAAGAATAAAAATTAAAATACCTCACAAGTAGTTATGATGATAGAAGAATCACATTAACTCTAGTTGCCCTAGATTCTTCAACATGTTATTAGAGCTAAGGTGCTGAAGTCAAAGGAAGGGAAACAAAAAGAGACATTCAAGGATTAACATCAAGAAGGGAATCAAAGAAAGTTGAAAGGATTTAACAAAATTGAAGGATCAGTCCACAACAACAATCTACATCAGCAAAGGTTTTTTTTGTCTATGCAATCAAGGAGACAATCTACAACAACAAGATCTTTTGTCTCCATAGTCATGATCAAAATACCACCAAGACTCTCATCAATATTTCTACAAATAAATGAAGCTCAAAGGACCTCAAAATTGAAGACTACATCATATCGAAGAATGTAGAAGTCCTCAAAGTAGTCTTGATCTAAACTACAAAAGAAGACAAATTGAAGGAAATAAGGCATGAACATCTTCAAAGAATCATCTCCTTGCCCTAGAAGAAGATCATCCGAGGAAGAAAAAAATCATCCTCATCAAAAGAAGAAACACTTTCTATTGAGGAAATTCTCTCTCATTTGTAAGAAGGTCATCCAAGAATAAGCTCTAATATATCTTCTTCAACCATCATCAAATCAATCAAGGTGAAGATTTCATCTTCACATGACAAGTAAGTATCTTTTAATTCTACAATTAATTTTGGTTAAATGACTCCATGATTGCAAAAATATCTATAGTTTGGATGGGTCATCAAGATTCCTTGCATGAATAAGGAGGATGGACATATTCCTCTAAGTAGTTGAAGTCATTGAACATATCAAAAGGTCTCCTCTGAATTCATGGAAAGGGATACTTATGAAAGATCCCCTCATATAGCAACATTGGATACATCAAAGAAATGTATATGATAAAATCATTCTTTGAAGGTGCAAAGAAGAAAGTCACATAAAATCTGATCTACGTGAAAAGGTATCAAAGGATGTAGGACATCCCCAAAAGGTCTCACCTACAAAATCCAGGAAGGAAATCATCATTGTTCTAATTGATAGGCAACGTAGCAAATGTCCATGAACAAGAAGGTTACCTCATTCAACAATTTGTGGTCTCTATGCTAGATAGAGAAATACAAGTTGATGGAAAAAGTGTTGAAGGTTAAAGGACTCAAACATGTGCATAAATGAAAGGAAAGAGTCCTCAAACAAGACAAAAGAATGTTATGGAAAGATTATAAAAAGAAAGCTCATATCACCGAAAAGATGGAGGAAGCTGAAGAAAGGGATAAAGGAAAGAGGGAGTAACATATCTCTACTATGATTGAGATGGTATCCCTCATGAAAGGGTCCTATCATAAGCTCCTAAATATTTAGTTACAAATATGACCATGATAATGAGATGCATCATGGCATCATGGAAGCATTAGAAACAATAGCTCGGGTCATCACCATGGGAATCATGAAGGACAAAATCCATGGCAGAAAAACATGAAGGATATAACTCTTGGGGACCTCATTGGACATTGAGGAAAATGATGAAGTCATCTAGGACAAGGCTCATCATACAAAAAAGAAACATCTGCCAAATGGGGATATATAAGATCCTCAAGATTATATGAAGGAATCCTCATCAGAGGGTTCACTGATCTAGAGAAGAAGCAAGTGTTTTGTCAAAAAATAAATCTTATGGAATTCATGATATTATTGTGTGATGACATGATAAATGAAGCATAACAAGGAATTGAAGATCTTTTCAATCAAGGAAGCTGCTAGAAGAAGCCTAGATGACCTAAAGGTAAAATGAGGTATGTATGCTTGTGTTTAATATTATAATTTCATGTTGTATGGTTGTAGGTAACATGGATCATTACTTCTATCTTGAGAAGCATGATCAAAAGGAAAAGGATCTCCTTCTCTAAAAGGATGCAGGAAGGGATAAGTCACACTAGATGAAATCAACATAATATGTCCTCATATGAAGTATGAGGTGGTTGACCACAATGAAGAAAATCTGATTGAAAGTTACTAAGAATGGAATGTGTGAGGAAGGAAGAGATCATGAGAAATGAAACCCTGATGAAGGTGATCAACATCCAAAAGACCAAGAATATTTGACTGGGAAATCTCCCTAAAAGATATGAAGACTCTGATGGAAGTTTCAAAAAGATGGAGACCCTTGAATATGGATATCTTTGGGAGATGTGTCAACATGTATGTAGGATGTTGATACCTACAGAAAGATGTCATGATGAAGAGCCATATCAAAAGGTACAATTTGATCTAATGTTATGTTTTGATTTCTTGAATAATATATGGATGAGTTCATGTAGGGCTGTTGGCACAAGAGTTGTAAGTACAAGTACAACTATCATTCATGTGGAGAATGGAAATTCCTGAAAGAAAAATGATAAGGAAGAAGTAGCCATATGATGAAGGTTCTAGATATGTATCAAGAAGTCCACTTTCCATTAAGAAAGGAATGCAATGACGAACCAAGAAGGAAAGTGATCGATGGCTAATTCCCTACAAGGAAGAAGCTCGAATGAATTTCATGACATCAAGGAAATTGATCAAGCAGCTGAAGGACCCAAGAAGAATAAGGTACTGATGAGAAAAATATATGTCTATAGAAATGTCAAGTAGCCCTCCAAGACTAGCACAATCCTCCAAGAAAAATACTGCCAACAAAATAATGTGAAAGAAAATCATGTCGGCCTCAAAGTATATATCGATGACAAGTCAGCTCAAAATAGAGACATATTGGTTCACCCTAACATGTCAGCTTATTATGGAGACGTGAAAACTATATATACCTAGCTAGGGTCACCACAGAAGCTCAGAAATATCATAAAAGTCTACAACTTCGGATTGGAACAGAATCTCAACATATCTCTGAGATCTTGATGATCATTACAAGAATATCCTTGCATATATTTCAGAAGTCTTGGCCTAGTTACAAGGTCACATTGATACAGTCTCGACATCGCTGCAAAATACCTCTGTGCAAGGATAACTTAGTTACAGTCTCAGTGAAAGTGCAGGAAAATACACGATCCTAGTCTCATGTTAGAAGAAGGATCTCAGTGACACTTTGTCTCGGAATAAACATCACTGTTTCACAATCTTGATGTAGAGTATCTCTATGATCAACCAGTCTTGGCATACCTTCTAAACACAGTCATGATCCCAATTGTAATCATGGTCTCGGTGGTGGTATAATGTGGATCTTAGTGTAGCATGCATTCTAGACATAATCATGTCATTGACATAATTTCATTCATATAAGTCATGATCATAATAAAGATAAGGTCAATATCTCGATGAAGGTTGCAACAATGATGAAGATCTCAATGAAGGAGCAGTCATGGAGCAACATTGATCTAGCTGAAGGAGCAATCATGGTACAACAATGATGATTATGATCTCTATAGTGGCAAAGAAGAGGATCAGTGTCTTAGTCTTGGAGTGACATAGTAGGTCAAGGGTCATGGTCTTGGTATTCGTCAATTGGAATCTCTATAAGAATAATTATGTGTGGGTTTTCCTCTCCAAGAGGGAGAGGTTTTGGTTCTGGAAGAAAGCCAACATCGTGTGTTCTTGTCTCTTTGTTTTGATAACTATTTGATGAATATAATAAGAAACGCTCTAATAAGAACAAGCGTAGATTGCGATAAGAAGAAAAATTAAAATACCTCACAAGTAGTTATCATGCTAGAAGAATCACAATAACTCTAATTGCCATAGATTCTTCAACATTGAGATCCCTCGAGAGTATAGGGAGGAGCGATTCTTTTGTCATCTAATTCAGGAGTAGAAGGTTTCAAAAGGGCCAAATGACATGGATGCAAAGGATAGATCAGTGCCTTTAGCAATGATAGACTATGGATCTGGAAGTGAGAGTGAATCTATTGTCATGGAGAGAGGAGGGATTGCCCCTAAAACAAAGGATGAAGATAAAGGCTTAGCCATCAAAGAGGGAGGAGTTGCAACCTGGATCACTGCAGAAAATAGAGGCACTGGAGATTTCAAATAGTCAGAAACCATGGAGGCCATAAGCTCGCTGTCAGGAGGGTGTTGCGAGGAGGAATGTCAGCTAGGGTCAAATCCTAGCCGCCGCAACTAAAGAGAGTCGCAACATTGCTTGGCATGAAAAAATTGTGAATTTTATAAATTAGGATAGATCTCTAGATATGTTTTATGTCCATTTGACATTATTACCCACACATGTTTACAATATTAATTAGATAAGATTCATTTGGATATAAAAATTTCTAATTAACTTTTAACATGTATAAAACTTTCATCTATGAACTTGTATATAAATAAGGAATTATAATGAAATAAAGTATTAATTTATAATGAATATATTAATGACATGTTGTAAGTAAAAATGAGTCCCATATATGGGAGATTCCTAATATCACTCCTCCACCCAAAATAATAAATTATATTTGGTACTTTTTTTTGTTAAGCTGAATTTTATTACCTCACATCAACTAAAAATATATAGATAATCCATTTACTACCAACCAAATTTATGACAGATGGTCTCAATGTACCCAATAAGAAACCAGGTGTTTTGACCATCTATCAATAGAGTAGCAAGACCAAAACTGAAAAGAGTGTAATTTCTACAACATCACTAGAGAGTCTATGAGAATATCATACCAAAGGGATTAACAATAACCATTTAACAACTATCAATAATAAGAGTTTATTGGTGCATGATCATGAGAACTGGAACCTGGAGGGGTAGAAGATGTGATGATGTACGAGATGTGATGCTCTATTTGGGCTAATTGAGCATCAACCCTCTCCATATGGAATCACATGTTACACTGCTCTCGTTTGACATCAATAAAGTGTGTAAGGTACTATATTCATCAACCTATTTTTCCATCAAGATTTTACCCATTAAGGTTTTCATCTTTGAATGCAGAAATAGGGCCTAGAGATATTGCTTCTTGTGTCCCCTGGTGTGGCCAGGTGTTGGGTAGCGGAAGCCCCGCGCAATGGTTAGGAGGCTCGAAGCTCGACATTTTGGGTAAAGTTAGGGTAAAGACTCCGTTGAAAGCGGGGAGCGCAGATTATAATAGGTTGAGTCAAAGGGTAGTCTGCCCAAAAATAATGTAAAGAAATGTAAATAGAGTTAGCTCACACAGGGATCACAGGCCAAGGAAGGGTATAAATAGAGCAAGGCTCTATGGGTAGAGAGTTGAGTTTGGATAGTTAATTTGGAATATGGAATGTAATGGGTTTTTAAGGAAGAGAGTTTGAAAGCGTCTGTAAGTCTGAGTCAAGGGTTGGGGTAGTAGGTAGAGGCTCTGCAGTTGTGTGCGAAGAGGCCTGGGAAGTCCGCAGCTATGTGCGCAGACCCCTACAGCTGAGTGTGCAGGGCGGATCTGAATGTACTGAGGATAAGTGGAAATAAAGATAAGTTTCTTCCGAAATTCTATATTCCTTCTGAGCTGTCGCGAATTTGACTTTCATAATATCTGTTTAACTTAATCTGCTTATTGTTTGAATGAATCTAAATCTGGGTTCATTTTAATGCACGAATCAGTTGTGTTGGTTAAATGTTTGCTTAAAGATCCTGTTAAGTTGTAACTGCATCCTCCAATAGAATAGCGCACTAATAAGAAAGATATAATCAATCTAGATCTGTGTGAATACCGAGCAGCGTGGAGCTTTAAACCAGTGCATGAAACCTCCAGACCACACCAAGACATCCCTAGGGTGCAGAAACCTGGTTCCAACACCCTCCCCTGCTACCTCGAGTGAGACTTCAGTCTGCGCTCTGTGGGCTGTTGCCGAAAGGGCCGGTAGCTGCAGGATGTTTTTGGCTAAATAACTCTTCTGAACCTAAGTCAGGCCCATATAATCCAACAAATGGTTCTATTGCTGGGACCAGGATCTGCCTAAGGGGTGTCTAATGTGGGAACACTAGAATCCTACGAAGAAAGAGCTTGAAGATTGGTGGGACCTGAAACTTCACGAGTTCGCGGTTCAGGAAAACAGAAACTCGCAGATATCGAAGGAACAGTGGTTGTATCGCTATATATTCATGGATATACATGAGAAATTCTTCATAACCTTTCCGATAGAATTGTATGAGTGGATCGCGAAGTTAGCTGATAGCGTGGGGAGGGGCAGATTAGACCGATCGATAGTGTGGATTCCTTAATTGGTGCGTAGGCTGGAAGCCACTGAAGATAGACTTGCACATGTGGTAGACCACTGGTTAGATCAAATCATAGGGGGATTTATCACTGAATTCGCGATAGATACAACTGTAATTTATAGCGAAGCAGAAAGGAAATTTCTCCAAGGACTGTAGGGTAGGTACATCAAATCACTGAATACGCGGATTAAGATGTTGTTGTGCAAAAAACAGATCCTGCGCATATATTGATGTTTGGATTTACGCAGAGCGGAAGGGGTTATCAAAGAACAGGAGAAGTAGAGAACATCCCTTTGATTTCTATCTCGCGAGAAAGTGACGAGGATCTCGCTAGGTTCTTACCAGGAAGTGCGGTTCAATTGATTAAAGAACGCTTCCCACTGATACCACCTCTGTCTACACCGCCACCCACTTCACCCATGTCGAGTCCATCCACACCAACACCACCTCCACCCCCTCCACCACTGAAAGCTGGGATGGTGACCGCAGTCAAGTTATCGACATTTCAGGGTGTAGGGAATGAAGAGCCAAGTCGGTTCTGGTTTGTGATAAAATCTGTATGGGACGCACAAGGCATAACAGATGAAAACATTAAAAATGCCATGCTGGTCAGTGCACTATAGGACCGTGCGTTGACATGGTACATAAAATACTCAATTGACCATTCGAATGAGGGAATAACGGTGATCCAGGATGCGCTTAATAAAGAGTTTGGCCGACCAAAGTCTGAAGCCCAATCGGTCATTGGGTTCAAGGAGATAGCAATGTTGCTTGGTGAAACTCCATGGGATCTGGACCAAAGGTTAAAGAGTACTATTCGCGAAGCTAACATGACTTTGACAGATGGGCAACATTGCACGTGGTTTGTGGCATCATTAACACCCCATCTGAGGATGGCTTTGTCACAACATAAGATCTCAACCCAAGCCGAGGCACTGGAAACAACAATGAGGTTACATGTGACCCCAATACCGGACCCAGGGTTGGGAGTTCAACAAATCCATGCGCAACTTCAAAACTTGAGTCTAGAAGTGTAAAGCTTGAAGCAAGGAAGAGTGTCCTGACTAGAGGTACACCCAAAGGTAGGCTTAAATGTAAGAGCCAAGTGCACGACAAGGACCATTGTCCTGTCTTCGCGAACTATTTGGTGGGAGGAGGTCCAATGTCGTTAAAAGTAGAAGTACAAGCAGGACCAAGTGTCGCGCCTGTGCTCTGGTGTGTGATTTGCCAGGTGGGAGGGAAGCATGTGACAGATAACTGCCACCTCTTACAAAAGTATACCCAGACCTCACAGCAGTTGTATTGTAACTTTTGTCGATTGGTAGGACATGATGAGCGAACGTGTCGAAGTTATGACTTAATGCTAGAAAGAACCCCAGCCTACCGAGTGCAGACTGAAGTACGGGGAGGATTTCAAGGACGCGGCCGGGGAAGAGGATTGGGGCCCGGACGGGGCCGCGGACAGTTAATTTGTTATAATTGTGGTGGACAAGGACACTACGCTCGTGACTGCATGAACCCAACCAGGATCGCATGCCCTTATTGTGAGCAATTTGATCACGAATTAGTAGACTGTCCAACCTTAATCGCCTAATTGAGCGAAAAGGGAGTACTCCAATCTCCACCAACCTAGAATATCCAGATGATGCATGTAGAACCTCGCGAAGAGGACCCTAGTATAAATATGGTACTAAGAAGCGACACAAATGTAGGAGGGAATGAAGGCAAGAAGAGGTGTGACCTACCTATGCGGGAACATAACACTGAGCTAGAACAGGGGAAGATGGGGCCAAGAGAAGCTAAGTGGAGCTTCGTGAAAGCTTCTACCCCAGGTAGGAGGGATCAAATGGAAGTAGGAGTAGACCCCTCCATGATCACTACCTTTATCGAAACCTGCATGAAATTGTTGCATGATCGTAAGGCTATTCAGGGATTGCAAGAACTGATCACCAGGTGCGCCGGATCCAACGAACTCTAAGTCGTCGGGAAGATAGGAAGACATGCTATGTGCACCGGATGAGAGATGAGACTAACCGCGCAAATTGGTGCCTATGAAATGGATCAAGTCATCCTAGATTTAGGCTCAGATGCAAACATATTACCTAAACAAACCTGGGAGCGTATGGGCAAGTCCGCACTGCAATGGTCCCCGATTCAATTACGAATGGCCAACTAATAAAAGATCTTACCAATGGGATGATTGCAAGGAGTAACAGTGGATATCGATGGTGTAAGTACCCAAACCGATTTCGAAGTCATAGAGATTGTTGATGAAAACAATCCTTACCCTGCACTTCTCAGAATTGATTGGGCCACAGACATGAAAGGGATCATTAACTTAAAAAGACGCAAGATGACATTCGAAAAGAAGTCACTACAGGTAGTAGCTCCGCTGGACCCAGCGAAAGGAGAATACTACACCGAACCCGTACGCTACAAGGAAAGTGACAATGAACTGGATTGCATTTATCAAATAACAACGCAAGACCCAGATCGAATGCAGTCCATTGATAATAGAAGAACCTCATGGGAACGTGATAGCATCTACACCATGGATTCCGAGGAGGAGGCAGAGCGATGGCAGAATCGACTACAGGACGTTACGACACTCAACTGCAATATGGTGACTCGGTCAGTCTGGCGCGTAATGACAGAAGAAAGACCACGACCAAAGGAGAATGGCGCGATAGCTGAAGCACAACTCACCCCACCCAGCACATTATGCGTAATCCAGGAGTAGCCCAGTGTGCTGAAAGACGAGTTGCGTGCACCTGGAGGGGAGCCGCAGAAGCTGGGATGTAAGCGGCAGTTTCAAGTCTGGATTAGAGGATGTGCATGGTGGCCACGATGGCATAAAGCAGTAGTTTGAAAGATACGAATGCCCATTGGATGACTAACAACCCAACTGGACCTGCATGGAACACAGGGTCACAAAGCTGGGAGGGACCATCTCTCTATAGCCCAACCAACCACTACAGGTGCAACTCACTCCATCGGTGACGATGTCTGCGACAGAGTTCAACATCTTTGGGCAACCATTCTGCATGGAAAACTAGGACTTGATGGGTTAGAAGAAATTGGTGCCCGACTCCGCACACGAAGTATGAAGCGAGACAAAGCAATTGCGGAATTACAGTTAGAAGTTGCCTACCTAGATTACGGGAAGGAATTGCCAAAGGAAACAAATGTGGTTGGCTCTCCTACCATCTTACAAGCATTGACCCAACCAGCGTGGTTGCGACTGCACTTGAGAGAATAGGGATGAACGCGCCATAATTCAGTAGTAGAATCGAGGGAACGTATAGGGTGCTCGCGACCCGGGCTAGTCCGGAAACGGAAGACCCGTACTAGGGGTTCGTCCACCTGACTATCTGTAGGAGACCCAGTCCTAGCACCCCATGCAGTTGGAAGAGGGCGTGGGATGATAAACCAGGCTACTGTAGAGTTGCACGACAGATCCACCACATATATACAAAAATTGCATCTGCGTCCCTGGGGATTCGCTGTCGCGAAGGAAAGATGGAAAGCGACCGTTGCAGGTATTGTTCATGATATGATGACCCATTTAAAGCACTATGAAGCTGACGGTGGGAAATTAAGGTAGAGGATTAACCCCCAAAATCACATTTATGAACTACCACAAGGGCAAGCAACCAATTTTGAATGTCAAACCATATATAATCAGAGTCAGGGTCACGCCACCACGTCTCACTGCTCTGCAAGAAAACTGCCCTGCGTCAACAACATGATGAGTGACAAGCAATTAAAAAACAATCCATGGTTTCAGGAATTGCCCAAGTATTACCAAGACGCAATCCTGAAGGCACAAGATCCTACCGCAGACAGGTCGTAGATAGCCATGCCGCAGACCACCGAGCTCCCCAAATCTCCCCAAACACTGTGAACCAAGAAGGATCCCCAGAGCCCAGACCTAGTAAGAAGGTCACCTTGACAACTGCAATCTGGAAAATTCACGATGGAGGAGAAGGCTAAAACTTTTATAATTGAAAGCGAGGAAGAATATGAGGGCCCTCCCACATACGATGAAGAAGTCCTCCTTGAAGAAGATCCCATACAGCCAGTACGGCGACCCAAGTATGTGCCACCAAGCAAAGGGAAGGCCAAGGTACTTGCAAATCTGGATGAAGTCGACTCTATAATCGTCACCCCGTCGCTACCGAAAGTTGTGCCAGTGGAACACTAGGTGGTTGGCCGTGTTGCGACAATGAAGTTTGAAGATTGGGACCTTGCAGATATAGTAAAATTTCCCCACCTAGCGATGGATGAACTAATGGACCGGAAGATAGAAGGGACGGTGACTACCCTACAGCCAAAGGCGTGGCTACAGGAGGTGGACAAAGCTGGATTTCTCTATCTCTTATTGATTCCTCACTTTCTCCGGCCCCCTATCACCATGTTGGTCATAAAGAAATTGCTCTATTTAGTTCATGAGGACATAATATGGGTTGATAAACCCGTCCATATCACAACAAAACTTGTTCATCAGGTTTCGCACCTCCCTTGCAATGGGAGAGACCCTCGGGAGATTACTGATAAAGGTAACGATGTCACAATGATATAATGACTGAAAAAGAAGTACCATCTCGCCAAGGGATAGTGAGGGTATATCATTGATAGTATCTCAGACAATGCAGTCTGCATTGCCACCCAGTTGCTAGCATGGAAAGTCATGAGGAAATGTTGTGGCACTGAGGTCCCCACCATAGTTATGACTCTTGCTGAGGAACGCGCAGCCGGTGTGCGATTCAATTGGTCACAGTTCCTTTTTGAAGAGTTTCAAACCAATTGCCACGACGTGTAGGAGGAAGGCATGAGATTCCATTATGCATGGCTGCTCCTGTCCATCATGCTGGTCGCCACTGACTTACCCGAGGAAAGCCAGTTTCCAGTCTTGGATCCAGAATGGCCTGAAGCTGCTCGATATGCTTCCCTTTGGGTGACAAGGGACGCGAGATGAATTTGCAATATCAAAATCTTTTGGGTATTAATGGACGTGACTGTGCGTCAGTGGATTAATAAGTTACCTCGCTTAACTGACAAGATCTATGAAAGCATGAAGCACATTGCCAAATTTAAAGCAGACATGCATCATGTCTACATCAGGGCATGAAAGGACCCAGCCCAAGCATGGAAATCACTTCGGTTTATTTCCATTAATGACGTTATTGACGGGATTGTGGATACTTGGCCAGCAACCTGGCACGGACCCTTGGCGGAAGAGCGTGACGAGGCCGCCATTCAGAGAAAAAAGGAGGAAGCCAAGCATGCCACACAACAAAAGCGGAATGCACAGTTGGTCGTGCAAGTTAAAGCAACTCGGGAGGCAGCACTCACAGCAGCAGGAAAGACACAACCAGGCAAGGAGACATCGACAAAGAACAAAGGCAGTCAGAAGGAAACCACTCAACCGATCGCGACAGATACTCCATCCACTACTATGGGGGCCCCTTTAAAGTGCTCAGCGACACCAGAGCGGTCGAAGCCACGGAAGAAGGCAAAGGCATCTAAGACAGACAGCGAGGTGACCACCCTAACTGAGGGTGACCTGAATGACATCAAAAATTCCGTTTGCAAGGCCACACGTGATGCAGTTGACAAAGCCATGTCCGAGTAGCAGATTGTGTTGGGGGAGCTCCGTACGCAGTTACAGACGTTAGGAATCCGCGTCACACCCACAAGTGAAAGTACTGCTACAAAGGGTTTTGGTATGGCAGCTACGGAACCATTACTGAAGACCCAAGTTGCCTATTCTATTGCAATTCCAGTAGGCACGTTGATCGTCGACAACGCGGAGGACAGAGCTGTGCTGGGATGGCTTACAGGACTAGGACTAAACATAGCCACTTTACCACACGAAAGCTTGCAACAACTCCAGGACAACGCCACAATAGAGCTCCGCACTCGGGAAGGCCGTACCGAACAAATCCTCCAGGAGCAGAAAATAAATCTCAAACAGTTGCGCCTCCAACGGGACGAAGCCGTCACACAACACCATCAAGTGCAATAGATTATCACGGAAGCTTGCTCAAGTGCCCCTGAGCTGGAGATTATGGCTGATCTCCCTATTGAGACCCAAATTCAGAAGCTGGCTACTGGGTTCCATAACACTAAGGAGGAGGCTGCACGGATCCATCGGGAGCTTAGTGTGCAGATTGCAGAGTTAAAATTGCAGACTCAGCTGGAAACGCCCCCTGAGATTATAGAGCAGCGCAAGAACATCATCACCATCGCCCACACAATGCTTACAAGGACAATGAAGGAATGTACGGACCTGTTCACACAGTCGATTGTCACACTCACAACCCTTCAAGAGGATCCAATCCTTTAGCGCTTGGAAACCGAAGCTCGGGAGCTTCAGGAAGCCTATGATAGGATCAAAGGAACTGTGTCGACTGTCATTATTATGCAGCGCCTGGTTAAGATAAGGGAGGCCCAGGACCTAAAGATCCAAGTTGACGCGGCCTGAAAGAAGGCTGTCGTGATTAAAGCTTGTCTCTGGCCATGGCTGGACGAGGCATTTGCAGTTTTGACCACCATAGAACACAGGGTAGCCCATATGCAAAGCGAGTACGCCACCATTGACATAGCGCCGCCAGAGATTGAGTTGGCGACCACACATGTGGAAATGATGCAAAGGATGACGAAATAATTTGCCGCTAGAACAAGTGAAGCACAGAGGATGCTAACCGCCCTACGCGAGAATATTACTGCACCAGCCGAGTGACTTGGGACGAGTCATGATGATTGTGTTGGGGGACTATTGGGTAGCGGAAGCCCTGCGCAATGGTTAGGAGGCTCAAAGCCGAACATTTTGGGTAAAGTCACTACAACAAAACCAGCGATTAGCGTCCCTTTTTACTTCTTTTTTTGCATCTAGAGCCCATTTTTGGTGCTATTTGCATCCATTTATCAAATATGGTGCAAAACTTGACACAAAATTTGCATCAAGTTTTGCACCAAATCTTACACCAAGTTTAGCACCAGGTATTGCAATAGGTTTTGCACCACGTTTTGCACCAAATTTTATGCCAAGTTTTATGTCATCCTTTGCACCAGGTTTTGTTCCAGGTTTTGCATCAATTTTGGCATCTATTTTTGTTTGACATACTTTTGCATCCACTTTTTGCACCTACACTTGCATCAACTTTTGCATCGACTTTTGCATCCTTTTTTAAATCATTTTTTGCATCCATTTTTTCATCCATTTGTGCATCACTCTTGCGCCACGTTTTACATCGAGTTTTGTGTCTAGTTTTGCATATAATTTTGCATCTACTTTTGTTGCATCCACTTTTCCATATTGTTTGGCATCCATATTTACATCCTCTTTTGCATCTATTATTGTACCCACTATTGCATCTAATATTTTTGTGCCACAATTGGTGCCTAGTTTGGCACCTCCTTTTGCACCCACTTTTGATTATAATTTTGCATCCACGTTTGCATCCTCATTTGCATCTAGGTTTTCATCAACTATTACATCTATTTTTGCATCCCTTTTTGTATCCAATTTTGGACCAGGATTTTCATCGGGTTTTGTGTCTCATTTTGCATCTACTTTTGCATCGACTTCTATTGCATCCACTTTTGCATACAATTTTGCATCCACTGTTACACCCATTTTAAATTTCACTTTTTGCATCCCTTTTTACATCTTCATTTGCATCATACTTTGATTAGTTTTTTTCATCTATCATTACATCCACTTTTGTTATGCCATAATTTGCACCATGTTTTGCACTCTCTATTGTATCCACGTTTGCTTCCAATTTTGCATCCATGTTCACATCCTCTTTTGCATCAAATATTGCATCTATTTTTGCATCCACTTTTGTGTCAGGTTTATGCATTGGGTTTTGCATCTCGTTTTGTATCTACTTTTGCATCTACTTCCATTGTATCCATTTTTTTCATCCAATTTTGTTTTGCCTGTTGCATCAATGTTTGCTTCCACTTTTACATCCATTTTTGCATCTTATTTTGCATATTTTTTGTCTATTGTTACATCCACTTTTGTTGCACCATATCTTGCGCCTACCATTGCAACCACATTTGCTTCCACGTTTGCATCCACATTTGCATCCTCTTTTGTGTTCAAGTTTTCATCAGATATTGTGTATGTTTTTTCATCCCCTATTGTATCCACTTTTGTTTCATCCATTTTTGCATCTACTTTTGTGTCCGTTGTTGCATCGACATTTGTTTCACCACAGTTTGTGCCAAGTTTTACACCTACCATTGGACCCATGTTTGCTTCCACTTTTGCCTTCATGTTTGCATCCAAGTTTGCATTGACAACTGCATCTACTTTTGCATCCACTTTTGTGTTAGGTTTTTCATGTTGTTGTGCATCTACTTATGTTGTATCCACTTTTCATCCAATTTTACTTCTATTGTTGCCCCCATTTCTATGTTCGCTTTTGCATCCCTTTTCCAACACTCATCATATTTTCTGCATTGATGATATTCCTTATGGCATTGACAATTATGAACAATTGATGACAATGTCAATAATATTGACAATGATGAAAATGAAGATGATGGCGATGACATGAATTGTGATTATGATGATAAAGACGATAGTGGTTACAATGACATTAATGATGATGATGGCAATGATTATGATGATGACGACGCTAATGACCTTGGCGAATCTTCCCAATTTTAGATGTTGTCATTGTCATAATCATAAGCATTATCTTTGGTGTCATCATCATCATTTTCATCTAGGTCATCATCAAAAACAATAATGGCATGAATGATGATGATGATTACAACAATGTTGATAGAAATTACATTAATGATGATGATGGGGATGATAAAAATGACAATGACGATGATAATGGTGGTGATGATGATGATCATCGATCATCTCTCAAAAATAGAGTTGTTATTTCTCTTACATATATCAATGTGTCCTAAACAACCCTTTTCTAGCACTGATCACATTTTTTGGGTTGATGATATTTCTTACAACGTCTATAATTATAAACAATTGCAAACAATGTCCATAATGATGATGATGATGGAGCTGATGATGATGGCATGAATGGTGATTATGATGATAATGTAATGATGGCAATAACGATGACAAGGATGATGGTGATGATGATGACAATGATTATGATAATGAGAATGAACAATTACTAGTTTCACTACCATCTTCTGGATACATATTACTATCATACTTTTTAAATTTTCTGTCTCTCTTGAGGTATCTTACTATAATGGTGTTGTCAACACTAGAAAGATATCTTGTTGTAATGGTGGTTCTAATGTTAGCACTAGCATAGTTTTTGTTAAATTTTGGTTAAAAAAAATCGATTTATGCAATTATTTTGACAATCTATGTAAAAAAGTAAATAACATCCAATTATTTTGACTGTAGTCCCATTGATTATCATGAATTCACCAGTCTGAAGACCATCTTCTACATACATATTATTATTAAACTTTTTGCATTATATCCCTCTTACATCTTGTTGTAATGGCAGTATTAGCACTAAAAAAATATCTTGTTGTAATGGTGATGTTAGTATTAGCACTAAAAAAATCACTAAATTTTGGTAAAAAAAAGTTTATCATTTATTTATTTTTAATTTGGGAAATTTTTGTTTTTATTTTTTTTGTTTTTAATTCTATTTTTATGCAGTAATATTTTTTTTGGTTGAATTTTGGTAGTAACTAGTTTTTGGTCGAATCATATGTATTAACCATGTTCTTTATGCTACAAGTCTAATTGTTGGGACAAAATTGCTCTTTCAAATAAGTTGCAAAAGCTATTTTACATCCATTGTTGCACCCATGTTTACACCCACTTTTACATCCCTTTTTGCATCCTATTTTTCATCTTCATTTGCTTCTTTTTTTGCATCTATCATTACATCTACTTTTGTTGTGACACAATTTGTTCCATGTTTTGCACATACTGTTGTACCCACGTTTGCTTCCAATTTTGCATCCATCTTCACATCCTCTTTTGCATAAAATATTTCATCTATTTTTGCATCCACTTTTGTGTTGGGTTTTGCATCTCATTTTGTATCTTCTTTTGCATGTACTTCCATTTCATCCATATTTTGCATCCAATTTTGTTTCTCATGTTGAACCCGTGTTTGCATCCACTTTTACATCCCTTATAGCATCTTGTCTTGCATCTAAGTTTGCATATTTTTTTGTGTCTATTATTACATCCACCTTTTTTGTGCTATTATTTGTGCCATATCTTATGCCTATCATTGCAACCCACATTTTCTTCCACTATTGCATCCATATTTGCATCCTCTTTTGTGTCCAAGTTTGCATCAAATATTGTTTATGTTTTTTGCATCCCATTTCGAATTTACTTTTACATCCACTTTTGATTTGTCTAGTTTTGCAACTAATTTTGTGTTCACTATTGCACCCATGTTTACATCCCTTTTTTCATCCAAGTTTTCCTCCTTTTTGCATTCAAGTTTGTGTCTCCTTTTTTTTACATTCATTGGAGTATCCACATTTGTTTCACCACAATTCATGCTAAGTTTTATGCCTACTATTGTGCCCATGTTTTCTTCCACTTTTCATCCATGTTTGAGTCCTATTTTGTGTTCAAGTTTGTATGAACTATTGCATCTACTTTTTCATCCACTTTTGTTCAATTTTTCTGTCTTGTTCTGCATCTACTTATGTTGTGTCCACTCTTCATCCAAATTTTCGTCTATTTTTACCCCCATTTTTTTGTTCACTTTTGCATCCATTTTCCAACACACATCATATCTTTTGCATTGATTATATTTCTTATAACATTGAAAATTATGAACAACTGATGACAATGTCAATAATTATAACGATGATGATAATGAAGATGATGACGATGACATGAATTGTGATTGTTATGATAATGACAATGATGATAAAGACGATGGGAGTTACAATGACAATGATGATGATGCTAATGACCTTGGCCATTCCTCCCAATTTTTAAATGTTATCATGGTAAAAATCATAATAATTATCTTTGGCGTCATCTTCCAAGTCATCATCATCTGATCATCATTATCATTATTTTCATCTTGGTTATAATCAAGAACAATAATGGCATGAATGATGATTATGATGTTCATGATGAAGATGACAAAAATTATGATAAAACTTATATTAGTTATGATGATGGGGATGATGACAATTATAATGACGATGATAATGGTAGTGATGTTGATGATCATCAATCATTTCTAAAAAATAAAGTGGTTATTTTTCTTTCATATATCATGTGTCCTAAGGTTGGTGATATTTCTTATGATACCTATAATTATGAACAACTGACGACAATATACAAAATCATGATGATGATGATGATCATGAAGAAGACATGAATGGTGATTATGATGATAATGAAATGATGACAATAATGATCACATTGATGGTGGTGATGATGGCAATAATGAAGATGATGACCCTCCCTCTAAACTAGCGAGGTACTCATAATGAGACAAAAAAGTACTCTCAAGTTGAAATATTCATATAAGAAGGGATCTAGATTGATAAGCATCAATGATGATTTACATCATCATAGCCAAAATTTTCAAAATAGTAAGGCCTTGACTAACAAGTTTATCTCTCCATTAGATCAGAGCACAATGTTGGGAGGCATAAATTTGGACACCACTGCCTTTCAAGGCACTTACCCCACCAAGATGTTTACCAGGTATGTCCTCACATGATCATTTCCTAATCCACTATCATAATATTTGACACCAGAAAATGTCAATCCTCATGACTATTCTTATCTTGGATTAATGTACTTGACTTATGGCGATTAGTCCTAGTCAATGTCCAAATTCTCAAAGAATATTGGTCCCAGATGTTTATCCAATCCACCATTATCCCTACTAGTGCCTTTACTAGGCTTACGATTGTTAATCCTAGCGATAGTACATGACACATGGATAACATGGTGTCTACCCTCACTCCCTCTCAACCAGGGAGGAAACATCCACAAGCATAAGATTTTCTCAAGAATACCCATCATTTTCGTAGAGAATAACATCATTAATCTGTTTTCATCACATGACGACTTTATGATTAAGCATTCATAGATTTGTGGCAAAATATTTCCCCTTTTGTATTTGTGATGAAATACAATAAAAAAGTGAAAGCCAAAATCATTAAACATACACTATATTGATTTATCTAAGTCTAAACTCTAAGGTTGAAGTGAAAATTCATGTAAATCTTATATCTATGAGTTGTGCCAAACTTATGAAAACCTTATTCCCTAAGTCCTATATATAAGAAAATGAAAAAGAAAGAAAAATAAGGGCCAATAAATGGTAACTCATGTATTCACTCCCTCTTTGGAAAATATATGAATATATACACTCCTAGTCACACTTGATCACATGTATGTGATGGTTAAATCATAAATTCTTCTTTTCTCCTTGCATTTTCACTTCATCATTTAAGCACCTAATTGAGGATCTAAGGAATGTTTGTTTCCTAAGGCTTTCATGTCTACTCTTGGTTTACTTATGTCACACTACTGTCAATTTATGTGACAGAGTGAAATACATAAGTTTGTGGAGTTATTATAGAGGTGTATTGAGTTCGTAACCACACACACATGTATTACATCTCATTGATCCACATGTGTGGGTTGGAGACTCATTTCTTGACAACTTTAATGGAGACTACTTTGTGGCGTTAATGGTATAGCTTACAAAATATCTTGTTAAACATTTCGATTCATTCTTTCTTTTCCTCGAGACACTTATAATATTGAAGTCACTCCCAACAATCCATGGAGATGGGGAGTATAAATTACTTGTGCTAGAAATAGAATTGAGAAATAGAGGTTTTCCATTTGCGATATTGGAGTCATAGACATTGGATACATGGTAGTAGTCCCCAATGTCAATTAACTAAAATTGTATTGTCATAATGTGAAAAGAGGTAAACATATTGGTAACCTTGATGTCTTAATCATTTCAAATAATAACCATTCCACCCAAGTATCTCTAAGCATCAATCACTACTACTTGGAAATTCGTCCCCCATTTTCTAATTATATGAGGTTGAACCTCACTTAATATTTTTGCTTCTTATATCAACATTATTTATGGGTGCTTTGCATACCATTTTTCTTTTAGGAGTTTGTTTTCGCTTACTATTGACGCCCCTCATGTTCCAAGACTATTTTCATCAAAAATTTACATAGAAAGAAAGTATAAAGTGACTAAAAAGAAACATGTCTCAAGATTTAAGTGCTTGGACAAGTCCACCTCATGACTCCTATATTTCCTTAACCTGGGACCAAATGGTGAACTTGATGGCCTTAAGGGAAATTGATCAATGAAAATCTAAAAAAGAGGTGATTTTTGACTTTATCACATACAATTTAATATACTAAAAAAAATATCCATAACAATTTCATCAATCAATGAATCATTAAAAAAAATATCCAAAACAATTTCATCAAGCAAAGAATCATTGCATTATAAAATACAATCTATAAACATTTTGGGAAAGTTTTGCTAAAACATGCTTAAAAATCAACATATTTAATATTAATATTTAACAATAATATGGACAATAACACATTTTGATAAATTAAATAACATATTATCAAGCCTAAAAAATGTCACTAACTGAAAACTACAAAGCATGCAACTAATGGAAGTGACCACTCAAGGCCACCACAAGACAATTAATCTATTAAGACCAAGATTAATGGGGACAAAGATCTATAAAGGACAAAGGAAAACCTATTTTAACTTTATTGTTTTATTAGCCTGGTTCAAGATGAACATTTCAAGATATCATGAAGAACATAATTAGTTTTATTGCATTAAGAAAACCCAAGCACATTCTATAACTTAGCAAGAAAGAGATGTATAACACCCATCTCAGCAACACGACACATGACATTAAGTTACTTTACTATATATAATTTAAACTCCTATCATAAAATCACAAATTTAGCATGAATGGAATGTTTAAAATCCATTTTTATAAAAACAAAATATAATTTTTCTTATAGAAAAATATACCAAAAACTAAATATATTTTCTAGAAAAAAAAAAATACTAAAACTAAATATATATTTAAAAAAAAACTAAAACATAAGCAAACTAGAATTTGAATTTGACATTCTTGGTCACTTTCGGAAACATATGGTGGAATGTAATATCTTTATCCTCATCTTTAGATTTTTCCTAAAAAATAAAAGCATACAAAAGTGGGAAAGAGCCATAAAGCATGGGGAAGCTTTTTCCTAAGCACAAAAGCATCTAAAAAGTGGAAAATTCCTTTTTTATATGAGGAAACATTATTCACCAAAAAGATTTTTCCCAAATTGAACTAATGAGGAATTTTGGAAATCTTCATAGCCTCCACTTTCCTATATATTAGAGGCTTGGCCATTGAAAAAATGATGGGAATTTTGTATTGTCACGCTCTTGAGATCTGTCTTGAGAGGGAGAGTTTTGGAGCTGTGAGTTGGGGGAGGTGATGTTGCAACTATATATGATTGTTGTAACTTTCCTCCAACTCCTTTATTCATATAGATCAGTTGTTCTTCCTTCCATATGTTTCTATTCATTCTTTACTTCTTCTATTTAACTAATGTATGCATGGGTTTTTGGTTTATATTTATTTATTCAATAATATTTATATGTTTTTTATAGTTTTGATTATTAAGATATTATGTTGTGAAGGTTGCTTTATTCTCTCTCTTATGTGTAGGACCAAGCTTTGGAGCTAGCTAGGAGCGCTTCTTGGCTATACGAAAAACTCCAAGAAGACCTGCATGCGAGGACTCACAAGAATTCATTCTCTTTTTCTTAATCTATACTCTACATCTTGATCTACTAAGAATCCTAAGCCTTAGAACAACCTTTCTCTTAATTGGTTTGTCCTAGGTTTCTGAGATAAACTGAGAGGGTTTTGTTTTCATCTAACCATGCATTAAATCCTACAGCAAAATGATATTTAGAAAATTTAATATATTTCACTATGTAAATGAACTTAGTAAAATGAACCCATAGAGGTGGTCATAAATGGAAATAAAAGTAAAACTCTAAACAAGAAGCCAAAAGTGGATTTAACCATGGATGAAAAATTGGGAGTAGAATTGGATGTTAAACTAGCCATCAAAACAATATGCAAACAATGACACAAAAAGGTTTTTAAAGTAAAATTAAAAAAGGGTGCAACACTAGACACAAAGAAGGGAACAAAATAGGGCATATGAAAGGATACCGAATTGGGTGCAAACAAGGATGCAAAAATGGACACCAAAATGAGGATGCAAAGAATGGTGTAAAATTAGGATGGAAAAAGGATGTAAGAAAAGACACAAAACAAGATGCAAAATGGGACTAAAAAATGGTGAAACCAAGGATGTCAAAGATGATGCATAACTAGATGAAAATTCCAACGAAAATCTAGGTGCAAAATGAGATGCAAATATGGACACAAAATGTGGCAGAAAAAAGGATGCAAATTTGGAAGCCAAAAAGGATGAAAAACTAGATACCAAAAAGGATGCAAATTTGGACATAAAAAATGGTGCAAATTGGACACAAAAGAAGAAAAAATGGTGCAAAAATGGGCATAAAAATGGCTCAATTTTGGATGCAAATTAAGATGCAACATTGGATGTAAAATGATGCAACAAATAATTCAAAACTTGGTGCAAAAACAAATGCAAAAGTAGACGAAAAAATGGCTCAAAACTGAACGTAACAATAGACACAAAATGGGATGCAAAGGTGGATGCAATATATGGTTCAACATAGGATGCAAATTTAGATGCTCAAAAGGATGAAAAATTGGATGCAAGAAATGGTGATAAAAATGATGCTAAATTGGATGCAACAAATGATGCAAAATTAAATGCAAAATATGGTGCAAAATAGGATGCAAAAAAAGGAGATAAATAAAATGAAAAAGTGGATGCAAAAAATGGTGCAAAAATGCATGCGAAATTTGGCACTAAATCAGATTCAACATATGGTGAAAAATTGGATGGAAAAGATGGTGTAAAAAAAGGCAGAAAAATTGGCACAAAAATAGATGTAAAAATAAGTACAAAATTAGAAGCAAAAGATGGCATAAGACCAGATGCAAAAATTGGCACAAATTGGATGTAAAAAAAGGCGCTAAATAAGATGTCAAAGATGGTGTAAAAATCGATGCAAATTATGACACAAAAATAGAAGCAAAGAATTCCACAAAAGAGGAAGCAAAAAATGATGCAAAAATAGATGCAAAAAAAGGCACAAAACTAGAAGCAAAACCTGTTGTAAAACCAAATGAAAATCTTGGTGCAAAATATGATGCAGAAAATGATGGAAAATTTGGCGTAAAAAAGATGCAAAATTTGGTGCAAAAAAGGACGCTTTAAAAATTGTACAATAGAGCCAGATTTAGCGCCAGGTTGCTCATCCCAATTGAGAAAAAAATGCACTAGAATCTGGTGCTAAATCTGGCGCAAATTGCCTGTTTTGTTGTAGTGAGTTAGGGTGAATACTCCGCTAAAAGCGCGGAGCACGAATTATAATAGGTTGAGTCAAAGGGTAGTCTGCCCGAAAATAATGTAAAGAAATGTAAATAGAGTTGGCTTGCGCAGGGATCACGGGCCAAGGAAGGGTATAAATATAGCGAGGCTCTATGGGTAGAGAGAGTTGAGTTTGGATAGTTAATCTGGAATATAGAATGTAATGGGTTTTTGAGGAAGATGGTCTGAAAGCATCTGTAAGTCCGAGTCAAGGTTGGAGTAGTAGGTAGAGGCTCTGCAGCTGTGTGCACAGAGGCCTGGAAAGTTCGCAGCTGTGTGCGCGGACCCCTGCAGCTAAGTGCGCAGGGTGGATCTGAATGTACTGAGGATAAGTGGAAATAAAGATAAGTTTCTTCTGAAATTCTGTATTCCTTATGAGCTGTCGCGAATCTTTCATAATATCTGTTTAATTTAATCTTCTTATTGTATGAATGAATGTAAATTTGGGTTCATTTTAATGCACGAATCAATTGTGTTGGTTAAATGTTTGCTTAAAGATCCTGTTAAGTTGTAACTGCATCCTCCAATAGAATAGCGCACTAATAAGAAAGATATAATCAATTTGGTTTGTGCGAATACAGAGCAGCACGAAGCTTTAAACTACTGCGCGAAACCTCCAGACCACACCAAGACATCCCTAGGGTGCGGAAACTTGGTTCCCACACCCCCCCTGCTACCTCGGGTGAGACTTCAGTCCGCGCTCTGCGGGCTGTTGCCGAAAGGGCCGGTAGCTGCGGGATTTGTTTGGCTAAATAACTCTTCCGAACCTGGGTCAAGCCCATATAAGCAACACCAGAGTTTGAGATAAGTTGTCCAAATTCCTCCAAAAGTTTTGTATCTGAATTTGCATGACAGTCTCTAATAGCCATGGCTTTTAAATTCTACATTTCATTACATGTCTTCAGGTATTTTCACATGGAAGAATTCCACAACCTATCAGGCTTGTTGGTGGTTGTGGTTCCTTCGTTTTGGGCCTCGACCACCCTCCCCTATGCCTCTATAAATCCTCATATGATATCTCAGCATGGTGGCAGGCTTGCATGGGTAGATCCCAGTATAAATGTTGCACCGGATGTGATTGGTTACACAATGGATAACCCACCATAAGGATCTCATATTAGGGGTTGTAAAAGAAATTACATGACTAAAACCACATTGAAAGAAAAACCACTCAATATTTACCCAACAACGTAGCCTATGCAACCAAATAAATATGCAATGAATATAAAAAATTAGTTGTATGACCAAAACCCCATGACTATGTTCTCTACTTAATGGCCGCAAGGAAAACCAACCCAAAAGAACCCTAGGAAAAGAAGAACCACACCATAAGACTCCAGGAAAACAAATAGGGGTCAAATGAAGTAGAAAGGAATCCTCTCACAGACCCAGGAAACAACACAATTGTATCAAAAATATCGTTGTTCCAAGAATGAACCCACGATACGCATCAATTTTGATTACCATTATTGGATATAAACACCAGTGAAAAAACCAAGCTAAAACCAAGACACAACTACAGAGGTGTAAGGCATGGTAGAGATAAAACCGCAAATGAAATAGAACCACACAAATTCTCTCTAGGAAAACTACAAGGGATCAAATTTGTCAGAAAGAACCCCTTTCTCAGGTCCAAGTACTAGCCAAGCTGCACCACTAATACTACCATTCCAACAATGCGACCAAGATATAGGCTAATTAATATTAACATCATTGGAAATTAAACTCCACTGATCAAGCCAACCTTCAAGACATGACACAATTACCAAATTGTAAGACCTAACAGGGATTAGATTTACCATGAAAGAGATGAGTCACAACTTTCACATGTAGGGAATACCACCTAGCTGTAAAGTTGTCACTATAGAGGGTAGATTCAAACCCTTACCATAAAAATTGAGCTGGCACACGAGGGTCCCCCCCCCCCCCCCGCCCCGAACGAATGCCTCTATTCCATAAGAATATCCTTCAATTTTTCCAACAAATAACTTACTCCAAAGCCACCACACCACCTTGCCTGACACTTTGAGTTTCTAAGGTGAGGCCTCAGGAAAACTAGCTGAGGCAAGTGGTCGAGGTTCCCCCCAAAAAATGTTTCACCAAAACTCTGCATCCCACTATGAGGAATTTTAGCCATACAAGGAAGTTTCTAGAGTTTATTGGTTCACATGAAAATGCATTAATCGGGGAATCTAAGTGATCCCCCAAATTTAATGTTTGGCATTTTAACTATTTCTAAGGTGGTGGGAACTAATGCCCATACCACCACCAACCACACTTTGCACCCCCATCGAGGAGTTTTGATCATGATCTTGCATTCCACTATGTGTTCTGTCTGATTCCAAAATGGAAAGTAAGTCTTTGATATCATCTATCTGTGAGATGAGGGGCCATCTACTCTCAAGACTCCTCCCTTTGTATGTGTAGCCCCAATTGGGCAAGAAATAAACTAGTGAATTATAATTTCTACAAGTGTGAGATAATATAACATAGTTAAATGATTGGAGCAATTTGAGGATTATGTGGGTCAAATTAATGAGTCTCCAACTCCTTGTGAGATTTTCAATGGGGTTTCCATGGATCAATTTTTGAGTGCTGCAGATGGCCAAATGAGAATCCTTATTAATGTGTATCTTTATGAACCCCACAAATACAGTTAGTTTAAGACCACACTGCAGGGCATATAATTCAATCTTATTGTTGTTGGTGATCTCGTAGTCAGCTGAATAAATACTGAGTACTTGGTGTCACCAATCCCTGATGATTCCACCTAGGATTGCAGGTCCTAGGTTACTTTTGGAGGCTCTATCAAAGTTTAACTTAACAAAACTCTTAGATGGAGGGGAATAGACCAAAGGGGAAGAAGTCTATGGAGGCAGGGTCTTCCAGAATGTGAGGGAGATCATATTGGGGGATGATTCAAGCTTAGCCCAACTAAGCGCTTCTTGAGGTTGGTTCTTCCAATCATCTTGTCTCCATGTTTCTGCTAAGATGGTTTCCATGATATTATGCTTAATTGTGTTCCATATCCTTTCCAAATATCCCAATTCATCTTTAAATATGTGTCTATTCCACTCCTTCGAAATCACCCACATTATAAAGCCTGCAGCCAAAACCTAGGCTCAATTGACTACCATGCATTGGAATACACATTGCCTCCATAATTCCAATGTATCCAACATGCTATTGTGGGATCTATCTAAGTGGCCAAAAAGCTCCCAAAGTCTTTATATATATATATGTATATATTAAAATATGTTTTTAATATAATAATACATTATCTAAAATTGAAAATATGGAGAAAAGGTATATATATGTTAATATAAAAAATTCATGAAAATTGAAATAATAGGAAAATGAAAAAAAATCAAAATAAAAAAGTTAAATAAAAAGGGAATAAATCTAAAAACAAAAAAATTGGTAATTAATAAAAATGGAAGTTACTAAAGAGCCCATAATAAGACCTCAACCAATCACTTTACAAATAAATAAATTTTAAAAATTATAAAAAATAACAAAATTTGAATTCCTAATGTTAAACTATGGATAAGCAACATAAATTTTTAGTCAAAGACAAATTAATACACGAGTTAAAGCAAAATTGAATGAGTAATACCATACTTGGTATAATAAAAATTGCTAAATAAAATTGTTATATATTTGTCTGCATCTTCAAAATAATTTACATACACTTAAATGACTTGCTTTCTCTTTGTAATATACCATGTCCCAACTATATTTGTTGATTGGAACACAGAGAGAGGAGGGATTGAGAATCTATAAAGGCCAAAATTTAAATTACAAAGGAAGAAAAGGGGGTCTAATGTAATTCAAACAAGAAGACATAAAAGCCAAATAATAAAAGGATAGGAAAAGACTCGGAAGGGGAAAGGAAAAATAGGACCTGAGAGAAGAAGGACAGAGGGGACCACATTAAGGAGGAATTGAAAGGTGAAATTGAAAAAAACAAGTAACCTTTGATTATTGAGTTGAATTGGTCTACGATGCCTTAATTACAGATCAAAAGGCCATACTTGGGGGATCTTCCTTCATGCCAAGGTGAGGTGAGGGATGATCCCTCACCTTAGACTCATGGCACATATGGTGTAATTTTCCACGCGGAGATCCTTAAAAACAAATTGAATACACTAACTAAATGCATTGTTATGAAAATCATTAAAATCAACTCGTTGCACCCGCATGCCTTATAACATCGATCGATTCCCACCATGTAATGGAATGATGAGAAAGAATGAATTAAACCCATTTATTATAAGAGTAGCTTCTTCTACCTCCGTGGCTTCATTACAAAGCCAATCAGCCCTCTTATTGGTCCTTGCTTGAGGGACTATAGTGTTTGCAAGAGCGTTGATTCCCTATTAATTTGAGTTGATTTCTTAAAATACATCTTATTTTGCACTGTTAAACAAAGTTTTTGTTAAAAAAATATATTAAACCAAAGTTTTTGTTAAAAAAATATATTTAAAATTATGTAATTATAATTTGATTGGATAACTAGATTTGAAGTCTTATTGGGGGTTTTTCATTTTTCAATATATTCAAAGTAAAATAACCAAAGTTTGTTTTCTAGGATGCATATAAAGTTTGGTTAAAATTATGCCGGATTAGTTTTAACTTTTTCTCATCTACATGAAACTAATGCTAAGTTTTAAGTTATATGTTTTAATACGTGACTTTTGCACCTGTAATTAATTAAGTGTCCGTTGTGAAATTTAACCTTCGAATGTATGGTGATTGCACCGAATATGTTCTTCGACGCTGTGTCAAGACTTTTAATATTCTTACTTAGGCACCGCAATGCCAACGATATAACAAATGAAGACCTCTCCAATGTAACAACACTTGTCAAAGCTGCGTGGAACAGACATCACTGCAAGAATACGTTGATGGTAGTAATTCTTTGCATTGCCCGTTTTATGAAGCTTCCACTCATCGTGTTTACGCCAATGTTTTTAGTGGAGAGTGGCCAGCGTTAAGTACGTTGTTAGGGCCATTAATTTAGTGGAGAATGGCGATCCTTAAGTACCTTGTTATGCAGTATTTAGTGTATTTCAGTGGGTGGTATAAATTTCACCAAATTTAAATTATTTTTACATTACTTAAATTTAAAGTTGGGAAATGGATATTTATTGATCGAACTAAAGCACACTGTATCTTAAGCCAATAAAAGTAGACCAATCTAAGGCATGGCATAGGTAGATGAGATGAGATGAGATGATCACTGTGATAATTTTTGGGTTTAAACTAAAAATTCCAAGGGCTGACACAAAGAACGCCGAGTTTCCTTAAACGAGCGTTTGAAGTGTTCCCACTTCCCAATTCCTTTTGAGTCGCTCGAAATAAACTACGGATCGTGAATATCACCAACTCGTTGACTTCGGTTTGGGGAGTAGATGAGATCCTCCTGCCCAATACAAACATAAATAAATCCATGGCCAACTAATGAACTCCAAAATGGAAGACCTCCTCAAAATCATGCTCGTTGCATATTTATAAGTCTCTCAATGGAACACACTTACAACCAAGTAAAGATTCCATACCTGGCAGGGACTTCCGCTGCTTGCAGACCTTGTTGTTAATTCTTAATATATGAAAGGCCTTCCAATCCAATTTTGGATATGATTGAGTTCTATTATAATTCGTTTGAAGAATATAGAGTTTAATTTGACGTCTGCTAGAGAAATATTGCAATGAATATGTTTAATTATGAGATTATAATTTCCCACAATTACGAGAATGGATATATTGAAAGTTGGAGTTTGTTTTAATCCTTGACATTTAATTTACATTTCTATTTGGAATCAAACCCCTTAGGCCAGCTCTAGTCTGGGTTAATAAGCTCGCCCCTTAGCTTAGGCCAGCTCTCTTGGTTATGAAGCTCTTACTAGTAATATTGTGGTTATACTCTCAGCAATAGATATTAGATATTTGTAAGCAATAGAATAGATAGTTGGAAGCTTAGGGGGTGACTCTTCATACTCGAGAACAGAGTAGAGTAGATCTTAAGCAATGGCCATAAGCGTTACGAACCTCTTAGGCTAAGCGTTACAAAGCTCTTAGAATGCATATTGAAAACTGTTAATACTACCTTAAATATAATAAGCTTAGTCGTAATTGGACTGGTTATACTCTTAACTAGAGTTGGTGGTTATGCTAGTTATACTTAGGGACATGAATAGAGTTTAGGTCAAGCTGTTGGAGGTGTTTTTCAAAATATATAAGTATTTTAGTATGTATTATTTTTATACCATTAAAATAAGTAGGTCAAAGTGTGTCTATTTTGGAATAAGACTTTTAGAATTTTAATTTTATTATTAATAATTATTAAGTGAATGGTAGGAATTTAACTTTCATAGAATACTCTTAATAATTTATAGAAATAGGTTGAAATTTATCTCCAAAGTATCTATCTCTTTTTAATTAAATTGATTAATTAAAAAAATTGTCATATGAACATGTGCCATATGAAGTGAGTTATAATTTTTTTAGGCATGTGTATTGATAAGCCACGGTATTGTAATAAAACCTACTTACAAATTAAGAATTTCCATTGTAAAGCCAGGTTAAATCTCCATGGATAAGAATCAAGATCCATGTTTTTTCAAATGTATATATATATTTAACTTATATGTTTACGCTAGTATATAAGTTAAACATATATAAATTTAAAAATGCATGGAACAATATGTTGAGATTAATGTAAAAACTGTTCAAACCGAACATTATGATTTTGTCCTTGTTTTATAAGATTCAGTTCAACTTCATAAATGTGTGATTGTTATATATATTTTGCATGTAATGTATGAGGGATAGAGCGTGTACTCCAGAAGTAATCTTACAGATAGTGTTTCACACCTGTAAGCTGCTCAGTGATTCTTATATTTTGACATGGTATTAGAGCTACCCAGCGCAGGAAGCCTGTATAAAAATGGAGAGAGGTCAGCGCGATTGAGACGAAATCAGTGTGTATTTTGGCGAAAAAATTGCGTCGATTTCACTTCTACACTTACGCGATTCTTTATCTTTAGATCAGCGCGAGTGCTTGGAGGAAAATCGCACCGACCTTGTGTGAGGGGAATAGGCTGCATTTTTTTCTGTCTTTGCATGCTGTGTGTATTTTTTTTTTGTGTGGAGGGCTGCTGACTGAGAAGAGGACAATTGCAAACGCGATCCAAAGCCCGTGTGAAATTGAAGCCCACGTGGATTGCAGTGCCAGAGTAGATCTGCGTGAAATTGAAGTTGCGTGGAGGAGGCCGCGTTGAATGCCTGAAGGTGTACATCCAATCTGGCAGCATGTTGGATCTAAATCCGTGGTTGAGGCCAGCACTGCGTGGATCATCCATGGAGGGAGGAAAGATCGCTTGATTGAGGCTGAGCAGGGTTGGTGCGGTGAGCGTGGAGGTCGTGATCCAGCACGAGGGGGCGATCCACACGCTGAGCAGGAGGCGAAATTTCTTGCCTAGAGGTCATTGAAGCAGGCATGCTAGAGGCCGAAATTGCTTGCGTGGAGGCATGGTAAGCCGTTGGTTCTGGCTGGGCTTTCCCCACAGCCTACGCAGATACGAATCTGATTCCGTAAGAGAGAGTCGTGGCTCCATGCCACCGTTTCAACAAGTGCGTGCTTGATGGGGGAATTGCCTTCGAGAAGGCTAACGACACAGAGCTCTAAACTTACACCTCCGAGCCTCCATACTATTTTAAGTCACAATGATATTAATTGCAAGTCACGCTAGTATTGCTTTTTATGTTTGATTAATGATGAGGTTGAAATACACGAATGGAAGAGAATTTCTATTGGAAAATTTTTAAGTTTTTTAATTAAAGAGGGGCTCCTTATTAAATGGGGTGATTGTTTTAAAGGAGAAAGAATTCGTGTAATCCTTTTGAAAAGGAAAGGGGTGATTATTTTTAAAGGAGGAATATGGGTTTTTTAATTTAAAGTTTTTATTTAAGTTATTTATTAAAGAATTCAAGTTCTTTTAATTATTTAATTAAAGAAAAGGAGGGGTTCTTCATTTGAAAAAGGGGGCGATTGAAAAAAAAAGGAGATTTGGGCTCTCTTTGTTTTGCATCTGGGTTAGTTTTTTTTTATCAGTCATTTTAGACAATTTATTTTTAAGTAGATCACAGTTGTTTTTTTAATTATTGGGGTTGAAGTTTTTTATTCATTCAAGATGAATAATCAAGTAGCAGAAGCTTACCTCAATGAAAACAACAAGCTGGATGGATCCAATTACTTTGGTTGGAAATTCAAGCTGCAAACCCTACTTGAGGGACACAATGCATAGATGATTTTGAACAATGATGAAGTGAAGCCAAACCTCATTGTAGGAGGAACAACAACAACAACGATCCAAGACTGGGACAAGTGGGAAACTAAGGCGAGAATGCTCCCGAATTTTTTAGTCAAAAACTACATTATTCCCCATATCCGTGATTGTAAGACTGCACCAGAGATCTAGAAGATACTCAAGGATCTCTATGAGGTCAAGAGTACCTATCGACTACTGTTCTTGAAGAGCAAGATTATCTCCATCAAGATGGAGGAGAGTGATACAGTTGTAGCATTCGTTTCGCGGATCAAGGAACTCAAGAACAAGCTGAGAGATATTGGTGAAGTTATGTCAGATACAGATCTGGTCATGATTATCGTGAATGGTATGACTGACGAGTATCAGATGTTCATCAGTGTCTTGAATGCAAGAGAAAAAGCCCTCGTATTTGAAGAATTGGTAGGAACCCTCATGCAAGAGGAGGAAAGGCGACTGACTCATAAACCCCAGAGTTTAGATCTGGCCTTAATGGCAAAGAAGAAGCCCTTAAGAGGAAAGCCAAATGTAGCACAGAAGAGCAGCGCAACCCCACAGAGAAAGATGCCCTCACCTCAAGGTACATCTTTCAATAGAAATGACTCTGCGACCAAATGTTTTTATTGTGGTAGAACTGGCCATATAGCCAGATATTGTATGAAAAAGAAGTTTGATGAAGGTCGGAAGAGACATAAGCAACATGCAGGTCATTTTGTTGATGAGGAACACAGTGAGAACATCAGACTGTTCATATCTAACTCTGCACTTTCGGCTAAGGAAGATGAAGCAAATACCTGGTTTGTCGACTCAGGTGCATCCATCCACATGACAGGGAACAAACAGTGGTTTGAAGACTTCAAAGAGACCAGTAGTGGCTCAAACATCTATCTTGGCGATGATAGAGGGTACCAAATCAAAGGTTATGGCAATATCCCCTGATGGGAATATTAGACATATCCATAATGTGATGTATGTACCAGGGATAAAAAAGAATATGATCTTTGTCTCTACTATAACTGATCAGAGTCTCAAGGTAGAGTTTTATAAATCATATTGTGTCATTAAAGACCTGTTGGATTGTATGAAGCTTATTGCATCAGGTATTCATGTGGGAGGATTGTACAAGCTAAATGTCAAAAGCGCACCACATCAAGCATTGACATCATCTGCCATGACTAAAGTAGACTTATGGCACCAGAGGTTCGGTCATATTAACTTCAATGATTTGCTTCTTTTACAGAAAAGAGGTATGGTCAAAGGTCTCCCTGTTTTAAAATCTGCTCATATTAATTTTGATGTATGTGCACTAGGAAGTTGCACAGAGATGAATTTCCTGTGAATCCTGATAGAAAGAAGAGAGATATATTCGAGCTGGTACACATAGATCTATGCGGGCCTATGCAGACAAGATCGTTAGGTGGTGCATACTTTTTTTTTATTGTTTATTGATGACGATAATAGATTTACTTAGATGTATTTCCTCACGAAGAAGAGCAACACTTTTGAATACTTCAAGGAGTTCAGAAGTATGGTTTAAAAATGGATAGGTAAATGCATCAGGATTCTCCGCTCGGATCAAGGGGGAGAGTACAAGAAAGCTTTTGTACTCAAATATTGCAAAGATAATGGGATACAACAGTAGTTTATAGTACACCACACTCCTCAACAAAACGGGGTTGCAGAGAGGAAAAACAGAACCCTTGTGGAGTGTGCTCGTAGTATGTCAAATGTTAAGAATCTTTCTAATGGCTTTTGGGCTAAAGTGATTAATACTGCAATATATCGAAAGAATAGGAGTCCAACAAGAAGTTTAGATTTCAAAACTCCTTTTGAAGCTTTATTTGGTTATAAGCCCGTAGTTAAGCATTTGATCATTTTTGGCAGCAAAACCTTTGCTCATATCCCAAAGGAAGATAGAAAGAAGCTTGACTTAAAGGTCATCAAATGTATTTTTGTTGGGTATTGTACAAAATTTAAGGCTTACAAATTGTTTAATCCCTTTACTCATAAAGTGTTTGCAAGTAGAGATGTAGTGTTTCATGAGCAGGTTAATGATGGAAGCCATGAGAGTGCTAAGGAAGACTGGCACGTGCCCTTGTTGGTTGAAGAAGGAAGTGATGAATCAGGTGACAGCAATAAGCAGCAGTAGCAGAAAGGGAAAGAAGATGATGCAGCTGTCAAGCCAAGTCCAGCAAATGATGATTAGACAAGGTTTGAAGCTACCCCACCACTCAGGAGATCAAGTAGGAAAGCTCACTTTCCAGTAAGATATAGGGAAAATGCTTTTATGACTAGTATGATGAATGTTGTTGAACCTTTAGTTATAAAGAAGCTAGTCAATATAGTGAATGGAGGGCTGTTGTGGAAGAGGAATATGAATCAATTCTCAGAAACAAAACTTTGGATTTAGTTAAACTACCTAATGGAAAACAACCCATAGGATGCAAATGGTTGTATAAGCCTAAATTTAAAGTAGATGGGAGCATAGATAAGTATAAAGCTAAGCTGGTTACAAAGGGGTATTTACAGCAAGAAGGCATAGGTTATGATAAAACATTTGCCCTGTAGTTAAATTAAACACAGTTAGAATGATAATTGATTTAGCTACCAAACACCATTGGATGATTCACCAACTAGATGTTAAATCTGTGCTTTTTAAATGGGGACTTAAAAGAAGAAGTCTACTTAGTGCAACCTAAGGGGTTTGTCAAATAGGGGGAATAACATCTAGTTTGCAGGTTGAAGAAAACACCATATGGATTAAAACAGGCACCCAGGTCATGGTATGACAAAATTGATTAATTTTTCTTGCAACATGGTTATAAAAGAAGCAAAAATGACCTTAATATTTATACCGTGTTTGATAAAGAGGGGAGAACTGTTTTAATTTCTTTATATGTAGATGATCTATTACAGGGAATGTTGATGATCTCATTAAAGAAATCAAAGAGAAAATGTCACAAGTTTTTGAGATGAAAGACCTTGGAGAACTACACTATTGTTTGGGTTTGGAAGTCCGGAGGAATTTTGGACAAACTTTTCTGTCACAAAGTAAGTATGTAAGGAGCTTACTGGAAAAGTTCAGAATGGATCAGTGCAAAGCTACAACAAAACTTAAAACTTCAGAATGATGACAGATCTAAGGAGGCATATGCGACATTGTATAGACAGTTGGTTGGGAGTCTAATCTACTTGATTACAACTAGGCCTGATTTGGCTTATGCAGTCAGTGCATTGAGCCAATTTATGTCAAAGCCCCTTGAGAGCCATTGGGTTGCAACAAAAGGTGTTTTAAGGTATCTCCAGGGAACCTTAGATTTTGGTATTGTTGATACTGATTTGTGTGATGTTAGATTGACAGGATTTTCAGACTCCAATTAGGTTGGAAATGTAGATGACAAACGATCCATAACAGGCTATGCATTCAACATTGGATCCAGGGTCATTACATGGAGTAGAAAAGAGCAGAACACAGTATCCTTGTCTTCTACGGAAGCTGAATATCAAGTTATGTGTGCAGTGACATGTGAAGTAGTTTGGTTGAAGGGACTTCTCCTTGACGCTGGAGAAGAACAGAGGGTTGCATCAGTGATCAAATGCGACAACCATAGCTCCATCAAATTTGCAAATAATCCAGTATTTCATAGGAACACAAAGCATATCGATACACAGTTTCATTTTGTCAGGGAGAAAGTTCAGTCAAAAGAAATCCATATTGAGTATTGTAATAGTTGTGACAATGTTGCTAATATTTTTACCAAACCTCTTGGTAGAATAAAATTTGAGTTGTTTAGGGAAGTGTTAGGTATATATGTGAATCCATTTATCCATTAAGGGGAGTGTTTAGATTAATGTAGAGACTGTTCAAACCGAACCCTAGATTAGGATTCGGTTCCTGGTTTATAGGATTCAGTTCAACTTCCGTAAATGTGTGATTGTTATATATATTCCGCATGTAATGTGTGAGGGATAGAGCGTGTACTACAGAGGCAGTCTCACAGGTAGTGTTTCACACCTGTAAGCTACTTAGTTGTTTAATAAAGTTTGATTCTGGATATTTTGACACAATATTCTTAGCCATGGATATTTACCTCCACTTTACTATGGAGATTTTTAATGTAAATAGGCTTTGTTATAATATCATGGACCAATAACATGACTAATCAATACCACATGCCCAAAAAACCATAACTCACTTTATATGACACTTGTTCATATGACATTTTTTTTAATTAATCAATTAAATTAAAAGGGCAAGAATGACATAACTACTTTTGAGATAAATCTCAACCTTTGATTTGTGTATATTATTATGAATATTCTAGAATATTTTGTAGAGGTTAAATCTTTACCATCCACCTCATAATTATTGATAATTAAATTAAAATTTTGGAAGCCTTATTTTAAAATAGACATGACTAGGTTAATAATAATAATAATAAAGCTGGAGGTGAAAATTGAAGGGATTCAAATATAATATGTGTTGTAGGCAATAGGAACTAGGATGGCGCACGGGCGATCTAGGGTTTGTAAGGGCTATGGTTAGGTTTTCCTGGACCCTGCAGACCGTGCATGAACCATCGAACCCGCCACCGTTTGTCTGCCGCTGTGACTGTTTACCCTAACTGCATCGCCGATTCACCTGCTGGTAACTCCATGGTGTTCTGAGCCCGCTCCGAGACTAACGGCGTGCCCTGCGACGGAACTACCACAGCTGCACGGGACGCCTTTCTCACAACTGTCGTTTTCCCCCGGCTACTTTCCGTTCCGAGGTGTCTGCAGATCCTAGGAGCAGCTGGCAATGGAAGATATTGACGCCGTCGATTACTCCGCGGACCCATTGGAAGGGGTCTCCATTTGGCGCACACCCCTTGATGCATCTGGAGGTATGTACGACTCGGACTATACTGCTCCATTTCCGCCGTTTCCGTTATCTGAACCGCATTCACTCCCTCCTGTTATTCTCCCGGACGACCCGCCTACCTGGCCTGCTCTTACCACTCCCCCGCACTCTCCGGCTAACCTAGGGTTTGTTTCGAGCTGTATCAACCCTAACCCTGGTTCACTTCCCCTGGTTACGGGCTCCATTCCCCTTCAATTCCACAACCCCTCCCTCCCGGGACCTTCAATTGGCATCCCTGTCTCTTTCGGGATCTCATCCGGCAGTTTTACCGCTGTCCCTCCACTCACTGGCGCCCCATCGTCTACTGACCCTCTTGGACACCCCCATCCGGCCCGGTTCCCGGCTACACGGCCTGAGAACCCGCCTCTGCCTGGTCAACCCGTTCGCCATCCCCCCTCTCGGGGCCCTAAACGGAAATATAAGTGTTTCAAATCTAGGGAGGAGGACGTATTTCTCCGGTTAGAAGAAGACATTCGTTGGGGTGAGACCATGGATTTTGCGGACCGTGTCTTGGTCGGTCGCATCCGTGGCCGTAGTTACTCGGCAGCACGTTTGAAGCAGTGGGCAGCTGATGTTTGGGGTCACCATCTGGTAGATATCCCATTTGTGCAGACCTTCGTGCGGGGATGGTTCGCACTCCGTTTCGCGCGTGCAGACCATACTAATTGGGTCCTCTCATCATACTGGCATTTTGACCACGCACCGGTGCTTCTGAAAAGATGGACTCCACTCTTCGACCCTGAGACGGAGCAAATTGGCATTGGACCAGTATGGATTAGGCTACCAGGACTACCACTCCAGTACTGGTCCGAGGACATTTTCAAGAGGATTGGTAATGCAATCGGTGTTTATATGGGCTATGATAAATCCTATCAGCAGACAGGAATGATGGCCTACGCCAGGATTCTCATTAACCTGGACACGAGAGGGGGACTGCTGGAATACATTACGATCCAATGGAGGGATACTGAACGCAGGCAGATCATCGACTATGAAGGAGTACCATATAGATGCCGCCGATGCCACAAGGTGGGCCACCTATACAGAGACTGCCCACTCCTCAAGAAATCTGGTACAAATGGCACTGAGGATGCAGCCCCTCAGCCGCAGGACACCCAACCTGAGACACAGCCTGCTCAGAACACTGAGGTACCGGATCCCCCACCGATCGTGGAAGAACCAGAGAACGCTGGAACTGGCGAAAATGCTGGGGTACCCACTGACCCGCAGCCGGTCTCGACTGATTTGCAGACGACCATTGGACATGAGGATTTGGAGCAATCGGGTAAGTCACCTAATTATTCTCTGTCCACTCCTCCTTCTTGTATGACTTTGGGCATATCTTCTCATTTTTCTGCATCTGCATCCAGCATTTCATTATTTCCTTCTACTTCACATGCGCCCCCTCCCCTGTATAATCACTTGCATTCCTCACTCTCGTGCACCATTCCACAGCCCTCACCGGTGGATCCTCCATCCAGAATCACATCGTCACTGGCCTCCCCTTCACGAATCTCATCACCATCTCCGCCCCGCTATTCCCTCCGGCCCCGCTCAAGAGACCGAGGACCTGATGCTGTTGGACTTGATCTTAGTCATACTCCATATCACAAGTCCTCCAGGGGCAGACCCTCCCGTATATCCAAGGCTAGGCACACTGCTGATTCAGAGGTCGCCCTGGGGCGACAACAAACCATCATTCGGGCCCTTAGAGCAAGGAATGGCCCTGCTCCCATTCCCTAATGAAATTTTTATCATTCAACTGTCGGGGGTTTGCTAGTTCAGCCAAAAAACTAGCCCTCAGGAGACTTCTCCTAACATCTCAGATGGACGTCATTTTTCTACAAGAGACTCTCTGTCCTGCTGATCCCCTCATTCGTACTCTCTCTGGCTGGCTTCCATCCTGGACCTTCCATGCTTTGGATGCGTCCGGAAGATCAGGGGGAATGGCCATTGGGGTCAATAACAAAGTTGTGGAGATCAAGAACACCTTTGGGGGGAGAGGGTTTATTGGACTAGACATCTGTACTCATTCAGCTGTTAATGACATCAGGATTATCAATGTATATGGTCCCTGTTCTGATCGAGCAAATTATTGGAGTAACCTTCTTACATCGGAGTTGTTTCAGTCAGATAATATTATACTTGGAGGGGATCTTAACTTCTCTATTGGTTTCAGTGAATCATGGGGACACTCTGCTCAGGTCGACTCTCTCACTGATACTATATCAAGCTTGCTGGAGGACCATCACTGGGTCGACATTCCGTCTGCTAAGCTCCAATACACATGGACCAATAACAGGAGTGGTGACCAGAGCCTTGCTAGACGACTAGATAGATTCCTTATTAAGGAAGCCCTAGTCAATGAACTCCCCAGAGTCCGTCAATGGGTTGGCACAGGGGGCATCTCCGATCATCGACCAATCTTCTTTGAAGCTGAAGATATTGCCCATAAAATTAAGAGCCCCTATAAGTTCAATGCAGCTTGGCTACAAGATCCCTCATTTATCCAACTGGTGCATAACTTTTGGCGAACCAACGCAATCAGAGAAGATGAGGATATCTCAGTGGGTTTTGTGAGGAAACTCAAGGAACTTAAGCAGATCACCAAGAACTGGGCTCACCATAAGCGCATTCAGGATAACTTAATTCTAAAGGAAGCTGAAAAGGTCATTGCCGATTTTGAGGAATCCTCTGATGGGACTTTCCCCTTCGCAGTTAGTAAGGAGAATTACATCGCCCTGATTGCCAAACGTACTCAAATTCTGAAAGAAAGAGAAGAAGGGTGGAGACTCAGAAGCAGAGCTATATGGCTCACTGAAGGAGATGCAAACACCAAATTTTATCATAAGTTTGCAAATGGACGTAAAGTCATTAATACTATCTGGGAATTAAAGAATGCACAGGGGGACACTGTCACTTCACAGCGGAACCTGACCAGATTAGCCACTGAACATTTTAGAGGCATCTATAAAGCACCTGTACAGGCAAATATCATGGAAATTATGAGAGTGGCCGAACTCTTTCCCAGATACATCGAGCAGGAAGATGCGGACGAACTGCAGAAGGAAGTGACGATGGCAGAATTAGAAGCTACATTGAAATGGTTCAAGAAAGACAAGAGTCCTGGACCTGATGGATGGACCATAGAATTCTATCTTGCATTCTTTGATCTATTAGGCCATGACCTCCTGAATGTAGTTGAAGATAGCAGGAAAAGAGGTCGTATCTCCTCTGCCATTAAATCTACATTCATAGCTCTTATACCCAAGTCTAACGCCCCTTGCACATTTGATGATTTCCGGCCTATATCACTCTGCAATTGCCTTTACAAGATCATTGCTAAAACCATTGCCAATCGGCTCAAGCCTATCCTTTCTCAGCACATTTCAGCAGAACAATTTGCATTCCTACACCATCGCCAGATCCATGAGGCCATCGCATCTGCTCAAGAACTGCTGCACACCATGCAAATCAAAAAACAGAAAGGCATGATCCTTAAGGTAGATCTCTCCAAGGCTTTTGACCGTACCAATTGGCTATATCTGAGGCTGCTGCTTACTCACCTGGGCTTCCCCTATGATTTCATCAAATGGACTATGAGCTGTATCACTGATGTCTCTTACAGTGTACTTCTTAATGGGGAAGCCTCCTCATTCTTTACTTCTGAGAGAGGACTTAGACAGGGATGTCCTCTCTCCCCCCTGTTGTTTTTACTCATCATGGAAGGGCTGAGTAGAATCCTTTCTTCTGCTCGTGAAAGACACCAGCTAACTGGGATCAAGATCACTGATCATCTTATCCTCACTCACCTTCTATTTGTTGACGATATCCTTATCTTTCTTAATGGCGGTATTGGAGACTCCACCACCCTCCATAATTCATTTCATCTTTTTCAACATGCTACTGGAATGATGATCAATGTACAGAAATCCTCCATCACCTCATATGGATGCTCTGTCAATGAAATTGCATATGCAAATCAGCGATTTCCCTATAACAACCTGGCCCTGGCAGATGGTATTAAATATCTTGGCTTCCGATTGAAGCCTAATGGTTACAGGATCGCTGATTGGCTGTGGCTGATTGCCAAGGTGGAAAAGAGATTACAAGTTTGGTATCACCGTTATCTTTCCCGGGCAGGCAGACTCATTCTTATTAAGGCAGTGATTGAGGCCACTCCAGTTTACTGGATGGCTCTGACTTGGATACCTAAGGGCATTCTCAACAGATTACAGCATATTTGTAGCAGGTTTCTTTGGAAGGGTCACCAGCCGGGCAGAATCTTTGCATGGGTGAAATGGGACACTATTGCGCGACCCAAGCGCTGGGGGGGATGGGGTATCAAGAGACTTGACCTCTTCTCTAGAGCACTGGCTGCCAAACTTGGTTGGCAACTACTCACCTCAGAAAGTCTCTGGACCAAGGTTGCATGCGCAAAATACATCTGGCCTATGAATGTGATGGACTGGATATGTAGTGAACGGAGAGCTAATCACAACATATCCTCCATCTGGAGAGCTGTCATTGGTACCCTTCCATTACTCCGAGAAAGTTTAACTTGGCGCATCAAGGCTGGCAATGCTGTCCGAATAGGACTGGATCCCTGGGTTGGATGTGGAAATACTCACAGACTCTCTGAAGGTATCATCCAACACCTTAATGACAGGGGTATCACTCACATCATGCACATTGGGGATCAGGCCAACTCATCATTTCTTCATCAAGCTTGGACCAATGCACAAGCACTAGATATTCCGGCACAATGGCATGATGAATGGGCTGAATATACGGATGCACTCTCACAAGCTCATATCAGACTTACTGATGGTCCTGACGAAATCATATGGGCTTATTCAAAACATGGGTATTATACCCCGAAGCTCGGCTATTTAAAGCTCATGGAGTCTCACATACCTCCCGTCATTCAGCCCATTTGGAGGACACTATGGAAACTCAAGTCTGCCCCGCGTACTAGACTGCTTATGTGGAATATCATCTTCGACAAAGTACCTACAGGCACTAACTTGATGAAGCGCTCCTTCCATGGGCCCTTCCGGTGCCACCTCTGTCACCAGGACGAAGAAAGCACATTACATTTATTTCTGACCTGCAGGATCACAATTCATTTCTGGAATGACCTCATTTCTCATTTCCCGCATCTGAGACATTGGCAAGGACACAGTATAGTGGAAGCATGGGAGAACTGGAATACAGAACATTCGGGGAAAGCTATTAACTTACCGCCTCTTGCTTGCTGGGCAATTTGGATTGCCCGGAACCAGGCCATCTTCAACCTTAAGGTCCCCCACTGGCCGACTATCCTTCTTCATACCATTGCAGAGTATAACTTGATTCCGGACGAAGAACACACTGGTCCAATTCGCATCTTGAGACAACTGGACATTGACAAATCTAAACCTTGGGGTTTTTTTGATGGTTCAGCTCAGGAGGTGGGGTGTGGGGGAGGAGCAATACTACACCTTAATGACTCACACAGCTACAAAATACAAATCAACCTTGGCAGAGGAACTAATAACTATGCTGAACTATGCACTGCCAAGCACCTCATACATTTTGCCATTCTTAAACACTGTAGACATCTCCAATTATTTGGTGATTCCAAAATTGTATGCAATTGGCTGTCTGGTGCATCACATTGTCATGCATTTACATTAAGGCACATTCTTGATGAGGCAAAGAGGCTGATAACTTCATTTGATTCATTTACTTGTCTTCATATCTACAGGGAACAAAACACTGATGCTGACCATCTCTCCAAAGAGGCAGCGCACAGGCAAGGAGACAATTGGCTGATTCAGGAGGCGAGAGAAGGGTCATTCTATCAGTATTACCATAGGCCCTTTGATGACCAGATGGAAAATGGGCATTAAGGCCCATTTACAGTTTTATATTTTGTTTTTTTGCTGTAAATATTTATAGATCTATATGGCTCTCTGCGAAGAGCAACAGACACAAATTTTGATATGCTTCTCAGTAACAATTTTGGACAGCTCCCTGCGTGGAGAATGATGTTAATTTTTGCTTATACAGTCTACAGACTGAACTCGATAGGCACAGCTGCCTCTACTTGAATGCTTCGGCATATGCAAAATGTAATTTCTTACCTTAATAGAAATTATTTTTTTTTCCCAGGGGAAAAAAAAATAATAATAATAAAGCTATAATTTAATTTGTTTTTATGACTTTTTTAATTTTAGCAATATGAGAAGTATTATGAAGAAAATGTTTTGATACTTATTATGAATTGATATATATCAACATTTACCAATAATTTAATTTATATGATTGAATTATATGTTTTGATGCTTATTATAGATTGATACCTATTAATATTATATTTACTAATTATTTAATTTATTACATAATAAAAAATATTTTTTACTCATGTTTTTGAATCAAAACGATATATAAAAAGCGTATTGATTGAAATTGAATTCTAAAACAAATAATAATTTAAAGGGATGCCTGGATGTCAATTTTATAGGCATGAAAAAGGAACAATGCAACACTTTGATGACCGAAAAAGAGCAATAATTGATTTCTAATGAAATGAAATGATATTTTAAGGTCCACGATGTTGAAAATAGCAACAAGAAATGATAAATATAGAAGTGCTAAATTTAGTACTGCTATAAATAGCATTTCGGGATACCTTCCTATTTTAGTTAGTCCCTAAACTAAAATAGAGAAGTAAAATTCGAATTTGATCTTAGTCGCTATTTGTAAAATAATTAATTAATTTACCATGAGTTAATTAGTTGTAGAAAATAAAACATGAAGTCTATGTGGGGACATGCAACAATGTCTCTATTAATTGATGAATTTATCCTTCAGTTAAAGAGATAAGGATGAGTTGTAATATTGAGTTGTAATTAGTTGGCTCAGTTAACTGAGTCAAATCTAGTTAGATTAATTCAAACAGTTTGTTGAATTAATTGTGAGTTCAGTTAGTTAATGCATGCATGCATGTAACTGTTGCACTTCAGATAACTGAATATTCTCTCATAAGTAACTCATGCATGTCAGTTTAGACAAAGACCCAAATGAGATTAGATGGAGGGGCAATGTACTATCAGTTGCTAGAATATTCCATTGTGAATATCTCTTGCATGCAGAAGGAATTCTTTCCTTGAGGATTGCACAGTTACTTCTTCAGGTTTTGTGAGTGTGATGAGGCCAATTCACACATGTGGCTTCACTGGACCCCAAGAAAAACTGTGTAAGGAAATAAGAGGTTTGGAGGGCTTGAGGAGGACATATACAATGTCTATTCAGTGTGTGAGCTGTATTGTTTGATTGCAGAAAGAGCAAGATAGCTTGAGAGCTAATTCTTTTTGTAACTTGAACAAGATTTCCACTTGTATGATAATACAGAGATTGGGGTTTTAGGTTGAGGCTTTCCCCGGTTTATTTTTTCTGTGTTATGTGTGATTGATTTCTCATTCTCAGTTATATGTGTTCTCATTGATCGTGCTCAAATTGATTAAGCTTCCACAAAGTTTATTGTAGAAGTAGATCTTGTATTTTGCTTTAGTTTATTGCATAATCTGTTGATCTATAGTGGGAATTTCTACACACGAGACTAAAAATAGTCTATGAGACCATTAGTTCCCTGTTTTTCGCTTTTTGCAATTCAGTCCTTTTTTGATTCAAATTGATGATGAGCTAACCCAACCTTTCAAAAATTCTCTCACTAAAGAGACAATGCCAAAAAATTGATGCTAACATGTTCTCATAACTTTCTCTGATGTCTTTGAATGCATCACATTCGAAATGAAATGTTTTTCCGATTCCACAAGCTCAGACGTGCAAAATGTACACACTCATTCTTCCCAAGCTTCTTTAGGTCTTTTCCACCGTCTCGTTTCACACCGAAGTTGATGTGAGTTGGTCCTTAATTGAGCAATAAGAACATTTTCCTTCCACGAAATGCTAGCTCCAATGAACTCTTTTTGTTGTAAATCACACGTAGGGTTGAATTCCTCAATGTAATATTTCTTCTTTCTACCCAACTCTTTTCCCCATACCTTTTTACGAAATTTCGCCATAACAAAATCCTTTAGCTCCTTGCTATTTGTGGGATAGGAATTGAGATAGATATTCCATTTTTGCATTCATGTGTAATTTTGTTTCATCCATGTTTTCTTTCTTTCACTGATGCCTTCATTGAAGATAACATTAGGCCATCTAACTACTCTCATTTGTTCAATCTTTTTAAGGTATCTTATGAGCCGCACCATAGCAATTGCTTCAATGTAAGTTGATCCTGTTTCACTCAACATTATCTCATAAGGTATCGAACTTTTTATCTTGAACTTGCTCATGATCAAGCGTTTTTGGATTTTCTCAACTTGTTTCCATTTTGAGACGGAGGTGATGCTAGCCCACAATTCACACCTATATAGCATCATTGGACAAAATAGGAGTCCAAAAAGAACATTAATCATTTTCCAATCCCATAACTCTGCCTCTCTACATATGTTTTGAAGAGCATATAATGCTTTCCACCCTCCTAAAATTCTTTTCTTTCTGCAGTCCTCATAATTGAGTTGGTTATTGAAATCGATCCCAAGGTACTTGTACTCATTTACTTCTTCAAGAATGTTGTCTTCAAAGAAGAAAGTATGCTGGCTCTGCTTCCTTTTATTAGAAAAAATCATTATTTTGGTCTTGCTAGTATTGACTTGCATCCCCACTACTCTAAAAAAATGCTCAAGGGCATATAAGTGAATTTGCAATCCATGGGCCGATTTAGAAATCAATACAATATCATCAGCATATAAAAGAAGCTTTATCACAAACTCCCCCAACCGAACACCATCTCCACTTTGCAGATTTCGCCACTCTTCCAATTTATCAATATATAGACCAAAAAAAGTGGAGGATAGAGGACAACCTTACTTGACTCCAATGTCACTTCTAAAGCTTTCTGAAATACCTGCTGAGGTTCTAATTTTGAAATTCACTTCTTCATAAAGTCTATGGACAACAGCTCTATAATGCACAGGAATTTCAAGTTCTTCCATTCTACACAACTTATCTCTAGGGACTATGTCAAATGTTTTTTTGAAGTCAACAAAGCAACAAAATACTACTTCTTCTTTGTCCTCCCAAACCTTTTCAACAATGTGTCTCAACGTGATACCATGATCCATTGTAGAATGTTTCGGCCTAAAACCCACTTGTCCTCTTTTCTTTTACTTTTGCCCACTTGCTAATTATGTCTTCTACCATGCTGCCGAAAAGCTTGGCAAACAAAGAATTGATCATAATTGTTTTATAGTTGAATAGATTATCAATGTCTCCACTTTTAAAAAAAGTACTATTATTGAAATGGAATGATTAATAAAAAACTCAATGAAGATTAAGAATTAATAAATAACCCTAATAGTGACGGTGAGTGAGTCAAACGATAACAAATACGGTTTTGATTCGTCTTAAATGAAAAATACGTCCCATCTAAATATTCTGCTCCTATTTTTACAAATGTCCAGTGTCAAACTAGATCCTGCTCGTCCTTCATGCCACATTGACGATTCAATAATGTCCGGTGTGAAACTATTTGAGAAAATTTAAAGAATAATCATTGAAAATTATAAATTAGTTATATAAAACTCTGGAAAACATTATTTTGTTTTAAAGAAAATTTATTTGATTTAAATTTAAGTTATTTTGTTTGGCTTTACCTATATATTTTGAAAATTAATTATATAAAGCGTTTTTGATATTTTTGAAATAGATGACTTTTTTTCTTTATATGTTTAATTTAAAACGGATAATAATGTAACATTAATATAATTTATACATATTAAAATATTTATTTTATAATATATTTTCCATGGTTAAGATTAAAAAAATCATAAAATTTTGCTAAATTATAATTTTATTTTAAATTATTATTAATATTATTAATTAAAATCATAGGCATATATATTTTAAATATGTTTTTTAAAATTTTATTTTAACTATAGATAATTTTTAGTGAATGGTAGGGATTTAACTTTCACTGAATATTCTAATATTTTGAATATGATTTTTAAAATTTTAATTTAATTATAAAGAATTATTGGTGGATGGCAAGGATTTAACTTTCACTGAATATTCTAAAATATTCACAGTGTTATATACAAATTCATAGTTGAGGTTTATCTCCGTAGTAGTTATATATATATATATATATATATATATATATATATATATATATATATATAGTTTTTTCAATTAAATTGATCATATATATATATATATATATATAGTTTTTCAATTAAATTGATCATATATATATATATATATAGTTTTTTCAATTAAATTGATCAATTGAAAAAATGTCATATATTCTAAGTGTCATATGAAGCAAGTTATGGTTTTTTTGGCATGTTGTATTGACAAACCATGGTATTGTAACAAAGCCTATTATGAGATGTATAATGAAATGAGTGTTTTGATACTTATTGACATTTATCAACTATTTAAGTCATATGGCTGCCCTAGTTATAAACAAATAATATATGAGTTAAACATATATACATTTAAAAAATACATAAATAAAGAATTTTAACTTGTAAATAGGCTTTGTTACAATACCACAGACCAATATCATGGTTTACTAATACAATATGTTCAAAAAACCATAACTCAAGTTCATATTAGTTTTTTTTTTTAATTAATCAATTTAATTAAAAAGATAGAACTGGAATAACTATTTTGAGATAAATCTCAATATTTAGTTTGTGACTACTATGAATAATATTTTAGGATACTCTATGAAAGTTAAATCTTTATGGCCCATTTAATAATTATTGATAATTAAATTAAAATTCCATAAACCCTATTTCAAAATATACACACTATTGATAAATAACATAAACTACATCTTAAGATTTCATAAAGAAGTATAAATTTATTTTTGTTTTGTTTAATATATATATATATATATATATATTTCTTTTTTAAATATTTTCCATACCTAATATGCAATATATATATATATATATATATATATATATATATATATATATATATAATTGATACCATTTTTTAAACATAACATTAAATATATAAATTTATTAAAAAATAAATTATAAAACCTAAACACAACAAAATTATAAATAATTTATTAAAGATTATTCAGAATGTAGAAATAATTACAAATTCAAGAAATAAAACTTAAGATTATAATTCTTTTTATTATATTTTTTAAAATATTATTTTGAAAATAATATTTATTTTAAGTCTGAGATTATAAAAATTATTAAGTTATTTTTCATTTTTTTCAATGTAAATAATTATATAATTTTAATGGTTAGTTTAATTTGTCAATTTCCAGTTGCTAAGTACCTCGTCGACTGGAAGGTGGGTCGATTCTCTTTGACACCCTTGGGGTTAGGCCCTATAGCTGGAGGGATGTGATCCCTTTGGGTTGATATACCCAGAGTCTCCCTCATCATGAAAAATATGAAAATAATTATACAAAACTATTTCAATTTTTTGTTTAATCTAAAAAAATTATAAACAATTAAAATAATTAAAAAAAATATTGGTCAAAAGTTATTGGTTCCCTGGTATAAAATAAGCTATGATTCTATTATTACATAGCAAATTTCAATGAATCTTTGGTCTCTTATTTTTCTGCAAATTTCTTCGGTAGATTTCGGTTTATATCAAAATATTTTACACTAAAAACTGTTCAACATACATCCAAAAGAGTGTCTTGGGAGATCATATCTACCACCATGGATAACCATAGACACCACTAGACCAACAATAGACAGAATACACAAGTTGAGAGTACCCTACTTGTAACGACAACTTAAACTACAGTACATAATATATATATATATATATATATATATATATATATATATATATATATATATATATATATATATATATATATATATATATATATATATATATATATCTATATATATATATATATATACATATATACATATACATATACATATACATATACATATACATATACATATATATATATATATATATTTCTACATTACTGTTGACAGTTGGCTCTGCCATACCGTAAGGGCTCGCACGGCCTTCCACGAGGCATCCAGACTATTACCCGACTTAGAAATAAATGTCGTTTGCACATGGCTCCACGCGGCTTGATCCTAGGCGACTATGCTGCTGGCACCTGTCCATCGTTTCGCTCTAGCTGCGACATGTGGTATGGATCTCGTCTGTTGATTGGGTCTGGGCGATCTGATGGTGAGGAGGGTTTAGGGCTTTTCCAACTACCCAGCTCACTATCTCCCACCAAAGAGCAGCTCATTTGCAAACTGGAGGTGAGGGTTTTGACTGCTCTGCAACATTTCAGCTCCTGGTTTCTCCGCTGGTTCTTTGTCTTTGCCTCCATGATCCATGGCTCTGTCTGTTCGTCCTCCGCGGGGAGGTAATCCAGAACCTTCACTCTCTTCCATTTCAGTTCTTTATTCCGAGTCATATTCTATATCTACTTGGGAGTTCTTTCGACGCATAGGGTTAATATATACTCTTGTTGGCCAGGTTTGGCATCTAACTTTTTAGACTCTGCGAGGAATGGCCTTTTCCATCATTGATATGAAAAGGTTAAGTCTCTATTTGTGATAAACACTTACAATTCTTTTTTATTCCTTTCCCATGTATTTTTATAACCCCAGAAGGGATTCTATTCAAGGTAGTTGGACGGCCTCCGGTTGCAGTCTATTGAACTCAGGTAAGGGCTGGCTCTTCCCATGAATTATTGGTTGTGTTTTAGATATGATACAGGTCTTTCGCATTCAATTAATAATGTTTGCAATTGGGTTTTTGTAGGTATGCTGCTATACGATCAGGGTGCTTTTGTGGTTTCTCTTTTGGGTTTCCGACAATTATGTGCACTCACAAATTTAAAAACTGTTACAAGTTGGAAACCCATCATCCCAGGATCTTATGTTTGACCCTTTGCGGTTTATGCTGCTTGTTTATTCTGGTGAAATGCCTAGCTTGAACTTACAATGCACATGAATATGTGAAACACTGTTTTGGTGATGCCGTACACCAGAATTTTTTAATGAACTGTATTTAATATTTTCTAGGCTATCGGGTCTCGAAAATTAGCGGCTAAATTGCCAGTTTGAAAATAATTAATCCTTTTGAAGTACTTAAATCTTTTGAGGGGCAGAGAAGGGACCTCTCGACCTTATTTCAGTTCTAGGAAAAACTCTGCTACTTAAATTCTGAAGTTTGTTAAGTTATATATATAGGTTTATTTATGTGAAACTTATAAATTCTTTACATAATTGCATATATTTATAAGGGGTCTGTTCCCGATATCTTGTTGCTGGAAGAATTGTTTATGTTCTTGTAATGTAGTTATGATATATATTTGACTTGAAATCTCCTTGATTATTTTCAACTTGCTGTCATACTTCTACTAAGTTATTATTCCCTTTTGGAAGTCGTTTTACTCCTTGCAATTGTGAGATTTTTACTAATATAATAGTTCTAATAAGTGGTGCTTGCCCTTTCTCGAAACAAGAATTCGCCTTAGGGTTTTACTACACTTTTTGTCAGGATTTAAGGGTTTGATTTATTTCTTCCAAACGACCTCTTTCACCCGACTCTAGCTTGTAGAGGGTAGTTAAGCCAAAAGGAAACATAAAGGTTCCTACACTGTTTTGGGTTTTGGTCAATATTTTATGTATGACAAAATATAAATATTTTTCTTATCAAGAGCTCAGTTAAAAGGGATTCATTGTTTGTTAGTTATTTATATTCTACTGCATATGTAATATTCTACAGAAAATGTTGAGCAAGGAAGATTTCATGATCGCCGACTGTTTGGCATTACTATATACTAATGCATATTTATTACTGAATATTTCTGCATAATTCTTTTGCTAATTCTATTCCTGTAAACAAATAACTTCTCATAAAGTAATACAATCCCTCAGTTAAAGCCTAGGATACTTATCTGTCTTAAACTTGTAAATATATCCAACTTTGCCTAGAAAGTCTCTCCTCCTATCCTCGAGCCTGGAAATTACATCCAGGCTCTCCCCTGAGCACTTTCTTTGTTTCACACCTGGATTATATCCAGTTATATTTAGTGCCTTGGGTCTCAGGACTCCACTTTCCAGCCTCAAGTCCTACACTCGGATGACTGTAAATAAGCAACTTTCCACTGGTCCTTTTCCCCAGCTCTAGGATAGGCCTCTCTTTTCCTTCTTTTCCCCTCTATATTTCCCTTTCTAGGGCAAGGGTGTAACTGTTTCTTTGTTATCTGTTTCTTTTAATTAAAGAAAACAATTATATTTTATTAACATGTATAAATTCCTAATTAATCATAAATTAGGTAACAACTTGTTATCTGGCTTTCCAGCCTCAGTCAATGTCACAATGTAAAAGAAATAAATGCAGTAAATCATAAAACTAAGTTTAATAACCACAATAATTATTTCCTAGAGCCTGGGGTGTTACATCTCCCCCCCCCCCCCCCCCCCCATGTGAGGAACACCATCCCTAGTGTTCTTTCTAATTTAAGAAAACAATGTCGGATAAGCTTCCCACATAAATCCCTCGTCTTCCCAAGTGGCCTCATCTGGGCCAAAGTGCTTCCACTACACTTTAACCTAGGTGATGGCTGGCTTCTGCAGGGTGGTTTCTCTCCCATCGAGAATACGAAAAGGTTCTTCAAGAAACTTTCCTTCTGGTTTGACGTGTAAATACATAATTCACAGTCATAATTTTATCAAACAGTATATAAAAAAAACAACATATATTCTCTTAGCTTATTACCTGAATATTTTCCCAGTTTATTATATGTTGTGGGTTGTACACATATTTTTTTAACAATGAAACATGAAAAACGTTGTGGACCCGAATGTGGCTTGGTAATGCGAGTTTATATGCTATTGGTCCAATTCGTTCCAAGACTTGAAAAGGTCCACAGTATCGGGGTGCGAACTTAGCACAAATCCTCCACTTAAGGAACTTTTTCGAGGCCTTACTCTCAGATATATGTCATCTCTCAGTTGAAATTCTTTGTCTGTCCTCTTTTTATCTGCATACATTTTCTGCCTATCCTGGGCAGCCCTTAGATTATGTCGAATCTTCTTGATAACTTCGTCCATCTCTACTAGCATGTCAAGACCCAATGCTAGCTTATTAATAGGGTTATTCCAGTCCATAGATACTCTGTACTTTCTTCGATATAACACCTCAAAGGGGCTCATACCCAGTGATTCATGATGTCCATTATTGTATGCAAATTCCATGAGGTGGAGGTAATCCTCCCACTTATGTGGCTGTTGCATCACAAACATGCATAACATGTCTTCCAACACTTGATTTACCCGTTCAATTTGTCCGTCCGTTTGGGGATGGTAAGCTGTACTAAATTGGATTTGGGTACCCAATCCTGAAAAGAGGGTTTTCTAGAATGTGGATGTAAATTTCACATCTCGGTCTGAAATTACCACCTTGGGTATTCTGTGTAGGCGAAAAATTTCCTTCATAAATATGTCTATGATTTCCACAGTTTTGTAAGTGGACTTCACAGGTATGAAGTGTGTGGTTTTACTCAATTTTTCTACTACAACCATAATCTATTCATGTTGCTTCCTGGTGTAGGGTTAACCATTGATGAAGTCCAAAGATATGGTCTCCCATTTCCATTCCGGAATGGGCAGTGGTTGCAAAACACAAACATGATGTTGATGTTTCGCCCTCACCAACTGACTCTCCAAACATTTGGATAAGTACCCAGTAACATCCTTCCTTAATCTGGGCCAAAAGTACCCTTTCTTGATGGCTGTTAAAAGTTTCTAGTAACCTGGGTGGCCCGCACATGGTTTCCAATGAAACTCATCCATTATTAATTGTTTAACAGAGCTTTGGTTAGTGTTATCACTCCAGGAAGCTCTCCTAGGTTGTAGCTTGGATATCCCTGGTAACACATAAATATTCAATATTGTTCTCCAAACTATTGGAATGGATGATGGTTTGGGTCAAGTCAGATGACTGTTTCAACTCTTTTTTCACTCAAGATATGCATGAACACCCTCAACTTTACAAGGCTTTAAACCACTAATGCTCAATAGTTTATAGATTCAATGGATAGATGGAGCATACTGACTGTACCAACAGATGCATACATAAACATATGAATGGCTAGCTACAAGAAGTAAATGAAGCTTGCAAATCTAATTTATCAATGTAGAGATAAGATGATAGTTATCTGGCATTAGACACAGAAGAGAACATGAATAACCTATTCAAGTGCAAGCTTAGAGCAGAAGAGAAAATGTGAATTGAACATGTAACAACAAAAGAAGCTTGTATTGCTGGAATGAAGATGAGAAGCTAAAGGAGCAGAGTATCCACAGTCTCCAAAAGTTGAACCTTTATTACTCTGAACTTTCAAATATTTATAAGCCTTTTACAATGCTCTCGAGCCTTCTGAGGCTCGAGAGGTATTAAGCTATCCCCTCTGTCTTTTTAACTTTTTGATGCCATGACTAGGCATGCATGAGCTCGAAGGTTTCCTTTTCTAACAACAGTAACCAAATTCTGGTAAATGTGCTGTGCTGTCAGGTGGCTCGCTCGTGCCAGTGATGCTCCATGATCATTTTTTGGTTTCGCTGTGTTGCACTGTTGCCTTTCCCCTTTCGGCCTTCTGTCTCCTGGTCTCTGCCTCTCGGCCTCTATTTCCTAACCTCTGTTTCCCGACCTCTATTTTGTAATGGAATGTTGCCTTGGGCCCTTTGACATCCTTTCGAATACCAAAAATGTCTGTTTTCTGTTTTACACAGAAAAACGCTGCAACATTGTGAAATCCTGCCAAGCTCTATTCATTCCGGACTTCAAAAGTCCTTAAATATGGTCTATTCCTCTATCGGGTCTGTCCTGAATATCTATCGCAAGTTGATTTGGTCCTACTCCAAGGTTTCCTTTCGTATTTTGAAATACGCTAAAAAACACTAAACATCCTGAAAAAATGGCTTTGGCGGATCTGAAATATTATATATTTTCATTTATGAACCCCTTTGGGTCTGGGTTTTATCACATCAACGTTGTCTCTTTATATTTCGTTAAATACGAAAATATACAAAATACATAGGAAAATTAGTTTTGGCGGATCTCAAATCTTATGCAATACTATTTATACAACTATCGGGTTCGGTTCATCAGATCGCATCTATGCATGTATAAAGGCCCCGCTCCATAATGTTTCCCTGATTGCAATCCGCTGATGCGATTGATCGCAATCACATATCGCAATAACCCTGGGCTGTTTGGTGAGCACTCTATTGTGTTAGCCGATTGCGATTCTGCGATGCGACGTGGGCCGTCAATCTGTGCGCTTGATCGTCAGTCCACGTTGACTTCACCGATCTCCATCGCAAGTTCCACATAGTCTGTGCTGATATTCGCTGGTTGCCACCACCGATTGCGATCTGTCGACTAGATCTGGACCATTGATGGGCCAGATCTGACGGCTGCTGTGCATTCATTTCTCAAGCCTCCACTACTCTGTTTTTACTGCTTCCTTAGGTTTTTGCCTCCCGATAGTGTTTGTCTGCCTGTCTAAAGGTTTTTCTCTTACGATAATTTCGATCTTTTAAACGATTTTCAAAGACTCAAAGAGTGTTTTGGATCTGTTTGGCACTGCACCTTAGGGGCTAACACTGGCTCCTTCTGGGGATGAAAGCCTCCCTGTGAGGTTTCAAGAATCACAGACTGATGCCTTTCCTGTAAAACCAAAATCAAATCTATCTCCTAGTGTTCCATTGGGCATGGAGTTTCTTTTGCATAGAAAATAAAAATTGAAAAACATATTTACAATATCAAGGCTTTAAAGCCTTAAATGAAATAAAGTTTCAAGAACCGCCCATTGACTGGGCCACCAAAAACATCTTCTCCTTCCAGACTGTGCAGAATAAAGGTATTGTTCTGTTGAATTTTAGTTATGACAAATGGAACTATCCATAAGGAGTCAAACTTACCATGATTACCTTTCTTTTCCTTCAATGCATCCCATTTGAGAACCTAGTCACCAACTTGGAAATTGTCCACTTTTTCCTTCCTCTCAAAGGTTTCTTTGATTTTCTTCTGATGAATTTTTGACTTCTCAACCAAATTCTCTCTGATCTGCTATAATTCAACCAGGTTATTCATTCTCCTTACCATGTCATTCATTTCATCTTGTTCTTCTTGAAAGAATTTGGCTGTAGGGAGAATCAGATGGATAAGAAAAACAACATCAGCGCCATAAACCAGCTTAACTGGAGAATTTCCTATGGAATTCTTGTTGGTAACTCTACTAGCCCACAGTGCAAACTTCAACTTGGAATCCCAACTCTTTTGTTGTACTCCAACAGTTTTTTGATTATCCTTACAAGACTCTTGTTAGATTATTCTGCCAGGCCATTTCCTTGAGGATAATATGAGGTAGAATGCACCAATTGAATGCCCATGGATTCACACATGTCCACCAATTCTTCAATGGCTTCGTTTTCTTGGTCAATGTGCATTTAAGAAAATTCATCAAAAACTTGCAAAAGCCTATTAATTTCATCATCATCTTCAAAAAACTTTCCAGTATTTGACATTGTCAGGCAGAGATGGTCTATATTTCACCTGAACTTCATAAGTCAACTTAGGAGGCAAAGGAGGAATAAATGTGCTAGCAGACACAACAAGGGAATCATCAAGCCGGTTCTTCACTCTTGGGATGTAAGAAATGTTGAAAATATTAAAAGAGTCCTTAAGCTTCCATACCCCATCTCTATATGCTTTCAGCCTTGGATGCTTTGCTTGGAAAGTTTTGTTCACGTGCTGAATGATAAGTTCTGCATCTCCAAACACCTTCAGACCTTTGATGCCCATTTCTTTAGTAGCGTTTAACCCCAATATCAAGGCTTCGTTTTCTGCTATGTTATTTGTGACCTGAAAAGTTAACTTGAAAGATAAATGAATGCATTCTTGTGTGGGGGACACAAGGAATACACCTGCCCCTGCAGCTTCCTTAGAGTAAGCTCCATCAAAGAACATGTCCCAAATTTGTGGGCCTTCTTCCTCTGTGATCTGGCGAATTGGTTTCTTAAGCTGCGTGGAGGCCAACTGGGATTCTTCAATCTAAAGAATACAAGCTCCAAAATTAGTGTCGATAACATAAATGGGATGATTAATGGGATTCCTTTTATCACTGATGACATAATCCAACTGAGCTTCTCTACATAATCTCCTACTCTCACCACCAAAAACTGGGACAGTAGCATAGGATAGATCATTTTGCAATATTCCACTTAATCTTGATCCAACCTCTGGAACGCAACATGCCGAACTTGGGGGGTACATCTACTACCACAATATCCATCATCATGCTCTTCATGGGTAGCTGAGACAAGGTGATGGCTAAGTCTTTGATTAATCCCAAACATTTCACTTTTCTAGAGTCAAAATAAAACAAGTCATGATAAGGCTTGGTAATGTCAAGACCCAATTCATCCATGACAGCCTTGGGCATTATATTATGGCTGGCTCCTGTGTCCAAAAGGAAGTTTTGAAGGATTTTGTCATGAATAGTTAGAGAGACATAGAATGATGGGGATCCGTCATCATAATTTTCAATCATTGAGCTGAGAACAATAGCTGGTTTGTCATCTTGCAGATTTACATAGTCGGTGGAGGCTTGGATGGCATTAGGCTCAAGGGCCTCAAGGATAGATTTCTTGAAGGACTCATTCTTCACTAGTTCAATCAGAGGTATAGGTATTCTTAGCTTCTGAATTTCTTATTGAAAACTGAAAGGAGAAGGAGACTTGTCAAGGCCTCTTACCTCGTGAGTTGGAGCTTTGAGGATGATGGGATCAACTGTCGGTCGCTTCTGCTTATTAGCTTGCTGTACTGCAGGGAAAAAAACTCTTTGAATAGGAGTTTCCTTGGCATTATTCATCTTCGACCTTAGATTGTATCTGTGCTGATCTTCATTTTGCAGAACAACTTGACCATCCCATTCTTGGTTGATCTAGTCATTGAATAATGACTTTGCATAGGCAGCTGAGGTCAAAAAGGAGGCACTGCCTTTGTCTTCTAGACAATGGATCTCATCATCTCCTTCAAACTTCTCTTCTTCCATGACTACATTTTGGAAAGGGGTCTTCACCCTTTGATCTTCATTGGCATCTCTGCTTCTTTTCAGAATCTACAACTGCTCATTAGCTCTTCTATATGGATTTGGATTTTTAGGAGCAAAGGTATTAGGAACTCTTTCTTTCCCAGGGTGCTGATCAACCTTTAATTTGGATATTTCAGAGGCTAATGACTCTATCATCTTGGTCATTTTATCTATCTTGGGATCTGAAGATGATGAAGACTCGCCCCTCTGTCTCCTTCTATCGACATTTCCCTTGAGCTTCTCTGCAGCCATGATGTTTGATTCTACTTCCAAGGCTGCATCCTGCATATTAGCCAAAGTAGCACATCACCTCTCCCTCAACAGCAGACAGAAGTCAAAATCAAAGGCATTGGCAAAGGTGAGTTTAGCAGAGGTAGTGGTGGGTTTTACTTTAGCTGGTATTTTGCTGTACATGCGGTTAAATCTCTTATTGAAATCAGACAACAACTCACCATTTTCCCTCTTTAAGTTCCCAAACTCGGTGTGGTAGTAGAGTAGATCCTTCTTATCCCCCCAATGCTTTAGGAATGCATCATCTAAAGCCTCAATATCTACTATAGATCTTGGGGTCAGTTCTCTGAACCATTTTATAGCCTCTCCATCTAGGCTTTCAACAAAGACTCTCATCCACACATCATCTTCACTAATGTCCAGGTTATCAGCATAGCTATAGAATGATTCAAGGTGTTCTTCAGCTATAACACCTTCAGTCCCAGTGAACTTAGGCATATAATTTTGATATTCTCCAGTAAGCATGGCATTCAAAGGAGTGGGCAGTACTAGAGGTCCATACCTAGCAACTATGATTCTTTCCATTTTGGTAGGTGCTTGTGGTCTTGCCATAGCTGTGGTGGCTATAAGGGTGCTGGAAATATGAATGATAAAGGGTTGAGGAGTGACTAATAAGACTAAATGAGTATGATGGATAGGAGGTGAGGTTTCCTTTGCGATTATAATAAAAGGAGAACCTAAAGAATAAGGAGCTTTATGAATTTCTAAGATTTTTTCTTCACTGCTAATATTAGATGCTATACTCTTAACATGTATTTGCTCTATTACAGGATTTTCTTGCAGAGATATAGAATATTGTTTAGAGTTACCTGAACCTGATGCTCCTTTCTGCAATGCCTTTCTTTCTTTGATGATTTTCTCAAGGTCAGGCACTGGGTCAGCTTGTGGCTTCTGAGGATTTGTCCGAGTATGCCTCACAAACTGAGCCAGAACTATGAAGTGGAGTCGCCAAGAGGTTCGTCCTTCAATAGAGTCGCCAGATAGATGATTACAACCGAAATAGTCGGATCGCACCTATGCAGGTATAAAGGCCCCGCTCCATAATGTTTCCCCGATTGCGATCTGCCAATGTGATTGATCGCAATCGCATATCGCAATAACCCCGGGCCATTTGGTGAGCGCTCTGTTGTGTTGGCCGATTGCAATTCTGTAATGTGACATGGGCCGTCGATCTATACGCTTGATTGACGGTCCACATTGACTCCACCGATTGCCATTGCAAGTTCCACATAGTCTACACCGATATCTGGTGGTTTCCACCGCCGATTGTGATCCGCCGACTGGATCTGGACCGTTGATCGTCCAGATCTGACGACTATTGTGCATTCATTTCTCAAGCCTGTGTTGCTCTGTTTTTTACTGCTTCCTTGGGTTTTTGCCTCCCGATAGTGTTTTTCCGCCTGTCTGAAGGTTTTTCTCTTGCGATAATTTCGATATTTTAAATGATTTTCAAAGACTCAGAGAGTGTTTTGGATCTGTTTGGCACTACACCTTAGGGGCTAAAAGTTAGGAATATAAATTCCATTTTTAAAGGCAAGGAGGTTATCAAGACTTATTTCAAAATCTGATTTTTCCCCTTTTAATAGAGCTTCCTTTGTCTATTGCCAAAGTAAAGTGTATTATGGATCTTTGACAAATGCTTCCTTTATAATTTCTGGAATGTTGGAGTGTGCTTGGCTGATCTAAACTTCATAAATAAAATGTACCTTCCTACTCAATGCATCAACCACTTAGTTTTCTTTCCCCTTAAGGTGCTTCATTTCAAAATTGAACTCACTTAAAAATGCCATCCATCTGGCCTGTCAAGCATTTAAGCTAGACTGGTTGAAGAAGTTAGTAAGACTGTTATGATCTGTTAGCAACAAAAATTTCTTCCCCAACAGGTAATGTCACCACATTTTAGTTGCATGCACTATTGTTGTTAATTCAAGGTCATAAGTGAAATATCGATGTTCATATTCTTTCAATTTTCGTGATTCGTAAGTAATAACTTTTCCTTCTTGTGTCATCACTCCACCAACACCCTCTTTACTTGCATCGGTGCAAACCACAAAAGACTTTTCCAGATTTTCTACCTTTAGCCCGATGCAGTGGTAAGTAGGTGTTTTACTCTTTCAAAACTTTGCTAACACTCAACTATCCATTGAAAGATGCATCCCTTTTTCTGTAAAGAGGTCATTGGAAAGGAAATTTTTGAAAATCCTTCAATGGACCAGCAGTAGTACCCGACCAAACCCAAGAAGGATCTGATATCAGCGACATTATTTGGAGCGGTCCATTCCATAATGGTTTTCATATTTTCTGGGTCCACCACTATTCTTTCTATTGATATAACGTGACCCAAGTATTGGATCTGATCTTTGAAAAAATTGCACTTGCTAAATTTGGCATATAACTGGTTCTCCCATAAAGTTTGCAGCACAATTCTCAAATGTTCTTTGTGCTCCTCCTAATTTTTAGAGTATATCAAAATGTCATCAATAAAAATTAATACAAATGTATGAAAATAGGGCTGAAAAATACCATGCATCAAACTCAAAAAGGTAGCTGGGGCATTTTTGAGGCCAAATGGCAATACTGTGAACTCATAATGACCATAATGAGTTCGGAATGCAGTTTTGTAGATGTCTTCCTCCTTTATCCTTATTTGGTGGTAACCAAATCTTATATCGATTTTTGAAAATACTTTGGCCCCCTACACTTGATCGAATAAATCATTAATACGTGGCAAGGGATACTTATTTTTGATGGTCATCTTATTTAACTGACGATAATCGATACACAATATCAACGTTCCATCTTTCTTCCGTACAAATAATATGGGGGCTCCCCAAGGGGACACACTGGGGTGAACGTACATTTTATCCCAAAGCTCCTGAAGCTACATCTTGAGTTCTGTCAACTCAGGTATGATCATGCGATAAGGGGCCTTGGATACCAGGGCTGCATCCGGAATTAGTTCAATGATGAAGTCAATATCCCGCTTGGGTGGTAATACAGGGATGGATTCATGAAATACATCGGCAAATTCCTGAATAACAGGAATATTATCCAAGGAGGTCATTTTATTCTTGGTGTTGGTAAATTCCACTTGAACAACATATATTTGACAGCCCTTCCTAATACATTTTCCTAACTCACTAGCAGTGATAGGGCGCAGTTTGGTATTGGTCTTGATTCCTTGAAGTTCCTTTCTTTGTCCTAATTTTGAAATAAAACTAATAGTTTTTTGTTTGCAATCAACCAAGGACCAACATTTTCCAACCAATCCATTCCGACTGAAATTTCGTATGAACCCAAAGGAAGAATGTTAAGGTTCACGTGAATGGGATGTCCCGAGATTACTATGGGAGATTGTTTTGTTTTCGAAACTACCTTTCTTTTTTCCCCAGTGGGTTTTGGGAATTTACTGCTCTGCAGTTAACACTTTTCTACCACTTTAGGAGTAACATAACTCAAGCTAGCACCTGGATCAAACGAAACCGAAACAGGTTCCTTAGCGATCATACCTTCACATTCAATCATGGTGGGTTGATGTTCTGCTTGGTGATCATCCAAGGAAACATTAATTCTAGGCATGCTCCTCGCCACTTCTCCGATAATGGATGCTTCCTGCATGTTTACTAGCTGTTCCTTTCTTGCCTTATGTAGACAGCTTTTGTTCTCCACATCCCCAACATTGCAGCGGTGGTTTTTCCTTTTGATCATTACTAAATTTATTAATCCCTTCGGATTATCTATGTTTAGAATAAGCAGCATTGGGTTGATTCCTTGCTGGGAATTTACTGAGAGGTTTTTGTTGTATATTTCTACTATTAGAAAATTTTGGATGTCTACTTGAAATCAGAATTCTTCCTTTCTTGTTTAACCCTCCTTTAGCTCCTTCAAAAAGTGATAGTTTAATCTTTTTAAATTCACCTTGTAACTCAGATTTCTGTCTTTTTGTCTTGTTCTGGTCGGAAACATTGTCTGAGCGACATTCTTCATCTTCCCCATGTTTTTCAGCTGACTCCGCGTTTTCCTCTCTAATTTGAGCTGTTGGGGTCTTCTCCCTATCTTCAGCACTGGGGTATGGATGTCGTTGGTTCTGTCAATTGGACAAAATTCTTAGGATTTTCTCCTATTCTAGACGGAGTCGCTCGTTATTTGTTCTTAAATTGGTCATCTCTGCATGGAGCTGTTGCACAGTTTTGAGTAAGATTGCATTAGCTTGACGAGATTCCTCGCCTAGCTGAATCCAAATATCAGGGTTAGCATTCACATAGTTTGTTCCTGGTGAATTGGGTGGTCCTGGGCTCCTCTGCATTTTTCCCCTTCTTGTATGGAGGTGATCTTTGTGTTCACATACAGGTTCACTTAGTTAAATTACAAAGATCACATTGATTGTTCATATATATATAAATTCCCCAAGAGTCTTAGTGTACGAACCTGAGCTATGATACCATTTGTAATGACAACTTAAACTATAGTACGTAAAAATAAAATAAAAATTTATTATTACATATCTATCCATGTAATAAATCAAATCATATGCATTAAATCAAACCATATGTATTCCACGGACGCTGGGTGAGTTTCTATGGCACGTATTGTTAATTTATTTCTACATTATTGCCCACGGTTGGCTCTGCCATACCAAAAGGGCTCACATGGCCTTCCATGAGGCATCCAGACTATTACCCGACTTGGAAATAAATGCCTTCTACACATGGCTCCACATGGCTTGATCCCAAGCGACTATGTTGCTGGCAACTGTCCATCGTTTCACTTTGGCTGCGACATGTGGTATGGATCTCGTCCGTTGATTGGGTCTAGGAAATTTGACGATGAGAAGGGTTTATGACTTTTTCAACTACCCAACTCATCATCTCCCATCGAAGAGAAACTCATTTTCAAACTAGAGGTGAGGGTTTTGACTGCTCTGCAACGTCTTGGCTCCCATTTCTCCACTGGTTCTTTGTCTCTGCCTCCATGATCCATGGCTGTGTCTGTTCTTCCTCTGCAGGGAGGTAATCCAGAATCTTCACTCTCTACCATTTCAGTTCTTTATTTCGAGTCATATTCTGTATCTACTTGGGAGTTCTTTCAGTGCATAGGGTTAATACATACTCTTGTTGGCCAGGTTTGGCATCCAACTTTTCAGACTCTGTGAGAAATGGCATTTTCCATCATCGACATGAAAGGGGTAAGTCTCTATTTGTGATAAACACTTACAGTTATTTTTTATTCCTTTCCCATGCATTTTGCTAACCTTGGAAGGGATTTTATGCAAGGTAGTTGGACGGCCTCCAGTTGTAGTCTGCCGAACTCAGGTAAGGGCTAGCTCTTCCCACGATTTATTGTTTGTGTTTTAGATATGATACAGGTCTTTCCCATTCAATTAACAATGTTTGCAATTGAGTTTTTGTAGGTATGCTGCTATACAGTAAGGGTGATTTTGTGGTTAAGCTTTTGGGTTTCTGACGATTATGCATAGTCACAACTTTATAAACTGTTACAAGTTGGAAACCCATCATCCTGGGTTCTTATGTTTGACCCTTTGCGGTTTATGTTGCTTGTTTATTCTGGTGAAATGCCTAGCTTGAACTTACAATGCGCATGAATATGTGAATGACTGTTTTGGTGATGCTGCACTCTGGAATTTTGTAATGAACTGTATTTAAGCTTTTCTAGGCCACTAGTCTCATAAATGAGTGCCTAGATTGCCAGTTTGAAAGTAATTAATCCTTTTGAAGTACTTAAAACTTTTGAGGGACAGAGAAGGGACCTCTTGGCCTTATTTCGGTTTTGGGAAAAACTCTGCTACTTAAATTCTGAAGTTTGTTAAGTTATATATATAAGTTTATTTCTGTGAAACTTATAAATTCTTTACATTGTTGCATATATTTATAAAGGTTTTGTTCCCGATATCTTGTTGCTGGAAGAATTGTTTATGTTCTCGTAATGTAGTTATGATATATATTTGACTTGAAACCTCTTTGATTATTTTCGACTTGTTGTCATACTTCTGCTAAGGTATTATTCCCTTCTAGAAGTCGTTTTACTCCTTACTTGCAATTGCACGATTTTTACTAATATAATAGTTCTAAGAATTGGTGCTTGTCCTTTGTCGAAACAAGAATTCGCCTTAGGGTTTCACAACACTTTCTATCGGGATTTAAGGGTTTGATTTATTTCTTCCAAACAACCTCTTTCACCTGACTCTTGCTTGCAGAGGGTAGTTAAGCCAAAAGGAAACGGAAAGGTTCTTGCATTGTTTTTGGTTTTGGTCAGTATTTTATGTATGACAGAATATAAATATTTTTCTTATCAAGATATTAGCTTTTTTTTTTTTTTTTTTCCACAGAAAAAACTCGAACCATCTATTGATAAAAATAGTTAGTTACATAACATATGCAAAGCATTTCAGAATGACTCATTCTTTGCCTTATAATAGGTAAAAGAAAGTAGTCTTGGTTGGTTGATACAGAACCAGTGCAACAGCCTCAACCGGATGGCAAAGAGCCAGCGCGTCAGTCCCAATTGGATGACAGAAAAAAATACACTTTGTAATAACTGCTCACCATACTCTCAGCAAAGGCAGGGCAGACGACCTGACCAGAAAGCGCACACCTCCCGGGATCCATTAGAGGATGGCACATAGGAGAGGGTTTTGAGAATACAGAAACTGAGGGTCTGCAAACACAATGGAGCAAACAACGTCCAAAGAGAATCCAACGTAGTCACGAGAAGGATTCTATAAAACTAGGAAAAGTGAAAGGAAAACAAGTCGAACTGAGCCTCCTTTTACAAGGAAAACAGCCCGAAAGACCTGAAGAGGTTCAGTGAATAGGAAAGTGAAAAACAAAAGAAACAAAACAACTATGTACAAATCACAGGAACAGATTTCTAAAAAATGAGAGCTAATAAAAAATGGGCTATTCCAGATGTAGAACCACCCCATTTTCCTCCTCCAAAGCAGTCCACGACCCCATGTCTTGTTCGACACCTTCTTCGGAAAGGCGATCAACTTCAGAATTCCTTTCCCTGAAGATGTGACTAAGGGAAAGCTCCGTGAAAAGACATTTAAGGCGAGTAGCTTCTTTAAGCAGGGGAAGCAAGATGAAATTTCTGCAAAATTGCATCCCATTAAACCATCTCACAGTGTTCATAGAATCCCCGAAAATCTGAACTTCTTACACGTTCCTCAGGACAAGCCAGCAAAGAAGGAGGTGAAGGGCTTTCAACTCAGCAAAGTTATTGGAACCCTAGCCTAGGCCGACCGAAGCTTTAATAGTCTTTTCCTCTAAAAAATGAATTATCAAACCAGCCCCACAACGTCTATTAATGTCTGAGGCCCCGTCATAATAAGCCCACGGAATTGAAAATCTTATAGTTTCTTGCCAAACCAACCTGGAAGAAGGAGTAGCCTGCGGAACAGGGATACTATCATAAATAGCAGCTTCTTCTGCAGCCAATCCTACAATCGAGAAGACAGAGTCCTTTAAGATGACCTGATTCCTAGCAAGCCACATCCCCCAAGTTATGAGAAGCGGAATGGATCTCTCTCTGTCATTTGAAGCTTCATTCCACCACCTCTGCCATGCTTTCAAAATCCCCTACCCTTCCCATATATAAGGGATTTTAAGTAACCTTAACGTTTCGGTCCACAGGCTAGATTTAAAAGGGCAGAATAGGAACAGGTGATGAACTGATTCAATGCTATCTTTACATAGGGGACACCATCCAGGACCAATCCTCCCTCGTCTTTGAAGAAAATCCCAAGTAGGAACTTTCTGGAGTAGGACACACCAAAAGAACAGTCTTGTTTTCGCTGGTCCTTTTAACTTCCATAGTGGTTTAGCCCACCAAGCCAGGTTTTCCCACCCTTTTTGGGTCATCATCCATTTATACCCCATCTTTGGAAAGTAGAGTCCATTCTGGGCAAAGACCCACCGAAGTTCATCTAGAGAGTCTGAGAGCCTGACTGAAGAGTTGAGGAGGTCTTTCCTATATGATTCCCATTCCTCCAACCATTCTTCATCCAATTGTAAATCTATTCCTTACATCCACCCTTGGCTCCATATGGTGGAAGCCTGAGGATCAGCCACCTGATTTAAAGTGTAATGACCCTTCTCTTTTAAAACCGCAACCAGCCCCTGAGATAGAGAGAACCGCTCTGAAAAACCTATCGAGGGGTCTCTACCCAACCTGATTTGAGAGCCATCGCCCCCACTCCAAGCCAAATCATGCTCAATAATTTTGACAGAGGTGACCACATCTTTCCACACCACCGAGGAGTTTTTGTAGGTCTTTATTGGCAATCTGATCCAATCTATCATTGATAGAGGGTCAATGTATTTTATTTTTGAAATAGAAGTCCACAGGTTGTCCAAGGAAATGAGCCTCCAGGCGAGTTTTGCTGCTAAATATTGGGAGAAACATTCAAGGTTTTTTATCCCCCAACCTCCCCACTCTTTAGGACGAGCCACTTTATCCCAGTCGATCCACGGGGTGAATTTCTCTGTCTTGGACTCTGCCCACAGAAACCTGCTGCATAATTTGTCAATTGAGGATAAGATTCCTTTAGGAACCCATGTCAAGCTAGCCCAATAGACTGGAACTGCCATCAGAACGGATTTTATTAACACAAGCCTTCCTGCCCTGGAAAGCCATCTGAAACTCCAATGTTTCAGCGTGGATTTGATTTTTGCAAGGATCCAATTCCAATCTTTGATCCTGTAGTTATCAGGTTTGAGAAGAAAGCCCAGGTATTTGAAGGTATCCTCTAGCGCTTTGACATCAAAGTTTAGGACCATCTTCACGCTGCGCATCATTTCTCTGGACAGACCTGTGCACATGAGAGAGGATTTTTTCTCATTAATACAAAGTCCAGTAGCCTTCAGGAAAAGGTCCATGATACTTTTGAGCGTCTTACAATCCTCAAGGCTACCATTGCTAAATAGTATTATGTCATCCACAAAGAGGAGGTGGGTAACCCAAAAATTTTCAGCTGCTTCGATGCCTTTGAGAGACCCTTGTCTTTTTGCATCATGAATCATAAGACTGATGCCCTCTACTGCCAGCAGGAACAAAAGGGGAGAGAGCGGACAACCTTGATGCAGGCTGCGTTAAGCACTAAAAAAGCTAGAGGCCGCTCCATTGATCATAACATCTATGGAGGATGAAGAAATACAATGCATAATCCATTTCACAAGTCATACATGAAGCCCAGATGAATTAGCAAAAGCCTGAGGTATAGCCAACTGATTCTGTCAAAAGCCTTTGACAAATCGATTTTCACTACAACTCCTTTTTTTTTCCCAATTTTTAGACTATGAAGAGTTTCTTGAGCAACTCCAACCGCTTCATGAATTTGTCTGCCATCTATAAAGCCAAATTGCTCAGGGGAAATGTTTCTGGAGAGAAAAGGTTTTAATCTGGAGGCAATAACTTTTGCAATGATTTTATAAACACAGGTGCACAGGGATATGGGCCTGAATTCTTAAAAAGAGCCCGGGAGATCAGTTTTGGGAATAAGGGCGAGAAATGTGGAGTGGAAGGGATGATATATTGATCCTGTGCGCCTGGATTCTTCCACAACTGCCACTAACTCATCACCGATGAAATCGAAGAAGTGTTGGAAAAATTCGACAGTCCAACCATCTGGACCAGGGCTTTTGTCCTTTTGCATAGATTTGAGAATATCTTCTACCTCCTCCTTAGAAACAGGTGCCATGATGGATTCATTTCCTTCCTCCTCTATGAACCTAGGAAAGAACTAGGCGACTCTTATAACTTCAGCAATAGAAGCTTCCTTTGGTGCTTTGAATAGGTTCTTGAAATAACTGACCCCTAAAGATGCTAACTCTTCAAAGGATCGAGCCATATCACTATCGGCTTTCTTCATTTCCCAGATAGTATTAGAATTTTTCCTTCCTTTAGCATAGTTATGAAAAAACTTGGTGTTATCATCCCCTGCCTGCAACCAGATTGCTCTACTTTTTAAGTGCCAACTCTCCTCCCTGAATTGGAGAATTCACTTCCTTTCCATCTCCAGCTCTTGAAGTCTAGCCCGAGACTCTTCTGTTCCATAACCATTACCACCTGGGTCTTCAAGAAGGGCTATCTTCGAGTTAACATTTTCTAGAGTTTTTTCTTCATTTAGTTTCTTCTGGAGGGTCCATTGCTTAGAGGTAACCTTCATCCTTGTTAAATTATCCATGAAAGCCTTGCTGCTACTCTCATCTTCGTTGAGATTAGCATTCTTCCAAGTGCTGTGGAAAAGGCTAATAAAGGATGCATCCAAGAGCCAGGAGGCATTAAATTTAAAAGGAGTGACCAGTTTAGAGAAAGCACCCTTCACTTCAAGGAAAACAGGGAGATGGTCTGAGAGTCCGTCTTCCCCAACCCAATGTCTGAAAGCCTGTAACTTATCAGTTAGCGAATCACATTGAAGGAATCTGTCAAGCTTCTTCCCAATCCATTCTTCTCCTATTCTTCGATTCCTCCACGATGGGTGCATCTTGAGCGGAGTGACATCCACCAGGAGAGAAGAGGCTAGTTTATTTAGAAATAAATCAATGAGGGGATCTGCTTTGGCTCTGACCCACTAAGATTCTGTCATCCCCAAAGAAAAATTAAGGTCTCTGTTAGGGTCCCACCCTAACCCCCTTATTTATGTCATGGGATCACGTCATAGTCAAGAGTCAATAAAGCCCATATTAATATTTGTAAGTGGTTAACCCGCAATTAATGACGGGACCATAGTTAGTTGCAAATGGGCCGTAGTATTAGATAGATGGTATTAATAAAACCCACGGTATTTGCCCGTGGTATTGCATGTATGAGTCATATATAAAGGATAGAGACTCCCTGTGAGGAGCATTGTGTCTTATTTTGTAGTCGAGCTCTGCTCTATTGGAGGTTGCCCCCTCGAAGAGGCAAGTGAACATTACTCCTGAATAATAAAATCATTGCTATTCTGTGTTCTGGGTATCTTTTCTTCGCATATTCTGTATTTGGGTATCATTTTGCAAGTTAAGAGCATAACAAGTGGTATCAGAGCACTTTCCAGGGCCGGTGGGATCTCCAATTCTTAGCAAAATTTTTTCGGCTAGAGACGTGTTCCGGCGTCTTTAAACCATGGGATCTGTCGTTGAGTGCATAAACCTGCGGATTTGGGGAGGCATCCACGCAAGAAATACAAGAGGTGGTCACGTCTGTTGGACTCCCTTGTAACCCCTGTGGGTACCCCTTCGAGTAGTAGCGCATTAGACAGAACCGCGCACGGACTGTCTTCCACGTACCCTCTGGGTATATCGGAAGCCCCCTAGGCTCCCGTGAAACCTCGCCATAGATAAACCGTCGGCCGTCTTGTAGCTACAGTACACCGAGAACAGCACTCAGAGAGATTACTCGCCCGTACGATAGGGAAGTCGGGTTGTACGGCTAAGGGTACGGTCGATCCTCCTTAGTTAGAGCCCTGAAACATTGGGCCGAGTACTACTGCCAGACCCTTATGTATATTGCGATCTGTAGCACCTGACACTCCTCACGACCATAGTTTCCTTTTCTATCGGGGGATCACACATCATCTATTCCCGATCCGCGTGTGCAAAGAGGTGCAGCAGCAGCAGATATCAGTCCCGCAGATCCATTAGATCTGCTGCAGCAGTTGTTCCGCCATTCAGATCTCTCAGACCCACCAGATCGGAGTTGTTGTGAAGGGTTCCTATACCAGGGTATACTTTTCGCAGGACTTTTGGCAGCATTGACATTTTGAGGATTTGGCGACTGCAGTATTGATCAAGAAGGAGTAAAACTCCGTTAGGAGTTTTCAAAAAAAAAAAAACGAGTCTGAGATCTTCTGGGGTGCTTATTGGTGATCTAGCCCATCAGAATTAGGACGACGAGCTGAGCAAGGTGGTACCATTCAATTTATTAGTCAAATTTTTTCGGCGGTCCCAATTTTTAATCAGGTTGGTGTATGGTAGAGACTAGAGCTCAAGCGATGGCAAATGAAAGGATGGACAAACTGGAAGACTCCGTGCAATCCCTCAAAAATGGGCTTCATGGACTAAGTATCCAGATACAACAATTACTTCCGAAGGGCAAGGAGCAAGCCCACGAGGAGGCGTATAATGGAAATGAATACAATGAGGGTGAGTCTAGCCACTCTCCTCACGTCTGGCACACCCATACACCACCCAGTCAGCGACCTCCCAAGTTGGATGTGCATAAATTTGACGGTTCTCACCCGTCCGCATGGCTAGCACAAATGGAGCAGTATTTCAAATTGAATCATATCCTAGATGATGCGACTAAGCTTATGTTGGGGAGCATGTACTTGGACAATGAACGGTGGCAATGGTGGGAATGGCATCAACGTTGCAATGGACCTTTTAGGACTTGGACCCAATTTACCAAAGCTCTTCAAGATCGCTTTGAACAGGAAGACTCTTTTTTGGGTCATCTCACTAAGCTCCGCCAGACTGGTACAGTGGATGAATATATTACCGCTTTTGAAGCCTTAGGTAGCTCGTAAGGTGGAACGTGCCTTAGCAGCCCAATACAGTCGCCCAAATTTCCCCACTAAATGTCGTCCCCCACAGGCTCACAACACGACTCAAACACTTAAGGTCCAAAAGGTGTCACCTGCGGAAATGGCGAAAGAAGGAAGCAAGGACTATGTTACTACTGTGATGAAAAATACTCCCCTGGTCATAAATGCAAGGAGCCCAAATTTTTTCAAATAGATGCCACTGACTACAGCTCAACAGAGGAAGATCCACCACTTGAGGAACATGAGGCGCTAGAAGAAGACAACCCAAAGGAGAATGTCTCTGACGAACCAGTTATTTCGCTGCATGCGTTGGCAGGGATTTCTTCCCCTCAAACTCTCAAAATCCGGGGTTTCCTTAAACATTGCCCAGTAGTAGTCTTGATTGATAGTGGAAGTACCCATAATTTCATCCATCAAAAAATTGCAGAAGTAGCGCATTGTTTTGTATGAGCAGTTTCTAACTTCCAAGTCCAAATTGCGGATGGGGGCACAATGAAATGTGAAGGCCGCTGTGAAAATGTCAAACTTCAAATGGGGGATTATCAGTTGAAAACCCACATGTTTGCCATCCACATGGGGGGTTGCGACATTGTCCTCGGCGCTGAATGGCTCCGCACTCTTGGGCCAATCACAATGGATTTCCAGGAGTTATATATGAGTTTTAAGAAGAACAACTCCACACATACCCTCCGTGGACTCCAGGCAGGAGCCCCCTCTATCATCAGCTCGCATAGGATTGAAAAATTGTTAAAAAAGGGCCATCATGGAGTAGTAGCTCAATTTAATGCCATCCAGGTAGTCGAAACCATGTCTCTGCCAATTCATCATGAGATGCAACAGATTTTAAATAACCATCGGACCATCTTTGACAAGCCTCATGAGCTTCCACCCTCGCGAGGGGAACATGATCATAGCATCACCTTGGTTCCAGGGGCCCAACCCTCAAATGTGCGGCCATACAGATATCCGTTCACCCAAAAGATTGAAATAGAAAAAATCATCAAGGAACTGTTGGAAGCAGGTGTCATTCGTCCCAACATTAGTCCTTATTCATCCCCAGTGGTCATGGTGCTCAAGAAAGATGGGGAGTGGCGGATGTGTCTCGACTTTAGGGCCCTCAATAAGTTGACAGTCAAAGATAAATTTCCCATCCCGGTGGTTGACGATTTGCTGGACGAACTCAATGGGGCTCAATTCTTCACTAAGTTGGATCTTCGCTCAGGCTACCACCAAATTCGCATGAAGGAAGCCGACATTCCCAAGACGGCTTTTAGAACTCATGAAGGCCATTATGAGTTCCTGGTCATGCCATTTGGTCTTTGTAATGCCCCCTCTACTTTTCAGAGCCTTATGAATCACATTCTCAAACCATATCTCAGAAAATTTGTCCTTGTCTTCTTCGATGACATCCTCATCTATAGTGGAACTTGGGCTGCACATCTTCAGCATGTAGATCTACTCTTGCAACTGCTCCACAAGCATAAATTATTTGTCAAGATGTCCAAGTGTTCGTTTTGCATGGAAGAAGTTGAGTATTTGGGCCACATTGTGGGGCGTGAAGGTGTCAAGGTGGACCCCAAAAAGATCCAGGCAATGCAAGAATGGCCTCAACCTAAGACCTTGAAGAGCTTGAGAGGATTTTTGGGTCTCACAGGATATTATCGTAAATTTTTCCGCAACTATGGCCGCATAGCGAAGCCCCTCACTCAACTCCTAAAGAAAAATTCCTTCTTCTGGAACGAGGAAGCACAACAGGCATTTACCGCTCTCAAAAACGCCATGTGTTCCACTCCAGTCTTAGCACTACCTGACTTCACCAAATCCTTTGTCATTGAATGTGATGCTTCGGGTACAGGTATTGGGGCGGTCTTAATGCAGGAAGGGCGACCGTTGGCCTTCACAAGCCAACAACTCAGTGGGAGGAATCTGGGCAAATCTACCTACGAGAAGGAAATGATGGCCATCTTACATGCAGTCGAGACCTGGCGACCTTACTTATTGGGGCGACGTTTCCAAATCAGCACAGATCATCACAGTCTTAAATATTTTTTGGAGCAACACCTATCATCCCCACAACAAAATAAATGGTTAGCCAAAATGCTGGGATATGATTATGAGATCATTTACAAGAAAGGGAAAGACAATAGTGTAGCAGATGCATTATCTCGCCAATTTGAGGAGGAAAGTACTCTGCTCGCAATTTCCCTCCCCATTCCAGACTGGATTGAAGAGGCTCGCAGGGAATGGTTTTCACACCCCAGGCTCTCCCAACTCATTTCTCAATTGCAGGTAGATCCTAATTCCACCAAGGACTACTCGTGGCAGAATGATATTCTTCGCTACAAGGACAGAGTCGTAATCTCACCAACATCCACCCTCAAAAGTCGCATTTTGGCAGAATTGCACTCATCTCCCATTGCAGGACATTCGGGCTTTCAGAAGACGTATGCTCGCACCAGAAGATCATTTTTTTGGACAGGCATGAAAAAGGACATCCTTACCTTCGTAGCAGAATGTGATGTCTGTCAACGCCACAAAGGGGAAACCATCAACACACCAGGAACATTACAACCATTGCCCATTCCGACATCAATTTGGACGGACGTTTCTATGGATTTCATTACAGGTCTTCCAAAGTCAGGGAACAAGTCAGTCATCATGGTGGTTGTGGATCGAATATCGAAGTATGCTCATTTCTGCGCCCTACCCCACCCGTTTACACCAACTTTGGTTGCTCAATATTTCATGGATTAGATCTTCAAATTGCATGGCATGCCCACTTCTATTGTGTCCGACCGCAACCCGATCTTCACCAGTAATTTTTGGCAGGAACTCTTCAGAATACAAGGCACTCAACTCAAACTCAGTACTTCATATCATCCGCAAACAGATGGTCAAACCGAAGCTGTCAACAAATGTCTAGAAACCTACCTTAGGTGCTTCACTTCAGAAAAGCAACACCTTTGGGTACAGTGGTTACCTCTCGCTGAATGGTGGTATAACACCAACTACCATGCCACCACCAAAATGACTCCCTATGAAGCAGTATATGGTCAACTTCCACCTTCCCCTACTTCTTATCTCAAGGGGTGCTCCAAAGTACAAGTAGTGGATCAACTCCTACAACACCGCGCAGCCATGCTCGCCCATCTTAGAGAGAATCTTCATCAAGCTCAGAACCGCATGAAGCAACAGGTCGACCAGCATCGCTCAGAGCGCCAATTTCAAGAAGGGGATCAGGTCTTTTTGAGGCTGCAACCATATAAGCAAACATCACTCAAAGACAAGGGTTGTCAAAAGCTCTCTCCAAAATTCTACGGACCATACCAAGTACTTCAGCGCATTGGAGAAGTGGCTTACAAGTTGGCTTTGCCACCTATGGCAAAAATCCATCCAGTTTTCCATGTATCGTGCCTCAAGAAAGTGATTGGGAACAATTGCCGAGTTCAAACCAGTCTACCTAAATTGGATGAAGAAGGGTCAATCTGGCTTCAACCCAAACAGGTTCTAGACACACGAGACAAGCACCTGCACGGCCGCATGATTAAGGAAGTCCTCGTCAAATGGAAAGACACCTCTCCGGAAGATGCAACTTGGGAACCAGCCACTATTCTTCAGCAGTTTCCACAGCTTCAGCCTTGAGGACAAGGCTAGTCTTAAGGGGGAGAGCATGTTAGGGTCCCACCCTAATCCCCTTATTTATGTCATGGGATCACGTCATAGTCAAGAGTCAATAAAGCCCATATTAATATTTGTAAGTGGTTAACCCGCAATTAATGACGGGACCATAGTTAGTTGCAAATGGGCCGTAGTATTAGATAGATGGTATTAATAAAACCCATGGTATTTGCCCGTGGTATTGCATGTATAAGTCATATATAAAGGATAGAGACTCCCTGTGAGGAGCATTGTGTCTTATTTTGTAGTTGAGCTCTGCTCTATTGGAGGTTGCCCCCTCGAAGAGGCAAGTGAACATTACTCCTGAATAATAAAATCATTGCTATTCTATGTTCTGGGTATCTTTTCTTCGCATATTCTATATTTGGGTATCATTTTGCAGGTTAAGAGCATAACAGTCTCCACCGATTACAAGATTTGGGGGTGCCATAAAAGATTTAGTAAAGAAGGGGTTCCAGAACCTCTCCCATTCCAAAACAGGACCATAAACATTGATAATGAGAAAGGGGATGCATAGTTCGATGGATTATAGTTCCATAACCAGTACATTTCCCATCCCCAAGAGGAGATCTCTCGAAGAACCTTCGCATTGAAACCCAATGCCACCCCTCCCGAATGTCCATTAGCATCTTTGACATGAAAGCTCCAACCCGGAAGAAGCTTAACGAGGCAGCCTATAACTTCTTCCCCCTTCCCCAGAGTTTCTTGGAGTAGAATAATATCAGGTTTATTGGACCTGACCAGTTCCTTCAGAGCTAGCTTTTTGGGTAGACTAGCTAGACCCTTGCAATTGTAGGATAAGATGATCATTGTAAACTCGCAGAGGGTGTCCGCTTTGCTCTAAGCACCCCTGGCAGAGACATCTGCTTCCCATCAGCAATGTCGATGACAACCTTCAAATGTGCCTTCGACATATTAGATTTCCTTCCTCTTAGCTTCCTCTGGCCTGTTGACACCATATCCAGCTCCAATCCTCCCACAGCAAGCCCTTTCCCCTTTCTATTGGCCAAAGGTCTAAGATTATATGGGGGATCAAGACTCTGGACAGAAGGAGGGATAGAAAAGGCAGCATTAATGGGAATAGAGGTCAGCACAGGGGAGGAGGGAATGGCCATGATAACACTATCTATAGAGGCTTGGCCCTTCCTCAGATCCAGCATTTCATTCAAGAGCTGTTTGAAAGGACCAGACTCATCACAGCAAGATTGAGATAGAGCATTAGAATAGCATAAGGAGGAGGAAGGGGAAATAAACAAACTCGCCTAAGCCTCCCCTGCCTTTTAAAAGACTGTTGAGGGTCCTAGGGAAGTCATCGGATAATAGATGGAATCATTTGCTGCAATCCCCAGTTGTTCCTGATCATCAGCCTTCCCTTGCTCCAAGACCAATCCCTGAGCGGATGCCTTAGGGTCGCTTTCCTTGGTCTGAGCCTCTTGTTCCTGAATGATCACCTTCTGGTTTGCCTTTAGATTATTTCTACTTCTCCTTTGTCTTCGGTGTCGACGGTGTCCGAGAGGACACTCCCGGGCCAGATGACCATATTGATGACATCGATGGCATCTGAAAGGGAGGTTTTCATAGTCCAGGGTCTGAATATACTCTAGACCTCGGTACTTCAGGTTCATAGCATCCGCAAAGCCCTCTCTAGGGTTTAGACTTACTAGTATACGGGCGACTCCCCAGTCGTGAGATCGAAGCTATGATCTATCAATGTCGAGAAACTTCCCCAGAGTATTACCAATAGAGGTGAAGGCCGAGTCAGTCCAGAATTGTAGAGGGAGACCCACTAGTTTGACCTAGACTGGAGACACCACCGCTTTTTCTTTCTGGGTGTCAAACAGGGGCGTCCATCTTCTAAATAAGATTGGCCTCTTCCCAAAGCTCCAGTTCTTTTCCATCACCCAGTCGACATGCTCCTTATGTCCGAACCAAATGCAAAACCATCCTCTATCCAAATTTTTGATTTGTTCTCGCTGACCCGGAGCTTCTTTCCATTTAGACTGAGCCCAATCCTTGATGTAGTCTACCGAGAAATTTCTTCCTCGGACTCTGCCAACTAAAAATGTTTCTGAGGCTTCCATAGCCTGATCTATACGGATATCCACTCCAAACACACAACTAGGTCGCTCCTCCTTTATTCTGATAGGTTTGTTCTTCTTCTGCTTTCCACCCCGCCATCCTTCCTAGCTTCTCCCTCTCCTGTATTCTTTTTAATAGGATAAACTACGTTTTCTGCCCCAAACAGCTTAGTTCTTTGATCGCCATTGTCTCTGTTACCTTCTTCCACCTCCACAACTGACCTTTTTATCCCAACACCAGGGGTGAGGGCCAATCTTCTCACTTGTTCCTCTTTTCCGGGTCCTTTAAGCTCCCCTCCTTCCTCTTCATTGGACAAAGCCTTTGACAGTTTGGTGCTCAACCCTTTGAATATAAGATTTGTAACAGGGGCCCTTTCCTGAGCTCCTATGTTCAAACTCCCTTCTCCCACCACCTTGTTAAGACACCGAGGGTACACTACACTATTCGGGAACAAGTGTTTAAGGTTTTTCTCGGATACGTCATGACCCTAGCAAGTGAGAAGGTCTTCTGGCGCTGGGTCTATGTCGATGGTCTCACATTCGAAAGCCATCTCCCTTTGTTCACCATGACTCGGGACCACCATTTGTTATTTGATGAAGATATCTGACTTGACAGCCTCCATACTGCGAACCCACTTGCATGCTAAAACCCCAGCACTCAGCCTCCCAACGCGCACAACGCTCTTCCTCCAAACTGCAATATCACTATCGTTCGAAGCCCTAGTTCTCCATCAAGATATTAGTTAAAAGGGACTCATTGTCTATTAGTTATTTATATTCTACTGCATATGTAGTATTCTACTGAAAATGCTGAGCAAGGAACATCTCATGATTGCTGACTGTTTGGCATTACTGTATACTAATGCATATTTATTACTGAATATTTCTGCATAATTCTTTTGCTAATTCTATTCCTGTAAACAAATAAATTCTCATAAAGTAATACCATCCTTTAGTTAAAGCCTAGAATACTTATCTGTCTTAAACTTGTAAATCTATGAACCTAGCTTTGTCTAGAAAGTCTCTCCTCCCAGCCTCAAGCCTGGCGATTACGTCCAAGCTCTCCCCAAAGCACTTTCTCCATTTCTGATTCGGATTTAGACAGGAACACAACAAATTACAAATATAACGATAAATATAGAGATATAACAAAAATAATACTTCATTTCATTAATGTAAAATACTAAAATACGCTTACAAACAGAAATGGAAATAAACTAGCCCGGGTGATGGTAGCTTATCTCTAAGGAGAGATGTGGCAGCTACATGCCCCTGAACTGTCTTAGAATGAGGCTCGAAGACCTATTTATTGTTGAGAAAAAATGGAAAACCCTAAACATCCAAAACCCTAACCCTAGGAGATGAAGCGCCAAACTATGGCCCCGTTTTGGGTAAATTGGTACATCAACTTCCAAGGGTCATAACTTTGGCATATGATCTCCATTTGACGTGCACAATACCTCGTTAGAAAGATATATCCAAGGAATACAACTTTGGGATGAGAACCATCGATCCATGGACCCATATTTCTCCAAATTTTCCCAAAAAACGTCGTTTAAGGCCTCAAAACAGATCCGAAAGTTCAAGACCCAAAAAACTGCCATAAATAGTAAATTGTGCTACAAATAAGGAAACTGAAAAACTGAAAGAAAAAATGGTGGGGGTCCAAGTGGAATTTTCGTGTGGCCACCAATATCCACCTGGATCATTCCTCCCCCCTTAGGAAGCAATGGTCCCCATTGCGTTGAGTTCCTCCATGAGATGAGGAAACTTCTACTGAACTTGGTCCCTGGTGAGCCACTTGCCCTGGTGAAGGAGTTGACCTACTTTGACAACTCGATACATTTGGATATTTTGCTGGAAAGTGTGCTTGATCTTTGTGTCCATGATCTGATCAGTTGCAGCTTGTTCCATGAAATATGGATTTAACTTTGTTGGTGTGAGCTGTTCTGCAATGTCAGATGCATCTAGTAATGGTGGAAAGTATGGCCGAAGGCGGTCCACATTGAACACTGGGTGCATGCCAAGGAATGGGGGAATGCTGAGCTCAAATGCATTATCTCCCAAAACCTTGGTAATGGTGTAAGTACCATATTAGAGTGGTTTGAGTTTTCTATAGGCTCCGATAAGGTGTTATTTTTGCAAATGCAACCAGACTTTGTCGCCCACCTGAAACTTGTGTGGCACCCGATGTTGATCATGTCGCTTCTTGTACTTGGCAATTGATTTCTCTAGAATTTCATGGACTTACTGGCGGATATGTTGGATGTGCTCAATTAAGTTGTTTTCCTTATCTGTTTCAGACTGGACATGAGCTGAATATGTCTAAGTAGCTGCAAATGGCATGGCCACATCAATGGGACATATGGCTGGAATCCAAAGCCCACTTGAAAAGGGTTGTGGCCAGTCAAGCTATGGAGAGCCTAGTTATAGATGTGCTAAACATAAGGGGGGCTCTCATCCCATATGCGTGAATGCTTTGAGTTGTACATGCGCAGAATGTGTACGATCATCCTGTTGACAACCTCTGTCTGGCAATCAGTTTGGGGATGGAAAGCTGTGGACTTAGTGAGTTTGGTGTCCAACATTGACTAGAGACTAGACCAAAATTTACTGAGGAACCTGCTGTCCCGATCTGAAATGATAGACTATGGGATCCCAAAGTGTACCCACACTCATTCAAAGAAGAGTTTAGCAGTGGCTTCTACTATGATATTCTTCTTGAAGGCCGCCATAATGGCCATCTTTGAGAACCTGTCGATGACCACAAAAACATAGTCGTTTCCATGCTTAGTAGAAGGAGGGCTCGATATGTAATCCATGGAGATGGATTCCCAAGGTCGACTAGGGGTAGGCAGTGGAGTATAGAGGCCTTGATTCTTGATGGTTGGTTTGGAAATGGCATAGGAAGTGCAGGATCTGATGTACTACCCGAAATCTTGTCGAAGATTCAGCCAATAGAAATACTTTTGCAGTACTACCACCATTTTCTCGACCTCGAAATGCCCATCAGCCCGACTATAGTGTGCTTCCCAAATAATTTTGGCACGCTCGCTTGAAGGAACATAAAGGTGATGTAGGTGGCATAACAGGACATCCTGGAGGTGAAAATATGGAACATTCTGACCCTGCAAGAGTGTCTAGTATGTGTGGCCGAATTCTGGGTCGCTTTTGTAGATAAGTGGCCAATTAGAAGTCTCGTGCCCACAAGAGTTGAGCATGGTGGTTAACGCCATGATCAGTGGTCGACTAAGGCAATATGCAACGTTATTGGTGCTGCCCTTCTTATACTTGATATTCAAATGGAACTGTTGCAGGTATGTGAACCACTTCTGATGGCGATCATTCTGCAACTTCCCTTGCATCTGTATGAACTACAGGGGTCGGTGGTCTGTGTGGATGACCATTTCCTTCCCCAAAATGTAATGATTCCATTCTCAACAGGCCTGCACAATGGAATACATCTCTTTGTCATAAGTGGGATACTTCTAGACTATGTCTGAAAGTGTATCACTGTGATATGCCACTGGATGCCCATGTTGAGTAAGGACTGCCCCAATAGCATAGTCAGAGGCATCTGTCTCAATCTCAAATGGTTGTTGCAAGTCTGGTAATGTGAGAATTGGTGCCAAGAAGAGGTGACGTTTCAACTCCGTGAATGCCTTTTGTTGAGATCCAGACCATTTTTTTTTTCTTTTGCTCCTCCCTTGGTGACTTGACTCAAGGGCCAAGTGATATGAGAAAATCCCAACATGAACATGTAGTAGAAGTTGGCAAGACCCAGAAAGTTTCGGAGCTCTGTCAAAGTGGTTGGAGATGGCCAATCCCGAATGACTTGGATCTTGGCTGGATCCACATGCACCCCTTGTTCATAAATAATGTATCCTAGATACTGAACTTGGGTCATGCCAAAAGTTCATTTCTCCAAATTGGCACATAACTTGTGTTGCCGCAGTGTTTGGAGAACCTGTTGGATGTGGTGGAGGTGTTATTCCCAACTCTGGCTGAAGATCAAGATGTCATCCAAGTATACCACTACAAATGAGTTGATGAATGGGCGGAAGATGTCATCCATTAGCCTCATGAAGGTTGTAGGAGCATTCGTCAACCTAAAAGGCATAACCAACCATTCGAAAAGGCCCTCCTTTGCTTTGAAGGTAGTCTTCCACACATTGGAGGGTTTGATTGGTACCTGGTGATATCATGACTTCAAATTGATCTTGCTGAAATATTTTGCTCCCTTCAGTTGGTCCAGAAGGTCATCAATCTATGGGACCGGGTACCTATTCCGAACAGTGATCTTGTTCAATGCCAGATAGTCAATACAGAGTCTCCACGTCCCATTCTTCTTCTATACCAAAACGATCAAGCTCACATAGGGTGATGAACTCAGTCAGATGTGACCTTTCTGCAACAACTTCTGAATCTGCCTCTTGATTTCATCGTTCTCCAGAATGGAGCATCGATAGATTAGTCCATTTGGTAATGATGCACTAGGGTCAGATCGATGGAGTGCTTCACCTGACAGTGTAGAGGAACCCCTGCGGGGGAGGTGAAGATGTCCTCGTACTCCTGCACGACCTTTTTCATCTGTAGTTGTCATGCAAAGGGGCCTTGTCTGGAGGTCATCGCCACTATATTCTTCTTTCCTTGAGGGCATATCATCAACAAAACAAATTTCCTGTTTCTGGAAATGAGCCTACTGCATTGTTTTGCAGTAACCAAAGAGATGGTGGTAGGTGGTGCTATCACCGGTATCCTGTAGAACTTATTTCCCAAAGTAACAATAACAACATGAGGCCTTGACTAATATACAACATTTCGCTTACAAAAGTATGGTTGGCCTAATAATACATCACAAACATCAAGGGGCGCAACATCACATAATACCTCATCCGTGAAGGGCTTGATGGTGTATGGAAGGTGATACTTCTGGCTCACACGAAGATCTTGTCCTTGGTGAAGCCACCCGATGGTGTACAGTTGTGGATGTACTGTGGTCGGCAAGCCCAGCCGCTTCATGACCTCTGCCAAAATGAGGTTCTTTTGGCTGCCACTGTTGACAATGAACTGTAGCGAGGAGCCCTTTACCCACATCTAGGAGTGGAAGAGACGCTCCTCCTCCTCTAGATCTTCAGGTTCCTCCTTCTGGATCTTCATGGTGGCAATGGTGGCATTAGGATCCGCATCGATAATTTGCTTCCCTTTGTCATTCCCCTTATCGGGTTTCGACTCAAAGTTTGAACATGCAACTGATTCCGAAGAGTTTAGCTCAGCCACCAGTGACTGCTTGGCCCAACACTCAATTGTGTTGTGAGTGGAGCTCTTATGGAACTCACACCACTTTCCCGTGTCCTTCTTCGGCTTCGCGGTGTTGTTATTTGCTTGTGGCTTTGGTGGGTTGTCCTGGGCCACCCCGCCTTGGCTTTGTCCTTTGTTTAGTGGTTTGGGGGTGCCTTTCCCTTGCTTTAGATTTGCATATCCAAAGTCTCACTTCTTATGTTTAAACTTCTGCTCGATCTTAACACTGTATCGGTACGCCGTGCCGAGCGAGGAGATGTCTAGGAAATCCATCTCGTCTTCGATGTACCTATGTAGGCAGCCGCAGTATTTGAGTACCAAATGTAGCTTAGAATCCTTAATACTCAACTTTGTATGAAGGGTATGAAAAATATTGGTAAACTCCGGCACGTCTTGGTCCCTTCCCTGCCATAGCGTGGTTCAGTTTATGTATTTATCCTCATAGCTTCTGAAAGGGTAGTAATGCTCCTTGATGGCATTGCGAGAATGAATTCCAAGTGGGTGTGGCTGAAAAAAGTGAGGTCGTACTTTCATCCTTCTACTCGCAGTAGGTTTCCCACCAGTCCTTGACGTGGGAGGCAGCTTTGAGAAGAGCGAATCTTTTCCCGAGCGGAAAAATCATGAACAGAAAAATACCCTTCTAGCAGATTTAACCATTTATCTACAGCGTCTGCATCTATCTGACCATCAAATATGGGAATGTCAAAGTCAACTTGTACCTTAAAGGGTGTGGCGCTTCCAGAGTAGCTGCTGGAAGTAGATGTGTCGCTCCTAGGTAGCTGTTGAAGGATCTAGGTAAAGTTGTCCATCATCACATTCCTTTATCGCTCGAGGGCCTCTTCGAGCAAGATTTTGATAGGATCTCTTGCTCCCTCGTCTTTATTTTCATCCATCATGGGAGACCATTGGGATTTGCAAGATTGACCTTGCAAAGGTTCGACTAGTTCAAGCCCTAATTCCTTATATCCCGACCTCGTTGGGGACATGCAAAGAAAAACAAAGAAAGAGCAGACCCCTCTAATACCACTGATCTGGATTTAAACAGGAACACAACAAATTACAGAGATACAATAGAAATAATACTTCATTTCATTAATGTAAAATACTGAAATATGCTTACAAATAGAAATTAAAATAAACTAGCTCGGGCGATGGTAGCTTATCTCCGAGGAGAGATGTGGGAGCTACATACCCCTGAATTGTCTTACAATGAGGCTCGAAGGCCTATTTATTGTTGAGAAATGATGGAAAACTATAAACATCCAAAACCCTAACCCTAGGAGATGAAGCGCCAGACTATGGGCCCATTTTGGGTAAATTGGTACATCAACTTCCCGTGGTCGTAACTTTGGCATACGATCTTCGTTTGACATGCACAATACCTCGCTAGAAAGATCTATCTGAGGAATACAACTTTGGGATGAGCAACATCATACCATGGACCCATATTTCTCATCAGACCATGGACCCATATTTCTCATCAGACCATGGACCCATGTTGCTCCCAGTTTTCCCAAAAAACGTCGTTTAGAGCCTCAAAACGACTCCGGAAGTTCAAGACCCGAAAAACTACCAAAAATAGTAAATTGTGCTACAAATAAGGAAAGTGAAAAATTGAAAGAAACAATGGTGGGGGTCTAAGTGGAATTGGCAGGTGGCCACCAATATCCACCTAGATCAGTTTCAAACCTGGATTATATCCAGTTACAGTCGGTGCCTTGGGCCTCAGGAATCCACTATCCAGCCTCAAGTCCTGCACTTGGATGACTGTAAATGAGAAACTTCCCACTGGTCCTTTTCCCCAACTCCCCTATTTTTTCCTTCTTTTCCCCTCTATATTTCCCTTTCTGGGGCAAGGGTGTAACTGTTTCTTTTAATTAAAGCAATCCACCTAGATCAGTTTCACACCTGGATTATATCCAGTTACAGTCGGTGCCTTGGGCCTCAGGAATCCACTATCCAGCCTCAAGTCCTGCACTTGGATGACTGTAAATGAGAAACTTCCCACTGGTCCTTTTCCCCAACTCCCCTATTTTTTCCTTCTTTTCCCCTCTATATTTCCCTTTCTGGGGCAAGGGTGTAACTGTTTCTTTTAATTAAAGCAAACAATTATATTTTATTAGCATGTCTAAATTCCTAATTAATCATAAATTAGGTAACAACTTGTTATCTGGCTTTCCAGCCTTAGTCAATGCCACAATGTAAAAGAAATAAATGCAGTAAATCATAAAACTGAGATTAATAAGCACAATAATTCTTTCTGGGAGCCTAGGGTGTTACACTACTTCTAATACCTAAGAAATGGAGGTTATAACAAATACCATTTAATTCCTCCATTATCATTAAAGCTTTGGTTTTGAGCTAAGAAAAGCTAAAAAGGAGCTACAATAATGTATATATTTTTCCAAAAAAAAATTGACGAAAACATCATGACATTGCTTACAAAAAAACAAGTTGTCACCCATAGTAGACCTTGAGACAGAGTGCATGGTGGAATTTTTAGTCCAAAATTATAATTGATGAAGTGGTAGCGTGAGGAGAGACCTGAGATAGAGAACTGATAAACACAAGCACCTCTTGTTGCTCATTTGATTCAGTTTTTGAAACAAAGACCACATAATTCTCTATTCGAGTTAATATAACCACAATGTCATCCAAGTCATACCTGATATCCCTCATAATTCTCTTGATCTCCTCCTAACCTGCAAAAAACTTGTATTTATCTACTTGTTTGTCTCGAATTACCATGCTTAATAGAGTTTCCAGTTGTCGATGTAGGGTAATAGAATGAACGAAGTGAAGCCTTCTCTTGTTAAACTTCCCCGGGTTTGGAACCCACTTGACGCTGCTGCCTCCCATATCCAAATCAGAAAAGTAAACATGATCACCAAACTCCTTGGCCTCTAGTTGAAGAATTTCCTTACGGACCTCTAGAGGAGTTTCATCGAAAAAACTGGCCACCAATTCACATCTGAACAAACACCAACGTCATGTAGAAGGTGAATCAAGTGTGCCAACCCTGTGACTAGGAAGTCTTTTTCATGGAGCCATATAGGCAAATGACTTGGAAGGATAGCAAAGAGAAAATATAGAAGACTGATCGATGTAGATGGACTAAGCAAAGGGAGGGCAGGGGTCCTAAACAGTAGGGGCCTTGAACCGTAAAGGAACACAAGAGAGAAACTTATGAGGATGGAAGATGAATTTTAGAAACCCACAATACTACCATACCAAAACTTGTCTTAGTTTCCCATAACCACAAACTTTACAAGAACTGTATACTAAAAGAGTTAGAAAGACTAGCAAGACTGAGATTTTAACAATTCCATATTCCCTGTCAAAACCAAATGGAGAAGGTACCTATGTACCACACACCATGGATCAACACTGGGCAGTTGAACAAAATCCTGACAATGTCATATTTCTGAAGAGCTGCTAAGTGTAACACTGCCACCAATTCAAAGGATGGACCAAACCTTGAATTGTGAAGAAATAACACAGAGAACATTGACACCTATGAAGAATAAAAAAAGAAACCAGAAACATGCTGAATAACTTATTGTGAAAGACCATACGACCAAGAGATAACTAGACCTCTGAGAGACTAAGACACCATCATATAGTGACAACCTGAGGAAGATACAAAAGAAGCAAACCTCTGCACCACCTAGTATAAACTTATGGCATCAAACATGAATTATTCAATGATTGTTGATATGCATTGACAACAACTTTAACACAATATTTATGTGACCCTAGGTCCATTCCCATGTAGATATAACAAGCCGAGGATGTGAGAGGCCGAGCGTATAGAATAAGGTGAGCATCAAGAGCGCTCATCATGGCTAGCCAAGTGTATAGTAATAGCCAAAACTCTACCTTCCCAAGACCCTTGAGCACATAAATGGGCTTACCTAGTCTATCAATAATTTCTCCATCCAAAACCAATGTGCCATGAGAGGGGAAACCCATATGAGAGAAGACATAATGGATTTTGTTGCAAAGGAAACTACCATACACAAGTGGGTTCCAAAGGATGATATTGACAAGCAGCAGCTTAAAGGAGTTTATAAAATAGATTGTTCATGTGGAAAAAGCTACATAGGTGAAACTGGTCGCTCCCTCCAGACAAGACTGAAAGAACATGGCGCTGACATCAGAAATGGAAGATCTCGTACCTCAGCCTTGGCAGAGCACTCCTCGAAGACTAAGCACCACATCTGCTTAGAAAACGCATCAATTATCGCAAGAGAAGAGCAGCATCAGATACGGAAAATCAGAGAAGCCCTCGAAATCCTGAAGCATCCTTGTAATCTGAACAGAGACAGCGGGTTGGAAATTAGCGGAAGCTAGCTTCCACTGATCAGTGAGATCAAGAAGCGTCTGCCAGGCCCCAGGTAAGTTGTCAAATAGGTAAGATGATTAATATATATATCTATAGAAGTCGACATATAAAAATAAAATTTTTATTATAGATAGTAGCATAGTTTTGATCTTAATATTAATTGTGTTATTAGTTCTATTAAAACTCTTTTTAATTTCTAGCATGTTTTTAATATATTAGTTTTGAGAAGGTAATATTAATATAGTTTTTAGTTATATAAAAGTTATTGATATTAATATTATATATATATTTTAGTTTTTTGAGATTTTGATTTAATTTTAGGTCTTATTGTTATTAATTCTATTATATATATCAGGTTATATAGAATCTAGGTTTATTAATATTAAAGGTTTTATAGTGGGATCAGGTTTCTTATTATTAAGTTAAATAAGTATTATTGTTTCATAGATTTTATGATTTTTGACCTTAGCATATTTTCTAGTTTTTTAGTTTTTTAGTTTTTGATTTTAATTTTAATATAGAGTTTAGGTTATATATGGATTTATGATATTAATATTAATATATATGTTAGACTTTTAGATATTAATTTTAATATTGGTTTAGTTTAATGTCTTTGTTTTATAGATTTTAATTATTTGATATTAATTTATAAAGATTAAATTATTGATATTAATTTATATAAATAAAAATAATTAATATTAATTCATAATTATTAAAATCAATTTTAGGTTTCTTTTTAAAATCTCTCTGGCCGACCTGTGCTTTTCCTTTATTATTCCCTCATCAGTATTTATTTCTTCCATCTGGCTCTTCTTTTATCATCTTCTATCATCTTTCTCTTACCCTGATGATGGATCCCATTTGGGATTCGAAACGTTGGTGTAAAAATTCCATTACTGTGGGTTCTCCGGTCAAAAATTAAAAAAACATACACATAACCAAATCTTCCCACATTCTTATATTTAAGTTGATCGGACCTATGCTAGTGTGTAAAAGCTAGGGAAACGTGATGGTCCTGCAATGCCAGGTGTAAAGCGAGGCTCTAATGCCGAGGGCCGCCACCCTATTAACCAAACATGAAGTTCGCATGTAAATAATTATGACAACCATAGAGAACTGACACTGGTTTACCACCTTCCTGTTTGACCCCTTGCCAAGCCTAAACTTCCAGTTACGATTCCCGCATGGAATTGCTGGTCGTGAAAACACCCCATTGAGGAGAATCTTTGGTCTCTCATATTTATGAATTTTTTTTTCACTTTGCAATTATTTACTTATTCAGGGTATCATTATATAAGGGAAACCTGTAATTATTTATTTATAATTTAAGTATTTAACATTTTTCGTATTTAATATTTACAATTTAAGTATAATTTATTTTTATTGTTAGGTAAATAAATTTAAGTATTTAACATTTTAGTTTTTTTTAGTGATATAATTGTTAAAGAAATTTTGAATTTTGAATTATTTAAAATTTAGTTTTGAACATAAAAAAAAAGTTTGATATCTTAAAAAAACACTAGAAACATTAAAATTATACAGTTTTAATATTTTTTTTTGATAAATAAAAAAATTAACTATAATATGCTATTTAATTATTATATATATATGGAGGGAGATCCACACGACCAGGTGAAATAGCTAGTTGTTAGTCGACCCCCTCCCCTTCATCCTGCTACTGACCCTGTGCATGACACCTTGACCCCGCGGACCCCTCCTCTATCTGCCCTTTGCATGCTGGCGTTGCATTCAAACCATAAGAATCCCTATGCCACTTTCCACCAAATCCACCACGACCAAGCTCATAAGCCCAACACGTCGCACCATCCGAACGTTCCCTAGAAACTCCAACAACTTTCTTAGGTGTTGGCCTTCCTCAATTCCTTATTCCCTAGAACCTCCAACAACTGTTGGACTTCCTCAATTCCTTATGACACATAAAAAACCTCTCACGATCCACCCACTTTCTCTGGTGTTGGACTTCCTCAATTCCTTATGACGCATAAAAAACCTCTCACGATCCACCCACTTTCTAAGGTGTTGTACTTCCTCAATTCCTTATGACGGATTAAAAACCTCTCCTGATCCACCCAATCATCCCAAACTGGTTACCTCACCAGCATCGATACCTCATATATACACTACTATAGAATCCTTTGTCCAACACTTGACGTCTCACCTTCAGTGCCAAGACAGGGACACCAAGTGCCCCTAGGGAAATTACCCACCACCCCTCTAAAGACCAAATGCAAATAAGAATATGGCCTTGAACTAGTTTAGCGACACTGTCAACCACATTATTGGCCCCACTTAGACCTCCGAAACATCCCAACACCTCCATGGAACACCAACCAAACAAATACCAAACTGACACAAAAAAACACACAGGAAAAAGGACTCAAGAAAGCCCTGACATCACCAAGCTCCACATGCAGTAGTAGTAGTAGTAGCAGTAGCACTAGAGACTTTCTCTCCTCTACCACCGGGGTCCCATATAGTATAGTGGTTATAACCGTAACCTCTTTATCAAAATTACTCCCATGGATATGGATGTTCATCACTGGAAACCTTACAACTCAGAGTATCAATGGGATGAAGCCATAATTGGTATCTTAGCACACTCTGCTCACCTCCAATGGCTGACCTCCCATTGCCCAACATGCTTCTCCATCAACTACCACTTGCGTGGTTATTGAAATCTCCCCATGTGCCCTTGTCACATCATATAACACCCCCAACAGGGAAAATGTTTAATATATTTAAATACAAACAAATTTAATATTAATTATAATAATTAATATTAATATATTATTATTATTATTATTATTTAAATATGTATTATCACAAGTCATATGCAAGCCGGTATGATTCGAAATCCCAAATCCAAAATGTAGTTAAGTTTAGGATGAATTTGTAATCTAAATATATTTTAATTCAAACGTAAGGTAACCAATAAATGATGTTCAAAATTTAGTCCTTTTAAATTATTTCAAAATGTTTGATGAAAGTAATTACATGGCTTACTTGGATGTCCAGACCTTAGATATCTTTCATATATTTACCCAATAACCATCGCAATCTTTGTGTGTGAACCATTGTTTAGCCCATATTGTATTTTGTATTTTGAATATGTCCATGGACAAGTATATTTGAATTTGAATTTCACTATGTTGTACATTTATGAGATAGATATTAGAAATATGAATTATTATTATTTTAATTTATTTTGATGTGATATGAATATTATAATTTTTTTGAAAAAAACATTTGTAATTTTATTAATAAAAACATAGTTGAATACAATCATTTATATTGAAATTATTAAAAACATAACACCACTTAAGTTTCCTAATAAAGTCTTCCTTCGAAACAAAAAAGGTCCCATTAATTGAATATGAAATAGGTAACTTTGATAATAGTCAAACACTATACATTTATTAAAAAAACATAAAATGAAACAAAAACTTTTTTAAGGGCCATAAAAGGTTGATTACCTAATTCATTGAACATTTATTTTTATCTAATAGAAAAATAGCCAAGTTGACCTTGAAATAATGAATGATTATTGTTGTTGTTATTATGTATCAATATATGAAACACACAATTGTAAGTAAATTTATTATCATCAAACATCCCCTAACTTCAGCCATTACTTGTCTCCATTCACTTACAGTAAGTGGTTATAATTAAGTAGCAACAATGATGATGGAAACATATTAGAGTATTTATTCCATCTCACAACGCGCAATGATGACAACTAAAGCATTGTTCTCTCAACTCTTAGAAAGTTCTCGCAACAACCTATCACAAGGCAGGCCATGACAACAACTCATAGCTAATCACAACTCCTTAAAAATACTACAGTCAGTCACATAGGCCAGTAGTAGTATCCATAAGAACTGGGCCTACTTCTGTGCCAATAATCTCATCATGCTTTTCTTGGTCATGGCTCTTAGCCTTCTATCCCACCTTGGTTCGTTGTTCTTAATCGTTCTGCTTCTAAGGCTATGGAAATTTCTTTATGTGTTGAGGACTCTTTATGAGTTGAGGACTAAGCCCCTAGTAGTGCTGAATATGAGCTTAAGTCAAAGGGAGGTTCTAGTGATCATGATGATCCTTACTATTGTTGTCATTTTTCTAATGAAAGATGGGATGTCTATTATTTAGGCTTTGATTGACGCCTGCATTTACACTTTGCAAGTTGGCTTCCACCCCAACCAAGTCCTTCTCTTTGGAGAAAAGGAAAATTCATCGGAATTTTATGCCTTTAAATAGGCTACATTGGAGAAGAATACCATGGGTTAAGAATACCATGGAAAAAACCATGGGTCGTCAAACCTAGGAGTTTGAAAATTGCTAATGTTTACATGACATTACCACATCTCTTCAATACTGGACTAGAGAGCACCTCTTGGTGCAATGAATAAATGAAATGGTCTTTTTTCAGTCAAGTTGAATCAAAATCCAACAAATATTTTTAAAAAGTTCGAGTTTAAGTTGTTTAATTTGTAGAATTAGAGTGCCCTAGGAAGTTTTTAGGATGTTGAATTCATTTATGCATTCAAAAACACATTTTAAACAAAAAAATCACAAACTTGTCTGAAATTGTATCCCTAGTTTCCGATGAAAAAAGCCATTTCATCTATTAATTACACTACTATTATTTTATGTTACTCTTTGTTTTTTATTTCGTATAAAAATATAAGTTGTAAATTGCAATCTATTAAAAATTCAGCAATATCATCTATATTGTTAATAGGGAAATGAATAATTGGATCAAGAGGCACATTTTACAACTTGTTATGAGGGAGATGTGTAATTCTTTCCGTGCTCAACTTGGAATGTATTATTAATAGGGAAATGAACAATTGGACCCATAAATGCATTCTATAGCCTAGTTGGGGGAGATGTGTAATTCCTTCAATGCTCAATTTCGTCCCTTATATATATATATATATATATATATATATATATATATATATATATATATAATTCTTTAAAGAAAGAATAATGTAGGATATGATAAAAAACAAAAATAATCTCACTCTCAATGTACTTAGTTCATTATTAATTGTGCCAAGAGGTGCATTATACATCCTGGTCTGAGAGAGATATGTAATTCCTTCCATGCTCAACCTTGAGTTGACAAGTGGCTCTTTTAAAATAAAAATAAATGTTCTTGTAAATACAAAAATTGTTGATTATTGTAAAAAACAAAAATCATTATACTTGTTTAGTTAGTTTTATTTAAAATTATTATAAACATAAATAATTCCACCTCAATGTACTTGGTTCATGGTTGCGTCCAGAGGTGCTCTACAACCTAGTATGGGGGAGAGGTTGAGGCATAATGTAAGTATGTCAACATTTTTTTAAATGTCGAGAAAAATATTTATAGAAAGAAAAGAAAAACAAAATGAAATTTCATCTTCATATGTTTTAATTAATATTCAAACTAATACATATATAAATATAAAATATAAAATGCAAAATGCAAAATGTAATATAATGTAATGTAAAATGTAAAATGTAAAATGTAATGCAATGTAAAATGTAAAATGTAAAATATAAGACACGTAGCTACCAATTTGATCAGAAGAAATTAGTCTGTCTATAATGTAAAGTTAACATACTATTGTTTATTTAACATGTCATTTATTTATGTATTATTGGTATAATAATCAATAATATTAATTATTATTATTTCAATATATTATAATAATAATCATATCCATTATACATATTATTATATTATACCTTACATATATTATTGATTACATAGAGTGACAATTCTCAATCGTATGGAGGTATTATTATATTATACCTTGCATATATTATTTATTACAAAGAGTGACAATTCTCGATCATATGGAGAGAGAGAGAGATAGAGAGAGAGAGAGTGATGGAGGAGAGAGAGAGAGAGAGAGAGAGAGAGAGAGAGAGAGAGAGAGAGAGAGAGAGAGAGAAGAAGAAGATAGAGAGGAGGGGGGAGAGAGATGGAGTTGGAGGGGGAGAGAGAGAGGGAAGGAAGAAAAAATACCTAGAGAGATAGAAGTGGAGAGAGAGAGGGAGTGACAAGGGAGAGATGGAGAGAGAGAGGGAGTGACAAGGGAGAGATGGAGAGAAAGTGAGGGATAAAGGAGAAGAGGAAAGAGAGAGAGAAGGAGATGAGAGAGAGTGATAGAAAGGGAAAAGGCAGAGGGGGGGACACATAGATGGAGGGGGGAGAGGGGGAGAAATAGAAAGAGATAGGGAGGGAGATAATGAAAAAGTTGTAGGGAAAAGAGAGAGAGAGAGAGAGAGAGAGAGAGAGAGAGAGAGAGAGAGAGTGACAAGGGAGAGATGGAGAGAGAGTAAGGAAGTGAGGAGAGAGGGAGGGAAGAGAGAGAGAGAGAGAGAGGAGAAAAGTGATATATATATATATATATACATATATATGTAGAGAGAGAGAGAGAGAGAGTTTGTATGTTTGGGGGTGAGATAGAGAGACAAAGAAGGAGCACCAAAGGAAGATAGAAATATAGATCGAGGGGGAGAGAGAGAGGGAAGGAAGAATAAATACATAGAGAGATAGAGGTAGAGATAGAGAGGGAGTGACAAGGGAGAGATGGAGAGAAAGTGAGGGATAAAGGAGAGGAGAGAAGAGAGAGAGAGAAGGAGATGAGGGAAAGTGAGAGAAAGGGAAAAGGTAGAGGGGGGTCACATAGATGGAGGTGGGGGTGGGGGGGGTAGGCGGAGAAATAGAAAGAGATAGGGAGGGAGATAATGAAAAAGTTGTAGGGAAAAGAGAGAGAGAGTGAGAGAGTGATAAGGGAGAGACGGACAGAGAGTGAGGAAGCGAGGAGAGCGGGAAGGGAGAGAGAGAGAGAGGACAAAAGTGATATATATATATATATATATATATATATATATATATATATATATATATATATATCTCGAGAGAGAGAGAGTTTGTATGTTTGGGGGTGAGATAGAGAGACAAAGAGAGGGTGGGAGGGACATATAGATAGATATGGAGAGAGAGAGTGTGTGTGTGTGCGTATGGGGGGTGATATAGAGAGATAGAGGAGAGATGGAGGGAGATATAGATATAAATGGCAGGAGGAGAGAGAGAGGGAATAAGAAAGAGACACACAAAGACAATTACAAATATTACATAGTATTATATACTATTTAAAATTATTAACCACAGAGGAAAAGGAACTAAGGCTTTTACAAAAGGTAAAAGAAGTTGGATTAAGAAAACCATGAATAATTTTTTTTTTCACTGAAATAGATGCATTGATTTCAATGTAGATGTTGATTCCTAATCATATTTAATTGAATGTACTGGATGTATTGATCTCAATGTAATTTTTTGATTTCTATTCTTATTTGATTGCTTGGACTAGATGCATTGATTTTAGTGTATATATTGGTTTCTAATCCTATTTGATTGCTTACACTAGATGCATTTATTTCGGTGTAGATGTTGATCATTCCTAATCCTATTTGATTGCTTACACTAGATGCATTGATTTCAATATAGAGGTTGATTCATGATTTGATGTAATTAGATGTATGATCTATACTAATTTCAAAGTAATCAGATTAATAGTGTGCATTGATTTCAATGTAAGCACAAAAAATTATTGACAACATGCATTGATTTATGTGTTACAATAATTCAACCATAAATAAAATACTTGAATTTTCATCTTAAAGAAAATGTTAACTTACCTGAAATGTTTGCTTCTTGAAACTATAAACTATTTATAATTGACTACATTCTTGTTATTCCCATTTTTCATCATTCAACATTGTTAGTCACTTTGCATTCAAAATTAGATACACTACAAGGAAAAGACCCTCTAGTGGAGGCTTTTGCGGAAGCCGCTATTTAAATAGCCCAAAAATCCATTTGTAGCGGAGGTCACTAGTGGAGTTGGGCAGGCAGATGTTTTTTTAAAAGTGCGTCTATAATACACCAACACACTAGTATGGTATACAATTATATGCACCGATGCTTAATAGCATATGGTGCACTGTGGCTGAGTTAATTTTTAATAAAAATAAAAACATAACAATGAGCTAAATACGCAATACGAACTAGGGTGTATACTACTCGATAACACTAGAAAAGGGTTAAATTTTAAAAAAATGTCGATCATAAACGTAATTTTGCCTAGTCTAGTGATATAATCTCATGAAGCCCCGATGGTAAATCTATTTTCGAACGCCCCGATGCATAAACAATATGACACACCATGGTGAGGTTTTTAACTTAAAAATAGTGGTGTTCTTAAAATAATATATGCACCAGTGTTGTTCATTAAACTGAAGGACCTGATGCTTAATAGAAAGTAGTGCAAAATTGCAGGTTTTTTTATACAAATAAATATAATGGTGTGCTATCTATATCAGGCGCACCGATGTGTATACTACTCGATAGCATCAAACAAAGGTTAAATTTTAAAATTCCAGTCGTAAAATTCATTTTCACAATTTTGGTGCTATACTCCCATGAAGCACTAGTTCTATTCTTGTATTGAAAAGCCCCGGTGCATAAATAAAAAGGTGCACCACTATAAGGTTTTAAAATTTAAAACATAGTGGTGTGTTAGGTGAAACTGAAGCATTTGTGTGTATACTACTTGATAGCACCACACAAAGGTTAAATTTAAAAAAAATTGGTCATAAAATTCGTTTTCACCATTTCGATGCTCCCATGGAGCACCGATTCTATTCCTGTATTGAAACGAACTGGTGTGTAAAGAAAAAGGTACACCACTAAATGGTTTTTAATTTAAAAATTAACGGTGCGCTAGGTGAAATGAGAGCACCAGTGCATATAATACTCGATAGTACCAAACAAAGGTCAAATTTAAACAATGTCAGTCATAAAATTCATTTTTACCATTTTGAAAATATGCTCCCATGAAGCACCAATGCTATTTTTGTATTAAAATCCACTGGTGTGTAAAGAAAAAGGTGCACTTCTATAGGGTTTTTAATTTAAAAAAATACCAGTGCGCTTCAGAAACATTATGCATTGTATGGTTACTCAAGCGCACCGGAACATGGTTAAATAAAAAAAACTACCGGCCAGTGTTGTAGAGCTCTCAAGCATCGGTGCTACTCTTGGCTCTATGAAGCATCCTACGATCAATGCTTCCCTTGATTTCCATGCTTCCATCGATTGCTTTGTGTGTGGATTTTTAATTTTCTCAATTGGTGGTCAAATTTGTTTTTTCCATCTACCTGGCAACCATGCCTCCCCGATGAGCAAATGTCCAGGTAATGTATATGTTTCTCTCTAATTTAATTTTATAGTAGAGTAGATTTGAAAATAGGTAAAAAATCAATTGATTTTGATTTTTTTTCCTACATGGTGCATTCAACAGGTTCGGTTCAAACCGGTTGTGGTGCACCCTGTAAATTTACAGGGTGCACCTTGTAAATTTACAGGGTGCACCGAAAATTGGTTCTTTCTGTTAACGCACTGTAGTTTTTTCAATGCATTTGGTAAATTGAAACACACCAAGAAGGGTTATGATTTTTACAACAGTGCGTCTGGTGAAAGTTACTTCCTAGTGTGTTTATTTTTACCAAATGCATCGCTTGTAAAATGTTAAAAATTTATAGCTCAATGTGTTCGTTACCCTGAACGTTTCATTATGGTGTGAAAATGTTATGTATACACACGAGTGCAAAATGTTATATCGATGCACCACATTGAAATATAAAAATAACTATTTTTTTTGTATGTATGTGTACCAAAATTGGTGTGTCAAGTAGATGTATATACTGTTGGTGGTGCTTTCCTTTTTTTTGTGGCGCATAGTTTCCAGTGCATTCCTGTTTTTTTGGTACACCGAGGATGATTCTTTTTTAAATTGAAATTTATATGTCCACATTTATAAACACATTTTTAATTATATATATGTGTGTGTGTGTGTGTGTTTTATATACGAGGTTGATGTATTTTATATAATCATGCAGAGACGTTAATAGAGGAAGGAGCAACAACAACAGGAGAAAATGGTGGACTAATACAATATGGTCTAACTATGGGAGGCATGAGAGAGGGAGATAGATTCATACCCTCACCCTATTACCGCAATGAAACAAGTCAACTTGAGGAATGTATGCATCCTTAAGTACTATAAGGAGGCTACATCCTTGAAGGGGCAAGTTGGGTTGTAAGCATAAATGATTTGTCGATGGGATTTCCACCAATAGGATTTTCATGTCAGTCCTGATCAGTGGTATCAACCCATTGAGGAGGATATTTATTTTATCACTGACCTATCTAGGAGAGGGTAGGATTTTTTCCAGTTACCTAATGTCCCCATGGTGTTGCAACAAAGAGTCAACTTTCCTATTCTCAAAGATATGTTGGGGATCGTGTAGCGCATCTAGCATAATTTCAGGTTTCTGGTGGAGAGCTACAGATCACCTCTCTTGGTGCAAATGAGGTTAGATGCCACTCACTATTAGTGAGTACCATTTCACACTATACTAGTGATGGGAAGTGTGTTAGTTGCCTATTTTATTTTATATTGATTCTTTGGTGTAGAGGCCATGATGTATTAGATGGTCTGCAATTTTTTTGCAACAACTTTGTATGGATGTAGATAGATGTTGTGCTATGATACATGGGAGGGAAAACTTCCTTTTCACTTCAGACTTTTTTTGTTTCTTTTTTTAGAGGTTTTTGGAGACGAGGCATACTTTTGACCTTCGCTCTCTTAGGCTAATGGCTCAGGTGCATATGTAAATTTACACGGCGCACCAAAAATTGGTTCTTTTGGTTAATGCACTACAGTTTTTCACTGCGTTTGGTAAAATTAAATGCACCAGGAAGAGGATAATTTTTAAAGCAATGCGTTTTGGTAAAAGTTACTTACTAGTTTTTACCCAACACATCTCTTGCAAAATATTAAAAATTTATAGCTCGGTGTGTTCGTTAGCTTGAACGTTTCATTCCGATGTGAAAATATTATGTATACGTACCAATGTGAAATGTTATATCGATGCACCACATTGAAATATAAAAACAAACAATTTGTGTCTATGTATGCGTATCGAAATCGGTGTGTCAAGTAGATGTATACGCCATGGGTGGTGCTTTCCTTTTTTTGTGGCGCATAGTTTCTAGCGTATTCCTATTTTTTTGGTGCATTGAGGATGATGTTTTTTTAATTAAAAGTTATATGTCCATATTTATAAACATATTTTTCATTTAATATATCTATATATATATATATATATATATATATATATATATATGAGGCTGATTTATTTTATATGTGAATCATGTAGATACCTCAATAGAGGAAGGATAAACAACAACATGAGAAAATGATGAACTAATACAATATGGGTCGATTGTGGGAGGAACAAGAGAGGGAGATAGATTTATACCCTCTCCGTATTACCACAACGAACCAAGTCATATTGAGGAATGTAGGCCTCCTTAATTACTATGAGGAGGCTACATCCATGAAAGGGCACTTTGGGTTGTTAGCACAAATGATCTATCAGTGGTATTTCTACCATTAGTCTTTGCATGTTGGTCCTAATCCGTTGAGGAGTATATTTATTTTATCATTGCCCTTTATAGGATAGGGGAGGATTTTCCCCAGTTACCTAATGTCCTATGGTGTTGTAGCAAAGAGTAATCTTTTGTACTCTTAGAGATATGTTGGGGATCATGTAGTGCATCTAGCATAATTTTAGGTGTTTGGTGGAGGGCCACAGATCACATCTTTTGGTTCAAAGGAGGTTAGGTGCCCCTCACTATTACTGAGTACCATTTCACACTATACTAGTGATGGGAAGTGCGTTAGTTGCCATCTTTTGTTTTATATCAATTCTTTGGTGCAAAGTCCATGATGCATTAGACGGTTTGCAAATTTTTTGTGGCAACTTTGTATGGATTTAGATAGATGTTGTGCTATGATACATGGGAGGGTGAACTTACATTTTGAATTAGAGATTTTTTATTTATTTTGTGAGAGGTTTTTGGTGACGAGGCCTAATTTTGACCTTCACCCTACTAGGCTAATGAATGAGGTGCATATGTAAATTTACAGAGTGCACCGAAGATTGGGTCTTTTGGTTAATGCACTGCACTTTATCAGTGTGTTTGGTAAATTGAAACACAACAGGAAGAGTTATAATTTTTACAGCAGTGCATCTGGTAAAAGTTACTTCCTGGTGTGTTTATTTTTACCAAACACATCGCTTGCAAAATGTTAAAAACTTATATATTAGTGTGTTCGTTAGCTTGAACGTTTCATTTTGGTGTGAAAAGGCTATGTATACACATTGGCGTGAAATGTTATATCGATGAACCACATTGAAATATAAAAATAAATAATTTGTTTGTATGTATGCAAATTGAAATTTGTGTGTCAAGTAGATGTATGCACAGTGAGCGGTGCTTTCCTTTTTTTATGGCGCATAGTTTCCAATGCATTCCTGTTTTTTTTGTGCACCAAGGATGATTTTTTTGTAATTTAAAGTTATATGTCCATATTTATAAACAAATTTTTCATTATATATATATATATATATATATATATATATATATATATATATATATATATATATATATATATATATAGATATATATGATGATTATGATGTATTTTATATGTCAGTCATGTAAAGACGTCAACAGAGGAAGGAGAAACAACAACAAGAGAAAAGGGTGGACTAACACAATATGGTCCAACCGTGGGAGACATGAGAGAGGAATATAGATTTATATCCTCGCCCTATTACCGCAACGAACCAAGTCATCTTGAGGAATGTAGGCCTACATAAGTACTATGAGTAGGCTACATTCATGAAAGAGGCACTATGACTTATTAGCACAATTGATCTACTAGTGGGATTTCCACAAATATGCTTTTCATGTCGGTCCTAATCAGTGGTATCAACCCATTGAGGAGGATATTTATTTTATCACTTTCCTATCTAGGAGAGGGCAGAATTTTCCCCAGTTCCATAATGTCCCACATGGTGTTGCAACATAGAGTCAACTTGCTTACTCTTAGAAATATGATTGGGATCATGTAGTGCATCTAGGATAATTTTAGGTGTCTGGTGGAGAGCTAAAAAGTCACCTCTTTTGGTGCAGAGGAGGTTAGTTGCCTCTCACTATTATTGAGTGCTATTTCACACTATACTAGTGATGGGAAGTGAATTCGTTTCCCTCTTTTGTTTTATATCGATTCTTTGGTGCAAAGGCCATGATGCATCAGATGTTCTGCAATTTTTTTGTGGCAACTTTGTATGGATTTAGATAGATGTTGTGCTATGATACATGGGAGGGAAAACTTCCCTTTTTCTTCAGAGCTTTTTTGTTTATTTTTGAGAGGCTCTTGGAGACGATGCCTACTTTTGACCTTCTCCCTCCTAGGCTAATGATTGAGGCGCGAATGCATATGTGGGGAGAAATTATGCCCAAGAGTGGCAAGCTAAAGTATTCAACCATGATTTCTGCCAAGGCACTGGGGCTACTAGCCAGTGATGATGACCACATGTTTGTCTTGGTGCTGTGTCCTTACATGGGAATGGATTGCTGATAGTGTCCCAACATCCTCTTCACACTAGATGAGCCTGCAGATGATAGATGTAATATTAGTGTTTTCTTTAAATTAATCTAGTTTCATTTTATTGTCTTAGTAAATTAGAATAAAATTTATTCTAACACGTTCTTTAGCTTGTTTTATTAAATTGTTTAATGAAATTGTATAATTATTATTTTGTACTATATATTTTGTAGATATTGGCACATTCGTTGTGGACATGCATCCTACCCCACCGAACGCAGGTGTGAAGATGGCCGGGGTCACAACGGGTGATGCATATCTTGGGATATAGATGGGCATGGGCATGCAACTGTGTAGGGATTTTGTCAGATTCAGGATGGAGTAATGCAACCATATTTCTAGACTTTTGGTTGAGAAAGGAGTCCGCCCTATGACAACTCAAGACATCAGGGCATATCTTAGGCTCCTTGAGATCTTGAGGGACTTTATGTGGGATATTATGAGTCTTATGCGTCATATCGTTAGATTTACCATGGTAATGGCCATACCGGGGATGGATGGGTATGTAGCAGATACACATGAGTTTTCACCTAGTACTACCCCATTATATCATGACGATCCTTCTAGTGATTAGGGTGGTGATCCTTCTGGTGATCATTTAGATACACAGTCTTCACCCAAACCTACTACCCCATCAAATCATGACCAAGTTGCAAATGATCCTTCTAGTAATACTCCACCTCCTCATCATTCACCTGATGATAACCCACTTCCTTATGTTTCTTATCAGAGAGAAAACGAACCATCTTCTCCTCCACTACATGGTTGAATGTTGAGGCAATTGACCATCCATCATATTTTGGTAGAGACCAGGTTGCCAACACTACCATTGTATCATCTTCTGCTACAAACTAGGCTGCCACTACTACTGTTGTATCATATATATATATATATATATATATATATATATATATATATATATATATATATATATATATATATATATATATATATATATATATATATATATATATATATATATATATATATATATATATATATATATCCGTGGTGCATTTTTTTTGTTCATGCTGATGTACTTAATTATATTTTAGGGTTGATGTGTATATTGTTAGGTCATATTAGATATGTCAGTTATTGTTATTGCAAATAGGTGTGTATGTGATAAACTTTATTTGAAATGAGATGTATATTTGAGGATGTGTGTGGTGATGATGTTATATTACAATGCTTGTGTTTTGTTAGATGTGATCACAATGATGATGCCCTATTAGATTATTAGATTTTTGTGCTAGCTAATGACGTTTATATGTGCTAGAGGTGTATATAATTAGATGATGTTAGCAAATTTGAATGTGTATTTTAGATGATGTTTATGTTTCTTAGATGGTTATTATCATGTTGTTTATTTTTATGAAATTATATTTATTATAGATTATGTATTGGTGAACTTATATCAAAATGTTTTATATGAAATTATGTGAAAAATGACTTTAAAAAAATGCAAAGATATTTTTATAAATTACAAAGCTTAATATGGTTGAAACTTTAATTGTAAAATTACCATGAATATTTTTCTATTGTCTAGATAGTTCATAAATATTCATTCTAACCTAATTTGTAAAATATTTCAACACTCACACGAAAAAACTAATTAAAGGTAAAATAATTTAGCTAGTTCTTCATAAGATGAAAATCTGTAACTCATTCAACTTTTAATATAAAATATTATTAATAATAAATTATTCAAAAATACAATTTAAACAATGAAAAATTACACATGGTCTATATATAAAAATAAGAAACCACTATAGATCCATCTTAATCATAGATTTATGAAGCACTAAAAGAGATTAAATCTGTTGACATGTACATCTTTTTTCAAGTTTTGCATTCTAAAAGGAGATTTTGATATAATGAGATTTGATCCCTCTTGGCTCTTGGTAGATCCATTGTTAATATGGATCTATATTGGTCTATAAAATTCAATCTAATGTTGAATTTAAAAAACTTGAAGTCCATTTCTTTTAATAATTATTTTAGATTTAATATAACTTAAAAAATATATATTTTAATAAAATTTAATTTATAACTAAGTTATGAGAGTTTCAAGCAATTTAAATTTAATATTTATAAGAACTCTTACCAATTTAAATTATAAATTTATATCTCTAAAGAGGACGAAGAAATGTAAAATAAGGAATGTGAAGTTACTTGTAGTTAGGGATTTGCTCTATTGGAAGTTCTCCCTTAAAGAGGCAAGTGAACTTTTTTCTAGTAATAAAGATCTAACATTTTGGTGCTATTTTGGTTCTTTATTTTCTATTGTGTTTTAGATTTATTTATTTTTAATAATAAATATGAGTTAAATAATACAAAACGCATAAGATATTATATTTTACTTTTTGACAAATAATATATTTGATTATTTCTTAATGAAAAACTCAAGAACTATTATTTTTCAACATGCTTATCACGAGATAGTAACTAAAATTCATTAAATCACATTTCTCCTAGCTAATACATCATGTTTACAATGATAAAGACATGTCTACTTTAAATAATTCACTTATAAATACATAAAACTAGATATTTATTTTACATAATCTAAGTAGGAAAGAAAAAAGCATCACTAAGTCTATTAGAAAGTCAAATAAATGCGTCTTAATCACTATTACACTATTTATCATTTAATTCTTCACCATAAAATATTTATTAATTCAACTATTATTTATAATTACCATTGAAAATAAAAGTCAAAATTTTCCATTATCTATAAAGCAAAAATTAAAACCTCTCATGCATCGATATACACCCATTTGTTTTTCTTGTGGTCCATAAAAAGATGTTATCAAATTTTACACATGCACATAAGGCCTCCTTTTAGGTTACATAATGTTATACAAACTTAAATTTTAATATAGTAAACATGAGTTTACCTCTCATGTTAAGAATTTAATCTTACATATTGATACACCATTTTTTCATTGTTAAAGTCCTCATCGATTTATCACTACATGATTTATATTGATTTTCATATAAACCTGAAGAAAAAACATGTGAACTGATTAATAAAACAATAAGTATCTAACATCTAATTATACATTCATTCTCTTTAATTCCTTCATCTCAATCATTTTATGTCAAGTAGGGAAGAATAAACGTATTTTATCGAAATCATGGAGTGCTCTTGTGAACCTTTCTAGAATAGATCTACAATATTGCTTCCAAATTCCGTATTTTCTTATTTTTAGAATATTATTCTCATTTTCCTATTTGAGAAGGATTGTCACCTTGAATCCTTATTATGATGGATATTGTACACCATGTTTTAAAAATTTATATTTATGGAGATATGTTGTATAGTGAAAAAAAGGGAGGTTATTTTACTATATTGAATTTTTTTGATGATGGTTGTAGTAGGCCTTTTAGTACACATATATAACACAAATATGATTTTCCTTCTCCATTTTGTAGCACTCTGTGAGTTATTTTGGATTTATACTCAGAATTTCATTTGAGAAAGGAGATAATGAGTATATTTAGGTTGATATCTTAAAAAATATAGTTATTATAAATAACCATTCTTAATGGAGTGCTCACCTTTAAGATTCAAAATGGACTTTTATATTATCTTAGAGTAGAAAATGTTTTATATTATAAATATATGTTTGGGGTCACAAAAGTACAAGAAAATAGTAAAAAATTGATAAATCTCTTTTGATCCATCCTGATGTCTATCGAAAAAGTACAAAAGAAGTCTAATGTAAATTAGAATTAAATAAATTTAAAAAATATGTTAAAATTTTAATTTTTAAATTATAAATTACACAATTGAAAATTCTTAGTTTTAAGTGTAAAAATGTTTCCACTGGAAAAAAAACATGTAAAAACATTTGTGAATCTTATCAATTATATAAAATGCGAAAAAGACGAATAAAAAATAATATAATTAGCGAAATAAAGCAAACTAAAACATACAACAATAGTATAAATGATGGAATAACACAAGTACATATCCATGGGACATCACCTTTTTTTGAAATACCAAGAGGGACCTACCTCTCCTCTACTTTATTGTCTTGGCCAATGTTTCTTTTTAGTTTGTGAAGAAACAAGATCTCTCCTAACAACCAATGTGTCATTTTATTTTGATGATATGTGCCTCCATAAAGAAGATGAAACATCTTTGAGTATATGTATGGGATCTAGTAGGTAGGCATTCTTAATATGCTCCCAATATGGAGCTCATAAAAGAAAAAATTCATTTTCATCCTAATGGGAAATTTCTGAACATAGATGTCGAAGAGTTTTGGATCATCGAACATAGGCTCCCCATTTGAATGAAAAATTTGTGTCATCTCCTTCTCCTTCTCTCTCTCATATGCTCTAAGACATTTAGTTGATGTCATCATTGTAGGCCTCTGGGTTCTCACTGGTTTACCATCGAAAGTGGAGTTTTCTCTTCTATAGGGGTGTTCTTCTAGGAGGAATACCTTGGAGTTGTCATACACTGGATTTCGTAGGTGGTTAGACCACCTAGCTTTTAGAGAATGTCCACAACATTTACATACATGATACCCTTTTGTTACAAGACCTGTGAAATTATTGTATAATACAAGGAACGTTAGTGATCATGAAGTTCAGAACAATTGCAACGAATTAAATTAATACGTGAAACAATATTGTTACGTATATAAACAAATCAATAAACATGTAATTTATTAGAGAAAAATCTTAATCCTGGATAATCATGTGTGGTGTAAGAACATATGCCATATAATGTAAGACTCCTCTTTGTTGCAGTGGGTCTTGATACATCATATACATGTATTCATTCCCATAATTCCTTCAATTCATCTATCAATTGTTGTACATAAATATCCATATTCTTCACTTGTCTTCAACTAGGGACTATGAGAGCCAACATAAGATGTTCATTCTTCATGAACAACCATGGGGGGGTATTATTATTGATCACTACTTTAGGCCAAACATAATAGTTGATGTTTTGGAGGGAATATGGGTTGATGCCATCCATGGCTATGTTAAGTCGTAGAATTCATACTTCATCCTTGAATTTTTTAGGCTATGTATCTTCTATATGCTTCATGGCTATTGAATCAATTGGGATTCACATAACTCCTAACTCACTTTAGTATAAAGCATGCCATCCCTGCAACATAGCTAGTTCTTTGCAACAAAAGAGCCTTTGAATCCTTGGGATTATTGACATGTGCCTCAATATCTTATGAGGAGGACCATGTGATTTACCATTTTTTTTTTTTAATTTACGTAACTTGTCATTCCCCCATTTTAGACATATCTCTTTGTCTGTATATTATCCTCTATATAGAATACAATCATTCAAACATGCATGATATGATATGTACTCAAAATCCAACATTTTCAACAACTGCTTTGCCTCCTCGTAGCTACCCGAAAAGACATTATCACTTGGAAGAACTTTATCTTTGAATAACCTATAGTTGGTGGGAAATATAAATGTAAAATGTCAATATTTAACATTCATAAAATTGACCATTTTTAATGTTGATTGCGTGACAAGATTTATCAAAATATAAATGACTTGAACATGATCAGTTACCTCAATATTTCTGAGAAACATGCATTTTACATGCCAAAATTTTCTTTCAAGTTGTATAGTAACATCGTTGTGCCCAACTAAGTAGACTTTGACTGGACGTTAGGTCCAAAGAGAGGGGTGATGGAAGCATATTTCAGGCTTTTCAATAAGGTATCAATGATATGAGCATCATCTCTTAGCTCATCATTCTGGAATGCATCAAAAAACATTGCCTCCATGGAAGTCATATCCCATAAGTAATCATCCATACCAACTTCTATTTGATTGCTTCCATCATCAACTTGTTATGAAGAACTACTATTGTTATAGTCATTCCTAATTAGTGAATCTTGATGTAGTGAAAATCGAATAGGTGGTTGATTTAACCATTCTTTGTATGCTTCCTCTTCGAGTTTTGATCTTAATGCAACATTCTCTCAATTTGACATTGTAGTAGGGTGCTTTGAAAAATAGTAGGTGGGTTTCTCATCATCACTAGAATCAAAATTTCAAAAAATATTGAACATTAGTACATCAATGATATTAGTAAGCACAATGAAATTGGTTTGCTAAAATTGTAGAAAACCCTATTAATTCACAAGCTCATGTAATCGACTAAAACAACAGATGAGAATCTACTTCTACTCTTTATAGCAAAAGCCCATAAACATCGAGCAAACAATAATCAATAGAGGAAGAGAATCAAAGGAAAATAACACAATAAATATCCTGGGAAAGCCACAACTCAAAACCCCACTATCTGTTTTGTATTAATCAGGAAAATCAAGATGAAATTACAATGCCTATTCTCTCTAGAACAATCCCAACACTCAGCAAATTCAATCTCCAACTCATAACCAAGCTCAAGGAAAAATCTTAGCCAATTCACAAGCTCTCCAAGTCTCTATTCCAATGTGTAATTCCTATGAAGGATAACTTGTATTTAAAGGGAAATAAAGCCTCTAAAAATAACACAATCCCTCAAGGATCAGTTCCTAATTGCATGCACTATCAATGCAACTCAAAAAAATCTAAAACAAATAGTACACTATCCCTGCACTCTAGTCTCAACTGGGTATTTCTCAGAATCATCATGCATGAGTTTCTGTTGGTGGAATCTTCAGTTAACTAGAGTAGCACTAATTAGGTCACTAGTGTCCCAACTGACTGTTTACTCACTATTAGTTCCTGAAACTGATTGGAACTAATTTAACTGGACTTAACTCAATAAACTGAGTTAACTAATTACAACTCATCCTTAACTCATATAAGTTAGGGAGAACATATACATGTCTTCTAAAAGACTTCCAATTCGAATTTCCTAAATTAATTAAGTTAATTAAACTTAATTAATTATTTTCAAATTGTTATGAGAAAATAATTCTATTTTAATTCATAGTTTAATTCAAGGACAAATTAAACTGGAATTTCTTGTTTCCATTTATCAACACTCCCTCTCAACACGAAAGGGATTATCAACTACCCCGATCCTGCCTCTATGAAACTCGAATTTACATCTTGGAAATGCCTTTGTCAAGATGTCAATATATTGCTCCTACATGGGAATGTAATCTAACAACATGATCCACCTCAATACACAATCTCTGAGATGATGATACCAGATATATATATGCTTGGACCGATCATGAAAAACTGGATTTTCAAAGAGTTTGATAAAACTCTTATTATCACAATAAATCACTATCGGATCCATCTGCTGACCAAACAAACCAACCAGGATCTTCCTCATCTAGATAGCCTCACATGCTGCTTAACTTGTAGCCATGTACTCTGCCTCTGCTGAACTGAGTGCAACCGATCTCTATTTCTTGTTGTACCAAGAAACTTCCGTTGACCCAATACTAAAGATCCCTCCTAATGTGCTCTTCCTATAAGATGGAATCCCCACCCAATCTACATTGGTGAAGCCTTGAAGTTTCACTCCCTTTGCCCGTCTGTACCATACCCAAACTAAGTAGTGCCTCTAAGGTATCTTAATACATGCTTTGCTACCTTCCAATACATCTTGGTAGGCCTAACCATCACTTGACTAAGATGGTTAACTGCATAGCACATATTCAGTCGTGTCTTCACCAAGTACATGAGTGAACTGACAAGCTGTCTATAAACAATAGCTTCCACTACTTCCCATTGGCATACTTTTCTTGAGATACAAACAACTCCCCATCTCCCTGCCATACCTCCATGCCAAGAAAGTAATTCATCAGTCCCATGTCATTCATCTCAAACTCTCTTACAAGGTCCTTCTTGCAATATTTGATGAGCTTCTCATCACCTGTCAGTTGAGATAATATACATAAAGTACAATGATCAAAATCGTACCTTCCACCACTATGTGATACAGGTTCGAATCTGCTTCACTCTTCGTGAAGCCCAACCGAGTGAAGTAGCTATTTATCCCGGTGTACCAAGCACAGGGTGCTTGCTTTAGCCCATACAACGCTCTCTTGAGTTGCCACACATGCGACTCACGGTCCGAGGTTTCAAAACCTTTGGGCTGCTCTATGTACACCTATTCTTCAATCATGCCATTGAGGAGGGTAGTCTTCACATCCATATGATGGATACAACAAATAGTGCCAAAATAGATTTGATAGATGAGTACCTTGCAACAGGAGCAAAGGTCTTGTCATACTCAATACCCTCTACCTGCGAAAAGCCACGAGCCACAAATCTGGCCTTATGCTTCTCAACACTACCATCTACAGCTTTCTTTACCTTGTAAAGCCAATAGGAGCTCACAATTGACTTGTTCTTCGGTCTCTGGACCACATCCAAAACACTATTTCGAACTATGGAGTCATACTCCTCCACCATCGCATCAACCCAAACCAGCTACAACATTGCTTACTTAAAGGAAGATGGCTCTATCACAACACATGAACCCATAAGTTCCATGTATCCATTGTACCTCTCTAGTGACCTCCTCTTTCTGCGCTGAAAAGAGGGTGCTCCCACATTCTCCCGTGCATCATCCAATAATCTGTTAGCCTCTCTAGTGCGCTTTCTTCCTCTCTAGAAGGCCTTACTTGAGTGGATGTATCCACTCTCGGAACCTCTGCATGTGGTTGTTCCACATCAATATGAGGCTCCTCAACCTTAGGAACTAAAAGTTCCTCCTCTGCATGTAGCTCAAGCTCCCTCTCAAGGGATACTCGTGATGAGCCCCAATTTTTGGTACAATTTGGGCTCATATTGGCCTACTTACCTTGCTCAACCATTCATATTTTACCACTTATGCATTCATTTCTTAGTATATTCGTGTTGTTTGTAGGAAGGAGGGCAGGCATTATATCTATGTGACTAATACATGATGATTTCAGGTTCTTGGCATTAAAGAGAGCAAAAGACCACGCAAAAGGAGACAAGGAGACAACAAAGGTGACATTGCGGGTTCATAGGGAGGTTGTCCACAGTCTTGATGACCCTCCTCGTGATTTTCACTTTAACTCCGAGCCCTAACAGCTCTCCCCACCGAGCTTAAAGACAGCCAACACGTTCTACAGGATCAGCAGTTTTACAGCAGTTCGACTTTTAGTTGGGCAGCCAAGCCCCACGAATGGAGGAAGCCAGCTTGATCTTCATTTTGTATAAATATGAAGGTCGTAGCCTTTGTTAGGAGCTTTTTGAACTTTTGGACTGATATTGTAATTTGTGAGCATAGCTCGGTGTTTGTTTTTGTAAGCCAGTTTTGGCATGACATCAGACTTTTGATTATGAATAAAGGCAAGCAGATTTGGATCTAATTCTGAGCTTTTAAGGGAGATATAGCTCTCAGGTTAGGGCCCAACCTGAGAGCAATAGATCTCCTCTTCTTGTAGTGTTATTTGCCTTTCGTTCCAGCACTTTGTTTCTTTACTTTGACATGCAATTCGAAAATACAATCTGCTGATTTGGTTTGTTGTGATTAAGTAGGATTAGCTTATGGTTAATTTTGCTTTCAGTTGCTTAGATCAGAATAGGAGAGTTGTAATTCATTGGAGCTCCAGAAAAGGTTGAAAGGACCTCATTGCCATCTCTGTTAGGGATTGGGATGCAGTCTGAACCAACCACCAAAAAAAACGCAGTCTTTTCACGTTCATGCAAGCTGCAACACAGTTACCTTAATCGTAGATCCATCCATGCACTCTGATTCCGAGCATTACTCCTTCATTCCACTTCCATGCATGAGTTTCCTTCACAATTTACATTGTTGTTCATTGGTTTAATATCACAGGTAGCACAGGTTAATGAGTTCTCATTTTTGGTGACAGTCATCAGCAATTTGTTTTATTTACACTGCTCCACATCGTTCCATTCCCTTCCTCTTCTTATCAACCACGCCTAAAGCCACCTAATCGACCTCTGTTCAGCTCGTTTACCTCCCAGCTCTTCCATTATTCACGCAGCTCCATTTTCTTGGCCTTTCGTTGATCCCATTCTCCCATCCACCAACCGACTTCATGCATTCTTTCTCTACCTTATTTCTCTGCCCCTGAGCCATCACCAGCCCCATCTCCATCTCACCTAACCACCCATACCACTCCATCACTTCACCAACACACAAAACTTCCACTTACAGCACATCCTGTAGAAGTTAGCAGACTTCCTGTAGAAATTCCTTAGTTTCCTGTAGGATCCCCTGCAGACATCCTGTAGGAGCCTGCAAACTTGGTTGCCGAGCATCCGAACGTTGTAGACCTCTGTGGACTAATGCTAGGGACCCTCTGGGACCTCTCCTAGCCCTCCTGACCTTTCCCAAGCTTTCTCTCCCTTCGCACCACCTCTGCACAACCAAACCCTAATAAGAAACAAATTCATAATCACTCCATCCACTTAAGCAAAAACACAAAAACAATGTTCTCTTTCATAGAAGTAGTTTGAGTTCATGCATTTCACATCATTAGAAGTAATGGCATCATTTGTAGACATTTGCACTCTCACTATTGCATCATAGAGGTTAAACTAGTCAGATTAGGGTTTACTAGGGTTTCCATGCTTTGGTTGGCTTTCAGTTCATTTTTGCAAAGTAGATCAATTTCCCTTGAGATAGCCTTCGTCCATCATTTAGAAAGCTTCTTCTGAGAGCATATAGAAGTTGGCTTGAGCCCTAGCGGACTTGTGCCAGCTGACTAAGTGACAGCTGCGACAAGAGCTAGTACTTGTGCATACAGCACCGTCGCTTCCAAGTTTGTACGAACTACCGGGTTGATAAAATTAGAGATAGGAAGCCCCAGGAGTTGTAGCATTATTGCTACAATACTGGAGCCCACCATGTTTTTGGCGCCGTTGCCGGGGCAGCGTCAGAGTATTAGTAATTGTTGCTTTTCTTCTATTTTCTTACTCTTGCCTTCTGCTAAGTAGTTTATTTCATTTCCATTCTGCAAAAGTAGCATAGACATTTCCTGCTTTCATAGATTAGCATTTCCTGCTTTCGTAGATTAGCCTTTCATTTCTACAAGCGTAGACTAGCATTTCCATTCCTGCAATTTCATTTGAGCAAAGTAGATTAGTTCTTTCCTGCTTTCAGTTTAATTCCGCATCTTTATAGTTAGTTGTAGATCAATCTGTTTCAGTTTTGCAGGTACCAAAAAGAAAAAGCAAAAGCAATCAAAAAAAGAAAGTCTTTTCCATTTCATGCCTCGTAGGAACCGAGATAAATCAGGCAAATTCCTACCCAACACCCCCACCACATCACTGAGTCACCCTTTTCTCTTCTTTGGTGACAGTGACCCAGAAGAACCTATAGGTGAACATCCCAAGATATCCAAAGATCCTATAGTAGAAGAAGAGTTAGAGACCACTCCAGCTGAAGCTATGGCTGACAATAGAAGAGAAGATGAGAGAATAGAAGGTGCCTTCCCCATCCGAGAGACCAATGGAGAGATGAAAATGAAGAACATTAGCCCCTCCGCCTTACCTCACTTCCATGGACTGACTACTGAAGATCCTGATACCTTCCTGTTTGAGTTTGCTGTCCTTTGTAGAACCTATGACTATACTGAAGATGAGCAAAAGCTGAAACTCTTCCCTTCAACTCTTAAGGATGCAACATTACGCTGATTCATGGGCTTACCTGGGAATAGTATCACCACTTGGGCTCAGATGCAGCAAGCTTTCAATACCAAGTACAGGGATTATTATAGGTCCAAGGAAACCAAGGGGGAAATCTTTCGGATGACCATGGGAAATGATGAGTCCTTAGAGGATTATGAGGAGAGGTTCCAACTCAACTATAAGCGGGCCAGGTGCACGCTTGACCCTGAATCCCTCAAGTTGGTCCTGCTCCGAGGAGTCCTTGAAGACCTCTTAGATACCCTTCACATGTTAGCTGGGGGGGACATTTACCAACTGCCTTATGAGGACATCAAGACTGTGTTTAGAAACCACTCCAGGGTAGCTCGGAAACGAGGTAGGGGAAACCTCCTCTCAACTAGTGTCCCTTTCTCCAAACATGAGCTTGCAAATCAATTAGAAGATCTCAAGAGTGAGGTGAGACAGACCATTGCCATGCAGCTGGACACATTCAGAATCCAGCAGAAGAAAGAAGAAGCTGAGAGAGCCTTGGCTGTCTTCTGCCCTAGGTGCACAAGGAGACACCCTAAGAACGAATGCCCATTGCATTCGGTTGAAGTATGTTTCGTTTGTGAGGAGGACCATCCCACAAATCAGTGTCCAACCTTACCTGGGATTAAAGCCATGTACCAAGGGACAGAAGCTCCCATGAACCTCTCTATTACCTAAACCAAAGGAGGCCACAGGGATCTAGACCTTATCAGCAGGGAATGCAAGGGGCACCTCAAGCTTATTACAACCCCAACCAATCGACTCCCATGCCTTCCTGGGGTCCCCCTGCTCATCCTTCCTGGTCCATGCCTCCTCCATGGTCTTATCCACCTCAGTACCCTACTCAACCTACTTCTCATTCATATCATTCACATGCCCAGCCACAGCCTCAGTGGAATGCACCTCAGTCGGGGTGGAGGCCCCAGTACAACACTCCTCCCGCCATTTTTCCTCCACCACCGGTTCAACCTCAGCCATTACCTCCTGCTCCTCCAAGGCAACCTCAAATGCCTGCTCAACCGAACCCGAACCCCAACAATAGACAGGCCCAGTAGGTATACACTGGGGAAACATCATGCCCTACCTATGCTGTGGAGATCCAGGAGATCAACCTTCGATCTGGAAAGACTCTACCAGATCGCTAACCTCCTTCCCCAGAGGATGAGGAAGATAAACAAGAAAGTGAACCAAAGGCTATTCCACCCTTTCCTGAGAGACTAACAACCACCACACAACCCAACCCAGAGGAGGATGAGCTTCTGGGTGAGCTCAAGCAGTTGTGTGTAAAAATACCACTTCTCCAAGCCATCAAGGATGTGCCAATATACAACAAACTGGTTAAGGAATAGTGTTTCAAACACCCAGGCAGGCGGAAGAAAGATGCTTCAACCATCAATGTCATAGGACAACTGTCTGACCTTATGTTACGACAAGTCATCTGCCCAAAGTACCTAGATCCTGGAAGTCCTGTAGTAGATGTCCACATCAATGGCACCATCATACCTCACACCTTGATTGATCTGGGGGCTGCCATTAATGTGATGACCAGGGACACCATGCTCAAACTCAATCTTCAGGGTTCCTTGAGGAAGACCTCGACAGTACTGCAATTAGCAGATCGCTCCACTGTGACTCCCGAAGGGATTGTGGAGGATGTCTTGGTCTCTATCGACTCTTGGGAATATCCTGCAGATTTCTTGGTTCTGCAACCCAAGGCAAAGCTTACTGGATATCCTCTCATTTTGGGAAGGCCTTGGTTAGCCACTGCAGATGCTTACATAAGTTGTCGTGCAGGAAATATGACCATCAAAAATGGTCCTATGTCCAAACAGCTAGTCCTATACCCTCCTGCCCAACCCTCCTTAGAGCATGACTTACCACCCTGGTCAGAAGAAGGAGAGGAAGACGAGGTGTACTCAGCACCTTTGTGCACCTTAGAGACCACTAGAAGAGACCCCCCAATCGAGGATGACTTGATTGAGACCTTGATCCAGAATCCACCTTCCAGTGCACTATCCTTAGAGAAATTGGTGGTGGATGCCCAAGCTAGCACTTTAGTGGATCTTTGTACAACCAACCCTGTCACTCCCAGAGTCAAGAATGTGGAGTTCGGCCCTGAGAGAACGTTGAAGATCAGCTCCTCCCTATCTCCTTCCCAGGAAAAGGAGCTGTGTAGCCTGTTGGCCAGTCACCTAGATGCTTTTGCTTGGGGCTATAAGGATATGAAAGGAGTCCATCCTTTGGTTTGTACCCATCACATATACATCAAAGAGGATTGTAAGCCGGTTAGGCAACCCCAGAGGAGAATGAATCCAGCCCTTAAGGACATTGTCAAGGAAGAATTGCAAAAGCTGTTGGATGCCGGATTCATCTACCCCATCTCAGATAGTGAATGGGTGTCCCCTCTGGTGTTGGTTCCCAAGAAAAATGGGAAATGGAGAATGTGTGTGGACTACCGAGAACTGAACAAAGCTACCAAGAAAGACCATTTCCCTCTACCTTTCATAGATCAAGTGTTGGATGGACTGGCAGGAAAGAAGTTCTTCTCTTTCCTGGATGGGTTTAGCGGGTACAACCAAATCCAAATCAGCCCGGAAGACCAAGATAAGACCACCTTCACTTGCCCATGGGGTACCTTTGCCTACCGAGTTCTTCCCTTTGGGCTATGCAATGCTCCTGCTACCTTCTAGAGAGCTGTTTTGAGCATCTTCTCGGAGCTGGTCCATGATGCAGTGGAAATCTATATGGATGACTTCACTCCTTATGGGGCCAACTTTCAGGAAGCATTGTCCAATCTGGGAAAAGTCTTAACCAAATGCATCGAGATGAACTTGTCCCTTAGTCTTGAAAAATGTGAATTCCTAATGACTGAAGGGACCGTGCTAGGCCATACCATTTCTTGCCAAGGGTTGCAAGTGGATCCTAACAAAATTGCTCTCATCAAGAAGGTTCCACCTCCTCAAAAGGTAAGGGATGTTCGGAGTTTCTTGGGATTGGCAGGATACTACCGGAGATTCATTAAAGATTTCAGCAAGCTAGCCTCGCCATTGTTTGGCCTGTTGGCAAAAGATGTGGAGTTTAAATGGACTGACGATTGTCAGAGGGCTTTAAATGAATTGAAGGACAAGCTGGTGTCAGCCCCAATCCTGAGAGGTCCAAACTGGGCTCTACCTTTCCACATCCACACCGATGCCTCGAACAAAGCCATAGGTGCAGCTTTAGGACAAGTTGAGCAAAAACTTCCATATGCCATTTACTTTGTTAGCAAGAACTTGTCCAAAGCCGAGCTGAATTACACTGTAACCGAGAAAGAATTCTTGGCTGTGGTCCATGCACTGAACAAGTTCCGACATTATATTACTGGCTATCAAACCTTTGTACATACAGACCATGCTGCAATTAGATATTTAATGAATAAACCAGATGTGAATGCTCGTATTATTAGATGGTTACTCTTATTGCAGCAGTTTGATTTGACCATTGTTGACAAACCAGGTAGAGAAAATGTTGTTGCTGACTTTTTATCTAGATTGGATTTGTCTGCAGATGAGGATGGAACGGTGGATGACCAGATGCCCGATGAACATCTGTTTGCTATTTCAGTACTCTCTCCATGGTTTGCTGATATAGCAAACTACCTTGTTTCAGCACAGTTCCCTCCGCACCTATCTTCCAGAGAGAAGAGCAGAATCATCAGAAAAAGTGCCTCATTTACTTGGATCGGGGGCAATCTGTTCAAGCTTGGCCCCGATCAGATCTTAAGGCGTTGTGTAAGGGAGGAGGAAGTCTTTGATATCCTCCTAACTTGTCATGATGGGCCTTGTGGAGGACATTTTGCAGCAAAGAGAACTGCCTTCAAGATCCAGCAGGCAGGCTACTATTGGCCCACACTTCATCAAGATGTCAGAAGATATGTCAGTCAGTGTGACCAATGCCAAAGAATGGGGAAACCGACCCAAAGGGATGAGATGCCTCTCCAACCTCAGGTGACTCTTGAGCCATTTGAGAAGTGGGGTATGGACTTTGTGGGCCCAATCAACCCTCCTTCGAGGCAAAGGTCTTACATCATTGTGTGCACTGACTACCTGACAAAGTGGGCAGAGACCAAAGCAATCAAAGCAGCAACAGAAGAAAAGGTGGCCAAGTTCCTAAGAGAAAAAATCTTCTATAAGTTTGGCTATCCAAGAGAGCTGGTCACCGATCAAGGGAGCCAGTTCACCTCCAACCTGGTTGAAGATCTACTAGCTCATCACAAGATCAAGCATAGGACTTCCACCCCCTATCACCCTCAAGAAAATGGGCAGGTGGAAGTCACCAATAGAGCATTAGAAGGGATCTTGACTAAGGTGGTGAGCAGCAGCAGAAAGGACTGGGCAGATCGCCTGGTTGAAGCCACATGGGCTTACAACACCACTTGGAAGACCACCACCGGCTTCACACCTTATGAGCTGGTCTATGGGAAGAAAGCTTTGCTGTCCATTGAGTTTGAATACAACACTTTGAGGATGGCAGCTCAGCTGGACCTAGATCTCAGCCATGCACAACAAGAAAGGCTATTGCAGCTGAATGGCCTGGATGAGCACTGAATGCAGGCCCTCCTTCACTCAGAAGTAGTTCAACTTCAGAGAAAGGTGTGGCATGACCAACACCTCCATGACAAGCAATTTCAGCCGGGAGATTGGGCTTTGTTGTATGACTCCAGATACAAAGATTTCAAGGGGAAGTTGAGAACCAGATGGCTAGGGCCATATTCAGTGGAAAAATGTCATGACAATGGATCTGTGCTTATTAGGACCATTGAT